>OV277697.1:26429601-27900091 GCA_922987775.1 Agonopterix subpropinquella
CGTCAATCCTCTTAAATTCGTCGTGGATTCACCACTAAGTTTTCTTGACTTCATTCTGTATAGTCCGAAATCCGACCGTAAAATTATGCACCTATTTCATAGGCGAACGAAATATGATTCTAGTGTCTGCTTACACAGGGGTTAATTTAATGCCACCAAGTTGCCTAGAAAAATCTTGCCGTAAGTACCTTTTCCGTTATGATTTTTGGTATACTTTTTCCACCTATCTGTTAGGGAAGTAAACAAGATGCCATCGGAAGGAGACTGATCTAAAGTACTGGTTAAACTAGGGTTGCCACCTCTCAATCTGCCGCAACTATAGGGTTGGCAGGCTAAAAATGACTTCTTTGAACCTGGCAACCCTATAGTTGCGGCAGATTGAGAGGTGGCAACCCTTGTTTAACCAGTACTTTAGATCAGTCTCCTTCCGATGGTATGTCATTTACTCCCCTAACAGATAGGTGGAAAAAGTTATACCAAAAATCATAACGGAAAAGGTACTTGCGGCAAGATTTTTCTAGGCAACTTGGTGGCGTTAAATTTACCCCTGTGTAAATATACACTATAATCACATTTCGTTCGCCTATGAAATAGGTGCATAATTTTACGGTCGGATCTCGGTCTAGTAGTGTTGAGTGGTCCTGGTTTACAGCGGTGAGACTGAGTGATGAACTGATAAGCCTACATCCGATAAAAATAATTACAAATTGAATTAAGAGAAAATAATTTAACCGCCACGCCTTCCATGTAATCCGTAAATGGGATGTCCCATGTCCCATTTATAAAACAGTATGTAATTGTTTAACGAAGTTTATTCATTTCAGCTAGCTTACTAAACCCAGCTATAAGGTACTACTACTTTGCAGTGTAACGATAAAAATATGTGTTCTTATCCTTAGAGACAATGTCACAGAACCACATCATGTTTAAATCAATACCTAACAAATTCTTGGAAAAGAAAACTAAGGATGTGAAACCGAATCTCATCCATTTCACTTTCTTCATCCGACGGACGACACGGCAGCGAAGCCGTATTTGGAATTGAATGATTGATCATTTCCTTTCGTTTTTTCTCTAATTTCCCATAATTTTTTTTCATTGGCATCTGTAGGGTATGCAACAAGGTAACCACGGGCCCAGTCTTCACTTTTTTTTCAGTGTAGTCCATGGCTTGTCATTGAGTTTGACTTGTCATAGTTGTGAAAAGATTTACCAACAAGCTTTAGTGGTTTGCTGATTGTCCAGGGTGCGCCGGACGTATTAGGGGTTTCGTACGTCACTTGGGGATATATTATATTTTCGTACATACAGTCTTCAGAGTGGAATATAGTTGAAGAGCCGTACGTTCGACGGCGGACGCTAACACAATGAAGAAGGTACGACGATATGACTGAACTATAACTAAAATAAAAAATTCAAGCAAAAATATATTATTTTTAGAATTAGGAGAAGTGGGAAATGAACCTCAATGGATCATTCGATGCTTTCCCCAATAATGCATGGTTTTCCACTGTTTAAAATAGAATGGTTTAATGGTTCAATACCTTGCATAAAAAAGTTTTACATGTGCGCAGTTGCAAAAGAAAAAAAAATAACAAAAACTTTTTTTTCAATCTGTTATTCATTTCGTAATCTTTAAAAAGTCATTAAGTCATTACATTATTTAAATCAAGATATTTTTTATGCTTAACACCCATAGGATTATAAGTGTTCTGTGCAAATACCTAAAATAATTAATCATTTTCGTTCTCACAGTTAATTAAAGCGAATTTAAAACTAAATCAGACGTCAAAATGTTACTTAACATTGTTAAAATTAATGGTTGCAGTTACAAATTATATATTAAAAGCGTGGCATAATATAATAAGTCATAATGGCTAGTTCAATTCAAATATGAATTGCATTTGACATATACCTTATAACCGAGACATAAGAACGAAAATCCCTTGATTTCTAGGACATTCAATCGAAATATGGTAATATTTTGATCGACTAACCGACTGTGAAACAAAAGGTAAGTATAATTAGCGTACTTGATGATAAATTGATAGTTTAGTAGTTACAATTACGTAATTAGTGGGCTGAATTATTTCTCAGTAAGTTAAAAATAGTTAAATTAATTTAATAATAAGTTAAAAATAGTTAAAATAATTTAATTCATAACTTGATAACAAAATTACACACAATAGAATATTTAAAAAGTCATGATTTATTAAGATTTAAGAAACTCTACCATAAGATTAGTTATCCTATTTAAGATGGAGCCCCATCTTAAATTACCAATAAATGAATGTAGAGTAAAGTTACGGTAGTAACTATTAAATAATCTGTGGTAAAGTTAAGGAAGCTACCTGCCTCATGACAATATTACACAGGGAAATAAAAGGGTTCCCAAGAAATAGTAGGTACCAATCTAAAACCTAACCAACGTGTCGAATCGAAAACCAAATCTATTAACTTAAACTAGATAATAGTTAATGTGGGAAAATCGAATGGTATTCGGCTCACGCAATTTTAGGGCGTGAACGAGTAATTTTGTGGTCGGCGCCTGTGCCCGCGCCGCCGGCGACATCACAGGAATTTGAGTCACTGATCATACCAATTACAAAGGCCCATGGGTCAAGCTATTATTATTCTTAGGGATATAGAGATAAGAGTTCTGTGACTGGAGTGTTATGTGGTATGTGTTATAAGAATTGATCGCGTGCACTTATTAAGCTGAAATTAGGCAATTGTAGAGAGTAAGAGGCGGCGGGAATGTGGAAAGAACATACATGTGGTACATAGATATGTAGGTATACTATACAGGGTGTAAGTGACAGCCTAGTAAACGGAACAACTTTCACTATGGAGCCTACCTCAGGAAACGCGAAAAAAATTCTGCTGTCCCATACAAAACTACTGTACCAACCCGCTTAAAATGTATGGGACAGCTGATTTTTTTTCGCGTTTCCTGAGGCAGGCTCCATAGTGAAAGTTGATCAGTTTGATGGTCTGAGTTCACCGTTTCAGTATTTGCTAGGCTGTCACTTACACCCTGTATTAAGAATTATGATAATAGTCAATTTCGGCCAAGTGCGTGACGGACCACGCGCAGGATAGGGTTCCGTAGTTATGCCCGTCACAATATAATATTGACTTAGAAGGAGGCTTTTTGTTTTATACTACGGCTACTACTACGGTTTAACGGCTGTTTAACGGCTAATAAAGTATAAAAAGTACATTTTAGAAGTTGGTGGACTATTACTCGTAAACTTGTAAAGCCTTCTTAGCGGTGATAGTTTTCGTTTAAATTTTTTCACATATTCAGAAACAACCTACTCTGACTCTAACAAAAATTTTCACTTTAAAACGTAATATTTCGCTAACGGATCCCTAAATCGAAAAATGGTTTTTCATACCCATAATATTTTTAAACCACCTATCCAACGATACCCCACACCATGGGGTAGACGAGAAAATTTTATTTTACCGCTTTGTCGGCGTGATGAATATGCTATATTGCCCGATTACAGCTGGCTACTACTAAGCGTCTCTGAGCTAAGCCGCGGACAGACAGACGGACAGACGGACTTGGTGAAACTATTAAGGGTTCCTTGTTGACTTCGGAACCCTAAAAATGCAGACATACGATTACATCTACGTTAATATTCAAGAAATCTTGCATATCTTACCATTATAATACCTTCAAGGTTTGCTCCCAAATATTTGCAAGACGTAACACCTACCTAAAACAAAAACAATCAATAAGAAAATCTTGTTGGCATAACTAGGTATAATATAGGAGGAGTCATAAAATCAATTTCGAAAATGTGTTGTTAGATTTGCGCCCCACAAAGATTTATATTAGGTAAAGAGAGGGAGGTATCCAGGTCAAGCCATTAGGCCGCACCCAATGTTTACTTGACATTACTTTTTAATGCTATCGGAATATTTAGTAAACGTGATTGACCGACTGACTGGCTGGCAGACAACGCACAGCCTAATAGCCTAAACCGCTGGAGATAACATGCAATCATGATGGTCTGGATTCAAATCCGAACAGACCATATGCCGTGGCATGTGGTACTGTCAGCTTCAGAGAAATATGACCCCTCTATCTTAATCTTTATAAGCGCAGGGGGTTAGATTTCTCTCATGCTGACCGTACATGCACCGTTAGAGTTTTACAAACTAATGTACCTATCTAATACCGATTGCTCTGCTCTCAAACGGTGAAGGAAAATATCGTGAAGAAACTTTCATTTGCTGAAGAAGACGGTGAAGAAAGACTACCAATCCGTTTTGGGAACGCGTGGTGGACTAACGCCCATACACCCTCTCTGAGGGTAGGCCTGTGCCCTGCACTGGGACGTATACAGGGTCCTTCTTAATATGCTGACACTTTTTTAATGGTATGATCAGACCATCAAACTGAACAACTTTTTCTAAGGGACCAACATCGAAATCACGAAAAAAAAATCTGCTCTTCCATACAAAACTGCAAACCTACTCGAGCCAAATGAATGGGACAGCTGATATTTTTTTCGCGATTTCGATGTTGGTCCCATAGAAAAAGTTGTTCAGTTTGATGGTCTGGTGAAGTCAGGTCATACCCTTAAAAAAGTGTCAGCATATTAAGAAGGACCCTGTATAGGCTGATGATGATTGATGATGCTTCTACAGAGGATGTAGGGGTGCTCTAAGAAAAGATTTTTCGAATCCCCTTAGGGGATGATATGGGTTGTTAACATTTGTTATCCAAGCGGATGAGGACGAAGTCGCGGGCAAAAACTAGTATAAGCTAGTGTTGCTACCAATATAAATGGCTATTAAGGTATGAAAGATCGAATCAAGCCTCTGTATCCGCCCAGGCATAGATCAGTGGAATCTTATCAGAGAGAGCGGCGCGCGCGCAAGGCCGGCCGACTCACGCGCACTTGTTCCGAGCCCTGCGTTATTTTCCCACAGTCGAGTCGCTATGGACACTGTAATTGTAGAGCAGGCTTCTAGATTTGTTAGATTTAAATTAATTAAAAGGTCAGTTTTACGTGATTTATTATAATTATTTCTAAAGCATTATTATTATTGAGAAAAACATTTTTGATTCTAAAGATGGCTTCCGACATAGACTTTTTATTGTTTTCAAAATTCTACTGTATTAAAAAGGTAAAGGCTTAACCACAGAATATATAAGAGTACAAACTTAAGTAAATGAAACGTAAAAATATGATTCTTACTGACTTAAAAAAAGGAGAAGGTTATTAATTCGTCTGCATTGTATTTTTTTTTTCAGTTACTTGATAACTTCGCGTTATTTTTACACACACGTAAACAGGTACATTTTAAAAGGTACAAATAAGGTACAAACTGTAAACCACTTTTATTTAATAAACTCAAGACCAATATTTCTTTTCGAGATGGCCAGAAATCGTGCTACAGGTAGCAACCAGGTTTCAAGGTTGTGAATGTAGCAACGTTCATAAATTTCAGGATGGTTTGGCTATTTAACATTGCATAATTCCCTTGAAAATAATCTCGTATTCAAATAATTTTTTAAAGTAAATAGGTATTCTATTAGACAATATCAGCCTAAGAGAATATTTATGTGCTTACCACTGGGCCACACCTTCTACTAACCCAAACAAATGAGGCGGTTCGACGCCCAGCCCCAGCCAGGCAATATGACGAAACACTCACACCATAATTACATAAATGGAAGTCAAGCTGCAAAATTATACTTAGCTGAAGTTTAACTAGATAATAATAGAGTAGAAATAATTGTTATGGTTTAGGGTGAAGTGGTTTTGTGAGGACCTAAGGCCAAACCATTACAAATGATACCTCATTTCAATGCACATGCACTACCATAATTATGACAGTGTATACAGGGTGAAATTAATATCATTATGTCGTGATTCTTTACTAAATTAAGTGATATTTTGTTACTAAACCTTTATTTTGTACTAGCAATAGGTTTAATATTCTATTACATTCAAATTACCTGTACAATAACCAACGAATAGCTTAAAAAGGACTTGTATCCAGAGCCGTTAAATATTTTACTAAGGATTCATTCATATGGCAATACTGACTTTTGTGATTGGCTGTCGCCGGAGCGCTGGACCAATCAAACGCCAGGCGCGTTTGGTGGGCACAGTGACTCTGAAAGGGTGGGGAGGACGATCGAAGTGGGGAAAAAGGGATCGAACAGCCAGTTCTCAGCCGGCACTCGAAGTGACAACTTGTATTTGTGAAGTAATTGTGATATATTTAAAATTAAAATAGTTTAGTAAAATTATAAAAGTGCAGTGAAAGTACAATATTAAAATATAGCTTCCAAAATTATACCAGTCTTTGATTCTACGATAAATCAGCAGCGGGAAAAAAATCTTCAGCCCTCAAGGTACGTGAATTCGGTCAAAGTCCACTGATTCTTTGAATATTGAAAGATTTTATTGTTTTCTTAAAGTACCTACTGAGTTTATTCATTTTTCTCGGGAATTTTATAGAATTTTCGTGATGGTTGATAGTTACATTGGATTTATCATTTGGTCAGGCTACCCCATGACAATGTTAAGTCTGATTTTATTTCGGAGTCCATTCAGTCAGGGCAACTCCCTGGCATTGTGCTCCGAAATATTCATAAACCGTTAACCACCGAATTTGAAATTGCAAGCATTTTGATCAATTGCCAGACTAGCGTTTGGTCGGGGCTACTCCTTGACACCGTTTTTCTGGTATTAAAACGATGCTGTGTGATCGTATATGACCATTTGGTCAAGGCTACTCCTTGATAGTGCTAGTGTGCGATAAAACAGTATACGAGCTAAATTGCTTTCAATTATATTTTAAAATTTAGTTAATTGATATTTATATTTTTATACCTACATTAATCGGTGCTTAAAGAAAATAAGACTCAGATATAATAATGTCATAATTTGTGAAATCACTGGCAGAGTCATGTGGACAAATCGAATTAAAATATTTTATTATGCATGGTGGCCAAATGTGTCACGTAGTTGAGGCCATATATACCACCAGAACAGAACTTAAGACTATGTATGTCTATCATAAGGCCATGTGTGCCTAGGAGCTATGTATGTTCCAAAAACAGTTCGAGGCCATGTGTGCCTAGGAGCTATGTATGTTCCAAAACCAGTTCAAGGCCATGTGTGCCTAGGAGCTATGTATGTTCCTCAACCAGTTCAAGGCCATGTGTGCCTAGGAGCTATGTATGTTCCTCAATCAGTTCAAGGCCATGTGTGCCTAGGAGCTATGTATGTTCCACAAGTAGTTCTGTGGATATGTGTGCCTGTAGTTATGTATCTATAAAGAAATAGAGATTTTGATTTGATTTGATTTGTCTGTGAAACCAAATTTCCAATAGTTTTCACTATGGTTAAATACACTTTATTGTGTCGAATGGTCGATAAATTGTGTCATCATCGTCACAGTCCGTGTAGCCTTTAATAACGCCAGACCAGCAAAGGACAACCGCTACATTCCCTTTACAAAATGCCAGTAAATGTATAGAAGTTAGCAGTAAATTATGGGGTTTTATAAAAATTACTCAGATTTTATAATTTATTTTTATTTATAGAGTTATTTAATAATTTATTACTAATAAATAGTAAAAAAAAAAGCAGCAACCCCAAAGTGGCTGCCAATGTTGTTTGATATGAGGTGATGCAAGCACAATGTTCTTTTTTTATATAAAAATGATAAAAGCTAATGAGGCATTATAAAATAAAATAATGCCTGCAATTAGTTTCTAGTGTTCCATAGTCCATAGTAAAAATAGAAGTACGGTTATACATTTTTTGGTATTATGTGCCGGATGCCATTTATTTTTACTTTATTACAAACTTACAAGAGACCGTATTTGTTTCATTGTCTTTAACACAAACAATTAATTTAAAGAAATACTGATCATTAAAAATTCAGAGATCGAATTTAATGGTGCACACTTTAGCGAGCTAATATTCAAAGTTACAGTTATTTTTATTATTTTTCTTAATGCATTTTTTTGTTCCGAGGTAATGGTGAATCTGAAGGAGGTCGCTACCACGTGACTTTGAGATCCATCATATTTAGTGCCAATTGTCTTTCGAAATGTTCACGGCAGAATTTCAGCAAATTTTGACTGCCACAAAATTTGTGTCATAATAATAAGATACTTTATTAAATACACATTAGTCTTTCTAGTTACTGATGAGCAATTGTTGTATAATAAAAAAAAAATTATGAAGTAATGTACCTACCTACATGTAGACATATTGATATTTAATGAATTATAGATTCTTTATTTTAGTTACACATCATATTGGCATAATTAGGTAAACAGAAGCGAGCTTAGCTCTAATACGATATTTCCTCCAGGAAACCGCTAGACAAAGGCCACTAGGCACCTTAGTATGAAACCTATGTGCACGACCTACAAAAAAAAAAGTATAGGATGTTTAAATGAATGTCTCTAGTTCATGTTTATATATGTCGCATTATTGTAGATAATGGGATTCAGGCCAATAACGGGTAAAGAAAAATGTAATATTTTGTACATTTTCGTAAATTTAATACATTTTCTTACATTTTGTACATTTTAGTACTAGTAGTACATTTTAGTACAATTATTACATTTTAGTACAATTAGTACATTTTAGTACAATTAGTAAAGTTTAGTACAATTAGTACATTTTAGTACATTTTAGTACAATTAGTACATTTTAGTACAATTAGTACATGTTAGTACATTTTAGTACAATTAGTTCATTTTAGTACAATAAGTACATTTTAGTACAATAAGTACATTTTAGTACAATAAGTACATTTTAGTACAATAAGTACATTTTAGTACAATAAGTACATTTTAGTACAATGAGTACATTTTAGTACAATGAGTACATTTTAGTACAATAAGTACATTTTAGTACAATAAGTACATTTTAGTACAATAAGTACATTTTAGTACAATAAGTACATTTTAGTACAATAAGTACATTTTAGTACAATAAGTACATTTTAGTACAATAAGTACGTTTTAGTACAATAAGTTCATTTTAGTACAATAAGTACATTTTAGTACAATAAGTACGTTTTAGTACAATAAGTACATTTTAGTACAATAAGTACATTTTAGTACATTTTCTTCATTTTTGACATTTTCGTACATTTCATACATTTTAGTGTTATAGTACATTTAGTACATTTTCCCATGGTTAAAAAAAAAATACATAAAATTGATTGTGGGTGACTAAACATTTTAAAACCAATTTGGGTTTTGTAGGAAAAATTTAGTTAGCTGAGTCAGATTTCGCCCAATGACCTTAAGTACGTTTCTTGTTTACAAAATGGCTGTAGATTGCTTTGTTTGTCAAATAATTTAAAAAAGAATCACAACCGGCGTGCAGATATGGCTTGGAAGACAAGACATTGCCTTCGTTTCTCTTTAACGAGTTTGACGATTTTAGATCCGGATTTTGTTGACTGTATAACGCCCCTGTAGGTACCTTATCGCAGGTGCTACTTAGTTTTTAACTAAACTGATTGTCATTTGCATTTTTGGCTTAACAAGTATGTGGTACACTAAGCCTTGTAGGACACCATTCAAAGTAAGGTTTCCATTATGACAATCAAATATTGTAGGTTTTTGAATCGAAATAAAAGGTAGAAGCGTGTTTTCTTCTGGTAAAATTAGTTTATGTACCTACATCCAAAGAATTATTATATATATATATACTTATCTTCGACAATGTCACACAAATTATCTAGACACATTTAAAGTACCAGAATCTAGCCTGGACTTGTATTATGATGACTAGACAACGATATAGAATACATATATAAATACAAACATCCATGACTCGGGTACAAATATTCATATTCATCATACAAATATTTGTCCCTTACGGGATTCGAACCCGCGACCCTCGGCACAGCAGGCAGGTTTACTACCGACTGTGCTACCGGGCCGTCGAATTAATCAATGATTGATTCATTTTAATGTTGTACCTAATGCTAATGAGACGAATAAACAATTTTTAATTTAATTTATAGAGGGTGGATTGGTTTCGACATACTTCTATAAAGTATTCTTTTTTTTCTTCAAGTCTTCAAAATTTTACGATCGTAATCATATTAATTTGCAGAAGTTATTCGTAGCGAATACTTACTCGATGAGTTTGACAACGCCATCTGATTAGATTTGTTTATTTAAAAAAAAAGCTCCTATGCAATTTACTTCATGATGATTATAATTATTGCAGCCGTTCACAGAAAGTGTTCCAAACCTTTTTGTTGTCGTCTAAAATGGGATTAAAGCTGTACTTTGTATAGAATGAGTATAGGCACAACAAAAATTTGTTAGTAAAAAAAATATATATAGTAATCTGAATTATAACTAGCTGATGGTGATGACAGTATATTACACTGAGCTCAAGACAAGATTTATTATCAGATGACTTATTGTGCGACTACCAGATTTAATCGATGGATAATTTGTTTTATAATACTGTTTTTTTGTAATTAAGTAAAGGAGATAATTACATACTTCTTCATGTTTATCTGTGAATTTGTAAGATGGAGAATGGATTTACGAAATTATTGTTAAAAATTTAATACGACTAAATTGTAATGTTTCTCCTTCCTGTTAAAAAAGCAGGTTAAGAAAATGCTGAATGTCTGTACACGATGACTGACCCGGCTGCCGTTATAACCACTGTTTTGATTGATTACCTATAAGTGATGGATATTTTTTAATTAATTTAAAAACAGTATAAACGGGGACGGTATGTTTTGGTTTGCAAATAAAGAGTATTGTATTGTATTTTATAAACATAAGAAGCATAAAAATTTTGAAAAATTGAGAACGTTGTGGCAGCAAACAGAATGAAAAGAAGAGTTGTTATTCTGTTTATTATTATTTAAACTTTGAATATCAGTCTACTTAATATTCAATTCTTCTTCCCCTAAAATCAGAATGTACTATTCCAAAAAAAATCATTGGACGAGGAAGATTGCAACTATTAGAGCTGCCTCTGTTAGAACTGCAGCAACGTTCACAAATATTTAAGTTGATAAATATTGATATTAGTGTAAGCAGCCAAATGTCGTGATGTGTTCGAATAGTTACTACTTAAACGTTATTATAACCTTAAATAAGAAAACAGATTAAATAATGTAAGAGCCACTTATATGATGCAAAAAAAAATCATTCCCTAAAATTAATTTCTAAAATTAAACTCAAGTACCAGTTTTGTGTACCAGCCTCATTCATTCATTCTTAAATAATTTTTACATAGTAAAAATAAATACAAAAGTAACATCGCTGAATTCTAAAATGTCTGAACCAGATGTTGTAACTGAATGTCTAACTACTAAACATTGTGTTGCTGTAGAGTTTCTGGCCGCATCTTCTCTGCAGTGATAACACATTACGAAGCGGTGGTAAATTAAAAAAAATATATATATACAAATAAAAACTTTTAATTAATAATTTTGAAAAACCTGCTGTAAAATGTTTCAATGTTGTGATTATATAAAGATTATTCTGAATAATTTTGACTAAATGGTAATGAGAACTGACTGTTGAATGGCTGTGCACCAGGGGGTTGCACAGGGTCGGATGGCCGAATGTCGTGATTCTTTACTAAATTAAGTGATATTTTGTTACTAAACCTTTATTTTGTACTAGCAATAGGTTTAATATTCTATTACATTCAAATTACCTGTACAATAACCAACGAATAGCTTAAAAAGGACTTGTATCCAGAGCCGTTAAATATTTTACTAAGGATTCATTCATATGGCAATACTGACTTTTGTGATTGGCTGTCGCCGGAGCGCTGGACCAATCAAACGCCAGGCGCGTTTGGTGGGCACAGTGACTCTGAAAGGGTGGGGAGGACGATCGAAGTGGGGAAAAAGGGATCGAACAGCCAGTTCTCAGCCGGCACTCGAAGTGACAACTTGTATTTGTGAAGTAATTGTGATATATTTAAAATTAAAATAGTTTAGTAAAATTATAAAAGTGCAGTGAAAGTACAATATTAAAATATAGCTTCCAAAATTATACCAGTCTTTGATTCTACGATAATTACATTAGCATCCTTTTAAACTAGGAGTCTAACCAACTGAACAACATTTACTATGGGGGCCTAATGGGAGCAAACAGAACGGAGCAAAAAAAAATCAGCATACATTTGATTCGAGTAGGCATTGCAGTTTAGTATAGAACAGCAGATTTTATTTTTCTCCGATCTGTTTGATCCTAGTTTGATCCCATAGTAAAAGTTGTTCAGTTTTGCTCCCGGCTCGGCTGCAGGGATTTTAAACTTGTGACAGGAATAAGAATGACATTTTATCTTTACACTGAAATAACATTATTATGTTGTTTCCATTTGTTTAGTCTCTGTTTCCACTAAACAGTTATATTGTGGGCAGGTTTTTTCGAACGGAACAGAATAACGCCTTGCTCATTGAAGAAGTATGTGTACTTCCAATGTCCGTAATGCTTTTCTTCAAAAATAGAATAGGTTATTATGCATTTGATACGAACCACTGACCCTAAGACATAAAGCCATGCAGTACACCACGGCATGCCATTAAAACTACCAAATCGTCATAGATTCGTGCCAGATCAGATAAGCCACCTGTTTGGTCGGATCAGAGTTCAAATCATGACGTATAGAGGTATAATTTGAATGCGCCTGCGACGCCCACGTGACCCAATGATCAATGATAGACCCTATGGAGATGTGGGTCACGGGTTCGAATCGTGTTTTCACATTTTTGTACGTAGATCTTCGGATTGATTTTGTATCGGTTCAAGATATTTTTTGTGGAATTGTTTAAAGTTTAAAACATGGTTAATAGCTATTTATATCTCGAAAAGGTTACATTGTTCTATTATTTCGAGAAAAAGAATGAAAAATATTAAGGTATTTTTAAGGTGAGGATGTAAGGAAAATTATCATTAACCTTTAAACCACATATTCTACCCATCAACTGAACAACTTTTACTATGGGAGCAAACCGATCGGAGCATAAAAAAAATCTGCTGTTGCATACATTTTGAGTCAAATAGGTCAAATAGGAGTTTAGTATGGATCAGCAGATTTTTTGTATGACAAGTTTGCTCCCATAGTAAAAATTGTTCAGTTTGATGGGTAGAGTACGGGGTTTAAAGGTTAATGATACTTTTCCATACACCCTGTATACAGGGTGTTAAATTAAATACTATCTATCTATCTATAACGTCACGCCTCTTTCCCAGTGGGGTAGGTTACAAACACATTATTATTGAACAGGTTGCTTCAGAGTCAGACTATCAAACTGAACAACGTTCGTTCACTATGGAGCCAACTGTGAAATCGCGAGAAATAATCAGGTTCCAGCTGTTCCATACATTTGGGTAGAGTAACCATTGTAGTTTTCTATGGAACAGCCGATTTTTTTCGCGATTTCCATGAAAATTCCCTGTATATTAAAAAGGAGTTACCTATATATTACTTTACGTACGGCGTAAGTGCTAAAATAAATACTATCAGCATCTTCGCTGGAAGCACTGAGGGGGAAAAGTCTTGAAGCATCATCAAAGTAATGCCCAAACCTGTTGTATCAGTGCGTAGCAAGAATAAGCCTCAGAAATACTAGCTACCAATATGACACAGTAAGGACATCTCTACAATAGGAAGTAATTTTACCCGATGGGACAATCCAAAGGGGTCGCCCTAGACGTACGTATGCGGACCAAATTGGCAGCGTACTTAAGAAGGGTCAGATCAAATGTACCCGAAACCAACGAGCGTGTATGAAAAGACTTATGAGTCTTATGACTGTGGAAGAGGCGAAAGAGGTGTGTCAGGATCGTAGCCCGATGGCGATCTATTTTCACTGCCTACCCCAATGCGACACAGGCGTTAGTATATTTATGTATGTTTTACCCGATCCTCTATCATCAGCCCGTGGATTTTTTAGCAATCCATATTTAGCATTTATCACGCGCAGGGAAACTCTGCAACTTTATTTAATGAAGATGATCGTTGCTATTTATAGAGCCGTACTAACGTAGACTCCAGTGCAAATTCTACTAAATATCTTTATGAACCAATGTCGAATCCAATCGACCAGTAAACTGTCAAAGGTCAATCGTGATAGTGCCATGAGCACACGATCAAGATCAGCAGACAATAGCACCTGGTGGTATCATCCGTGTCAGTAAGTCAACGCTCAGGTGCCACTCTCGTAGCACCCGGGCGGCCGTACCCGTCGAGATTACTCATCGGTGTTGTATAATGTTGGGTGTGCGGAATTTTTGCGGTTTAACTTTCTTCTACTTTGATTTCGCCGAGGAAGTCGCGAGTGACTGTATGACTAGTGACAAAACGGACTTGTGAGGTGTATCTATCTATCTATAACGTCACGCCTCTTTCCCAGTGGGGTAGGCAGAGACCAGGGCGCGCTCATGCACATCCATACATCTCTTCATACATGCCCGTCGGTTTCGAGTACTCCGCACTTCCCCTTTTTGTAGGACGCTGTGGCGTGTGTAGGGCGTTGAGAGGTGTATTAGATTTCAAATTTTTTTCCAACTTCCCGAGCCGCAGGATTCGCCATAAAACAGTCATGTTAAGGATCTACATCTTTTTTAAAGTTGGTCAAAGGGTCAGCAACAACTAATGAAAGTTTTAGCATAAAAGAACTTGTGTCTAGTCAAAGGCCAAAACCTTTCATGAGGTCAAAGTTTAATTTATCAATTTATACGGTCTCGATTTTTTTGAGTTGCTCTGTTTCCTCATGCTGCTTTCCTTTAGGATGTATGGTTTGTACTCTTATATATTCCGTGATATGGTGTACTTTAATGGGTGATATTAGTATAGTACTCATGATAATGATACTGAACAACTTTATCAAAAGAAAGGTAGTAAATCCGCAAAAAAAATTCGGCTTTTCATGCAAACTTTCGATCAGCTGATTGCATTTACTACGAAAAGTCCAAATTTTTGTTTGCGAATCTCCATCGAATCTATCTAAATCGAATCGAATCGAATCGAAAGTTCTAATGCCCTAACACCCTGTCAATACCTATACTATTATGTAGAACTATATACTATTACCTATTCTGTGACCCTGTAATGAATAAGTTAGGTGTGCTCTTTGCCTTTGATACGAGGCTCATAATAAGACATCGATGTCTCTTCTCAAATATAAAATGTCATATTCCTCTAAAAAGAGATAAGTAATTCATTAGCCGGGTCCACACCTGACGATCCATCGCGCTCCGATCGCGCGCGGCAGGAGAATTTGCAGGCGTTTGGATGTGCCGCGCGCGATCGGAGCGCGATGGATCGTCAGGTGTGGACCCGGCTATTCGGATTCTTCAACACCCTACTCCTTTATTAATTTAGTTTCTGAATGTTCCCAACAACAGCTTTTGAACCACCACCGGTCGCGCAGTTCTCACAGCCATTAAGATAGTCTCATTCCAATAAACTTCTTCCATATCTCCCTACCTGAAATAAGAGGCATTATCTCTCATTTACCTCCTACTCAATAATGTCGCATAATGCAGAGTCGCGCGCGCCGAGCGGCAGATCAAACAAATGTCACGCGCATGCACTGTCGCGCTTCTTGCCGCATTTTGTCGAGTTGTGATGGCGCGGGCAATCTTTTATTCTGAGAAGGAACAAATTGATATGAATGTTCTGTACACGGATTGATCAATGATGATGCACTGAAAGCGGTGAGAGAGATAATAATATATGTCGTTCGACGGGAAAATGAAAGAGAGGTCGGAAACGAAAGTTGTGACCAAACTTCGCATTCATTTCCAGAAATTTAAATGCTTTGCTTGATTTCTGATGATATTGCTTATCAATCTTAAACTTTAGCTCCATGACAATACAGTCCTGACGAAAACCGTATCAAAACAAAGTTTTGTATCTGCTCAGAAAACAAAATCGGTCGCCGGGGTCGCGTGGCTAGAGGGCTTTCGAGTGGACGTCTGTCGTTCGGCTCGCGATTTAGGTAGCCACGCGGCTCCGCCATTTTATGGCGGTTTCGAGTGTGTGTTTTTGTATAAAAACAGGGCTTTGAGATCGCCATATCCATTACAGTACAACGTCAAGCACTAATTGCTCTTTTTAAACTAGATATTGGCAAAATCCACCAAGGAAACGCCATTAAATAAAAATAGAAATCGGTCGCCCCTAACGTATCTGTGACTTTTGTCTCGTATTGCTGGTGAGAAAATAATTTCATCCTATTCGTGTGATCTAAACTAAATCACACTGCAAAACACACACGACAACGAAATCACATTCTTTGGTTCCTTGCTACCTTGTACCTTAAATCACGATGAGAATCCATAAATTTGTTTTGTATTTTGATACCAGCGCGGCGTAAGTTCAGTGCTACCGCAATGAACTTACTGCAATTAAACTTAAAAACAACACAACTCCGTCCCTTACAACCACAAACGAGACTTGTCCTTTGCACAAAGACCTTGCAAAATTACTCTATCTTATCTTGAAGCTCAAAACATTAATTCTAAAAGCGAGTTACAACTGATACGCAAACTGCTCACCATTAAAATAATTAGCCCATATCTTAAAGGGCAGCTTAAAATAGATATAAAAATGTTTAAAAATCACCGCAAGCACAGATTGTAGGAGGTGTTTATGACGCAGTTCACAAATAGCTTGTCCCGAGTAAAAATAGAGTAAATGCACTTTAATGGTAGTTAAATGAGGGACAGATTTACTATTTTATTGTGTCTGGATAGGGATTATGTTACCGCAAAAAATAATTAAGTATGTTTAGGTTTTGCACAGAGATACGTTAGTATATGGGAGTGTTTTAAAGATGTTAAGGTATCCTTTGTAGGGCAATTTGTGGTGTTTGATTGTGTCGCGATTGCGAGGATAGAACGCGGATTCTTATACAACGTGTTAATGAATTAACGCAAAACTAGAAAGTAGTTTGTTTAGAATCGAGAGCAGAATCGAATTATCATGGTTTCTACATAGGTAATTTTTTTCAAAATATTAAATTGTTTTTTTGCAAAATTTCAAATTTTCTGAACCCGATGACAACCCACCGCACGGCCACACTCACCCTACTTACTACCAAAACAAGTTTATAAAAATGTACCCATGAGTACGTTAGCGCTTTCTTTCAGTGCTGAAATGATAACAAATCATTTTTGCCTCAAAACTTAAAATGTGAATAACTTTAAATTTTAACTATTAAAATAATGAAATTATTGTTGCAATCTAATTATTTTGTTATAAATCAGTTGGGGTGTATGAGGTTTTGCGCTAATTCATTAACACGTTGTATAGCCCATTCCGCTGCAAGGCTAAAGCTTCCTCTCTCTAAGAGCCCGGTTACACGTTCAGTATTTAGTCATTCTGGTCCATCAGTCTGGTCATGTTTATTTGATTTGAAGGGAAACTGATATACTGAAGCACCATGTTAGTCGGGTTAATCTCGAGTCAGTTTCCCTTCAAATCAAATATACATGACCAGAGTTGATAAACGCTCAGTTGCAGAAACGCTCATTAAAGTTAATTGCCCATTAAATCTCTTACTGTCACTTTTTGTCTTGTTGACGTAGTTAAAGCAAGAGATTTAATGGAGTTACTAACTCTAATGAGCGTTTCTGCAACTGAGTGAATGCTAATTTAATACTTATTTTACTGTCAAGACCCCAGATTGTGTTCAAGCCAACCCAAAAAGCCTCCTGGAGTGCGATTTTTGAGAGTCACACGTTCAAAATCATGATTGAACAATGCACAAACTCCATGCTGTTTAAGTCACTTACGATTATGAGTTTGAGAATGTGACAGTCAAAAATAGCACTGCAGGATCAACTGCCTTGCGTGTCGGCAATGCCTGTGATGAAAATTAAATACCACTATAAGGCTGCCTGTCCACTGATGCGAGCTGGCTGGGCGAGCTGTGTAGCTGTGTAAATATTAACCAATCAGGAGCCCAGCCAGCTCGCATCAGTGGACAGGAAGCCTTAAGCTGTCACTCATCCTACGTCACCCACCGCCAACGTCGAAACTTTCTTAACTTCTAAGTTCATATCAATCCCCAAAGTACCATGACCATTACGCGACAAGCCACGCCTTTCCTGTGTCCATTTACAAGGCGACGAATTATTACGCTTTCTTTTGCAGTGTCAAATACAAACCTTACGATAACACTTCCTGTGTCCTACCGGTTTCAAACTTGTGTACTTTGTCAATAAACACTTTTCGAATGTGAGTTGCGCAAAGTTAAGGTAGATAGGTAAGTTATACAAGTATGTACATATATTCATATAAGTACGTAAGTACATACCTACCTAAAAGTTGTATAATGACGACTTTTTGAAACCTTTCGGTGCTTTTGTTGTGCAATTATACACATCGTGATATGTTATTAATTTGTCATTTTTCTTAACTTTAATCATAAAATCTGTGTCAAGTTTTTGTATTGTTTTTTCTTAAAAAGGTCTGGACTTCTTAATTCTTATGGATGATGTTATGACTAATGAGCCTTCGATCAAGTATAAGGTAGATTTTGAAACGCCGCTCGAAAAATGTCACCGTCACAACAAAGCACAATCTGGCAGTGTGCCTTGTTTCGCTCTCAAAATTAATTATTTTAATGCATCCATAGATTTTTTAAATAAGTTTTCATTAATGCATTTAGTTGTTTTCTGTCAGTAAGAAAGTTTAAGGTATTTTTCTGGTAATGATAAATTAAAATACAATATCAAACAAATAAAATTAGGATTTATTTAGGTAGGTAGGTACGGTAGAAGTGGGGAAATTATTGCAATACGAATTAAGTTACAAGTTATTAAAGAAAGAAGACAAAACACTTCAAATTGTAAGAAAATACCTTTTGCACTATGAAAAAATAAAATATACTATGTTTAAATTAAGTTTTAATGTTTTTTAATCATATCTAATTTGATCTAATATTACTTTGGATGAGAATCTGTACAAAAAAACCTTAAATTAGCTTATTTACAACCTATTTCAAAATCTCCCGATTTCTCCCGATTTTTTGACCACACTTCTACCGATTTCTAATTTTTTGTTTCGGGAACACTGCTTCTTAGGCCCTGGTGAGGGTGGATGGGCAAAAGATGATCCCAAAAAAGGAGGTCGGATTAAAAAAGGGCAAGTTTCACTAACCATCCTAAGGTTAGAAAATTAACCTTGCTAAGCTACCACAAGCTTAAAAAGGTACCTAGTTCTACAAAAGTTTGTCTTATGTTGTAAGTTAAAGTAGAATGTAAAATTGTTGGTCGACGAAGAATAAGTATGGGACATCATAAATGAAGAATGAGTGAAAAAAAATTCTAAGTAAAGTAAGCCATTTCGCGAATTAGGCATTTTCAGAATTGGCCATTTCACGAATTAGCTATTTTGCGAATTGGGCCTTTTACGCATCGGTAGCCATTTCGCGAATTAGCCATTTCGCGAATGATCCGAATAAGGGATTAAGTTCCATTTGATTTAAAGTTACTCAAGACGATATCCGAATTTAATTAAAATTTAATTGAAAAGGATACTGCTATTAGTATTAGTACATAGATAATAATAAGTATAGCCCAAACAATTAACTTTAAATGTGATAATGATAAGTAGAGGAAATTGGATTGATTTCGCTTTAGTTTAAAGTGATTTAAAACCGTTTTAGTGAAACTGTACAATTATAACAAAATTGCTCAAATTATAATTAGGTATTAGGTATATTATTCCGTGGCACTTTGATTTGAAATTAATTATTACAATTTGTAACATACAAGGTGTGTAGCAAATGAACATAAGGGCAGTTTCACAAATGTTAATGGATCTCGTGTTAGGATGTAGGTCTGTAGCCAGTTATTGCAGCGGCGGCGTCAAGTAAGAGACATAAAAAAATCTAAATTAACTTTAGTAGGTGCTTTGGTAGGTACAATGTTTTAGACCAGTTAGTATTTTCTGTATATTCAACAATTTATATATTTATTTATTTTATTTATTAATCCATTAGACAGCTTCACAGATGAACTCCAATACGCCATGTAGGTAAGTATACAAATCAAACAAGAATATCAAATTTTTCTCCAACTTAAGGCTATTCTACCATTGGCGCGCTCCATACAAACGTAGTATGGTGATATTTTCAATACTATCCAATTAAAGTCAATGAAATTTTTCAAAAACAATCTAGTAACTAATTTCTATGTCGGTATGAAGTCAGATTTTCGATAAAATTTATAGTTTTAAAGTTACAGTGCCACAAATATTTCCATACAAATCTTAAATTAATCCTAGCATTGAAACTGTATATTTTAACGAAAATCTGACTTCATACCGACATAGAGATAAGTAACTTGATTGTTTTTGAAAAATTTCATTGACTTTAATTAGATAGTATTGAAAATATCACCATACTACGTTTGTATGGAGCGCGCCAACGGTAGAATAGCCTTAACTTAATCTTACGATTTAAACATTCTCAGAAAAGGTCGGGCATTCAGTTACCCGTTAGCTGTTATCCGACGTTTTGGACATTCCTGAATGTTTTGTAATTTTACTTGACTTGAAATCGAATATGATATAATTTTAACTAAACAATCTGACATTTTAATCTCTATGCACCTGTCGATCGTGCCATGTCTTAAATAATATTATGTAGATTGTTATAGAGCTAAACAATGGAACCGGTATTTATTATCGATATGCGTAACATTCAATGATTTAGCTCATTGCACATTTACATAAGGTCTTTATAGTGAGTTATGTAGTGACATAGTTATAGTCGTTGTTATGATTTATATTGTTCGATGTGGATAAAGAGAGGATAAAAGATCCTTGTTGAAAAGTATAGTAGTACCTAAAATGAATCTGTCTAGCCCACTGGGGAAAATATGTGACGTTATACACGGTGAAATTTAAATCATAGGCATCCTTTAAAACTGTGGATGTCTGGTCTTGACAATTTTACACTATACAACGTGTTAATGAATTAACGCAAAACTAGAAAGTAGTTTGTATAGAATCGAGAGCAGAATCGAATTATCATGGTTTCAACATAGGTAATTTTTTTCAAATTATTAAATAATTTGTTTGGAAAATTTAAAATTTTCTGAACCCGATGTCAACCGACCGCACGGGCACACTCACCCTACTTATACCAAAACAAGATTATTATAATGTATCAATGAGCACGTTAGCGCTTTCATTCATTGTTGAAATGATAGCAAATCATTTTTGCCTCAAAACTTAAAATGCGAATAACTTAAAATTTTAACTATCAAAATAATGAAATTATTGTTTCGATCTAATTATTTTGTTATAAATCAGTTGGGGTGTATGAGGTTTTGCGTTAATTCATTAACACGTTGTATAATGCAATATTGTATTTTAATTGTACATGTACATTACACATGTACATTGTACAATACAACACATGTACATTGTACAATACAACACATGTACGTACACTACACACACACATACACACACAGACAGATACACTTTTGTACATTTTGTTTTGTTTAAAAAATGTGTGTTGTAGAGTTTCTGGCCGCATCTTCTCTCAACAGAACACCTTCCGACGCGGTGGTAGAGTCAAAAAATTACTTCTTTTGAAGTAATGAGTTGAGTGTGTTGTTTTGTAGTTTTTTTTTATTTTATTGTTTTTCGTACTTTTTTTAGCTATCTATGTGATAATATCACTTGAATAAAAATTTTGAATTTTTGATATTTTTAATCTAAGAGTCTACCCTGTGAGTCTACCTATCAAACTGAACAACATTTAGCATGGAAGCAAACCGATCGTAGCAAAAAGAAAATCTGCTTTTGCCAAGTAGACATTGCAGTTTAGTATTTGGTAGGTTAGGTTCAGACGATGACGCGGCGCCAATTCTGCGGCGCCTGAAAAAAAGCACTGTGTAAACACTTTTGGCACAACAATTTAAAGGCATGCCGTAAAATTGTAGTGCCAAAAGTGTTTATTTATACGGTGCTTTTTTTCAGGCGCCGCAGAATTTGCGCCTAGAAATTATCATCGTCTAAACCAGGACTTCCCAACCAGTGGGGCGCGCCCCCCTGGGGGGGCGTAGTTATATCGTAGGGGGGGCACAATGCGTTTACATTTTGGACAGAAAACTCCAGTTAACCACGTAAATTCCACTCATTAATTCATTTTAATAATTAACTCATTCATTCAGTTACTAATTTACCCATTCGTTTGTTGTTACTGAGTTGTTCAGGCTCAGCAGGTCTCAGATAGCACCTTTCCCGCTGCGCTTCTCGTTATTTTAATAGTGGGGGGGCGTGCAAAATATTCCTTACTATACCAGGGGAGGCGTGACGCAAAAAAGGTTGGGAAACCCTGGTCTAAACCTACCATTAAGAGCAGTTTTTTGTTGTTGCTACGAATGGTTTGCTCCCATAGTAATTTTTTTTAAGTTTGATGAAGGATGCCAATGATATCAATTTTACCTTGTAGATCATAGACTTATTATACTGTAGATAGACATAATTATGCTGCGCCCACGTTATGATACTGATATCAATGATGTATAAATTCCCATCATCTGTCAAAGAGTCAACAATATTGCACTAAAAATCTTACATTACATACAACCTTCAAGAAACCTTTCAAATTAAATAATTAATTAACTAAACATTAAGAGATACAGTTACTTAACATACAAGTTATCCATCGCTGAGTTGTTTATGCCCATCGATACGGTATCGAGATCGTATAATTTGGCCAAGGCGAGCCACTGCGCCCGCGCCGACATCTGGCCGATGAGAAACTTTTTGTAGAAGCTTACGTGCTTGCAATATTTATTTTTCATGTCGATTCCATGCAGTACAATACAGCTTCTGAAGGGCGTTTTAACGCCGTCATTCTCAAGTACAAAATAAAACAATACACACAAATTAAATAATTAAAAAAATTGTATCTACAATGCTTGCGATATTTTTCTTTTTCATGTCGATTCATGCAGTATGTACCTACAGCGACGGGCGTTTTAACGCCTCGTAACGGAAATGACGGTATACCGTATACAGTATACTGTATACCGTCATTTCCCTCAAGATTACACCCTATATACCGTATACGGGGGGTTGCTTCAGACCATCAAACTTAACAACTTTTACTAAGTATAGGATTAATATTAAAATCGCGAAAAAAAATTTTTTTATACACTCAAAATGTATGGAACAAATGATTTTTGGCAGACATCAAATTTGACGACAGTCAAGGGCTGTTCGACCCAAAATGTATGGAGCAGCTGATTTTTTATTGTGATTTCAATTTGTCACATAGTGGAAGATGTTCAGATGGTCTGAAGTAGACTCACTTCCTGAAGCATGTAACGCATTAAGTTAGCTGCACATAATTTTATTAGGGACTTTATCGTCCATCCGTAACTCCATTACCATTTGATATATTATGCACTGTCGCCTCCGTACCATCCTGAATGGAAAGATAAAACTAAAACTAAAATCCAATATTATTGCCACCAAGTACCAACATCTTTGACATCAGACCGGCATGACACCTAATATCTTTGCATTAGTCCCATATCCCGTGGGAAACCACCGGGCGTTAAGGCGACGTTTCCGCATCATTTGGAATGTACCACGTGTGCGTGATTTGATTATATGGCAACACTTGCGCCCGCGCCGGTAATGCGGTGACGGCTGTAGTAATCGAAAATGTTTATTTCCTAGCTGTTAAAATACTTGTGTGGTACAAGATGGCGGGTGAGTGTGAGAAATGGGGAAGTTTAGTGTGACTGTTTGGTCACTCGGAAAATGAAGGCGAATTTTTGTTTGACTTTCATTTTATTCGGGTTGATTCATTGATATATTATTTATATATTCATTCATATTTTGATATGCAGTAAAGATTTGAGTTTAGGTACAAGTATAAGTCAATTAACTGAAGCTAATTAAGCTGATACATACAGACAGTAAGTAAGTATTTTCGCCGTTAACTTAAACTTAAATTTAAGTTCATAACATATTCTAGGGGGGTGCCTCAGACGATCAAACTGACCAACTTTCACTATCGAGCCAATCAATTTTGATGGCCTAAACTCTAAACCATCCTCTTTTAAGGGAATATAATTCGGAGCGAGCTCCATACAAACGAAGTAGACATAAGAACATTAGAGATTAGTTTCTAAATTTGTTCCTGAAAAATTTCATTGACTTTAATTAGATAGTATTGAAAATATCACCAGACTGCGTTTGTATGCAGCGCGCAAATGTGCTCCCCCGGAATAAACTTCTCTTTAACACGCATGAAATAGATTTAAGTTAACACTGTACCTATATAGCATTCCTACATCACCTTAACACACTGATTGACCATGACTTGATCATGATTTGGGCACTCGCACTAGCTTGTAAGTAATTGTTATTATTATATTACTCCCGCGTCCTACCCGCGCCGGCCGTCACTTCACATTTTTCACTTGGAATTCCTCACGTTACGTCACTGCAGGTTCTATGGTTCTATGGGAAAAGAAGTCGAATTGTTTATTCAGTTGTGTAAGAACTGATGGACAAAGAGAGGTATCATAACAATTTGCATCTATGATTTGATAACGTTGTTTCACAAACTTTTGAGAGTTCGTTGCACACTTTCAAAAGATGAACCTTAGAATCACTTTTTAGAGAAGTTCCCTAGAATGCGCTAGATAAGTACAAAATAATTTTGATGTTTTTTAAATATTAAAACCAATTATAGTCAATGGTATTTTGTACGGCGATAATTTTTTTAAACTAAATTTTAATCAAACTAACGGGTTCGGAAGTTATCAATCTTTGGATGGTGCGCGCTCCGGGGAAACTCCTCTTAAATGGACTGGGTTAGGGATGATAAATTTATTAGGTCTGTCTATCTGTTTTAAGTATAATACGTCACGAACCAGGGGGTGTACGCATGGCGACACATCAAGCTATACAAAACCAACATAAGCTGGCCGCGCGACGTTATACATTACTCGACCTACGCGCGGCCAGCTTATGTTGGTTTTGTATAACTTGATGTGTCGCCGTGTGTACGTATCCTGAAGACGGTATGCAATGCATATAGGTAGGTAAGATTCGCCATATTCGCGGGAAAAAGCTAGATAAGATATGCAATATATAAGATTTAAGATTGAACTGCAATAAAAACAGTAATGATAAACACTGAACTAAGCCATTGGGGTTATTTACCTACTTACGCAACTAATGAGTTCGTTCGGTCTCAGGTTCGATTCCCGTCACCGACATCTGTCCGTTTGATTAATGACTTCACGATTACGAATTGAATAACATTTGCCCCCATAACGCTCTTTTCTCACGATCGGTTAAGAATAAGATCTCACTTATGGTTTTTTAAGTTACTTTAAGTGAAATCATATTTTATAACTGTTACATGCCATCAAGTCAAAAGCTTGTGGTTTTTTTTATGTTCCATACTGATTATTGAAAAATCTTAACATTTCGAAACTTTTTCTGTACCGTTTTGTCTTATTATTACAATCGTCAAAATAATTTGAATTATTTTATACAATTTTATTTACGAAGCTAATTTACGTTAAACTACGTTTACGACATATTTTCGTATGCCCTACGTAATAATTTTAAACACCTCAATTTAGAAAACTTTTTATAATTGCCTAGAAGGCGCGATTATGCGACCATTTTTCCATAATATTATAATTGTAACATTTTTTAACAATGGTAATCTCACAACAGAAGCTGGTAATTATTTAAAAATGTCACATTATTTGAGCAAGCGCCGACATGACAGACAGACAAAAGAACTTTTGTATTCGTAATGTTGATTATTTGTGTGAATTTTTTAATCGAGTTCGAAATAATACATACTTACCTACTAGATGTGAAAAATGAAATCATTACCTATATTGCTCTGCAGTAGGATCGTACCTACAATTTACTCACTATTGGTTACTATGTAACATGTTATATCCATGTGAAAACGTTAGTTTGTTAATTTGGAGATTATCGACAGAGGAGGAAAAGTATTATCTAAACTTTAAATGGGCTGACATAACCTCAGGGTTAAAAGCTTTAAATCACTTATAATCTGCAAATACCATTGAACAATTTTTTTTTTAATCGGATAAAATTAATTTTTATTTTATTTAATTTTTATAGCAGGTTACGGAATCCCGTCCAATACCTAAATGTTACAAAAATACAAAGACTTACATCAAAATATTGGTCTTTACAAAGATTTAGGATTAAAAGTAATTACAAGTTGTCAAAAATTCACAGCACCTATATCTTTATTGGTTAAGTAAAAAAGTTAATTAAATGCACTACAAGACAAAATGAAGTATAAAACTGCAATCACCACTGACGTTTCTTTGACACCACGATATGCAGTCGATAATTAAAATGAAACAAGCTGTAATTTCCCTATACAAAAGACCTGAAATCGATTACTCATCACTTACAATCTTAAATTAAAATAAAACCTAAAAAAACTAATTGAACCTTATCAACGAAGACTTAAAGGTCAAATAAAGGCTATTAAAACTCGAGATATTAACATTATCCATGACTTAGCAAGTACCAGTGATTAAAAATCACACACAAAAGCGCTAAAGCTGATTCCAGCCGATATATCTTGACCTCTGAAGATTCCGATATTATCCCCAGGTTAGTAGAACGTCTCAGGAGGGACAGGGATGAATTTATGCAAGCTGCTCTCAAAGACAGACAAAAGGCAATGAGTGGACATGTGAAGAGAACACTTATATTGCAATCAAGTGTAATAATACACTCTTTTTCTTTTTGGTTGAAACATATTCATCGTATTTAATCGATAACTTTAATCGATATGTTTAATATTCGATAGATAAACCAAGGAAAATTAATTATATCGCCATAATTTCACTAGAAAGGCGTAAAGAAATAAATCGAATGATTTGTTAGCTACCGATTTGAGGAATTCAAAGCAAATCAGACTTTCCAAATTGTCATCACAAGAAAAGAGAATGAAAAAGAAATTATGCTAAAAGTGCACCTAACAGCAACTATAGACGATTAGTAATTTAGCAAAGATTCTGTCCTCCCTGAAAGAAAGTATATATTTGCCTACCTATAATAATCTCAAGCATATTTAAAGAAACCTATAACCCCTAACAGAAAGGTCCGGTGTGGTCCAAGATATTCTTTTTGGAGCGTCAGCCGGCAGGCTCTGTCGGAAACAATAGAGGCAATCTAACATCGGGCATATTGTCTACCAAACGCTCTAATGGCTAGCCCCGCTTCGCCCACTAGGGAACGAGAATGGATGAGGCAAATGTACGGTGGGCAGAATTCGGGAATATAACTTCGTGAAAAGAAAATCTGAATAATTGACAATGCCGCGGAAACCATAAAATGGTAGTTGCAATAAATTTCTGAAACTGAAAACCCAATTTTTTTTTTATCTCGCTCGTGTATCTCCTTTTCGTGAATTGTGAATCGTGTTTAAGTAATTGATCAGAAAAGAGAAGATTTTCCAACTGGTTAGGTGTGTTGCCAGAGAATCGAGAGGAAAATTTTAATAACAATTTAATCTAAAAATCAGGGACGTATTAGAAGTATCTTAGGGAGACGAATGCCTGGAAGTAGGACTTCTTGACTTAAAAACCTATGTGAATGGTTCGATATTATGAACACAACCTCACTATTCAGGGCTGCAGTCTTCAGGGTCAAAAAAACCCTACTGATAGCCAACTTCCGATAGGAGATGGCTCCACAAGAAGAAGGAGAAGAGGGTCTGATTCCCATGAGACACATACATATAATGGGAATCAGATTAATGACCGAACTAGGATGTAGTTCTGATCGGATCCTAGAGTCCTGATATCGAACTGGGACCTGCCAGTTCTTTATCAAAATCAAATCGTAGAACTAGCCGCATTCGCTAAAGTCTTTTCCGTCTTCACGCTGCCTGCCCTACCATCCTCATCTGACCCAATACCACCTCCACTCCTGCCTACCTCCTTTCCCCCACAATATTGTACATCCTTCGCCCGCGGCGTTACTTGCGCATTGTTTCGCCGGCTCGCATTGCTATTGTTCACTTTTTCGCCACCTCACCACTTTGCTAATGGCGCATTCAACTCTGCGCAGAACATTATGCAATTATACTTCGTTCAAGGGTAACAGATTGTTCTGATAAGGAAGGATGAATGTCGAGGCTCTTGGTTTATGAATTTTATTGTTGATGTTGTGAGAATTTGTTTACGGATTTGCTACCTCGTGCTCTTAGAGGGGAAGTAACGAGTTTAATACCGGAAGGTCAAGTTATTTTTATTGTTTCAGAAGTTACCGTCCCACTGTATGGCAACACTCTCTTTTATCTTAGATCGACAGAGATGTACTCTATTTTGGGCCTAGATCGGCCAAACCGTTTCAAAATCATCGGTCAATTCTTGCGATGATCTTCTAGGTCAGTTATATCAATAGTCGTCGTCTGCGACAGGGTTTATATGAATTGCCTCACTTTTTTTAAATCTGTGTAAAGAAGCTAACACAAAAAATTCATCATTTCAAGATTTCCATCATAAGAAAACGTAAATAAATTAAAGAAGAATTGATAACCTGTAACTTTGTTTTTTTTTTATGAAATCCAACACACTGCGATGCTAATGCTCTGCTGGTAAGAGCTATGATGATGATTGATAATGATTCAATTTTTAAAAATAACGGAAATTGTTAGACCGACGAACCACCATCGATGACGTGACGTAACAGCAATCAAATAAACGCAAACCGAAGCGGAAGGCTTCATGCTCAGTGGCTGCGCGGGCGCACCGAGCGCTTTCTGACAGATGATCGGTTAGGTTAGGGGAATTATATCACTGTTATGTATGAAGGAATGTTAGGCCGATTGTTGAATATTAATTGAGATTATGCAGTAATTTTAACTAAGGTTTTCTTTTTATTGTTTCAGAGGAAGAAGTTTTTTTCTTTACCTATTGTTCCGGAGTCAGTGCTACCGGCTTCAAATGGACCACTTTTTTTCACTGTAGGTATCAGTCTCTTTATGCAGTGTTTTTGTTACGGCATTCTATCCTAAAATATCCTAAAACCTTCGATGTGTTAAAGGTCAACCTGACTGCACGCTTGATTGGTTGGTGTACCTATCTTGTGAAATGTAGTACCAATAAATAGTTGTAATAAATGTTTTGTATTAATTGTATTTGCACACGATAATTGTTTATGAATAAATGAAAATTAATGACAAATTAATTAATTTGTGTGACATTGTCCAAGATATTTATTTTTATTTTATTTTATTTAATGAGAAAGATATTGCGAGTGCAATATGGTTTGTATGGTAGTTATGGCAATGTTACTGAAAGCCCCGAAAAAGATTAGTCCAGTGTCGTGGGTTTATATCTGTATTTTATTGATGTCTTTACGTCTGAGAATAGTTATAAAAATACTAGGTATGAAGAGTAAATACATAATTATTGATTTGTAACAGATACGAAATATATGTTGGCGTGCAGCAAGATGGCAGTTGGTTAGTTTTGATCTATTTTTAAATGTTTTTACTTACTGCACATTCAGGGGCCTATCGCTGGGAGCGATCTCTACCACTCAAGCATCGAATGATTGGACTCGTGAATATCTTTAGAAATATGGTACAAGTACTAAGAGAGTAGCGGACAGTAATACTTATGAATCGTAATAAATCAAATCGATCTTTAGACATTGATCCTTTAAGAATTTTCTTTCAATGCGTCCACTAACGTGAATTATGTATGGAATTCTTTAGTTTCAAAAGGAAAGAGGCGTGTTGGAAAAAGGAAGAAATACGAATAACAAACGGCATCGACTGGCGACGAAAGAAGAGATGTCAGCCTCCAGTAATAGAGAGATAATTATTTTAAGAAGATGGATCTGACAGCTAACCTGCATTAAAAGCACATCAATAAGTAGAATACGATCACGTATGGGTGTTGGAATTACATAGTATTTAGTCTGTTAAAGGGCAGGAGATTAAATTTATGAAGAATCATCGAATTGATAGAAGGTTTTTGCAGTACCTATTTTTGTGGTGATAGGTTAGCCAGCCAGATAAAGTAAAGACGCAATGCTTAAAAATTTTAGGACCACTTTAGGCCATGAGTTTTCACTCTACGTTACTACTGAAGTTGCGGCACCAATTTTGTTTGACAGAATTAGTTCTCAACGTAACCATTAGGAGCGCTGTATGAAATTAAATACAAAACTGTAATTTACTACAGTAGTTTTACTGTAGTTCACTACAGTGTACACTCATGGTAGGCCTACTGAATGACGTAAGAGCTCGAGGATGCGGTATTATTATCAAACTACTACTCCAAGAAGAAGTCAAAAGAATAACATCAGATTCCGCTTTCCTCTAATGCCTCAAACCAAACGCTATAAAATCGGTATCAGGAGCGTCGCACGCGCAGCGCGTAATCTCGGCCATCGATCCTTGCTAATTGATCACTCGCACCTGTCCCGGTCCGGCCCCGGACCCCGGACCGCAACCCCGGACCGCCGGACATCTGGCCGCCGCATTTCTTTGAAACACTATCTCTTCGCTTGTACTTAATATCGACGTCTCAGTTGTTTATTTTGTTGGAATAAGGAATTTCGTATTGCTATCGATCGAGTGACATTTTTAGTTGGCTGTCAGCTTGGCAATGATGGATTTTGTGCGGGTTCTCTTTTTCTTTTATTTATTTTCTACCGTTGATTGTCTGGAATGAGTCGACAGGCTATTTTACATCTTTTTGTGGCATTCAGTGATTTTTTTTTCTTAGGGTCCGCCACATACATACATACAGAATTCTGATCCCGAATTCCGAATCAGGATTGTTATTTTGAATTGGAAACGCCATACGAAATCGTAATCTTGATTCGGAATTCCGGATTGGAATTCCGTATGTGTGTGGCACGTCTAAGATCATTTAGGTACTTTAAAATATAGTATCTACCTACCTAATAAGGATTTTTTGTGTATTTATTTGGCAAGTTGCATAATCGCAGTTGTGACACTTGTAGGGTTTTGAATTGTAGTCTCGCCTATTGAATTCCGCACCAAGCTTTTGTTAATTAAGAGCACTTTTAATTATATAAATAACAGAATCGTGTTTTGTATGTCACCGTAACAATTTGTGCGGCTCATTTAATATTTTTGAAAAAACTAGAGTAAGTACCTATTTTGACGTACCCGAGACTAGAGGGAGGTAGGTAGGTATATCGTGGAGAGAGAGACGAGCCCTTTACTCTGTAGTGGGATTTTTGGGCTTATGATGATGAAAAGATGCGTTTATGCCATGATAAAGAACTCAAACTCCAGCTAAAGTATTGACAAAGTCGTCACGTACGTATATGTCTATCTACAGACAATTTAGCGGTTTTCATTGCACATGGAGCAAGTTTTGCGGTCGGAAACAAACTCATGTTTTCGTTGACCTTGATTCTCATCACGTCGTTATGCCTAATTTTTTTTACTCATTTCCACGATATCAAATAACACTCACTTTCTTCCTATACCTACCTATAGATACTTGTAGAGTTGCTACAACTTCTATAGAAAACATGTTATAAAAATCTTGAGAAAGTCTCAGAAAAATAGAATTGTATTACATTTGTATTGAAATATTTCGTGTCGCAGACATGTTTCAAATTAAGACGTTTATCGTAAAGTCTGAAGATTTAGTTCAACTTTTAAAGGGTTCTAATTAAATAACAAAATTCTAATGGTAATAAAGAAGCGTGAGAAAGTGAAACGAAAGTTAATTTGTATCAAACAACAACTAACGTAAAAATATTGTGTTACATTTAACGTGGCTTTTTAATTTGGGTTAATGTTGTAATTTTATCATTTAATTACACATTTAGTAAGACAAGCTCGTAAACAACAACGTGAGATGTTACTGTCGCATCGTTTGAGAGATGTACTCGTGATATTAAAGTGCTTTGGGTTGAATTTCTTAAGATAAACTACAAAAAAAGAATTTAGAGGGTAATAAATGTCAGGTGAAAATATCGCATTTCCATATTTATTAAGACTTTTTTTGTGTATGAATGTGTGAAGATGAGAGCAGTTTGACGACTTTGACGAGTGCAATTTATAAGGCGACTCTTAGTAGAAATGCTGGTAGACCTAAGTGTGAATTATGCTGACCAAATTGGTGACAAAGCTAGAGTCAAGTCAAGTTAAATGTTGCATACATCTGTTCTATTGATCACACCTGTACAGCATACATATTAATCTATGCTAGTGTTGAATGTTGAGCAATGCGAATAACGTGTGGCTGATTCATAGAAAAGTGTATTTATGAATTTTAGTTTTTTAAACTTTTTAAGAATATTTATAAATTAATAATAACGTACTTAAACTCCTGTGTAATGTTCCCTTCGGTCAGAAACTTCGCTACAATAAGAACTTGAACAAATAATAACGATATAATGTTTAAGATTGTAACGACGCGTCAAGTAGGTACACCGCATACCTTGATTCCAATTCCAAGCCGAGAACCCTAAACTCAATAGGTATCTATCTCATGAAACTATCTAAGAATAGCACTGAACAAAAAGGTAATTAGTTAATACAAACAAGAAAAGATACGCCACCTAGTTACCCACTTGGCAAATTAATCGCAATCTGTCAGACATTTGGTGAATGCGCCGACTTCACAGTTTACCCACAACTCGTTCAAAGAACAATAGACAATGAAACGTTTCCCATAAAGTTGAATTTGTGCTCTCCCACGGGTCTTGCTATTTGGGTTGAGACATCTAGTTGATCTAGGCTGTGTATTGTTTTCTTGGATTTAAAAAAGTCTAGTTCCATGATAATATTCTTATTTTTATTCATTACAAAATAGAAAATTGACATAAAGTTACTACTATAACTCCATTCCAGATAGGGGCGAAAAGAAGGTAAAAAAGATTCTTTATAGTACACACTTTAAAGAAATTATGAATATTGTATCAAACAACAAAATGGCGATGTTGAAAGACCTAAAGAAGCAGTGGTGAGCATATGTGGTTCGCCTTTGTTTCAATGAAGCTTTTTTAAAGACTGTTATGAAAAATATCCGTCAGGTGGCGCTAGTAGTAGCCATATTGACAATTCGAAAAAAACATCTTTAAAAATTCTAAAAAATTGTACTAAAATTATTACGACTTCATTTAAATCGTTATGATCGTCATCGTATTATTAATGTATGAATAAATTTGTCTCTAAACTTGGAAATCTAGGAAAATACGTTTGGCAAAAATTAGTTTATTACTGTGGCAATTTTTTTTAACCGACTTCAAAAAAAGGAGGAGGTTCTATGTTCAGCTGTGTAGCTGTAAAGATTTTTTTTTATGTATGTTCACCGATATTTTCGTCAATTGTGAACCAATTTAAAAAAATCTTTTTTTGTTTGAAAGGGTATACTTCCGAGGTGGTCCCATTTTTTTTAACCGACTTCATAAAAAGGAGGAGGTTCTATGTTCGGCTGTATGTGTTTTTTTATGTATGTTCACCGATATTTTCGTCAATTGTGAACCAATTTAAAAAATTCTATTTTTGTTTGAAAGGGTATACTCTCGAGGTAGTCCCATTTTAATTTTGTGAAGATCTGATGACGCGCTTCGGAGCTACACAATAGAACTCCTCAAAAGTTGACAGCAAATCGTCTGCGATTGAACCATTTGCCTCGTTTCAATGTACCCTTTGCGTATACAGGGTCCTTCTTAATATGCTGACACTTTTTTAAGGCGATGACCAGACTATGAAACTGAACAACTTTCTCTATGGAATCAACATCGAAATCGCGAAAAAAATAACAGTTGTCCCATACGTTTGGCTCCGAGTAGGTTTGCAGTTTTGTATGGAAGTGATGATTTTTTTTTCGCGATTTCGATGTTGGTCCCATAGAGGAAGTTGTTCAGTTTGACGGTCTGATCATCCCCTTAAAAAAGTGTCAGCATATTAAGAAGGACCCTATATAACTGATATTTGAATCGAACTAACATATTTAATCACTGAAAGCTATGAAATTAAAAATTTTTTACAAAAAAAGTAAAAACCGACTTCAAAAGTAAAAAAGTAAGAAATAATATTTCAACCTATGACTTTTACGTTCAAATCTTGTTCAAATCTATAAGGAAATTAATTTGTTTTATTTTTTACTTTTGAAGTCGGTTTTTACTTTTTTTGTAAAAAAATTTTATTTACCGAAACGCCTCACTGATATTATCAAAGAACATTATAAGGGGGTTTAGAAATGCAAAGTAGCGGTTTTGCTTAGGAGACGACTGTCACCACGTATCTTTCCACTCACGCTGCTAAAACTAGTTATGCCCTCTCGCTCGCACCACGCCGCGCACCTTATGCAAATCATTGCATAACCGTGTGGCACGCGTTCCATGCCTAATTTGCACTTCTAACTTCTCTTATAATGTTCTGTGGATATAATCGTCACGAGATAATGATGACAATTGGGCGACAGACTACAGAAGACTAATAGGTTTTTATTCACACACGCTGGACGCAAGACGGAGTGTCATACAGCAGCCCGTCATTTGTGAAGCACGGAGTTGTATGAAACCGCACGTAGGAGCATACACGGTGACGCATTGCCACTGCGTCAATTCAGCAGCCGTAACCGCGGCGACGTCGCATGGTATGGCACACGGGTGATGCAGTGACGTGCGTAATGTTGCCAGCAGATAAACCATAAAATGACCTGAAGTGCGATTTCTGAAAATCATACGAGCGACTTGGCAGTAGAAAGATGCATAATCTCCATAGTAATTTTGACATTTTCTACTGCCAAGTCGCTCGTATGATTTTCAAAAATCGCACTTCTGAAGCTCTGCATTTTCGATTAAAATTATGAAACATTGTAACATATTGTAAACTAATTGCTGCAAAAGGAAAATAAATAATGTAGTTTCTGACCAATCGCAAATTTAGATATACCTATTAGAAAAATGTATGGTTTCTCCGATCTTCGAACACGAATCTAAAGTCAGAAATTCAGAAAAGTGGCCGCCATCTTGAACTTTTTTGTTCTTCAACCGATTGGTTTCAAAATCGATATCTGGGGGTTTTTTCCATCTCCAAACAAAGTCAAAAATTCAAAAAAGTGGCCGCCATATTGAACTTTTTTGTTTTTCAATCTATTACTACCAAAATCGATATCTGGGGGTTTCTGCTATCTCTGAACACGAATCTAAAGTCAGAAATTCGGAAAAGTGGCCGCCATCTTGAACTTTTTTGTTTTTTAATTGATTGCTTCCAAAACCTATATGTAGGGGTTTCTGTGGTCACCAAACACGGGTCCGAAGTCAAAATTCAGAAAAGTGCCCGCCCTCTTGAACTTTTTTACTTTACAACCGATTGCTTCCAAGATCGATATCTGGGGGTTCCTGCGATCTATTAGCATGAATCTGATATCAGAAATCAGAAAATTGGAAGGAAAACAAATAAGGTTAAAAAACAAATAAGATCATCTTGAATTTAATTGTTTGTTAACTGACTGCTTTCAAAATAGATATCTCACTCTGGAATCTCCGGAAAAGTACCAGATGGCGGCCACTTTTATTTTTTTTCGCAGATGGACGATGGACCTTGAAAGCAATCGGTTGTAAAGCAAAAAAGTTCAAGATGGGGCCGCTTTTTTGAATTTTTGACTTCAGATTCGTGGTTGAAGATGGCAGAAAACCCCAGATATCGATTTTGGAAGCAATCGGTTGAAAAACAAAAAAGTTCAAGATGGCGGCTACTTTTTGGAATTGTTGACTTAAGATTCGTGTTTGAAGTTGGCAGAAACCCCCAGATATCAATTTTGGAAGCAATCGGATGAAAAACAAAAAAGTTCAAGATGGCGGCCACTTTTTTAAATTTTTGACTTCAGATTCGTGTTTGGAGATGGCAGAAACTCCCAGATATCGATTTTGGAAGCAATCGGTTGAGAAACAAAAAAGTTCAAGATGGCGGCCGCTTTTATGAATTATTGACTTCAGATTCGTGTTTGGAGATGGCAGAAACCCCCAGATATCGATTTTGGAAGCAATCGGTTGAAAAACAAAAAAGTTCAGGATGGCGGCCGCTTTTTTGAATTTTTGACTTCAGATTCGTGTTTGGAGATGGCAGAAACCCCCAAATATCGATTTTGGAAGTAATAGATTGAAAAACAAAACAGTTCAAGATGGCGGCCACTTTTCTGAATTTTTGACTTAAGATTCGTGTTTGGAGATGGGAGGAACTCCCAGATATCGATTTTGGAAGTAATAGATTGAAAAACAAAAAAGTTCAAGATGGCGGCTACTTTTCTGAATTTCTGACGGATTCGATTGAGTGCGTCCATACCACATCACACTACCGGCAACGCTCTGCGCGACGCAAGTAATACCAAATAATATTGATGTTACAAGCAGACGGATTAAATTCTAATGATTTCTGCAACATGGATTCTGCAACTGCATTATTGGAAAAAATATGTTACAAATGACAATGCGGGTTTTGTATGGAAGGTTGGCCGTTGTTTTTGGCGCGGCCATCAACCAAACTTGAATATTTTAGTTCAGAATAAAGTAAAAAACAAAACTCATTAACATGGTATATCCCTAAACTCAGTCCGGTCGGAGATATAAAGGCTTGAAGTTGAAAATATTACTATTACGTGCACTTCAAGCGTTTATATCTCAGTTTGGACCGAGTTCCGAGATATTTGTGTTAACAAGTGTTGTTTTTAACTTTATTCTGAACTATAATATTCAAGTTTGATTGATGGCCGCGCTAAAAAAAGGAAATAGGCGCCATTTTCAGGCATAGGCTTTTGAGTTTGCTTGAGACATTTTAAGTGATATTAGCTGATACCGACTTGATCTATTTTAAGATGTCTTTTAAGGCTTAAGAAGTACTCGTTTAATACGTCTTCAAAATAGATTGTCAGCGCGGTTTATTAATACGGAATAACGGACATTAGTGAGCACCAGTGGCGTAGCGTGGGTGTCTATCCCCCGGAGCACAGACCGATTTTGCTGCCTCCTTATCTTTATAAGAAGATCTACGTTAAACATAAAGGAGAGACCGAAGCGACCGAAGCCAGCTCGAAATTTTTTAGCACAACCTGTTCGGGTTGTGGTCAGACATCTTTAGGTCTTTTGGTTTTGGTTTGGTGGGGTTGGTTATCCTTTCAAAAATAGACTTTACTCTGCTCTACGAATTGGTTATACAGGTTGTTTATGGTAAGTAGTTGGAAAAATTTTACCTAAGAAACCTAAATAAAATTGATCAAAAATTGTTTGGTCTTCCTATAAGTAAATGCAAGCAGCTAATCCAACATTTTTATGAAAAGTTGAAATTTTCATACAAACGTTAGATCAGCTGACTGAATTTTACGGATTCCCTATAGGTTTCTTCAGAAACGTATTTCAGTGTCATGGGTACAATCACACCTTAAAGTAATGCAACTGTTTACTCTAACACCCTGTGGTTCAGTCAGAGCTCAATCAATTAATATTTTTCATACCTCTGGTAAAGTGCCGCCCGGTGCCCGGGGCATTTGCCCCCCCTCGCTATGCTACTAAAGAGCACATACATAACAGACGTTTTCTTATTTTTCCATCAACTCCGATAGTGTGAACTAAAATGTACCTAAGTATGTGAGTATACCCGGTGACAGCGTTTTAGTTCTAATAAATGCCAGTGCGCTACAGACTATTGACTGTTTCACTCGCTAACCCTTAATTCATCAAACACTGACATAAGTGTTTCGAATTTTTTATAAAATGATCACGGTCTGAAAAGGTTTCGTAGCCCTGCTTCTGTGATCTTTTTTTCGTCTTTAATAAAAATGGAGGGTTCTTGGATACAAGGCATAACGTGCAGAGTACAATAAAATGAAAAAAGAAAACATTTCATTTTAGAGTTATTAATAAAAAACTGAAATTGTATGTATTTCATTCATCTCTACTTGACAAGTTATTCGATGCTGAAACAAGGTTAACTTTTCCACCTTTTTGTCATCAATTATATTGATCAGAATTCTGAAATGACGTGCATAGAAAAAGACCTATAATAGTTCACCATAATGGAATTCTGGCACACTGCTATAATTATATATAGTGAAATATGGTAATTTTGTACATACTTTGGAATTCCTCTGACTCGGCACTTTGGGGAATAAAAACGCGAACTTTATTGCAAGGTAATTTCACGAGTATTTTGAGATACTTGCGTTATATTATGTATAGCGGCCCGTCCCGGCTTCGCACGGGTGGACGTCTAATCTTTTCTAGCAATAAATATAGCCTATGTTACTCAGGGTGAATGCAGCTTTCTAATGGTGAAAGAATTTTTTAAATCGGCCCAGTACTTTTTGAGCCTATTCATTACAAACATACAAACATACAAAAATAGGTACAAATCTTTCCTCTTTATAATATTAGTGTAGATTACCTACGCTACGCCACAAGAGCTTTGTAACAACTGAATAAATGTTTCAAAGGATGCCGGATGGTAGTTGTACTTGTTACCACTAGGTATGTTAAGAAACAAACGTGAACTCCTATACGTAGATAAGGTGCTGTATACGTAGAACATAATACCTAATCACAGCACCATAAAGTAACCCAAACCTATAATCAAATTACAAAGTTTTCGTATTATGAAAAACGCGATATCAAACATTAATCGTCGTAAAACAATGACGAAAACTTACGATTAGCAATCGATTTCGGTAATCGATAAATTCTTATTGATTACCTACGGACGAATTACTGCATTGTTTTGATTTTGTTTTGAGCAGGCAGCTTACCTTTCCATAAAAGTGCCACGGTCACGTGCGGCTGACAAACGCCGCCAGCCTGCGCCTGCGCCGGTAAGCCGAGCCGATAGCCACCTGAGGACAACAAACAAATTATACTTATTATAAACTTCACAATTGCATTCAATTACATTGCTAGCCTATAGGAATAGGATGAGATGACAGTCAAGGCTTGATTTCAGCCATCGAAGGTGAAAATCCGACATAAATTCGCGGCCAAAGCACCTTTCGGTGTGGTTAGACACCATGTTAAAACTACCAAGCTACTTTACTTTTCAAGAGTACATAGGTTTTTGCAAATTCAAGGTTTCAGAATAAACAACCGAGCAGCAATAGTAATCGCGGGAATTCGTAGGAATCCCATTGCAATCGCAAAACTATAATTATATATAAAATACGCCGGGTGTTGGGTATTTTATATAAAATACGTAAGCTGAACTCACTATAGGACCAACATTGAAATCGCCAGAATAAAATCAGTTTCAGCCACGGACGCGTTATATGGATGCTGCCGGTATGGTATATTATAATAGGTTTGAATGACTTTTCCATCGACTTGATAGAAGAAGAAGTGGTTGCTTAAAGGGTCGAGTAGCCATGGACATTTTCTATGGAATAACCAATTCTTTTTTGCCTTTTCTTTATTTGTCCCCGAGTAAAAGTTTGAAGGTTAAAAGCCCCTAAAGTATAAAACGAATTTACGGTTACACCCTGTCGACGCTGTATTTCTACACTTATGGCCTTTTTATTAAATTAAACAAATTTCCTTTACGTGTTATTTAACCAAAGCACTTTGTCAATAATTATCCTCTCCAATAACCAGCAATATTACTTAACACTGCACCTCTCAACAGGTTCTCATCCTTACCCCTTATGACATAACTGTCTGTCCATTGACATACATGCATTACCCACTTATACACGTATTATTTGCGAAACCTTTTGCTTTCATACAAACCCGTCAAACGAGCCGAATTGCAGCCAATCTGTCTGGGGTGTCCCACATCGAACATCTGTTCATTGATATTATACACGTGTTACATGATTGGTGAAACAGAAGAAGCTATGGGCGATCATGATCATGATGACGGAAAATAGAAAGATACATGTGGTAAGCAGTAACTAGTTTATTCAGAAGTTAAGGATTTGAAACTTCATTGCAGATTCCTTAAAGATTCAGTTTTGGTTGTGATCCAGTGTCAATGCGGAATTAGGTATCGCGCTATCATCTAAACTAACTATTTAATTGACAGCGGTATAGATAGTAAGGAATCACTGCCGATCGAGTTACAACTCAAATTGCTGTCAAATTATTAGCGCGATACCGAATGTGCAAAAAGTAATGATTCAGTAGCGGTTCAGAAGAAACTAAATCTATTAATTCTCGCTATGTGTTGATAGGTGCTGCAGTATTGCACGAAGAGCACAATAAAATGTGTTTTATATCATGTATTCCTGCTCTGGCAGGTCAAAAATAACAGAATCTCTCTGGAGCTACATAGATGCGAGTCTCAGGACACAGGAGAGTGGCATAAACAAATTGAGAATACCCAGACAAGAGTGGATTCGGGCCGTGAATGTCAATGAATTTTGATTCAAAGGTCAAGCAAACAGACGAAACCTTTAACTTTCTGATCGCACAAGCCCAATGTATACCTTCAAACTATAGTGACGTAACAACACACGATTGAGAGACCGGTCCTTAAAGTTTGCGAAACCGATTCGCTTTCCACAGACTCTACACTTGTCCAACAACATTTTTTTTAAAGATATTACCATAAATATTCACTTTGTGGTCAATGAAAACGGTACGAATTGTGAAGTATTGCAACACATTGAAGAAATAACGCGAAACTGGGGATTATAGGTCAAATATGTCGAAGAATCTAAAAAATTCCGAATTTTTCTTACTCATGTAAGACACTGTTTTCTAACGAACGGTGAAGGAAAACATTATGAGAAATCCTGCATACGCTGAAAAAGAAATGTTTTTTCGGGCATAGGCCCATCACACCACTATCGTCGACTCCTGTAAACCAGGATCAACCGCGGCGAACACTCACAACACTATACAGGGTGTACAATAAAATAGGACAGCTACTTAAAGAGGTGCTTCAGACCATCAAACTAAACAACTTTCTCTATGGGACCAATATCGAAATCGCGAAAAAAAAATCTGCTGTCCCATACATTTTAGTCGAGTTATGTTTGCAGTTTTGTATGGGAGAGCGGATTTTTTTTTCGCGATTTTGATATTGGTCCCATAGAGAAAGTTGTTCAGTTTGATGGTCTGAAGCACCTCTTTAAGTAGCTGTCCTATTTTATTGTACACCCTGTATAATGAAGTCAAGCGAGCCCGGGAGATGTTGTACTCTGTCTTGAAACGCGCAATGAATTTAATCTTGAGGAGTAGAAAAAAACACATATTCAACTTCCCTCCATTGCAAACAGGGACGCCAATTAGAAAAGCATTGCTATTAGTAGGTAAAGCCAACTTCAGAGATAAAATGGCAGAGACCATTGGTCACCAAGTGACCAATACTAATATTGTTATACTCCATCGTGAGAGTGTCCCAACCAGTCACGATAGAGACAAATGTGATGATGACGATAGAAAAACTACAGTAAATTTACTTGGATTGGAGATTTGGAGCTGAAACTCGTGAAACTTTGTTACGCTGGCGTAGAGCATGGACTATCGGCGGTTTTCACAATACCGGTATTATTTCGATATCGATATTTCTAAATACCGGTTTTCCGGTTTTTCGATATTTTTTCGATATTCTCGTAATCATTTAAAAAGATGGATATTTTAGAAATAAAAGTACATTTTATCTACACTCTGCGTCAAAATATCATCTTTTGAAAATTCTATTTTAAATTACTTTTAAACCTGCTAAGACAGAAGTCTGGGTATGCGTATGGAGTCAGGAAACTCTTCAGGTGAGCGACGGGAACTCGGAGCTTGAAGGCCTTGAAATCAGAAGATCTTTCCGATCTGAATCTTTCTAGTTCAAGCACCTTCACCGGCAGAGGCCCGCCGCCCCGAACATGGAACCTGGTGCAGAGGTGACGCAGCATGTCGTCCGAAATCGTCTCTCTGTCCAGGTGGGAGATGTACACTGGAGCCGTCAGCGTGGCCGCCTTGATGCAGGAAGCGGCAGCCGGTGCGGTACCGCGTATGTTGGGGCTACGGCGGTTATGGTTTTTCCTCTTCAAAAGGGTCGCGCGCCCGGAACCCCTTAGTGGACGCAGGGCGCGCGACATAGGCGCAACACATTGTACATCTCCTCGTGATCCTGGATGTGGTTGGCTTCATGTGGGTCATGGGAGGATGCTGCTCAGTTCAGCTCGTTGCAGGGATGGCGCGAGCGCGCGGCATGGTGGGAGCATCGGCCCGCGGGCGAACTGGGTCCGCTGCAGGTGACGAGAGGTGTCGGGTGGTGCGGCAGCGCTGCGCCGCACGGTTTCGTTTCGCTTATTTGGCGAAGGCGAAAACGCTGGCGCAGCACTCACTGCCTGTAATGTGGTCACCACATGTCGCAACTCGGCGCAGATTCGTTCCGAGGCCTCCAACTTGCCTCGAATATCGGTGATGTCGGCCCTCAACAGCTGGATTTCCTTGAGCAACCGACGACGACGCACGTCGACATGATCGAAGGTCACCGGCGACAGCTTGTTGAGGTTCCCTACCACGTACGTGGGAATATCGTCAGGGTCAACACCATCAACACCCCGAATATTTCCCGGAGGTCCTGTTTGCCGCGCCCGTCTTTCTTCCTGCGGGGCTAGTACACCAACCTGCGATAGCGACATTTAACATCCATCTGTCAAATTTAGTCTTTTATCTCGTTCTTTCGCGCGCAAAAAGAAAGAGAGTGGAAGCGTGTAAGCACTATATCACGCTATCGCGGGTTGGCGAACTAGTCCCGCTGGTGACGAGGTGCACGGGTCCTGTCGCGGCGGTCTCGTGCAGCACCACCATGGTGGCGTGGATCTAGTCCTCCATGTAGCTCGACGTTCAGATCTGCTCCAGACTAAGCTCTTCTATCACGTCTAGCTTGTTTTGCACGAAAGCGAACAGCTTGCACATCACAGTGGTGTCACTGCGCTTGGCGGGATTCGCCATTACCATTACCTACGTTTGACTTAGGTCAATAAATTAACGTTGCATCGGCTGCGATCCCATCGCTGTTGTGCTTTCGTCCACACGGGTTTTAGTCGTAACTTATTGTTACAAAAATATGAATCGGAGTTATTTGATAAAATACATTTTAATTTCAAATTAGAGATTTAACCCTCTAATGCATACGAAGCCAAATATGGCCTCAAAACGAAATCATTTTTTATCATAAGATATTTTTTGTTAATTATCAAGTAACTTATTAAACCGTATTGCCAACATTCATAGAGAACTAAACATATTTTTTCCAAAACAACTTTTCTTATAATTTTTTATAGTAACCAACCATCATTTCATGACCTTGCTCATATTCTACCTGAGCAGAATTTTCCTGATTTCGACCTATGTAAAAAGATAATAAAAATAAAGTGAGTCTTTTAAAAATATAAATAAGGTAGTCATGACATTCTTCCTCATTTGTAGATCATCTATTTTTAGATTATAATTATTTTATTAATTATTTACCTAATTTATGTAAGATGTCATATATGGCTTCGTATGCATCAAAGCATCGATTTGTGTCATGAAAATGTACACTAGGCTTGTGAAACTAATCGTATTTTCTGTATAATCCACTCGCAGTATATGATGGAATTTATTATATCTTATATGCTTCAACTGGCCTAAATCAACAAGTTATACTTGTTAAAAAACAGTTTGAGTATACCAGGTACTTAGAGTGAGACTAAACTGCATATATAAAATATTATTTACATATAAACTTTAATTATAATACATTGAAATGTAAATATTTTATTAAGATGTTAGAAATATTGACAAGATCTTTGCAATTTAGTTATTCTATGCCTATGGTTACAGTACTATGTCCGTAATTAGTTTTCAGCATAGGAGAATCGTTAAGTACTTCGTCGATAATAGCTAAATGTCATTTCAACTAAGAGAAGCAACCAATATCTAGGCACTTGCATAATTAAAACTTATCAATACATCTAAAAAATTAATAATACATGCATGCGGAGCCATTTATGTCAGAAATAATTTTGGACTAAATGCATATAAAGCCATATTATATGGTTCTGAAAATTATCTTCTGAAAATAAAGTCATAAATTTTTTTAAATCTTTGTTATGGTTTTATACTTGATTCTAAACAGATATTTAGTATCAAACATTTTTTTTATCGTATCCTTCATAATTCATGCATTAGAGGGTTAAAAATTAAGAAATTGAACGAGACTTGAACCCGCACTTTTCCAAACCTTGGGGAATTGCGTTATCCAATAGAAACGCAAAATCGAACCGGGTGCGAATTTTTTCAATCTATTGCGTCTTCAGGGACGTGAGCGGAAGAGTCCGGTTTCAAGAGACTTAATTTTTCAATCTTTATTTGATTCGAAATAGCACAACATGGCTGTAACATGTTTAAAATCAATAATATTTGACATTTTAATTTAATTTCCTTAAATATCGAAAAACCGGTATTTGTCGCTCCAATACCGAATTTTTCAATATCGCATATTTGGTCCGGTATTCCGGTTTTTCGGTAGTATCGAAAACCGGTGTCCATGCTCTACGCTGGCGTGGCTCTGCGCTCCGGATACCATCAGACTTTTTGAGGAAGAAAGGTATGGCCACGTTTGACATGTCATTCCATCCTGAAACCTGAGTTACGCTAAAAGTGAGCCTTGCTAACCAGTTGTAGCATGATGGTAATTACAGTAGTTTATGATCAAACCTGAAAGGAATTATGATTGGGATTTTATGGCAACAAATGTATTTCTTATTGTACTCAAAAAGTTCATTGAACTCTTAAAAGACTCGTTGCCTTACCAAATTAATACTAACGTTTACACAAAACAAAGTTTCAACCAATAACTTTAGAAAGTACAAACACTGGATAGGTATCTAATTAATCGGCGCACTGACAGCCGTATCAGCAGCGATGCGCCCGCGCCGATCGAAAGTGAAATTCTACACACGTAACAGATCGGTCGTTGACCTCAGATAATGCTATGATAATTAGTATTTCTGTAGAAATCGGAGGTCAGTGTTAATTTGTATATTTTTTTAGATATTTTTTGCGCATCAGTACAAATTAAAAATTATTTCGAGGATTACTTTGCTGTTAGGGAATAATGAAATGACTCATTCATCATAATTATCGTGGTTCATGATATCTTGATCATATTATCTTAATGATTTGATTCAGTTACAGGTGAAACAATGTTTGTCTTTAAGAAGAAGATTTTAAAAATGCTATAGTGCATAGTCATAATAAAAACGCTGGACGTTGTCAGGCTCGCCGAATATTGGGCCAATACATTGAAATAGTAGAACAATAGACACGAAAAGAAGAAGATAACAAAAAAAAAAAGATGGATTGATTTGGCTAAAAAGGATCAAGAATGAAGGTTATCACCTGGAGAAGGATTCCCAGGGATTAAAGCAGACGTACCGATTCAATTGTGGAGGAAGCTAGGACTCACCAAGGGTAACTATTAAATAATCTGTGACCAAGGGTCGTAGCCCTCTTGCCATAGCAAAATCAAAAGCATTGATAAAAAAATCGCATGCTATACCCAGATGTGGAGTATAATTTAACAATCAATTCAAGGAATGATTTACATGAATTCTCGTTTTTATGTAATGTTAGTGATTAAGTGACGAGTTGCGAGAAAATTTAACGCTTCACCGTCTCGTCAAATGATAAACAATCAAAATAATTAATGATGCATGAACACAATTTTAATACAAGAATGAGGAACACAACATGTCAATTACTTTGTATTTCTCTTGCTTCTGTTGTTAATAATTTGTATTTCTTTTTAATTTATTTATTTCACTACTTTAAACCATACAGTTTTATTTGGATTTATCTGCCAAACTACAGCGCAGTTTGTTGGCACTCACATTAAGTTAGTTCATTTGGTTGGGTGATTGTAGTTGAATTTTGCGTTGATATTCTGGAAAGCATGAGGTATTTAATGTTTTGCACTTTAAAATTTTTGCCATTGACAGACTCGAACAAAATATGCGATATCTTATTCTAAAAAAAATGGAAAACGGAACGGAACGGAACGGTATGGAAAATGTAACAGTGCTTTATTTTATTATACTAATAGTATTCTGGACGACACTAAATATATGTCGTCTTAAATAAATAACTGAAAAAAACTGTCCATAAAGTTAAAATGTAAAATTATGCTAAGGTTTTACAGGGGAATTTAAAGTTTATGGTAAAACTTTGCTACTAGATACCTAACTACCTACTTGCGCGTTCAAAAATATGAGTTGCAACTACCTACTTATTTTATTTTAATCAGACCATCAAAATGAACAACTAACTTTTTTGACGATTTCGACATTGCATTGTAGAAAGTTGTTGTTTTAGTGGGTAACGGCATCCACGGAAATAGTAGGTGACAACTTCGACAACAAAGAGGTTTTTGCTTTTTTCAAAGCTTAATAGGTACATGCTCGTACCTCATCATCATCATCATATCAGCCGGTAGACGTCCACTGCTGGACATGGGCCTCCCCCAAAATGGGGGGTTTTGCCATAATCGCCACGCTTGGCAGGCGGGTTGGCGATCGCAGTTGAATTGCATGTGTGTACTCAGAAGATGCTGCTGCCCATCCTCCGGTTGATCCCTTAGTCGCCTTTTACGACACCCACGGTAGGAAACGGGGTGGTGCTATTCTTAGCCGACACCATACGGACATGCTAGGAAGGAATATTTCCTTCCAACGGTAGATATACTTCTCATGTCACAACATGGTGACCAAATAAACAATAGGCAGTAAATAGCACGCGGTCGCGGCGCCGGCGCACATGTACGATAACCACAGTGAAAGTGATGAGTAAACAATGTTCGTGATCGAGATATCAAAGGTTTTGAGGATTGTCAGAGCGGAACCACTCTTGTTTTTAGAGCAATGAGTAATTTTTAACCGACTTCAAAAAAGGAGGAGGTTTTATTGCATTTAAATTGTAAAGGGCATTTTCCTTTCCTGCGTAAACAGGGTCCTTCTTTGTGCTAACGGTTTGATAAGTCAATGTTATGTTCACTGTTCAGTTTATCGAAGGTTCATAAAAGAAATACGAAAGTTATATAAATAAGTACGTATATTGTTACACTTTATCAATCGTAGAAAATAGTTAGGTAGGTACATAGAATTTACGTCTATCTTTGAGCGCGGGGAGGAAGTGACTGCACGACCAGTAGGCCTACCATGAGTTTTCACTGTACGTTACTTTACTACTGTAGTTGCGGCGCCAATTTTGTATGACTGAATTAGTTCTCAACGTAACCACTAGAAGCGCTGTACGAAATTCAATTCAAAAACTGTTTACTACCTGTAGTTTACCACAGTTTAAACTCATGGTATGAGTTACTAAGCTTACATGACAAGATAAGACCAAAATAAATAGCTTTCTCTATGGCACTAATTACTTTCCATTTTGATCAAAATGTGCCTCATAAATATCAATATAGTGTACGACGATTTCAATATGCAATACAATATAATACTCTTTATTAGCACACCAAAAAAATTAAATAACAATATCAACAATCAACTTTCACCCAATCTAAAAAATCTATTTACAATGGAACTAAGTATTTTATTTAGACTCTACCAGCCCTCACGTAGCGTAGTTCAATGGTGTCACGTATCAGTTGACAAACAGACATCTGTACAGAAACTTATAGGTAAGGAGAGAGTGTTATAAAAAACATTTCGTTGAAACTTACGTAAACTATGGCGATACTGGCAAAAAAAAGTATTTGTTTGTCCATGTACGGAAACTACGAGTTTGTAATATCGTAAAGAATGTGTATGACGATTGGCACCTTTTTTGTCCATAAACAGTATTCACAATTTTCCCACAACCTATAAATGCACAACGATCGAAGATCCTCCGACATTGATTTAAAATAGTTTATACTTATAGATAACTCCCTACCCACAAGCAGAAGGGTAGGCCAGTACCTGTAGGTAGACTAAACTGAACAATATGACAATACGAGTAGATTATAATCGTGCTTATGCAACATTATGATATTCACAATAAAATAAACAACATTACATCATTTTTAGCTTCGTCCCAAATGTCCCGATGGTTAACAATCGTATCGGTAATAAGATAAACCTCTTAAATTCCAACCAAATGAAGTATTCCAGCCATAGGTTAACGAAAGCTTCCCAACTCATTAGATCTTCCCCCCAGGGCCTTCCCTCGTAATAGAATAGAAAGTCGGTCGTAAACAAGCAATGGACGTCCTCCGGCTAGTGTTACAGTTTCTAATAATTGTTACTTTGCCGTGAACTCTTAATGGATGACTTTGAACTGAGAGATTCTAGAACATACAATACATTATTCTTATCCTAAATTAAAGCTTTAAGGCTTTTTATTATGAAAATCAGAAAACAACGAAGCAAATAAAATCCGAACCGAGATGAAGCCCCAGGACTTCTTAATTTTTGGTGGGATTACTCAGATTATCACACCGGAAAAATCGCTCTTTGAGGGGAAAAGAATCGAATGTAAATCCCTCTTGAACTATTGTTCCATTTCCCCTGAGATAATTTTTAGCTAAAATGAAACAAACTGTATCTATTCGTTAAAACAAGTCAGAGGCCGGATATCTAGATTTATAAAATACTCTAACAGCAACTTGACCACTAATAGCCTTCCCATGTAGTGAAGTCCTGTCGAATAATACATTGTCGATACCTACTTTATGATTGGTGCATTGGGTCACGAGATGGAGTCAATCAAATAAGAATGACACAGCCGAAGTTTCCATAAAAGTTTTTATGATTCGTGTACACAATATCCAATCAACAACAACCGAATTCGGTCCTGGACGTTGACCTAAAAGTTCATCCTTTCTTCAGAATAGAGGAATTAGCCGTTTGAGAAACCTCCATCAATTCTGATCCCTAAGGACCCGTGTGAAATTGACTGACACTGTTTGTAAGGTGAGACATGCATTCTTGCTCCCTAGAACAAGAAATACTGTAGGTTCTTGTTCTTAGCTTGCTCCTTCCAAAACATTAAGTTACCATCTTGAAATCAAAAATTTAAGGCCAGTGTGTATGTGATCCATGGATTAAACTCCAATTGGATTGGGAGAGATTCTATTGCTTGCGAATCTGCTCTATTTTTGGGTGTTGTCTTTGAGATATGCCGTTATATATCAGGACCACCATAATCCCATCCGAGTTAAACAATAAGTGTGCTACTACAACTGCCGACTATTTGAAAGCGGTATATCTCACAAATCACGGCTGTTGTCTCCAGGCTCTGAAAGCCCTATTGGTTGCCAACCTCCGATATATGGCACCACAAGAAGAAGATATCTCACAAACGAATATCCCAAAAATAGCAATCACTTACATAAAATATCACAGTTAATTATCAATTTAACAGGAAACTAGTAAGAAAGTTAATCCGCGCTTAGCATTTAATATTGCGACCCGAATCCCAGCCAATAAAAGCGTTGCGTAACATGTGTGCGTTCACACGCGATCATACAAACCTGTGTGTGTGTGTGAAGTTGGTATATACCATTTCGATGGGATTGGCTTCAGATGTCAACAAAAGCCGAACTAAAAGTTTAATTTCGACGCGTCAGTCGAACTAGATCAAATCACAAGACGATGCCGATGTCACGAATGTTTTTTCTCATTAGATAATTGGCAGAAAATATTAGACTTACTGAAAGTTGTAATATCTGTTACTAAAAGCAAGGATCTCCTTTATTCTAAAGACATAAAAGGAGCCATAGCATTGAGTGGTGTCAAGTAGTATGGACAAAAGAGACCAATTAGACCAATCTAGTACAAAAGTGACAAGTGAAAAGTGGACAACCGCATAAAAAAAGATCTATAGTTCTGTCTCCTTCTGCTATTTAAGGTACGTCATAAGACAAAAGAGACTTAACTACATTCGTAAATTGATGCGGTCTCTATGCTTTAGAATAAAGGAGATCCTTGCTCTTAAATCTGTTACTAATCAACCAAAGTCACAAAAAAACTTCTCTGTCTTTGACAGATGCATAGAGGTTAGTTTCCTAAGCCATTGCTATTGGACTAGCCTTCACTTGTGCAAGTGTTAACTAGGCAATATCTCAAGGGATACAGATTGCACGATCATTGCCAACTGTTAGAAAAATAATCGTTTTATGACTACTTATTCGTTAGCCAATTAGCTTTAAGACACGACTGAGAAATGGAATGTTAAGGAGGAATTAGTCATGGGAATCGATTAATAATTTAATTGAGGAACGGGAACTAATGAAACATGCAAACATACATACATAAAGTCAAGAGAGAGCCCGCCTCTTTATCATGAGGGCACGATGGACGATGGTCACTCTCTGTCCCCACTGCTGGGGAAAAGACCTACCCTCACAGTGAGGGTGTCTGTAGCTGTACACACGACAGATCAACATAGTTGAACTCTATGTTCATAGACACAGAGTTCAACTATGGGTAGGTAGATCAGTCGTTACGCTATAGTCTACCACGCGTTGCGGCATGCCTAATGCGCATTGGTAGACTTCAAATACGCAACAGAATTTCTTCTTCAGTGTATGCAGGTTTCTTCGTGATGGTTTCCTTTACCGTTGGAGTGCATGCAGTCAGTATTAGTACAGTAGACAGACTGTGGTGTTAGGTAGGTACATAAGTCAGAAAAAAAATCATTGGTAGTGTTTTGCGTGCGGATATGAACCTGAACTTTTGATTATAAGTCTACAAGAATCATCCAATTAACACACAGTGACTAAACCTGAGTTTGTCTGGTGAACCCTGGGCAGTCAGCCTCGATAATTGCTGACTGGCTAATCTTAACATCATGAGTGAGTGATTGTCATGTATAGCTCATGCTTGACACGAAAGAAGAAGCAATTTGTAAAGTTACAAGGGGAAAACATGTAAATTCAAAACTGAATAAGTACCTTAACTATGCGAAACTAATAATTGTGTAAGATTGCTTCCTTTCCATACCATGTTATTAACTATAATAATTTGATAGTACAATAATACTCGTTGAATAACAAAACTTAGATTAGAAGGAGAGGTTTTAATGCATAGTATAACGACATTATTGTTGGTGTTAACTTAATTATAAGGAAAGGTATGGTATGCAGTTATCTAATTGGATTTGATTGATGAGTTTCTGATTCTTGACTCTCCAGATGTTCGTTGATACATTTTTATATTATAGTTTCACGGCCTCGTTAAGGCTGGGTATTAGTAGAACAAGCCTCTCTTTCTAACAAGCAAACTTTCGCAATTAGCCATCCCGCTTCAATTGAAAGCAAGATCGCAAAAAAACGCATTTTTCATCAATATCTTTTCTCTTGGGTGTTTGGGGAAAAATCCATCGGTTAGAAGCCCTGCTATAATTATTTACCTTTCAAATGATGGTATATTCAGAAGAAATGGTGTAGTGTGATTCTTGTAAAACTGGTTATAAATCTGAAATCGAGCTTACTTTGCTCCTCTTTTCTATCGAGAAAATTTAATAGAATCGTGTTTTCAACGGTTAGATGCCCTGCAGAAAGAACGTATCTACACTGTTATGTGAACTATATATATTAAATGTAATAATTTGGTTCTCAAAAATCGGTTCGAAAACAGACAAAATAGGTATGACCCCCTCTTAAAATGAATCAATTTTAAAAATTTTTGGTATTGTAAATGCTCAAGGTGATTGAAGGGTTGCGCGGGATCAGTAAAAGTGACGTTCTCTCGGACCAACATTGAAATGGCAAAAAAAAAAACTGTCCGTACATTTGGATCGAGCCACAGTTTTTTATGGAACATCAGATTTTTTTTGTTGAGTTTTCGATCTTTTCTCCATATTGAAATATGTTCAGTTCGATGGTCTGAAGAGCTTCCTTAAGTATTGTAACGCATTTAAGTTTACACCCTGTATAGCTTGTCAAAGTTTAACTCAATTAATTGCTCATCACCATACAATAGCACCTTGATTGTAATCTAACCAACAGACTCTTGTTTGTTTCCCCGCTACTAGTTCGAGTCGACCACATGTCCCAGATAGGAATGTACGCAAAGCAGCGGCTATTATCGCCGGCAGTGAAAGGGATATCAAATGTTCGCGGTCCGAGGAGTACGAGTTACTTTACTATTTTGTGGTTCCCTTACTGTATACTTTACTGTGCCAGTAATTTTGTTTGGCAATTTTGTGTGAGTAGTCATAAAATTGTTAGCAAGAATGGACCTACCCGCGACATCATTGGAAGACGCCAGAAGTGCGATTTTTGAACATCATACGAGCAACTCGGCAGTAGAAAGATGCATAATCTCCATAGTAATTTTGACATTTTCTACTGCCGAGTCGCTCGTATGATGTTCAAAAATGGCACTCCAGGTCTTAATTAGCTGAAACCGAGAATGTATTGCAAGAAGGATATTTGGACCGGGTTCCCTATGTAACCTTGAAAGTCAACACTTGGAGACCGCCTCTGCTAGTAAAAAATGTGTCACCATCATCAGCCTATATACGTCAAACTGCAGGGCACAGGCCTACCCTCAGGGAGGGTGCACGGGCGTTCGTTAGTCCACATCGCGTGCCCAATGAGGATTGGTAGACTTATCACATACGCATCAGAATTTCTTCTTCAGCGTGTGCAGGTTTCATCACGATGTGTGAGATCAGTTGGTTTTATGTAAATAAGTTAGAAAAAGTCATTGGTGCATAGCATTTCGTCCATACGGATTTGAACCAGGAACCTCGGGATTGAGTGTCTATACTGTAACCGCAATGCGCCGTCGACACGCTCTATGATGAAAATGCGTGTGTTGAACAAAAGTGCAAAATTATAACTGCCTACAAATCATCGTATCCAGGTTCCTATCCATTACTGTATGTTGGTGCGTCGGTGGTGGTGATGATTGGTAGACTTTACAGTCTACCAATCCGCATTGGGCACGTGTGGTGGACTGACGCCCATACGCCCTCCCTGAGGGTAGACCTGTGCCCTGCAGTGGGACGTATATAGGCTGTGATGATGATGACTGGAGGTTGGCAGTCAGCTGCATACGCATAGGTATCCCTGCTTATTACTTGCCGAGCAAAACAGTCATTTTCAATATACAAGTCATATTCCAATCTCCTTTAAAAGTCTTTATGCAAATTGTATTGACAACGATATTTAAATTCTATTGTAACAAAGTAATTTATTTAAAACGTTTTATGAATGGCCTTTAGTCTAAAAATGGTCAAACGTGTAGAAACATAACTGTACAATGTGTAGTTTGCTATATTACGCAACTAGTATAGAAACTTTAACCTGGATCCTAACGGTAACCAGTCAATAGTTAGTTAAACACTGAAAACAAACATTGTGGAATGGCTGAGACGAGCTTTACAAAACTGTCATAATGTAGTCCGTTTTTAGATGTCTTATAATGCGTCTATCAAATTACATGGTGTAACAAAATACCCTAGTAAACTTAAGGGGGTGCTTCAGACCATCAAACTGAACAACTTTCACTATGGAGCTAACATCGAAATCCCAAAAAAATAATCCGCTTTTTCATACAAAACTGCATGCAGTACCTTCTCGTCTCAAAATGTATGGGATGGCAGATTTTCTTTAATTTTTTCTCGACCTTTGAAAGTTGTTCAGATTGATGGTTTGAAGCACCCTCTTAAGTATTACTAGGGTGTTTTGTTACACCCTGTATAAGGCGGTGGAAAATGGAAATATACGAAAGCATTTTAGAATCTGACCGAGTCTTAGTACAGTGCAATACGTATTAACTATCCATAATTAATTACACAACTGTCAGGCATGCCGAATATCTGAAACACAAAAGTTATTGACACGACAAGAAGAACACACAACAATACACGATAGAATGTCGATTAGATACTATTTCACTATAACAAAATATTAACCTATGGTGAAATTCAGTGGTAGGTATAGTAATTACACATGGGTGTAATTTTAAACAATAACGCTTAATTATTATAAATTTATAACAACTGATTGTAAAACTACTCAGAATGTCAAACAAATAAATGCATCTTTATCTTTATAAAATTGGGGGCTTGATTGATAGGTGCATACTGATCAGGAAGCTGGCATACTTCGATCAAGTATTGGGTCGCAGCTGGCATAGGTATAGTTTATGTACTGATATTTATAGTGATTCACATAATATAGTCTCCCCGAAAGACGTATTTTCTGAACACCCGATACTTTCGTCGTACCCTAGCAATCAGCAAGCATCTTGTATTAGGTTGCAAATCTCTTAAGTCGCAAAAGACAAACTCTGTAACATACCACACAACAACAATTTGGCCAATTTGGGGGACAATTTGGCCTGTTCATGCGAATCTCTATCCCGAAAGAAGGTCACTAAATACCTTGGCATTTTGGTGGATGAAAGGCTAACCTTCAAAGAGCACATAGATGTGCTGTCAGGCAGGGTACGCAGAGTGATACATGTCATGAGAGAGCTCCGAAGTGCTGCAAGTCAGGATACGCTTAAACTTGTGTATCTGGCATTGTGTCAGTCACTACTATCGTATTGCATCTCATGCTGGGGTGGAGCAGCTAAGACCAACATGATTAGCGTCGAAATAGCGCAACGTTCGGTACTAAAGACTATGCTTTATAAACGTTTCAGATATCCAACCGAACTTGTATACAGAGAGAGTGGCGTCCTGACAGTGAGACAGCTCTTTATTTTCAAGGTGGCCCTCATTACCCACAGAAATGTTATAAGGTCGGAATCTTATGCCGATATGCGATCTAAGAGACTCTTCAGACTTGCACCTGTTTCAGTTAATACAAGTTTTGCTAGACGCTTTGCACCCTTTATATCCCAATTCATTTACAACAAAATCAATGAATTTTGTAATCTTAGAGACTGCTCACTCAGGGAAACCAAAGCATTGATTAGAGACTGGTTGGCAACCCTATCGTACGCACAAACAGAAAGCTTCCTTTGTATAGTATCGTAGTCGCAATCTGTAGCTATTGGTATGATAATACCGCCTTTTATAAAAATTTGGTTGCCTCTTTTTGTATGTTTTTAGTGTGCAAACGGAGAATAGGTATAGTTTTGTATGGTGCACGTGTGTATTCGTGTTGGTGTCACAGTTAGTTTCCGTGTGACAATGTTTTTTTTTGTTCACAAGAGAACTAGTTTATTATATTTTATTTATCTATCCTGATCTTATCTTGTTCTCGTTGTGAAATATGTGTTTAACTTCAAACTTCAAATAATGTCTAAATTGGCCTGTAACTACCTGGTAATCGTACATAACTGGCCCTCATATTACAAACTTTATTAGTTTGAGGACCATGAGTAAATTGTAATACTGAACAACATGGAACAACATTTTTACTGTCAGCAAGTGTGTTATTATTAGCAATCTAAACTTTTGTAAAAATGTTGAATAAATATATTTGTATTTGTATTTGTATTTGTATACCATCGACACGACAGCTGAACTGAATGTAAATATCGTAAACTAAACAAAAACAGGTATAAGAGATTACAATTCGAGCGTAAAACCGATCTGTTACATAAGACATCAACTTGTTACAGAGTGAGGTCACCGCACGCATCCTTGAGTCTAGGTCAGGCATCAATGAACCTATTTTTAACGCCTCCAAATCATTCACTTAGATATACATCGGTTTTTCTATATTTAAAAACCAGCCAAGTTAGAGTCGGAGCACGCATAGTGAGTTCGGGCGATAGTCATTCATCTTGAACACTGTTTTTTTACAGCCTATTTTCATAGTATGCCATGAATGCATATATGGAATTTTCTGTAGACTATGACAAAAGTTTATGGGGTTCACACACTTGATTCAAAAGGAGAAACACATTTCCTTCAACTTCTACAGGCTACAACCAATGAGCTTCTTTTTTAGTTTTATTTCACCCTACACCCTCGCTCTGGGGTGTTTCTTACCCAACGCATCTATGCCATCCAACGTGGCAATGCCGCCAGCGGAATGGGTACGTTTGGTACCAACACGACCCGAGGGGGGGAGGGGGGGGGGGGTTATCGAGTAAGCAGGTTTGTATTTGAAATTTGTTTTTCTACAGTTTCTGTATTATGGCGATTAAATATCAAGGTACAGCCTATTCCTAGGTTTCATTTAGGTATGTATGGACCAAAAAAAAACGTATCCGACATTCTTCCATTTGGGTCGCTTAAAAGTGAGATCTATACCTTCTGCATCCCCTTATCATCATCATCATCAGCTAATACAAATATACGTTCCACTATGGGGCACAGACCTAGCCTCTAGACTCTCGTTGAGTATAATGAGCGCTGGTCTACCACCGGAGCCCATTCCGTATATATTACTATATGGTAGACTTTGTGAGCGCATGAGGGAAAACATTCTTCTTCAGCGTATGTAGGTTTCCGTAGGATGTATACGTTCACCGATTGAGAGCAGTCGGTATTACGTACATAAGTTAAAAATGCATGTATGCACCTCATGTCAAACTTTAGCAGTTATGACGCTGTGATGTGACGGCAGACTGACACGACCTTATAAGGGTTCCTGATCGAACCACGAAACCCGAAAAACCTCTCCACGTTCTATCAGTATCGATACGCACGGCTTACTAAAATTTATAGGAGTAAAAAAACAGCAAAAAACGTTATTCCTAATCGTCTATAACAAATCGTTGAACTGTTTCGGTTGTTAAATTTATATTATTATTACCAATACCGCATTTGCTTCTGTTAAATACCAATATTGTTATTGCATTTTGAACTTTAATGTTATTATATTGCTTTGATACGTAATCTTGGTATAATTATTTATAGACGTCATTGGTTTCGGTTGCTTACCTTTATTGTTATTTCATACCTTACATCAGTAGGTGCATGGATAATTTTCAACTGAAAGCAGATCAACCGAACTCCCATTACCATCATCATCATCACCCCTGTTAAGACTTTGCTGGATATAGACCTCTGTTTTTTCTCTAATTCGATCAGAAGTGGCTTATTTGTCATATTATTATCTTAGTTACCTACCTGACATTTTTTTTGTACTTCTTTTCAATTAGTTAATTGAAAGTGTTAATGTATACTTCTTCTTGAGGTGATGTACACACGGCGACAGGTCAGGTTACCCTGTTTGGACTTTGAACTATTAGAAGTTGAACGCTGCGAATCGTGCGAGAGGGTGCGGTATGTTGTTGTTATTTCGTCTCACAGCACGCTTCGCCCGCGCCGGCAGCCGCGTCTATGCAGGCTCTCTACCGCACTATTTTGAGTTTTGTACGTAGTGTAGTTATGGGTATATAGGGTGCGTAATCTGATGTGTCGCCGTGTGTAGGTACCTACTATCGGAGGTTGACTATCATTAGGCCTATTTGGACCCTGAAGACTGCAGCCCTGAAGTGCGATTTTTGAAAATCATTCGAGCGAATTGGCACTAGAACGATGCATAATCTCCATAGTAATTTTGACATTTTCTACTGCCAAGTCGCTCGTATGATTTTCAAAAATCGCACTTTTGAACAGTGAGGATGTAATAGGTGAATATACTTTTTTTTTCTTTAATGGTTTTCTGCCGTTTTCATATAATTTGTATCTTCGGGCTGTGTCGGCGGTTTCGGTGTGTAGATACGGTAGTAACTATTAAAGTAATCTGTGGTGTAGATAGATACCATTACGACACCCGTCAGTTGGTGCTCTTGTGAGCAGGACGCGACAATAGTAGGACCTAAATAAAGTATTTTGTAGGTTCGGTAGTTCACTCTCGAAAACTTGACCTCTTCAATCAAAGAGCTCATAATTGCAGGTTGTTAGTTACGTAACAGACCGACCGGCAAATATCGTGATTTAATAACTATAACGAGTTTAGAATCACTTTCTCGATCCGATCGCTGGGCGGCTGGGTGGGCCAGGGGCTTTCTCACGGGCGCGGGCGGGCGTGGTCTTGACTCAAATGATGTCATGTCATTTTCCTTTCCATTTCGTTTGATCTTGAATGACGTTGGAGGCTCAATTATTAAGGTGTTAACAGGTCTACTGACACTTATAATTTATTTTGGTGTCCTACTTTGTGATAATTTAATTTATATTTTAACTAGCGACCCGCCCCGGCTTCGCACCGGTGCAATGCTGATATAAACCTTCCTTTTTAACCGACTTCAAAAAAAGGAGTAGGTTCTCAGTTCGACCGTATATATATATTTTTTTATGTGTGTTCGCGGATAACTTCGTCGTTTATGAACCGATTTTGATGATTCTTTTTTTGTTGGAAAGGAGATATCCCAAGGGTGGTCCCATGATAAGGAAACCAGGATCTGATGATGGATCCCAGAGATATCGAGGGGAACCTTCGAAAATCGTAGTGCCGACCAGTGCGTTTGTTAATGTGAAGCACTACTGTTAAATCGAACTAATGAATTCACCACTGAAAATTGTGAAATAAACAAAATTTTAACAAAAAATTTAAACCGCCTTCAAAAAAACTAAAAAGTTAAAAAATAATATTGCAGCCGATGACTTTTTCGTTCGCATCATAAGAACATTAATTTGTTTTATAGAAGTCGGTGTCAAGCCAAGCCAAAAAACTAATGCAAGCCCTTTCGCGAATCGGCTTGACAGCGACTTCGATAAAACAAATTAATGTTCTTATTGCGAACGAAAAAGTCATCGGCTGCAATATTATTTTTAAACTTTTTAGTTTTTTGAAGGCGGTTTTAATTTTTTCGCATCAAAACTCGAATCAAAACGCATCAAAATCCGTTGCGTAGTTTAAAAGATCTAAGCATACATAGGGACAGACAGCGGGAAGCGACTTTGTTTTATACTATGTAGTGATGATTTATAAAGGTGCGACAGCGAATCATGTTGGCGGCTGGCCATAACTTCCATAGAAGGTACTTCCATCTTCAAATTTCATTTCAATGTCTTTTTTCGCCATTTGAAACGTCAGTTGACCACCCTGGATAGTAGTGATTTTATGTGTACTTACTTATAGTAAAAATGACGCTTTTATGTTTTTTTTAAACGTTTTCTTGATTCGTTCCAATGTTATCTCAAACAAAACCTTATCTTATCAAGGGGGTTAAGTGAACATTTCCTACAGATTACAATCTCAACATATTCGAGCTCGTTGGTCAATATTTAACCTCAATATTAACTCGATAACTTGACCATTCAAACCTTTTGGAACTCTAGTATCTTACTATATAACCTTAGAATTCCACTGTTAAAACTCTTAACTGCTCAGTTATAAATACGAAACTAGCTTGATTTACGATACTTCGACACATAGGACTGGAGTGTGAAGGCGCGGCAAGTCGTGAAATGTTGAACAAACCTTCACATTTATACTAAACTACTTTATATTACCTTTTAGTTCGATCGGGACAGATTTAAACAACGATTATTGTTTCGAGTTGCCTCCACAAACACGCCAAGTGCGAGAAATTTTACCATTAAACAATCTAGAACATGTCATGTTTAAGCATTCAATTTCCACTCTTCTATCGCCAAGATAAGAAGGTGACAAATTGCAGTCAGCAAAACAACTTAAACGCTAATTGATTTGCTGACGACTTTGCACAAGATTAGCAATGTGAAGTACATGTAGTTATACAGTTTGTGATCTAGATGGAACCGCCAAGCGTCTCGTCTGTCGTAAATTACGGAGGAGCTTAAAGGAGCTCGAAACTTCAAGATCTAAGTGCAAATTCATAAGCTAATAAAACCAACATTAAACTCCATCATTCTCTTGCCCTTTTCCCATTATTTGGGGTCGGCGCAATATGTCATCCTCTTCCATTCATCTCTTTTAGCCGTCGTTTCAACACTCACCCCTTTTTTACACATATCATCCTTCACACAATGCATCCATCTTTTCTTCGGCCTGCCTCTCCTACCACAGCTATCCACATTCATACACTCGTCTCGTAACATGACAATCGTCTCTCCGCATCACATGCCCATACCACGATAATCTATTACCCTGCAATTTTTCCGTCATAGGTGCTACTTTCAAACTTCCTCTAATATATTCATTCCTAATCTTGTCCATTCTAGTTACACCACACATCCATCTCAACATTCGCATCTCAGCTGCATGCAGTCGTTTCTCATACATTAAACTCCATAGAAGTTTATTCTTCGCTATTTCAACTTATCGAATGCGGTTTATAATTTGAGCAGCGCTTCTGTTTACCGTAGGTAAATGTCAATAAAAGTGTTAGTCATTTGTTTTCACTCAATCGTTAAAGATACGCTAAATTCATCCTCGAGCAGGTTGCCTGTCCATTGAAGCTGTGCGAGCTGTGCGAGCTGTGTAGCTGTGTTTTTTTAACCAATCGTGAGCTGCGGGCGAGAGGCGCGGCCGATCTCGCCCGAGCTCCTGATTGGTTAAAAAACAGCTTCAATTGAGGCAGGTATAATTCATTAAATTAATCACAAAATATGTTTTTCATGTCACGACATAGATTTTTTACTTATTTATCTTGCTGATCTGTTTACATAAGCTGACATTAAAAAAAAGTCAAGGACGAGAGAAGATATCTGAATGAGGAAGCAAATTCATCTAATTCATTGTCTAGTTTAGTTAACATAAGTTATCGATCATTTTAAACAAAGATCGAATGGAACTAATAAACAACGTTTTTGACCTACTCCAAAAGCAATCCTTATAATTCGCATGAGAATAGCATAACATAATGCTCACGACTATTTTTCCTGAGAAATTACAGAAATCAGAGAAATTACATGAGATGTAATGATGTTAGTGTAAGTATAAGTAAACGCATAAGCGACTGCTTTGAAAATGTTTTAAATGACTTAAACAATATCGAACTGGATTTATAACATAAACACATACAACGCCACACAACACAAAACACACAACAACATAACACACACAACAACATAACAACACACACACATTTTTTATAGCATTTTTTATTTTTTTATTTTATATGCCCTTTGAGGGTGGCCATAAACTTTATAACGGCCACCATTTGACACTTTGACAGTATTGTATTTATATACTAGGCTTATATCAAGCCTCCGCCTCCGCAACATTTAAAGAAAAACTGAGATTAGTTCTTCTAATAAACAATGACATTAAAATCACAAGAACCGTGTAGGTAATCAAAAATAACTCGTTTCATCAAGCTGTTTAGACCAATAATTCGAAATATCTTAACATTTTGATAAAGGGAAAGTGAAACATTGGAATATTGTTTGTATTTTGTGAGACCATTAACATAATGGATTTCGCTTTCTTTTACGATTTTTAAAGTTATTTGTATTTATTTAGCGTGGGATTGTTTTATTTTCGTTGTGTGATGGACGAGAAACTGACTGTCTATGAATCTTAAGATTACGGAAAAAAGAATGGAGTCATGATGACATCAAGAAAAGACAGAGCTATTTTTGAGCGATAGTCGCTGACGGAACGATATCGTCGCTATACTGCCGTGGTGCACTGGAGGGTGATTGCGATAATTTAAAACATCAAAGTTCAATTTCAGTTTTAATCACATAGCACATCTGCTGACTGACATTCTTAACGTCTGAGCGATCTGCCAAAACGGGTCTAAGGCTGCCTGTCCATTGACGCGAGCTAGCTGGCAGAGCGGGGAAGCGGAGTTTTATCAACCAATCAGCTCGAGCTCCTGATTGGTTAATATTTTCCTCGCTAGTCCACTCCGCCAGCGAGCTCGCGTCAATGGACAGGCAGCCTTCGCAGAATAGTGCAATACCGAATGTGTTAAAAGTTATGGTTCGCACCTTAGAGGTTCAGTTCGCATGCAGTCCAATCATGTTTCAGTTGCGATCTATTTAGCGTGATTGACCCCCTGGTGCAGTTGCGCCGACTATTTGCTGTGCAGTTACGACATCGCCCTGCGCTCAAAAATCGCCTGTGTGATATGCCTTGCGATTGGCCCAAAACCTAGAAGGAGGGCAGAATGGGTCCTCCGCATTCTGCCCTCCTTCTAGGACTTGTGCCAATGGCTTTGCTCAGTTGGTAGATGATGATGATGTAAACTTTTAGGCCCATTTACGGACGACCAGAAACAAATTATCATTATATTAGTAAAGCCACTTTTCCCCAACAGTGACCAAGCAACCTAATCTTGTTCTCGGGGGGTGACCAGGCAATTTCTACAACATTACGACGGACTGTCGACATCGTCAGTGAAACTCATACTTTCCTAGCTAATGGAGTGAACTATCAATGACTTTGTCACTTTTTATTTACTTTTACGTTTGACAATGCGATAAAAGGATTTACAAGATTTTGAACTCTGTTATGTAAATTAAATCCTACTAATATTACAAACGCGAAAGTTTGTAAGTATGGATGGATGGATGTTTGTTCCGCTTTCACGCAAAAAGTGCTGAACGGATTTTAATGAAATTTGGCATACAGATAGACCATGGCCTGGATTAACACATAGGGTACTTTTTATCCGGGTAACGCAGACGAAGTGGCGGGCAACAGCAAGTAAGTCATAATTTTGGTTATTGCAAGAGAGATATATTTTACTCTACCCTTCACAGTTTTATTCGTTTCACAACATCACACTTCTGGCCCTGTACCCGGACTTTCGATGTTCAATATATTGCCACTGTTTCGTTCCTCACTTCATTGTAATAGAGTTGAAATTGTAACGAAAACATTCACGCAATGGAGAAGATAACAAGGTTACAATATTACACTTTTAAGCACGTAGAATAAAAGTCTAGACCGTACACATTATTCTAGTTTTTATTTCACATCGATTGGTGCAATATTACCGAAGTTATAAGCGTGGAAAGTTGACGTAGGTTTTTTTAATTTCGTCAGTGTTCGCGAGTAGCGCGTGACGTCATCGTACTTATACGGCACGGCGAGCACCCCCCGCCTCATAATATGTCCGTAGTACATTTTGCGGGTAAGTTGTTTGCTTTCATGCGCTCTGGTGTTATAATTATTATTAAACATATAATTATTGTTTCTTCTTGAAATTATAATGATCATTAACCTTGGAATTGTTCAATAAATCGTTAGTTTCAATGATTAGACATTGCGAGTCGAGTACCTACCTGCATACCTTCTAAAAAGCAAAGTAATTACTAGCAATAACCAAGTAGGTAAAAGTTTAGTATCCTGCGGTACGAATTTTGGGGAGGGGACGGGGACGGGGGGTCCACCCTTCATCCCCCAGAAGAGGGGGTGAGGAAACCCTCCCCCTTTTTTTTAATAAATAAAAATTTGGGGTTATAATAACCCAAAGTGAGTCATTTTGACAGGTTTTAGGCGGTTTGGGGGGGGTCAACCCCCCCCCCCCCCCCCGCCCCCTACCGGGGATCCCTCTGAGGGATTGGAACGTGATCTGTGGGTTGACCCCCTAGACCCCCCTCCCCATGTTGGTATTATGTCGAGACCCTCGTGTGGTCTAGGTGGTGCTAAGCCCCCCTCCCCCCCCCCCCGGCGTGATCCCCATGGAGGGTCACATAGACCCCCTCCTGATGGCATTATGTCAACACGACACCCACTAGGGGTTTACACCTACGTGGTCTGGGGGGATCTAAGGGGGGGTTCAACGCCCCCCTCCCCCTGACACTGACTGCTCTGAGTCGGACCGACTGCTAACCTAACCCATTGAAGTGAAACTGTATGTGGGGACCCCCCCACCCCTTCTCAAATTCGTGCCGCAGGATAATAAACCCAATTCCAACAATATGGTGTCCAAAGAATATATTGGTGTCGTTTTTGGTCCAAATGTATTTGCTCTTCTCATCACATTTGTCCATTTTCTTCGAATTTTAGATCCTCATGGAACGTAAATAAAACTGGTCAAGTGCGAGTTGGGCTACTCGCGCACCGAGGGTTTCGTGCCACACCACCACAGAACACAACATTATTAAATTACAAAAAAAATAATTTTTGGGTCCGGGACCTTTAGCGCTAGAACGACTCACACTTGGCCGGTTTTTAGTATTTTTTGTTATTCTGCAGAGTTTGCTCTATAATCACACAAAGTTTGACGCTCGTATGTATTACCATTTTTACCATAGAGCGAGAAGATTTTTTTTTTATAAAAACTAGTTTCTTGTTGAGAACCCCCCTTAATTTTTAACTTTTTGACATTTTTATTATTTGTTAGCAAATCCGCCGTAACAACGCACATTCTGTGAAAATTTCAACTATCTAGCTCTTTCGGTTCAAAAGTTACAGCCCTAAATAGGTCGGAATCCCCGAGTCACTCGCGCGGAGATGGGTGACGTCACGTCATCAACGATATCGCGCTCGGTCCGCGACTTAGACCGAAAATGTGAACTTTGCACTTTTATATCTCGGTCAGTTTTAAAGATAGAAAAATAATAAAAACACAGTTATTTTCGTAATTTTTTGTAGAATTTTATGGCATATAAAACAAAAAATGGTTATCTTCTCCATTGCGAAGTTCGAATGTGCGGGTAGAGGCTCTGATTCTGACCAATACTGGGGAAGGAAATTAGTTAGAGAAAACACGTTTAAATCTCTATAAATATGTCTATAAAATCTCTGAGATAATCAAATGCTATTAAATATGAAACCGTATCGGATCTAACAAGCAGTAAATAACCTATTATGTTATAACTATAACAATAGTCATTATATAACCGTCCAATTACAAACTTATATTGCGGTCCGTAAACGTACTTAACTATAAATCATAGCTGAATTTAACTGCAAAGTTAAATTGGTAAAACCAAATAGTTTTTGCCGCTAGCGTCACCTACGCATTGGTTTGATTAATTATGTTTTCGGAGTGCAAATTAAGTTTGTAATCATATAATTTATTTGAACTTTTTAAAACACACGCCCAACAACTATAATAACGTCTTACAAAAACACAAAAGCAACATATCAGAAACACATAAGGTCGATAATAGCGTGTCGTAACAGCAAAGTGTGAACATATTCGCATTTGATAAGGGGCTTGACCACTTTCGAGCTTTCCATGGCACTTTCTAACGTAATAAAAATAAACTATTACATTATAGGTTTTAATAAGTACCTTGTTTAGCATAACTGGTATTTATTTTACAACCTACTATAATATACTTAACTTCAGGACCATAATCCTTTTCGAGGTGGACAGAAACTGTGTTACAACGGGTATCAAAGGCAGTTTTTGTAGCAAGAGCTAGACTCTGCAATAGCTCATTGAAGGTGTCACGATGGAATTAGTCGAGTAATGAAAGATTTTATAGTCTTTCGCCCACAAAGATACTGAATAAGAAACCCCTAGATACCCCCCCCCCCCCCTGATTTATCCCTTAGTCGCCTCGTACGACACCCGTAAGGAATCGGGTGGTCTATTTCTAAGCCAGTATCGACACGGCAAATCACAAACAGAGGATAGACGGGTATACCTACAGGATTTGTCATACTTAAACGTATTCTCCTGTTTCAGAGCAAAAATTTTTTTACCATACGATCTATGTTAACTCTGCTACGTTTCTATGTTTTGCTTTTTTGCATTTAATTAACTACTGTAAGAACTAGGGACCTTCGAAAATGACAAATTTTACCGTCTGTTTTCAGACATCCAGCACAGCAAATAAATTGAACGAATATAAAAAAAATTAAGCTATTTCTTTCTTATCGTGTGGGCAGAGCCCTGGTGTCAGAGTTTTTTCAGACCGCCTTACTTTCAGACGTGACGTCTTTCTGACGTGGTTTTTATGTAACGACTACTACCACCAGAGATAGACGAAAAACCTAAAACCTGTCCTCTTAAAACTAAGAAATACTTTACTTTATTACAAGATGCAACAAAATTACAAAATATTTTACGATTGGAAGTTCCTGTTCCAGCTGCTCCAAACCAATACAAATAGTTTCCAATCAAATACCTACAAATATAAACAACATGCCTTTCATTCATTAATCTGATTTCAACTGAAGATTAAGCAACATTCTCAATTAAATGTTGTATCTGCTAGTAAAAGCTCTGCGTATATTATTAATTTACGGCTGCGCCAGCGCCGCTTTTGGTGCTCGAAAGTGAAATGTTGGATAGTTCGCTTTCACGATATCGCCATCAAGACCTTAGAATTCATTAACGATTCTCATTACTGTGGGATATATTATGTTTACAAAGAACATATATTCTAATACATCTGTACTCTACCACACTAGTACCTAAATACAGTACAGTGCTGGTAACACTACTTGTTTTAATTTAACCATGTATTCTGGTTTAGTCCGTTTTACTGTTTTTTGGACATTTGACACGATATTCGTCTTGTCCATTCAAAATCAACTCGTTCAGAGGCTCTGCTAAGGTCATCGATCATCGTGCATTCTACTGAGGTCCTCTATGATCTCCACCATGACTGACGACTATATCATTGCATACTCGGCGTTTATGTTTATGCCTAGTCCTTTCCAGTACAGGACCTTGAAAACATCTTCCAGTGCAGAGGTAAACAGTTCTGGAGAAATTACGTCTTCCTGCGTTACACCTGTTTTTTGCTTTGAGCACCATCAAGAGCACAACGGACACCATTGAAAATAACAGAATGTTAATAATAGCTTATTTATTTTGCTTTATTACGTTTTCTCCCATAATAAAAGTTCAGGAGAGCGATCGCGCTAATTTAAAACATCCAAGTTCAGTCTTAATAAAATTTATTTGCACAACAACATAAGTATGTTAATCAAATTTCAGTTCTAATCACATTGCAATCCAATTACTATTCAACTGTGTTAATTCCGTATCTCGCTAAACTTGACTTATTTACTATGTGACTGGAACCATCTGTCAAAACGGCTCTAACGGCTATCATGAGCTGTACCGCGATTAGCGCAATACCAAATGTGTAAAAAGCTAAGCTTCGCACGCGGTCCAATCATGGTTCAGTTGCCATTTATTTACCGCAATTTCCAGTTAGATGTGTAGAGTCTTTCAAGTTCGCCCACTAGATGGACCAAAGTTGTATCCACTATCTTCACTGGGCCAGCGTGGTGGAGTATGGTACGCTCCCTCTCACATTTGTTCAGGAGAGGAGAGATGTGCCCTGTAGCAGAGCGTGTAGACTGATATGAATGTTTAAATTACAACACTTCATTCAACCAGTCCCTAGATAATAACTAAAGCTTTCAAGTCAGCATCACGTGTGATTTCTATCCGCAGTTTTCCCGGCAGATGTGTGTCTGCGACTCGCGCGCATCTCCGGAGGAAGCAATAAATATTGACAGATTGCGAATCGTCGCCGGTTCTAACGGAATGCTTCATAGATTGATCTAGATGTTATCGTCGGGTTGATATTAAGCTAGAAAATGTGCAGTAAACCGGCGCAAGCGCTGGTATGTATCAATTTTCTTTGAGTTAGTTTTTGATTTGGTGAAAGTCTGCATGCGCATGCGGTGGAATTGATGCAGAGTGTAGATTTGCGGCAGATAAGTACCGCGCGTGGTATACATGACACGATACACATTTATTTTGTTTTATAATTATGGCTTTGAAACTTGCTTTGAAATCCACATTTAATTTAGAAAAGAGCGCTATCGATTTACTAAAAATATGTGGACAGTAGCGAATACTGCGAATACTAACTTAGTAAGGTGTTTGGACACTGGGTGGAACTGGAAATAGGTTATATTGAAAATTTTGGAAATCTTTGATTACATCGAGGAATTTAGTCGTTATGAATACTGAAGTTTTTTTCCTACACTTATCTCAGAACTACAAGAACACAGTTATACGAGTACTCTGCATTCTCTCCGTGGAAAATGATAATAACGCTCTATCGTAATTTACTGCACACAAAACGAAGGTTTTAGCACCAAAAGCAGTTAAGTAGATAAACCACAAGTAGGTTCATCAGCATGCAACGGATTCTTATTCGCACGCTACCGGCGGCGCGTGCCCATTGTTCTGGTTGCAACATGCGCGCGCGCAAGTGGAGCGCGACGCAGCATCTGTGCGTCTCGGCTGGCCGCGCTGCTGTATACGCATCATGCATGCGCCGGAGTGGGATGTTGTGGAGATGACGGTGGCCTAAATAGGTCTCTTGTTAGAAGTTGTAATAATGGTTTCGAGGTTTCACTCGCTTATTTAACGGGCAACTTTAAGGATATCTCATCATCATCAGGTAAGAATAGCACTGTTGGGTGAGGCGAGACACAGACCTGCCTTCATGGTAGCCACGGATGTTTTTAAGAAGTTCACTAAAAACACAATTGCACTCTTTTGTCCCGACCCCTTCTTATTTAGCGCCCTGAGAGATCATACCGAACCAGTGACCTCTCACTAGTGCGGTTGACCTATCAGGGCGCTAAATAGGGAGGGGTCAGGTACCTATAAGTCAGTGTGCTTAAATGGTGTGGTCCCTCCACTGCTCGCAGAGTTAAAGAGCAGTTGTATCAAAAGTTGCGTATAATTTTCAATTAATTATGCCAAAAAAAATGAGTAGTGCTCTGAGCCTTGAGTAATAAAAAAACGACTACCCTCGTATCCTTAACCTGGTGGTATGGGAAATCACTATGATCACTAATCAGTTTAGATGCCTCTACCATCTAGTGTAATCCAGACTGGTGTTCATAGATTCTTAGATTCTTTATCGTACACAAAAACAACAATTATGAATCCTTCTGACGCAGTCGGGTAAAAATTATAATAATGGATGATGATGATAATAGTGTTTGCTGTATCGAACCATCTGGATTGGTTGCTGGACACCACACAGTAAGTTTTAAATATTCATCTACATCTATGTTTCTTAACAAAGTTATTTAAAGTCTAAAGTAACTACCAAACCATTCAAACAAAAATGCGATTATCAGAAAATTAGAGCTTTCTTCCCCCCCGTGGGAATAAAGCCGTGGAATCAGTAACGGAATGCGTACGTGTCGCGATCCGATCCCTTCCAGCTGCGATTTGCGATTGAGACGCGACTAATCACCACACTACTACCGGACTAGGTCTAGGGGAACGGCTACATAGCGTTTACATGAAATGAACTTCGGAAAGAGTTTAGACGAAGAAAGTTTGCCGTTTGTTTACTTTGGTATTCAAAGTTATATCTCCGAGGTCACCGACATTATTAGATCGTAACTATATCAAGCAGTTCCATGAAAATGATTATACTTTATTATCTTGATACTGTTATTATCGTATTCATGTATTTTATTATTAGGTATGTGATATTGATACATCTACATGGTAACACATTATTGGGTATCGTATTTCCATTTCTGTTTTGTGTTCTGGTATTCAGTGCGGACAGATGGACGGACATGGTGAAAATATAAGGGTTTCTTGTTGAGTATGGAACCCTAAAAATTATCTTAAAACTGTGTACCGTTTGAAGCAGAGTTGACATCCGATCATCCCTTTTATTTAATTGAGGATGCAGTTGAAATGTAACAAGGCTCTTGAAAGTTTCAGGCTCGAATAACGTGTCATGTGGTGATGGCTGATGGGGGCTAGCCTTACACCAACAAAACACGCATAAGATAGCATTATCCTAAACTAGCGACTAAAGTGGCCTCCTTATCCTACGTCACCCACGGTAAGAAATGGGGTGGTTAGTTCTAAACCGGCCCACCGCCCACACGATTATATTCTACAATACTTCTATAGGAAAGAATAATAAAATTACGCTTAGAACACTATGGCACGGCCGCCGGTCAGTAGCATTAGAAGCGTATCATCCTGCGAGTTGCGCGGGCGCAGATGCCGTTTTAATGGTCACACGCATCACTGAGCCGACTGTACCTGTGCGTGTACAGTCGACGTCTACGGTCTGTGAACATGGAGATTATTGTTTAAGTATATTAAGTTTGTCAGTGGGAGCCTACTTGTTTATAAGCTACCCATCCAGGTTTTATTTAAAATCCTGTCGTCTTCGTAAATAAGTGTGAAAGGAAGCTAGAGAAGTAGAGATTATACTGGAGAATTGTGTCTCGTTCACACAGTATTACCAGCACAGTAGTCAGAAAGAGATACAACGCTCTGGTTTGTCTTCTCGCTGTTAATGCATTAAACACAAAAGTGTTTAGTTTGCTCTTTTTAACATGATCATTGTCACACGGACATCATGATTTTTGAGCGACGCTCTTGTCGGTGGAGTATTCGCCAAAACAGTATCTTTTCCGCTAGTTCCTGATACGATACTGCATCAACCTTTTCTTTCACCTGTGCTAAGTAACTCTGACTAAGTCTTACTCTACCTCTCTTCCCCTCTATTTTTCCTTCCAATATAACTTTAAAGAAGTTGTTAAACGTATCAAGTCAAGACAAGTGTTCGATCACTTTTCCTCTCAGGTTGCGTATATATTTTTTTTTAATTTCTCCTTTCTTTAATCTTACAGAGGTGCCGAAAAAAATCGTAAGTCTTTTAAGGCCCCTTATGTCTTGAACTTCCATTTGCTCTAAGAAACCTAACAAGGTATAATTTTGTGATTAAAGCACTCAACAGTATAGTAAGGCAGTGTGTCATGTAGCGAGCGGATACTGGTATAAAAACTATACTTTCATTGGCCATCTATAATGAAACTCAATGATCTGTTGATATTGACACAGATGTGTTTGTTTTACTTATTCACACACGTTTGTGTGTGGAAATCGTACCTGCTAAATATGGATTATTCTTCTTCTTATCGTGTGGGCAGAGCCCTGGTATCAGAGTTTTTTTCAGACCGCCTTCCGGCCTCTGACGTGGTTTTTATGTAACGACTACTACCACCAGAGATAGTAGCCGGGACCAACGGCTTAACGTGCCATCCGAAGCACGGAATCATCTTTCTTTTCAGACAATCAGGTGATTCAGCCTGCAATGTCCTAACCAACTGGGGAAAAACGCACAAAGTGATCCCCTGTGGGAATCGAACCTACGACTTCCGTGTCGAGAGACTCGAGAGCCAAAGTTCTTAACCATTAGACCACGGAGGCAGTTATAATGATAAATAATATGGATTATAATGATAATCGAAAGAAGGCTCTAGTTTTATTAGTTTCTTGCCACACCGAAATGGAATAAGGTCTTAAGATTATGTCTGTAATTATGAATATTCAATTCTAAAAATCGTAATCATACTCACGACTATCGCCACTTTGAAACACGCACCTGAAAATAAAATAAAAAAACTTAAGACACATGCACATTAAAAACATAACATAAATGCAGTTAGATTTAATTTGTGATAAGGCTAAGTCTGCTGGCTGCGGCGGTCACAACAGGAGGTGAGGAGATGTAATAAAAATGTGTTAAAACTGTTATTATGTGCAACCTGCTTTAGTTAAGGGGGATAGTATCGTATCGAACTACGTAAGTACAGGTATTTTAAACCAATGGGTAGTTTTAAACATGCATTTTATTAATAACCTTATTAATAATAATAAAATATATTTTTTGGGAGACTTTTGCTATACTTAACTAAATAAAAAGGGTTCTACTTTTAAAAATATTTTTTGTCCGTTGTGAAAGGCTTTTTACTTTCTATACGTATGCAAAAGATTTGCATGTAAGAGTTTTTGTTGCTTTTTAGATTGTTTACTTGACTTTTTAGATTGATTGCTACTATTTACATTATTTTAAGATTATATTTTGTAAAAGGGTTTTTGTAGTAGATTTTCTAGCCGTATCTTCACAAAAGTCACAACACCTAACGAAGAAGGACACAATTTTTTTAAAAAGTAATAATGATTATTGATAAACATGTTGCACACGCTAAAGCATAGTACCTTTGTCATACCAAGTATTCATAAATGTGAAGGTTATATTTCATTTAATATGTTTAGATGAAATGATGTTGTAGAAATTATTTTGCTGTGACAATAAATCTATTTCAATTTAAATTTCATGTCAGATTCCCTGTATCAAAATTTGTATTTGTCATATTTTGTTGATATTTCTTAGCATCTATCTATTCGATACTCTTGTCACTGTTGCGTGTTGTACCAGGCCTGTCTCACTCCACAGCTCAGGTACGTTTGACAGCCTGACCCCACTATGGGGTCAATGGTCGCTCATTGACATAAGGCTCATTTTAGGTTTCGTTCCTGAAGCGCAATGTTCGAAATTTGAAAAATCGGGTTGAGTGAACTATCTGTTACGGTAGTAACTATTAAATAATCTGTGGTTGTACGCAGCAAGAATGGTGACGTGTCACCTTAACAGAACACTATACTAGTGTAATGGGACCACATTCTCTTCAAATGTTACCAGAAGGATGAAGGGTCTGTCACCGGCTCGTTTAAGATAAAAATGTTATTTTAATGTGCTCCGTTGTTTACATGGTTATTTGAAGATTTGCCGCGTATAACTATTCATATACGTACTATAAAATTAATTGTTAAGATATCTTGTTAGTGTGGTACATTTTCTATTCTGCGAGGTGGGTTTCCTTGCAGAATAGAATTCGGGCCATGACTTTTTTTCAAGCTTCATTCTTTGTTGTTCGCATGAGGTTCTGCTTAGATATTGCTGTTTTGGGAACGACTAAAACAGCAAGGACATACGGTCCTTCTTAATATGCTGACACTTTTTAAGGGCATGATCAGACCGTCAAACTGATTAACTTTCTCTATGGCACACCAACATCGAAATCGCGAAAAAAAATCTGCTCTTCTATACTAAACTGCAAATCTACTCGAGCCAAATGTGTGGGACAGCAGATGTTTTTTACGCGATTTCGATGTTGGTCCCATAGAGAAAGTTGCCCAGCTTGATCCCCTTACAAAAGTCTCATTATATTAAGAAGCACCCTGAATTCTTACGCCTTTTCCCAGAGGGGTAGTCGGACATGGATCTGCACTTTGGTCTTGACATTACCCCGCTTCTTCTAGATCCCTGCATCTTTTCATACATTCTCATCGATTTCGGCTTCTTTTAATGGGGGTGGCCAGAGACCTTGGTACAATTACCATTCAGTTGTAGCAAGGCTTCATCATATGATCTCAGACGATGGACGTCCACTGCTGGACATAGGCCTCCTCCAAGAATCGCCACAACGACCGGTCCTGCGCTGCCCTCATCCAACGGGTTCCGCCTTCCCCAGATCGTCGGTCCAACTTGTGGGGCTCAATGCCTACCTATGCTGCGCTTTCCGGTACGCGGTCGCTATTCGAGGACTCTTAGACCCCATCAGTCATCGGTTCTGGTAGCAATGTGCCTCGCCCATTTCCCACTTAAGTTTAGCAATTCTTTGGGCTATGTCTGCTACTCTGGTTATTCGATATTCGATATTTTTGATCTGATCTCGCAGGGAAACTCCCGAGTTTAGCCCTCTCCCATTGCCCTTTGGCTGACTTATAGCCTTTTTATGAGGCCTTGACTGAGCAAGGCTTAGTATAATCATTTATTAAGTATTATTATATTCAACTCAATCATACCTAATAACTTAATGATGAAGCAACAACAACCAAACATCTTGTTAACATGCGCTTGCGCAGTGGACGTGAAACAAACAATACAACACAAGATTTGTCTGTCCGTTTGATTGATCGTCCACCGATGGGTTGCTTTCACTGGGGTTAAGGATCGCTGTTCACGGGCCGACTTTTTTATGTTGGAATATTTTACCACTGCACTAGGCCGAGGCGCAAATGATTTAGGATTTTTCAATATTTTCCTGAGCTGTCCAGTGTTGCAGGTAGTGTGTCTATCGTGTCGCCACTTTTAATGAACGTGGACACAATACACAACAGAATTTAAGCATTTCCTCACGATCTTTTGCTCCAAGTAACTTATCTGGCAAGTGGAAGTGTATGAAGCAACTAAAATCATTGATATCCATTGGTGTTATGTGAAAATGTGCACAAAAAAATTTTTATTGACACCTGTTTTTTTTTACTTTTAGTTCAATTTGGTTTCCTCATGCAGGTTTTTTGTTTCGATTACCTATATTTAAATTCGTATTTGACGGTTTACCTGAAACAGTCGTGCCATGAATAACGATCCTTACATCCAATCGTGTAAGAATCACCATACAATATTATCAACAAAGCCTTAGAGGTCACATCTCTTTAACCCTACGATTAAACATCAAATCCATCGACAACTTAACAAAGTTTATGTCCACTCTCACTTTGTGATTATCTATGGATAACTTAGTGAAAGTTTATGTTTGAAGGAAGCTTTCAAACGTTAGTTTATACGTTTCCTTATTTATTTGTCAGTTAAAATGATTAAACATGCATTAAAGTCGTATTGTGAGATATTACACGTATGAGAACTGCGGATTGTATAGGAAGAAGAGGAAATTACGATGCCTATAATATGTGAAGTTTAAAGTAATGCAACTGTTTACTCTAACACCCTGTATTTGCTCAAACAAAGTTGTTATAGCTGATTAGTGAATATAGAGCTAATAGAGCTTGTTTTTCTTTTTTCAGTTATTTAGTGTCGTTTTGGAGCGCGGGCATCGCACCTACCTTCATATAAAAACATCTTAGTATTTAATACCTACTTTTCATCGACACAATAAGAAACTGGCATACCTACTACATACTTTTTACAATAAAGATTTATACTGAATGTAAATGTGGTGGCCACAGCTTGATGTAGGTGTAGGTACGCCCTTAACACATTATGCACTATCTCGTCTCTACCAAATCTGATGAAACTTAGAACCCCGATCCGCTACGATCAGAGACAGAGTCTAAGGCAGTGATATAGCTACACAGTTTCATCAGTGATTTGAGGTGTTGAGGATACCGGGATTATACAGGGTGTAAAGAAAAGTATAATTAACCTTTAAACCACATACTCTATACCCATGATACTAAAAAACTTTTACTATTGGAGCAAACCTGTCAGAACAAAACAAAAATCTGCTGTTCCATAAGTTTGAGTCGAGTAGGTGTTAGTATGGAACAGCCAATTAATATGTATTCAGGGGGCATGGCTAACATAACAACACAACAATAGTCTAAGGTAATATACACTAACTCCCGCATTCAAACAAACAATTAAAATTAAATTCAATGTCATCCGACATCAGCTCTTATCTAAGATCGAAAGCTTCTTAATATTATCTATCCAGCATCGATGAGTCAGGCTATCGTGCGTGGGCGCATGTGACGAAACAAGGAGTAATTGGAGAGATAGCCGCCGGTATTTATGTGATTGGCTGAGAGTTGCTACAAGAATCTAATGTAGGAAATGTTGCAAGCGTTGGGTGTAGAGATACTTGAGGTATTCGCAAATAATTGGCTATTTGAAATACCTCTGGGAAACGTAAAGTTTTTATGATAGAAACAAAAAACAGGAAGATGCAGCTTGTTAATAATATTGCGTAAGGGATGAAGTGGGTTCAATATTATAATATTTTGAAAAGCTGTTGTTGCCTAGTGAATAGTAGTTTCGGTTTTATTTAAGACGGGGCTTTGAACCCACCCTAGATCAAACTTATAGTTTTTAGGAACTTCATATTGTACGTTATACAGGCTGTAAACTGAAATGCGTGGGCTTCAGACCATCAAACTGACCAACGTGTTTTCGCAATTTCTATAATATAGTTGACTATGTCCTTCTTAACTTCGCACTTTTTTAAGGGGATGATCAGACCGTCAAACTGAACAACTTTCTCTGTGGGACCTACGTCAAAATCGCAAAAAAAATCTACTCTTCCATGCAAAACTGCAAACCTACTCGAGCCAATTTTTTTTCGCGATTTCGACGTTGGTATGTGTAGAGAAAGTTGTTCAGTTTGATGTTTTGATTATCCCCTTAAGAGTATTCTACCGTTGGCGCGCTCCATACAAACGTAGTATGGTGATATTTTCAATACTATCCAATTAATGTCAATGAAATTTTTCAAAAACAATCTAGTAACTAATTTCCATGTCGGTATGAAGTCAGATTTTCGATAAAATTTATAGTTTTAAAGTTACAGTGCCACAAATATTTCCATACAAATCTTAAATTAATCCTAGCATTGAAACTGTATATTTTAACGAAAATCTAACTTCATACCGACATAGAGATTAGTTACTTGATTGTTTTTGAAAAATTTCATTGACTTTAATTGGATAGTATTGAAAATATCACCATACTACGTTTGTATGGAGCGCGCCAACGGTAGAATAGCCTTAAAGAAGTGTCAGCATATTAAGAAGGCCTTGTATAGAAATTGCGAAAAAACGTTTTAGTGGACAGTGATTTATATTTCAATCTACACTAATATTATAAAGAGGAAAGATTTGTACCTATTTTTGTATGTTTGTAATGAATAGGCTCAAAAAGTACTGGGCCGATTTAAAAAATTCTTTCACCATTAGAAAGCTGAATTCACCCTGAGTAACATAGGCTATATTTATTGCTAGAAAAGATTAGACGTCCACCCGTGCGAAGCCGGGACGGGCCGCTAGTGTTTTATAATAGGCTAGGTCAGTTATGAATTCATCATGATAGTTTTAATTTATTCAATTCAATGAAATACTTTATTGCACACCAAAACAAATTTTATTAATTATTAATTATCAGATAATTAATTAAATGAAGACGTAGCCTTTTAACATTAATAATTATCGCATTTAAAAAACTATTTTCTGATGCACACAAAAGTTAGACCTAAGCACTTGTTGGACATTAACATCCTTTCGTAAAGTATAAGGAAATAAGGAATAATTTGAACCTATAAGGAAATAGTTTCGTCAAATTCAACCCTAATAAAACCGGTCAAGTGCGAGTCGGGCTACTCGCGCACCGAGTGTTTTTTTTATTTTTATTTTTATTTTTATTGTTCCGTACCACACCACCACAGAACACAACATTATTAACTTAGAAACTTTTTTTGTCCGGGACCTTCAGCGTGAGACCGACTCACACTTGGCCGGTTTTTAGTATTTGTTGTTATTTTGTAGAGTTTGCTCTATAATCACACTAAGTTTGACGCTTGCATGTATTACCGTTTTTACGATAGATCGTGAAGAAAAAACGTTGTTAAAAACTAGTTTATTGTTGAGAACCCCCCTGAATTTTTAACTTTTTGAAATTTTTATTATTTGTTAAAAAATTCGCCGTAATAACGCATAATCTGAGAAAATTTCAACTATCTAGCTATTACGGTTCAAAAGTTACAGCCCTAAATAGGTAGGACAGACGGACGGACGGACGGACAGACGGACAGACGGACAGACGGACAGACGGACGGACGGACGGACGGACGGACGGACGGACGGACAACGTAGGCTTAGTAATAGGGTCCCGTTATCACCCTTTGGGTACGGAACCCTAAAAATTAAATGGTTATACCAAGCCACTCTGCCGCTACTCGGCTGTTGTTTGATACCCTTATAATAATATTAAAGGAAAACAAACGTATCACACACGCATCATTAAAAACCAATTACAAGGGATCCAGTTAAAAACAAATGACAGTCATTACTGCTTCAATGACGTTCTCACAAATTAAAACTGAACCTACGCGCAGGGCTGCCAACGCTGCTATCCGGAAACCCGGACGATTGTCCGGTCTTTTTTCTGTTGAATAAATATCTTTTTATTATAAGTATTTTATTTATAAAGCGCTGTTAAGTTGCACAATAAGTTTTAGAACAGTGAAAATCGCATTATAATAATCGATGATAATTGATAATGTATATTGGATCAAATAGACGAATTATGTATTTAAAAAAAAGGTCGTTCTTTCCATCTCTGTGAACTCTATCAGTATTGAAATAGGTATTATTTTACATTGCACCTTCTGCTTCATGTAGCCTCTTACAATATTCCGTGACTTAGCGTATGAGCAGGCCCTGTACCCGGACTTTCAATTTTCGATATATCGCAACCGTTTCGGTCCGAACTTTATTGTAATAGAGTTAACATTAGAACGAAAACGTTCACGCAATTGTGAAGTTCGAATGTCCGGGTAGGCCCCCAGGCGAGCGCGCATGACTACGATTTTCTCGTTTCGTCGCCTTGTCGTGCGTGGCATGCCAGCCGGGTAAACCTTTTTTTAGACAGAAACGTCCGGCTTTCTTTTAGAAAAATCCGGCTCTATGGCAGCCCTACTTATGTACAAAACAGTAGAGTCCATCCTTGAAGCAATCGGTATGATAAACAAAGTTACGAAAACAGTGGGTTAATTGAAGAGGGCGATTGTACGTGGACCAAGGTGAGACTGCCCGCTGCCGTTGCCGTGGGAGAGTCGTTAGGGCGTGGCCTAAGTAATGGAAACCCTGTCATGTTACTTTTTGGGGTTTTAGCTCATCACTCGTTGCACGTAGCGCATGAAGGCAACGTACACCGGTAGTGAAACGACGATGAAGGGCCTCTATGTCAAATCCCTTTTTGCTGTGTACAAATGTGACAAACAGTTTTTAAGTCATCATCATCATCATACAGACGGTTTTTAAAGGGATGACCAGACCGTCCAACTGAACAACTTTCTCTATGGTACCAATATCAAAATCGCAATCACAGCTGTTCCATACAAAACTGCAAACCTACTCGAGCCAAATGTATGGGACAGCTGATTTTTGTTTCGCGTTTTCGAATTTGTTTCATAGAGAAAGTTGTTCCGTTTGAAGGTCTGATCATCCCCTTAAAAAGGTGTCAGCATATTAAGAAGGACCTGTTTATTGTATACGTCCCACTGCGGGGCACAGGCCCTCAAGGAGGGTGTATGGGTGTATGTTCACCACGCGTGCCCAATCAATGTGCATTGGAAGGTATACTTCACATAATACGCATCTCAATATCTTTTTCAGCGTTAAGCAGGTTTCCTCACGATGTTTTCCTTCACCTGACGACGGAAGGACACAGAAGTGATTCCATTATAGATTCAATTATGGTAAGGGATACCAAAAGCTCTTAACAAATCCGCTTTCTCTCAAACATTAGGCCAGACTCCAAAAAGCTGCACCTTACGCAACCTGCGCTGGCGCATGCGATATCATTACGTTCCTCAGCTTGTACAAAGGACGGAATTCGCTATTGAAACCGTTTACAACTGCCTTTACTGAATATTGTTATTTGGTATGCAATTTGATTGTATTGTTATTGTTCTGCCGATTGATCTCGGAGAGGTATTGATTTTATGTGGGCGGCTTTGTTATCTTGAGAAGTTCTCCTCTATACTTGACTTATTCAAAATATTACTAGAGGCACGGAATATACAGGGTGTAACAAAACACCCTAGTAATACTTAAGGGGGTGCTTCAGACCATCAATCTGAACAACTATGGAGCCAACGTTGAGAAAAAATAAAAAACATCAGCCATCCCATACATTTGAGTGGAGACGGTACTGCAGTTTTGTATGAAAGAGTGGATTTTTTTTTTCGCGATTTCGATATTGGGTCCATAGTGAAAGTTGTTCAGTTTGATGGTCGTATTTACTAGGGTGTTTTGTTACGTTATACCCTATACATATAAGAGTACCTAGAGGTACCAACTTTTCTTAAAACATTCAATTAAATGGTGAAGAGAAATAGATCACCGGTTAAGGGAACAGAGTCTGTATGTCCAAATTAAATACTTTTTGACGATGCAATAGGTATTTAATAAACAATGGCAGCCATTTGGTATACGGTTTCGCCTTAGCACGATTTCAGACGATAATCTCATCACAGCCGGCTTGGTTCGCCAAAATCTCTGAATATCTCTGATGCCCAAATCGTGTGACTACTGACTACCGATTAGAGACCGACCCCACCTCTGATCGTAGCGGGTTCCAATTCCATCAGATTCAGGAGGTTAAGGTGGAGAAAGTAACTCTACTTCATGCCTACGAATAAGAATGTAGGTAGAAATGTAAATCAAACTCAAAAAATGGCACCAAAAAAACTATACCGTGTTCTAAAGTTCTGTAAAAAAACTCTACCTTGCCGCCAAAATCTCATACAACATGAAATTTTTCAAGAGGTGCCAAAAATTACGTTGATTTTGTTTACAGTTATTCTTCCTTCAAGCACTTAATTATACCATGCATGCATGCCGTTGTAGTCGTAAGTAGGTAGTCGGAAAAGGAGTGTCACCGTGATATGGTCACCGGTGTGAAGTTAGCGGCCAAAAAGTTATCGGCCACTATTATCCGACAAAATAAAAAGTCGTCAAAAAAAATTGTCTAAATAAGAACGAAAATAGCCGGGAAAATGATACAGACAAGAAATATAGACAGCAACAACATAAAAAATGTGATAAATAAAAAATAAAAAATAATTTGTGAAAACGTGAAAATTTTATATTAAAGTTCAAGGTGAGGGTTGAAGTCTGCTCTGAGCTAGTATAGCTAATAGTATGCGCAAATTTGTAGTCTTTCAGGAAAACATAGCGAAATGGACTACCCTGGCCACAAAAGTATCGTAATCAGCCAGTTACCAAGGCACTTAGGTTTTTAAGTAGGAACATTTTCAAAAAATTAGTTCAAGGTGACAGTTCAAGTCTGCTCTGATCATCTTATGCTGTTATTATGCGCAATGAAGTAGATTTTCAGGAAAACATAGCGGCATTTACTATCCTTACGATATAAGTATCGTAATCAGCCAGTAACCAAGACACTTAGGTTTTTTCAGTAAGAAAATTTTCAAACATTTAGTTCAAGGTGAGGGTTCAAGTCTGCTCTGATGAAATTTAGCTTTTATTGTGCAAAAGAATGTATTCTTTCAGAAAAACATAGCAACATGGACTATCCTGGCGATATATGTATCGTAATCAGCCAGTAACCAAGACACTTAAGTTTTTTCAGTAAGAAAATTTTCAAACATTTAGTTCAAGGTGAGGGTTTAAGTCTGCTCTGATGAAATTTAGCTTTAATTGTGCAAAAGAATGTATTCTTTCAGAAAAACATAGCGGCATGGACTATCCTGGCGATATAAGTATCGTAATAAGCCAGTAACTAAGGTACTTAGGTTTTTTCAGTAGTAACATTATTTTTCATAAATTAAGTTCAAGGTGAGGGTTCAAGTCTGCTCTAATAAAATCTTGCTATTATTATGCGCAATGAAGTAGACTTTCAGGGAAACATAGCGCCATGGACTATCCTGACGATATAAGTATCGTAATCAGCAAGTAACCAAGGCACTTTGGTTTTTTCAGTAAGAAAATTTTCAAAAATTTAGTTCAAGGTGAGGGTTCAAGTCTGCTCTGATGAAATTTAGCTTTTATTGTGCAAAAGAATGTATTCTTTCAGAGAAACATAGCGGCATGCACTATCCTGGCGAAATAAGCATCACCATCAGCCATTAATCTAGGTAGTTAGGTTTTTTCAGTAGGAACATTTTCAAAAATTTAGTTCAAGGTGAGGGTTCAAGTCTGCTCTGATGAAATTTAGCTTTTATTGTGCAAAAGAATGTATTCTTTCAGAGAAACATAGCGGCATGCACTATCCTGGCGAAATAAGCATCACCATCAGCCATTAATCTAGGTAGTTAGGTTTTTTCAGTAGGAACATTTTCAAAAATTTAGTTCAAGGTGAGGGTTCAAGTCTGCTCTGATAAAATTTAGCTTTTATTGTGCAAAAGAATGTATTCTTTCAGAAAAACATAGCAACATGGACTATCCTGGCGATATATGTATCGTAATCAGCCAGAAACCAAGGTACTTAGGTTTTTTCAGTAGTAACATTATTTTTCATAAATTAAGTTCAAGGTGAGGGTTCAAGTCTGCTCTAATAAAATCTTGCTATTATTATGCGCAACAAAGTAGACTTTTGAGAAAACATAGCGGCATTTACTATCCTGACGATATAAGTATCGTAATCAGCCAGAAACCAAGGTACTTAGGTTTTTTCAGTAGTAACATTATTTTTCATAAATTAAGTTCAAGGTGAGGGTTCAAGTCTGCTCTAATAAAATCTTGCTATTATTATGCGCAACAAAGTAGACTTTTGAGAAAACATAGCGGCATTTACTATCCTGACGATATAAGTATTGTAATCTGCCAGAAACCAAGGTACTTAGATTTTTTTCAGTAGTAGCATTATTTTTCACAAATTTAGTTCAAGGTGAGGGTTCAAGTCTGCTCTGATGAAATTTAGCTTTTATTGTGCAAAAGAATGTATTCTTTCAGGGAAACATAGCGGCATGCACTATCCTGGCGAAATAAGGATCACCATCAGCCATTAATCTAGGTAGTTAGGTTTTTTCAGTAGGAACATTTTCAAAAATTTAGTTCAAGCTGAGGGTTCAAGTCTGCTCTGATGAAATTTAGCTTTTATTGTGCAAAAGAATGTATTCTTTCAGAAAAACATAGCAACATGGACAATCCTGGCGATATATGTATCGTAATCAGCCAGTAACCAAGACACTTAAGTTTTTTCAGTAAGAAAATTTTCAAACATTTAGTTCAAGGTGAGGGTTCAAGTCTGCTCTGAACATTTTATGCTATTATTATGCGCAATGAAGTAGACTTTTAGAAAAATATAGCGGCATTTACTATCCTGACGATATAAGTATCGTAATCAGCCAGAAACCAAGGTACTTAGGTTTTTTCAGTAGTAACATTATTATTCATAAATTAAGTTCAAGGTGAGGGTTCAAGTCTGCTCTAATAAAATCTTGCTATTATTATGCGCAATGAAGTATACTTTCAGGGAAACATAGCGCCATGGACTATCCTGACGATATAAGTATCGTAATCAGCCAGTAACCAAGGCACTTTGGTTTTTTCAGTAAGATAATTTTCAAAAATTTAGTTCAAGGTGAGGGTTCAAGTCTGCTCTGATGAAATTTAGCTTTTATTGTGCAAAAGAATGTATTATTTCAGGGAAACATAGCGTCATGCACTATCCTGGCGAAATAAGCATCACCATCAGCCATTAATCTAGGTAGTTAGGTTTTTTCAGTAGGAACATTTTCAAAAATTTAGTTCAAGGTGAGGGTTCAAGTCTGCTCTGATGAAATTTAGCTTTTATTGTGCAAAAGAATGTATTCTTTCAGGGAAACATAGCGCCATGGACTATCCTGACGATATAAGTATCGTAATCAGCCAGTAACCAAGGCATTTGGGTTTTTTCATTAAGAAAATTTTCAAAAATTTAGTTCAAGGTGAGGGTTCAAGTCTGCTCTGATGAAATTTAGCTTTTATTGTGAAAAAGAATGTATTCTTTCAGAGAAACATAGCGGCATGCACTATCCTGGCGAAATAAGCATCACCATCAGCCATTAATCTAGGTAGTTAGGTTTTTTCAGTAGGAACATTTTCAAAAATTTAGTTCAAGGTGAGGGTTCAAGTCTGCTCTAACAAAATCTTGCTATTATTATGCGCAACAAAGTAGAATTTTGAGAAAACATAGCGGCATTTACTATCCTGACGATATAAGTATCGTAATCTGCCAGAAACCAAGGTACTTAGATTTTTTTCAGTAGTAACATTATTTTTCACAAATTTAGTTCACGGTGAGGGTTCAAGTCTGCTCTAATAAAATCTTGCTCTTATTATGCGCAATGAAGTAGACTTTCAGGGAAACATAGCGTCATGGACTATCCTGGCGATATAAGTATCGTAATCAGCCAGTAACCAAGGCATTTCGGTTTTTTCAGTAAGAAAATTTTCAAAACTTTAGTTCAAGGTGAGGGTTCAAGTCTGCTCTGATGAAATTTAGCTTTTATTGTGCAAAAGAATGTATTCTTTCAGAAAAACATAGCAACATGGACTATCCTGGCGATATATGTATCGTAATCAGCCAGTAACCAAGGCATTTCGGTTTTATCAGTAAGAAAATTTTCAAAACTTTAGTTCAAGGTGAGGGTTCAAGTCTGCTCTGATGAAATTTATCTTTTAATGAGCAAAAGAATGCATTCTTTCAGGGAAACATAGCGGCATGCACTATCCTGGCGATATAAGCATCACCATCAGCCATTAATCTAGGTAGTTAGGTTTTTTCAGTAGGAACATTTTCAAAAATTTAGTTCAAGGTGAGGGTTCAAGTCTGCTCTGATGAAAATTAGCTTTTATTGTGCAAAAGAATGTATTCTTTCAGGGAAACATAGCGGCATGGACTATCCTGGCGAAATAAGCATCACCATCAGCTATTAATATAGGTAGTTAGGTTTTTTCAGTAGTAACATTATTTTTCATAAATTTAGTTCAAGGTGAGGGTTCAAGTCTGCTCTAATAAAATCTTGCTATTATTATGCGCAATAAAGTAAACTTTCAGGGAAACATAGCGGCATTTACTATCCTGACGATATAAGTATCGTAATCAGCCAGAAACCAAGGTACTTAGGTTTTTTCAGTAGTAACATTATTTTTCATAAATTAAGTTCACGGTGAGGGTTCAAGTCTGCTCTAATAAAATCTTGCTATTATTATGCGCAATGAAGTAGACTTCCAGGAAAACATAGCGCCATGGACTATCCTGACGATATAAGTATCGTAATCAGCCAGTAACCAAGGCACTTTGGTTTTTTCATTAAGAAAATTTTCAAAAATTTAGTTCAAGGTGAGGGTTCAAGTCTGCTCTGATGAAATTTAGCTTTTATTGTGAAAAAGAATGTATTCTTTCAGAGAAACATAGCGGCATGCACTATCCTGGCGAAATAAGCATCACCATCAGCCATTAATCTAGGTAGTTAGGTTTTTTCAGTAGGAACATTTTCAAAAATTTAGTTCAAGGTGAGGGTTCAAGTCTGCTCTGATGAAATTTATCTTTTATTGTGCAAAAGAATGTATTCTTTCAGGGAAACATAGCGCCATGGACTATCCTGACGATATAAGTATCGTAATCAGCCAGTAACCAAGGCACTTTGGTTTTTTCAGTAAGAAAATTTTCAAAAATTTAGTTCAAGGTGAGGGTTCAAGTCTGCTCTGATGAAATTTAGCTTTTATTGTGCAGAAGAATGTATTATTTCAGGGAAACATAGCGTCATGCACTATCCTGGCGAAATAAGCATCACCATCAGCCATTAATCTAGGTAGTTAGGTTTTTTCAGTAGGAACATTTTCAAAAATTTAGTTCAAGGTGAGGGTTCAAGTCTGCTCTGATGAAATTTAGCTTTTATTGTGCAAAAGAATGTATTCTTTCAGGGAAACATAGCGCCATGGACTATCCTGACGATATAAGTATCGTAATCAGGCATTTTGGTTTTTTCATTAAGAAAATTTTCAAAAATTTAGTTCAAGGTGAGGGTTCAAGTCTGCTCTGATGAAATTTAGCTTTTATTGTGAAAAAGAATGTATTCTTTCAGAGAAACATAGCGGCATGCACTATCCTGGCGAAATAAGCATCACCATCAGCCATTAATCTAGGTAGTTAGGTTTTTTCAGTAGGAACATTTTCAAAAATTTAGTTCAAGGTGAGGGTTCAAGTCTGCTCTGATGAAATTTATCTTTTATTGTGCAAAAGAATGTATTCTTTCAGGGAAACATAGCGCCATGGACTATCCTGACGATATAAGTATCGTAATCAGCCAGTAACCAAGGCACTTTGGTTTTTTCAGTAAGAAAATTTTCAAAAATTTAGTTCAAGGTGAGGGTTCAAGTCTGCTCTGATGAAATTTAGCTTTTATTGTGCAAAAGAATGTATTCTTTCAGGGAAACATAGCGTCATGCACTATCCTGGCGAAATAAGCATCACCATCAGCCATTAATCTAGGTAGTTAGGTTTTTTCAGTAGGAACATTTTCAAAAATTTAGTTCAAGGTGAGGGTTCAAGTCTGCTCTGATGAAATTTAGCTTTTATTGTGCAAAAGAATGTATTCTTTCAGAGAAACATAGCGGCATGCACTATCCTGGCGAAATAAGCATCACCATCAGCCATTAATCTAGGTAGTTAGGTTTTTTCAGTAGGAACATTTTCAAAAATTTAGTTCAAGGTGAGGGTTCAAGTCTGCTCTGATAAAATTTAGCTTTTATTGTGCAAAAGAATGTATTCTTTCAGAAAAACATAGCAACATGGACTATCCTGGCGATATATGTATCGTAATCAGCCAGAAACTAAGGTACTTAGGTTTTTTCAGTAGTAACATTATTTTTCATAAATTAAGTTCAAGGTGAGGGTTCCATAAATTAAGTTCAAGGTGAGGGTTCAAGTCTGCTCTAATAAAATCTTGCTATTATTATGCGCAACAAAGTAGACTTTTGAGAAAACATAGCGGCATTTACTATCCTGACGATATAAGTATCGTAATCAGCCAGAAACCAAGGTACTTAGGTTTTTTCAGTAGTAACATTATTTTTCATAAATTAAGATCAAGGTGAGGGTTCAAGTCTGCTCTAATAAAATCTTGCTATTATTATGCGCAACAAAGTAGACTTTTGAGAAAACATAGCGGCATTTACTATCCTGACGATATAAGTATTGTAATCTGCCAGAAACCAAGGTACTTAGATTTTTTTCAGTAGTAACATTATTTTTCACAAATTTAGTTCAAGGTGAGGGTTCAAGTCTGCTCTGATGAAATTTAGCTTTTATTGTGCAAAAGAATGTATTCTTTCAGAGAAACATAGCGGCATGCACTATCCTGGCGAAATAAGCATCACCATCAGCCATTAATCTAGGTAGTTAGGTTTTTTCAGTAGGAACATTTTCAAAAATTTAGTTCAAGGTGAGGGTTCAAGTCTGCTCTGATAAAATTTAGCTTTTATTGTGCAAAAGAATGTATTCTTTCAGAAAAACATAGCAACATGGACAATCCTGGCGATATATGTATCGTAATCAGCCAGTAACCAAGACACTTAAGTTTTTTCAGTAAGAAAATTTTCAAACATTTAGTTCAAGGTGAGGGTTCAAGTCTGCTCTGAACATTTTATGCTATTATTATGCGCAATGAAGTAGACTTTTAGAAAAATATAGCGGCATTTACTATCCTGACGATATAAGTATCGTAATCAGCCAGAAACCAAGGTACTTAGGTTTTTTCAGTAGTAACATTATTATTCATAAATTAAGTTCAAGGTGAGGGTTCAAGTCTGCTCTAATAAAATCTTGCTATTATTATGCGCAATGAAGTATACTTTCAGGGAAACATAGCGCCATGGACTATCCTGACGATATAAGTATCGTAATCAGCCAGTAACCAAGGCACTTTGGTTTTTTCAGTAAGATAATTTTCAAAAATTTAGTTCAAGGTGAGGGTTCAAGTCTGCTCTGATGAAATTTAGCTTTTATTGTGCAGAAGAATGTATTATTTCAGGGAAACATAGCGTCATGCACTATCCTGGCGAAATAAGCATCACCATCAGCCATTAATCTAGGTAGTTAGGTTTTTTCAGTAGGAACATTTTCAAAAATTTAGTTCAAGGTGAGGGTTCAAGTCTGCTCTGATGAAATTTAGCTTTTATTGTGCAAAAGAATGTATTCTTTCAGGGAAACATAGCGCCATGGACTATCCTGACGATATAAGTATCGTAATCAGCCAGTAACCAAGGCATTTTGGTTTTTTCATTAAGAAAATTTTCAAAAATTTAGTTCAAGGTGAGGGTTCAAGTCTGCTCTGATGAAATTTAGCTTTTATTGTGCAAAAGAATGTATTCTTTCAGGGAAACATAGCGCCATGGACTATCCTGACGATATAAGTATCGTAATCAGCCAGTAACCAAGGCATTTTGGTTTTTTCATTAAGAAAATTTTCAAAAATTTAGTTCAAGGTGAGGGTTCAAGTCTGCTCTGATGAAATTTAGCTTTTATTGTGCAGAAGAATGTATTATTTCAGGGAAACATAGCGTCATGCACTATCCTGGCGAAATAAGCATCACCATCAGCCATTAATCTAGGTAGTTAGGTTTTTTCAGTAGGAACATTTTCAAAAATTTAGTTCAAGGTGAGGGTTCAAGTCTGCTCTGATGAAATTTAGCTTTTATTGTGCAAAAGAATGTATTCTTTCAGGGAAACATAGCGCCATGGACTATCCTGACGATATAAGTATCGTAATCAGCCAGTAACCAAGGCATTTTGGTTTTTTCATTAAGAAAATTTTCAAAAATTTAGTTCAAGGTGAGGGTTCAAGTCTGCTCTGATGAAATTTAGCTTTTATTGTGAAAAAGAATGTATTCTTTCAGAGAAACATAGCGGCATGCACTATCCTGGCGAAATAAGCATCACCATCAGCCATTAATCTAGGTAGTTAGGTTTTTTCAGTAGGAACATTTTCAAAAATTTAGTTCAAGGTGAGGGTTCAAGTCTGCTCTAATAAAATCTTGCTATTATTATGCGCAACAAAGTAGACTTTTGAGAAAACATAGCGGCATTTACTATCCTGACGATATAAGTATCGTAATCTGCCAGAAACCAAGGTACTTAGATTTTTTTCAGTAGTAACATTATTTTTCACAAATTTAGTTCACGGTGAGGGTTCAAGTCTGCTCTAATAAAATCTTGCTCTTATTATGCGCAATGAAGTAGACTTTCAGGGAAACATAGCGTCATGGACTATCCTGGCGATATAAGTATCGTAATCAGCCAGTAACCAAGGCATTTCGGTTTTTTCAGTAAGAAAATTTTCAAAACTTTAGTTCAAGGTGAGGGTTCAAGTCTGCTCTGATGAAATTTAGCTTTTATTGTGCAAAAGAATGTATTCTTTCTGGGAAACATAGCGCCATGGACTATCCTGACGATATAAGTATCTTAATCAGCCAGTAACCAAGGCATTTTGGTTTTTTCATTAAGAAAATTTTCAAAAATTTAGTTCAAGGTGAGGGTTCAAGTCTGCTCTGATGAAATTTAGCTTTTATTGTGAAAAAGAATGTATTCTTTCAGAGAAACATAGCGGCATGCACTATCCTGGCGAAATAAGCATCACCATCAGCCATTAATCTAGGTAGTTAGGTTTTTTCAGTAGGAACATTTTCAAAAATTTAGTTCAAGGTGAGGGTTCAAGTCTGCTCTAATAAAATCTTGCTATTATTATGCGCAACAAAGTAGACTTTTGAGAAAACATAGCGGCATTTACTATCCTGACGATATAAGTATCGTAATCTGCCAGAAACCAAGGTACTTAGATTTTTTTCAGTAGTAACATTATTTTTCACAAATTTAGTTCACGGTGAGGGTTCAAGTCTGCTCTAATAAAATCTTGCTCTTATTATGCGCAATGAAGTAGACTTTCAGGGAAACATAGCGTCATGGACTATCCTGGCGATATAAGTATCGTAATCAGCCAGTAACCAAGGCATTTCGGTTTTTTCAGTAAGAAAATTTTCAAAACTTTAGTTCAAGGTGAGGGTTCAAGTCTGCTCTGATGAAATTTAGCTTTTATTGTGCAAAAGAATGTATTCTTTCAGAAAAACATAGCAACATGGACTATCCTGGCGATATATGTATCGTAATCAGCCAGTAACCAAGGCATTTCGGTTTTATCAGTAAGAAAATTTTCAAAACTTTAGTTCAAGGTGAGGGTTCAAGTCTGCTCTGATGAAATTTATCTTTTAATGAGCAAAAGAATGTATTCTTTCAGGGAAACATAGCGGCATGCACTATCCTGGCGATATAAGCATCACCATCAGCCATTAATCTAGGTAGTTAGGTTTTTTCAGTAGGAACATTTTCAAAAATTTAGTTCAAAGTGAGGGTTCAAGTCTGCTCTGATGAAATTTAGCTTTTATTGTGCAAAAGAATGTATTCTTTCAGGAAAACATAGCGGCATGGACTATCCTGGCGAAATAAGCATCACCATCAGCCATTAATATAGGTAGTTAGGTTTTTTCAGTAGTAACATTATTTTTCATAAATTAAGTTCACGGTGAGGGTTCAAGTCTGCTCTAATAAAATCTTGCTATTATTATGCGCAATGAAGTAGACTTTCAGGAAAACATAGCGCCATGGACTAGCCTGACGATATAAGTATCGTAATCAGCCAGTAACCAAGGCACTTTGGTTTTTTCAGTAAGAAAATTTTCAAAAATTTAGTTCAAGGTGAGGGTTCAAGTCTGCTCTGATGAAATTTAGCTTTTATTGTGCAGAAGAATGTATTATTTCAGGGAAACATAGCGTCATGCACTATCCTGGCGAAATAAGCATCACCATCAGCCATTAATCTAGGTAGTTAGGTTTTTTCAGTAGGAACATTTTCAAAAATTTAGTTCAAGGTGAGGGTTCAAGTCTGCTCTGATGAAATTTAGCTTTTATTGTGCAAAAGAATGTATTCTTTCTGGGAAACATAGCGCCATGGACTATCCTGACGATATAAGTATCGTAATCAGCCAGTAACCAAGGCATTTTGGTTTTTTCATTAAGAAAATTTTCAAAAATTTAGTTCAAGGTGAGGGTTCAAGTCTGCTCTGATGAAATTTAGCTTTTATTGTGAAAAAGAATGTATTCTTTCAGAGAAACATAGCGGCATGCACTATCCTGGCGAAATAAGCATCACCATCAGCCATTAATCTAGGTAGTTAGGTTTTTTCAGTAGGAACATTTTCAAAAATTTAGTTCAAGGTGAGGGTTCAAGTCTGCTCTAATAAAATCTTGCTATTATTATGCGCAACAAAGTAGACTTTTGAGAAAACATAGCGGCATTTACTATCCTGACGATATAAGTATCGTAATCTGCCAGAAACCAAGGTACTTAGATTTTTTTCAGTAGTAACATTATTTTTCACAAATTTAGTTCACGGTGAGGGTTCAAGTCTGCTCTAATAAAATCTTGCTCTTATTATGCGCAATGAAGTAGACATTCAGGGAAACATAGCGTCATGGACTATCCTGGCGATATAAGTATCGTAATCAGCCAGTAACCAAGGCATTTCGGTTTTTTCAGTAAGAAAATTTTCAAAACTTTAGTTCAAGGTGAGGGTTCAAGTCTGCTCTGATGAAATTTAGCTTTTATTGTGCAAAAGAATGTATTCTTTCTGGGAAACATAGCGCCATGGACTATCCTGACGATATAAGTATCGTAATCAGCCAGTAACCAAGGCATTTTGGTTTTTTCATTAAGAAAATTTTCAAAAATTTAGTTCAAGGTGAGGGTTCAAGTCTGCTCTGATGAAATTTAGCTTTTATTGTGAAAAAGAATGTATTCTTTCAGAGAAACATAGCGGCATGCACTATCCTGGCGAAATAAGCATCACCATCAGCCATTAATCTAGGTAGTTAGGTTTTTTCAGTAGGAACATTTTCAAAAATTTAGTTCAAGGTGAGGGTTCAAGTCTGCTCTAATAAAATCTTGCTATTATTATGCGCAACAAAGTAGACTTTTGAGAAAACATAGCGGCATTTACTATCCTGACGATATAAGTATCGTAATCTGCCAGAAACCAAGGTACTTAGATTTTTTTCAGTAGTAACATTATTTTTCACAAATTTAGTTCACGGTGAGGGTTCAAGTCTGCTCTAATAAAATCTTGCTCTTATTATGCGCAATGAAGTAGACTTTCAGGGAAACATAGCGTCATGGACTATCCTGGCGATATAAGTATCGTAATCAGCCAGTAACCAAGGCATTTCGGTTTTTTCAGTAAGAAAATTTTCAAAACTTTAGTTCAAGGTGAGGGTTCAAGTCTGCTCTGATGAAATTTAGCTTTTATTGTGCAAAAGAATGTATTCTTTCAGAAAAACATAGCAACATGGACTATCCTGGCGATATATGTATCGTAATCAGCCAGTAACCAAGGCATTTCGGTTTTATCAGTAAGAAAATTTTCAAAACTTTAGTTCAAGGTGAGGGTTCAAGTCTGCTCTGATGAAATTTATCTTTTAATGAGCAAAAGAATGTATTCTTTCAGGGAAACATAGCGGGAAGCACTATCCTGGCGATATAAGCATCACCATCAGCCATTAATCTAGGTAGTTAGGTTTTTTCAGTAGGAACATTTTCAAAAATTTAGTTCAAAGTGAGGGTTCAAGTCTGCTCTGATGAAATTTAGCTTTTATTGTGCAAAAGAATGTATTCTTTCAGGAAAACATAGCGGCATGGACTATCCTGGCGAAATAAGCATCACCATCAGCCATTAATATAGGTAGTTAGGTTTTTTCAGTAGTAACATTATTTTTCATAAATTAAGTTCACGGTGAGGGTTCAAGTCTGCTCTAATAAAATCTTGCTATTATTATGCGCAATGAAGTAGACTTTCAGGAAAACATAGCGCCATGGACTATCCTGACGATATAAGTATCGTAATCAGCAAGTAACCAAGGCACTTTGGTTTTTTCAGTAAGAAAATTTTCAAAAATTTAGTTCAAGGTGAGGGTTCAAGTCTGCTCTGATGAAATTTAGCTTTTATTGTGCAGAAGAATGTATTATTTCAGGGAAACATAGCGTCATGCACTATCCTGGCGAAATAAGCATCACCATCAGCCATTAATCTAGGTAGTTAGGTTTTTTCAGTAGGAACATTTTCAAAAATTTAGTTCAAGGTGAGGGTTCAAGTCTGCTCTGATGAAATTTAGCTTTTATTGTGCAAAAGAATGTATTCTTTCAGGGAAACATAGCGCCATGGACTATCCTGACGATATAAGTATCGTAATCAGCCAGTAACCAAGGCATTTTGGTTTTTTCATTAAGAAAATTTTCAAAAATTTAGTTCAAGGTGAGGGTTCAAGTCTGCTCTGATGAAATTTAGCTTTTATTGTGAAAAAGAATGTATTCTTTCAGAGAAACATAGCGGCATGCACTATCCTGGCGAAATAAGCATCACCATCAGCCATTAATCTAGGTAGTTAGGTCTTTTCAGTAGGAACATTTTCAAAAATTTAGTTCAAGGTGAGGGTTCAAGTCTGCTCTGATGAAATTTATCTTTTATTGTGCAAAAGAATGTATTCTTTCAGAAAAACATAGCGGCATGGACTATCCTGGCGATATAAGTATCGTAATAAGCCAGTAACCAAGGCACTTTGGTTTTTTCAGGTAGAAAATTTTCAAAAATTTAGTTCATGGTGAGGGTTCAAGTCTGCTCTGATGAAATTTAGCTTTTATTGTGCAAAAGAATGTATTATTTCAGGGAAACATAGCGTCATGCACTATCCTGGCGAAATAAGCATCACCATCAGCCATTAATCTAGGTAGTTAGGTTTTTTCAGTAGGAACATTTTCAAAAATTTAGTTCAAGGAGAGGGTTCAAGTCTGCTCTGATGAAATTTAGCTTTTATTGTGCAAAAGAATGTATTCTTTCAGGGAAACATAGCGCCATGGACTATCCTGACGATATAAGTATCGTAATCAGCCAGTAACCAAGGCACTTTGGTTTTTTCAGTAAGAAAATTTTCAAAAATTTAGTTCAAGGTGAGGGTTCAAGTCTGCTCTGATGAAATTTAGCTTTTATTGTGCAAAAGAATGTATTCTATCAGAGAAACATAGCGCCATGGACTATTCTGACGATATAAGTATCGTAATCAGCCAGTAACCAAGGCACTTTGGTTTTTTCAGTAAGAAAATTTTCAAAAATTTAGTTCAAGGTGAGGGTTCAAGTCTGCTCTGATGAAATTTAGCTTTTATTGTGCAAAAGAATGTATTCTTTCAGGGAAACATAGCGGCATGCACTATCCTGGCGAAATAAGCATCACCATCAGCCATTAATATAGGTAGTTAGGTTTTTTCAGTAGTAACATTATTTTTCATAAATTTAGTTCAAGGTTAGGGTTCAAGTCTGCTCTGAACATTTTATGCTATTATTATGCGCAATGAAGTAGACTTTTAGAAAAACATAGCGGCATTTACTATCCTGACGATATAAGTATCGTAATCAGCCAGAAACCAAGGTACTTAGGTTTTTTCAGTAGTAACATTATTTTTCATAAATTAAGTTCAAGGTGAGGGTTCAAGTCTGCTCTAATAAAATCTTGCTATTATTATGCGCAACGAAGTAGACTTTTGAGAAAACATAGCGGCATTTACTATCCTGACGATATAAGTATCGTAATCTGCCAGATACCAAGGTACTTAGATTTTTTTCAGTAGTAACATTATTTTTCATAAATTTAGTTCAAGGTGAGGGTTCAAGTCTGCTCTAATAAAATCTTGCTATTATTATGCGCAATAAAGTAAACTTTCAGGGAAACATAGCGGCATTTACTATCCTGACGATATAAGTATCGTAATCAGCAAGTAACCAAGGTACTTAAGTTTTTTCAGTAGGAACATAATTTTTCATAAATTAAGATCAAGGTGAGGGTTCAAGTCTGCTCTAAAAAAATCTTGCTATTATTATGCGCAATGAAGTAGACTTTCAGGAAAACATAGTGCTATGGACTATCCTGACGATATAAGTATCGTAATCAGCCAGTAACCAAGGCACTTAGGTTTTTTCAGTAAGAAAATTTTCAAACATTTAGTTCAAGGTGAGGGTTCAAGTCTGCTCTGATAAAATTTAGCTTTTATTGTGCAAAAGAATGTATTCTTTCAGAGAAACATAGCGGCATGCACTATCCTGGCGAAATAAGCATCACCATCAGCCATTAATCTAGGTAGTTAGGTTTTTTCAGTAGGAACATTTTCAAAAATTTAGTTCAAGGTGAGGGTTCAAGTCTGCTCTGATAAAATTTAGCTTTTATTGTGCAAAAGAATGTATTCTTTCAGAAAAACATAGCAACATGGACTATCCTGGCGATATATGTATCGTAATCAGCCAGTAACCAAGACACTTAAGTTTTTTCAGTAAGAAAATTTTCAAACATTTAGTTCAAGGTGAGGGTTCAAGTCTGCTCTGAACATTTTATGCTATTATTATGCGCAATTAAGTAGACTTTTAGAAAAACATAGCGGCATTTACTATCCTGACGATATAAGTATCGTAATCAGCCAGAAACCAAGGTACTTAGGTTTTTTCAGTAGTAACATTATTTTTCATAAATTAAGTTCAAGGTGAGGGTTCAAGTCTGCTCTAATAAAATCTTGCTATTATTATGCGCAACAAAGTAGACTTTTGAGAAAACATAGCGGCATTTACTATCCTGACGATATAAGTATTGTAATCTGCCAGAAACCAAGGTACTTAGATTTTTTTCAGTAGTAACATTATTTTTCACAAATTTAGTTCAAGGTGAGGGTTCAAGTCTGCTCTGATGAAATTTAGCTTTTATTGTGCAAAAGAATGTATTCTTTCAGGGAAACATAGCGGCATGCACTATCCTGGCGAAATAAGGATCACCATCAGCCATTAATCTAGGTAGTTAGGTTTTTTCAGTAGGAACATTTTCAAAAATTTAGTTCAAGGTGAGGGTTCAAGTCTGCTCTGATGAAATTTAGCTTTTATTGTGCAAAAGAATGTATTCTTTCAGGGAAACATAGCGCCATGGACTATCCTGACGATATAAGTATCGTAATCAGCCAGTAACCAAGGCATTTTGGTTTTTTCATTAAGAAAATTTTCAAAAATTTAGTTCAAGGTGAGGGTTCAAGTCTGCTCTGATGAAATTTAGCTTTTATTGTGAAAAAGAATGTATTCTTTCAGAGAAACATAGCGGCATGCACTATCCTGGCGAAATAAGCATCACCATCAGCCATTAATCTAGGTAGTTAGGTTTTTTCAGTAGGAACATTTTCAAAAATTTAGTTCAAGGTGAGGGTTCAAGTCTGCTCTAATAAAATCTTGCTATTATTATGCGCAACAAAGTAGACTTTTGAGAAAACATAGCGGCATTTACTATCCTGACGATATAAGTATCGTAATCTGCCAGAAACCAAGGTACTTAGATTTTTTTCAGTAGTAACATTATTTTTCACAAATTTAGTTCACGGTGAGGGTTCAAGTCTGCTCTAATAAAATCTTGCTCTTATTATGCGCAATGAAGTAGACTTTCAGGGAAACATAGCGTCATGGACTATCCTGGCGATATAAGTATCGTAATCAGCCAGTAACCAAGGCATTTCGGTTTTTTCAGTAAGAAAATTTTCAAAACTTTAGTTCAAGGTGAGGGTTCAAGTCTGCTCTGATGAAATTTAGCTTTTATTGTGCAAAAGAATGTATTCTTTCTGGGAAACATAGCGCCATGGACTATCCTGACGATATAAGTATCGTAATCAGCCAGTAACCAAGGCATTTTGGTTTTTTCATTAAGAAAATTTTCAAAAATTTAGTTCAAGGTGAGGGTTCAAGTCTGCTCTGATGAAATTTAGCTTTTATTGTGAAAAAGAATGTATTCTTTCAGAGAAACATAGCGGCATGCACTATCCTGGCGAAATAAGCATCACCATCAGCCATTAATCTAGGTAGTTAGGTTTTTTCAGTAGGAACATTTTCAAAAATTTAGTTCAAGGTGAGGGTTCAAGTCTGCTCTAATAAAATCTTGCTATTATTATGCGCAACAAAGTAGACTTTTGAGAAAACATAGCGGCATTTACTATCCTGACGATATAAGTATCGTAATCTGCCAGAAACCAAGGTACTTAGATTTTTTTCAGTAGTAACATTATTTTTCACAAATTTAGTTCACGGTGAGGGTTCAAGTCTGCTCTAATAAAATCTTGCTCTTATTATGCGCAATGAAGTAGACTTTCAGGGAAACATAGCGTCATGGACTATCCTGGCGATATAAGTATCGTAATCAGCCAGTAACCAAGGCATTTCGGTTTTTTCAGTAAGAAAATTTTCAAAACTTTAGTTCAAGGTGAGGGTTCAAGTCTGCTCTGATGAAATTTAGCTTTTATTGTGCAAAAGAATGTATTCTTTCAGAAAAACATAGCAACATGGACTATCCTGGCGATATATGTATCGTAATCAGCCAGTAACCAAGGCATTTCGGTTTTATCAGTAAGAAAATTTTCAAAACTTTAGTTCAAGGTGAGGGTTCAAGTCTGCTCTGATGAAATTTATCTTTTAATGAGCAAAAGAATGTATTCTTTCAGGGAAACATAGCGGGAAGCACTATCCTGGCGATATAAGCATCACCATCAGCCATTAATCTAGGTAGTTAGGTTTTTTCAGTAGGAACATTTTCAAAAATTTAGTTCAAAGTGAGGGTTCAAGTCTGCTCTGATGAAATTTAGCTTTTATTGTGCAAAAGAATGTATTCTTTCAGGAAAACATAGCGGCATGGACTATCCTGGCGAAATAAGCATCACCATCAGCCATTAATATAGGTAGTTAGGTTTTTTCAGTAGTAACATTATTTTTCATAAATTAAGTTCACGGTGAGGGTTCAAGTCTGCTCTAATAAAATCTTGCTATTATTATGCGCAATGAAGTAGACTTTCAGGAAAACATAGCGCCATGGACTATCCTGACGATATAAGTATCGTAATCAGCCAGTAACCAAGGCACTTTGGTTTTTTCAGTAAGAAAATTTTCAAAAATTTAGTTCAAGGTGAGGGTTCAAGTCTGCTCTGATGAAATTTAGCTTTTATTGTGCAGAAGAATGTATTCTTTCAGGGAAACATAGCGTCATGCACTATCCTGGCGAAATAAGCATCACCATCAGCCATTAATCTAGGTAGTTAGGTTTTTTCAGTATGAAAATTTTCAAAAATTTAGTTCAAGGTGAGGGTTCAAGTCTGCTCTGATGAAATTTAGCTTTTATTGTGCAAAAGAATGTATTCTTTCAGGGAAACATAGCGCCATGGACTATCCTGACGATATAAGTATCGTAATCAGCCAGTAACCAAGGCATTTTGGTTTTTTCATTAAGAAAATTTTCAAAAATTTAGTTCAAGGTGAGGGTTCAAGTCTGCTCTGATGAAATTTAGCTTTTATTGTGAAAAAGAATGTATTCTTTCAGAGAAACATAGCGGCATGCACTATCCTGGCGAAATAAGCATCACCATCAGCCATTAATCTAGGTAGTTAGGTTTTTTCAGTAGGAACATTTTCAAAAATTTAGTTCAAGGTGAGGGTTCAAGTCTGCTCTGATGAAATTTATCTTTTATTGTGCAAAAGAATGTATTCTTTCAGAAAAACATAGCGGCATGGACTATCCTGGCGATATAAGTATCGTAATAAGCCAGTAACCAAGGCACTTTGGTTTTTTCAGGTAGAAAATTTTCAAAAATTTAGTTCATGGTGAGGGTTCAAGTCTGCTCTGATGAAATTTAGCTTTTATTGTGCAAAAGAATGTATTATTTCAGGGAAACATAGCGTCATGCACTATCCTGGCGAAATAAGCATCACCATCAGCCATTAATCTAGGTAGTTAGGTTTTTTCAGTAGGAACATTTTCAAAAATTTAGTTCAAGGAGAGGGTTCAAGTCTGCTCTGATGAAATTTAGCTTTTATTGTGCAAAAGAATGTATTCTTTCAGGGAAACATAGCGCCATGGACTATCCTGACGATATAAGTATCGTAATCAGCCAGTAACCAAGGCACTTTGGTTTTTTCAGTAAGAAAATTTTCAAAAATTTAGTTCAAGGTGAGGGTTCAAGTCTGCTCTGATGAAATTTAGCTTTTATTGTGCAAAAGAATGTATTCTATCAGAGAAACATAGCGCCATGGACTATTCTGACGATATAAGTATCGTAATCAGCCAGTAACCAAGGCACTTTGGTTTTTTCAGTAAGAAAATTTTCAAAAATTTAGTTCAAGGTGAGGGTTCAAGTCTGCTCTGATGAAATTTAGCTTTTATTGTGCAAAAGAATGTATTCTTTCAGGGAAACATAGCGGCATGCACTATCCTGGCGAAATAAGCATCACCATCAGCCATTAATCTAGGTAGTTAGGTTTTTTCAGTAGGAACATTTTCAAAAATTTAGTTCAAGATGAGGGTTCAAGTCTGCTCTGATGAAATTTAGCTTTTATTGTGCAAAACAATGTATTCTTTCAGGGAAACCTAGCGGCATGGACTATCCTGGCGAAATAAGCATCACCATCAGCCATTAATATAGGTAGTTAGGTTTTTTCAGTAGTAACATTATTTTTCATAAATTTAGTTCAAGGTTAGGGTTCAAGTCTGCTCTGAACATTTTATGCTATTATTATGCGCAATGAAGTAGACTTTTAGAAAAACATAGCGGCATTTACTATCCTGACGATATAAGTATCGTAATCAGCCAGAAACCAAGGTACTTAGGTTTTTTCAGTAGTAACATTATTTTTCATAAATTAAGTTCAAGGTGAGGGTTCAAGTCTGCTCTAATAAAATCTTGCTATTATTATGCGCAACGAAGTAGACTTTTGAGAAAACATAGCGGCATTTACTATCCTGACGATATAAGTATCGTAATCTGCCAGATACCAAGGTACTTAGATTTTTTTCAGTAGTAACATTATTTTTCATAAATTTAGTTCAAGGTGAGGGTTCAAGTCTGCTCTAATAAAATCTTGCTATTATTATGCGCAATAAAGTAAACTTTCAGGGAAACATAGCGGCATTTACTATCCTGACGATATAAGTATCGTAATCAGCAAGTAACCAAGGTACTTAAGTTTTTTCAGTAGGAACATAATTTTTCATAAATTAAGATCAAGGTGAGGGTTCAAGTCTGCTCTAAAAAAATCTTGCTATTATTATGCGCAATGAAGTAGACTTTCAGGAAAACATAGTGCTATGGACTATCCTGACGATATAAGTATCGTAATCAGCCAGTAACCAAGGCACTTAGGTTTTTTCAGTCAGAAAATTTTCAAAAATTTAGTTCAAGGTGAGGGTTCAAGTCTACTCTGATAAAATTTAGCTTTTATTGTGCAAAAGAATGTATTCTTTCAGAGAAACATAGCGGCATGCACTATCCTGGCGAAATAAGCATCACCATCAGCCATTAATCTAGGTAGTTAGGTTTTTTCAGTAGGAACATTTTCAAAAATTTAGTTCAAGGTGAGGGTTCAAGTCTGCTCTGATAAAATTTAGCTTTTATTGTGCAAAAGAATGTATTCTTACAGAAAAACATAGCAACATGGACTATCCTGGCGATATATGTATCGTAATCAGCCAGTAACCAAGACACTTAAGTTTTTTCAGTAAGAAAATTTTCAAACATTTAGTTCAAGGTGAGGGTTCAAGTCTGCTCTGAACATTTTATGCTATTATTATGCGCAATTAAGTAGACTTTTAGAAAAACATAGCGGCATTTACTATCCTGACGATATAAGTATCGTAATCAGCCAGAAACCAAGGTACTTAGGTTTTTTCAGTAGTAACATTATTTTTCATAAATTAAGTTCAAGGTGAGGGTTCAAGTCTGCTCTAATAAAATCTTGCTATTATTATGCGCAACAAAGTAGACTTTTGAGAAAACATAGCGGCATTTACTATCCTGACGATATAAGTATTGTAATCTGCCAGAAACCAAGGTACTTAGATTTTTTTCAGTAGTAACATTATTTTTCACAAATTTAGTTCAAGGTGAGGGTTCAAGTCTGCTCTGATGAAATTTAGCTTTTATTGTGCAAAAGAATGTATTCTTTCAGGGAAACATAGCGGCATGCACTATCCTGGCGAAATAAGGATCACCATCAGCCATTAATCTAGGTAGTTAGGTTTTTTCAGTAGGAACATTTTCAAAAATTTAGTTCAAGGTGAGGGTTCAAGTCTGCTCTGATGAAATTTAGGTTTTATTGTGCAAAAGAATGTATTCTTTCAGGGAAACATAGCGCCATGGACTATCCTGACGATATAAGTATCGTAATCAGCCAGTAACCAAGGCATTTTGGTTTTTTCATTAAGAAAATTTTCAAAAATTTAGTTCAAGGTGAGGGTTCAAGTCTGCTCTGATGAAATTTAGCTTTTATTGTGAAAAAGAATGTATTCTTTCAGAGAAACATAGCGGCATGCACTATCCTGGCGAAATAAGCATCACCATCAGCCATTAATCTAGGTAGTTAGGTTTTTTCAGTAGGAACATTTTCAAAAATTTAGTTCAAGGTGAGGGTTCAAGTCTGCTCTAATAAAATCTTGCTATTATTATGCGCAACAAAGTAGACTTTTGAGAAAACATAGCGGCATTTACTATCCTGACGATATAAGTATCGTAATCTGCCAGAAACCAAGGTACTTAGATTTTTTTCAGTAGTAACATTATTTTTCACAAATTTAGTTCACGGTGAGGGTTCAAGTCTGCTCTAATAAAATCTTGCTCTTATTATGCGCAATGAAGTAGACTTTCAGGGAAACATAGCGTCATGGACTATCCTGGCGATATAAGTATCGTAATCAGCCAGTAACCAAGGCATTTCGGTTTTTTCAGTAAGAAAATTTTCAAAACTTTAGTTCAAGGTGAGGGTTCAAGTCTGCTCTGATGAAATTTAGCTTTTATTGTGCAAAAGAATGTATTCTTTCTGGGAAACATAGCGCCATGGACTATCCTGACGATATAAGTATCGTAATCAGCCAGTAACCAAGGCATTTTGGTTTTTTCATTAAGAAAATTTTCAAAAATTTAGTTCAAGGTGAGGGTTCAAGTCTGCTCTGATGAAATTTAGCTTTTATTGTGAAAAAGAATGTATTCTTTCAGAGAAACATAGCGGCATGCACTATCCTGGCGAAATAAGCATCACCATCAGCCATTAATCTAGGTAGTTAGGTTTTTTCAGTAGGAACATTTTCAAAAATTTAGTTCAAGGTGAGGGTTCAAGTCTGCTTTAATAAAATCTTGCTATTATTATGCGCAACAAAGTAGACTTTTGAGAAAACATAGCGGCATTTACTATCCTGACGATATAAGTATCGTAATCTGCCAGAAACCAAGGTACTTAGATTTTTTTCAGTAGTAACATTATTTTTCACAAATTTAGTTCACGGTGAGGGTTCAAGTCTGCTCTAATAAAATCTTGCTCTTATTATGCGCAATGAAGTAGACTTTCAGGGAAACATAGCGTCATGGACTATCCTGGCGATATAAGTATCGTAATCAGCCAGTAACCAAGGCATTTCGGTTTTTTCAGTAAGAAAATTTTCAAAACTTTAGTTCAAGGTGAGGGTTCAAGTCTGCTCTGATGAAATTTAGCTTTTATTGTGCAAAAGAATGTATTCTTTCAGAAAAACATAGCAACATGGACTATCCTGGCGATATATGTATCGTAATCAGCCAGTAACCAAGGCATTTCGGTTTTATCAGTAAGAAAATTTTCAAAACTTTAGTTCAAGGTGAGGGTTCAAGTCTGCTCTGATGAAATTTATCTTTTAATGAGCAAAAGAATGTATTCTTTCAGGGAAACATAGCGGGAAGCACTATCCTGGCGATATAAGCATCACCATCAGCCATTAATCTAGGTAGTTAGGTTTTTTCAGTAGGAACATTTTCAAAAATTTAGTTCAAAGTGAGGGTTCAAGTCTGCTCTGATGAAATTTAGCTTTTATTGTGCAAAAGAATGTATTCTTTCAGGAAAACATAGCGGCATGGACTATCCTGGCGAAATAAGCATCACCATCAGCCATTAATATAGGTAGTTAGGTTTTTTCAGTAGTAACATTATTTTTCATAAATTAAGTTCACGGTGAGGGTTCAAGTCTGCTCTAATAAAATCTTGCTATTATTATGCGCAATGAAGTAGACTTTCAGGAAAACATAGCGCCATGGACTATCCTGACGATATAAGTATCGTAATCAGCCAGTAACCAAGGCACTTTGGTTTTTTCAGTAAGAAAATTTTCAAAAATTTAGTTCAAGGTGAGGGTTCAAGTCTGCTCTGATGAAATTTAGCTTTTATTGTGCAGAAGAATGTATTATTTCAGGGAAACATAGCGTCATGCACTATCCTGGCGAAATAAGCATCACCATCAGCCATTAATCTAGGTAGTTAGGTTTTTTCAGTAGGAACATTTTCAAAAATTTAGTTCAAGGTGAGGGTTCAAGTCTGCTCTGATGAAATTTAGCTTTTATTGTGCAAAAGAATGTATTCTTTCAGGGAAACATAGCGCCATGGACTATCCTGACGATATAAGTATCGTAATCAGCCAGTAACCAAGGCATTTTGGTTTTTTCATTAAGAAAATTTTCAAAAATTTAGTTCAAGGTGAGGGTTCAAGTCTGCTCTGATGAAATTTAGCTTTTATTGTGAAAAAGAATGTATTCTTTCAGAGAAACATAGCGGCATGCACTATCCTGGCGAAATAAGCATCACCATCAGCCATTAATCTAGGTAGTTAGGTTTTTTCAGTAGGAACATTTTCAAAAATTTAGTTCAAGGTGAGGGTTCAAGTCTGCTCTGATGAAATTTATCTTTTATTGTGCAAAAGAATGTATTCTTTCAGAAAAACATAGCGGCATGGACTATCCTGGCGATATAAGTATCGTAATAAGCCAGTAACCAAGGCACTTTGGTTTTTTCAGGTAGAAAATTTTCAAAAATTTAGTTCATGGTGAGGGTTCAAGTCTGCTCTGATGAAATTTAACTTTTATTGTGCAAAAGAATGTATTATTTCAGGGAAACATAGCGTCATGCACTATCCTGGCGAAATAAGCATCACCATCAGCCATTAATCTAGGTAGTTAGGTTTTTTCAGTAGGAACATTTTCAAAAATTTAGTTCAAGGAGAGGGTTCAAGTCTGCTCTGATGAAATTTAGCTTTTATTGTGCAAAAGAATGTATTCTTTCAGGGAAACATAGCGCCATGGACTATCCTGACGATATAAGTATCGTAATCAGCCAGTAACCAAGGCACTTTGGTTTTTTCAGTAAGAAAATTTTCAAAAATTTAGTTCAAGGTGAGGGTTCAAGTCTGCTCTGATGAAATTTAGCTTTTATTGTGCAAAAGAATGTATTCTATCAGAGAAACATAGCGCCATGGACTATTCTGACGATATAAGTATCGTAATCAGCCAGTAACCAAGGCACTTTGGTTTTTTCAGTAAGAAAATTTTCAAAAATTTAGTTCAAGGTGAGGGTTCAAGTCTGCTCTGATGAAATTTAGCTTTTATTGTGCAAAAGAATGTATTCTTTCAGGGAAACATAGCGGCATGCACTATCCTGGCGAAATAAGCATCACCATCAGCCATTAATCTAGGTAGTTAGGTTTTTTCAGTAGGAACATTTTCAAAAATTTAGTTCAAGATGAGGGTTCAAGTCTGCTCTGATGAAATTTAGCTTTTATTGTGCAAAACAATGTATTCTTTCAGGGAAACCTAGCGGCATGGACTATCCTGGCGAAATAAGCATCACCATCAGCCATTAATATAGGTAGTTAGGTTTTTTCAGTAGTAACATTATTTTTCATAAATTTAGTTCAAGGTTAGGGTTCAAGTCTGCTCTGAACATTTTATGCTATTATTATGCGCAATGAAGTAGACTTTTAGAAAAACATAGCGGCATTTACTATCCTGACGATATAAGTATCGTAATCAGCCAGAAACCAAGGTACTTAGGTTTTTTCAGTAGTAACATTATTTTTCATAAATTAAGTTCAAGGTGAGGGTTCAAGTCTGCTCTAATAAAATCTTGCTATTATTATGCGCAACGAAGTAGACTTTTGAGAAAACATAGCGGCATTTACTATCCTGACGATATAAGTATCGTAATCTGCCAGATACCAAGGTACTTAGATTTTTTTCAGTAGTAACATTATTTTTCATAAATTTAGTTCAAGGTGAGGGTTCAAGTCTGCTCTAATAAAATCTTGCTATTATTATGCGCAATAAAGTAAACTTTCAGGGAAACATAGAGGAATTTACTATCCTGACGATATAAGTATCGTAATCAGCAAGTAACCAAGGTACTTAAGTTTTTTCAGTAGGAACATAATTTTTCATAAATTAAGATCAAGGTGAGGGTTCAAGTCTGCTCTAAAAAAATCTTGCTATTATTATGCGCAATGAAGTAGACTTTCAGGAAAACATAGTGCTATGGACTATCCTGACGATATAAGTATCGTAATCAGCCAGTAACCAAGGCACTTAGGTTTTTTCAGTCAGAAAATTTTCAAAAATTTAGTTCAAGGTGAGGGTTCAAGTCTACTCTGATAAAATTTAGCTTTTATTGTGCAAAAGAATGTATTCTTTCAGAGAAACATAGCGGCATGCACTATCCTGGCGAAATAAGCATCACCATCAGCCATTAATCTAGGTAGTTAGGTTTTTTCAGTAGGAACATTTTCAAAAATTTAGTTCAAGGTGAGGGTTCAAGTCTGCTCTGATAAAATTTAGCTTTTATTGTGCAAAAGAATGTATTCTTTCAGAAAAACATAGCAACATGGACTATCCTGGCGATATATGTATCGTAATCAGCCAGTAACCAAGACACTTAAGTTTTTTCAGTAAGAAAATTTTCAAAAATTTAGTTCAAGGTGAGGGTTCAAGTCTGCTCTGAACATTTTATGCTATTATTATGCGCAATTAAGTAGACTTTTAGAAAAACATAGCGGCATTTACTATCCTGACGATATAAGTATCGTAATCAGCCAGAAACCAAGGTACTTAGGTTTTTTCAGTAGTAACATTATTTTTCATAAATTAAGTTCAAGGTGAGGGTTCAAGTCTGCTCTAATAAAATCTTGCTATTATTATGCGCAACAAAGTAGACTTTTGAGAAAACATAGCGGCATTTACTATCCTGACGATATAAGTATTGTAATCTGCCAGAAACCAAGGTACTTAGATTTTTTTCAGTAGTAACATTATTTTTCACAAATTTAGTTCAAGGTGAGGGTTCAAGTCTGCTCTGATGAAATTTAGCTTTTATTGTGCAAAAGAATGTATTCTTTCAGGGAAACATAGCGGCATGCACTATCCTGGCGAAATAAGGATCACCATCAGCCATTAATCTAGGTAGTTAGGTTTTTTCAGTAGGAACATTTTCAAAAATTTAGTTCAAGGTGAGGGTTCAAGTCTGCTCTGATGAAATTTAGCTTTTATTGTGCAAAAGAATGTATTCTTTCAGAAAAAACATAGCAACATGGACAATCCTGGCGATATATGTATCGTAATCAGCCAGTAACCAAGACACTTAAGTTTTTTCAGTAAGAAAATTTTCAAACATTTAGTTCAAGGTGAGGGTTCAAGTCTGCTCTGAACATTTTATGCTATTATTATGCGCAATGAAGTAGACTTTTAGAAAAATATAGCGGCATTTACTATCCTGACGATATAAGTATCGTAATCAGCCAGAAACCAAGGTACTTAGGTTTTTCAGTAGTAACATTATTATTCATAAATTAAGTTCAAGGTGAGGGTTCAAGTCTGCTTTAATAAAATCTTGCTATTATTATGCGCAATGAAGTATACTTTCAGGGAAACATAGCGCCATGGACTATCCTGACGATATAAGTATCGTAATCAGCCAGTAACCAAGGCACTTTGGTTTTTTCAGTAAGAAAATTTTCAAAAATTTAGTTCAAGGTGAGGGTTCAAGTCTGCTCTGATGAAATTTAGCTTTTATTGTGCAGAAGAATGTATTATTTCAGGGAAACATAGCGTCATGCACTATCCTGGCGAAATAAGCATCACCATCAGCCATTAATCTAGGTAGTTAGGTTTTTTCAGTAGGAACATTTTCAAAAATTTAGTTCAAGGTGAGGGTTCAAGTCTGCTCTGATGAAATTTAGCTTTTATTGTGCAAAAGAATGTATTCTTTCAGGGAAACATAGCGCCATGGACTATCCTGACGATATAAGTATCGTAATCAGCCAGTAACCAAGGCATTTTGGTTTTTTCATTAAGAAAATTTTCAAAAATTTAGTTCAAGGTGAGGGTTCAAGTCTGCTCTGATGAAATTTAGCTTTAATTGTGCAAAAGAATGTATTCTTTCAGAGAAACATAGCGGCATGCACTATCCTGGCGAAATAAGCATCACCATCAGCCATTAATCTAGGTAGTTAGGTTTTTTCAGTAGGAACATTTTCAAAAATTTAGTTCAAGGTGAGGGTTCAAGTCTGCTCTAATAAAATCTTGCTATTATTATGCGCAACAAAGTAGACTTTTGAGAAAACATAGCGGCATTTACTATCCTGACGATATAAGTATCGTAATCTGCCAGAAACCAAGGTACTTAGATTTTTTTCAGTAGTAACATTATTTTTCACAAATTTAGTTCACGGTGAGGGTTCAAGTCTGCTCTAATAAAATCTTGCTCTTATTATGCGCAATGAAGTAGACTTTCAGGGAAACATAGCGTCATGGACTATCCTGGCGATATAAGTATCGTAATCAGCCAGTAACCAAGGCATTTCGGTTTTTTCAGTAAGAAAATTTTCAAAACTTTAGTTCAAGGTGAGGGTTCAAGTCTGCTCTGATGAAATTTAGCTTTTATTGTGCAAAAGAATGTATTCTTTCAGAAAAACATAGCAACATGGACTATCCTGGCGATATATGTATCGTAATCAGCCAGTAACCAAGGCATTTCGGTTTTATCAGTAAGAAAATTTTCAAAACTTTAGTTCAAGGTGAGGGTTCAAGTCTGCTCTGATGAAATTTATCTTTTATTGTGCAAAAGAATGTATTCTTTCAGGGAAACATAGCGGCATGCACTATCCTGGCGATATAAGCATCACCATCAGCCATTAATCTAGGTAGTTAGGTTTTTTCAGTAGGAACATTTTCAAAAATTTAGTTCAAGGTGAGGGTTCAAGTCTGCTCTGATGAAATTTAGCTTTTATTGTGCAAAAGAATGTATTCTTTCAGGGAAACATAGCGGCATGGACTATCCTGGCGAAATAAGCATCACCATCAGCCATTAATATAGGTAGTTAGGTTTTTTCAGTAGTAACATTATTTTTCATAAATTTAGTTCAAGGTGAGGGTTCAAGTCTGCTCTAATAAAATCTTGCTATTATTATGCGCAATGAAGTAGACTTTCAGGACAACATAGCGCCATGGACTATCCTGACGATATAAGTATCGTAATCAGCCAGTAACCAAGGCACTTTGGTTTTTTCAGTAAGAAAATTTTCAAAAATTTAGTTCAAGGTGAGGGTTCAAGTCTGCTCTGATGAAATTTAGCTTTTATTGTGCAAAAGAATGTATTCTCTCAGGGAAACATAGCGTCATGCACTATTCTGGCGAAATAAGCATCACCATCAGCCATTAATCTAGGTAGTTAGGTTTTTTCAGTAGGAACATTTTCAAAAATTTAGTTCAAGATGAGGGTTCAAGTCTGCTCTGATGAAATTTAGCTTTTATTGTGCAAAAGAATGTATTCTATCAGAGAAACATAGCGCCATGGACTATCCTGACGATATAAGTATCGTAATCAGCCAGTAACCAAGGCACTTTGGTTTTTTCAGTAAGAAAATTTTCAAAAATTTAGTTCAAGGTGAGGGTTCAAGTCTGCTCTAATAAAATCTTGCTATTATTATGCGCAATAAAGTAAACTTTCAGGGAAACATAGCGGCATTTACTATCCTGACGATATAAGTATCGTAATCAGCCAGAAACCAAGGTACTTAGATTTTTTCAGTAGTAACATTATTTTTCATAAATTAAGTTCAAGGTGAGGGTTCAAGTCTGCTCTAATAAAATCTTGCTATTATTATGCGCAATGAAGTAGACTTTCAGGGAAACATAGCGCCATGGACTATCCTGACGATATAAGTATCGTAATCAGCCAGTAACCAAGGTACTTAGGTTTTTTCAGTCAGAAAATTTTCAAAAATTTAGTTCAAGGTGAGGGTTCAAGTCTGCTCTGATGAAATTTAGCTTTTATTGTGCAAAAGAATGTATTCTTTCTGGGAAACATAGCGGAATGCACTATCCTGGCGAAATAAGCATCACCATCAGCCATTAATCTAGGTAGTTAGTTTTTTTCAGTAGGAACATTTTCAAAAATTTAGTTCAAGGTGAGGGTTCAAGTCTGCTCTGATGAAATTTAGCTTTTATTGTGCAAAAGAATGTATTCTTTCAGAAAAACATAGCGGCATTTACTATCCTGGCGAAATAAGCATCACCATCAGCCATTAATATAGGTAGTTAGGTTTTTTCAGTAAGAACATTTTCAAAAATTTAGTTCAAGGTGAGGGTTCAAGTCTGCTCTGATCACCTTATGCTATTATTATGCGCAATGAAGTAGAATTTTAGGAAAACATAGCGGCATTTATTATCCTGGCGATATAAGTATCGTAATCAGCAAGTAACCAAGGTACTTAAGTTTTTTCAGTAGGAACATAATTTTTCATAAATTAAGATCAAGGTGAGGGTTCAAGTCTGCTCTAAAAAAATCTTGCTATTATTATGCGCAATGAAGTAGACTTTCAGGAAAACATAGTGCTATGGACTATCCTGACGATATAAGTATCGTAATCAGCCAGTAACCAAGGCACTTAGGTTTTTTCAGTCAGAAAATTTTCAAAAATTTAGTTCAAGGTGAGGGTTCAAGTCTACTCTGATGAAATTTAGCTTTAATTGTGCAAAATAATGTATTCTTTCATAGAAACATAGCGGCATGCACTATCCTGGTGAAATAAGCATCACCATCAGCCATTAATCTAGGTAGTTAGGTTTTTTCAGTAGGAACATTTTCAAAAATTTAGGTCAAGGTGAGGGTTCAAGTCTGCTCTGATGAAATTTAGCTTTTATTGTGCAAAAGAATGTATTCTTTCAGGGAAACATAGCGGAATGCACTATCCTGGCGAAATAAGCATCACCATCAGCCATTAATCTAGGTAGTTAGGTTTTTTCAGTAGGAACATTTTCAAAAATTTAGTTCAAGGTGAGGGTTCAAGTCTGCTCTGATGAAATTTAGCTTTTATTGTGCAAAAGAATGTATTCTTTCAGAAAAACATAGCGGCATTTACTATCCTGGCGAAATAAGCATCACCATCAGCCATTAATATAGGTAGTTAGGTTTTTTCAGTATGAACATTTTCAAAAATTTAGTTCAAGGTGAGGGTTCAAGTCTGCTCTGATGAAATTTAGCTTTTATTGTGCAAAAGAATGTATTCTTTCATAGAAACATAGCGGCATGCACTATCCTGGTGAAATAAGCATCACCATCAGCCATTAATCTAGGTAGTTAGGTTTTTTCAGTAGGAACATTTTCAAAAATTTAGTTCAAGGTGAGGGTTCAAGTCTGCTCTGATGAAATTTAGCTTTTATTGTGCAAAAGAATGTATTCTTTTAGGGAAACATAGCGGCATGTACTATCCTGGCGATATAAGTATCGTAATCAGCCAGTAACCAAGGTACTTAAGTTTTTTCAGTAGGAACATTATTTTTCATAAATTAAGTTCAAGGTGAGGGTTCAAGTCTGCTCTAATAAAATCTTGCTATTATTATGCGCAATGAAGTAGACTTTCAGGGAAACATAGCGCCATGGACTATCCTGACGATATAAGTATCGTAATCAGCCAGTAACCAAGGCACTTAGGTTTTTTCAGTCAGAAAATTTTCAAAAATTTTGTTCAAGGTGAGGGTTCAAGTCTGCTCTGATGAAATTTAGCTTTTATTGTGCAAAAGAATGTATTCTTTTAGGGAAACATAGCGGCATGGACTATCCTGGCGATATAAGTATCGTAATCAGCCAGTAACCAAGGTACTTAAGTTTTTTCAGTAGGAACATTATTTTTCATAAATTAAGTTCAAGGTGAGGGTTCGAGTCTGCTCTAATAAAATCTTGCTATTATTATGCGCAATGAAAAGACTTTTGAGGAAACATAGCGTCATGGACTATCCTGGCGATATAAGTATCGTAATCAGCCAGTAACCAAGACACTTAGGTTTTTTCAGTCAGAAAATTTTCAAAAATTTAGTTCAAGGTGAGGGTTCAAGTCTGCTCTGATTAATTTAGCTTTAATTGTGCAAAAGAATGTATTCTTTCAGGAAAACATAGCGGAATGCACTATCCTGGCGAAATAAGCATCACCATCAGCCATTAACCTAAGTGCCTTGGTTACTGGCTGATTACGATACTGATATCGTCAGGATAGTCCATGGCGCTATGTTTCCCTGAAAGTCTACTTCATTGCGCATAATAATAGCAAGATTTTATTAGAGCAGACTTGAACCCTCACCGTGAACTAAATTTTTGAAAATGTTCCTACTGAAAAAACCTAACTACCTAGATTAATGGCTGATAGTGATGCTTATTTCGCCAGGATAGTGCATGCCGCTATGTTTCTCTGAAAGAATACATTCTTTTGCACAATAAAAGCTAAATTTCATCAGAGCAGACTTGAACCCTCACCTTGAACTAAATTTTTGAAAATTTTCTTACTGAAAAAACCAAAATGCCTTGGTTACTGGCTGATTACGATACTTATATCGTCAGGATAGTCCATGGCGCTATGTTTCCCTGAAAGAATACATTTTTTTGCACAATAAAAGCTAAATTTCATCAGAGCAGACTTGAACCCTCACCTTGAACTAAATTTTTGAAAATTTTCTTACTGAAAAAACCGAAATGCCTTGGTTACTGGCTGATTACGATACTTATATCGCCAGGATAGTCCATGACGCTATGTTTCCCTGAAAGTCTACTTCATTGCGCATAATAAGAGCAAGATTTTATTAGAGCAGACTTGAACCCTCACCTTGAACTAAATTTTTGAAAATTTTCTTACTGAAAAAACCAAAGTGCCTTGGTTACTGGCTGATTACGATACTTATATCGTCAGGATAGTCCATGGCGCTATGTTTTCCTGAAAGTCTACTTCATTGCGCATAATAATAGCAAGATTTTATTAGAGCAGACTTGAACCCTCACCGTGAACTTAATTTATGAAAAATAATGTTACTACTGAAAAAACCTAACTACCTATATTAATGGCTGATGGTGATGCTTATTTCGCCAGGATAGTCCATGCCGCTATGTTTTCCTGAAAGAATACATTCTTTTGCACAATAAAAGCTAAATTTCATCAGAGCAGACTTGAACCCTCACCTTGAACTAAATTTTTGAAAATTTTCTTACAGAAAAAACCGAAATGCCTTGGTTACTGGCTGATTACGATACTTATATCGCCAGGATAGTCCATGACGCTATGTTTCCCTGAAAGTCTACTTCATTGCGCATAATAAGAGCAAGATTTTATTAGAGCAGACTTGAACCCTCACCTTGAACTAAATTTATGAAAAATAATGTTACTACTGAAAAAACCTAACTACCTATATTAATGGCTGATGGTGATGCTTATTTCGCCAGGATAGTGCATGCCGCTATGTTTTCCTGAAAGAATACATTCTTTTGCACAATAAAAGCTAAATTTCATCAAAGCAGACTTGAACCCTCACCTTGAACTAAATTTTTGAAAATGTTCCTACTGAAAAAACCTAACTACCTAGATTAATGGCTGATGGTGATGCTTATTTCGCCAGGATAGTCCATGCCGCTATGTTTCCCTGAAAGAATACATTGTTTTGCACAATAAAAGCTAAATTTCATCAGAGCAGACTTGAACCCTCATCTTGAACTAAATTTTTGAAAATGTTCCTACTGAAAAAACCTAACTACCTAGATTAATGGCTGATGGTGATGCTTATTTCGCCAGGATAGTGCATGACGCTATGTTTCCCTGAAAGAATACATTCTTTTGCACAATAAAAGCTAAATTTCATCAGAGCAGACTTGAACCCTCACCTTGAACTAAATTTTTGAAAATTTTCTTACTGAAAAAACCAAAGTGCCTTGGTTACTTGCTGATTACGATACTTATATCGTCAGGATAGTCCATGGCGCTATGTTTCCCTGAAAGTCTACTTCATTGCGCATAATAATAGCAAGATTTTATTAGAGCAGACTTGAACCCTCACCTTGAACTTAATTTATGAAATATAATGTTACTACTGAAAAAACCTAAGTACCTTGGTTTCTGGCTGATTACGATACTTATATCGTCAGGATAGTAAATGCCGCTATGTTTTCTCAAAAGTCTACTTTGTTGCGCATAATAATAGCAAGATTTTATTAGAGCAGACTTGAACCCTCACCTTGAACTAAATTTTTTAAAATGTTCCTACTGAAAAAACCTAACTACCTAGATTAATGGCTGATGGTGATGCTTATTTCGCCAGGATAGTGCATGCCGCTATGTTTCTCTGAAAGAATACATTCTTTTGCACAATAAAAGCTAAATTTCATCAGAGCAGACTTGAACCCTCACCTTGAACTAAATTTTCGAAAATTTTCTTAATGAAAAAACCAAAATGCCTTGGTTACTGGCTGATTACGATACTTATATCGTCAGGATAGTCCATGGGGCTATGTTTCCCTGAAAGAATACATTCTTTTGCACAATAAAAGCTTAATTTCATCAGAGCAGACTTGAACCCTCACCTTGAACTAAATTTTTGAAAATGTTCCTACTGAAAAAACCTAACTACCTAGATTAATGGCTGATGGTGATGCTTATTTCGCCAGGATAGTGCATGACGCTATGTTTCCCTGAAATAATACATTCTTCTGCACAATTAAAGCTAAATTTCATCAGAGCAGACTTGAACCCTCACCTTGAACTAAATTTTTGAAAATTTTCTTACTGAAAAAACCAAAGTGCCTTGGTTACTGGCTGATTACGATACTTATATCGTCAGGATAGTCCATGGCGCTATGTTTCCCTGAAAGTATACTTCATTGCGCATAATAATAGCAATATTTTATTAGAGCAGACTTGAACCCTCACCTTGAACTTAATTTATGAATAATAATGTTACTACTGAAAAAACCTAAGTACCTTGGTTTCTGGCTGATTACGATACTTATATCGTCAGGATAGTAAATGCCGCTATATTTTTCTAAAAGTCTACTTCATTGCGCATAATAAGAACAAGATTTTATTAGAGCAGACTTGAACCCTCACCGTGAACTAAATTTTTGAAAATGTTCCTACTGAAAAAACCTAACTACCTAGATTAATGGCTGATAGTGATGCTTATTTCGCCAGGATAGTGCATGCCGCTATGTTTCTCTGAAAGAATACATTCTTTTGCACAATAAAAGCTAAATTTCATCAGAGCAGACTTGAACCCTCACCTTGAACTAAATTTTTGAAAATTTTCTTACTGAAAAAACCAAAATGCCTTGGTTACTGGCTGATTACGATACTTATATCGTCAGGATAGTCCATGGCGCTATGTTTCCCTGAAAGAATACATTTTTTTGCACAATAAAAGCTAAATTTCATCAGAGCAGACTTGAACCCTCACCTTGAACTAAATTTTTGAAAATTTTCTTACTGAAAAAACCGAAATGCCTTGGTTACTGGCTGATTACGATACTTATATCGCCAGGATAGTCCATGACGCTATGTTTCCCTGAAAGTCTACTTCATTGCGCATAATAAGAGCAAGATTTTATTAGAGCAGACTTGAACCCTCACCGTGAACTAAATTTGTGAAAAATAATGTTACTACTGAAAAAAATCTAAGTACCTTTGTTTCTGGCAGATTACGATACTTATATCGTCAGGATAGTAAATGCCGCTATGTTTTCTCAAAAGTCTACTTTGTTGCGCATAATAATAGCAAGATTTTATTAGAGCAGACTTGAACCCTCACCTTGAACTAAATTTTTGAAAATGTTCCTACTGAAAAAACCTAACTACCTAGATTAATGGCTGATAGTGATGCTTATTTCGCCAGGATAGTGCATGCCGCTATGTTTCTCTGAAAGAATACATTCTTTTGCACAATAAAAGCTAAATTTCATCAGAGCAGACTTGAACCCTCACCTTGAACTAAATTTTTGAAAATGTTCCTACTGAAAAAACCTAACTACCTAGATTAATGGCTGATGGTGATGCTTATTTCGCCAGGATAGTCCATGCCGCTATGTTTCCCTGAAAGAATACATTGTTTTGCACAATAAAAGCTAAATTTCATCAGAGCAGACTTGAACCCTCATCTTGAACTATATTTTTGAAAATGTTCCTACTGAAAAAACCTAACTACCTAGATTAATGGCTGATGGTGATGCTTATTTCGCCAGGATAGTGCATGACGCTATGTTTCCCTGAAAGAATACATTCTTTTGCACAATAAAAGCTAAATTTCATCAGAGCAGACTTGAACCCTCACCTTGAACTAAATTTTTGAAAATTTTCTTACTGAAAAAACCAAAGTGCCTTGGTTACTTGCTGATTACGATACTTATATCGTCAGGATAGTCCATGGCGCTATGTTTCCCTGAAAGTCTACTTCATTGCGCATAATAATAGCAAGATTTTATTAGAGCAGACTTGAACCCTCACCTTGAACTTAATTTATGAAATATAATGTTACTACTGAAAAAACCTAAGTACCTTAGTTACTGGCTTATTACGATACTTATATCGCCAGGATAGTCCATGCCGCTATGTTTTTCTGAAAGAATACATTCTTTTGCACAATAAAAGCTAAATTTCATAAGAGCAGACTTGAACCCTCATCTTGAACTAAATTTTTGAAAATGTTCCTACTGAAAAAACCTAACTACCTAGATTAATGGCTGATGGTGATGCTTATTTCGCCAGGATAGTGCATGACGCTATGTTTCCCTGAAAGAATACATTCTTTTGCACAATAAAAGCTAAATTTCATCAGAGCAGACTTGAACCCTCACCTTGAACTAAATTTTTGAAAATTTTCTTACTGAAAAAACCAAAGTACCTTGGTTACTTGCTGATTACGATACTTATATCGTCAGGATAGTCCATGGCGCTATGTTTCCCTGAAAGTCTACTTCATTGCGCATAATAATAGCAAGATTTTATTAGAGCAGACTTGAACCCTCACCTTGAACTTAATTTATGAAAAATAATGTTACTACTGAAAAAACCTAAGTACCTTAGTTACTGGCTTATTACGATACTTATATCGCCAGGATAGTCCATGCCGCTATGTTTTTCTGAAAGAATACATTCTTTTGCACAATAAAAGCTAAATTTCATAAGAGCAGACTTGAACCCTCACCTTGAACTAAATGTTTGAAAATTTTCTTACTGAAAAAACTTAAGTGTCTTGGTTACTGGCTGATTACGATACATATATCGCCAGGATAGTCCATGTTGCTATGTTTTTCTGAAAGAATACATTCTTTTGCACAATAAAAGCTAAATTTCATCAGAGCAGACTTGAACCCTCACCTTGAACTAATTTTTTGAAAATTTTCTTACTGAAAAAACCAAAGTGCCTTGGTTACTGGCTGATTACGATACTTATATCGTCAGGATAGTCTATGCGGCTATGTTTCCTTGAAAGAATGCATTCTTTTGCACAATAAAAGCTAAATTTCATCAGAGCAGACTTGAACCCTCACCTTGAACTAAATTTTTGAAAATGTTCCTACTGAAAAAACCTAACTACCTAGATTAATGGCTGATGGTGATGCTTATTTCGCCAGGATAGTGCATGACGCTATGTTTCCCTGAAATAATACATTCTTCTGCACAATTAAAGCTAAATTTCATCAGAGCAGACTTGAACCCTCACCTTGAACTAAATTTTTGAAAATTTTCTTACTGAAAAAACCAAAGTGCCTTGGTTACTGGCTGATTACGATACTTATATCGTCAGGATAGTCTATGCGGCTATGTTTCCTTGAAAGAATACATTCTTTTGCACAATAAAAGCTAAATTTCATCAGAGCAGACTTGAACCCTCACCTTGAACTAAATTTTTGAAAATGTTCCTACTGAAAAAACCTAACTACCTAGATTAATGGCTGATGGTGATGCTTATTTCGCCAGGATAGTGCATGACGCTATGTTTCCCTGAAATAATACATTCTTCTGCACAATTAAAGCTAAATTTCATCAGAGCAGACTTGAACCCTCACCTTGAACTAAATTTTTGAAAATTTTCTTACTGAAAAAACCAAAGTGCCTTGGTTACTGGCTGATTACGATACTTATATCGTCAGGATAGTCCATGGCGCTATGTTTCCCTGAAAGTATACTTCATTGCGCATAATAATAGCAAGATTTTATTAGAGCAGACTTGAACCCTCACCTTGAACTTAATTTATGAATAATAATGTTACTACTGAAAAAACCTAAGTACCTTGGTTTCTGGCTGATTACGATACTTATATCGTCAGGATAGTAAATGCCGCTATGTTTTCTCAAAAGTCTACTTTGTTGCGCATAATAATAGCAAGATTTTATTAGAGCAGACTTGAACCCTCACCTTGAACTAAATTTTTTAAAATGTTCCTACTGAAAAAACCTAACTACCTAGATTAATGGCTGATGGTGATGCTTATTTCGCCAGGATAGTGCATGCCGCTATGTTTCTCTGAAAGAATACATTCTTTTGCACAATAAAAGCTAAATTTCATCAGAGCAGACTTGAACCCTCACCTTGAACTAAATTTTTGAAAATTTTCTTAATGAAAAAACCAATTGCCTTGGTTACTGGCTGATTACGATACTTATATCGTCAGGATAGTCCATGGCGCTATGTTTCCCTGAAAGAATACATTCTTTTGCACAATAAAAGCTTAATTTCATCAGAGCAGACTTGAACCCTCACCTTGAACTAAATTTTTGAAAATGTTCCTACTGAAAAAACCTAACTACCTAGATTAATGGCTGATGGTGATGCTTATTTCGCCAGGATAGTGCATGACGCTATGTTTCCCTGAAATAATACATTCTTCTGCACAATTAAAGCTAAATTTCATCAGAGCAGACTTGAACCCTCACCTTGAACTAAATTTTTGAAAATTTTCTTACTGAAAAAACCAAAGTGCCTTGGTTACTGGCTGATTACGATACTTATATCGTCAGGATAGTCCATGGCGCTATGTTTCCCTGAAAGTATACTTCATTGCGCATAATAATAGCAATATTTTATTAGAGCAGACTTGAACCCTCACCTTGAACTTAATTTATGAATAATAATGTTACTACTGAAAAAACCTAAGTACCTTGGTTTCTGGCTGATTACGATACTTATATCGTCAGGATAGTAAATGCCGCTATATTTTTCTAAAAGTCTACTTCATTGCGCATAATAAGAGCAAGATTTTATTAGAGCAGACTTGAACCCTCACCGTGAACTAAATTTTTGAAAATGTTCCTACTGAAAAAACCTAACTACCTAGATTAATGGCTGATAGTGATGCTTATTTCGCCAGGATAGTGCATGCCGCTATGTTTCTCTGAAAGAATACATTCTTTTGCACAATAAAAGCTAAATTTCATCAGAGCAGACTTGAACCCTCACCTTGAACTAAATTTTTGAAAATTTTCTTACTGAAAAAACCAAAATGCCTTGGTTACTGGCTGATTACGATACTTATATCGTCAGGATAGTCCATGGCGCTATGTTTCCCTGAAAGAATACATTTTTTTGCACAATAAAAGCTAAATTTCATCAGAGCAGACTTGAACCCTCACCTTGAACTAAATTTTTGAAAATTTTCTTACTGAAAAAACCGAAATGCCTTGGTTACTGGCTGATTACGATACTTATATCGCCAGGATAGTCCATGACGCTATGTTTCCCTGAAAGTCTACTTCATTGCGCATAATAAGAGCAAGATTTTATTAGAGCAGACTTGAACCCTCACCGTGAACTAAATTTGTGAAAAATAATGTTACTACTGAAAAAAATCTAAGTACCTTTGTTTCTGGCAGATTACGATACTTATATCGTCAGGATAGTAAATGCCGCTATGTTTTCTCAAAAGTCTACTTTGTTGCGCATAATAATAGCAAGATTTTATTAGAGCAGACTTGAACCCTCACCTTGAACTAAATTTTTGAAAATGTTCCTACTGAAAAAACCTAACTACCTAGATTAATGGCTGATAGTGATGCTTATTTCGCCAGGATAGTGCATGCCGCTATGTTTCTCTGAAAGAATACATTCTTTTGCACAATAAAAGCTAAATTTCATCAGAGCAGACTTGAACCCTCACCTTGAACTAAATTTTTGAAAATTTTCTTACTGAAAAAACCAAAGTGCCTTGGTTACTGGCTGATTACGATACTTATATCGTCAGGATAGTAAATGCCGCTATGTTTCCCTGAAAGTTTACTTTATTGCGCATAATAATAGCAAGATTTTATTAGAGCAGACTTGAACCCTCACCTTGAACTAAATTTATGAAAAATAATGTTACTACTGAAAAAACCTAACTACCTAGATTAATGGCTGATGGTGATGCTTATTTCGCCAGGATAGTGCATGAAGCTATGTTTCCCTGAAAGAATACATTCTTTTGCACAATAAAAGCTAAATTTCATCAGAGCAGACTTGAACCCTCACCTTGAACTAATTTTTTGAAAATTTTCTTACTGAAAAAACCAAAGTGCCTTGGTTACTGGCTGATTACGATACTTATATCGTCAGGATAGTCTATGCGGCTATGTTTCCTTGAAAGAATGCATTCTTTTGCACAATAAAAGCTAAATTTCATCAGAGCAGACTTGAACCCTCACCTTGAACTAAATTTTTGAAAATGTTCCTACTGAAAAAACCTAACTACCTAGATTAATGGCTGATGGTGATGCTTATTTCGCCAGGATAGTGCATGACGCTATGTTTCCCTGAAATAATACATTCTTCTGCACAATTAAAGCTAAATTTCATCAGAGCAGACTTGAACCCTCACCTTGAACTAAATTTTTGAAAATTTTCTTACTGAAAAAACCAAAGTGCCTTGGTTACTGGCTGATTACGATACTTATATCGTCAGGATAGTCTATGCGGCTATGTTTCCTTGAAAGAATACATTCTTTTGCACAATAAAAGCTAAATTTCATCAGAGCAGACTTGAACCCTCACCTTGAACTAAATTTTTGAAAATGTTCCTACTGAAAAAACCTAACTACCTAGATTAATGGCTGATGGTGATGCTTATTTCGCCAGGATAGTGCATGACGCTATGTTTCCCTGAAATAATACATTCTTCTGCACAATTAAAGCTAAATTTCATCAGAGCAGACTTGAACCCTCACCTTGAACTAAATTTTTGAAAATTTTCTTACTGAAAAAACCGAAATGCCTTGGTTACTGGCTGATTACGATACTTATATCGCCAGGATAGTCCATGACGCTATGTTTCCCTGAAAGTCTACTTCATTGCGCATAATAAGAGCAAGATTTTATTAGAGCAGACTTGAACCCTCACCGTGAACTAAATTTGTGAAAAATAATGTTACTACTGAAAAAAATCTAAGTACCTTGGTTTCTGGCAGATTACGATACTTATATCGTCAGGATAGTAAATGCCGCTATGTTTTCTCAAAAGTCTACTTTGTTGCGCATAATAATAGCAAGATTTTATTAGAGCAGACTTGAACCCTCACCTTGAACTAAATTTTTTAAAATGTTCCTACTGAAAAAACCTAACTACCTAGATTAATGGCTGATGGTGATGCTTATTTCGCCAGGATAGTGCATGCCGCTATGTTTCTCTGAAAGAATACATTCTTTTGCACAATAAAAGCTAAATTTCATCAGAGCAGACTTGAACCCTCACCTTGAACTAAATTTTTGAAAATTTTCTTAATGAAAAAACCAAAATGCCTTGGTTACTGGCTGATTACGATACTTATATCGTCAGGATAGTCTATGCGGCTATGTTTCCTTGAAAGAATACATTCTTTTGCACAATAAAAGCTAAATTTCATCAGAGCAGACTTGAACCCTCACCTTGAACTAAATTTTTGAAAATGTTCCGACTGAAAAAACCTAACTACCTAGATTAATGGCTGATGGTGATGCTTATTTCGCCAGGATAGTGCATGACGCTATGTTTCCCTGAAATAATACATTCTTCTGCACAATTAAAGCTAAATTTCATCAGAGCAGACTTGAACCCTCACCTTGAACTAAATTTTTGAAAATTTTCTTACTGAAAAAACCAAAGTGCCTTGGTTACTGGCTGATTACGATACTTATATCGTCAGGATAGTCTATGCGGCTATGTTTCCTTGAAAGAATACATTCTTTTGCACAATAAAAGCTAAATTTCATCAGAGCAGACTTGAACCCTCACCTTGAACTAAATTTTTGAAAATGTTCCTACTGAAAAAACCTAACTACCTAGATTAATGGCTGATGGTGATGCTTATTTCGCCAGGATAGTGCATGACGCTATGTTTCCCTGAAATAATACATTCTTCTGCACAATTAAAGCTAAATTTCATCAGAGCAGACTTGAACCCTCACCTTGAACTAAATTTTTGAAAATTTTCTTACTGAAAAAACCAAAGTGCCTTGGTTACTGGCTGATTACGATACTTATATCGTCAGGATAGTCCATGGCGCTATGTTTCCCTGAAAGTATACTTCATTGCGCATAATAATAGCAAGATTTTATTAGAGCAGACTTGAACCCTCACCTTGAACTTAATTTATGAATAATAATGTTACTACTGAAAAAACCTAAGTACCTTGGTTTCTGGCTGATTACGATACTTATATCGTCAGGATAGTAAATGCCGCTATGTTTTCTCAAAAGTCTACTTTGTTGCGCATAATAATAGCAAGATTTTATTAGAGCAGACTTGAACCCTCACCTTGAACTAAATTTTTTAAAATGTTCCTACTGAAAAAACCTAACTACCTAGATTAATGGCTGATGGTGATGCTTATTTCGCCAGGATAGTGCATGCCGCTATGTTTCTCTGAAAGAATACATTCTTTTGCACAATAAAAGCTAAATTTCATCAGAGCAGACTTGAACCCTCACCTTGAACTAAATTTTTGAAAATGTTCCTACTGAAAAAACCTAACTACCTAGATTAATGGCTGATGGTGATGCTTATTTCGCCAGGATAGTCCATGCCGCTATGTTTCCCTGAAAGAATACATTGTTTTGCACAATAAAAGCTAAATTTCATCAGAGCAGACTTGAACCCTCATCTGGAACTAAATTTTTGAAAATGTTCCTACTGAAAAAACCTAACTACCTAGATTAATGGCTGATGGTGATGCTTATTTCGCCAGGATAGTGCATGCCGCTATGTTTCCCTGAAAGAATACATTCTTTTGCACAATAAAAGCTAAATTTTATCAAAGCAGACTTGAACCCTCACCTTGAACTAAATTTTTGAAAATGTTCCTACTGAAAAAACCTAACTACCTAGATTAATGGCTGATGGTGATGCTTATTTCGCCAGGATAGTCCATGCCGCTATGTTTCCCTGAAAGAATACATTGTTTTGCACAATAAAAGCTAAATTTCATCAGAGCAGACTTGAACCCTCATCTTGAACTAAATTTTTGAAAATGTTCCTACTGAAAAAACCTAACTACCTAGATTAATGGCTGATGGTGATGCTTATTTCGCCAGGATAGTGCATGAAGCTATGTTTCCCTGAAAGAATACATTCTTTTGCACAATAAAAGCTAAATTTCATCAGAGCAGACTTGAACCCTCACCTTGAACTAATTTTTTGAAAATTTTCTTACTGAAAAAACCAAAGTGCCTTGGTTACTGGCTGATTACGATACTTATATCGTCAGGATAGTCTATGCGGCTATGTTTCCTTGAAAGAATGCATTCTTTTGCACAATAAAAGCTAAATTTCATCAGAGCAGACTTGAACCCTCACCTTGAACTAAATTTTTGAAAATGTTCCTACTGAAAAACCTAACTACCTAGATTAATGGCTGATGGTGATGCTTATTTCGCCAGGATAGTGCATGACGCTATGTTTCCCTGAAATAATACATTCTTCTGCACAATTAAAGCTAAATTTCATCAGAGCAGACTTGAACCCTCACCTTGAACTAAATTTTTGAAAATTTTCTTACTGAAAAAACCAAAGTGCCTTGGTTACTGGCTGATTACGATACTTATATCGTCAGGATAGTCTATGCGGCTATGTTTCCTTGAAAGAATACATTCTTTTGCACAATAAAAGCTAAATTTCATCAGAGCAGACTTGAACCCTCACCTTGAACTAAATTTTTGAAAATGTTCCTACTGAAAAAACCTAACTACCTAGATTAATGGCTGATGGTGATGCTTATTTCGCCAGGATAGTGCATGACGCTATGTTTCCCTGAAATAATACATTCTTCTGCACAATTAAAGCTAAATTTCATCAGAGCAGACTTGAACCCTCACCTTGAACTAAATTTTTGAAAATTTTCTTACTGAAAAAACCAAAGTGCCTTGGTTACTGGCTGATTACGATACTTATATCGTCAGGATAGTCCATGGCGCTATGTTTCCCTGAAAGTCTACTTCATTGCGCATAATAATAGCAAGATTTTATTAGAGCAGACTTGAACCCTCACCTTGAACTTAATTTATGAATAATAATGTTACTACTGAAAAAACCTAAGTACCTTGGTTTCTGGCTGATTACGATACTTATATCGTCAGGATAGTAAATGCCGCTATGTTTTCTCAAAAGTCTACTTTGTTGCGCATAATAATAGCAAGATTTTATTAGAGCAGACTTGAACCCTCACCTTGAACTAAATTTTTTAAAATGTTCCTACTGAAAAAACCTAACTACCTAGATTAATGGCTGATGGTGATGCTTATTTCGCCAGGATAGTGCATGCCGCTATGTTTCTCTGAAAGAATACATTCTTTTGCACAATAAAAGCTAAATTTCATCAGAGCAGACTTGAACCCTCACCTTGAACTAAATTTTTGAAAATTTTCTTAATGAAAAAACCAAAATGCCTTGGTTACTGGCTGATTACGATACTTATATCGTCAGGATAGTCCATGGCGCTATGTTTCCCTGAAAGAATACATTCTTTTGCACAATAAAAGCTTAATTTCATCAGAGCAGACTTGAACCCTCACCTTGAACTAAATTTTTGAAAATGTTCCTACTGAAAAAACCTAACTACCTAGATTAATGGCTGATGGTGATGCTTATTTCGCCAGGATAGTGCATGACGCTATGTTTCCCTGAAATAATACATTCTTCTGCACAATTAAAGCTAAATTTCATCAGAGCAGACTTGAACCCTCACCTTGAACTAAATTTTTGAAAATTTTCTTACTGAAAAAACCAAAGTGCCTTGGTTACTGGCTGATTACGATACTTATATCGTCAGGATAGTCCATGGCGCTATGTTTCCCTGAAAGTATACTTCATTGCGCATAATAATAGCAATATTTTATTAGAGCAGATTTGAACCCTCACCTTGAACTTAATTTATGAATAATAATGTTACTACTGAAAAAACCTAAGTACCTTGGTTTCTGGCTGATTACGATACTTATATCGTCAGGATAGTAAATGCCGCTATATTTTTCTAAAAGTCTACTTCATTGCGCATAATAAGAGCAAGATTTTATTAGAGCAGACTTGAACCCTCACCGTGAACTAAATTTTTGAAAATGTTCCTACTGAAAAAACCTAACTACCTAGATTAATGGCTGATAGTGATGCTTATTTCGCCAGGATAGTGCATGCCGCTATGTTTCTCTGAAAGAATACATTCTTTTGCACAATAAAAGCTAAATTTCATCAGAGCAGACTTGAACCCTCACCTTGAACTAAATTTTTGAAAATTTTCTTACTGAAAAAACCAAAATGCCTTGGTTACTGGCTGATTACGATACTTATATCGTCAGGATAGTCCATGGCGCTATGTTTCCCTGAAAGAATACATTTTTTTGCACAATAAAAGCTAAATTTCATCAGAGCAGACTTGAACCCTCACCTTGAACTAAATTTTTGAAAATTTTCTTACTGAAAAAACCGAAATGCCTTGGTTACTGGCTGATTACGATACTTATATCGCCAGGATAGTCCATGACGCTATGTTTCCCTGAAAGTCTACTTCATTGCGCATAATAAGAGCAAGATTTTATTAGAGCAGACTTGAACCCTCACCGTGAACTAAATTTGTGAAAAATAATGTTACTACTGAAAAAAATCTAAGTACCTTTGTTTCTGGCAGATTACGATACTTATATCGTCAGGATAGTAAATGCCGCTATGTTTTCTCAAAAGTCTACTTTGTCGCGCATAATAATAGCAAGATTTTATTAGAGCAGACTTGAACCCTCACCTTGAACTAAATTTTTGAAAATGTTCCTACTGAAAAAACCTAACTACCTAGATTAATGGCTGATAGTGATGCTTATTTCGCCAGGATAGTGCATGCCGCTATGTTTCTCTGAAAGAATACATTCTTTTGCACAATAAAAGCTAAATTTCATCAGAGCAGACTTGAACCCTCACCTTGAACTAAATTTTTGAAAATTTTCTTACTGAAAAAACCAAAGTGCCTTGGTTACTGGCTGATTACGATACTTATATCGTCAGGATAGTAAATGCCGCTATGTTTCCCTGAAAGTTTACTTTATTGCGCATAATAATAGCAATATTTTATTAGAGCAGACTTGAACCCTCACCTTGAACTAAATTTATGAAAAATAATGTTACTACTGAAAAAACCTAACTACCTATATTAATGGCTGATGGTGATGCTTATTTCGCCAGGATAGTGCATGCCGCTATGTTTTCCTGAAAGAATACATTCTTTTGCACAATAAAAGCTAAATTTCATCAAAGCAGACTTGAACCCTCACCTTGAACTAAATTTTTGAAAATGTTCCTACTGAAAAAACCTAACTACCTAGATTAATGGCTGATGGTGATGCTTATTTCGCCAGGATAGTCCATGCCGCTATGTTTCCCTGAAAGAATACATTGTTTTGCACAATAAAAGCTAAATTTCATCAGAGCAGACTTGAACCCTCATCTTGAACTAAATTTTTGAAAATGTTCCTACTGAAAAAACCTAACTACCTAGATTAATGGCTGATGGTGATGCTTATTTCGCCAGGATAGTGCATGACGCTATGTTTCCCTGAAAGAATACATTCTTTTGCACAATAAAAGCTAAATTTCATCAGAGCAGACTTGAACCCTCACCTTGAACTAAATTTTTGAAAATTTTCTTACTGAAAAAACCAAAGTGCCTTGGTTACTTGCTGATTACGATACTTATATCGTCAGGATAGTCCATGGCGCTATGTTTCCCTGAAAGTCTACTTCATTGCGCATAATAATAGCAAGATTTTATTAGAGCAGACTTGAACCCTCACCTTGAACTTAATTTATGAAATATAATGTTACTACTGAAAAAACCTAAGTACCTTGGTTTCTGGCTGATTACGATACTTATATCGTCAGGATAGTAAATGCCGCTATGTTTTCTCAAAAGTCTACTTTGTTGCGCATAATAATAGCAAGATTTTATTAGAGCAGACTTGAACCCTCACCTTGAACTAAATTTTTTAAAATGTTCCTACTGAAAAAACCTAACTACCTAGATTAATGGCTGATGGTGATGCTTATTTCGCCAGGATAGTGCATGCCGCTATGTTTCTCTGAAAGAATACATTCTTTTGCACAATAAAAGCTAAATTTCATCAGAGCAGACTTGAACCCTCACCTTGAACTAAATTTTTGAAAATTTTCTTAATGAAAAAACCAAAATGCCTTGGTTACTGGCTGATTACGATACTTATATCGTCAGGATAGTCCATGGCGCTATGTTTCCCTGAAAGAATACATTCTTTTGCACAATAAAAGCTTAATTTCATCAGAGCAGACTTGAACCCTCACCTTGAACTAAATTTTTGAAAATGTTCCTACTGAAAAAACCTAACTACCTAGATTAATGGCTGATGGTGATGCTTATTTCGCCAGGATAGTGCATGACGCTATGTTTCCCTGAAATAATACATTCTTCTGCACAATTAAAGCTAAATTTCATCAGAGCAGACTTGAACCCTCACCTTGAACTAAATTTTTGAAAATTTTCTTACTGAAAAAACCAATGTGCCTTGGTTACTGGCTGATTACGATACTTATATCGTCAGGATAGTCCATGGCGCTATGTTTCCCTGAAAGTATACTTCATTGCGCATAATAATAGCAATATTTTATTAGAGCAGACTTGAACCCTCACCTTGAACTTAATTTATGAATAATAATGTTACTACTGAAAAAACCTAAGTACCTTGGTTTCTGGCTGATTACGATACTTATATCGTCAGGATAGTAAATGCCGCTATATTTTTCTAAAAGTCTACTTCATTGCGCATAATAAGAGCAAGATTTTATTAGAGCAGACTTGAACCCTCACCGTGAACTAAATTTTTGAAAATGTTCCTACTGAAAAAACCTAACTACCTAGATTAATGGCTGATAGTGATGCTTATTTCGCCAGGATAGTGCATGCCGCTATGTTTCTCTGAAAGAATACATTCTTTTGCACAATAAAAGCTAAATTTCATCAGAGCAGACTTGAACCCTCACCTTGAACTAAATTTTTGAAAATTTTCTTACTGAAAAAACCAAAATGCCTTGGTTACTGGCTGATTACGATACTTATATCGTCAGGATAGTCCATGGCGCTATGTTTCCCTGAAAGAATACATTTTTTTGCACAATAAAAGCTAAATTTCATCAGAGCAGACTTGAACCCTCACCTTGAACTAAATTTTTGAAAATTTTCTTACTGAAAAAACCGAAATGCCTTGGTTACTGGCTGATTACGATACATATATCGCCAGGATTGTCCATGTTGCTATGTTTTTCTGAAAGAATACATTCTTTTGCACAATAAAAGCTAAATTTCATCAGAGCAGACTTGAACCCTCAGCTTGAACTAAATTTTTGAAAATGTTCCTACTGAAAAAACCTAACTACCTAGATTAATGGCTGATGGTGATCCTTATTTCGCCAGGATAGTGCATGCCGCTATGTTTCCCTGAAAGAATACATTCTTTTGCACAATAAAAGCTAAATTTCATCAGAGCAGACTTGAACCCTCACCTTGAACTAAATTTGTGAAAAATAATGCTACTACTGAAAAAAATCTAAGTACCTTGGTTTCTGGCAGATTACAATACTTATATCGTCAGGATAGTAAATGCCGCTATGTTTTCTCAAAAGTCTACTTTGTTGCGCATAATAATAGCAAGATTTTATTAGAGCAGACTTGAACCCTCACCTTGAACTTAATTTATGAAAAATAATGTTACTACTGAAAAAACCTAAGTACCTTGGTTTCTGGCTGATTACGATACTTATATCGTCAGGATAGTAAATGCCGCTATGTTTTCTCAAAAGTCTACTTTGTTGCGCATAATAATAGCAAGATTTTATTAGAGCAGACTTGAACCCTCACCTTGAACTTAATTTATGAAAAATAATGTTACTACTGAAAAAACCTAAGTACCTTGGTTTCTGGCTGATTACGATACATATATCGCCAGGATAGTCCATGTTGCTATGTTTTTCTGAAAGAATACATTCTTTTGCACAATAAAAGCTAAATTTTATCAGAGCAGACTTGAACCCTCACCTTGAACTAAATTTTTGAAAATGTTCCTACTGAAAAAACCTAACTACCTAGATTAATGGCTGATGGTGATGCTTATTTCGCCAGGATAGTGCATGCCGCTATGTTTCTCTGAAAGAATACATTCTTTTGCACAATAAAAGCTAAATTTCATCAGAGCAGACTTGAACCCTCACCTTGAACTAAATTTTTGAAAATGTTCCTACTGAAAAAACCTAACTACCTAGATTAATGGCTGATGGTGATGCTTATTTCGCCAGGATAGTGCATGCCGCTATGTTTCTCTGAAAGAATACATTCTTTTGCACAATAAAAGCTAAATTTCATCAGAGCAGACTTGAACCCTCACCTTGAACTAAATTTTTGAAAATTTTCTTACTGAAAAAACCAAAGTGCCTTGGTTACTTGCTGATTACGATACTTATATCGTCAGGATAGTCCATGGCGCTATGTTTCCCTGAAAGTCTACTTCATTGCGCATAATAATAGCAAGATTTTATTAGAGCAGACTTGAACCCTCACCTTGAACTTAATTTATGAAAAATAATGTTACTACTGAAAAAACCTAAGTACCTTAGTTACTGGCTTATTACGATACTTATATCGCCAGGATAGTCCATGCCGCTATGTTTTTCTGAAAGAATACATTCTTTTGCACAATAAAAGCTAAATTTCATCAGAGCAGACTTAAACCCTCACCTTGAACTAAATGTTTGAAAATTTTCTTACTGAAAAAACTTAAGTGTCTTGGTTACTGGCTGATTACGATACATATATCGCCAGGATAGTCCATGTTGCTATGTTTTTCTGAAAGAATACATTCTTTTGCACAATAAAAGCTAAATTTCATCAGAGCAGACTTGAACCCTCACCTTGAACTAAATGTTTGAAAATTTTCTTACTGAAAAAACCTAAGTGTCTTGGTTACTGGCTGATTACGATACTTATATCGTAAGGATAGTAAATGCCGCTATGTTTTCCTGAAAATCTACTTCATTGCGCATAATAACAGCATAAGATGATCAGAGCAGACTTGAACCGTCACCTTGAACTAATTTTTTGAAAATGTTCCTACTTAAAAACCTAAGTGCCTTGGTAACTGGCTGATTACGATACTTTTGTGGCCAGGGTAGTCCATTTCGCTATGTTTTCCTGAAAGACTACAAATTTGCGCATACTATTAGCTATACTAGCTCAGAGCAGACTTCAACTCTCACCTTGAACTTTTAATATAAAATTTTCACGTTTTCACAAATTATTTTTTATTTTTTATTTATCACATTTTTTATGTTGTTGCTGTCTATATTTCTCGTTTGTATCATTTTCCCGGCTATTGGGTTGTTACTTGGACAATTTTTTTTGACGACTTTTTATTTTGTCGGATAATAGTGGCCGATAACTTTTTGGCCGCTAACTTCACACCGGTGATATGGTCATAGAATAGATTGGTTCGTTTCATCTACACTTCAAACTTCATCTAAGACGACTCATCCACTATTTATTTGGTATATGACCCCTGTGGTACAGTATGGATCTGCTATTAGTTACTGCTTTGCTTCTGATCACAAAATGGAATACCGTCGTCATAAACTAAGTATGCTAATGTCTCAAGAAAATTCTCCAGCCTAGTCTTACATCATTAATAACTAAACATCTAATTTATAAAGAGCTACGGAGGTGAAAGACAAATTTTCCCTGTACCCTGTGAACTTCCCGCCTTAGCCTTATTGTTATGTTTCATTGTAATTATGAAAAATACTTAGGTGTTTCTGTTGCGTCAGCTAGAAAGCTAATAGAAATATAATGAGGGTTTAACAACCGTTTGTGGGTTGGTTTTAATTGGTTGTCGTTTGCGGGCATGGCTGTTTATGGGCTGTTGCAAGGAAGCGGAGTCTGAGATTACTGTCAGAGAAAATAAGTGTTAAAGAGTCTTTAATAAGGTATAGGACTAGACAATAAAGTCCAGTGAATAAAGGGAATGACTCTAACTCTAATCTGTGATGTACAAACGCAGCACTCATCTGGGTAGGCAGGTGCTGACACCAGATGAGATACAAACTATCCCGATCAAGAATCTACTGCGATTTCTGGCCGCAGTGGGGATTGGTAAGGAACTATAAAAAGGGCGATCACAAAGGACCAGCGATGGTCTACGTGGCACAGGCTTAGCAAGCCTGTCAAGGCCCAAAACCACAGATAATAAATAAAATAAAAACTCTAATCTGTCTTGAATCCACAATGAATTTAATCAAAGAAGATAGGAGGAGTAGTAAAAAATAAATATCCGACTTCCCTCCATTGATAAGGCAAGACAGCAGCATTGCCCAGCAAGTTTGATGGCAAGCCGACTTAAGAAATTATTTATGGCAGTTTATGGTAATGACGGACATAACCTCAGGGTTAAAAGCTCCAATTAAAATAAAAATAAAACAGAATAAAAAAGAAAAAGTTTATGGTACGAAAGTTATCCCTAGTTGCAATAGATTCATGTCATAAAGGAAAAATACCTGAAAACTATTTTATTCAGTGTTGTGTAACTTAACTATAGCCGATTCAATCCGCATCAAATCGAAATCGTGTTTTTGGCAGGTCTTTTTTTATTTTTATTTATAAATTAATGGACTCTTGCTTGTGCGTTAGCACTGCATTTCCGCCAGTGTCAAGTAGTTTATGGGAGAATCTATCCCGATCTCAGGGATTGTTTTTGGTCAAGAACAAGAAGAGATTGAGGAATGCGGAGCCTCATGGTAGGCAAAAACGCGACGCGCGAAACCACGCGAGACGTGTGCTCGGGTGAGTTCCTGCAACGTGACTCCTTGGCAGGTCTTATTAGCTATTCTGCTTCTTAATAGGTATTTAGTTTATTAATTTCAGACAACGGATAAATAATGATGATCACAGAAATAAAATATTACGTTAAAATTGCCTAGTACTACAGTCATAAATCATAATACGTTACCGATCTTGTAAACGATATAATCGGAAATCAGAGCTCGCTTCAGTGGCTTGCATCCTTCCCTTCAGGTTCGTAATTACCGTAAGAGCCACTTGGTCGGTTGGTATATTTGCATTGCCAAATAACCTTTTAATTCATAAAGTAAATGAATCATGAAGTTTTTCAAAAAAGTGCGTACCCTTGAACTTTAAAAGCGTAAACATTAACAAACTGAATGAAATATTACAACAAAAAGTAATCCATAAGAATTAGAAGGTAAGGCATATTTTATGGTTTCAACGACCTCGACTCAAGAGTGACGTTTGACTGATGGTTTGATTACGTCACTAGTTCTGGCGCGATTTGATGAACTAACGCCATTTCTTGTGGCATCCTGTTGCTGACAGGGCGTTTTGTTTTGTCTTACCTAAACAAATTCACTTTTTGTTTTGATTAAAAAATTATTTTCGCTGTTTGATTTGCAGTTTTTATTGTGAAATTATTTTTGAACCTATTTTCTTTTAGTTAAAATTTTCGAGAATGGAGCTCTTTAGTATTACATAACTCTTTTTTTTAATCTTTTTTAATTAAGTAGAATGTTGTTTTTTATTTTACAGAACCTATTCAATACACATGTTTACGCCAAAACGGTATGGATACCACAACGGTCATTACAACAGTCATGCATGACATTCTAAATTAATTAACAATTAACAAATAGGGCACATATTACATGTCTAGGATACTTACGAAGACAAAGCCTAAAATTGAATTTTGATAATATCCGTATGTATGATCATGATACCCAGTGATAATGATAAATAATAAGTAATAATTTTACTTCCAGCTGTTCCCGTTAATTACTTTGTTTACTTATTATAAACACAATAGACGTTAGTAATTATTAATTATACATCAGGCAAATGCAAAGAAAAACTATAATAATACAAGTAAGTATATAATGAGAGCACCAAACGTGACTCTATGCAATATACCTATATCTACGTTACTTAGCAATTGTACGTTCGCAGAATGTGATATTTGTAACGTTTTAGTCACGACATGTTTTTCGCTGTTGCAAATGGTAAATGACATAATTGCAGACATTTGTAAAATAGACGAAGACATTTTTTAATTTTATTTCATAATTAGTTTTGGTTTATTTGGTCAGTGCCCCAATTTTCAGGACGAAAATCAAACGAGCCGAATCTTAAACCAATGTCTAAAAATTTGATTATTATTGGAGATGCTGTCGATAGTTTAGTAGACACTAAAGAGGATTGGAGAGTAAAACGGGGAGGTCTTTGCCCATCAGTGGGAAACTGAATAGTGTAGTTATGTATGCACTATCAACCATTTCTCTATTGGGGCTGACAGATACGATTAATTGCAACCTGCTACGATTCTAACATGTGATTCAAGATCATGACTCTACATTCTACAAAATTAAGTCGCTTCTTACTAACTCTTGATTGACAATGACATTATTTTCAAATCTCTCATACCCTGTTTCTACTGGAATTCTACGTCTGCACGCAATTCAATCTGAAGCTAAACTACTAACAGCAAATGGTATCAAATCTCGGGACATAATCGCGAAGACTAGAGGCGACCTTAATCGAGCTCGATTGTGATTCAAACAATAACGGAATCTAAATCGATCATTCATTTCGAACTGTGTAATTTTTGACGTGTCGACGATCGGACTCTATTTTGTGATCTTTGGTCCATCTAAAGCTAAGATATGATCTATCTGGGTACACAAATAATAATAATACACCCCAATTTTTTTTAATTACAAGTAGGTCTTTTCTGGTATAATGCTGAAACTAAACAACATTCCCTAAGGAGCATGGGTCGAAAAACGAGATTTTTTTTTGACCTTCCATAGAAAATCGATCGGCTGATCCGCACTTATGTATGGAAGTTGCAAAAAAAATCTCAGTTTTCGACCCATGTTCCTTAGGGAAAGTGTAATTTCATTGTCTGAATACACCCTCAAAATTGTTCTAGTAATTAAAAAAATAGTGGTGTGTAATGCCACGTCTTCACATATCGTATCGATATCGACACACATTACCAAAGTTCACGATCGTACCTACTCTCTTCGAAAGGGATTAGAAACTATGCTAATAATCACTCGTTCCTTAGTTAGTGAGATTAGCCAATCATTCATCATCAAATTAATTGATTGATCACGGGACATACTTTTTAAATTTTTTCGCGTTTGACACTAGGTACGCACGGCGACACATCAAGCTATACAAAACCAACATAAGCTGGCTGCTTGTAGGTTGCGTAACGTATAACGCCGCGCGGCCAGCTTATGTTGGTTTTGTATAGCTTGATGTGTCGCCGTGTGTACATGGGCAAAACCTAGAAAAGAATAATACGCTACAGTTATATCTATAGCTCAGCAAATTATGGTTGAAAACCCTTTTTTAGCGTGATCGTATTTTAATGCAAGAATGCATTTCTTCCAATTACATGACATCGCGACGTAAAAACTGATAGAAAAGCGTTTTTTCTCGTGCGAGATCACGTAATGAACAAAATCGTAGTTAAATGATGTTACAGAGCTTTATGGAGATGTTTTGGTGCCCTACATAAAATTATAAGAAACGATTTTTAGAATGTGCGATAAAATCGATATGTAAAGACGAATTGTTTTTTTTTGCTGATTGATCTAATTTTTTATATTTCACATAGTAATGGTTTTTATGGTTTCGTTTATGTATTGATTAACATTTACATTAACACATATAATACAAGTCCAGGCTAGATTCTGGTACTTTAAATGTGACTAGATAATTTGTGTGACATTGTCCAAGATATTTATTTATTTTTATTTATTTATTTATATAATTTGTATGAATAATAAAATAATACCAAAAATCTATGTGTAATTTTTGGGTGTCAGTGATGCAATGAATTTTTGTATTTGGTATACCTACCTAGCTAAATATACATTAATTATTTTTAACTTCAGCGGACCTTTTTTTACTGAAAGATACTTAAATTTAGTAGTAAAATACAGTTGACAAACTTGAAGCTAATCTCAGCTTGAAACATAATCCAAAGACAAAAGACCTTCCAAACCCATAGATAGACTAGAGGCAAACTGCAATCAACCGCCAGTCTGACAAAGAATTACAGTTTCAATCCAATTTATGGGATTAAATCTACGTGTCCCCGTAATGGTTGGTTATACTTATAACCCGTAAGTAAGTATGAACACACCTATTTCTTACAAACTATTCTTACCTACAGCCACGATTCCGATCGATATATACGATCGATCGTAAGTATCATAGATTCTTTATTGTACACAAAAACATAGTTATGTAAAAAATTACAATAAGTCGTGATTTACAAAGGCGAGCTTAGCTCTAAAAGAGTTTTCTTCCAGCAAACCGTTGAGTGAGAGGAAAACTAATATGTTTGGGTAAAAATCAGTGTGCACACAAATTAAAATCTACTTACTTAATTACTTATGAGAGATAGTAAAATGAATCCTATATAATAAGAAACAATATAATATAAGATATTTACACCTATTCAACAAATAAATATACATGAATATACCTACATAAATAATAATATTAAATATAATAAATATGACATATATTATATACATACATACATATAACTACTACGACTTTATTTAGATAGGTAATGCTCCTTAACTCTCCTCTTAAAGATGTCCAACGAAGGACTAGCACAGATATTATGCGGCAATGAATTCCACAATCTGGCCGCATGAACTGTGAAAGAATTCCCATAAAGACTAGAAGTGTGCAAGGGACACGCTAGAAGCAGCGATGTGATTGATCTGCAAGGCTTACCGCGTGGTACAAGGTAGTTGAACCGTTCACGAATATATGAAGGGGAGCACGGATTATTTAAAATATTGTACAAACTAGACACAATATGTGCATCTCGCCTTCGACGTATAGGGAGCCACTTTAATTTTATTCTAAACTCTGATACGTGGTCAAATTTTCGTAATCCAAATATAAACCTAATGCACAAATTTTGTAGGCGTTCTAGCTTGTTTAGCAGTATCGTAGCTGTTAGCTAAATAACTTTTCAGCAATATGTTACTTCTTGTCCCAATTGGAACCAGTTCCGGTCTCCTACTTGCTGTCCCAAATCTAACTTAATGATTTTCTAAAACAAAGCAAAAAATCTACGTTGAAACCACCATAAAAGTTGAATAACAATTATGACAGTGTTACGATCAATTTCATAACGTTAAGTCATAGCACTTAAGATCTAAATCAGTAGTCAGCACCATCGTCATCCCACAGTTGGGCCACGGCTTGCCTAACGTTCCCACGCTCTATCACAATATTAGCTATACTCCTCTTCCCGTTTTTCTGTCTGTCTGTCTGTCGCACGCTCCGGTTAGCCTGCTAACAATTACGCACAGTTCGCAGGCGCTTGCGCAATTCATTTTACTATTTTTTCTTTCTTTCCTTAGTGGCTGTTGTAATTTTTAATGATGTTGATATATTGTTTCTTTTTGCGTGACAGAAAAGAGAACAGTTAGATACGTATTCGTATTTTTAACAGCCCTTCTAACATTGTCGATATAAATTAAAATGCATGAGGCGGTCGTCGGTGCAGGAGCTTCGAGATTCTCATGATGAAATGAAAGGGGTGATTTCGATTACTGATTTATCCCATGCAATGGCGAAAGTGTGAAATATAAACAAACCAACAAGGAAGGCCATAACTTACGTAACACCTAAAGTGCCGTAAAGAAAGGAAACATAGTTAAGTTGTAAACAAAGTATTGTCCAGAGCAGTAAAACCGTACGTTATTGCTACTTCTCGTAACTATTTGCGGCTGAAGCAACTTCCTGACGGTTAGGTACCATAACCATAGTCACCAATAGTTTAAGTGTAGTAGATACAATAGAAGATACGTTTTCCCGGATATCGTTAAAGTAGAAGTTCTCGAAGATTAGCAATAAGTTAGCCTATCGCAATAGAAAAGATGGTTACGTTTTCACTCCACTAAAACCTTAAGCTAAAAACTATGGATTTTGTCCCATTTGATTCTGTGCTCTAATATGCCCTGCAAAGCTTCGTTTTTACTTGAATCTTTACAGAATTAAAGGTGATTCAGAACATCAAACCTGAAAAATTGTCACTCAAGGATGACAAGATCGAAATTGTTAGGAAAATAATGTGTTGTTTCCAAATGAAAAGTCACTGTTTTAACCTAAGCTGATATTTTTAAAGCATTTATTTATTTTAACGACCATAAATCCAAATAGCTTAGAGTTTAGGATATTATTAGGTTAATAGTACTTGTAAGGTTGTAAGTATACAGGGTGTACACTCTCTTATATAGAATGCAAAAAACATCTCCCGAAAATACAAAGGGGTGAAAGTACCTATGAACAATGAGAACACAAAAAATATTGATAGATTTTTTCACCCCTTTGAATTTTCGGGAGATGTCTTTTTACACCCTGTACCTACTACATTTGGCGATATTAGTCTTATATACAAGTATAATTCTGTTATATTAGTAAGATCAAACATCGAATGTTGTATGTTGCGTGTTCGCGATACAGTTATTTTCTCTACCGTTACCCTATTTATTGGTGTAACTAAGATATTTTTCCTCAGATATACGTACGTATATGTATATCTTGTGGGTACGTAAGTAGAGTCCAATAATTCTGGGAACTTATTGCATCGTCGACGGTGCCGTGCCGGTGCGAATTGCATCACTGCACCGGTGGCAAGGCGCAGAGCCGGGAAATATCGACAAAAACCCACCGACCTTATTGAGTAACGTTACTTTGACGTACTTGTTACGTTGTTTATATATTTAACTTATACTTAGGTTGAGATTCGAAGTCAACAGATGAGCTTTTGAGCTCGAATTCTCGACTCTATTGTCTCTATTCAGACTTAACTCAGGTTCAAAAGACTATCTCAGAAAAATCATAATCTCCATCTTTCTAAACATGTCCTTCGTCGTAAATAAACTAATGCCTGCAGTTAGTTTCTAGTGTGCCATAGTCCATAATAAAAATAGAAGGATGGTTATAAATTTTTTGGTATTATGTGCCAGATGTCCTTTCCTAACAAAAGCAAATGTCCGTAGTTTTAGCCACAGCCTGGACACTGCATACAAAAATTTTAAATTGACAAGATGACGTCACCACATGCGAAACCAAAGAACCAGTGCGCGGTAACCAGAGGGCGATAGAGGGGGTGAGGTAAAAAGTTGGTGGGAGGCAGGGAGTGTCCGTACTGTATCTAGTAATAGATACTCTTTCTTATACTGTGGTTTTAGCCCTCGGTTCCTAGCCTTAACAAGAAGCTAATATAACCTATATGCTATGGACAGACAGACAGACAGTCTATTATTTTTTCTTTCCTTAGTTTGCAGAGAGAACACTCTGCGTTCGCATTTTGTGCTTGGAGGCAAATTATGTTCAGATTCAAAAGTCTCTCTTTGGTTTCTAAAATAATTAATTACCCAATATACAGGGTGAAAGGGACGGGATCATGACTTCGCACCGAAATACATCTCATCGAAACCCATTTGTTTCACGCCACATAATTAATCGAAGTGACATTTAAGTGGTTACGGTAGTAGAATAATAATGTCTATGGTGGTCACCTATTGTTTTTTTTAAAAGCTTACCACATAAAATTGATATCATTAGCATCCTTTTAAACTAAGAGTCTACCCATCAAACTGAATAACTTTTACTACGGGAGCAAATCGATCGGAGCAACTAAAAAAATCAGCTGTTCCATACTAAATTGCAATGCCTACTCGACTCAAATGTACGCAACAGCAGATTTTTTTGTCGCTCCGATCGGTTTGCTCCCATAGTAAATGTTGTTCAGTTTGATGGGTAGACTCTTAGTTTAAAAGGATGCCAATATTGCCAATGATATCAATTTCACCCTGTATTGTCACAGCAACACTGAAACAAAATGTCAGGTTTACGGAATAGTCAGGGATTTCGTCAGGAAATCTCTTCTGATTGTTTTTGTAAGTTGTGATGAGGCCGAACAAGCTTACCAATGCAATATTATAAACAGTCTCTATTACAACTGAGAGATAACCAAAAACAAACTACACGAGCTCCTAAACGACCTTTGCGAATACGATGCAATGTTAAAATACTATTGTACAATAACCCATATTGTTCTATCAAGTACCAACTAGCATCACAATACACTGATCGAACAGGACTGACACCACAATCACTCAAAATTCACGTTGTTACGAAAATTGCTACATCGTTCACAGCATTCATAATGCAAGTGGATGCAGCCTCATGCGTCATCAAATAAATTGTTTTTTTATTTAAAAAAAAACGTTTTTTTTTATTATCATTAAGGCTACTCCTCCCATCTGCAAGGCTCTCTTTCTTACAAACAAACTTTTGCAATTAGCCATCCCGCTTCAATTGCGCGGCTCCGGTCAGAATTTTCAGTTTTCTTTGAAAACCTGTATGATTTTTTATGAATTTTCAAAAAATAAGAAAACCACATCATTTTATATTGTATTGTGAAGAATATTGTAAATTTTCATATTCTTCTGATCACAATGTAAGAGTAAAACGGTTACAATTGGAAAAAAAGAGGTGACTTTGGAGTCGTTTTTCTTCAGTTTTATTAATTATAATAAATTTCGAGAAAATCCACATCACTTCTCATATCCTGTAGATTGTTCAGTTTTGTTTTCTGCTTAAAAAGTGCCATAGTTAATGTATAAAATGGTTACAAAGTTACTCAAAACCGGGCGGACGCCCCTTAAATCCTTGTTTAGTATACATCTCCACAATATTGTTAAGAATTCTTATGCAGCCTGTTTTTGTTCAAAAGGGTAGCGACAAGTACTTGAACGTTCTGGAGTAGACGTCCATCGACTGAGATGATGATGACGATAAAATTGTTGGACCTCCAGTAAATAGATCGGCTGATCCGCACTTTTGTATGGAAAATCCAAAAAATGTTCTCTTTTTCAACCGACTTCTAAACAGGAGGAGGTTCTCAATTCGACTGTATGTTTTGTCGACCCATGTTCCTTATGGAAAGTTGTTAAGTTTCATAATCTAAATGGGTGTATTTACATTTATATCATTTTTTTTATCATTTTGTTGGTTTAAAAAATAATCGTATTTGAACCTATACTACAAGGAAGCATTTCATACCTGTTGTGGCTATTGTCCATTTGTGCATTATAGGTTTAATGTTTTGATTTAAGAAGATCTTATCGCAAAATCAACGCCAAAAAAAATGAAAGAAGTTGATCTCGATACGAAAAATAATCACAATAAAATCTCATAAATAAATATATATTTTTGTAATTTTCCATTGCCTATTTAATTCGCATACTTAAAGTGAGGCTCTTCGAAACGGATACTCGGGAAATATGAATCGTCGATATTGCTTGCATAGTGTACCGTACTGTTATAACGCTCGTTACTATCATTGTCTTGCAAGTTGAAACTAGCCACGAGAAAAAATATCTAAAACGATTCTTTGTTCATAGAATTATTGTGTTGTATCTATTGTTGCAATGGATTGGAATGAAAATATCATACTGAGATTAGAAGGCTCTTATAAGAACATCGGATGCGGCATGCTCTAGCACGGAGTATCGTATTCTGTGGCTCTAGTTTAGGGTTTAGACTCAGAATTTGTATAATAGAATCGCATATAAAAGAGTTGCATACAAACGAACTTCCGTCCTATTTTCAATGTTAATTAATTAGGGGCCTATGTCGAAAAATAATTTAAGCGAAACAGGCGTGTGATAGCTTATATTACGGCCTGATGCGAGAGAAAGAGATGGGGCGGCGCGCGCGCCTGAAACAAATCGAGCGCCAAATCAAACTTTATTTAATTGTGATTGTACTATTTATGTAAGTTCAATTCTGCTCTAATTAAAATTTAGAAAATATCAATCTCTTTTTTTTAAATCAAGTCTCGTGTTTCTATTATTCACCGTTTAGCAGTTCCAAGCGTTTATAGATAAAAACAGAGGCTACTTTGGCTTGTTTTTCTATGGAGAAATTAATCGTGTTTTGGCTCTAATCAAAACTTCAATTATATGTTCAATTTACACATATCCGAAAATCATACTCCTACTGTTAGTACTTCATGATATATGAAGCTTTGATTAATTCAATTTTTTCACATAGAGGGGCTATGTGAAAAAAATAGAATTTAATATAAAGTAATTTTTTTTTTTAACACGATCTATAAACCTATATTGGATGGAAATTTCTTTTTGTATGCGCCGCCGTACGAATTATATCCTCCTAATATCAATAAGTTATGTCAGCATTGCTACACCATTCTTATACAGAAAAGTAGTTGTAGCAATGTTTCTGATCACCCCGAAAGGGATTACGATCGTGAGTTTATATATTTATATTGGTGAAAGGTTATCAAGTAGGTAAATGAAACAATGTGTGCGATTGATTTTTTTTTATTATTATTTTTATTTAACTTCAAAGTCTTCTAACTATTTAACTAGCTAATTAACTGACATTAAAATCTTGTAGATAATAAGTTAATAACCCAGTAAAATTAAATAAATCAGAAGAAATAAGAAGAGTAGAATAAGAGTGAGCTCGAGGAAGGGAGAGGGGGCTCTAAAGGTGACTTTTTTCGCTTATTTCTCGAAATCTGTAAGTCGTATCGAAATGTCTTGTATGGACAAATTAAACCTGACAAAATTGCCTAAAAAACAAGTAGTATGCGTTTTTGTCATAGGACTTAACCTTTGAGGACTAGGGCTGAGAAAGTAACAGTGACTTGTTATAAGGGTGACAGATACGAGTAAAATTAAGTTTCATTTAATGATAGGTGTTTACCCTTTTGTACACAAACCACAAACACACTGCATAAGAATCCCTAACAATATTGTGAAGATAATATCTACCCAAAAAATAATTTAATATTGTTACTGCAAAACCTTAAAAGAACTGTTAAAAAAATAATTATGCACCTAATTGACCAATATCCTAGAATGTTAATTACGTATTCTAAGTAGGGACTAGGTAATGGTTATTTAAAAGGTACCAAACAATATTCATAACAGCTACTTAAGTTGACACAATGGCAGTAAGCTCGACGGAAGTGCAGTACGTGCTAACTTTGCTAATAGGAGTTACTGTAATCTTTTCCAGACTAAGTTACGTTTGAGTTTCGTTCAAAGTTTGAGTTATTAACGCTCGCTGTTTTGAGTTAAGTTCTAGCATACGATTTTCCATGCAGTGTTTTTATTGGCAAAAGGCCATCATCCTACACCACTTGACACGTAGGTAATTTAATAATAAATAATAATAATAAATATCTTGGACAATGTCACACAAATTATCTAGCCACATTTAAAGTACCAGAATCTAGCCTGGACTTGTATTATGATGACTAGACAAATAGATACAAAACATCCATGACTCGGGTACAAATATTCATTTTCATCATACAAATATTTGTCCCTTGCGGGATTCGAACCCGCGACCCTCGGCACAGCAGGCAGGTTCACTACCGACTGTGCTACCGGGCCGTAATTTCCTCCTGAAACCTTCAATATGGTAAAAGTAAGCCTTGCTACAAATAGGTAGGTAGTGTTTTATTACCTCGTGATGTAGGTTATACTTATAAGTAGGTTTTTAATATTTGACTATCAAAACTCAAAACTCATCATTATCTTATTTCCTTTTTAAGGGGTTTCCCTGACCGAACGACCTTGACTCTTTCAGAGCCACCTCACCTCTACGACATTTTAGTAGGTATACCTATTTTTGACTAGCTTGTCCTTCATTATGTCACAGTGGAGCTTTCTAATCCAAGGAAATCACATTCTAAAATCATAAGAATTCGCCCCAAATTTAACAATTATCTAATTAACTCATTAAATATTGGTCTTAAAAAAAATTTGCTAAATAGCAATTTCAGATCTTAATATTGTCTACACAAAGGTGTGTGTCGCAAGTGTGACTTCAACTTTAAAAGTAGATGCACATAATACAGATTTTTTCCAATATTTAGGCTTTCCTTAGAACACAGGTTTCATATGTATTTTATAGAAAAATAAGAAATATGATCTATAGCAAATAAAGCTGAGATGCTGAAGAATATTGCTACACTTTTCAATTATTTGTATGTCTTTCAAATAACGAGAAGATAGCTTCTAAAAACCAGTAAAATATAGCAGGAGCGTTTACCTATGGGGAGCCTCACATTTATCCGCGGCGAACGAGCCGAAGGAGGCGAAAGAATCGAATTTAAAAATTCTTTGTATGAAATTATATGACACCTCGCACACTTATCCGCGGCGAATCGGACGAATCGTCAGAAGAATTAAAAGGAAATTCGTTTCGTTCGCCTCATTCGACTCCTTCGCCGCGGATAGATATGCGTCGACCCTTAGAGGCCTTAGACACATCTGTAACCGACGTTCTAGGAAAAGGCTCGAAGGATTTCGATAACATTTTCTAAATAGTAATTTAGAGGACAAAAAATCGACCTCATCTCTGGAAAAACTAGTTTTTAACGAACAGAGTTGAGTAGCCCTATACACTCGTCTTGTGCCTACCTAATATAACACTCATTTAACCGCATCTAAAACGTCCATACCACTATAATTTATCACCCCCGCAATTTGGCTATCAAAACTAGATTTTTTTTTCGAAATTAAGTTGATTTGAATTAATTTCTGTTGCGGAAGACAATAAATAACTTAATCATCATAAATACGTTAAAAACTTTGCAATTTTAACAGTTGCTCTAACTTCAAAAATTGTGAATAAACAATCAGTTTCCGCATGCCAAACATAACAACTTCAGCCTTCTTTTTCGAAAAAGGTCAAAAGTTTAACAAAGCTAAGTTAGTTGTAAGTAACAGGTTGCGGTGAACTCAATTTTAAACGTAAACCGCAACTGGTTAGGTTTAACAGTGGTTTAAGTTAACATGTTGTATTGTACCTAAGTTATTGTCGTACTCTGTGAGAGATTGGCTGAAAATGTCAAGCCTAAGCAACTAAGTAAAATATTGTATATGATATTAGGTTTTTAGGGTACCGCGTAAGGGTGTCAACGAACGGGACCCTATTACCTCTTATTACCTACTAAACCTACAACTGAACTCGAAATTTTGTATTTAAATAATATTAGGTATATAGATAGTTTATTGTCGTCGTTTTTTATTTATTTGACTCTACCCACCGCTTCGGAAGGTGTTACGTTGTAGAGAAGATGCGGTCAGAAACTCTATCAACACACATCTTTTGAACAAAGCAAAATATACAAAGCTGTCTGTTCGTCCTTCCGTTAGGACACTCGGAGCCCTATATCGAGTTATCTTAATCTTGGGTAAAGCATAAATATACCTTCTTAATATGCTGACACTTTTTATAAGGGTATTATCAGACCATCAAACTGAACAACTTTCTCTATGGGACCAACATCGAAATCGCGAAGAAAAAAATCCATACATTTGGCTCAAGTAGGTTTGCAGTTTTGTATGGAAGAGCAGATTTTTTTTTTCGATTTCGATTTTTGTGCCGTTGAGAAAATTGTTCAGTTTGACGATCTGATTATCCCCTTAAAAAGTGTCAGCATATTAAGAAGGACCCTATATGCGTTTGATAAGATTCATTATTAGCAATCATTAATATTTTAAAACCCATACATTAGCCCACTGGCTTTAGCTGTTTGTGTGAACAGGTGTATACGGTGTCCACAAGCTAAAATAAACATTATCTTCTGGATCTAACGACGATTTTCAATTAATTGGGTTAGCTGTTGTCTCTGTAACTTTAATTTTAAATAGTTTGTTTAGAATTTTTACGCTTATATAGGTACACGTGTACAGTAGGAGCTGTGGCTGATGATGATGAGAGCATGAGTAGGTACTATATTACCGATTAGCGGTTCTTGGTATGTAAGATAGGTAATATCTTAAGCTAAAGTTAATCATTTTAACCCGTTAAAATGATTAAACTTTAGCTTAAGGCTTTGACTGCAAAATGACCGACAAACTGGGTGGCTGAGGATGAGCTGGCTGGCTGGTTTTCCCCCCTTAGTAAAAATATCTAGCTACGCCAATGGCCAAATCGTTTTGCGGAAAAATGTTAAGCTCGCTTCGCTCGCTCTGGTCTCTATTTTTACTATTGCTCTGCTTACATAAACTGATACGAGTTTTAGCACAGCCAAGTCATATAACGGAATAAAGTCGAGCTCGCTTCGCTCGCTTCGCTCGCTCCATAATTATTTTAAATTTTGCAACTACTTTCGTAAAATACAATTTGGATGTAGCTTTTGTCGGTCAATTTTTAAATATCTCAAAACCTAATCTTTTGCTGACACAAATCTTAGCTACAGGCCCGCCGCCGTCAAACTACAGTTATGGGGGGCGGCCAAATATATTTGTCCAGGGGCGCAATATTTGTAAATATGGGTACTTATCCCTAATAATTTAGGCTATGACATTACCGCCGTCACCAAAATATTGGTTCAGGATGATGATGATGATTAAAATGTTTACCTAAAAAAAGGTAACGATCAACATCGACATGAAGTATAGAATCCAGGTGATTTAAAAAAGAAATATTTTTTTCCTAAATTCAACTGTTTTCTAAACTTGTAATTAAACTTATTAGAACAAAATGCGTAGAGAGGTAACCTGAAACCGCTGCATTGGCGGGAAAAGCGTGTAGCAGTAACTTTTACCTAGGAATAGTATTGAAAGAAAACTAACTATTGACAGAGTAATAGAAACCCGATGAGTAAGACAGTATAACCACTAGACATACTGAGCTAACTACGACGGTTAAAGTAGGTGAAGAAACGCAACATAATTAACTGTTAATTAACGTCAACTTGACGCACTAAACTACTTAACTAAACAACATTACTAAACTTAAAATCTAAAGCAAACATTCTTAAACAATCTTAGACTAGATCAAAGAAACCGAATCTAACACAAATCGCATTCACAAAACCGCAAACATAACTGCAAACTCACCTGTTAGATCTGATCACTATAGTTTTGAAGATCTGCAAGCACTATACAACTTTACACAATCACGGCTAACACAGTCACAGAAAGAACTTTGTTTTTATAATATTTTGGTCACAAACGAATCACTCGCGGTAAATGAAACGCGGAGAGTGCGCGGAGTCGTGCGCGCGTGTCGATCCGTCGCCCCGTTATGTCGAGCGGCGCGGGCGCAACGCAAGCGCACCGTGGAAAGCGGTCGCGCTTTGTGCCGGCATAGAGTAGGCTAATGGCCGTAGAAGAGAATTGTAGGCATTCATCAACATCTGTACCTGAAAGGTATTAACTTCAAACAATCAATCAAATTAGCCCAAATCTACCCAACGCTGGGCATAGTCCTCCTTTCTATTGCGCCATTCCTCACTGTCTAATCACTGATCCAATGCAAGCCCGTCACCCTCTCAAAGTCATCGGACCAACAACACAACGTGCATATTATGGTCGGCCTGCCTCCTTCCGTCTCTTGTCTTGGCCATCACCCTGATACTGTCTTGGTTCATCGGCCATCTTCTCGTCTAGCGCTCATCTGCACTTGAAGCGTGATTCAAGTGATTGACTGCTTTGTGATATATACTAATAATAAGACACGTTTTCGACCCTGGTTCTTCATAACTTGAATCTATTCACAAAGCCTGAAACGCAGAAAACATTGCATGAAAATGTCTCAACCACTAATACCACGGCAATTCCACCGATTATTATTTCTTTTAGAATTTGGATTATTTGGATCAACTCTTCGGGAAGACATCCAAGTAGTATTTTGCGCCTCTTATTCCGCCACGATGAAGACCAAGGACTGTCTTTGTGGAAGTTAGGAATTCTGTTGTGATTGTAACCTTTGTTTTGTCTTCTCGAATGTAAGCAGTAGACAAATCCGGCCCAGTGCCAATCAGCAGGACTGTTATTTACTGTGTCTTCACCCTTTGTGCAAACCGTTGTCTCTGTGAAGTCAAAGAAAGAACACGGTTTGGTAGACTCTGAAAGAGACTTACTAGGTATCTTAGAGTTACTGATAAATATACTATGCAAATGTATTACAATATCAATGTAGATAGGTATTTATAAACATCACAGCCATGATTCTTCTACATACTGCTGTCATGTTTTATATGTTCATTTGTTTCCACGTCGTCAAATCTACCTACATCTGCGTCTGCCCAGTTATTCTGTGGCACTGCAGGTTATCAATGAAGATGGGAGATGTAATCTCGTAGGCTCGATCGAGGGAAAGTGGACACTGGACTTGGATGTAGAAGTGGACGTAGGTTATGGTCTGACAATCGGCTTTATTGTGTACCCACTTAGGTAATAAATAACCAGCGGGCAGTTTGATTGGACAAGTTTGTAGATATACTAGACAACGATCATGTTGATTTCTCACAGCCGATTTCGACTACAGTGACATGACAGCTTATTTACAAAAGCTGTCTAGTGCGCAGTAAATTCTTCATTTCACTTAGCTGGTGGAGGTATCCTTTCTTTCCACAGAGGGCATCTCGTAACAGATAGGTCATTATTTACAACCTTTTCATGCAATGTAAAGATATTTAAAAAAACGCTAATATGAAATCTGTGCACTACGATGCGATGAGAAGTCATGAAGAAACTCTAACAACAACAGCAAAAGACTACATAGAGATATTAGCTAACATTTCAATCAAAACAAAATGCCTTCCTAAATCAATTTCGTTGAAATAAAAGCCAATAAACGATCAACATAGTAATTTCCTAGCACTTAGTATTCAGATCTCGTGTCTCTCGTCCTTGACGGTGAATACCAACGAGGGGAAATGGACGTTACATCCTGATTGTACATATTTATAGTATCAATCTATATATGTATGGAGGTCAATGTCGGGAGAAACTCATGGTAATTCAACTTTTCTTATAAATTGCTAATATACTTCGTACCTAGTAGAAATCTATTTATGATTATAGAGTGCTATCTATTAATTGAATTCCACATAACTGTATAATTTAGCTTATGGTAGGTGTAGGGTCCGGAAAAAGCCGAAATTGAAGAACCCGTGGCCTTCCCAAGTATCATTGCCGAGACAAAAGCACACCGCTTCTGATCTGGCTTAGCCACATAGAAAAATTACCTTGGCTCGACCTACAGGTCGAAGTCCACAAGGTCGCCACAGGTAAAAGTTAGAACGACGTAGTGGAGACTGAACTACGTGAGCTTCAAGCCAGCTGCAGGGGAGAGGGTGCGCAGGATCGAGAAAAGAGTTCTCTCGTTTCGGAGATCAAGATCAATTATGGGTCGCTGAACCAACGAAGTTGGTTAGTTATTTAATTCAATTTAGGAACGTGTCAAGTAATAATAACATTATGGTCATCGACTCTTTTTCTTTTACGCTTTTTCTCTCTCATTTGCTATGTCACGCTGCATTGATGCTAGCCTTACAGGGCAAAACAACGATGCCTTCAACAATTTCAATTTGCTGTTTTGGATTCGGTAAGAACTTACTTATAAAATTAGTACTCGAGCTAGTTATATTGTGAACTCATTAATTCATCATATTGTATATTCATCATTTTCGTTTTCTTTCCTTTCTGTTTTTATTTCGAGGTCCAGATGTTTCAGCCATTCTTCCGTAGGTACTTCAGTAAAAAACCGGATATGCCTAAAAAGCATTATCATTCCTCAACTTCTGCCATAACATAATCATCCATTCAGATTAGCTAAAAGTATGGCAGAGATATCAAACGACATTGTAAAAGCAATTTCAGTCTGTAGAGATAAGATATTGAGAGGTATTGGCGTAGGAAGCCTTTTACAGCTTTTATTGAATGAATCAGATTATAAAATAGTAAAATTATTTTGTTTCTTACATTTTATATGTTGCATGTAGGATTTTTACGAGTTGTTCAAGGAAAATACCATTCACAGGGCAAGGAATTCGAATTCTCAATGAATGAAATACAAACTGGTCCTATTATTCAATGCAAATTTTGGGGTGTTATTCTGTATCATACTTAAATAAAATTGTTTAATCTATCTAGGTAGCATTTAGTACCATCCATTTTGTGGTACTTTCATAGATCATAGATCGATCGTTTTCCAATCGTCATGTGTTTTGTCAGCATTCGCAATTTGTAGGCGTAGAGCAGATGACTAAAATGTCCTTCGGACACACTGTTCATCAAATTAGACAGTATGGAAATCCAGGAGTCCAACCTCGCGGATAAAATGCCCATTTTGACGGCCAAGGCCAAACGACTGTTCCTATCCTGCGGCCAAAAAGTCTACCGTCTCATCGTCTGCGTCTGCTTAGTAGGTATAGGCAAACAGGGCAGATTCTTAATATTTAGTTGGTATTTGGGTGCGCAAAAGAACGAGAGAAATGCCCTCTCAACTATACATAAATACATAGGTTTAGGTATCCATTAAACACATTATTTTCGCATCTCGCGTCTCTCCCCTAATCAATCAACAAAATATACTTTTTGTTTGACGTGAATTAAATTTGGTATGAAATTTAATTCTTTTTCTGGAATAATACCAGAGGCCTAGCTCAATCTCAAAATAGGACTTACCAATCGATACCTAGGTAAGCCTACCTTTTACCAATTGACTAAAACAAGTTCTTATTAGCAAGGATACGATTACATCACCGTCCATTTCCGCAGATATGTCGCAACGCCCACTCTTGGCTATATAAGGACCAGCGGCAAACAAGGTGTTAACATTTTAGACTCATTTTATTAAGTTGCCCAAATATTATTTTCATGTCTTAAAACTATTTTGCAACTACAGGTGACAGTTGTATTCTAAATACCCCCTGAGTGAAGTCGGAAATCGGTAGATCTCCCGTAAAACCGGGAGGTTCGGGAACACTGCTTAGAAAATTAGAGACCAGATAAAATCAACAACTTCACAAAGAAATTCTTCTAATTCCAAAAGGTTGTCGTTTGCATTAATAATTCAGTGTTGCCAACACAATTAGGTTTATGATGAGGGTAGAACAAAAGGCTAGATTATCTCGGGGCTTGTAAACGGCCGAATTAAATAGTTAGAGGGGCGGGAATGCGCAGGAGTCTTGTGGTATGCCTGTATGTGGGGACTTGCAGTGCCGGCTGGGCATTCGATACTGAAAAAACCCGATGATTCAGATTCCGATGAAAATTATGATGTTTGTTGAATGGTCTTATATGTCTAGTCCACAAATTCAAAGTCGCTCAGATCAGCGAGCAATGGAAAGAGCTATGCTCGGTGTTTCTCAGAGAAAAGCATCCTTTTCCCTTGCTTTTTATATTGATAAGTATTTTATGTTTTGGTGTGCAAATAAAGAGTATTGTATTGTATCTCATCAGGAATGAGAGATGATACGTCAGAGCATTGAAGTACCTATTTAATAAGGCGCAGGCGGTCTGAAAAAAACTCTTACACCAGGGCTCTGCCCACACGATAAGAAGAAGAAGTAAACATTGCTCCGGAAATTATCAAGCTGAAGCAGCAATGGATTGATCATAACTACCGAAGAACAGACAACCGACCGGTGGGGAGTCGAGTTCTACTTATATATGACACGACTTGGCAAGCGAAGCAAAATGCGGAAGGCCCTGCAACTTGAACTAAGCAACCACCCCTGCAACCCTTGCTTTCAGAGCCTGGTGAAAAGTTCATCCGAATCCGAAGCCTTTTTGATGCCACAGAACAGAACCATCATCATCTAAGCCGATGGACATCCACTGCTGGACATATGTCTCCCACAAGGATTGCCACAATGACCGGTCCTGCGCTGCACTCATCCTACAGGTTCCCGCCGCATTCACCAGGTCGTCGGCCTACCGTATCATATTTCGTTCCATGCCATGCCATGGAACAGAATAACTATCATCAATCGCTTAAATTTTAAACTCAAAAAGGTCTAATCTAGTACCATAAACGAGAATTCGAATTCCATCATTTAGCTTCTACAGCGCATAAAACGCTTAAAGTTATGTTGTTTTCACGGGAGCGATTATCGAGCCATCTGCGCTCGCGCAGCGTTAGTCATTGTTCATCACATCGGAGTTCCATCGCGCATGCTAATTGGGACCTTGGGGGTGCTTCGGATGCTTCGGGTGGTTGATAACATCGCCGATGTGGATGGTTATGGTCCATGGCGTTTGTCTCGAGTCATTAGACGCAAATACAAAAATAAACTCACGAACATCATTCCTATAGGGGTGGTCAGAAAATTAACTAAAAAATATCGAGTCAATAAACTCACGGCCAATTCTTTTAGGGGTGATCAGAAACCAAACTACAACATAGAACAACCAAGCATCCTTTGAAGCGTGCAGTTGTTTGAAGTTTCTTATTGAAGGTTTAAAGATGGAATGACTTACTATCAATTAATTTTATAGGTGAAGGTGACTAACTGGCTTGACCAACCTTTCGCATAAGACTGCACAAGAAACCTTTAGCACCTTAGTTTGGTTGCCTCATACGATGCCCCAAGAAATGTGAAAGAAAATGTGGTGGTCTCCATTCAAAGCCTGAAGAACCACACGTCTATTAAGTAGTGTTTTCATTTTGTAATTGTAACACCTTGTATTCAATATTTTTAATTCTTTTGTTCATCAATGACGCAGTCACCATACTTATATGTATTATGGCGGTATTATAGCTTTAAGGAAATAGAAACAAATGTTTTATTTCATTGCCCGGCCACGATTCTCAGCCTTCTAACAAATATCTCTTGGAGCTAGGAACAGAACGCAATAAAAGATTTATTAGGCGCGATTTCCCATTAGCCGGCCGAGCTGCAGCCAATTTAATTAGCCGGTCACACGGAAGGATGCTATAACAAAACGCAAACACGAGTACCGTGTACGTACACATTTTTGGTAAAGGTTTCTTCCCATGGGAAACTTCATGGGCGGACAAGTGGATAGAAAGAAACGTTGTGTAACATTTAGAGAATATTTTAGCCTACCTTATTCCTCGCCGGCCGGACTTCATCGCCTATAACTATCGAACCTGTAGGTAAATTATGGAGTGACAGTGAAGAGGATTAAAGAGTTTGGTTTCATTCCTAACCCGTAGGCTTTTTCACGCGTTCAGAAACTCAGAAAGTGCGTTCTTTATTTTGGACCACAGAAATACCCACACAGCAGCATCTACTAGATATCTATTAGATATTTTGTAGACACTTAGATATTTTGTAGATGTCTATTAGACATCTTGTAGACATTTGTGCTGTTGGGGATAACGCGCCTATATTACTTAGATTTATGTGCTCTAGACTAGACAAATAGATCCCTAATTATAGGAAGCTACTCTAGTTACCCCCGAATTGGTTTTAATATAGTGAAGACCTGATGACGTGCTTTGGGGATAGACGTTGGAATTCCTCAAAAGTTGATAGCCAACCAGGCGAAATAGGCGATTACCTGCTCCAAAAGGAATTCATATATTTGAGTAAACTCAAGTACCTATATGAATTCCTTTTGGAGTATAGTTAGGGTTAACCCTAACTACTTACGAAAAGTTCATAAATAATTGCATTTTGTTTCTCAAATGAGGAAAACGCAATATTTTAATTCCTAAGCATTGTAAACAAGTGCCAACAGGGTCTATCTCAACAAATGCGATGTCGGTAAATTAATTGTGGGTTCTGAGCGGGCGCTGAAAGCGATAGCGTGAGGATATCGATCATCGGCGCGGGGCGCAGCGGCAGCGCACCTGCGAGTGCAAGTGCCTACACTATTGCTAGTATTTACCTATCTTCTATAGATGCGCGATTTGTTGAAACTAAGTATTAATTTCTGTTTGGGTGATATGGACCTAGAGTGCGATTTTTGAAACTCATTCACAGAGCTCAGCAGTTGAAAATGTCAAAATTACTGTGGAAATATGCATCTTTCTACTGCTGATTTTACTTTCAAAAATCATACTTCATGGAGTAATTTAATGTTAAATCAGCAGTAGAAAGATGCACGTCTCCATAGTAATATTGACATTTTCAACTGCTAAGTTCAACGAATGAGTTCAAAAATCGCACTCCAGAAAAAAAACTGAGAAACAAATGTTGAAATGGGTGCATGCATGGTCTTACTAGAATCGACAGGATAGAAGACCGATCGCGCTAAATAAATCTCGACTGAAACGTCGTTGGGCTGCATGCGAATCACAACTTTTTACGCATTCGGTATCGTGCTAATCATTTGACAACTAATGACAGTATTTGACAGATCGCTGAGACGTTTGAAGCTGTCACAAGATAGTAAATAAGTCAAGTTTAGTGCGATACTGAATTCTGCACAGTTGAATACTGGATTGCAATGTGATGAGAACTGAAATTGAATAGGTAAGGATTAATTGAACAGCAAAAAGCATACATAATGAGCCAGGTGAATCCAGGCATATCGACCATGCATGGGGAAAACGAACTTTCGGGTTCGGCATAGGTTAGTTAAGTAGGTGTGGATGCGGTAATCAGGGCCTCTACTCTAGGGTTGCCAACCCTACTATATAATATAGTATCCTACTATATTAGGGGCCCTACTACTATAATTCTGAGAAAAATATATAGTAGGCAAAACTACTATATTTTGATGAGCAAATATAATTTATAGAGAATTTACATATATTGGTACTTAGGTCCAATAAAAATGACCAATAACTTAACATTATTTTGACATCATCACACATCATCATCACTTCATCACATTTTGTTCCATAAACAATTTTCTTCTAAATATACTACTGACAAATGATAACAAGTTTTCCTAAAGTCAGATTTATCTATTTTTTTTGAAATTATATTATCTCTGTATCGAATCCAGCGATTTCTGCGTTTACAGGATGTATTATTTTCTATAACGAATACGAAATAGAGAAATGATTTTTCCTTAAAAATAAGAACTTGGTATTCAAACCAAAAAGTAGCAAACAAATTAAATTAACAAATTCGAAACATACTATATTTTTTCTTATTTTTTCCCGATCTACTATATTTTTTCGGGCTTTATGGCTCGAAATACTATATTTGGTCTAAAAAAAGTTGGAAACCCTACTCTACCCGCACATTCGAACTTCGCAATTGCGTGAAGGTTTTCGTTCCCATGTCAACTCTATTACAATGAAGTGTGGACCGAAACAGTGGCGATATATCGAACACCGAAAGTCCGGGTGCAGGGCCAGGAAACTAGACAGTCTATAGGTACTGGGTGGTTCAAATGCTAAAAAAAGCTTTTTAACAAAAAAATTCAACCGCCGAAAAAACTGAAAAGCAAAAAATAATAATTAATTTTACCTTAATAACTAAATTCTTAAACTAATGTAAGTAAGTATATCAAAGTATATAATATTGTTTTGCAATTATTTTGAGTTTTTAATTAACCTTAATAACTAAGTTCTTAAACGAATGCAAGTATACCTAAGTAATTTTGAGTCGGCGCCAAACAAGAAAATTAATTAATTGCGTGATGCGCGCCAGCAACCCGAACGGGCACACACCACGTAACGTAACCAATATAACATCACTATCCACACAGGCCCTGTACCCGGACTTTCGATTTTCGATATATCGCGACTGTTTCGATCCGGACTTCATTGTAATAGAGTTGACATTGGAACGAAAACGTTCACGTAATCGTGAAGTTCGAATGTCCGAGTAGAGGCCCAGGTGCATACGTCCCGTCTCGTTGCTAGTGGTCGTGCGGAGAGCTTGCATTGTTAATTTCATTTTGGTTATTTCTTTAAATTTAAGGTTATTTAGTGATCTTTGTTCATGGATTGTTTGGCGCCGACTCAAAATTACTTAGGTATACTTGCATTCGTTTAAGAACTTAGTTATTAAGGTTAATTAAAAACTCAAAATAATTGCAAAATAATATTATATACTTTGATATACTTACTTACATTAGTTTAAGAATTTAGTTATTAAGGTAAAATTAATTATTATTTTTTGCTTTTCAGTTTTTTCGGTGGTTGAATTTTTTTGTTAAAAAGCTTTTATTTTATAATTTTTTGTGGCTATAATCTTCTAATTACTACATGCATAATTTTCGATTACTTTTAAAATAGCTACCTACCTTTTAACCACAGTATAAGAAAGAGTATATATTACTACATACAGTATTGTCCATAGCCTCCCTGCCTCCCACCAACTTTTTACCTCACCGCCTCTTGTTACCTCGGTAATTACCTGTGTTTTGTTACAACCTTTTTTTTTTTGACGCTGGGAAAAAATGCATTATGTATACCCTCCCGTTGGGGGATGGGAGGGGTATGTGGGACTCCCCGGTGCGTGTCACCGGTATACCCACTAAAATAACCCAGCGGCACTCCATCTTCGCCCGGATGGCAGGGGACTGGGAGACCAGCAGAGCCTTTACGTCCTGTCCCCCGCCGGCGAGTTTTGTTACACCCTGTGTTGAGGCCTGATGAGCTAGAAAATATAAGTCTGGCAGAATTTGCTGTGCGATACGAAACGATTCCAAATAGTATGTGGAGTGAGGAAGATGGTGATATCGAACTGAGAGAACCTGATGATGAGCCTATAAGAATAAGATATATACGATTGAGGGACGGTTCACGCATGCGAGTAAGAAGTTTAGTTGAATATTTTTTCCTCCTATCCTCCACTTGTGATCCACTTATCCATGTGCTTATAAAGTGATCCCAAGACGTAAGTCGTAGGGCTGGATAAGTGGGCACATAAACATTTTATTATAATTATTTTGTCACACGTTTTCATCCAACCCCTGCCTACACACACCCACAAATACACACACACACACTCACACACACCCCCACACACACAAACACAAACACATCCAAACACACCAACACATGAGCGCGCTTTAGCGTGCACTGTGCACTCATATGCAGCAGATCTCTGCGTACCCTCTGGCCTTATGGCAAAGTATGTAACTATATAAGGAAGCTGATGCTTTAATCACAGTTTTACTTTTTAAGCATCAGCAGCTGAGTAAGATTGAGTAAAATTAAAATACAAAACCAAAAATTGTTTTGTTAACTTGTAAGAACAAAATGTATTAATGTAACTTTATTAGCAAATTATAAACAAACACACCAACACACGAGCGCGCTTTAGCGTGCACTGTGCACTCATATGCAACAAATCTCTGCGTACCCTCTGGCCTTATGGCAAATTATGTAACTATATAAGGAAGTTGTTTTGTTAACTTGTAAGAACAAAATGTATTAATGTAACTTTATTAGCAAATTATAAAAATTCTGTAATTTACGTGTAAAATTTGGTAGCCTACCTACCAAATAAAACAATAAAATTTCGTAAAAAATATGTTTTTTCTTTAAAAATTACAGTAATTTATTGTTTTAGAATCCAAAAAACAAATTAATGTTCTGATAGATGCGAATTTAAAATACGCTGGTTATATTATTATTTAGTAGGGACTTTTTAGTTTTGAAGTAAATTTTTTATTTCAAAATTTTCAGTGTTGGTGTTATATTGGGTTAACATATTCATTGTAAATGTAAAGGGAGCATGAACACGAATCATTTATTTCAATCGCCGATGATATGCTATAGATTTTTGAGGAGTTCTATTGTATATCTCCCTTTACCAGATCTTCACCAAATTAGAATGGGACCACCTCTGAAGTATGACCTAAAATGGAACATGAACACGAATCATTTCTTTCAATAGTCGATGATATGCTCTAGATCTTTGAGGAGTTCTGTTGTCTATCTCCGAAGCCCTTTACCAGATCTTCACCAAATTAGAATGGGACCACCTCTGAAGTATGACCTAAAATGGAACATGAACACGAATCATTTCTTTCAATAGTCGATGATATGCTCTAGATCTTTGAGGAGTTCTATTGTCTATCTCCGAAGCCCTTTACCAGATCTTCACCAAATTAAAATGGGACCACCTCTGAAGTATGACCTAAAAGGGAACATGAACACGAATCATTTCTTTCAATAGTCGATGATATGCTCTAGATCTTTGAGGAGTTCTATTGTCTATCTCCGAAGCCCTTTACCAGATCTTCACCAAATTAAAATTGGACCAGCTCTGAAGTATGACCTAAAAGGGAACATGAACACGAATCATTTATTTCCATAGTCGATGATAGGCTATAGATCTTAGGGGAGTTCTATTGTCTATCTCCGAATCCCTTTACCAGATCTTTACCAAATTGAAATGGGACCACCTCTGAAGTACGACCTACCAAACAAAAAAAAAATATCAATATCGGACTACTCTGTAAGAAGTTATCGGATCATTTATTTCAATCGTCGATGATATGCCATAGATTTTTTGCGGAGTTTTATTGTCTATCTCCGAAGCCCTTTACCAGATCTTCACCAAATTAAAATGGGACCACCTCTGAAGTATGACCTACTAAACAAAAAAAAAATTATCAAAATCGGACTACTCTGTACAAAGTTATGCGTGTTCATACATAAAAAAAAAATATACGCGTCGACTTGAGAACCTCCTCCGTCTTTTGTTTTTTCGTCGGTTAAAAAACAGGATCGTTTAGAGGCGTATTGCATGCAGCAATTACTTATTTAACCTAAATAGGAGTACAGCAATCAGCTAAGTATTTCCGCTCCATTGATTCAAATCCGTTTTTTGTTTTAACAAACGCCAAATGTGTCCTTATTTTTTCCTTTGTTAGAAATTAAAGAATGATTAACGTATCTTTAGGCCAAATATACAATGCAATGTAGGTACTTGCTTCTAGAAATCGAATTCGATCATAAAGGCCGCTTGTTAGAGAATAGGGACAAACCTATTTCTCCCCTTGAGTTTCGAAGAAAGGGATAAGGTGTCTATGCAGCAACCAAGCACAACATAAACGAATAGACGGATGGCCATCATCATCATCATCCTGACATCGTTCATACACTGCAGAACAGAGCCCTCTACTCTAACAAGGAGCGCCACGAAACATTAGCCTAAACTTTATTCTTTTGATAACTCCCTCTCTCTCCCTCTCTCTCTCTTATTTTCTCGTTTTTTTTCTTTTTTATATAATTCGGAGCGTTCCATATACAAACGAAGTCTGGTTATATTTCCAGTACCAACCAATTAAAGTCAATTTTTTTTTCAGAAACAGTCTAGAGAAACTGATCTCTATTATGCTTGTAAGTAATGAATGTATCTCCGTAAAATAGGTCCTCATATGGTTCTCATAGATTTCTATACAAATCTTAATCCTAACATTTAAACTCTACAGGGTTATTTGTAATTCGACGTATTCCTTTCAGGACGTTAAGGGGCAGCCTAAATGCAATTATGTGAACCCCCATATGTGGGGTCGGAAATTAATAGTTTTCGAGATATTTGGAATTTAAGGTTTTTTACCAAAAACCCCATTTTTTCGCACTTTTTCTTAAATAAAAAAAAAATATGCTTATTCTATGGCGTCGATTTGAATTTTAATTCATAGCTAACACTTTTTCCGATATTTTTTCATAAATCACTGTCCGATCATACTGAGCAATTCAAAATAAATCAACAGTAATCATCAATAATTCAACATAACAATGACAGTTAATTTTTGAAAAAAAAATTACAAAGTGTTGAAATCATGCGGTTTTTCTCAAAAAAAATGTATGAAAAAAAGTGTGCGTTTTACTGAAATAGCTGCCTCGTTTTGTTAGCTTTCTAAAAAGATATAAATGTTTTAGAAAAAAATGGAATTACAACGGCAAAAAAGGTTTTTTACTTAGTACGTGATACGTAGAGGCAACATTATTCTCTTGGAGAAAAATTTTACGATTTTTTTTAGATAACATTATTTATTTATTTAAATCTGCACATCTTACTCAGATTGAGCCCCTAGGTTACATGCAAGCACTTTCTTAGTTCATTTGTAGTTAATCTTGAAGTAAAGGTAAAATCTCATTACCTCCGCTGTGTTTATTATGCGCTGCCTTAAGTCTTCTACGTTGTTTACAGAGGTTTGATAAACAAGGTCTTTCATGTGTCACCAGACATGAAAATTACATGGAGTCAAGTCAGGGCTTCTTGCAGACCATGAATTGGCCGTCCTCTACCAATCCATCTATTCGAATAAGTTGCAAGTCGGGCCAGTAACGTAACCATTTTAGGAATTGGTAGAGGAAGGCCACTCCTTGGCCTGCAAGAAGCCCCGACTTGATCTCATGTAATTTTTATGTCTGGGGATACAATGAAAGACCTTGTTTATCAAACCCCAGTAAACAACGTAGAAGACTTAAGACAGCGCATAATAAACGCAGCGGAGGTAATGAGATTTTACCTTTACTTCAAGATTAACTACAAATGAACTAAGAAAGTGCTTGCATGTAACCTCAATCTGAGTAAGATGTGTAGATTTAAATTAGTAAATAATGTTATCTAAAAAAAATCGTAAAATTTTTCTCCAAGAAAATTTTGCCTCTACGTATCACGTACTAAGTAAAAAACCTTTTTTGACATTGTAATTCCATTTTTTTCAAAAACATTTATACCTTTTTAGAAAGCCAACAAAACGAGGAAGTTATTTCAGTAAAACGCACACTTTTTTTCATACATTTTTTTTGAGAAAAACCGCATGATTTCAAGACTTTGTAATTTTTTTTCAAAAATTAACTGTCATTGTTATTGATTTATTTTGAATTGCTCAGTATGATCGGACATTGATTTATGAAAAAATATCGGAAAAAGTGTTAGCTATGAATTAAAATTCAAATCGACGCCATAGAATAAGCATATTTTTTTTTTATTTAAGAAAAAGTGCGAAAAAATGGAGTTTTTGGTAAAAAACCTTAAATTCCAAATATCTCGAAAACTATTAATTTCCGACCCCACATATGGGGGTTCACATAATTGCATTTAGGCTGCCCTTTAACGTCCTGAAAGGAATACGTCGAATTACAAATAACCCTGTATATTACGGTTCATTATTATAACGGAAATCTGACTCATTCTAAGATTCTAAGCATAGAGATTAGTTTCTAGATTGTTTCTGAAAAAAAAATCACAGACTGAAATTGGTTAAAATTAAAACTACGACAAAACTTCGTTTGTATGCAGCGCGCATTTTATAAAGCCGAACGGTAGGTTCTATTGTAATTATTTTACTTTTGACAACATTGTCAGTTGACTAGGTAATTGACTTCCTCCAGTTTTTATTCTAGCGTCATGCCTCCTACCTCCTACTCCTTCCACAATCATTTGAGCAATTTACCAAATCGTCAACCTGCGGTTTCCATGTGGGCGGTTTATACTTGTCTTCAAGTCTTCAGGGTACATCGAAGGGAAATTCGTTCACCATTGTTTGCTTGTTTGATTAGCGTAATACTTACTCTCTCCTGAAGAGAATGCGACATGTATTGCGTAACTGTTAGTTAACAATGTCGTATCTATCTAACAAGGTTCTATTTACGCTTCGTTTCAAACTTTCTATTTGGACAAAACAATAAGTAAGTTTGTAAATCACAAGTAAATCAATTTTTTATCGTGTAGGTAAGTACAGTCACCAGCAGATTTATCGTAGCAAACAAGGTGGTCAAATATTTCTAAGCAGTTCTAATTTTCAATAATTTCTTTACTCATAGTCAATCAAAAATATAGGAACGCCGAGAACATCAAATATATCGACGCAGTCATGGTGGCCATAAACATCTGAACAGTTTCGGATAAAAAACCTTACCTTTAAAACTCCGTTATTTTACATGTTAATTTTAAATAACATTGAAAAGAAATTATTGAAAATTCGCTGTTCACATATTTATGACAAAATACACGTTTAGATATAATTGGTAACATTTACTGTAGGTAAATAATTTAATGTAAATTAGCACTGCTCAGATATATTTGGACACCTTGTATGCTACGATATATCTGATGGCGACTGTACCTAACCTAAAATAAGTACGATTTTGTTGCATTGATAAAAAATAAATAAAATAATGGATATTGTAGGTAACTAATGAAGTCATAAGTTTATTCTAAGCTACTAAAAATAAAAACTGCTTCATTATCATTTACAGGGTGTTAGTGTAAGAAACAGTGTCACTACTTTAACCCCTTTATGGAGTTATTAAGTATATTTAAGAGTATATTGTATTGCACTCAATGATATTGAATAAAGTTTCCTGAGAAAAATGGAAGAAATTAGCAAAAAAAAATTAAATGTTGGTCTTTCTACGCAAAATAGTGATCGAACGTTTGTATGAAAAATATTTTTTTCTTTTGCGAAATTCCGTTTTGTTCTTTTGGGAAAATTGTTCAGTATAATGACATAATGAGTAGGTATTAGGTACAATCACCCATAATGCAACTGTCTACCCTATTCAGGGTGTTAGATTAAACAGTTGCATTACTTTAAGCGGTGACCATGATACTGAACAACCATAAGAAATTAGCAAAAAAAATTTTCGACTTGTCATACAAAAGTTTGATCAGCTGATAGCATTTAGTATGGGAAGTACAAATTTCTTTTTACGAATTTCCTGGAGGTTTCTTTGGGAAAGTTGTTCAGTATCATTGGTACAATCACCCCTTAAAGTAATGCAACTGTTTACCATAGCACCCTGTATAATAATATTGGTGTTTTATCTAGGTACACAAGACTATGAATTAAGCTGCCTAAGGCAAACCTTCGACCCCTTCGTCTCACACGGGACTGTACTGTGTGTTCATCCGTTTACAAGACCCAATCCCTCAATGGTCACAGTCCTCTAGGGTGTAGGCCAGCTAGGTATAGGTACCATACATGGAGGCCGAGAAAACAGCAGCTGAGCACGTGCTGCTGAAAGATAACGGGCTAGAACACTATCGGCTTGAATCGACGGTCACAGTTGGTACTTAGGACGCTATCCAGAAGTCTTCGGCAGCATCGACCAGATGGTAAGATTCCTAGAGCTACGAGTTTCAAAAATCGCAGTCCGTAGGGCTAGGGCCAGCATGTATCACGAGAAAGCGATAAAACAATAAAACCGTCATGCGCGATCATTTTGACATGCATAAAGTAACAAATTAAGTTGGACAGAACGAATAACAAATGAATGGTTAAGGAAAAGAGAATATATTCTAAAAACAATCGAAAACTGGAGGGAAAAAATGATCGGACACTTGATATGAAACGACAATTTCTTTAAAATCATACTGGAAGGGAAGATAGAGGGGAAGAGAGGCAGAGAGACAGCCTAGAGAGTTATCTAGCCCAAGTGAAGGAAAATGTTGATGTCTTGTCGTATCAGGAACTTAAAGAGACTAGCGGAAAAGCGACAGGATTGGCGAATACTCCACCGACAAGAGCGTGGCTCTTTAATAATATGATGATGATGATGATGAAAGTCGTCCCAAGCAGTGCCTTAAAACGAAAGTCTTCGACCTGTCGTGTTGCCATCAGTGATGACATATGGAACAATCAAGGCCTCATAAAAAGGCAGAAAGTCACCCAAAGGGCAATGGAGAGGGCTATGCTCGAAGTTTCTGATATCGAATCAGAAATGAAGAGATCCGCAAAAGAACCACAGTAGCTGACATAGCCCAAAGAAATGCTAAACTAAAGTGGCAGTGTGGGGCACATTATAATTTTCTCGTTTTGTCGGGGGTGGTCCACCTAATACTAGGCCCGCAGCTTACCTACTGAATAACCGTCACATCAGGCAAGAACCTACCAAACAGTGTAAAGCTACTTGCGGTTGCAAATAGGTAAATAGTTACTTACCTATATTACAATATAATGCAAAATATCGTTCCAGTTGCTAACTAGACTTGGCAGAGTAGCGCGAAACAAATAGCAGTGGCACGAAATAAATTAAAATACACGAGTAGCTGCCATTAGCGTTTTTATTCTTTTACATTAGAATAGGAACTTTCGGAGCGTATCGGGCGAGATTATGTTTATTTATAAACACGTTGTAAAATCAGGCTGTGTCCGTAAACGCCTCAAATGTGGATTAGTTATTGTTGTGAGGTGATTTATTAGCTTCATGCTCTATCGATGAAATTACAAAGATCCATAGAATAAGAAAGTACCTATATGAGCAAAGGTCCCTATTCACGTAAATAATAGAGTTCCTGAAGGTTTTTGCTTCGGAACCCGTCAAAACTATTCCGAGATCGAAAATTTTTTTTTAATTGAAGCTTGTTTAAAATAGGTACTACAACCTTTACAGTTTAAAAATTGACGCTTTTTTTTTGTATAGAAATCTTTGAGCAAGTGTAACTTTGAAACTATATAAAACGAGCTTTTACCCGCGACTTCGTCCGCATAAATTATATACCAGATTTTAAGTCAGATGATAAGCTATCAAACAAAAAAAGTTTCATCAAAATCGGTTCAGTAGTTTTTGCGTGATACTCGAACAAACAAACACCCAAACAAACAAACAAACAAACAGACAAACAAAAAATTTAAAAATACGTGATTTGGAATCAGGGAAGCCTAAAAACCATATCGTAATCTTTTTTTTGTAAATATCTTCAATGTACAGACACACTTCTGTTACAGTTTTATAATAGTTTAGATAACGGAAATCTGATAAACCACAGACAAGGATATTAGTTTCTAGATAGTGTTAAAAGAAATCATTAAATTTATTTGGTTAATATTCAAAATAGAATCAAACTTCGTTTGTATGGAGCGCGCTCATCAAGGTTTATTCGTCAGCCAATCTCAATTTTAAAATTGCCTCAATGCAAAGAGAATGTCCTGTTCTTACATGAATTCGCAAGTTGTGAAGCATTTTTTCTTAAAATTTGTATTTTTTGGGTAACAACTTTTTACTTGACTGTGAGCGTCAATTTTTAAACTATAAAGGTTGTAGTATTTTAGATTACAGACGTTTTAAAAAAAAACATGAAAATCGGAGTACCTAGTTTTTACCGGTTCCGAAGCAATAGAACATTTTAAAGCTACAGGTATGTACCTACTCGGTTAAAAATAAAATGCAATAAGTAACTATTACGGGAATTTTATTCGAAGCTAATTTAATTATTTATAGCCTTATAAAGGCGACGCCCAAAAACACCTTAGGTAAGTAATCTAATTTTTGTGCGCAAATTAATGTTCCTTCATCAATCATCATCAGCCTATCATCGCCCACTGCTGACCATAGGCATCTTCCAAGGCGCGCCAACCTTCCTCATCCAGTTGATCCAGTCCATGGTACAATAATACACTGCGCCTGGTACCAGGCCTGTCTCACTCCACAGCTCAGGTAAGTTTGACAGCCGGACACCTCCGAGGTGTAAATCGCAATAGGTTGCCACTCACCCCTCGGTGGTCACCAAAAAGATTAAAATAAGGTACAGCTTGGCCAAAAACGCCACTGTCGCTTTACATGGCAACACTACACTTCAACCTAAACTATTTTGATACTTGCTGTATTTACTCCAAAAGTTTATGCAAAACGTTATCTATATTTAGCTAAATTTAGCTCTGGCAGCTGCGAGGCTAGTACGTCAACCCGCGATAGCGACATTTAACATATCCATCTGTAAAATTTAGTATTTTATCTCGTTCGTTCGCGCGCAAATAGAAAGAGAGCGGAAGCGTGATAGCGCTGTATCACGCTACCGCGGGTTGGCGTACCTACTAGCCCCGCAGCTAAATTTTACTCCTTGCAGAAAATTTAAATTTATGCAACTGCATGGCTAGCATGCCAGCGAGATATAGAACTATCACACCTTCACTATCTTTCTATTTACGCACAAACCAGCGAGATAAAAGGAATGATATAGCCGTATCACGTGCAACATGCTATGCCTTCTGTATTCTAGAAGAAAATAATGAAAACGCATAATAATATGGAAGTAATAATACACTTTATATTGTACTTTCAAATTATTTGTTTCTGAATTTTATCAGTATACGATTGTCATATTTTCGAAGGTCCGATATTTGCATTTCTTCTTTTTACCATTTCCATTTCCTAGCATGGCAGTTTTTAATTTATCGATGCATTTCGGGCGGATTAATTTTGCGGTTTAAATGTTTTCCTGAAAAGATAATAAGATCCTGTTTGTCGCTGTTAAGATAAACTAAGCAAAACAAAAAATATCACATCAAAATTATGCGGTCGACGCATACCTACTTAAAATATGTACAATTTGGAACCTCGTGCAACCCAAACTCGAAAGGAAATCCCCTAAATGATTATCTTTCAGATGATAACTTACGATAATTGATATAATTTATTGACAACTATTGTTAAAATGCAATATTAGAGTAAATAAATACCTACCATATCAGCTAATCGCTTGTAAATAACATACAATTTGTTCGAAGTTTCCCAGCATGATATACCTCCAAACGTAACAGAAAATAACATACTGAATTATTAGACTAGCACCACTTTTTGTTGCTTTATCCATTTGAAATAATAATAAGGACAAAACTAAAGATTTTACGGTAAATTTTGATTTGAAACGCATAAAACTGCACTCGATGTTTGACAGTTTGACGTTTTCAGCGTCGGTCTGGCCCCAGGGAACACCGGGACTTTTCCCGGTGGGCCGGTACCCCCGTGGGCCGGTCCGGCCCAGCTCTTCTTCCCTACTCAATTTCATCCCACAGAAAATGGCACAGCTCAGCCCACTCCAGAATCTTTCTGGCTCACTCCAGGATTTAAAAGATTAACTTTAAAAAAAAAAAAAAAAATCTACAATAAAATAATCGACAACTAAAGTAATTTTTTTTTTCACTTTTATTAAAAAGTCTAGGAAATTCAGAAATATGTGCTTATTGCAAAATTGCGAGCTCGCTTCGCTCGGTCAGTTTGCTCTCTAATTATAAGTTTCGTTGAAGGGGCCTCCAAACCTGGAGAACCCTTTTGATCAAATTCAGAACAAGGCCAAAATATGTTCAGTAAGAAACTGAGTCGGAGGCCCCATAGAGAAAATAGCGCGCTCCCCTGGGGTAGAGATGTTGTATCGAACTGTGCACAGATACTCAACTGGGCCTGACGTCATATCATACACATCTAGCGGGAAGTAGCGTATTTAAATGTTAACCCTCCCCTCACCCGTTTTTCACCCCCTTTGTTGGCGACAACATTTTCTATAGAAACAAGCCGATATGCCATCTCTTCTTACTCTATGGGAGGCCCCCTGCGTATTCAAAATATTTTGCGAATTTTCGAGCTCGCTTCGCTCGCTCAATATTTTTGTTTCACGAACATGTCTACTCGATTTCGGCATGAGCTGAAAGCTCATGGTTTTAAATCGAGCATATCGTAGAGTCCTTCTTCATACGCTGACTGTGGTTTAAGGATATGATCAGACCATCAAACTGAGTAAGTACCTAACTGTTTCCATTGGACCAATATCGAAATCTGGTGATCAAAATGGTCTAATTATCACAGGATCATATCCCTAAAAAACACAATGTAGCAAATTCTCGAGCTCGCTTCGCTCGCTCCTTGTTCTTGGTGGTATTGCAGCGTCCTAGACCCAAAGACTTCTATTAAAACTGAGGTAGACGTGCTGTACTCTACCATATGGCATTTGAAAAGCAATCTTAAAACTACACATTGACAATATTACTCACACAAAGAAAAAGTATCTACGTAGACGAGCGTGAGATATCAATATTTATTGTCAACAAGAGTGACAAAGATGGTCTATAGCGTTGGGCTACAACCGAACACAAACGAAATTTCACGACGTAAGCCGATTGCCTATACAAAAACACTAGCAGGTACTGAGTGCAAAAAAGATTAGTAAATTTTTCAATATTTAGGTTTCAAATAAAAATCCAGTTTAGTTTTACAGTTATTATTTGAAATTATTTTTATATACACACATGCATGGTTATTTTTTGTTTGGAATAATATTTATATACACAGTTATTTTATTTGAAATCCTATTTTATATACACACATATTAACACAGCAATTTTGTTTGAAATAATATTTATGCAAACAGTTTTTTTATTTGAAATCATAATTTATACAGGGTGTTAGGGTAAACAGTTGCATTACTTTAAGGGGTGATTGTACCCATGATACTGAACAACTTTCTCAAAGAAACAATAGGAAATTCACAAAAAAAAAATCGGCTTTTCATACAAAACTTCGATATCCGAAATTTTTTTTACGAATTTCCTATAGGTTTCTTAGGGAAAGTTGTTCAGTATCTTGGGTACAATCACCCTTTAATTTGAGTTATTTGATTAAACCATTTTTTGTCGTATAAAACATTTCTTTCGCAAAATGATCTGAGCAAATTCGACTATAAATGTTGGGTGTCCAGTCCATTTCAGATCTCTCCAGTTTAACAATTTCGACCCATTTTTGCTCCCGCAGCTTATCTTGGGGAAACCTATAAACACACAAAATAATTATAAATAACCAACAAGCTACATACATAATTGCGTATGTATTTATGCAAAAATTATTGACTTATCAAAAGAAAAATAATTTATGTACGTAATTTAAATTGTACAATTCATCAACATTTATGAATATAATACATACCTGTGAAAAGTTATTCCGGATAATTTATTTGATTTAGACGTATAATTTTTACAAAATCTTATAACACAAGACGGCATTTTACCGTCTTGCTGACTTTTCATTAATTTATTATCTGGAAAAAGAAAAAAAATATTTTGTTTTAAAAATTTGCTAGCTGACCGTACAAACGTTTGGATGCGACCCGTTGCGAGATTCGGGGATTCCCCACCCGCTGTGAGTATAAGGCAGCCAAATTGCGATGGTTGTTTTATGCGTGGGGAGAGATGGAAGCATGATGCTTACACAATTTGGAAACATAGTAATGGAAACAATATTGCTCTAAATTATTAAAAACTAAATAAATAGGCATTAATTCTGTTTATTCTGTATACTTACGGTACAACTAATATTGTTGTCGAAAATTGACACTTTTAAACAAGTTTAGCGATGATAATGCAGCCTGTATTCATTTAATTTCAATTAAAATATCAATTCTCCTTAGCTCCGCTTAAGACCGTCGCGTACAGGGCGCTGATGAACACTGAGCGCAACGATGCTAATTAGCTCCGTTGGAACGTTTCAAGATTTGGTGCGTATGCCCCGTCTACCTCAGTTTTAATAGAAGTCTTTGCCTAGACCCAAGTCACATTGCAGTAAAACCTCGAGCTTGCTTCGCTCGTTCCTAATTCCCAACCTAGTCGTATTGGCATTGCAATAAATCTACGAGGTTGCATTGCTCGCTCCTGGATTGTGTGGTCATTGCTCGCTTCGTCGCTCTTGATTTAAGACCTAGCCTTATTGGATTAAAATCTCAAGCTCACTTAGCTCGCTCCAGGATTTACATAGATGTTTTATTGCAGATTTGGAATGGCCAAAATATCATAGTAAAATATCGAGCTCGCTTCACTCGCTCCTGGTTTTTAGTCGCTTATGGAACCATGTTTCTTCTGTCACACGCATTTTTTATTGTAACGCCCTAGTCGTATTGTAGTAAAATCTCAAGCACGCTTCGCTAGCTCAAATATTTTGGATCGTGAAAAACTCGAGCTCGCTTCGCTCGCTCCGGCTCTCCTGGCTCCTAGATTGTTTTACAACCTGACCTTGGTCTATACCCAGCCTCTCTACGCCCTGGGGAAAAATAATTGCAACGCCCATCCATGCCCTTTCTTTTGACTTTGCCATGGTCGGGGAAAAAGTTAGTGGGCCGCTTGTTTGAATTTTCCCGGTAGTTTTTTGAGTCCCAGACCGACGCTGGACGTTTTCCATGATGTCATGATAATTAAACAAGTTTAGTTCCGATCGTAGAAAAATTCTTCGTCTATGACTTGCCGTCATTTTGTGAGTACTGAAAACCCTAGCGATGTCACGCTGTCAGCACGTTAAAGAATGAAAGAAGGAGACTTTGTAAAGGAAGCTGTCATGCCTAATGATTCGGTTCATTTTTGTTTGCACGCGCGCCGTTGTGACAGTTGGTAGGTTATTCGCGAGTTGTACGATAGGACGGGTGCGAATAACTTTGCACCTTATTGCTGTGACGAGAGAGTCGTTATTTATTTAAATCTGTTTTCGAAGTGATCCTTCTGTACGGGTAGTACTAGTATTTATTCTGTGCTGGTACTCTCTTCCGATCACGTGACTGACCACGTGACTGACACAAGCCTACGTCATCATACCCTTTTACCATGTTTAGCGGCCATTTTTTTGTGACGTAGGCTTGTGTCACTCTGGGAATAGAAGACCTATCCAGTCGCTCCCCCGCTACGTTTTTTTATAGCGACTACAGAACTCCTCTGCGAGAACTTTCAGCAATAATTACTACAGCAGCTTATGACGATGACGCCACGAGAACAATGAAGGGCATCCACACTCTCGTAGTCTCGTTCTCGGCGAGAATGTAGTGCTTTCTTTTCTGCAATAATATTTCTATGCTTTTCATACTCACGAATCTTGCGTAGAACGGAACGTAAAATGCTTCAATTTGTTCTCGCTGTACAGTTCTCTTTCTAACCGCCCATTTTGATTCGCTGCTCAAAGACACTTTGAGAAATTGAACCAATATTAGCGATCTGTCAAAAACTTCACCAAATTCACCAATTAGATTTGTTTCGTAAACAATGAGAACAAACCAAGCCTTGTGTGTGGCATCGGCGTAATTTATTTTAGTGAATTATCAATAAAATCTGTAAAATAATTCAATATTGTACTAAGCAGAACCAAAATCAACCTTCAAATATTGCAATAAGAATGGACGACATAGAAAAACTGAGTTGCAGTTAGTAAATCTTTCATTGTTTTTTTCCCAGGCACTCTTCTCAATATAAACCCGTTTGCTCTATCATTTCCCATGTTTCAGAAGAAGAGATATTGGAAATAAGTGATTTAGAACATTCTGCTAACGATGAGCATAAGGAGGCTGAAGAAAAACCCAAGAAAAAGAAGAGAAGACGCCGGGAAATCGATATGGTGAGTTCGTATAGTATCTATACAATGTCCAACAAGTTTGAAATTATTTGAAGTGTTTGTCGATTGTGTGGTAGTACGAACAGATTGCTGGAGTGATTTGATGATATTCATGATGGTTCAGTGGTTTAGCCATGAAAGCAAGAGAAAAACAGACAGAAATTTTTTCACATAGGTACCTAAAAATTTTAGTTAGCCGGCAAACATCTTGACAAAAACCTTGACTGCTAAACAACATTTGTAGGTTGTTAGGTTATGTTACAAAATTAGGTATTGCATACTTACTTATTTTCCCGTTTTCTTTTTCTTCCGTAGCATAGTATAAAAAGGAGTATCTAAGACTGAATACGGTACGGACACTACCTGCTTTACGAACCCCTCTGGCAGGATCTCGCTTGCACTCACTCAATATCGCAAATGCCCTTTAAAATTTTTCCTATTTCTATGAAATGACAGCTAAGTGTCCAAGGTGTGCCCGTAATGAGAATGCCAGTTTCATAGGTTAAAATTTTTGATTAATCTAGAGCTGGACAGCCCCTTAATCCTTTTCCTCTTAAAATGGCCTTAATCAATTAAAAACTAAAACAAAAATTGAATGTAATATTACATTCATTTTGCAGATAAAACTATCGGATGATGATGAGACGGACGACGAAGGGCTCGCCAAGAAGCTGCTTCGTAACTTCAGTCCGGGACCAAACTCCCCCGCGTCTCACCGGGAGCCTCGCACCTGTGTCCTGAAGGTTAAGGTCCATCTTCTCCTTTATATATTTTATTTCAAATTTGCTGTTGCGAAGGTTTTTAAAATATTGTTATGCACTCTTTGACATATTCGCTACTCTTCTCAAAATATGAAACTCAACAGTGTACTAATATCACAGGAATGTGTTATAAACTGTGACGCTAGACATGTCAATGACAATTCTGAGATTCACATGCACTCTAATTAAAATCAGCATTTTTGTACATGCTCACGCACGAAAGGGTCCAAACTCTGTCCGGTGTGATAGTGTGATAAGTACTGAACTGAATCCATCAACACTTGTTAATGGATTGATAGTGGATACAATACATACATGCCTCAAAATTAATATGCTCTGATAGCAAGTTGACAGCATTCAACTTCCCTCCAACAGTCCCGCACTGGTCTCATTTAGCTATTTCATACAAATGGGAAAAATTTTAAAGAAGATGTAAGCATGTGTGATGCTGAGTGAGTGCGAGCTAGACAGGAATACACATTTACTTAAGAGGAACCACGATTCAACCAGAGGTAAAAAGTCTTTGAATTTTGAACTTTGAAAAGTGTCCGAACTGTATGTAGTATTAGAGCCCGGTTACACGTTCAGTATTTCGTCATTCTGGTCCATCAGTCTGGTCATGTTTATTTGATTTGAAGGGAAACTGATATACTGAAGCACCATGTTAGTCGGGTCAATCTCGAGTCAGTTTCCCTTCAAATCAAATATACATGACCAGACTGATGGACCAAGGATGGACCAGACTGATGCAATACTGACCGTGTAACCTCCCTCTTAGATACTCTTTCTTATACTGTGCCCACACCCTTTCTCTAATATTTGTGAGAGGAGACTTTTGCCCTGAAATAGGATCCTGCAGACTAAAAATTTCAAATCTTTTGTGTTGGCAAGCTAGCAATACTTCGACCCAAAAGGATCTGTTCTAACAAGCTTTCATCACTCCAACAGGCAAGTCAGAAACGTCGTCCCCTCTCCCGCCTCCTGGAGCAGCTGCTCCGTAACCTGGAGAAGCGGGACCCCAACCAGTTCTTCGCGTGGCCGGTGAACGACAACTTCGCTCCTAACTACTCCAATATCATCAAGAGACCCATGGACTTCTCTACTATTAAACAGAAGATAGACGATAATGAATATCGATCCTTGAATTGTTTTATTGTAAGTAGTAATTTTTTATTCATTCGTTCTTATTACCTTGTGGGGACTTGCTACAGATGTCAGCACCTACAAGTTATAGCAAAAGATGCCAACAGATGGCGATACCGTCGCTCTCGGAAATATGCTCCATACAAAGACAACGTTCATCCTAAATACATAACTCGTAACCTACTACACACAAGGTTCACAATCGAATGCGGGACATAAATCGCGCAAGAGAAATAATCACAGAGATTTGATACATACATATACATGGTCCAACTAAGAACTGTCGGACCATGGCCGGTCCCCAGGCATCACACCTAGCCTGGCGGAAGTACTTCCTTTTTCAATGGAGGAACATTCCCAGTAGCACCGCCATAACCTGATAACTAACCCTGCTGAACTACAACACGCATGTGATACGGCTATATCACATCTTTTATCTCATTTGTTCACACTCAAATAGAAAGAGAGCGGAAGCGTGATAGCGCTATATCACGCTGGCATACTAGCCATGCTGGATAGTGGATACTACATACAAATGGGCTCACACTGTCTAGAAGAGGTAATGTAATACTGAGTGAGTGTGAGTGAGACAGGACTTCACCATTGCTTACTGTTGTCTTTCGGTCTTCCACTAGGAGGTGAGGTAACATTTAGTGGAGAGCTGGGGGTATCCATATTGGTACCGATTCGGACTGTGCTACGACTTAACTTAACTAAATTTATTCCTGTCTCTTTCTAAAATAAGATTAAGAAAAGAGACAGAAAACCAACAGCTGACTTTAGTGCTGTCAAAGTGACGTTAAACGCCTAAAATAAGATGCCATCATAATGTACGCCATCTTATTTAAAGCGTTTTTGGGCGTGTAACGTCACTTTGAGGCACTAAAGTCAGCTGTTGGTTTTCTGTCTCTTTTCTTAATCTTATTTTAGAAAGTGACAGAAATAAATTTAGTTAAGTTAAGTCGTGACACAGTCCGAATCGGGGCCATTGTATACTATGTAGTACCATACTCTTTCTTACACTGTGCCGATACAATACAGGGTGCAACAAAACTTCCTAGTAATACTTAAGGGTGTGCTTCAGACCATCAAACTGAACAACTTTCACTATGGAGCCAACACTGAGAAAAAATAAAAAATCTACTGTCCCATACATTTGAGTCGAGCCGGTACTGTTGTTTTGTATGAAACAGCTGATTTTTATTTCGCGATTTCGAAGTTGACTCCATTGTGAAAGTTGTTTAGTTTGATGGCCTGACTGAGGCACCCCCTTAAGTATTAAGTGCTGGATTCTCCAATCTCAAGGTTTTTAACTCAATTTTCCATGTTAATTCATTCGATGAGTTTCAAGTGAGTTTTAATAGTACCGAGGAGTGTGATTTTTGAATCTCATTCGCTGAGTTCAGCAGTTGAAAATGTCAAAATTACTGTGGAGATATGCATCTTTCTACTGCTGATTTGACTTTCAAAAAACATACTCCAGGGGTGCGATTTTTGAAAGTCAAATCAGCAGTATCTCCATAGTAATTTTGACATTGTCAACTGCTGAACTCAGCGAATGAGATTCAAAAATCGCACTCCAGTGCAGAAAAGCAAAATGAAGGTAGAAAAATAGAGAATGAGTTCCAATAGTACTCAGTCATAAGTAAAAAAAATTTGGGTAAATTATGATTTTTATGATCTTTAAATCTACCTTCAGTTCATCAAGTACCCCACTTAATCAGTTGTGATTGTGACTGACGCCATATCTATTTATCTCAAATAATTTACTAAGGTTAACTAAGGAATATGCAGTGTTCTTCGGTAAACCGTCGCGTCGCATTGAATAAAACATTCATGTGACTGACAGAGAACTAGCCTTAAATCGACTGGTACGTTGCCGTGAGTTCAAATATCCATTTACTTGAACTCTATCTTCTCTTTTATAAAATACTAGCTTTTACCTGCGACTTCGTCCGCATAAAATATATACTTACCAGATTCAGAGATTCAGAGTCAGATCATAACCTACGAAACAAAAAAAGTTTCATCAAAATCGGTTCAGTAGTTTTTGCGTGATGCTCGTTCAAACAAACAAACACACAAACAAACAAACAGACAGACAAAAAATCCAAATATTGGTGATTTGTAATCGTAGACACATAAAAACGGTATCGTAATCTTTTTCTTGTAAATATCTTCAATGTACAGACACACTTCTGTTGCAGTTTTATATTAGTTTAGATATATCTCTTCCAGAGCGACTTCAAACTAATGTGCAACAATGCGATGAAATACAACAAGCCGGGAACAGTGTACCACAAGGCAGCCCGCAGGCTGCTGCACGCCGGCCTCAAACAGCTGACTCCCCAGAAGCTACGCCCTCTCGGCGACATACTCACCTACATGTACGAGATACCCATCAGGGAACTTGGCTTTGACATCGGCAAAATGGATTTGGTAAGTGCGTGTTGCATGTTTACCAGCTAGAATGGGATGCGATGCGATATGCAGGAGCGTAAAATTGTTTTTTAAGAGTTGAATATTTTCATGGACATAGAGTTCAACTATGTGAAGGTTGATCTGTCGCCGTGTGTACGTAAACTGAAGGACAACCCAAATGGCACATGTAGCATTATAAGAGACCACTTTTGGTGTACACGGAAACTAAAGGCTGTATAAGATGGTGTTACAATGGTGTTAACAGCGCTGTTAACACCGATATAACTCTTATTTGGGCACAAGTTATACAGCCTAAGGTTCTATATTGGAATTATAATGGGCCACAAGGCATTATATCAGCTGCTTAATAGAATACGAGTGTCCTGTTATACAGACTAAGCCCTAGGATTGGGGTTACTGCTATACTTAAATAACGCTTGAGGTTCTACATTATTCTTCGAGCATCAGCAGAGTGTGTACATAAAAACCTGAATTTATTTTATTAGTAGAGTTAAATTCTTTAAATAAATTCCGTGAGTGTTGGTTATTAATGGCGTGAAGTGAAGTTTTATTGAGAATTTGTGATAACCTAGTTAAGTACACTTTTATAATATTAGCCTGTGAATACATTTGGGAATGCAAGTTCATTGTGAATGTTTATATGGTTTTATAGCAAATTTTTTACGCGCCTCGGAAATATTTCGTTTTTAATAAGAAATATTGTGAAAATAATTACACGTCAAAATATATGTGTACATTTTTTGTGTCTGATTTACATTAAATCATACAAAGTTTTATTTTATATTATAACAAATATGTGTTTCACGTGTAAATAAAAGCAGAAATCATTAGTAAAACATAAACAACACCATAATTTTATTTATCATATGGTTTAGGTTATAAAGTTATAACAAAATGGCGCTTTCTTAAGAAACCTATGTGAACTCTTATAATCCTGAATTAACGACTATGGCTGTACAAGAGTACACACCGGTTCCTCTATAACGCTTATTGCAGTAAATAAGAGTTCAAGTGAACCAATATGCAGCCTGTCGGCTTATATTAGTGTTATTATGGTTCACATCAACGCTTAAGCCATTCATGTGAACTACTTAAACGCCATTATGCAGACTAAAGCAATATAGTGGTATTTTCTGTAGCCATTTTACTGCCAAATGCTGTATTTCTGAGTTACAAGAGTATCTCGGAATACCTTTGGTGTTCACGAGTGCTAATATAACACCTTTAAGCAGCTTTGAAAAAGAGGCTAATAACAGAGTAGAGGTGAACCAATATAGAACCTTAAGCGTTAAATCACTCTACGTGTACACCACTTTACTGCCAAATGCTGTATTTCTGAGTTACAAGAGTATCTCGGAATACCTTTGGTGTTCACGAGTGCTAATATAACACCTCTAAGCAGCTTTGAAAAAGAGGCTTAATTACAGAGTTGAGGTGAACCAATATAGAACTTTAAGCGTTAAATCACTCTACGTGTACACCACTTTACTGCCAAATTCTGTATTTCTGAGTTACAAGGGTATCTCGGAATACCTATGGTGTTCACGAGTGCTAATATAACACCTTTAGGCAGCTTTGAAAAAGAGGCTGAATAACAGAGTTGAGGTGAACCAATATAGAACTTTAAGCGTTAAATCACTCTACGTGTACACCACTTTACTGCCAAATTCTGTATTTCTGAGTTACAAGGGTATCTCGGAATACCTATGGTGTTCACAAGTGCTAATATAACACCTTTAGGCAGCTTTGAAAAAGAGGCTGAATAACAGAGTTGAGGTGAACCAATATAGAACTTTAATCGTTAAATCACTCTACGTGTACACCACTTTAACTCTATTGGCTGTACAGTAGTTCACATTGACTTTTTTAAGATGCTAGCATTACAGTGGTATAATTCTACACCTTTATACAGCAATAATCATATTTTACTGCCCCTATAATGCTCTTAAGCAACCAATGCGATATAGGCTGTAAGAAGGCATTTTTGACAGCTGCTCTAACTCTGATCCCGTTACAATAGTATCCGTTCCTGCTCTTATAATGCTATTATAAAGACTAAAGCGTAATAAGCAGCTCTAAGTTCTCAGTTGAACCCTATTAAGTGTTAATTAATGCAACAAGTTCCGAGTTACACCAAAAGTGGTCTCTTATAATGCTACATGTGCCATTTGGGAAGGGAGCTAAAGCGCGATTTATTACTTTGCAGTGTAACTTTCGAAAAAATTTATGCGGTCTATCTTTCGATGGACCAAATTCGGTGAGATTTCTAATTCCTGCGAGTCACATCACATCCTATCTTAGCTGGTGGACAAGGAAGTTTAGTGTTTTCGTGGTGTGGTTTGTCGATTGTTTAATTAGTTATCATTTTATGCATTCATATTCATATATTCACTAGAGCGTAGCTCTTAAATGAGATGGTGATGGATGATATTCACATATAATTTTACAAACCATCGCATCGTGTAATAAACCGAAGTCCGTACTGTGCCATGGTTGGCCATAGCTTTCCTCTCTCTGGTATGATTGTCTAAGCCCATAGAAAAAAAAAACAAGATTTTTTTTCAGATAATCATCCAGAAGTCCCAATAAATTATATTAATGTCAAATTAGTTTGCAATGTTCTAATAAAGATAAATCGAACAAATGAGCAATGCTACATAATATACACGATTAAAGAAATGAAAAATAGTTATGCAATTGACAAACAATGCCTACTGTATGTTTCAGTTTATTTAAAATGTTTTGTTCATCATTATATCACCAAGATTTAGTGAGGTTTCAGTATGAAAGTCTTGCATGCAATCATTGTTTCTGAACAAGTCCTATGTCAAATGTTTATAAGTTACTAAAAAGATCATGCTGACCAAGAGCATTTGCTTGTGTATATGTAGTATTTTACGTATATTCGACTTATGGATTCGTAAACTGTTAGGGTTAACTCATATTGAAATAACAGCGGTCAATAGCGGCGCAGAGCTCATACTTTAGGTGCAAAAATAAACCTAGCATATTGAACTTTATTAACATTGAAATAAGATAATATGTCAGGTAAGATGAGTTAAGGTCAATTCGGACAAGGTGAAAAAAAATATATCAGGCTTATTTCATCCCAAACAGCTGAAAATAGTGTGCAACAGTAAAATCAAATTCAGCTAACAGCATCGCCGTTTAAGTGTGCGACCAAGAACGTGCTTCAGCATTTCTCCGCCTAATCTGAATTGATCCTAAAACGTGTAAAAGTGGTAGATTTTTTAATAAGATCTTTATAAAAAATATCAACGTGAGAAAGTTCCAATTGTTCAATGATAACATTTTATTGATCATGAATTTCTCCCGCGTGAAAAAGTTTATTTACTTTTGTAAAATAAGCATTCATGTTTATGACATAAAGCCGAATTAGCCGATTTATTTTAGGGTATATAGTATGTATAAATCCTCCTGATCAGCAAGCTCTTTAGAAATATCAAATCAAACGCCAACCCATTGCTTAAAACTGAAACGTGTTTACAAAACTGACTTTTTGCAATGCAGCCACTTAGGACGTACGCCCGAAAGGTGACAATTTGTGATAATAATAGATTTAGCATGTACCTAGCGAACTAGTTGTTTTGTTTTGCTTCTATGAGTGAAGATATTTAAGATTAGTTGTTTGTTCAAAATGAAAAGTCCGAAGGAGTTCGTTCCTAGTGTTTGCATGTTGCATTGAACGATGTAGAGTCCGGATATCGAGCTGTTGTACTTATTATATAATCTTAAGTATAGTCAGAATGTCAAAGGACAACCGCCGCTCTCCCTTGAAAAAATACCTTAAAATGTATAGAAGTTTTGACTGAAGTCAAATGTGTAATAAATTATGAGGTTTTATAAAAACGACTCAGATAGTATCATTTATTTTTATTTAACGAGTTATTTAATCATTTATTATTAATAAATTATAAAAAGCAGCAACCCCAACATGGCTGTCAATGTTGTTTAGTAGGAGGAGGTAGGAGGTGTTGCAAGCACAATGTTTTTTTTATATAAAAATGATAAAAACTAATAAATCATTATAAAATAAACTAATGCCTGCAGTTAGTTTCTAGTGTTCCATAGTCCATAATAAAAATAGAAGGACGGTTATACATTTTTGGGTATTATGTGCCAGATGTCCTTTGACTGTCCAAGAAACCCCCTTAACACATTCACGGACACTGAACGAGACAATAGAACTTTTATTGTTATCACTGCTATAGCCGGTCAGTGTCTGCGAAAGAGTTAAGGCCCAAAAAGCTCGCAGCTGCCTTAGGTGCTGTTTATACAGAAGTGACGCGTGGCGGTGGCGGATAGTCAAAGTAACATAATATTCAACCTTATAGTACGCAGCATGGCGTCGTTTTTGTCGTAAAGGAAAATCGCGCGTAATTCTCCAAACGATGCTATGCTGTGTACTATATGGTTTATATTGACGCACCCCACCCGCGTCACGTCCGCGCCACGTCACTTCTGTTTAAACAGCACCTTAAGGCAGGCGTCACTTATGAGTTTAGTGACTAAGTTATCCAAAAGTAGGAATAACACCATAAGTCACTTGTGATAATGCCCGTTTTGATTTGGACGGCCAAAATTAATGAAATTGGTGAACTGAAGGCCCAATATACTGTCCAAGCAGTAGAGAACTAGCGATAATCAAATTAATGATTGAGAAATTAGCAGACGATAATCTCGCTATAACATGTTGATAACTAATAATATTTTAAAGTTGCCAATAATTAGCCAAAGATTCGGGCAGTAAAAAAAAAGTGCACATTAGTGCAAATCCACACGATTCGGTGCATCGCCGCACGCCGATGATCCCTGGCATCACATGATCTCTATTCTGTGGGCGTAGTTTCAATATTGCTTGATTCGTATATTGCACCAAAGTTAATATCTTTAGAATTATACGAGCTTTTACCCGCGACTTCGTCCGCATAAATTATATACCAGATTTTAAGTCAGATGATAAGCTATCAAACAAAAAAAGTTTCATCAAAATCGGTTCAGTGGTTTTTGCGTGATACTCGAACAAACAAACACCCAAACAAACAAACAAACAAACTAATAAACGAACAAACAAACAAACAAACAGACAGACAAAAAATCCAAAAATTGGTGATTTGGAATCAGGGACATCTAAAAATCATATCGTAATCTTTTTTTTGTAAATATCTTCAATGTACAGACACACTTCTGTTACAGTTTTATAATAGTTTAGATTATTGAAATCATTTGCGGTTTAAGTTTCTTATTTTACTTAAATATTGTTCATACATTTTATAGCTTATCTAATTGAAATGGTACGTTAAAAAAAAAACATACTGGTCGAATTGAGAACCTCCTCCTTTTGTTGAAGTCGGTTAAAAATATCCTGCATACCTGACAGCTTTTCTAAATAAGCAATCATTGTAATTAAAATCGCAAATGAAAATTCATTTAATATTTATTATGACGGTAACTCTATAGAATATTGTACCAACTAGACTACTAATAACTTAATAATTTAAACAGCTCGATGTTTGGATTCTATACCAACCAGCCAGCTTTACATTCACCCTGCGTGCCACAGATCGTCATTGCTTCACACGAAAAATGTTGTATGGCTATTATGTTACTCTAAGGCCGGCAAAACGAGGCAGTCGCATATACTACCTCGCCTCCCTCAACGTCTTTGTCCCGCGGGACGGGACGGTCGCGCTCTAACTTGTCCGATGTCCGCTAGATAATCGATTAGTAACACAATAGCCCTACAGGCTTCAGGCCCGTTGATAAAAGACGCTGAGACTATCTTTCATACTACGGCCTGTGAATACTAGTTTTAGGAGTCAAGTGTGAATTAGAGACGCTTCCCAAATCTATCGACGCCAAAACGCACGAAGTCCACTAATTGAATGCTAAAGTCGTTTAGCGATTGAGGTAACTAGGTAGGAGGTAGGTACTGGCGAGCACACATACAAGCCGCGTTTGGTACCATTGTATGAAGATAGATTACTGTCTTATACTGTGCCTATATGACGCCATTGCTTTCCGTAGTGTCGTACAGTACGATCTCGTTTATTGGTCGTGTCTTCAATCGTCGTTTGCGCAGACACGAGCAAACATTTCCCGATGATACTCCAAACTATTGATAATATAATCAACCTTATGTTCATTAGTTTAAAGTTTAAAATTGATGTCTGCAAGTGTTGGTCATGGTTGAAGCGAGTAATCAGTCAGCCAATAGAAGCATGCTATTTTTCCCGCACAACCGTAAATCCACCTTTTTGGGCCGTGCGTTAGACTAATAAACGTGGTAACACTGTACGAAGATATGAAGTGATAAAGTTTCTGTTGATATGTTTGAGTGGGTTAAATATACCAATCATAACTTGATACGTCATTCCAATTATGATTGAGGCAACTGCAACTGAGCCACTCCAGTTTTTTTAAGTTAACGTGTCCAGTAGATTCCAGCGTCGATAGGTTTGGGGAGCCCAAGTAAAACTTATCTTTGAAACTAATACAAAAACAAGTAACACTGCCTATGCATAGATGAATGCTATTCTTAAATCTGTGATCAATATCCACTATCCAATCGTAAGCCTAAGCCAATATGCTACCTATCCGTTGAAAATAAGTGTCCGTTTGCGGGACTGAACATTGTGACAAATTTAATTGTTATTTGACAGCACATGAATAAATATCACACGACTGGCTGAGCCGATTTGACCAGAGGCGGCGTATGTAGGTGAACTCGTCGGTGAAAGGTCACGCACACACCGCTGCGCTTTGTATTAGTGTGCCTATCGAAGCACGAATGTATGAAGCTTTGTCCCTGTGATGTATTTACTCATGTGTTATAGAGCAAGTTGAAACGTTCAGCCCCAAATGTGACCTTATTTTCGAAAGATACATAAACGCTAACACTAAGTTATCAAGGCTACATTTTACAACACATCGGAAAACCATCTTTAAACCCAACAGCATAAGGTCCTCAAGCGCAACAGCCCCATCAAGAGCGGAGGTTCTGAGGCCGACACAGTGTCGGACGGTCAGGAGCGGCAGGATTCTGGAGACAGTGTCAAGATACAGATGGAAGCGGCCAGGGAACAGCATAGAAGGAGGCTCGCTAAGAAGGGTGAGCGATTTGTACCTTTGTTTCAAAATAAATAACGAGATCAGATGCCGAACAAAGGTGGTTGATATCGGCAAGCGGATTACAACTCTGAAGTGGAGGTGGGCGGGACGCTTGACCAGGCGGAATGATGGCAGATGGACGAGGGCCGTGACAGAGTGGCGGCCGTGGGAGGGGGAACGGTCAGTGGGCAGACCAACAGCCAGGTGGTCGGATGACATTTGTAGAGTAGCCGACAAGCAGTGGATGAGACTAGCGTGGGACTGTTCTGGTTGGCGTGAAAATGACGAGGTCTTTACCCAGCAATGGGGTTTACCGGGCTGATGATGATGGCAGAGGTTTTAATACTCGATTACACCCTCTATACGACCATTGCTGAGCAGACTGGCTAATCTTTTAACGAAAGCATGAGTGGATTGTCATGCGATATAGCTCATGCTTACACTGGAAGAAGAACACTGGATTGTAATTTATCAACAACAGCGGCCGTTGCATGATGCGCGCGATAAGGCTATATCACGCCTTTTATCTCGTTCGTTCGCGCGCAAGTAGAAAGAGAGCGTGATATAGCGCTATCGCTGCCATGCTACGTACCCTGAAGTTCCTTTACATTTTACGCTCGAAAAACGTTTTTTAATTAAAACTTATATTTTGCAGCGTTCCCGCGAATGGACGCGGAAGGCAAGACGACTATGTGCCTCGTCACCAATACGGTGGAAGGCAGCGGAGAGGACAAACCTTTGACCCTGGGCAGGTTGATCGGCAGGCTCACGCACGGCACGGGAACATTACATAGTGAGCCTTATTTCAATAGCTATAGAGTTTACAGTGATCGTTGGAAAATGCATCATTTGTGATTCCATAAAACCCCTAAAGGGCAATCTATTGACGTGCCTACAAAAGTCAGCCATCTTTTCAGGCGTTGTACTCGACTACAACTAAAAACTGCGATGAATATCTTATCTACGGAGGATCCCATGTGTATCCCACGTCAGTGTTCTAAAAACCGAATTATGTGACATTCTGTATTAAAATCATATAATTTTATAGTTATGTTTTTTTTTTTTTTTTTTTTTTTTTATGTGTGATAGGTAAGCATTTGACCCCAATCTCACCTGATGTTGAGTGATGATGAGGCCGAAGATGTAGCATGCTTACCTAGAAAGATGCCTATTCACTCTCGCCTTGAAGAGGCCCAGGTTGTATTGCTCAGGGAACAGGTCCGCAGGCAGGGCATTCCACTCCTTAGCCGTGCGCATTATAAAAGAAGAAGCAAACTTCTTCGTGCGAATTGCTGGTAGGTCAACGACATAGGGGTGGAAACCCAGTCTGCGTCTCGTCCCCCGCAGATGAAAGGGAGACGGTGGTATCAGATCGTGTAATTCAGTCGCACACTCTCCGAAATGTATCCTATAAAAAACAGACAGACAGGCTACCTTGCGACGATGCTCAAGACTTTGTAGCTTCGCCACCGAGGTTGGATCACCTATGAGCTTCCTGGCACGCCTGTCGATTGAGTCCAGCGCGGCCAGCTGGTATTGGGCAGACCCGTCCCAGAGATGGCAGCAGTACTCCATACACGATCGGACTTGTGCTTGATAAAGTTGTAGAAGCTGTCCCGGAGTAAAGTACCGTCTGACCTTCGAGAGGACGCCCAGTTTTTTCGCTGCGGTTTTCGCCATGGACTCAATGTACCGTCCGAAATTCAGATCGGACGATATGTTAATGCCAAGGAGCTCCAGGCGATCAGCTATCGGTATGGACACATTTCGGAAAGTCGGGGTCAAAGCGAAGGGACTTCGTTTTGTGGAGAAAAGGCACGCCTGTGTTTTGCTTGCGTTGAAACTGACCCGATTAGTATCACCCCAGTCGGACACAGATTCAAGGGCCAAGTTTATTCGCTGCACCATGGCCTCTCGACAAGACTGAGTAACGTCCAATTTGACCCCTGCACCGGACAGATATCTGTCAGCAACAGTGCTGTCGTCTGCATACCCAAAGGTTCCGGGCACAAGCATGTCGTTTATATGCAGCAGAAATAAAGTGGCTGACAGAACTGACCCTGTCTGTGTATGTGATGTCTTTGTGCCGACGATAATTTAGGTTTTCAATTTATTATAATGTCATGTGTGAGTAAGGGCTTGTTTCATTTCTTGGGGGTAAGTTCTTAATAGCTTATCTGACAGATCTTTTGACATATCTTTAATACAAAATAATATCGACGATCCGTAGAAGCTTTAAGAACTTATCCAGAATTGGTGAAACAGGCCATAAGTATAATATACAACGTGTTAATGAATTAACGCAAAACTAGAAAGTAGTTTGTTTGGAATCTAGAGCAGAATCGAATTATCATGGTTTCAACATAGGTAATTTTTTTCAAAATATTAATTAATTTTTTATAAAAATTTTTAATTTTCTGATCCTGATGTCAACCCACCGCACGGGCACACTCACCCTACTTACTACCAAAACAAGATTCTTAAAATGTATCCATGAGTACGTTAGCGCTTTCATTCATTGCTGAAATGATAACAAATCATTTTAACCTCAAAACTTAAAATGTGAATATCTTTAAATTTTAACTATCAAAATAACGAAATTATTGTTTTAATCTAATTATTTTGTTATAAATCAGTTGGGGTGTATGAGGTTTTGCGCTAATTTATTAACACGTTGTATATTTACAGTTACAATCTTTGTATTTCGGCAGCGCCCCGCGAAGACCGTCGGAACCTGGCGAAAGGGGTCAAGCCTCTAAACTACGGCCCCTTCAGTTCGTTCGCGCCCTCCTACGACGGCACCTTCGCTACGCTCACCAAGGAGGAGTCCCATCTCATCTATCATACGCTTCGTAAGTTTCCTGGTTGACCGAGGGTTGACCGCTAACTTGCCTCTACCAACGTATAAATGTCAAAGTTAAATCATTTCCAACCACAGTGAGGCTTCCCAAGCTAGACGCGTGCGACCTCTGGTGGGAAAGTGTCGCAACCCTTATGTCGCGCTTTTGGAAAGCTTTCGACTAAGAGAGAAGCTGCTCACTTGGAGGTCTGTAAATAGAGTCCGAACCGTACGCCCATGATCGGTCAAAGTAAAGAAAACCTGTTAAAGTTGGGTTACATTGACGTGTCGGATGGACCTCGGATGTGAATGCTTTGGTTTTTCAAGACTTACATCCTGCATGCGAATGTATCTTATGGATGTTGCCAGTAGTGCTGTCTGTGTTGCAAATACTGATGCTACGGTTCGAATTATGCCAATAGTGCTCTGTAGGTATAATATATCTATGAATAGTGCAAACGCTATGCACACGCTTTACCGGTCGGTCCAAATTAGTAAGTACGAATACACTGCTAAACAATTTGTACAATTTGAACCAGCTGTCAATTTGACATGCATATGCTGCACTACCTATTTTTCGTGTGCGGCGTAAGCGCAAGTTAATGACGTCACTGATGACGTCAGACAGCAAACGTATCCGCACATTCGCGCATTATGAACCGATTGTGTGCATGCTATCTCTACCGATAGCGCATATTTGCGCATTTTGAACCGTAGCATGACTCGACAGGAGAAGGGTGCGTTTCCACTGAAGCTGAGCGCAGCGTACATGGCACGCGATATCCCCCTTGACCAATCAGATTGACGTACAATGATCGTGAAAACGTACAATTCACACAACGATCTGTCTAGCCTTTTTTTTATTCAAAATAATATCATATAGATAGCTTTTTGACGTCATTTTTTGACTCTACCACCGCGTCGGAAGGTCCGTTGAGAGAAGATGCGGCCAGAAACTCTCGTCTTATATCATCTCCGAACCGTTCCGCTTCAGAGAAAACGCACACACATAACAGTAATCTAATCGTAAAAAAAAAGTATGGATTTTTACAGTCACATTCATAATTCTGTCTCCGATGGAATGTACATTATACCTTTGTCCATACATAAAAAAATATGGCTATGTGATAAATGTACATACATTTCTTCGGTTCGGATTCGGATCGGACATAGTGCGAAACCGCACTTAGGCCTTACTTATCTAACCACAAATATTAGTTTAGTAGCAAATCGTTTTGTCACAGCTTCAGAGACGGGGCAAGGCAGCGAGGAGTTACTCAGGTTCGCGCCAGATTCCCCCTGGTCGCTGATCTACGACATGGAAGCGATGTTCCCCGACAAGAAGCAGCAGCAAGATAATACTCCACCCAAAGACGATAACGTAAGCAACGAGCTATCTATCTATCTATACATATAAAAGAGTTCCGTGACTGACAGACAACGCAAAGCCAAAACCGATGAAGATAGAAACATGAATACATTCTACAGAGGATGTAGTGTAGGGGTGCATTGAGAAAGGATTTTTCGAAAATCGACCCCTAAAAGAGTAATCTATGTGGACGAAATCGCGGGTAAAACCTTGTTGAAACATGCATATTTCAAAAAAAAAAAAACTTACGTCACAATCTGGACACATCAATGTCACTTCACACAAACGAGTTTGCACTTACAAGAATTAGGCACGTGCATTATTGAGTAAGTGCGATTGAGAGAAGACTACGCGATTTCCTACCGGCGTCATTCTCCCGTCTTCCACTTGGTGGTGAAGTAGAAACTTTCCTATTTACCCTTTAAAACGATCCTATAAGCTTAACTTTTTGACGACCCGGTTGGTGTAATGGTTACCACGCAGGACTGCCAAACCAAGGTCCTGGGTTCGAATCCCGGTTTGGTCATGGATGTTATATGTTCGTGCCGTTGTTGTTTGGTTTCCATATTAAAAAGCCTATAGTGCTTAATTTGGAATCATTACAATGTTATTATTATTATTATTTATTTTCTCACAAAACACAGTACATTACACAGATACATTTTATGCCAAACTGCATAACAGTTTGTCGGCATACAATGAGCTCTTGATAACATTTACAAACAATTAACAATCATAACACTAAACGCTAATAAAATTAATGGTACAAACAAGTAAGGTAGGTAGGTACATTCGCGGAACCCAACCGTACAGCGGTTTTATTCGTAAATGCGTAAAGGATTTAGTTATCGTTACCTAAAACTTAACCACTAGTGTAGTTAGGTTCCGCGACGGTACAATGACCTCAAGTTAACATAAATACTTTAAACAGATAAAATAACAACATAATTTACTCACAGACCTTTCAGAATGTGCCTTTTTAGGGCTCTTTTAAACGATTTAAGACTACTTTTATTTATATCTAAATCTAAATCTTGTGGAAGGGAATTAAATATTTTTGGTATCAGATACATTGAGGTTCGGGCACCGTAGTAATTCGTATGTCTTGGTACTATATACCTAGGAACCTGCTTTGGTCTAGTTGAATAGCTATGTTTTCTCCTAACTATACATTCCTTTTGAAGATATTGCTGAGTTGCAACTAAAAAGTGCACTTTTTCATTAACAGGTATTACTTTGCATATTTTAAATAACTTTTCATATTCTCTATTACAACTATCTTTGACTTTTTTACTTACTAAACATTTAAGGAATCTTGTTTGTAGGTTTTTTATTTTACTGATGTAGGTACTGAAGGTTCGTCCATAGCTACTCAAGCCATAACTTATTATAGGATCAACGAGGGCGTGATATATAGTAAACAACAATGATCTTTTGACGAAATATTTTAAGTTACTAAACTTTGCCAGTAACACTCGTAGTTTTCCACCTACATCCAAAACATGAGTTTTCCAGTTCATATCGGTGTCGACTGTGAGACCTAAGTATTTAATTTTTTTAACTTGTTCTATTTGTTTACAATCACAGTCGATACCGTTATTATGTAGGCATTCATAAGTATGACCAACAATTTTAAAATTAATTTCCTTATTCCGGCTTCTTTGTGACCTTATATGTATACATTTGGTTTTATTTGTATTTAATATTATCCCATTATCATGTGACCATTTTGTCAGGTTATCAAAATCCTCCTGCACACATTTTTCTACCAGTTCCGTATCGGACCCCGAGCACATTATACACGTATCATCCGCATACATGTATGTTTGGCAGTGTTTCACAACATTACTGATACTGATACTGATGCTTTATAATCGCAACAACAAATATTTCTTTTGCGCAATAAGTTTGACGCTTGTCAAACATTGCAAAATTGTATTGCAATTTTTACTATCAATGGTTAAACTTATACAATGTGAACTTTTGTCATTTTGGCACTGCAACATTTTAACCATTAAGTTTTGTACATTTTGACTCACAATTGAACCGTTTGGACGTTCAGACATGTGAACAGCAATCTCCTGGAACGTTAGTACTCTGTGGTTAAACACAAAAAACACAAATTACACGTTTCTTGTATATATATATGTTTGGTATTTTGCTACAAATTATTGTTAGTTGTTGTTGTTTCGGTACTACTAGTGAAACGTGGATGTTCTGAAGTTTCAGAATATCTCTGACTACCCCCTCGGGGAATATAGTCGTGAGCATATGCTATGCTATTGTTAGCAAAATACCAAATTCAAAATTTATTATTTTGACATTATTCTGTAAATCACTCGCTAATTATTACGGTTCAATAGATACAGCCCAAAACTGGTTCGAACAGACGGAAGAACGGACAGCGTAGGCTTATGAATATGGTACCTTTCGGGCACGGAACCCTGAAAACACCATGTCGATTTGATACCTACCGATTGAATGGGGTAGTCACACAATAAGACCCCAGGTTGCTTGTTAGAATATGGTAAATACGAGAGATTGTTGCCCGATCACATAATATCCGTATAATTATGATAACATAATCAAATTGAACAGCTTTCTCTACGGGACCTAAGAAGAAATCGATGTATGTTGGTCCCATAGAGAAAGTTGTTCAGTTTGATGGTCTGATCATTCCCTTAAAAACCGTCAGCATATTAAGTTTGACCCATATTTCTATAAACGGTCATAGTTACATAGAGCATGCTGTTGATTTATTCACGAAAAAAATTGTAAACGCTTATTTGGTTGTAGTTTCACAAAATTATATTTTATACAAATAAACACTTTTCAAATTGCATCAATAAAAATAATTCACAGGAATTTGTGCGCATACCCATACTTATTTTAAGAGCTTATAATAATAAAACTGTTTAATGCGATTTCTACTTTTAGAGGTTTTTAACTATTCGAATAAAGCTGAAGCTTGGTTAGGATTAGCTAGCAATTAAGAATCAAACATGACCGCCTGAAGAACGCCGGGCCGATTTTGAGACTGAAGCTTTACAATCGTGTCACCATCGCATAATATTCTATATTATCTACAGGGTGAAATTGATATCATTAGCATCCTTTTAAACTAAGAGTCTACCCATCAAACTGAACAATTTTACTATGGGAGCAAACCGATCGGAGCAAATAAAAAATCTGCTGTTCCATACTAAACTGCAATGTCGACGCGCAAGTTCGCAACTCAAATGTAGGTATGCAACAGCTGATTTTTTTGCTGTTTTGGTTTTTTAAGAGGATAATCTGACCATGAAATTGAACAACTTTCTCTATGGTCCGACTTCGTCCAACTTTATCTTTTATTTTATTTTTTGTGTTCAACTGATTCCAACATTATATAACCTAACATTGTATGTGCCTGTGAGCGTTATTATTATCATTGTATGTCTTACGTTCTGTAATCACGGGCAATTTAGTCCCGGACCTTTGGAAGGTATGCATGGGGCCGAAGCCAACATGTAGTATTATTATAACTTAATTTTATACTTCACCAGGACATATCAAAAGTAAAGGTGGACATAGACCAGCTGCGCTCGCTGTCCGAGCTGGGCATTGACGTGGACTTCCTGAACGACATAGAGGAGGACATAGTGGCGTCGCAGCACGACTACGGCATCACCAACGCGCTCAAACACACCTACGATCTGCTCGTCAAGCTGGAGAAGGAGCAGAGAGACAGGTAAGCTGTTAACGACATAGAGGAGGACATAGTGGCATCGCAGCACGACTACAACGCGCTCTAACACACCTACGATCTGCTCGTCAAGCTGGAGAAGGAGCAGAGAGACAGGTAAGCTGTTAACGACATAGAGGAGGACATAGTGGCGTCGCAGCACGACTACAACGCGCTCTAACACACCTACGATCTGCTCGTCAAGCTGGAGAAGGAGCAGAGAGACAGGTAAGCTGTTAACGACATAGAGGAGGACATAGTGGCGTCGCAGCACGACTACAACGCGCTCTAACACACCTACGATCTGCTCGTCAAGCTGGAGAAGGAGCAGAGAGACAGGTAAGCTGTTAACTGCAACTCAATCAATCCATCAAATATACTTTATTTAACACCAAAACATGGACAGTAAAATACAGAGAATAAAATACAAGAGGCACAAAATAAACACTCTAGTACTACGAATAAGAATGTATATGAATGGGGTTCTGCCAACTTGGTTGAATTCAATGCCACTAAAACACAGGCCTGTCTGTTTTCAGCAAAAAGTTCACGTCCTAATGTGTCTCCTACATTCCAGGGTGTCTCCATTCCGATTTCCGAAAGTCTAGAGTTGTTGGGTCTCGAACTCACGTCGAACCTGAACGGAACCGTCGGAACTTCGGCCGCTCGATCGAGTTCAAAGCTAAAACCGCAGCCAAGAAACTTGGTATCCTGAACAAGGTTAAGCGGTACTTCACGCCTGCACAGCTTCTTACTCTCTACAAAGCCCAAGTGCGATCTTGCATGGAGTACTGCAGTCACCTTTGGGACGGCTCTGCGAAATACCAACTTGACGCACTGGACTCAGTTGAGCGTCGAGCCAAGAGACTCATCGATGACGATGCACTCGTAGAGACTAAGTTACACAGTCTGGAGCACCGATGATTGGTCGCTTGTCTGTCGGTATTCTATCGGCTACACTTCGGCGAATGTGCCCAGGAGTTACATGACCTGATTCCACCATCCCCCTTCCATCATCGTACGACAAGACGTAGTGCGAGACTGCATCCATACGTTGTCGATATTCCAACAATCCGCACGAATAGGTTCGCATCCTCTTTTATAATGAGAACCGGTAAGGTTTGGAACTCTCTCCCTGCGTCTGTTTTCCCAAGCAAATACAATCAGGATATTTTTAAAAGAAGAGTAAATAGGCTTTTTCTGGGCGAGCGCGCTACATCCTCGGCTTCATCTACACTTTCCATCAGGTGAGCTGAAGCCAAGCGCAAACCCATTATGAATAAAAAAAAAAAAAAGTATAGAAATGTAAATCAAGCTCAAAAAGTGACCCCAAAAAAAGTACACAGTGTTAGAAATTTGTTCCTTAAAAACTACACCTTGCCGCCAAAACTCATACAAAATGTCATTTTTCAAAGGGTGCCAAAAATTATGTTGCTTTTGTTTAGAGTTATTCTTCCATAGTTATTCTTATTCGTAGCTCTAGTATGGTTTATGTACTGCATAGATTAATTTGTATTATCTAAACTATTATATTACTGTAAAAGAAGTGTGTCTGTACATTTAAAATATTTACAAGAAAAATATCACGATATGGTTTTTAGGTGTCCCTGACTCCAAATCAACCTTTTTTATAATTTTTGTCTGTCTGTTTGTGTTTTTGTTTGTTCGAGCATCACGCAAAAACTACTGAACTGATTTTGATGATACTCTGAATTTATAAAGACTTTTTAAAATTTCCGGGGATGGTTCAGATTCATAGTAAAAGTTGTTAAGTTTAATGGTCTGAACCACTCCTGAAGATTTGGAAAGTGATTACAAAATCACTAGCGGCCGTGGCATGGCAGCGGTGCCTTAGTTCTCTTTCTATTAGCGCGCAAACGAAAGAGATAAAAGGCGTGATATAGCTTAATCGCGCGTATCATGCTACGACCGCTGGTATAGATAGGCAAAACGCCTTGGATTTATAGGACATCGCATTATTAGAAAATTATTAGTATACATCACAGATAGATGGAGCCACATTGTGAAATATATTGAAAAAATTCGTTAGTCTGAAGTAACAGCGATGCCTTCATCTTCACACGACGTTCCAAGTGCGCTGCGTGCCTCAGGCTGTCCAGGAATAACGTGGCGTTGGCAAACCGTTCGCTGCTCGTGTGTTGGCTCGGGTTCGTCTGTCGCTCGTGCTAGCTCGGGTTCGTGTGTCACTCGTGTTGGGTCGGGTTCGTTTGTCGCTCGTGCTAGCTCGGGTTCGTCTGTCGCTCGTGCTAGCTCGGGTTCGTCTGTCGCTCGTGCTAGCTCGGGTTCGTGTGTCACTCGTGTTGGGTCGGGTTCGTTTGTCGCTCGTGCTAGCTCGGGTTCGTCTGTCGCTCGTGCTAGCTCGGGTTCGTCTATCGCTCGTGTTGGCTCGGGTTCGTCTGTCGCTCGTGCTAGCTCGGGTTCGTCTGTCGCTCGTGATAGCTCGGGTTCGTCTGTCGCTCGTGTTGGCTCGGGTTCGTCTGTCGCTCGTGCTAGCTCGGGTTCGTCTGTCACTCGTGTTGGCTCGGGTTCGTCTGTCGCTCGTGCTAGCTCGGGTTCGTCTGTCGCTCGTGCTAGCTCGGGTTCGTGTGTCACTCGTGTTGGCTCGGGTTCGTTTGTCGCTCGTGCTAGCTCGGGTTCGTCTGTCGCTCGTGCTAGCTCGGGTTCGTCTGTCGCTCGTGCTAGCTCGGGTTCGTCTGTCGCTCGTGCTTGCTCGTGTTTGTCTGTCGCTCGTGATAGCTCGGGTTTGTCTGTCGCTCGTGCTAGCTCGGGTTCGTTTGTCGCTCGTGTTGACTCGGGTTCGTCTGTCGCTCGTGCTTGCTCGGGTTCGTCTGTCGCTCGTGTTGACTCGGGTTCGTCTGCCGCTCGTGCTAGCTCGGGTTCGTCTGTCGCTCGTGCTTGCTCGGGTTCGTCTGCCGCTCGTGCTAGCTCGGGTTCGTCTGCCGCTCGTGCTAGCTCGGGTTCGTCTGTCGCTCGTGTTTGTCCGTCGTTCGTGCTAGCTCGGGTTTGTCCGTCTCTTGTGCTAGCTCGTATAAATCGGTTCGGTGTGGCGTGAGAAGTCAGGTTTAAAGTAAGTTTTCTTTTTGCAGGCTGTCGGCGCCGCCGCCGTGGCACCTGTCGCTGGCGGCGCGCGCGGGCACGGCGGAGCGCGAGGCGGCGCGGCTCGTGGCGGCGTGCCTGCGCGGCATGGCGGCGCGCCTGCCGCCGCGACACGTGGCGCCGCTGCCCGCGCTGCGCCGAGCCATGGGCGTCACGCTCGACCACCTGGGTGAGTGCACTGCACTATACCAAGCTTAAGTCACTCGGCCGTAGGTATCGAGATAAGTACAGTAGCCGGCAAACAACTCGGCTAAAATCTTGACAGAGAACAACATTAAATAAATAAATAAATAAAAATTTTATTTTATTTATTTTTATTTTATTTTATTCATTTTAGGAAAACTTACGGACTAATTACAGGATAGTAGGGTATCAACATTTTTTTAAAACAACATTGCCAACTATAAGTTTCCAAGTTTTTTATTCCATATTAAACTTAAAACACTAGAAAATATAATACATACAATACATTAGTAAACGAAAGCGCTACTACACACACCCCTAACCCAATTGGTCAAGTTGTTTGTCAGTCTCAACCAGCATAAGCTGGCTACTCCACGCAAAAAGACATGATCCCCGTTTCAAACATTTTATTACATCAAAAATGTATGAAAAGGCAAATTTTTCAAGCATTAATAAAACCAAAGACAATGGCCCTACAGCTTTGGTGCTATAATAATAAATGTTTAGACGGACAAGTTCTTTTTTTTGGCCCGTACTTTCACATTTTGGACCAAAATGGGTAATGTTTTTTGCGATGGTATAAATAAATTTTATTAACGTAACGTATTCAAGAAGGAAATTTCCCAGTACATTATCGGTGAACATCACCATTGAATCTAATCACTGGGCTGACATAACCTCAGGGTTAAAAGCTCCAATTAAAATAAAATAAAAAACAGAATAAAAAAAAAAATCTAATCACTAATCTAATCTAATCAGACACTAAACGAATACAATACGTTAAGGGGTCATTCTAAATTAATATTCTATTATTGTTAATGTTTTTGTTTTTGGATTGTAGGTACTTTTAGGTTTAGGTTTAAAGAAATTTATTCTCAAAAAAGACATAATTGTCACTTACATGAGAACATGGTTAAAGACATAACAATTTTGAAACAGTTCGTTGTCGCAACAGAAAAACAATGGTTAACCATTGTTTTTCTGTTGCCACAACGAACGAACGGTAAAAATTTTATTTTAAACTACAAAATGTATCCTTCAACAGACACTCCGATGTCGGTGGACGAATTGGAGCTGGAAATGCAGGAACACCGCGACACGGTCTCCGAACCAGACTCCCGCTCCAGCCACGACAAGTGATCCACCACCAAGATAGAGTTCACCTTAGGATTCTTAATACACAGCGTCCTTCTACATACGCTGACCGTCTCTTAAAATATTCCATAATCGTCTCAAAACATGAAACAAGACGGTGTGTTGGCAAATGTGTGACAAAACTTAGACCCTTTAAATATGGACGAATTACACGTGTCATTCGACTAACAAACTTTTCTGAAACTTGCGGGGGACGCGGTAGCATGAAATACGCAACTTTGGATTTTATTCCGTTACTTTAGAGTCTAATTTTGAGAGTCAAAAATCATTGTAAATAGTCTCGTGTGAACCCCAAACAAGACTAGTTGTTCCTTTAGTGATAAGGTATAAAATTGTATGCACCATGGAGAAAAGAAAGGACGGAGTTGAGGCAAGGCAATGAGGTCAGTCGCCATTCGATGAGGTCGTGACGTCGCAGTGGGCGTGGCCTATGCGGCTCAGTTCGAATCGGACCGCCATTGTTTTCGTACGTTAGTATTTCGTTTTCTGAGACGTGTTTTGTCAATAAAAAATATTTAGAACGTTGAAGTGCGCTGTTCCTGGATGTAAAAATTGTTCAGGATCACAGATAAAGCTGGCAGATGTCATAACTTTTCATAGGTAAGTCGAATTTAATTTAATAAGAGTTTTTTTTTGAAAATAATTCTCTCATTTGAAGGAACATAAGTTTTTCTACTAACCGCAAGATGCCGCTCTTTAAGATGATAAAAAAAATAGATTTTAGAAACTTAAAGTGTAAATGATAGGTGCAAATAACGATATAAACAAAGTGTTTAACTCGTTTATATCGATTTACCTTTATTTCTTTGTTGAATTGGTCAATTACTAAAAAAATCGTAAACATTTCATGTTCCAAATCGACATCTACCGGCAAGTAGATAACGGTCACAACAGACGGCAGCTAAATTATATAGTTGTACTCTTCTAACACGTTCAAAATTACATAAGCACGTGTAAGACGAGAGATCAACGATATAAATCAGGTCGATAATAGCGACGAGTAGATGAACTGGTTGGTTGTCATGTTACTGTGTATTTGTTGTAGATACTCCTTTCGCCGCTAGATGGATTTGGCTTTTTGGGGCGGAGCCTACTCCCACCTCTTACCTCGTCCCCCGCATTTTGGCGACACTTACTTGAATAGAAAAATTGCCTTGCCTCACCTCCGCTCCCTTCTTTTCTTCGTGGTATGCACATGTACATGATCATTTGATCTTGTACCTTGGCAGAGGGGAATGCTAACGTAAGGCAGGTGCCTATTTTAATGGTCTAAGGGTATAAACCGCCCCGCTAGACGGGTTCTTGCGCACATCAGTCACGTTATTGCGGACTATCGAAGAAAGTCATAAGCAGCGACTGTGGTAAGAGGAAGATATTAAGACCATCAAACGAAACAACAGCAAAAAAAATTCTGTCAATGTAAACTGTAATATTATGTGCGTGTTTGTTTATCTATCTATCTACATTTTGGTCGCGTAACCATTGACATTTTTAACGAAACAACAACAGCGAAGCAAATAACACATTTTCCCAATTTCGTCAAACCGGCCGAAACACTGCCCTTCGAATTACCTGTGTGGAAAGCCCTGAACCGTCTGTGCGCTGGAATAAACAGGACTAAGGATAATCTCGCAAATTAGGGAATTATCATCATAAAGAAGTACACTTTAATGCGGACTACAACAAACCACCCCGCACCGAACTGTCTACAAGTAAGTTAGTACTACCACAATATGGAGGTGAGGACGTTATGAGCGTATAAGCCAACGTAAGCCAGGTGGCCAGATTTTGGAAATGGAAGATAAGAGAAAGACAGCTAAATGTTTAGTCATTGCGGAAATTTGAGTTCCACTCGTTCACTATGTGCCGAACATCGAAATGAATGTAAATCCTAGAAATGTACTGGCGAAGCGAAGTTCTAATTGATAAGGGCAGTGGTGGCGCCTCTGGTGGTAATAATTGGCAGCGGTTGGCATCGAAAGAAGTTACTCTAGAGTAGTCTTGTGTCTTCTAAATACTAATAACATAGATAAGAATGACTCAATTAGCTTGTAAGATATTAAATGAAATATATTTTTCAAAATTTACTTACTTATTATTTTGTGCTCTACAATAACAGTAGATGGCAGCACGATGACGAAGAGCAAATGTTACAAAGTTATAGAAATTCTAGTACTCAATTCTGTGGTAGTCATCAATTAGTTTATAATACAGACTGATGATTTTGACGGCCCGGTAGCACAGTCGGTAGTGAACCTGCCTGCGCGGTCGCGGGCTCGAATCCCGTAATGGACAAATATTTGCATGATGAATATGAATATTTGTACCCGAGCCATGGATGTTTGTATCTATATATGTATTCTATATCGTTGTCTAGTCATCATAATAGAAGTTCAGGCTAGATTCTGGTACTTTATTTTATTTTATTTTATTTTATAATATTCGGGATGCTAACAGCCTCTTTTACAAAATAATGTATTCAATAACATGTCATTTGCCATTTAAATGTGGCTAGATAATTTGTGTGACATTGTCCAAGATATTTATTATTTTACTGATCAGAAAATTTTAAAACCTGCTTCAGGGGCGTGTTGCCTGAACCAGGAGTACGATTTTTGAAACTCATTCGCTGAGTTTAGCAGTTGAAAAAGTCAAAATTACTGTGGAGATACGCATATTTCTACTGCTGATTTGACTTTCAAAAATCGCACTCCTGAAGTATGATTTTTGAAAGTTAAATCAGCAGTAGAAAGATGCATATCTCCACAGTTATTTTGAAATTTTCAACTGCTGAACTCAGCGAATGTGATTCAAAAATCGCACTCTAGAATAGAATAGAATTCTTTATTTGCCTTTTATTTATCATTCAAAAAGATAATAGTTTATATAAACGCGACAAACAATTTTCTATTGTGTGTAGAACGGCGTAGGAGTAAATTTTTTTTGTCGTCCTACTATTTTTTCGAATTGTACTCGTATGACGTTTAGTGTACACACGGCGACATATCAAACTATACAAAACCAACATAAGCTGGCCGCGCGTAGGTCGAGTAACGTATAACGTCGCGCGACCAGCTTATGTTGATTTTGTAAAGCTTGATGTGTCGCCGTGCGTACACAAAAGTGCACACGTCATTCTATAAAACACTATCTCACCACACCACTTGCCCACCTTCATGACACAGAATGATAATTGGGTCAATGTCTCCCTAAATTCCTTTTGCAGAAATGAATCCCTGCAGTTAAAATTGCCAACATTGAACCTGTATAGGGTAAACAAGTGTGTAGTCAAGTGCGCACACTAGACTAGCAGCGTCCGCGCACGCGACCCGACGTGCGACCGGCGCGCGCGCATGTGATACGTGCGTGTTGACTGCCGATCGAGTGCTACACTTTACTGTGTTGTGATGAATTTGATGACAATATGTGGGCGTCCACGCATGAAGGGTTCAGTTGTCGGCAGTTTAACGAACCTTTTTTATGATTCCTTATGATCCTGTGACTGATCTATATTAGATGCGGAATCGAACCTTACTTAACTCAGAACATTAATATCATTGCCCCAACTCAAAGCCTGACAACTGGACCCTTCTTGCATGGAGGCCCACATATTATAACTACAGGGTGAAATTGATATCATTAGCATCCTTTTAAACTAAGACTCGCCCCATCAAACTGAACAACTTTTACTATGGGAGAAAACCAATCGGAGCAACAAAAAAAGCAGTTGTTGCATACATTTTTGTCACGTAGGCATTACCGGTGTGAAATTGGTAGCCAAAAGTAGTAGCTTTTTATAACCTGACCAAATTAAGGAGTCGTCAAGTTTAATACATTATTAAGCTTTAAAAACATGCAAAAATAATAAAATGAAAGTGTTTTATTATAATAACACGTTTCCTACGTAAAGTGCATTAAAAAAAAGTTCATATAAATAACTTTTTTTTTCTATACATTACAATGTTCGAGATTGGTTCCAACCATGATGCCAAAAGACCTGACAGGTTAAATTGTAGGTAGCCATAATATATGAACACTAAGCTATATTTTCAGCTTTATTTTATATGGTTTGATATGGTATGTGTGCTCGATATGGCAGACAAAATGTAGGAGTTATTTTTTCGCAATGTTAAAAAAAAAGCTACTGCAAGTTTGTGGTATGATGCAAGAGACCTGACAGGTTAAATTGTATAAAGATATAATACTTGAATACTAAGCTTTATTTCAAGATACATTTTATCAGGTTTGATATGGCATGAGTGTTCGATATGATCGACGGAACGTGGGAGTAATTTTTTTCGCAATAGTACCAACTAAAAAGCAAGCTACTGGTACGATGCCAGAGACCTGACAGATTTTATTGTAGATAAGAATAATACTTGAATACTAACCTATATTTTAAGACTAATTTTATATGGTTTGATATGGTATGAGTGCTTGATATGACCGATGGCACGTGGGACTTATTTTTTCGCTAAAGCGCCAAATAAAATGCTAGCTACTGGTATGTTACAAAAGACCTGACAGGTTTAGCTGCAAATAGGCATGAAACTTGAACACTAAGCTGTATTTGAAGACTAACTTTATAAGGTTTGATATGGTATGAGAGCTCGATATGCCCGACAAAAGGTAGGAGAAATTTTTTCGCTGTGGTAAAAAAAAAGCCACTGCAAGATTTTGGTATGATCCTAGAGACCTGACAGGTTAAATTGTATATATACATAATACTTGAACACTAAGCTATATTTTAAGACTAACTTCATTAGGTTTGATATGGTATGAGTGCTCAATATGGCCGACAAAAGGTAGGAGAAATTTTTTCACTTTGGTAAAAAAAAAGCTACTGCAAGATTGTGGTATGATGCAAGAGACCTGACAGGTTAAAATGTATAAAGACATAATACTTGAACACTAAGCTATATTCTTAGATAAATTTTATCAGGTTTGATATGGTCCAAGTGTTCGATATGATCAACGGAATGTGGGAGTATTTTTTTTCACTATAGTACCAACTAAAAAGCTAGATACTGGTATGATGCAAGAGACCTGACAGATTTTGTTGTACATAAGCATAATACTTGAATACTAAACTATATTTTAAGATTAATTTTATATGGTTTGATATGGTATGAGTGCTTGATATGACCGATGGCACGTGGGACTTATTTTTTTCGCTAAAGCGCCGAATCAAATGCTAGCTACTGGTATGTTACAAAAGACCTGATAGGTTAAGTTGTAGATAGGCATGATACTTGGACACTAAGCTGTATTTGAAGACTAACTTTATAAGGTTTGATATGGTATGAGTGCTCGATATGCCCGACAAAAGGTAGGAGAAATTTTTTCGCTGTGGGAAAAAAAAAGCCACTGCAAGATTGTGGTATGATCCTAGAGACCTGACAGGTTGAATTGTATATATATACATAATACTTGAACAGTAAGCTATATTTTAAGACTAACTTCATAAGGTTTGATATGGTATGAGTGCTCAATATGGCCGACAAAAGGTAGGAGAAATTTTTTCACTTTGGTAAAAAAAAAGCTACTGCAAGTTTGTGGTATGATGCAAGAGACCTGACAGGTTAAATTGTATAAAGATATAATACTTGAATACTAAGCTTTATTTCAAGATACATTTTATCAGGTTTGATATGGTATGAGTGTTCGATATGATCGACGGAACGTGGGAGTAATTTTTTTCGCGGAAGTACCAACTAAAAAGCAAGCTACTGGTACGATGCCAGAGACCTAACAGATTTTATTGTAGATAAGAATAATACTTGAATACTAACCTATATTTTAAGACTAATTTTATATGGTTTGATATGGTATGAGTGCTTGATATGACCGATGGCACGTGGGACTTATTTTTTTCGCTAAAGCGCCAAATAAAATGCTAGCTACTGGTATGTTACAAAAGACCTGACAGGTTTAGCTGCAAATAGGCATGAAACTTGAACACTAAGCTGTATTTGAAGACTAACTTTATAAGGTTTGATATGGTATGGGAGCTCGATATGCCCGACAAAAGGTAGGAGAAATTTTTTCGCTTTGTAAAAAAAAAGCCACTGCAAGATTGTGGTATGATGCAAGAGACCTGACAGGTTAAAATGTACATAGACATAATACTTGAACACCAAGCTATATTCCTAGATAAATTTTATCAGGTTTGATATGGTCCGAGTGTTCGATATGATCAACGGAATGTGGGAGTATTTTTTTTCGCTATAGTACCAACTAAAAAGCTAGATACTGGTATGATGCAAGAGACCTGACAGATTTTATTGTACATAAGCATAATACTTGAACACTAAGCTATATTTTAAGACTAACTTTATATGGATTGATATGGATCGAGTGCTTGATATGACCGATGGCACGTGGGATTTATTTTTTTCGCTAAGGCGCCGACTAAAAAGCTAGCTACTGATATGTTAAAAAAGACCTGACGGGTAAAATTGTAGATAAGCATGATACTTGAACACTAAGCAGTATTTTAAGACTAACTTTATAAGGTTTGATATGGTATGAGTGCTCGATATGCCCGACAAAAGGTAGGAGAAATTTTTTCGCTGTGGTAAAAAAAAGCCACTGCAAGATTGTGGTATGATCCTAGAGACCTGACAGGTTTTATTGTAGATAAGCATAATACTTGAACACTAAGCTATATTTTAAGACTAACTTTATATGGTTTGATATGGAACGAGTGCTTGATATGACCGATGGCACGTGGGATTTATTTTTTTCGCTAAGGCGCCGACTAAAAAGCTAGCTACTGATATGTTAAAAAAGACCTGACGGGTAAAATTGTAGATAAGCATGATACTTGAACACTAAGCAGTATTTTAAGACTAACCTTATAAGGTTTGATATGGTATGAGTGCTCGATATGCCCGACAAAAGGTAGGAGAAATTTTTTCGATGTGGTAAAAAAAAATTTCTCCTACCTATTGTCGGGCATATCGAGCACTCATACCATATCAAACCTTATAAAATTAGTCTTAAAATACTGCTTAGTGTTCAAGTATCATGCTTATCTACAATTTTACCCGTCAGGTCTTTTTTAACATATCAGTAGCTAGCTTTTTAGTCGGCGCCTTAGCGAAAAAAATAGATCCCACGTGCCATCGGTCATATCAAGCACTCGTTCCATATCAAACCATATAAAGTTAGTCTTAAAATATAGCTTAGTGTTCAAGTATTATGCTTATCTACAATAAAACCTGTCAGGTCTCTTGCATCATACCAGTATCTAGCTTTTTAGTTGGTACTATAGCGAAAAAAAATACTCCCACATTCCGTTGATCATATCGAACACTCGGACCATATCAAACCTGATAAAATTTATCTAGGAATATAGCTTAGTGTTCAAGTATTATGTCTATGTACATTTTAACCTGTCAGGTCTCTTGCATCATACCACAATCTTGCAGTGGCTTTTTTTTACCACAGCGAAAAAATTTCTTTTACCTATTGTCGGGCATATCGAGCACTCATACCATATCAAACCTTATAAAGTTAGTCTTCAAATACAGCTTAGTGTCCAAGTATCATGCCTATCTACAACTTACCCTGTCAGGTCTTTTGTAACATACCAGTAGCTAGCATTTGATTCGGCGCTTTAGCGAAAAAAATAAGTCCCACGTGCCATCGGTCATATCAAGCACTCATACCTTATCAAACCATATAAAATTAGTCTTAAAATATAGGTTAGTATTCAAGTATTATGCTTATGTACAATAAAATCTGTCAGGTCTCTTGCATCATACCAGTATCTAGCTTTTTAGTTGGTACTATTGCGAAAAAAAATACTCCCACATTCCGTTGATCATATCGAACACTCGGACCATATCAAACCTGATAAAATTCATCTAGGAATATAGCTTAGTGTTCAAGTATTATGTCTATGTACATTTTAACCTGTCAGGTCTCTTGCATCATACCACAATCTTGCAGTGGCTTTTTTTTTACCACAGCGAAAAAATTTCTCCTACCTTTTGTCGGGCATATCGAGCTCTCATACCATATCAAACCTTATAAAGTTAGTCTTAAAATACTGCTTAGTGTTCAAGTATCATGCTTATCTACAATTTTACCCGTCAGGTCTTTTTTAACATATCAGTAGCTAGCTTTTTAGTCGGCGCCTTAGCGAAAAAAATAGATCCCACGTGCCATCGGTCATATCAAGCACTCGTTCCATATCAAACCATATAAAGTTGGTCTTAAAATATAGCTTAGTGTTAAAGTATTATGCTTATCTACAATAAAACCTGTCAGGTCTCTTGCATCATACCAGTAGCTAGCTTTTTATTTGGTACTATAGTGAAAAAAAATACTCCCACATTCCGTTGATCATATCGAACACTCGTACCATATCAAACCTTATGAAGTTAGTCTTAAAATATAGCTTAGTGTTCAAGTATTATGTACAAATACAATTTAACCTGTCAGGTCTCTAGGATCATACCAAAATCTTGCAGTGGCTTTTTTTTTACCACAGCGAAAAAATTTCTCCTACCTGTTGTCGGGCATATCGAGCACTCATACCATATCAAACCTTATAAAGTTAGTCTTCAAATACAGCTTAGTGTCCAAGTATCATGCCTATCTACAACTTAACCTGTCAGGTCTTTTGTAACATACCAGTAGCTAGCATTTGATTCGGCGCTTTAGCGAAAAAAATAAGTCCCACGTGCCGTTGGTCATATCAAGCACTCATACCATATCAAACCATATAAAATTAGTCTTAAAATATAGGTTAGTATTCAAGTATTATACTTATGTACAATAAAATCTGTCAGGTCTCTTGCATCATACCAGTATCTAGCTTTTTAGTTGGTACTATAGTGAAAAAAAATACTCCCACATTCCGTTGATCATATCGAACACTCGTACCATATCAAACCTTATGAAGTTAGTCTTAAAATATAGCTTAGTGTTCAAGTATTATGTATAAATACAATTTAACCTGTCAGGTCTCTAGGATCATACCAAAATCTTGCAGTGGCTTTTTTTTTACCACAGCGAAAAAATTTCTCCTACCTGTTGTCGGGCATATCGAGCACTCATACCATATCAAACCTTATAAAGTTAGTCTTCAAATACAGCTTAGTGTCCAAGTATCATGCCTATCTACAACTTAACCTGTCAGGTCTTTTGTAACATACCAGTAGCTAGCATTTGATTCGGCGCTTTAGCGAAAAAAATAAGTCCCACGTGCCGTCGGTCATATCAAGCACTCATACCATATCAAACCATATAAAATTAGTCTTAAAATATAGGTTAGTATTCAAGTATTATACTTATGTACAATAAAATCTGTCAGGTCTCTTGCATCATACCAGTATCTAGCTTTTTAGTTGGTACTATAGCGAAAAAAAATACTCCCACATTCCGTTGATCATATCGGACACTCGGACCATATCAAACCTGATAAAATTTATCTAGGAATATAGCTTAGTGTTCAAGTATTATGTCTATGTACATTTTAACCTGTCAGGTCTCTTGCATCATACCACAATCTTGCAGTAGCTTTTTTTTTACCAAAGTGAAAAAATTTCTCCTACCTTTTGTCGGCCATATTGAGCACTCATACCATATCAAACCTAATGAAGTTAGTCTTAAAATATAGCTTAGTGTTCAAGTATTATGTATATATACAATTTAACCTGTCAGGTCTCTAGGATCATACCAAAATCTTGCAGTGGCTTTTTTTTTACCACAGCGAAAAAATTTCTCCTACCTTTTGTCGGGCATATCGAGCTCTCGTACCATATCAATCCTTATAAAGTTACTCTTAAAATACTGCTTAGTGTTCAAGTATCATGCTTATCTACAATTTTACCCGTCAGGTCTTTTTTAACATATCAGTAGCTAGCTTTTTAGTCGGCGCCTTAGCGAAAAAAATAGATCCCACGTGCCATCGGTCATATCAAGCACTCGTTCCATATCAAACCATATAAAGTTAGTCTTAAAATATAGCTTAGTGTTCAAGTATTATGCTTATCTACAATAAAACCTGTCAGGTCTCTTGCATCATACCAGTAGCTAGCTTTTTAGTTGGTACTATAGTGAAAAAAAATACTCCCACATTCCGTTGATCATATCGAACACTCGTACCATATCAAACCTTATGAAGTTAGTCTTAAAATATAGCTTAGTGTTCAAGTATTATGTATATATACAATTTAACCTGTCAGGTCTCTAGGATCATACCAAAATCTTGTAGTGGCTTTTTTTTTTACCACAGCGAAAAAATTTCTCCTACCTTTTGTCGGGCATATCGAGCTCTCATACCATATCAAACCTTATAAAGTTAGTCTTCAAATACAGCTTAGCAGTGGCGGATCCAGGGGGGGGGGCTAGGGGGCTGAAGCCCCCCCCCAAACGCATAAGAATCGATTTCTTTAAACTACCTTACCGACAAGATATTACTGATTATCTGTTATTTTTATTTTGGACACTTTCCAAATTTCGTGGAACAAACGAGCATATGGTATGGTATGTCGAATTGTCTAACAAAAAAACAACAACAAATCGAGATTTTTGGGTCCATTGTTTTTTGTAACGCATTGTTTTGGAACGGCCAACCAAATGTGCGTCTTATTTATTACAGTTGACAAACTGTACAAAAAAAAATGTTGTCGACGGTAGTAACCTACTTAATAATAAAATTATAGGTAGATGCATCAAATTGTGAACCTTTCTTGTTCGAACACGGTCTCAGAATGTTAAAATGAAAAATCATAAAAGTGTAAAGTCTCTTGAACACTCTTTCGCCTTCCAAAACACCATTAGTTTCATATGGCCCAGCTTGGAGTCTCAACGTGCGAATCACTCCTATTCGATTTTGACCTCTCATAATTCCTACTTCTATAGTAAAGACCGAGTTTTTTGTTAATGTCAAAATCGATGATTTATCTATCGCACGCTCCTGGATTTGCCTCGTATTGCAGATTTTCAACGACCTAATACTAATATTATAGTAAAATCTCGAGCTCGCTTCGCTCGCTCCTGATTTTACATTGACTTCAGCGATCTATTTATATTGCAGTAAATTCTAGAGCTCGGTTCGCTCGTTCCTCGACTCCTCGTTCGATCACATTGCTACGATAGGTCGTAGCAATAACGACGAGTGTAACGACTACTACTAAAAGAGATAATAGCCGGGACCACAGCTTAACGTGCCATCAGAAGCACGAAATCATCTTTCTTTTAAGACAATCAGGTGATTCAGCTTGCAATGTCCTAACTAATTGGGGGACAACGCACAGTGACATATCACTATGTGTCCCCCGTGGGAACCGAATCCATGACCTCCGTGTCAAGAGCCCAATGCTCTTAACCATTCAACCACGGAGGCAAGTTTTTGAAATAGTTCAATTTTATAATTTGATTAAATTTTCATAAAAGTGGAAATAGCTCGGCGAAATCGACCCTCAGCCCCCCCCAAAACATAATCCTGGATCCGCCACTGCAGCTTAGTGTTCAAGTTTCATGCCTATTTGCAGCTAAACCTGTCAGGTCTTTTGTAACATACCAGTAGCTAGCATTTTATTTGGCGCTTTAGCGAAAAAATAAGTCCCACGTGCCATCGGTCATATCAAGCACTCATACCATATCAAACCATATAAAATTAGTCTTAAAATATAGGTTAGTATTCAAGTATTATTCTTATCTACAATAAAATCTGTCAGGTCTCTGGCATCGTACCAGTAGCTTGCTTTTTAGTTGGTACTATTGCGAAAAAAATTACTCCCACGTTCCGTCGATCATATCGAACACTCATGCCATATCAAACCTGATAAAATGTATCTTGAAATAAAGCTTAGTATTCAAGTATTATATCTTTATACAATTTAACCTGTCAGGTCTCTTGCATCATACCACAAACTTGCAGTAGCTTTTTTTTTAACATTGCGAAAAAATAACTCCTACATTTTGTCTGCCATATCGAGCACACATACCATATCAAACCATATAAAATAAAGCTGAAAATATAGCTTAGTGTTCATATATTATGGCTACCTACAATTTAACCTGTCAGGTCTTTTGGCATCATGGTTGGAACCAATCTCGAACAATGTAATGTATAGAAAAAAAAAGTTATTTATATGAACTTTTTTTTAATGCACTTTACGTAGGAAACGTGTTTTTATAATAAAACACTTTCATTTTATTATTTTTGCATGTTTTTAAAGCTTAATAATGTATTAAACTTGACGACTCCTTAATTTGGTCAGGTTATAAAAAGCTACTACTTTTGGCTACCAATTTCACACCGGTGTAGGCATTGCAGTTTAGTATGGAACAGCTGATTTTTTTGTTGCTCCGATCGGTTTGCTCCCATAGTGAAAGTTGTTCAGTTTGATGGGTAGACTCTTAGTTTAAAAGGATGATAATGATATCAATTTCACCCTGTATTTACTGTATAACATTCAGTGAACGCATCTATATTTGCGTTCACTGATAACATTACACTTCTGAATATGTTCTTAAAAGCGTACCTAACAGATCGTTTGACATATTTCGTATGAAAGTCAGTAGCGTAGCGAGGGGGCAGTAGCGTAGCGTAGCGAGCTCGCTGCGCTCGCTCCTTTATTTTTTGTGTAAGTCTTCGCAAAAAGATAAGGGGGCGGCAAAATTTGTTTTTGCCCCGGGAGGCAGAAACCCACGCTACGCCACTGTTATGTCAAACAATCTGTCAGATAAGCTATTAAGAACTTATCCAGATGTGGTGAAACAGGCCCTAAGTATAACAATGTGATCTTGCCGTTGTCGTGTTGGTTCCAGCTAAAACTGGACCAGGACGGTCTGTCCCGGGTCTATTTGGACAGAAATGGGTGTTCCTCATAATTTACAGGGATTTTTTCGAAGGACTACCCCATAGACTACAGCAGGTTCTAGGACAACGGAATCATGAGTCAGTGTTCTAGGTTATCCTCCTTTCTTCCAGTCTGCTATCCCTTTCCGATCAGTCCAGTATCGATCCATTATTTAAAAAAAAATCAAATGATATTTAAACTATCCCATATCAATTATTGTTCAAACCCTATCATTCCACTCCCGCGCCGCTCTCGTTCAATCAACCTGTCCGCTCCAGCACACTTCCTCCGACGGATCGATAGTTCGTGTGACTCGGCCTCCGCACGCGCTCACACGCGCTGCGCACGCGCCTGCCTGCGAGGCGAGGGGGAATCCTATCTATTGTGTGTTCGCCAATTTTGACGACCGTTTGATTGGGGTTGGTGCGCTACTTCCGATATATGATAGAATGGGTGTGAAGTGCATTAAGGGGCTATGTAAAAAAAATTGGATTCTTCGAAGCTCCATATATCATGAAGTACTAACAGTAGGAGTATGATTTGCGGATATGTGTAAATTGAACATATAATTGAAGTTTTGATTAGAGCCAAAACACGATTAAGACAAATTTTCTCGATTGAAAAACAAGCCAAAGTAGCCTCCGTTTTTGTCTATAAACGCTTGTAAATGCTAAACGTTGAATAATTGAAACATGAGACTTGATTTAAAAAAAAAGAGATTGATATTATCTAAGTTTTGATTAGAGCAGAATTGAACTTACATAAATAGTACAATCACAATTAAATAAAGTTTGTTTTTTCGCTTGATTCGTTCCAGGCGCGCGCGCCGCCCCATCTCTTTCTCTCGCATCTGGCAGTAATATAAGCTATCACACGCCCGTTTCGCTTAAATTATTTTTCGACATAGGCCCTTAAAAGTTGTATGAAATAGGAAGCGAAATAACATTGTAAAGCCCGACCAGAAAAATGAAAACCTTATCTCGCAGAAAATCATTTGAACTATTTTTTGTACTTGGAACACATACATTAAGAGGATAGGCGGGCTGAAATGCTAATTTGGAGAATAGGTCACTTTTTCGACTGTAAACGTATTTGTCCAATCCGCCCCACCCATACACCCCGCGCCGACTAGAGTGCAAAAAAGACAACTGCAGCTCGGACCGATTTTATAGACAAAAAATCAACGAAATCTGCATTTCGTATTCCCCTGTTTCCTCCCCCAAAACTAAACCGATTTTAATAATTCTTTCAAAAATACTATGAGAAAGACTTTGGCTATGTCTGTATGTTTTGCTTTTTTTTTTTGTTTATATTCGTCAAAGTTTACTGGTTGTCTGAAAACGGGCGGTAAAATTGGCCATTCTCGAAGGTCCCTAGTACTTACAGTAATCAATAAATGCAAAAAGCAAAACATAGGGACATGCATGGCAGAGGTGACATAGATTGTATGGTAAAAAAATATTTTCTCTAGTGTCATTATCATGTATGGACAAAACCGTAGTGGTGTATCCTCTTAAAGGTCATAGTCGGTTGTCGCGCCCCCAAACCGTGTTTTATAATATATAACCCGATGAAAACCCACCGCACGGGCACACTTATCCTACTTACTACCAAAACAAGATTATAAAAATGTATCCATGAGTACGTTAGCGCTTTCTTTCAGTGCTGAAATGATAACAAATCATTTTTGCCTCAAAACTTAAATGCGAATAACTTTAAATTTTAACTATCAAAATAATGAAATTATTGTTCCAATCTAATTCTTTTGTTATAAATCAGTTGGGGTGTATGAGGTTTTGCGTTAATTCATTAACACGTTGTATACGAGTTCCGGGATTGACTGACTGACTGACTTGACAGACAGCACAGCCTACCGCTGAAGATAGAAACATGAATAGATTCTAGTGAGGATTTTGGGGGTGCACTAAGATTTTTAATATTCTAATTTCACGCGGACGATGTCGCGTGCAAAAGCAGTGGGTCATAAAATAAAGTAATCAATTATAATTTGTGGTAGCGTTTCAATCTTTCAATACAAGCCTTTTCTTCCCAGCGTCTGCAATAAAGCGCTTAAAGTTTCTTTCATTTTTCAGGGCATTGAATTGAACCACTGTATTATACAGGGTGTAACAAAACAACCTAGTAATACTTAAGGGGGAGCTTCAGACCTGATCAATCTGAACAACTTTCACTATGGAGCCAACGTTGAGAAAAAATAAAAAAAATCTGCTGTCTCATACATTTTAGTCGAGTCGGTACTACACTTGTATGGGACAGCAGATTTTTTTTATTTTTTCTCGATGTTGGCTCCATAGTGAAAGTTGTTCAGATTGATGGTCTGAAGCTCCCCCTTAAGTATTACTAGGGTGTTTTGTTACACCCTGTATACCATTTGATTTGTTCAATTAAAATTCTGATTAAACTGTCATCGAATTCAAAAATCAAATTCATGTGAAACGTTGAACTCAAAAACAATTATTGGAAAGCCTCTGACAACATCAATCAATTTCAACAAGAATTAGTTCGTATTTACATGACAATAAGCCACCGCGCACCGGGGCAATCAATCGGCAACTTTATCAGAAGTTTAACCACCCCTCACATCGCATCCACCCTCATCAACCCTGCATTCACACGGGAACGGAATACACTACCAACTTACTTAAACATCTAGAATAGGGTAAAATATACTTTATGGGTTTGTGTTTGAGGTGGTTTTGAGTAGAATGGTAATAGTGAAATCGAATACGATATTATAAACAAGTAATGTTTTTTATTGTAATTTGTGTTTGCATGGTTACGTAATTTGAGTTTACTGTTAGCTGGTAGTAATTGATAAGACGGAGATAATGACGTATTACTGCCTCCGTGGTCTAATGGTTAAGAGCTTTGGCTCTCGACACGGAGGTCGTGGGTTCGATTCCCACGGGAGACCTAGTGATATGTCACTTTGTGCGTTTTTCCCTAGGTGGTTAGGACATTGCAGGCTGAATCACCTGATTGTCTGAAAAGAAAAATGATTCCGTGCTTCGGATGGCACGTTAAGCCGTTGGTCCCGGCTACTATCTCTGGTGGTAGTAGTCGTTACATAAAAACACCAGGGCTCTGCCCACACGATAAGTACCTAGTAAGTATGACGTATTATTATTTTATTCGTGAGGGAACCTGCAACCTGCATGCTTCAATTTCGATGTTATTGTACCCACTGTCCATTACAGTGGCGACTTGGCGACGGGCTCACTTCCCGTCGTCGTGCCGTCACACTGGACAGAGTTTCGGTACTACTAGTGAAACGTGGATGTTCTGAGGTTTCAGAATATCTCTGACTACCCCCTCGGGGAATATAGTCGTGAGCATATCTACAAGAGCATGGAGTGTTTTCATGTTTCACCGCTTGGGCGAGTCCGACACGCTCTTGGCCGGTTTTTTAAATGTTGGATGTTTAATTTTTACGCGACTATAAGATCCCATTGAAAATGTCTTCTTTTCTAGTAAAAAACCTTTTAAAGGCTTAACCTTTGAATTTGAATAGGCTTTGCCAAAATCCGAGGGTATTTTTTTAGCCTAAAAATACTTAAAACGCCAGAATTTTTCATAAAATCTCCACCTCCACCTTCGGGCGAACAAACAGACCTGAATCAAGAAAAATAAACATAAATATTTACTTATTCCCACAAACGTTTATAAATAAACCTTTTATTTATTCTGTACCTTTATCAAACGTATAATCAAACTCAAATAAGTGTTTACAGGAAAAATATTGCCTACATTATTTAGAATCAAAACGATTTAGCCGCTTTTATTCTCTAACCCGTCTACAGATATTTAAAAGCACAAAGCAGCTAAAAACGCTGATTGGTCGTACACAACACAAGTATTTTATAAAACTACAAAAGCACCGTTTTGCAACAATAGTAAGACTTATCACAATACTCCGGCGTCACCTGTCGAAAAGTCCCACCGACTCTTCTCACGCCTACAAAAAAACGGGTTAATCCTCAAAAGTCGAAAAAATGAGGCCCTTGTCAATTTTTTCTAAAACCTTTTTTGTGGTGTATTTGGATTTCCTATGTGGTAGCCGATGGGTCAGTAAAAAAACTTTGGTTTGAAATGGGTCTTTAAAATGGAAGTTAAAATGCTATACTTACTTCGGTACCAACTACCTACTTATAAATCTAAACTATTATAAAACTGTAACAGAAATGTGTCTGTACATTGAAGATATTTACAAAAAAAAATTACGACATGATTTTTACCTGTCCCTGATTCTAAATCACCAATTTTTGTACTTTTTGTCTGTCTGTTTGTTTGTTTGTTTCTTTGGGTGTTTGTTTGTTTGAGTATCACGCAAAAACTACTGAACCGATTTTGATGAAACTTTTTTTGTTTGATAGCTTATCATCTGACTTAAAATCTGGTATATAATTTATGCGGACGCGAGTCGCGGGTAAAAGCTCGTTCTAAAATAAAACCGAATACTTCATAATCATAATCTAACCTTACTATCTAACTAACCAACTCCACTTGCTGACTCAGCGGCATATATGGGTCTTGCTTGGCCTCTGAACCGAGATGATCCTTTTCGTGATCCTAAGTCTCTCGGTTGGGTTGAAGCTCACATAAACCAGCCTTCACCAAGAAGAATATTATCTCCTAACCTTACGGTCTAAGTCTTTAAACATATTTTACTAGTGACCCGCCTTAATTAATTATTATATGTACACATAAACCTTCCTTACAGAAAGGTAGAAGATGTATGAACGCTAAATGAGGGGACAGAGGTATGAAAGGATCATAGCAAATAACGAGCCTTGGTATCTGCCTACCCCTCAGCGAAAGAAGCGTGACGAATGGTATAAAACCGCATCAAAATGTATTGCGTTAAAAGAACAAAGCACACAGAGATATATGACTTTGTTTTATTATTTTAAACTAGGTAAATATTTTAGAGATTATTCCGCTGCCTCCTAGGCAAAAGTGTCCATAAATACATAAAAAAAAAAAAAAAAAAATTATATTCAGCGTCCTTTTATATCGTTATAATTCCTAAGACAAAATTCTTGCTAAGCAGATTTTAATAGCCCTTTTATACTCACCACTTTTTACAAACTTCGTTAATTCAACAAGCAGAGCGAAAATTTGCAAGCCTGCATTCTTTAAGCTAAATCTTCACAATACGCCCTTTATTTACACTCGACACGCCATTTTTTACCGACTTGGTTGTGAGAGGTATCAGAAAACGGATTACATTGGTACAATGCTTCCAACTATAGGATTGACTCTTTTGTCATTAAATCTGATGGGATTAATGTCTCGAGTGTCCATGACATTTTTTGCTACTAATAGGTACTATAGATCTCTAATGTGCATATACCTTAAAAAGGTTGAGGTAGAAAAATGTAGAGATTCATAAAAGATGTTAAACAGCAGGGCAAAATGGGACATTTTGCGGGCTTGTGCGTCTGTGGAGCGAGGGTGTGGTCTGGTGGAAACCACTTGACATCCATGGCAGTGCTGGTGCCCTAGTCTTACTCCCTCCAGGACCTAATAGAGGCTTCCCCCGAGAGACCATCATCATCAGCCTATAAACGTCCCACTGCAAGGCACAGGCCTACCCTGAAAGACTGTGTGAGCGATCAGTGAAGATCATTCTGCCAGCAACAGTCGTAGCTGTGTTGGCAAGGACAGCAAGGAAGATAGGCGATATCATGGGCGATAGTTCACCACGCGTGCCCAATGCGGATCGGTAGATTTCATACATGCATCAGAATTTCTTCTTCTGCGAAAGCAGGTTTCCTTTCACTGCTCAGAGCACGAGAGCAGAGGTTACGTACAAATTGTTCTAAAGAACAATTATTACATCGAATTTAAACCTATTACCTTCTTCTTCTTCGGGTTCCTCTCCATTACTGTAGGTTGGCAGTCAGCTCTGCATATCCCTGTCTATCTCTCGCCAAACGAAACAGCTCTTTGACGCTGGCGATGCCTGTCCACTCTTTCAGGTTCGCGAGCCATGACATTCGTGGCCTACCGACGCTTCTTTTGCCCTCTACTTTGCCCATTATTTATTATACTCTGGAGCAGTTGGTATCGCTCATTCCTCAAAATATGACCAAGGTTTCCTCCTTTTAATAGTTCGTAGAACTTCCACATTGGTGACCAATTGGTGACTCGTTGAACCCAACTAATTCGCAGCATTCTTCGGTAGAACCACATTTCTATAGCCTCTTGTTAAAAGATGAAACGAACCATCTCCAATGATACTGTTTTACCATAGAATTACAAAGATGAGAGCAGCCCCGAAAAAAAAAATTATTGGTTGAAGTTGAAATAGCTATTTCAACTAATTGGGCGAAATTTGAACTAATATTCAGCTGAATATTAGTTCAAATTTCGCCCAAACGAATCAAAACTTTATTGATATACTTAAAGATCAAAACCTTTTTCAAATAAAGTTAATAAAATGAGACCCAAAGTCTAAGTAGGATTAAATAATAATATTACTTACATAAAATGATAAACAAGATACTTCACTAACTTTGTATAAGTACAGTTGTAAAGAAGTACCTAAACAACAATGTACTTACCTACCTCTTTCATCTCTTTAGGCTATTCTAAAACTTTGCTACAATTTTGAATTGAAGAGATTTCAGACTATTAGGCAACCCACGCAATTTAGACAACACCTTCCTTGAGGGTAGTCCTTTGCCCTGCAGTGGGACGTTTTATAGGTTGATGATGATGTGGAATATTTTGGTTATTCTTGTCAGCATGATCGTAACAATAACTGATGCTGTAAAGTGCGTCCAAGATAGCTTGGTGATTTTGACAGATCGTTTCAAAGCATTGATTTAAATAATTTATTCAAAGTTTATTTTACTTTCTGAAAATGTTTGAGCCGTAAAACCTTGAATAAAATGTTTAGTTAAATGTTAATTAATCTTGTATATTTTAAGTATGCCTATTATAAAGCTTTGGCGGCTCAAACAGCTCTAAAAATTAAAATGAAATCTCTAAAACCGCCTGACAAAATCACCACCTCCTTGTGTCAGGTATTGTTGGGTATGCAGATGACAGTACTGTCATGGAGAGATATGTATCTGGCGCAGGGGCCAGCGGGGATAAAATACGCTCGCAGAGGGAGGCCATGGTTGAGCGGACAAACTTGACTTTAAGTGTTGTCTCCCAGTGGGGTGACAATAATTTAGTCAACTTCAACGCCACCAAAACACAGGCTTGTCTGTTCACCGCAAAAAGGAGTCCGTTTAATCTGACTCCTACTTTCCGGGGTACATCTGTCCCTGTTTCCGACAGTCTTGGGCTTCTGGGTATAAGCTTGACCACAAAACTCAACTTCGGCGCTGACATCGAGTCTAAGGCTCAAACTGCGGCCAAAAAGCTGGGCATCTTAAACAAGGTGAAGCGGTACTTCACTCCTGGACAGCTCTTAGTATTGTATAAAGCTCAGGTCCGATCATGTATGGAGTACTGCTGCCACCTGTGGGATGGCTCAGCCAAGTATCAACTTGCCGCACTCGACTCGGTTGAACGCAGAGCCAGGAGGCTCATTGGCGATAGTAAGCTGGTGGAGGCCAAGCTTCATAGCCTAGCCCACCGCCGCAGAGTGGCCTGCTTGTCGGTCTTCTACAGATTGTACTTCGGTGAGTGTGCCCTAGAGCTGCATGAGCTCATCCCACCTTCCCCTTTCTACTATCGGACTTCCAGACGCACCGCGGGATATCACCCCTTCTTGGTTGACATCCCACATATCCGCACCAAGCGCCTTTCTGAATCTTTTATAATGCGCACAGCCAAGGAGTGGAATGCCTTACCTGCGTCAGTATTTCCGAGTACTTACAACCCGAATTCCTTTAAAGTACGAGTGAATAGGCATCTTCTGGGTAAGCTCGCTACATCTACGACCCCATCTTCGTCCTGAGGACTGGATTGAGGTCAAGAGCAAACCCATAGTTAATAAAAAAAAAAAAAAAAAAAAAAAAAAAAAAACCAAGCTATCTTGAACGCACTATAGTGGAAAGATTTCATAGCTTGCAGTATCAACTGCTTCCTTTGCTACCTTGTGACCTTGAACTTGATGTTCAAGGCTAACCCATGAAGGTCACAAGATGTTTATCGCCTAACACAATCTTGAGGCGTAAGGTCTCCACGCTGAGGACGTCGGCAGGACGCGTGGCAGGCGCAGGGCGGACGGCGCGACACGCGTGGCGTCCTGCGCGCGACCACCGGGATATCGACAATTTGTTGATGATGATGTTAATTGAATAGGTTAAGTTAGTTGACGTGAAACTGATTATTTATTTAAAAAGGAATAAACATTATTATACAGATTAATTTGCAGCCCCGATTGAAGTGATTAAGAATTAATTTAAACAGGAATGAGCAAACATTAACCCACGACCATAATCTCTTTCGGGGTGGTCAGAAGCTTATCCTTTTGACGCTGTTATACTTAGCATACGGCTCACTTTTATTATAAATTGAAGGCTTGGTTGAATAACGTGTTATATGGGTTTTAGGCCGGAAACGCCCACAAAAACACTACAAAACATTATTTCTTAGTCGACTCATATTACTAAGTACGAGTAGATACTAGGAAAAATAAGAATATTCAATTTTAAGCCGTTGCACGGCTCCGAAAAAAACTTTTAACCAGCTCAACCTTACATAAATGGATGGATTTTATTTACCTACCATTCTAAAAGCAAAGTTAATCTCCTACCCTATCGTCCCACGCTTCTCATCCCCCATCGAACTACCCCTAAAGATTTAACTTCACACCAATACTTCGCCGAATTAAATTGCGTTTCCTAATTGTGCCCCCGTTTCCCATCGCACGACCGACACGCGGCCTTATATATCATCCATGTGTTTATTAAACAACACATTATGAACCTTAAAACATATCCAACAAAAGCTATTTTAAGTTACCAGCGCCAGCAAAAAATTTATTAATGCAACATTTATTTTTAAACAACAAAAATGCAGTTGCAACAACTTTAATTCAACTGCACAAAGGCAATAATCGTTTAACATAGTTGTATCTCCAATTTTGTATGTTCAAAAAGTTTACTAACTTCTAAAACAGTCATAAACACCGTTATCTCTTGATACTACAGTCTAAATTCGCATGGAATAAGGATAAAAGTAAAGTGGTAGTAGATAAAGGGCAGCGGCAATAGGCCGAGGAGTGTGTAAGGGCGTCGGCACATGGTAGACACACTCCACGGCAATCGGCCGGCACGCGCGCACGTGTCGCCTGCAGCGCCCGCTCGTGTGGACGGCACCTTAAGATCTGTTAAAGACGTGACCTTTAATTATACCTATACTTGACTAGCCAATTAAGTTTGGAGATTAAAAAAAGTTTGGCCAAGTCAGTGACAGTTTGATTAAGTCAGTGACAGTTTGACTAAGTCAGTGACAGTTTGATTAAGTCAGTGACAGTTTGACCAAGTCAGTGACAGTTTGATCAAGCTAGTGACAACTTTTAAAAGTTTGTGACGAAAAAGCTATTGGAATTTTTATGTGAACTTAGTGACTTATAAACAATGGAGTACCACCATCGGCACATGGAGCAACACAGCGCTGTTCAGCCCCAGCAGCCCCCCCAGTGGGGCTACGGGACCTGGGGCCCACCGGCGCAGGCTCCGGCCCCGGCTCCGGCCCCGCCTGCGCCCGCGCAGCGCAACAAGAGGACGCACTCCGAAAGCGAGGACGACGCCTTCTCTGAAGAAAGCAGTAAGGATGCGCAGTAAGTACAAATTGAATTTGTACAAATTCTAAAGTTTATAACGCAATGTTTTTGTCTCTGTCGAAAGGCCTTTTAAACGGGCATAGGCCCACGAGAAAGGGGGACTTATTTTATAATGCGGACTCTGGATTGGTTGTCCTGAAACGCAAACGTGTGAGAAAAGTGAAACTTTCACCTTTTGCACGATTGGAAAGATAGTTGTATTAACATTCCCCCCCCCTCCCCCCCCCCCACACCCCAACACACAAAATATAGGTATATATGTATTAGGTATATAATATAACAAATATACGATTTTTACTATATTCAAACAAACATCACACTGTTAAGCAAAAAGTTAAGCTCAAGTATGAGGGAAGGAACCTGAGGCCAGAATTACAGGTGCCTTTTAACTAAGGTTACTTTGTTCAGACCCAGGGGCTCAATTATATTTTATGTTAAACTTAACCTTAAGACCCAACTGTTTGTTACTGATCTATTGTACACTTTGGCTAAGTTTATGTTATTATTTTTCAATAAATTTATTCTTAAATTTATTTATTCTTATTCTTGGCCACCCCACCATTACACTGAAAGGAACGGGGCATACTTTAGAAAAATAAAGTGTTAACATTTCTAATAAGACTCTAATACGAAAAAGATAATAAAATGAAATAAAAAAAAAATTTTATTTGTGCTACGCTCGTAGCCGCTGCTACGATATCGTAGCCTAGCAAAGTCAATTAGTTTATCATATTAAATAATTTTATAGGACGGAAAATGACTATTGCGATTTTCTGACTTCTGAGTGCCTTGACGATGATTTGGGGCCTATTTCATCAACACGATTTCTTCCTTCCCGAAAGGCTATGGCTACAGCAACCAAAGCACAATGTACCTAGTGCAAATCAAAAAATCGTGATAAATGCTACATACTTCAACATCGAGATGTCGAAAAAATATCGGCTGTTTCAAAACTGCAGTACCTACTCGACTCAAATGTCCCATACATTAGATCTACAGCAGATTTATTATTTTTTGGATTTTGTCTCCTTAGAGAAAGTTGTTTAGTTTGATGGTCTAAACACCCCTTTAAATATTACCAAGGTGTTTTGTTACATGCTGTATAGTCATGAGCTATGTACACACGGCGATACAATAAGCTACGCAAAACCAAAATAAGCTGGCCGCGCGTAGGTAGAGTAATGCATAACGTCGCGCGGCCAGCTTATATTGGTTTCTCGTTGCTTGATGTGTCGCTGTGTGTACCTAGAGTTCACACCACAGAACATTATAAAAGAGGTTAGAAGTGCAAAGTAAGCGTGGAATGTGTCGCTACAGGTTATGAAATGATTTGCATAACACCATAAAGCGCGCGGCGTGGTGCGAGCGAAAGGACTTGAGTAATTGAAGCAGCGTAAGCGGGAAGACAAGTGGCGACAGCCGTTTCCGAAGCAAAAGCGCTACTTTGCAATTCTAACCCCTCTTATAATGTTCTGTGGTTCACGCACTGAAATCTTTCTAAAGCCTCCGTCTCCTCAGGTCACCAGGCGGCGACTCCTGCCAGCTGATGACGCGCAAGCGCCGGCGAGGCGTCATAGAGAAGAAGCGACGGGATAGAATCAACACCTCGCTCACCGAGCTGAAGAGGCTCGTCCCCGCCGCCTGCGAGAAGCAGGGCAGTGCCAAGCTAGAGAAGGCGGAGATACTGCAGCTCACCGTCGACCATCTGAAGATGCTGCATGCTAAAGGTAAAGATCGTTTTCAATGCTTTACTGGCCACCCAAAAAAGGCGGACGCGTCTGCTCCGAACTTGGAACGACTACTTCTTGGCTTGGTCGATGCGGAAACGAGAACGCCCAATCCCGTTTCGCCAACAAAACTGGTAAATTTGAATTTTATAAGAAAACCACGATAGAAAAGGATAATTTCTATTTCCTTGGGAAGCACGTTATTCCTCCTATCCTATGTATAATTGCAGCTATCATACGATTCGTATGTGTTCTTTGATCATACACATTCGCCAGCTGCGAAACGACCCAAAACGAATACACTTCGTCACGTGGGCAATGTCTTGTACAAAAATACTAATTCCGCGTTCGGCGCGTTCAGCCTAAGTATCTTCAGCTGTGCTAACCTTTCGTGAATCAGTCTATCTATTAGTGAAAACTTTATCCAAATCAATACAGTCGTTTCTCGAGATAAGATTGATAGGACGACAGAAAAAGAGGCGTAGTCTACGGCGTAGGACTTTAATTTATATTAATTTAAATTTAGAAAGATTTATTGTACAAAAAATTCAACGAATCATTCTGATCTTATACCATAGATATCTAATAATGGGTTTAAATATAAGGTACCTTAATTTAAATAGTGATAGTTACTAGCTTTTGTTCATAACTTCGTCGACGTTGACTTTAAAAATTATCCTATACGTCTCAATCTAGTCTATCTGCGTGCCGAATTGCATCCGAATCAGCCGAATGTGTGATTGAGTCATAAACATCCAAACGTCTAATATCATAGTAAGTACTCTGTGATCGAATCATCATCCAGCGCTACGATTGTTTATTTATTCGTAGATCCAGCGCGACAGAACAGATGTGGAAAGATATTGAAATTGACAACGTTTCATTTTTTTAACCACCTGTTTTTAAAAAAAAATATAAAAATAGGTTAAAAAATAAGAGATACGTATTTTTCCGATTTAATTTTTGACCGATATTTCTATTTTTAATTTACTTTTGAATTTTCGGAAAAAAATTGGATGAATACCTTGGCCTCAATTAAATTAAAAATAAAAACTGTCAAATACAATAGAAAAGCCAAGCAGGCAAAGGAATAAGATCTCATTCAACCAATATTTTATTTTTCTGTATTTTTCAAACAACTCGAGAAATAATAGATAGAAAAATCTGATAATTTTGATATAAGCTTTGAATCACATAATCTTCAAATGGTTTTCTACTTTTGGTACCTTTATTACAATGAAATGTTGTCAATTGGAAATGAATGGATCTGAGAGAAACATTTCGATTCTACGCGAAAGTAAGAAGCTTAGGTAAGAAGACATACTTCAGAAAAAAACACTGCCCTGGCAATACCCACTAAAAGTGTCAGGTGGTAGTCCCATAAAAATCTCGAGTTCTTACTTTCATCAAAAACTGAAAAAAGTTACCGCTACTTGCATATCCGCATTTTTGATAAAACAGTTACGTCACACAATTAAATCCTGTCATTCACTTCAACAACTTGTTTCCGTTTCCTCAAAATTAATAAAAGAACCGCCCGTAACGGTTTCTACAATAAAAAGTAGCAAGAAAGATAAAAAGCAAAAGTTTAATACGATTCGCTTTTTCTGTCTATTGAAAACAAGTTGCTGACTTTTTTTGTAAAAAAAAAAGAAACTGTACATTTTAAGTCAGGTGGTTTGTGAAAAGAAAAGATTCTTGAGAGACAGCACTTACGTAGCAAAATTGTTAATCGATAGAAATCTCAAAATGGTTTAATGCTTTAGGGCATTTTACCCATGTACTTATACAAAAAGTCGATATTTTTAATTTTAATCCTCCATGTATAACTAATGATACCTACGGGAATAAAGAAACGTTCAACATTGCTTGCAAAGTGGGGAATTATGCTCCCTTATGAAAAATATTGCATAATAGGTAAGTGATATTACAAGCCTGTTTGCAATAAAAACGGATTCGGTATCCTAACTTAAAAAAAAACGAAGTAGGTAGTTAGGTACTAAACATAAGGGTGCACCAAGAAAGGGGTTTTCACTAACCGGGTGGATGTTCGAGAAATCTTTTTTCTCCTCAATCTTGGTGCACGTGCATAAGGGGGTACGAAAGTTAATTAAATTCAAACCTAAAATTGAATAGGTTTTATTTTAAATAAAGACACGAGTACTTCATTAGCACATGCCAACATGCCTGCAGTATTAAACGTAGTTCCCACGGTAACGCTTCCGGGTCCGAAAGCGATGCGACAGGTGGTCTGTCAGACCCACGAGCCGCGCCCGCAGGCCACGGCCGGTCGACAGGATGCATGCGATAGTGAACAACGTTCTACATTTGAATATAACACGCTGTTATGACGCGAATAGTGTCGGTTCATCATCATCAGCCTATCATCGCCCACTGCTGAACATAGGCACAGTATAAGACAGTATCTTCATACAATGGTACCTACCAAACGCGGAGTACGCCTCGTAGCACGCACACACTGACAATATCTCCGCGTCGCCCGGTCTGGCGCTGCCTTGGCTGCCTGAGATATCGTCGTACGCACTGAAGTGCTATTTTTGAACATCATACGAGCGAATCGGCAGTAGAAAGATGCATAATCTCCATAGTAGTTTTGACATTTTCTACTGCTGAGTCGCTCGTATGATGTTCAAAAATCGCACTCCTGGTGAGCCAGGCGAGCACACATACAAGCCGCGTTTGCCACCATTTTATTATATTATGAAGATGGATTACTGTCTTATACTGTGACATAGGGCCTCTCTCAAGGCGCGCCACAAATGTCGTAGCGTCTCGCTTTGCATATAAAAATATTTTATTTTATCATTTTTTTTATTACTCGTTGGCTTTGTGGAGCCTTGGAATCTGATAAACTTATCTATAGATCTGTTTCATTGAATTTTTAAAAAATAGAATCAAATCCAGGTCGACCCAGGAAGAGGTGGCGTTATTACCTTTCCAAATATGATGAATAATGGCCAGAGGTTGACGAAAACTGGAACGAGTGGAAGAGCAGGGGAGTGGTCTTTGCCCACCAGTGGGATCTTCTCTTCTTCTTCTTCTTCACCTGCACACGAACGGAGCTTATTGACGCTGCCGATAATGATATCCGTGTGGCGAAATACTGGGCTGGAAATATTTGAATGACATGCCATCGACTCCATAGAAGAAGACCAGTGGGATGAAATAGGATTAAAAAAAAATAAAGAAAAGAAACTTTCGAATGTGTAGAGCACGCTCGCAGGAATAACCTCTCAACACTTTTGCTAGCTTGACCTTTAAAAGGTATCCGGAACGGAAACCCCGGACCGTCCGGTGGGCATGCGGTTTCACGACCACTGAGCATGCCCGCACTAACTGCCGTTCATCCTTGTAGTTCAACCGCAACTTGTTTTAATTTTTAATTATATACTTACCCGTTGAAATTATTGAAATGCATGCATGAATAATATGTATATTATATGCTGCAAAGATTTTTTTGGTCTATATGCATTTCGATAATTAAAAAAAATATATATTTGATATGCTGTTTTGTGAAGTCGATTTATAGTTAACTAGCGACCCGCCCCGGCTTCGTACGGGTGCAATGCTGATACTATGCATGTATTAAATCTTGACTATTATAAAACTGTAAATTTGAAAAAAGAATTTAGTTTGTTTGTTTGTTTGTTTGTTTGGGTGTTTGTTTGTTCGAGTATCACGCAAAAACTACTGAACCGATTTTGATGAAACTTTTTTTGTTTGGTAGCGTAACATCGTACTTAAAATCTGGCATATAATTTATGCGGACGAAGTCGCGGGTAAAAGCTCGTACATAATATAAACCTTCCTCTTGAATCACTCTATCTATTAAAAAAAAACGCATCTAAATCCGTTGCGTAGTTTTAAAGATCTAAGCATACATAGGGACAGACAGACAGACAGACAGCGGGAAACGACTTGGTTTTATACTATGTAGTGATTGGAAGCAGTGAATTTAATCAAAAAGTGGGTTAACGGTTAAAGGTTAACACAGCCTGGTTTCCGTCCATTCCGAAATTGGAATACGGTCATGTCTCATGATCATGAGTTTAAATGTAGGTATCTATTTAATCAGTATCTAATAAATCGATGGCACCTCCTCGCTAGGTTAGCATTGGGAAAAAAGTTCACAACAAAACAATTCTCACATCAAATTCGCACCGCTTCCCACACCCACTTTAAATGTTTTTAAAAACTTCATAAAATACAATTACCACAATAGTAAATGCGTTTGACCAAACAGCATTAAACGGGTATCGTTTACCTGGTGCAGACTGACACCTGGCGCTTACAAAAAATATACAAGCAGGAAGTTATAGGTGATTAGGAACTTACGGACCTCATGACTTGCTTTACTGTATTGTGTTACGATCTATTGTATGTCTCTTTCGCTCTTGTATGAGGATAGGGTCAGAAATGAAAGAAGAATGAAGAAAAACCTTAACCTAAAAACTAAAAACCTCCGTTTTCATTCGATAATTTAAGGATAGTCTTCTTAGAACCTTTTCCTGAAGCTACAACGGTTAAGTTACCTATCCTTTGACCACGTCCAAAAAAATCCACTCTGTATATCAATCAATCAAATCGTTTTATTTCAGAACAATTTCAATTCCATAACAATGGCCGGCCGACCGATCATGTCATATCTCGGCTCCGATATTACTATAGCTGTGTGTGTTTACTTTAGCTCCATAGTAAGATTTGTTTCCTTTAGTAACCTCATCTTTGCTACTCGGACTTCCATCAGTGACCGCGAAAAAGAACAAAACGACGCCAACCTTACCCAAGGGCCTTCAATACCGTCGTAGTCAGTTTCATATCAATTCTTCATAACAGTGAGATAGAAAAGGATCTTTAGTGCGATTTTTGAATCTCATTCGCTGAGTTCAGCAGATGAAAATTTCAAAATTACTATGGTGATACCAACGCATCTTTCTACTGCTGATTTGACTTTCAACAATCGCACTCCTAAAGTATGATTTTTGAAAGTCAAATCAGCAGTAGAAAATGCATATCTCCATTTTCTACTGCTGAGTTCAGCGAATGAGTTCCAAAAATCGCACTCCTGAACGAAAAAAATCTACCGTGGATTGAATTATGGAAAGGAAACTTTCCAATAATAACCGTGAAACTTTATTAATGACTAGCTGTGCCCGCGACTTCGTACGCGCAGACCACTGAAATAATATAAAGAAAAAAGAAATAAAAAGAAAGAAAATGAAAAAAGAAAGATATAATTATTAATGATTAGAGATAACTTTATCGAACCAGTTATACACACGCTTAGGGGAGTCGTGGGAAAGCCGGAGTTCCCCAAGTTCCATTGTGACTTTAGGCTACCCCAAGTGACCCTCTAGGGAGGGACAGCAAAATACTTTGTTGTTATAATGAACAAAATGTACAAAACGTATGTTTCACTTTCACGGTGAATTGTTATATCAGTATTGGTTTAAAAGTTGCATAATGAATTTTAAGAGATCAGATTGATTTTGAGACAGATTTTTTCGACGGCCTTTTCGATATGTGACTGTATGAGCTCGAACAACATAATATCCTTTAAAACCAAAGATTAAGCCAGTCTTAATGGTATACTCCATTATATGGACCCAGGTTCGGATTCGCACGCATGACACGCCATGTAGGAGGCTTTGTGCCCATTCGTAGGACGTATACAGGGTCCTTCTTAATATGCTGACACTTTTTTAAGGGGATGATCAGACCGTCAAACTGAAATAAGTACTTTCTCTATGGGACCAAAATCGAAATCGCAAAATAAAAATCTGCTTGTCAATACAAAACTGCAAACCTATTCGAGCCAAATGTATGGAACAGCAGATTTTTTTTTCGCGTTTTCGATGTTGGTCCCATATAGAAAGTTGTTCAGTTTGATAGTCTGATCATCATCCCCTTAAAATAGTGTCAGCATATTAAGTTGGACCCTGTATAGGACTGAAAAATTCAAAATTCAAAATTTTTTATTCAAAATAATATCATACTTCTTGACGTAATTTTTTTTTTTATTTTATTTAATAAATAAGTTACAAAATTACATGTTTTTAGTTGTAGTCCTACAAAACCGTATTTTACGGTTTGGCTGTAGGAACCGAGAATCAGTCTCGCATTACATAGGCGCAATAATATACAACGTGTTAATGAATTAACGCAAAACCTCATACACCCCAACTGATTTATATCAAAATAATTAGATTGAAACAATAATTTAATTATTTTTGTAGTTAAAATTTAAAGTTATTCGCATTTTAAGTTTTGAGGCAAAAATGATTTTTCATCATTTCAGCAATGAATGAAAGCGCTAACGTACTCGTGGATACATTTTAATAATCTTGTTTTGGTAGTAAGTAGGGTGGGTGTGCCCGTGGGGTGGGTTGACATCGGGTTCAGTAAATTTAAAATTTAACAAAAAAAATATTTAATATTTTGAAAAAAAATACCTATGTTGAAACCATGATAATTCGATTCGGCTCTCGATTCTAAACAAACTACTTTCTAGTTTTGCGTTAATTCATTAACACGTTGTATACTATTTATACACATTACATGACTGGCGTACTGAGTACGTACTTACTAGTTATTCATTGATGACATTCGATAGCAACAGATCCTTCAACAACCCACAGAATTTCGACTTCTTCACCTCATTTCGGATATTTAATTTAATTTAATTTAATTTATTTATTTATTCACAATATAAGTTTACAGCGTCAGCCAAAACACTTATATGCTAGGTAGATATAATTATGTTACAATTCTGCTTTCGATCTTTAACGTTTCATTAAGGAACAAAACAACAAATTTATAAAATACAGTACTACTATCATTAAATATGTCGGCATGTGACTGTAGTGTGAGCAATTCATTGAGTAGAGATATCGCGCGAGCTGTTGGGGCATGCGCGGCGCTGCAGGTGCGCGAGCGCAACGCGGCGAATAGCGGCCGCACGCGCCTCCGCAGCGCCGCCCCGCCACCGCGCAGGTACTGCTCCGGCACGAACAGGCCCATTTGAGATACCACGGTTAAATTGTCCACCCTACCATTCAATATAGCGTGATAATGCATAATAAGCATTAACTTGCGCCTTAACAACAGACTATCTAATCCCACCATACCATATATGAACATAGTGGGAAAGAGATAGGGGTAAACATTGAACATCTTTTTATAAACAAATCTTGCAAGTTTCTTTTGTAGCTTTTCCACCATTTCAATGTATATGGTTTCACGAGGGTCCCACACCACCGCACCAAACTCCAACACACTACGGACGTATGCATTGTAAAGTATTAAGGCTACTTTGACGTTCCTATAGGGGTACACCGTTCTTGTAATAAATCCCAGCATTCTGTTCGCCTTCTTACATATTGCTAAAATATGGTCTTTAAATGTAAAATTTGCATTGAAGATTACACCCAAATCCTTAACCTCAGACACCCGATCAATCGGTTTCCCGCATAAGAAATACGTGGCGATACGTGGGGATACTCTAGCGAATGTAATCACTTTGCACTTAGATTGATTAAACTCAAGACGATTAGTGTAAGCCCACTCCTCCAGCGCAATGACATCTCTCTGCAGCGCAGCACTGTCCTCAGGGTCTTTTACACCAATGTAAAGTTTTAGGTCGTCCGCAAATAATAAACATTTGGAATACCTCAGCACATTAGGCAAGTCATTAACCATGATAAGAAATTGCGTAGGACCCAAAGTGCTTCCCTGGCTAACGCCTGACCGAGTGTAATAGGTTTCCGAGCGATAGCCAGAGAATTGGACGTATTGACTCCTATTACTGAGATAGCTAGCGAAAAATTTAAGAAGCTTAGCATTAAATCCGAGTTCAGCAAACTTCGACAGCAAGATATCATTGTCCACCAAGTCAAATGCTTTCCTGAAATCAAAATACAAAGCATCCACCTGATGTTTACGATCCAATTCCGAAGCTATGTAATCCGCAAAGTTGACATGGTTAGTGGCAGTGGATCTTGAAGGTCGGAAACCGTGCTGACAATCGTTGAGCCATGGATTAATTTGACGTCTCAAAAGTGAGTCAATAATACCCTCAAACACTTTGCCGAATACCGACAAAACTGCGATTGGCCGGTATGATGTGATGTCCACTTTGGAAGCCTCTTTGGGTATTGGTGTTACCCTTGATACCTTCCATGCCTGGGGGTAGTGTGAATGCTTTAGGGCTAGATTATACAAATGAAGCAACGGGATCTCAAGAACAGAAATGCAGTCCTTAACAATAAATGTCGGTACCAAGTCGGGACCGGCAGCCGTACGAGTCTTTAGTTTCCGAACAGAGTAACGAATATCTGTGACAGTCACATTAGCTATAGCTACATTTGGCATAAACGGACTGGAATCCTTTGCTGCCTTGTCCGCGTTAAGTTCTGGTATATTGTTCAAAAATACAGAACTGAAATATTCCGCAAAAGCATTTACTGCTTGAAGCCCTGAAACAGTGTTATTTTTGAACTTAAAAGAGGTCATATGGTGTCTGTCCTTTTTCCTGTCCTTAACATACTGCCAGAATCTTGCTGGTTCACTTACTATATCCCTTTCGAGCTTACCTGTATAGTTATCATAAGCTGCACTTATTAGCCTTTTCACATGGCCGCGATAGTACTTGAACAATTCTAGATTAAATTGCTTTCCTTCTTTCTTATACCGTTTTAAGTTCAAGTACTTTTGTTTTATATTCCGAATAATTTCAGACGTATACCATTTTGGATAAACATAACGACTCGTTGCAGATTTAACCCTCCCAACTGGTACAAACTGTCTGATCATACCATTAAGAACCAGATAAAACCGCTCGGTAGCCCGATCCACATCATCATCTAATAGTATGCTTGACCAGTCGGCTCTTCCCAATTCAAAATAAAGTGAATTAAGGTCTGCCTTAGAGAAGTTCCACTCTGGATTTGCATTAGCATCATTGGCAACAACAGATTCTCTACTATGATGAGCACCACGCGGCAAAGACAATAAAATTCTTAAAGCGGGGTGGGGTCTATCCAACCATATCAGTGGTTCAATGTCATTAGTGACATTGACTATATTTTCCTTAAAATTACTCAACACCAAGTCAAGCATGCCTCCATAAGGATTAACAATATTATTATGTTGTTGTACATTGCAATATTCGATAAAAAAACCATAATTTAAATTAACATTTGCACTAGCAGTATTCAGATTAAAATCTCCTAATATCAGAAATTTTAATGCAGAATACTTTGTCATAGCGTTCTCAATACAATTAAATACAGCAATATATTTTTCATCAGTAGTTTTAGGTGGCAAATACACAACACAGCACATAAATTTTATATTTTTCCAAGTCACAATAGCAAATATTAATTCCTTGTCTTCAGTAAGGTCGTCAATATCGATTACTCTTTGAACCGAACAGCACATACGAACTGCAAGAAGGACTCCTCCATATCCCGCGTCATTCGGTCTGTCTTTCCGTATTACTGCGTACTAAGGGGGAAATAGCTCGCCATCGCATACCGATTCATTCAAAAAGGTCTCATTGAGAGCTATGACATCAATCGGTTCGCACTGAAGAAGGTTCATCCTGAACAAAGCTGACTTCTTAGCTGATCTTATACCACGAACGTTTTGGAAATATACGACTATTTTCTTAGGTCGGTTACTTTTTTTCATTTTGCCATTTGCTACGAAAATTCTGTTGCCAGGACTTTATGCAAATATCGGCAGCCCAATTTGTAGGCATAAGGACTATCTCGGCCAATCGAGTAGGCACTCCTAGTTTGAAGGACGCATAATTACCCCTTGCCCGCAGTGTTTGGACGGTGCAAGCATCAGTTTGACAAATTCTTTTGAGATGCGCATTAACTTGTTTATCAGTTGTACCCATCTTAACGTAGTATAAGTGCAGATATTGTACCTTTTCTGATGCCTGTAGCAGGCTATCAGTGGGATCAGCTGTTCCTCGCAGAATTTGACTCTTTTTTCCTGTTGAACGTCTAGGCCGCACTGTTATCCATTCAGCCGGATCAATGGGTTCTGTTTCGGTGTGAGTTCCTCTGGGAGTTTCTGGTTGTAGCACCACACCAGAAATTGCATTCTCCATCTGACTTAGTGGTTCCAGATTAGCAGGCTTCTCGCCAACATTTTTCGTCGAATCAGTTTGTTTCGGTATTTGTGCCGCTACATATGGATTTGTACGTGGTTTTGCTGGTTCTTTTTTCCCAGATTTATTACCAGTTTTAGGTTTCGCTTTTTCAGAAATCGGTTGATATGTCACAAGTTTGGCTTCAATGCTATTAAGCCTTTCGTCAAGTTTCTCAAAGTTATTTTCTAATTGTTCATTTACATCCGATAAGGAGTTTCTTCTCTCCTTGTTGTTGATAGATACTTCGACTTTTTCTTCCAAGTTTGTTAGTCTTTGGTAAATTTCCTCCATTTTATTGCATAATGAGATTGTTAAATAATCAAAATTATCAGCTAGCGCCTTTTCCATTTCATCTCGTACCATATCTCTTAGTCCGTCGAATACTGTAGGCGAGATTGGTGGTTCTGTGGGTTTATTGTTGGGTTTGACTCGCCTTGTTACATTGTCCATATTGGTATTGTCTAACTGGACAGTATCTTCTGGATCTATGTTGTTCTTAATAGTAGTTATATCATTTTCCAATGTTTCATTTGTCTTGGAATCAAGGTTCTCAACATTATGTAAGCCATGTACTTGCTCGTCCATAGACATGTTCGTGATATCTAATATTGACGTATTTGGTTTGCGTAGAGGCGTTTCGTCATTTCTGACAGAACGTGATTTTATCTTGCATTCAGGACACATCCATGATCGATCCAAATTATGCCGTTCCGCCACAAAGTATTCCTTTGTCATGTTGATACATTTATAATGGTAGTACAGTTTGCATTTGGTACATCTCAGTCTATCGATAAGGTGGGTGTGCTTACCGCAAGCCCTGCAGTCCATTGTTTTTGACATAATATTAGAAGAATTGTGTATCTGTACACTACGTATTACTCTCCGCGATAAGTACGGTGTAGGCACAAACAGTTACTAAAAATGCCGCGCTATTCTTTGCCTGTTCGTAATAGGTACGTCAGCGCGTTCCTACTCCGTTGCATGCAGCAATGAACCGTACGCAGTGGACGGAGAACTCGTAGTCGCTTGATGATGCACACCTTCCGAATTTGGTCGGTTAATATTGGCTGCTTACTTATTGGTCGCGGATACCCACACGTTTAAAATAACTACAAATAGTTTTGTGTCAAATGTTATTTTTCACATTAGTTAATAGTTCTTTTATACTGAATTTATTATTAAACTAGTATTATTAAAGTTTAACACATTTGAACTTCAAATTAAGACCGTTTCAATAACTTAATTCAAATAAATATCAAGAGCCGGTTAAAAACAATGTCTCACTATAGGATGTCAAAGACTAAACTCTATATATAGATATCGGCTGGTAGCTCGTTGTACAGCTTTGGAACACACCTACTTAGGGTCCTATACCCGAAGCAGTTGTTCGCCCGTGGTACTTCGAACTTACCAGCCGATATCGCTCTCGTTTCGTAGTTGTGATTCAAGTGTGACCTATAGTGAGGATTGCCATGATTATTAGTGGCCAGTAAGTATTTATGTTTTAATGATGCTGGGAGAATTTTACAAATATGAAACAATTTTTTATAATTATCTTTACAACTATTTTTTGTTTTATTGTTTACTAATAATTTTAGAAACCGTATCTGTAATGATTCAATCCTATCTATATGAGTTTTAAAAGTGAGCCCATAGTTTTCCAGACCATAGCTCACTATTGATTCCACAAGAGCCAAATACAATGTTTTTAAGGTGCTTGCCGGTACCTTTGACACTACCACCGCGTCAGAAGGTGTTCCCTTGAGAGAAGATGCGGCCTGAAACTCTACAACACACATCTTTTAAACAAAACAAAACAAAGTACAATTAAAATACAATATTGCATTACATAGTGTAAAATTGTCAAGACCAGACATTTTGGTCATTCAAATAATCATCGAGTTTATAGGAACCTTTTTTACAGAGGACTTGTTTAACATGGGACTTAAACTTTTTGTCTGGTAAGTTTAGAATATCCTCTGGTATCTTATTATAAAAGCGTATACAGTGCCCCATGAAAGATGTGTTGACTTTACTGAGTCAAAAATGTGGGAATACTAATTTATTTTAATCCTAATTTATTTTGATCCTTCATAATATGCTGATGGTTTTTTAAGATATGATCAGACCATAAATTCAGCAAGGTTCTCAATCGGACTAACATTGAAAAGGCGAAACAGCAAAAGCAATGATGTCCCATAAGTTTGGATCAAGTAGAACTGCTCTTAAACCTTCGATCAAGAAGGTTTAAGAGCAGTTATTTGGTCGCAGTCTTAAAAAAATAAATACATAGCTGATTTTACAACTTGCTTGCCATGTTTAGTATTTTGTAATATAAGTAAATAAAAATAAAACTTATATTTATATAAAACCTCATAAAACTTATTGCCAATAACATCGAAATAGCATTTCAAGTTTCAACAAACTCCGAGTTAACTGTTCATGGTGTAACGTGTTACACAAACAATAAAATTTATTTCTGAAAAATATTCAAGGATCTGCAAGAAAATGTCATCATTGATAACATCTGTGTGTATATCGGTGATAGCGTGTAATGTAATACTAGCTCACCAGCCCGGGATTCGACCGAGAGTCATCCATGGCGTTGATGACGTGCATGACGAGTATCCGTATGTTGTCGCACTACAATATATTTGGAATACAAAAAAAAATAAACCTTTAAGAGCCGGTACCGGTAGCCTTATCACAGACAGATGGGTACTAACCGCCGCACATTGCTTAGATAAAGATCTAAAGGTGACGCTTGTAAGATATGGTAATATGAGTATACCCTGGAACGAAACTAAATTATTTAGCAAAGTCCTGAAGACAATAATTCATCCATCCTACCAGGAGAGACTACACGGATATAGTTTTATAAATGACATAGGTTTATTGTTAGTGCAAAATATTTCCTTAAGATACTACGGGGGATTGTCGGCAATAGACTATATCACGTTGACGGGACTCCACGCCAGATATGCAGGGTTCGGTTATACATCACTAGATTATAAAGCGGAATTGAAAAAATGGGAATTCAAGCCACTTCAAACAGGCGATGCAGCTATTGTCAAGTGTGATAAGTCTAAGTTTATAACAAGTGGACCGTTCATATGCGTAGCGCCACCGTGCGCTGACAAAAGACACTCGACTCTGGGTGGTGATTCCGGTGGACCAATTTTTGTTGACAACAAAATCGTCGGAGTACATTTTGGATCATATGACGATATTATTATGCAATTTACTCCAGTGAGCCCTTACTTAGATTGGATTTATGGCGTCGTATCTAAAGAAAAAAAGTAAATACTGTAAAAAAATGGGTGAAAAGTATCGTGAGAACTGACTGACAAATCTGTTCTTACAAATAAAGTTCTGGTTCTGATTCTGACTTTAGAATTTCGATCCCAGGCTATATTTTATTTACTTCTATACAGGGTGTGACAAAATACCCTAGTAGTATTATAAAACTGTAGCAGAAGTACGTCTGTACATTGAAGATATTTACAAGAAAAAGATTACGATTTATGGTTTTTAGGTCTCTCTGACTCCAAATCAACCTTTTTTTAGAAATTTTGTCTATCTTGGCTGTTTGTTTGTAACAGCATCATGCAAAAACTACATAACCGATTTTGATGAATCTTGTTTTATTTTTGATAGCTTATGATTTGACTTAAAATCTGGTATATAATTTGTGCGGACGAAGTCGCAGGTAAACTCTAGTATATTATAAAGAGTTGGTTATTTAAATATGTTGTCTTGCTGAGTTATATGTATTTTGATTCTAGGATATATTTAATTAATTGTATAGGGTACCTACTTCTTAATATACTGGTGGTTTATTAAGTAAATGATGAGATCATCACAATCACACTGTACGTACAATTTTCTCTACAGGACCAAGTCGAAATCGCGAGAAAAAACAGTATTTCATACAAAACTGCAATCCTACTCTACCAAAATGTAGGTAGGTACTTATGTGACAGCAGATTTCTTTTTCGCGATTTCGATGTTTTGTCCCATAGAGAAAATTGTTCATTTTGATAGTGTGATCATCCTATTTAACTCTTAAAACACCGTCAGCATACTAATATTATTTCATTAATAAAAAAAAATGTATCTTAAAAGGGTTGTTTATTTATATATTTTTCAGAAGACCAACATCACAATACAATACATAAAACAGTTACGTAACAGTATGTATGTTTTAACAGACCATTAAACTGATCAACTTTCACTATGGATCCAATATCAAGAAAAAAAACAGCTGTTTCGTACAAAACTCCAGTACGTAGGTACTCGACTCAAATGTATAGGCAAAGGTATAGTATAGGTCAGAAAATTTTTGATCGACGTCTCCATAGCGAAAGTTTTTGAATTTGATGGTCTCACCACAAAATGTACTTATACTATTATACTCGTCACTTTAAATTGATTGAGCTGATCGCGATGAAATCTAAACTATTATAAAACTGTAACAGAAGTGTGTCTGTACATTAAAGATAATAAAAAAAAAAAAATACGACATGGTTTTTACCTGTCCCTGATTCCAAATCACCAATTTTTGGATTTTTTGTCTGTCTGTTTGTTTGTTTGTTTGTTTGTTTGTTTGTTTGTTCGTTTATTTGTTTGTTTGTTTATTTGTTTGTTTGGGTGTTTGTTTGTTCGAGTATCACGCAAAAACCACTGAACCGATTTTGATGAAACTTTTTTTGTTTGATAGCTTATCATCTGACTTAAAATCTGGTATATAATTTATGCGGACGAAGTCGCGGGTAAAAGCTCGTAAAATATAAATTGTTAGGTATTACGTTACGTAGTACTAGATATAGATACTCTTTCTTATACGTGCGTATACTGTGGTATTACTAAGCCCTATTTCGTGAAAATCAAATTCAATTGGTTAAACAGTTTGTGAATTTCGCATTGTGCACTAATAAATAGAAAAACAATCATAGACAAAAAATTATTCAAAAAGTAAAACCTGACTACTGAAAAATCATGTTCTAAAAAGTATGAAGCAAGATAATATTCTTAAATTTTTATGTTACAAACTATTCTATTCTCTATCGCCTATTAAATAAACAACTTACACAAATCATATAATATTTTAATGTTTTTGATAAAATTTATTAAATAAATTAATATAATTACACGTGTAGTAAGTCTGCAAGTTTACTATGAATATTTAATATTCATAGTAAAGTGCTTAGATCAAAGTAAAATTAAGTGAAGTGATGTCAGACGATAGCCGTGGTCATAATATGCCACTTTTCCCTAAAACTTATGTTCGCTTACTACGTGGGTGGGTGGCATACGGTCAAAATCATAACTCTCCTTTGTTTGCTTCGCCGAAGTCAAGTAAAAATTCCAAATAAAAAACGATCTTATGATTGTATATTATAACCGTTTTACATAATCCTTTTTCGTTTCGTAGAAAAAATGCCTTATCGACCCATATTTGCGGAAATCGTAGTTTTTTATCGCACCTTGTATATGTACATAACAGAACATACATAGTATTTTGTAACATATATATAAAAACAAAATTTTTATTAACTTGCATAAAACTGTTATTGCCAACAACATCTAAATTGCATTTCAAGTTACACACACAACATACGCAAGTTAACTGTTCACGGTTTTACGTATTACAAACAATAAAAAAAAAAACAATAAAATTTCATTCCCAAAAATATTCAAGAATCTGAAGTATTTAATTATTGAATCCGTAAGAAAATGGCATCATTGTTAACATCAGTGTGTCTGTTAGTGATTGCAATAGCATGTAATGTAATATTAGCTCACCGGCCCGGCATCCGACCGAGAGTAATCCATGGCGTCGATGACGTCCATGACGAGTATCCGTATGTTGTCGCCCTACATACAATTTCGAAAAGAAATATACCTATAAGGTCCTGTACCGGTAGCCTTATCACTGACAGATGGGTACTAACCGCCGCACATTGCTTAGTTTCAGATCCAAAGGCGACGTTTATAAGATATGGTAATATGAGTTTACCCTTGAACAACACTGAATTCATTAGTAAAGTCCTGAAGACAATAATTCATCCATCCTACCAGGAGAGACTACACGGATATAGTTTTATAAATGACTAGCGGCCCGTCCCGGCTTCGCACGGGTGGACGTCTAATCTTTTCTAGCAATAAATATAGCCTATGTTACTCAGGGTGAATGCAGCTTTCTAATGGTGAAAGAATTTTTTAAATCGGCCCAGTACTTTTTGAGCCTATTCATTACAAACATACAAACATACAAAAATAGGTACAAATCTTTCCTCTTTATAATATTAGTGTAGACATAGGTTTATTGTTAGTGCAAAATATTTCCTTAAGATACTACGGGGGATTGTCGGCAATAGACTATATCACGTTGACGGGACTCCACGCCAGATATGCAGGGTTCGGTTATACATCACTAGATTATAAAGCGGAATGGAAAAAATTGGAATTCAAGCCACTTCAAATCGGCGATGCAGCTATTGTCAAGTGTGATAAGTCTATGTATATAACAAGTGGACCGTTCATATGCGTAGCGCCACCGTGCGCTGACAAAAGACACTCGACTCTGGGTGGTGATTCCGGTGGACCAATTTTTGTGGACAACAAAATCGTCGGAGTACATTTTGGAAGACATGACGATATTATTATGCAATTTACTCCAGTGAGCCCTTACTTAGATTGGATTTATGGCGTCGTATCTAAAGAAAAAAATTAAATACCTAGTACTGTTAAAAAAGTAGCGTGAAAACTGACTGACAAATCTGTTATTACAAATAAATTTCTGGTTCTGATTCTGATTATTTACTTCAATACAGGGTGTCACAAAATATCCTAGTAATCAGCAGTTCGCTGCGAGTAATCTAACAATGAGCGTTTTTCTTTTCTTTTTTAATTTTAGTTCCTAAAAAACTCGACAGATGACATGATTATCGCTCCATAGAGACGTAGGCCTGATTCTGTCCAAATCATGTCAAGACTGTGCCTGACTTTTTTTAAAGGCCAAGGGGTCGAGCCTATACAACAATGTGAGACGTAAAAAGTTTTATATTTTCGATTAAAATGATTCGTAAATAATAAAATATTACATCAAAAGATGAGTTGGCATCTTTTTGATCATCTTCTCCCTCTTTATTATTTTAAAGAAACACATTTTGATATTTTGACTTTTATTCGCACAGACCGTAACGCCATCTGACGGACATCGCCATCTTGACGGCCCGGTAGCACAGTCGGTAGTGAATCTGCCTGCTGTGCCGAGGGTCGCGGGTTCGAATCCCGTAAGGGGCAAATATTTGTATGATGAATATGAATATTTGTACCCGAGTCATGGATGTTTGTATCTATATATGTATTCTATATAGAATAGAATAGAATAGAATAGAATAGAATTTTCTTTATTTGTCTTACAAAACACATTACAAAAAACAATATATTACACGGTCAGTACTTGCAAATACAATGAAAAACACAAAAAATTAACATATTCAAGACAAAATGGTCTGTGACTTCAGTATACGGTAGTTGGTCAGACCAACTACCACTGCTATTATTGTCACAGCCGAACTTAAAATTAAAAAAAGAGATCTGCTATGTACTATAAAAGTCTTATTAACTACTAACAATAAATATAATAAATACTTAGGCAATACGTAACGAAAAAAAAACAACTAAAACCAGAGAAAATAAGAAAAACAGTTCAAATAAAATCTAGACATCAAAATTTATAATACAAGTGCTTTTCAGTTAAAGTGAAAGGCGGCGATCTTAGACACCTTCATAGTCAATAGAATTAATATATCGATATTCAGCATTTTTTTTAGCCGGACAATCAGAGTCACCTGTTTTGTGGCCAGACGGTTTTTTGTAGCGCATGCATGTTGCGCATTTTGGTGACTCAGGCTTTTTCGTGCAGTCTGTGATCTGGTGACCTAGTTCTCCGCAGTGGCCGCACATAGGTGTTGCTTCCTTGCACGTTTTGGCAGCGTGACCGTATTGTTGGCAATTATAACACCTTGTTACCAAGGTGAAATCCCTTACAGGGCATGAGGACCAGTTGACGAATACTCTGTCCTGTGTAATGAGAGCCTTACGGATATCAGCTGGTACTTCGAGGACATAGTTGCAGGTCGCGGCGTTCTTCTTACCTGATTTGTGGCTCAACTTTATTGAGGTCAGGAACGATTCACGAAGTAATGAGGGCATTTTTTCGGCCAGGTTTTGTTCGTAAATGCACTTGAAAACCTCATTTTCAGGTAAGGATGTTGGAACTCCTATAACTGTAATTCTAGGTCTACGTTTAGAGGGCTCATCCACTGTTAATCCATTGGTCGATAAATGAATGGACTGCTTAAGTTTTTCTATGTCGTCCTTTTTTTCGGTGCTGATGATGACGCCTCCGTTTTTGGTTTTGCGCAACCCTCGCACGTGTAGTTTCATTTCCTCTGGACAAATGATTTTTTGAACTAGGTTCTTCGTCTCGTCGCTTGTTTTAAGCTTGTCATTAGGATATATAGCAACCGAGCTGAAAGCGGTTGGGCGTAAAAAATTATTTGTACCCTTCTTTACAATGTCGGCGAAAGAGTTTGTTTCCTGGTATGGTTTTTTACAGGTCTCTTGTATAGTATGTTCAAATTGAGAAAGACGTTCTGCGAACTCTTGTTTTTCGTTTAGGGTCTGTATTGATAATTGGGCTAAAAAGGCTTTTTGCTTAAGGGCTTGATACTGAACGGCCATTTGCGAAGTCCCGTGTCCTACCTTACGGCACAAGTTGTTAATCTTTAACTTTTGCTCTGAGTTGAGTTTTCCCTCGCTGGCTATTGAGCAGACCTCACTTAAGCACTGTTCTATTGAGGTCATCCAGCTTTGGATTTCAGTCGTCGTTACAGCATCCATAGGTCTTGGGTTCTCCTGGGTGTTTCTTCGGTCGGGTGTGGGCGGGGGGGAGCGGCCAGTCTTGCCACTACGGTTAAAAGGACTGTCCATTTTTTTTTTTTAAACACAACTAAAAGTTAATAGTTTCTCTGATGCATACTATGACTACACACACAACACAAGCACATCACTAGAACTAGGTCACGCGAATTAAGTAAATTGTTTATATTTATTATTAAAATGCGCACGACTGCTTACTTCGACGTCTCAGATTTATGATGATTTATGATTCATGATTTATGATTTATGATCTATATCGTTGTCTAGTCATCATAATACAAGTCCAGGCTAGATTCTGGTACTTTAAGTGTGACTAGATAATTTGTGTGACATTGTCCAAGATATTTATTTATTTATTTATCTATCGATCTACTAGAAAACCAAAAGAAAAACGCTCATTATAAAACTGTAACAGAAGTGTGTCTGTACATTGAAGATATCCACAAGAAAAAGATTACGATATGGTTTTTAGGTGTCTCCGACTCCAAATCAACCTTTTTTTAGAATTTTTGTCTATCTTATTTTTTTTTGTTTGCCTATTTGTAACAGCATCACGCAAAAATTTTACGAAAAAATTAAAACCGTCTTCAAAAAAACTAAAAACGCAAAAAATTATATTGCAGCCGATGACTTTTTCGTTCGCATGTAATTAGAACACTAATCTAATTTGTTTATCGAAGTCGCTGTCAAGCCGGTACGATTCGCGACAGGAGGGCTTGCATTAGTTTCTTTGCATGCGCACGAATAAGTCATCGGCTGTAATATAATTTTTTGCTTTTTTAGGTTTTTTAAAGGCGGTTTTAATTTTTTCGTATTTTGTTCATTTTTAGTGGTGTAATACATTCTCATTATAGTCCGAGATCCGACCGTAAAATTATGCACCTATTCCTTAGGCGAACGAAATGTAATTCTAGTGTATGTTTATACAGGGGTTAATTCAACGCCGCCAAGTTGCCTAAAAAAATCTTGCCGCAAGTGCCTTTTCCATAAAAAAATTTGGTATAACTTTTTCCACATGTTTGTTAGGGAAGTGAATGAGGTGCCATCGGAAGGAGACTAGTCTAAAGTACTTTAAAAACTAGGGTTGCCACCTCTCAATCTGCCGCAACTATAGGGTTGCCAGGTCCAAATATGTCATTTTTGAATCTGGCAACCCTAGTCATGCGGCAGATTGAGAGGTGGCAACCCTAGTTTTTAAAGTACTTTAGACTAGTCTCCTTCCGATGGCACCTCATTCACTTCCCTAACAAACACGTGGAAAAAGTTATACCAAATTTTTTTATGGAAAAGGCACTTGCGGCAAGATTTTTTTAGGCAACTTGGCGGCGTTGAATTAACCCCTGTATAAACATACACTAGAATTACATTTCGTTCGCCTAAGAAATAGGTGCATAATTTTACGGTCGGATCTCCGTCTATTAGTTCTATTGGTTTTCTCCCCGAGATGGTTTCTTTTTAATTTGGTGAAAATCTGATTACGCGCTTTAGCTCCTCAAAAGTTGACAGCAAATCATCGGCGATTGAAACATTTTGCTTCGTATCGCTGATATCTGAGTCGAATTATAGAACAGAAATAGTGTAATATAAATGTAATACCTAAATAATAATGAAATATAAATGTAATTTAATGCATAATTATATACTTATTTCCTGATAGACTTATTATGTAATTGCTTGATGTGTATGGGACTTTGTTTCCTGAAATAAAAGTTCGTATTATCTATCACGTGTTTATTGTGTACCTACTTACTAGCTTCAATCGGAAGTTACCCACGACTCTTTTTTTATACAACGCAAAGGATTATCGCACCTGCGATATAAAAAAAGAAATAATGCCAACCACATAGAGGCGGAAGGAAGAAACGACAATTAAATGTATTCCGGGGGCAATTCTCAAGGGTAAACTGGAGGTAGGTAGGTATATTTATTTTAAATGCACCGGAATTTGATTCGATGTTCCTTTTTATGACTTAGGTAGATTGAGATGAAAATGGAAATCTAGAAAACTTCAAATCAATCAAATAAGTATTCAAAGTAAAATAGGTACATTTAAGCTTAGATCAAAGTAAAATTAATGGATAGGCCCAAAGCGCTTTAAGTTGAAGCGCACAACTAGCACACTTGGTCCATACAAATTAGCACACTTGTCTGTCATCTCGGTACATATTTAAAGTAAAACTGTAACTACTAAGTTGGGAACTAGTAGAGTTAGGTACAAAAGAGCGCTACAAGCACAGGTTCGGAGGATTTGCATTATAAAATAATGAAATAATGTAATGGTAATGTGTAAGTTTAATGGTGGTATGAAAAATATTTTTTTTTGTGTTTACTACGCAGCGTGCGTAGCGTGTAGGTGTAACCTTTCGCCCTTTAAAACCACGAGAAACCTTACTCCCTAGTCATCTCATACTAAAATACGGGAAGAAATGGGAAACATCTAAAATTCCAAACCCACCCTTCGATGTCTTGGCTGGCCCGGTGGCCCAGTCTCTTGACCATTTTACCAAGACCCCTGAAGCATCAATGAACAATTATTTTCCAATAGTCTGGCCTATTGCACCGAGGGGGATAGCGGATCTTGTTATTTAAGATGTCTGTTACCCTTACCTTATTTGTGCTCGAGGAAGTCCGGAACCCTACGAAGTTCCCGTTACCTACATAATTATGTTATATCTCTTCCTCTTTTGCACTTGCAAGTAAGGTGTAAGGTTGTCCTTGTCTATTTACAACTTGTTGCGTAAGGGGACTGAGGGTTTTGTTGAATGGCGCCTGAGTGTTGTTTTCTTGATCTCGATTTAATTTTGTCTGGGTCCTTTTTTATGCAAATCGATGTAACATCTGGCCTAAAGCATAAAGGCGAATGTAATTTCGAATACTTTTGTTAAATGGTTCTTTGATATCACAGGGAAGTACCTACCTTTTTTTTAAACTGCATAAAGATAAATTGTGTTAATACCTACCTACGGGACGTGTCAGGGTGTCCATACAAAGGAATCTCCTAATTGATTGCACTATGTTTTTTTGTCGTCCTGTCTGTGTCCAAGGCTAATCTCAAAAACTACTATAGTGATTTTGATACCGTTTTCACTAATAGATAGACAGATTCACGAGGAAGGTGTGTTTACCCATGTAAAAACAGGGTACTCTAAATAGGTAGTTTGTACCGGGCTTTCTGACCACAAAGTAAAGGCAAGTTTCAATAATATTTTTTTTCCAGAACTAATGTAAAATTTTCCTTAATTCCAGGTCTGGACACATTCGCCTACGATCCACAGAGGTACGCAATGGACTACCACAGCATCGGCTTCCGTGAATGCGCTGCCGAGGTAGCGAGATACCTGGTCAGCTGTGAAGGCCTCGACATCCAAGATCCCCTGCGACTGCGGCTCATGAGCCACCTGCAATGCTTCGCCGCCCAGAGGGAGCTAGCAGCTAAGTCTGCTAACTGGGGATACCCCCAATACCCATCAACGCCGGTAGCACAGCCTCAGCACAGCTACACGGAGCTGGGGCACAGGCAGGATCCTGCTACGTCCACGGCGTCTTCTATAGCGGCGCCGACGGCAGTTGCGGCTCCGTTGACAGCGGCACCCAGCTACCCTCACTACCCCCCGGGGCCTCCAGGTCCCCCCGCGCCTCCGGGCCCCCACCCCGCCCCCCCGGTGCCTCATTACCCCGCGCCGTATCCTCACCATCCGACACATCATCAGTACTCCCAGAACAGTTCAAAACCTTATAGGCCTTGGGGTGCTGAATTGGCGTATTGATTATTGTTTATTGGTTGTTTTTTCTTGTGGTTCTTTTTAAGAGGTAGAATAGAAAGGTTCTTAGTATATCACTCCCTCTGAGACCAAATTATGGATGTGACCAAAGAACACCAAGTGACCGTCAAAATCCATATCAATGATCCGACTTTTCTCGGATTTAGATCGAATGCAGTGTTATGGATTTTTCTGCTGATCGTAGAGGAAAATAATACAGTACACTTTGATGCAGTGCAATATTTTATACAGGGTGTTAAGGTAAACAGTTGCATTACTTTAAGGGACAATTGTACCCATGATACTGAACAACTTTCCCTAAGAAAACTATGGGAAATTTGTAAAAAAAAAATTCGACTTCCCATACTAAATGCAATCAGCTGATCGAACTTTTGTATGAAAAGTCGAATTTTTTTTCTGCGAATTTCCTATAAGTTTCTTAGGGAACGTTGTTCAGTATCATGGGTACAATTGCCCCTAAAAGTAATGCAACTGTTTACCCTAACACCCTGTATAGGTAAAACTAACATAAAGAAATACCTGTCAAGTAGCCTATCAACCTTTTTATTCGAACCACAAGACATTGTTGCGTTGGATCTCAAGAGTTTAAAAACAAAATGTCTAAATTATACATAATATTTTTGGAGACTGTACTATTTTGTGGAAAATATATTGATATAAGTTGCGTGGAAGTTATATATTATATTATATAAGTTTATTATAATATAGTCATTAGATTTAGAAAGGACCAAAATACAAGCTTTAAATAATTGAACTGATAATAATACTAATTAGAATCTAATTAAATGTTTACTGTAATCCAAAATGATACTAGGTACCTAAGTAGGTATAATTTACGCACAAAATAATATTGCCAAACTCTTCAATCACCAATAATAATACATTTATGTACAAAATGTCGTCCGAATTTGGCCTGTTATTTTAAGTTCACCATGGAGCATACAAGTCTGCGCTCCTGGTCCCAACGGGGCACAGCTTTAAGGAGAGCACAAAGTTATCACGTGATGTGCTCGCCCAATGTCTCCCTTGGATTGTGATTGCGATTTTTGAACATCATACGAGCGAATCGGCAGTAGAAAGATGCATAATCTCTCATTCAGTCGAGTCGCTCGTATGATATTCAAAAATCGCACTTCTGTGCGGTATTTTCTCATGTGAACATTCAGAGTGTAAGTTACAGCCTAGCAAATACAGAAACGGTGAACTCAGACCATCAAACTGAACAACTTTCACTATGGAGCCTACCTCAGGAAACGCGAAAAAAAATCTGCTGTCCCATATTTCTTCTTATTTCCCATAGTCCCGTTTCAACTTTCAGTATTTTCTAAGCTGTCACTTACACCCTGTATAACTATGGTGTGATATTCGTTTGAGCTATGAATGCTCTTTTGTATCGATTATTTTTGGAGCGTTTATTGTCTAAAACTAGTTCTATTTGTGATTGAAGGTGACACTAATACTTCATATTGATTCTAGAATAGATCTCTTAACTTAAACCAATGTATTTTGTAACAAATACTTTCTTGCAACATTTAAGATGTAAGTGGCTTCAAACAAACCATTTAGCTATGATTACATACATTGCCTGCTTTATTCTATCTATTTTTAAAGATTAACAATCAAAGCAAGCAATGTATGCCGAATCGAACAGAAACATTCCTACAACTACAAAATATTCTTGCAGTTGTAGCAAGGTTCACATTTAGTGTTAAATAAAATGGTTGTGAATAAATAATCTTTATAATGAGTGTTGTGAAATATTTGTACATTATATTGTAAATAGTAAATGGCAGAGATTGGCTTGTAAATTAAATAAATAGGAGAAAAGATTAAATTATTTTTCTAACGACATCATACTGTTTCACTATTTGATTCCCAATATAGGAGGATAGGAGTATGATTTTTTAATGTCAAAAATCAGCAGTAGAAAGATGCACGTCTCCATAGTAATATTGACATTTTCAATTGCTGAGTTCAAAGAATGAGTTTCAAAAATCACACTCCATGAGTGCGATTTTTGAATCTCATTCGGTGAGTTCAGCATTTGAGAATGTCAAAATTACTGTGGAGATACCTATGCATCATTCTACTGCTGATTTGACTTTCAAAAACCATACTTCAGGAGTGCGATTTTTGAAAGTCAAATCAGCAGTAGAAAGATGGTGTATCTCCATAGTAATTTTGACATTTAAGACATTTTCAACTGTTGAACTCAGCGAATGAGTGATGGTCCATAATGCACTCATAATTCGTATAGTGCACTTTTTATTCTGCCATTTTTGGAGCATTTAATGGTAACATTGAATTGCTTATAATAGCTAGTTTTTATTCGAAGCGTTTTTTAACAAAAATCAATGTTATCATTATCAATGTCCATTCTTTGACAAACTTACCCCTTGGTCCTAATGGTCCTACGATACCCAATTGCACATGTGTTAGTAATTAGAATTACTAATTAGAAAAAAAATTCCAACGTGTCTACCATTTGCCGCGGAATGTATTAAAAGATAGACATCGCTACACAGGTGGCCACTACCCCAGCTGTCCGCAAAACGGACACCACAATAATTCACAAAGGGAGACTATTTAAAAAAATAAACTCTATATTAACCGTGCCACTTCAATGATCGTATGGGATATCGCCACCCCTGTGTTTCCCACGTTCCCCGTCTCTGTCTTACCTTTGAATGTTGTATGGCTGTCCCGCTCGCTCACATTACTTCCGTAGGAAGAGCGGGGTGCAAAAACTGTAGTTTTTTGTGCGATCGTGTGTAAGCCGTGTGTCGGTGGCTTTAAGGAAGTAGGTGTGCGGTGACCTTTATAATTAAGAGCCTATGTCGAAAAATAATTTTAGCGAAACAGGCGTGGGATAGCTTATATTACGGTATGATGCGAGGGAAAGAGATGGGGCGCCGCGCGCGCCTGAAACGAATCGAGCGCTAAATCAAACTTTATTTAATTGTGATTGTACTATTTATGTAAGTTCAATTCTGCTCTAATCAAAATTTAGAAAATATCAATCTCTTTTTTTTAAATCAAGTCTTGTGTTTCTATTATTCACTGTTTAGCAGTTCCAAGCGTTTATAGATCAAAACGGAGGCTACTTTGGCTTGTTTTTCTATCGAGAAAATGTGTCTGAATCGTGTTTTGGCTCTAATCAAAAATTCAATTATATGTTCAATTTACACATATCCGAAAATCATACTTCTACTGTTAGTACTTCATGATATATAAAGCTTTGAAGAATCCTATTTTTTTCACATAGCCCCTTAAGGGGCAGGTAAAAGTTATTGCGATTTTAGATGAAGTTAGTAAATTCTTTAGAAAGGAAAAGCACGAAAGTAGGAATTAGCGCCGATTAAATGCGTTCATTGAGATGTATGTTTGTAATTAGATAATGTTGTGGTCTGAAAGAGGATGTAGTGACAAAGAAAGAGAAAGGTGTTAATGAAGGTTAATGATATGGTCATAATAATTATGGAAAGATTATAAGAATTTACTTAACTGAAAATGTTGGAAGAGGACGAACAGACGTACCTACAATACCTATACAACGTGTTAATGAATTAACGCAAAATTAGAAGGTAGTTTGTTTAGAATCGAGAGCAGAATCGAATTATCATGGTTTCAACATAGGTAGTTTTTTCAAAATATTAAATAATTTGTTTGCAAAATTTTTAATTTTACTGAACCCGATGTCAACCCACCGCACGGGCACACTCACCCTACTTACTACCAAAACAAGATTATAAAAATGTATCCACGAGTACGTTAGCGCTTTCTTTCAGTGCTGAAATGATAACAAATATTTTTTGCCTCAAAACTTAAAATGCGAATAACTTTAAATTTTAACTATCAAAATAATGAAATTATTGTTTCAATCTAATTATTTTGTTACAAATCAGTTGGGGTGTATGAGGTTTTGCGCTAATTTATTAACACGTTGTATAAAATTGTTGCCCTCTCGCAACCGTGCAGTAGATAATAAAGAAATAGCACTTCTGTTTGGAGTGTACACACGGTGACAGATCAACCTACCCATAGTTGAACTCTATGTTCATGGACATAAGGTCGAACTATGGGTAGGTTGATCTGTCGCCGTGCGTTCATCCCATAAAGGTATAATAACTTTATGGTACATCCTAATAAAATGCATACTAGAAAATGACATATAAATTCCATAAAGTTTGGCATCACTTTCGTATTCAAATTAGGATGTGTGATTTTCAAAAATAACACTCCAGGGCCTCAATTGCGCTATTTTATACGGTTTTACCGTTCGGACGGAACGTTTTTGGTTTTGGTTTAGATTTGGTTTAGCTGATGTAAAAATGCTATCGCGCTATTTTTTTTGAACGGTTAAATCGTTGACGTTACCAAAGCAAAACCAAACTCGAAACGTTTAAGCCGTAAAAGTTTCAAGTTTGGTTACCCACCATACACCTACCATACACCTACCATACACCTACCACGCACCTACCACGCACCTACCATGCACCTACCACGAACCTACCACGCACCTACCACGCCAGAAAATTCGATCGAACGGACATCGAACGTTACGCCAACGTATCTTCCGAAAAAAACGCTAATTCGTTACTGTTAATATAATTAGCGCGATATGAATTGTGCGTAACTTAACGTTTTTGGTTGTGGTTTTTATTTTGGTAGTATCGTTCAAAATTAGCGCGATTGACCCCTTGGTCAGATTACCCCAAACTAATAAATAAGAAGCTAATTAAGGAAGCATGAGAAGTCTGGAGTCTCTACCTAACCCAGTGGGAGACAGGCGTGAGAATATGTATGTAGCTAAGTTAGAAATAACGTTTCCCACAGTGCTTCCCATATCTTTTTCACTTCCTAACCTAGTAGATACCTTATTGTTGGCATAATATCTATCATTTAATTGACGAGAACCTTCAAAGAACCAAATTGAACAAACTTCCAAATTACATCTTAAGTTAGGTTCGACTTCAATCGAAATTCTATTAATAACTTCAATATTTCAGCTAAAGGAGTCAATTCATTTTAGGCCCACAAACGGTAACTTTTATTTATGGTATTGCACTCTAAAACATACTTTAGGAAAAAAAAATTCTAACGGAATTATGAAATGTAGGACAATCATCAATGAAAAAGATGACAATGTAGGACAATCTAAGGACAATAGACTTAAGTATAATATTATGTGAGAGACTGGTTCCTGAAAATGCACCGTTTGACTTTTTTTTTTTTGCTAAGATTCTTTTTTCCTGTTAAAACGGCACATGTAAAGCAAAGCGTGTATATGAACGTCTTAGGCGCTGTCCTATTGCCATCGCACGCGCGATCATGCGTCCGTCCGATGAAAATGATCGTGCGATCGTGCGATCAAACATAGGAATCAGTATTGACTGTCCTAATTTCGATCGCGCGATCATGCGATGCGTTCGAATTGTTCTATTTTCGACGCACGATCGTGCGATCGTGCGATCAAACATAGGAATCAGTATTGACTGTCCTAATTTCGATCGCGCGATCGAGGAGCGCGACGAGGCAAGGGTGTACCTACACTCAGCGGGACCCCGTGTCCTAGAACTTGTTCTATAGAATTTGTTCTAATTTCAAATATTATTGATTTCAAACATATTACAGCCTTTGGATAACGCACTTCCCCGGTTTGGAAGGGTGCGGGTTCAAGTCCGGCTCGAGACTTAATTTTTCAATCTTTAATTTGATTAGAATTTGTTCTATCGAATCCAATTAGAAATAAAATGTGTTCCGTCAAAATGGGAGAATGGCATAGGCAAAGATTTTTTTTGGTCTTTACGACTAGAATTCGAGTTTCAACAACAACAAAAAATGAAAACCGACTTCAAAGTAAAAAAGTTAAAAAATAATATTTCAGTTTGACTTTTACGTTCGAATCTATAAGAAAATTAATATTTTGTTTTATCGAAGTTTGATAAAGGTGAGAAATAAAACCTTTGGCCTTAATAATTAAACTCAAGTTGTTTTATTAAAATAATCAATCACTGTTGTACAAGTAAGAACATAACATTGTCTACAATTGTATCATGGACAAACTTTTTCTATCATCAACCGTTGTCGAGATATCTGTCTATTACTATTTTAATTAATAATTTTTTGCAAATATCTCGTTTCGTATGCATCAAATCGTGAATAAAGTTATTACAAAACTTCTAGAACATAACATTGTCTACAATTGTATCTTTGAGAAACTTTTTCTATCATCAACCGTTGTCGAGATATCTGTCTATTACTATTTTAATTAATTCGTTTTTGCAAATATCTCATTTCGTATGCATCAAATCGTGAATAAAGTTATAACAAAACCTGTAGTACATAACATTATCTACAATTGTATGCTACACAAACTTTTCCTATCATCAACAATTTTCGAGATATCTGTCTATTACTATTTAATTAATTCGTTTTTGCAAATATCTCTTTTCGTATGCATCAAATCGTGAACAAAGTTAGATCAAAACTTGTAAAACATAATATTGTCTACAATTGTTTTTCAGACAAACTTTTTCTATCATGAACCGTTTTCGAGATATCTGTCTATTACTATTTTAATTAATAATTTTTTGCAAATATCTCGTTTCGTATGCATCAAATCGTGAACAAAGTTATAACAAAACTTGTAGTACATAACTTTATCTACAATTCTATGCTACACAACCTTTTCCTATCATCAACAATTTTCGAGATATCTGTCTATTACTATTTAATTAATTCGTTTTTGCAAATATCTCTTTTCGTATGCATCAAATCGTGAACAAAGTTAGAATAAAACTTGTAGAACATAACATTGTCTATAATTGTATTCTTAAGATACTTTTTCTATCATCAACAATTTTCTAGATATCTGTCTATTACTATTTTAATTTATTCGTTTTTGCAAATATCTCTTTTCGTATGCTTGAAATCGTGAATAAAGTTATTACAAAACTTGTAGAACATAACATTATCTAGAATTGTATTCTACACAAACTTTTCCTATGATCAACAATTTTCGAGATATCTGTCTATTACTATTTTAATTAATTCGTTTTTGCAAATATCTCTTTTCGTATGCATCAAATCGTGAACAAAGTTAAAACAAAACATGTAGAACATAACATTATCTATAATTGTATCAAATAGAAACTTTTTCTATCATCAACTGTTGTCGAGATATCTGTCTATTACTATTTTAATTAATTCGTTTTTGCAAATATCTCGATTCGTATGCATCAAATCGTGAACAAAATTATGACAAAACTTGTAGTACATAACATTACCTAGAATTGTATTCTTCACAAACTATTCCTATCATCAACAATTTTCGAGATATCTGTCTATTACTATTTTAATTTATTCGTTTTTGCAAATTTCTCTTTTCGTATGCTTCAAATCGTGAACAAAGTTATTACAAAACTTGTAAAACATAATATTGTCTACAATTGTTTTTCAGACAAACTTTTTCTATCAAGAACCGTTTTCGAGATATCTGTCTATTACTATTTTAATTAATAATTTTTTGCAAATATCTCGTTTCGTATGCATCAAATCGTGAACAAAATTATGACAAAACATGTAGTACATAACATTATCTAGAATTGTATGCTTCACAAACTATTCCTATCATCAACAATTTTCGAGATATCTGTCTATTACTATTTTAATTAATTCGTTTTTGCAAATATCTCTTTTCGTATGCATCAAATCGTGAACAAAGTTAGAACAAAACTTGTAGAACATAACATTGTCTATAATTGTATTTTTAAGATACTTTTTCTATCATCAACAATTTTCTAGATATCTGTCTATTACTATTTTAATTTATTCGTTTTTGCAAATATCTCTTTTCGTATGCTTCAAATCGTGAATAAAGTTATTACAAAATTTGTAGAACATAACATTATCTACAATTTTATGCTTAACAAACTTTTCCTATGATCAACAATTTTCGAGATATCTGTCTATTACTATTTTAATTAATTCGTTTTTGCAAATATCTCTTTTCGTATGCATCAAATCGTGAACAAAGTTAAAACAAAACATGTAGAACATAACATTGTCTATAATTGTATCAAAAAGAAACTTTTTTTATCATGAACCGTTGTCGAGATATCTGTCTATTACTATTTTAATTAATTATTTTTTGCAAATATCTCGTTTTGTATGGATGAAATCGTGAACGAAGTTATTACAAAACTTGTAGTACATAACATTATCTACAATTTTATGCTGTACAAACTTTTCCTATCATCAAAAATTTTCGAGATATCTGTCTATTACTATTTTAATTAATTCGTTTTTGCAAATATCTCTTTTCGTATGCATCAAATCGTGAACAAAGTTAAAACAATAATAATAATAATAATAAATATCTTGGACAATGTCACACAAATTATCTAGTCACATTTAAAGTACCAGAATCTAGCCTGGACTTGTATTATGATGACTAGACAACGATATAGAATACATATATAAATACAAACATCCATGACTCGGGTACAAATATTCATATTCATCATACAAATATTTGTCCCTTACGGGATTCGAACCCGCGACCCTCGGCACAGCAGGCAGGTTCACTACCGACTGTGCTACCGGGCCATCGTATAGAACATAACATTGTCTATAATTGTATTTTTAAGAAACTTTTTCTATCATCAACCGTTGTCGAGATATCTGTCTATTACTATTTTAATTAATAATTTTTTGCAAATATCTCGTTTCGTATGCATCAAATCGTGAACAAAGTCATAACAAAACTTGTAGTACATAACATTATCTACAATTGTATGCTACGCAAACTTTTCCTATCATCAACAATTTTCGAGATATCTGTCTATTACTATTTTAATTTATTCGTTTTTGCAAATATCTCTTTTCGTATGCTTCAAATCGTGAATAAAGTTATTACAAAACTTGTAGAACATAACATTATCTACAATTTTATGCTGAACAAACTTTTCCTATGATCAACAATTTTCGAGATATCTGTCTATTACTATTTTAATTAATTCGTTTTTGCAAATATCTCTTTTCGTATGCATCAAATCGTGAACAAAGTTAAAACAAAACATGTAGAACATAACATTGTCTATAATTGTATCTGAAGGAAACTTTTTCTATCATCAACCGTTGTCGAGATATCTGTCTATTACTATTTTAATTAATAATTTTTTGCAAATATCTCGTTTCGTATGCATCAAATCGTGAACAAAGTTAAAACAAAACTTGTAGTACATAACATTATCTACAATTGTATGCTACACAAACTTTTCCTATCATCAACAATTTTCGAGATATCTGTCTATTACTATTTTAATTTATTCGTTTTTGCAAATATCTCTTTTCGTATGCTTCAAATCGTGAATAAAGTTATTACAAAACTAGTAGAACATAACATTATCTACAATTTTATGCTGAACAAACTTTTCCTATGATCAACAATTTTCGAGATATCTGTCTATTACTATTTTAATTAATTCGTTTTTGCAAATATCTCTTTTCGTATGCATCAAATCGTGAACAAAGTTAAAACAAAACATGTAGAACATAACATTGTCTATAATTGTATCTGAAGGAAACTTTTTCTATCATCAACCGTTGTCGAGATATCTGTCTATTACTATTTTAATTAATTCGTTTTTGCAAATATCTCGTTTCGTATGCATCAAATCGTGAACAAAGTTAAAACAAAACTTGTAGTACATAACATTATCTACAATTGTATGCTACACAAACTTTTCCTATCATCAACAATTTTCGAGATATCTGTCTATTACTATTTAATTAATTCGTTTTTGCAAATATCTCTTTTCGTATGCATCAAATCGTGAACAAAGTTAGAACAAAACTTGTAGAACATAACATTGTCTATAATTGTATTTTTAAGAAACTTTTTCTATCATCAACAATTTTCGAGATATCTGTCTATTACTATTTTAATTAATTCGTTTTTGCAAATATCTCTTTTCGTATGCATCAAATCGTGAACAAAGTTAAAACAAAACATGTAGAACATAACATTGTCTATAATTGTATCTTTAAGAAACTTTTTCTATCATGAACCGTTTTCGAGATATCTGTCTATTACTATTTTAATTAATTGTTTTTTGCAAATATCTCGTTTCGTATGCATCAAATCGTGAACAAAGTTAAAACAAAACTTGTAGTACATGACATTATCTACAATTGTATGCTACACAAACTTTTCCTATCATCAACAATTTTCGAGATATCTGTCTATTACTATTTAATTAATTCGTTTTTGCAAATATCTCTTTTCGTATGCATCAAATCGTGAACAAAGTTAGAACAAAACTTGTAGAACATAACATTGTCTATAATTGTATTTTTATGAAACTTTTTCTATCATCAACAATTTTCGAGATATCTGTCTATTACTATTTTAATTTATTCGTTTTTGCAAATATCTCTTTTAGTATGCTTGAAATCGTGAATAAAGTTAGTACAAAACTTATAGAACATAACATTATCTACAATTTTATGCTGAACAAACTTTTCCTATGATCAACAATTTTCGAGATATCTGTCTATTACTATTTTAATTAATTCGTTTTTGCAAATATCTCTTTTCGTATGCATCAAATCGTGAACAAAGTTAAAACAAAATATGTAGAACATAACATTACCTATAATTGTATCAAAAAGAAACTTTTTCTATCATCAACCGTTGTCGAGATATCTGTCTATTACTATTTTAATTAATTCGTTTTTGCAAATATCTCGTTTCGTATGCATCAAATCGTGAACAAAATTATGACAAAACTTGTAGTACATAACATTATCTAGAATTGTATTCTACACAAACTATTCCTATCATCAACAATTTTCGAGATATCTGTCTATTACTATTTTAATTTATTCGTTTTTGCAAATTTCTCTTTTCGTATGCTTCAAATCGTGAACAAAGTTATTACAAAACTTGTAAAACATAATATTGTCTACAATTGTTTTTCTGATTAACTTTTTCTATCAAGAACCGTTTTCGAGATATCTGTCTATTACTATTTTAATTAATAATTTTTTGCAAATATCTCGTTTCGTATGCATCAAATCGTGAACAAAGTTATGACAAAACTTGTAGTACATAACATTATCTAGAATTGTATTCTACACAAACTATTCCTATCATCAACAATTTTCGAGATATCTGTCTATTACTATTTTAATTTATTCGTTTTTGCAAATTTCTCTTTTCGTATGCTTCAAATCGTGAACAAAGTTATTACAAAACTTGTAAAACATAATATTGTCTACAATTGTTTTTCTGATTAACTTTTTCTATCAAGAACCGTTTTCGAGATATCTGTCTATTACTATTTTAATTAATAATTTTTTGCAAATATCTCGTTTCGTATGCATCAAATCGTGAACAAAGTTATTACAAAACTTGTAAAACATAATATTGTCTAGAATTGTATGCTACACAAACTATTCCTATCATCAACAATTTTCGAGATATCTGTCTATTACTATTTTAATTAATTCGTTTTTGCAAATATCTCTTTTCGTATGCATCAAATCGTGAACAAAGTTAGAACAAAACTTGTAGAACATAACATTGTCTATAATTGTATTTCTAAGAAACTTTTTCTATCATCAACAATTTTCTAGATATCTGTCTATTACTATTTTAATTTATTCGTTTTTGCAAATTTCTCTTTTCGTATGCTTCAAATCGTGAACAAAGTTATTACAAAACTTGTAAAACATAATATTGTCTACAATTGTTTTTCAGACAAACTTTTTCTATCAAGAACCGTTTTCGAGATATCTGTCTATTACTATTTTAATTAATAATTTTTTGCAAATATCTCTTTTCGTATGTTTCAAATCGTGAATAAATTTAAACAAAACATGTAGAACATAACATTGTCTATAATTGTATCTGAAGGAAACTTTTTCTATCATCAACCGTTGTCGAGATATCTGTCTATTACTATTTTAATTAATTCGTTTTTGCAAATATCTCTTTTCGTATGCATCAAATCGTGAACAAAGTTAAAACAAAACATGTAGAACATAACATTGTCTATAATTGTATCTGAAGGAAACTTTTTCTATCATCAACCGTTGTCGAGATATCTGTCTATTACTATTTTAATTAATTCGTTTTTGCAAATATCTCGTTTCGTATGCATCAAATCGTGAACAAAGTTAAAACAAAACTTGTAGTACATAACATTATCTACAATTTTATGCTACACAAATTATTCCTATCATCAACAATTTTCGAGATATCTGTCTATTACTATTTAATTAATTCGTTTTTGCAAATATCTCTTTTCGTATGCATGAAATCGTGAACAAAGTTAGAACAAAACTTGTAGAACATAACATAGTCTATAATTGTATTTTTAAGAAACTTTTTCTATCATCAACAATTTTCTAGATATCTGTCTATTTTAATTTATTCGTTTTTGCAAATATCTCTTTTCGTATGCATCAAATCGTGAACAAAGTTAAAACAAAACATGTAGAACATAATATTTTCTATGATTGTATCTGTAAGAAACTTTTTCTATCATGAACCGTTGTCGAGATATCTGTCTATTACTATTTTAATTAATTATTTTTTGCAAATATCTCGTTTCGTATGGATGAAATCGTGAACAAAGTTATAACAAAACTTGTAGTACATAATATTATCTACAATTGTATGCTGCACAAACTATTCCTATCATCAAAAAATTTCGAGATATCTGTCTATTACTATTTAATTAATTCGTTTTTGCAAATATCTCTTTTCGTATGCATTAAATCGTGAACAAAGTTAGAACAAAACTTGTAGAACATAACATTGTCTATAATTGTTTTTCAGATAAACTTTTTCTATCATAAACCGTTTTCTAGATATCGGTCTATTACTATTTTAATTTATTAGGTTTTGCAAATATCTCTTTTCGTATGCTTCAAATCGTGAACAAAGTTGTAAACTTGTAGAACATAACATTATCTACAATTTTATTTTTCAAAAACTTTTCCTATCATCAACCGTTGTCGATATATCTGTCTGTTACTATTTTAATTATTCAGTTTTTACAAATATCTCGTCTCCTATGCATAGGATTGTAAACAAAGTTTATACAAGCGTGAAGACCATTAAATTTCCAACAATTTTGTTCATTACAAATTTTTTTCTATCACTTACCATTGTCGAGATATCTGTCATTTTTGTTATATTATAAAAGTGGTCTGATTCTGGAAAGGTGACCGATCCGCCATGTAAGACCGGGTTTTTCGTGATGGGTAAAGTGTGTTCTTTCGATCCAAGTTGGTTTCACATTTCCTATATGTTTAGGCCTAAGACCTATTTTTTTTTATTTTCAACCCCAGTCTGATTTTGAACGGTGACCGATTTGAGAATAACTAAATCTGCTGTGGTGTTCTCCTAAGAGGGCTCTTTCTTAAAATGCGTCCAGTTCGTATCCTATATATTTAGGCCCAGACCCCATTTTTTCGCGATTGTCTTACCGCTGTAAAAAAAATCAGTGACCGCTTTGAGTCATAAGACCGAGGCTAAATGATGTACTTTGGCGTCTATTTTCGAGCTAGACTGAATCCAGCTTTCCTATAATTATAATACGTTTAGGCCCTAGACCGTTGGTGGCTCTGGATCTAATTCTTCCATTTTGACGGTTTTTTTTTTATTTCTAATTGAATTCGATAGAACAAATTCGGAACTAAATCCCATACATACTCGCATCGTTCTAGGACACGGGGTCCCGCTGAGTGCAGGTACACGAAGCAAGGGAGGGTGATCGATCGCATCGATCGCATCGCACCAAATTAGGACACACGTTTTTTGATCGCGCGATCGGTTTCATCGCGCGATGAGATCGCATCGCACCATCGCGCGTGCGATGGCAATAGGACACCGCCTTAGACTTTCATACGAAAATTAAAATAAAAACCACGAACAGTGAAGACAAGATTTGCGTCAACTGCGATTACGCGACACTCCGTTTAGATGAGGTATAGCTAATATTCATCATCATCATCATATCAGCCGATTGACGTCCACTGCTGGATATAAGCCTCCCCCAAAAATGGGGGGATTTGCCATAAATCGCCACGCTTGGCAGGCGGGTTGGCGATCGCAGTTGGATTGAATGTGTGTACTCAGAGGATGCTGCTGCCCATCCTCCGGTAGATCCGTTAGTCGCCTTTTACGACACCCACAGGAGGAAATGGGATGGTGCTATTCTTAGCTGACACCACACGGACACGGACGGATAGCCAATATTACCACTATAAAATCTAGAGATCGTCATAATTATACGCCAACTATTGGCTATGTGCACGACACTAGCGCCACACTAGCGCGGCGTAGCGCATGAACTATGTCGGCCAGCCGTGAATTATCTACACTATTATTAGTACTGTAAAGGACTGTGTTTGTTCGAGGATTCTGCCAAAACTACTGGACCGATTTTGATAAAACTTTTTATATCTAAAAGCTTATTATTAGTGTTAAAAGCTAGCTTATATTTTATTCCGGTACGATGACGGGAGCGGATGCGGACGAAGCCCCGCACAAAATCTAATTTACGTATCGGAATTCCCATACAAACTTTTACCTCAGTTTTAACTCCTTTGGGGGTTTAAAATGCGACAAGCCTTTTTTAAGTGAGCATCTAGATGCCAATAGAAACTTCCATGCTAAATTTAAAGTTAGTAGTCTTGACAGTTTTGTAGATTTCGTGTTAAGTTAGTGTGCGGATTTGCATAGATTCAAGCAAATCTGACACAGCTTCACCGTCAGTAGTTCAAATTTCTGCCACAACGTGCGCTGCGATTGATTTGACAGTTCCCAACACCCACTTCGCACATAGCCAATACGCTAACATTTTTTTGTTAGCCTATTTCCCATATTAACGAGGAAGGATCATCTAACTACTGGACATAAGCCACGTTGTCGTTGTCTCCACCTAGTGAAAGTTGTTCAGTTTGATGGTCTAACTCAAAGTCATTGGTGGGCCAAATGCATAACGATAGTAGAATCAGTGGGCCGCAAAAAACAAAGAAATAAAACTCATTGCATCTATCGTAATAGGACGATTAAAACAGGACGGTACTTATATCACAAGGACTAAATTTTCAGGACCCTTGCAAAAACCCCTTGTTTACCATATGAAAAATGTGAGGGAGCGGAGCGAGCTTGAAATTTTTCACATCATGACTCAATGCAGTGATGGTTATCGCATAATACTGACGACTAAATTGACGACCCGGTTGGTGTAATGGTTACCACACCGGACTGTCAAACCAGGGTCCTGGGTTCGAATCCCGGTTCGGTTATGGATGTTGTATGTTTGTGCCGTTATTGTATGATTCCCATAACAAAAAGCCTGAGGCTTACTTGGGATCATTACAATGTATGTGCCTGTGAGCGTTATTTATTTATTATTTATTTATAATATGAGTGCCTACGTCTAAGTCAGCACACTCGCGGGCCGCATCGAGTATATAGTTCTTGATATTGGATAGGGCCGCAAGAAAATGCACTGCGGGCCGCATGAGGCCCGCGGGCCGCATGTTTGACATGCCTGGTCTAAAGTCAAAACCAACCCTTTTAAATACTAGGGTGTTTTGTTACACCCTTACCGGTTGATTGATGCCATAAATCTTCTATCAACAACAGAAGCCATAAACTTACTTAAGTAATTGGGAAAAGTTTTTAACATTTTCGTCTGTTTTATAAATTCTATTCCCGGTTGAGACACGGGAATTTTAAAAGAGTCTTCACCATTTTTAGTGTTCCGTACCAAAATTGGCAAAACGGAACACTTATGGAATCAGCTCGGTTTCTGTCCTTCCGTCCGTCCGTCTGTCACATGCATTTTTCTCAGAGACCGTAAGACATAGAAGCTGAAACTCGGCACAGATATAGCAATTGCTGGGCAATATCATAAATGAAGAAATAAAGCTTAATTTTTATTTTAAATAAAGGATGTTTCCTTTGAATATTTGCTATCTCGGGTTCATTCTCTCCAAGATTGTTCATACGTATCTATTTGAACTATTCACCCTGCACAAAATAATAATAAGTAGAACCTATATAACTTTGTATTCTGGTCATTCGGATTACTAATAAGTATCTGTAATTTGATTCGAAAGAATAAACTTTTCATTTAGCCACGTGACTAACAACAGATTTTAAGATAGCTATTGTTAAATAAACACTCTGAACTTATGCCAAATATAATCCACAGAAATCCAAAAATATTGTCATTAAGAGGATAATGAGCAAAATAACCAGAAATACAAGTTTAGGGATTGCAGACTATTAGCTCTATTGATGCGCACGAGTTGAATGGGAACTCGTATTGGAATATCGAAAGGGAATGCGATAGGGCTAGTACCGACTGACTGTCTCACAGGACTGTCTATCCTACTTTTTTCACGCTGCATTAGTTGAAAAATAACACACAATAATGTGGTCAAATAAAATAGGTAATGGAATTCTACTAGTACTTTAAAATTTATTGGTAAAACAAATAAAAGTGGGTAAGTACATTAAAAATAAATAAAAATATTGGGAACATAAAACTAACTTAACCTAAAATATGGTGCAGGTTTGGACCGCGCGGGAACCCTCCCTCAGCCAAGATGCTGGCAGCATTTCCTCGCTGAACGGCTAAACTGATCCGTTGAGCGAGGAAAGCGCCAGCCCTTGGATCCCCGGTCGAGTCTACCAGGCGCTTTACCAGATCTTTAAAAAGCGCCTGGGCGCCGGGTCCCCACGGAGTTCGACACCGAATGCTATGAATTTGTATTGGGTGCCGATACCCTTATATTTACCCTCTTTTACCTTTTCGGCAGATTGTACTAGTTAATTATTATACCAACCTAAATGTAATATGACGGGGTGCAAAGTCAAAAAAAAAAATAGTCTGCATGTATGGGACACATTTTGAGTTGAGTAGGTACCGCAGTTTTGTATGAAACAGCAGATTCTTTTTTCGACGTTGTCTCCATGGGAAAGTTGTTCAGTTTGATGGTCTAACTAAACTACCCGTTTAAATATTATAAGGGTTTTGTTACTCTTAGGAATTCTTTCAATTATGGTTTTTACTAATTTTTTTTTTTTGGGTCATACTTTTGTTAAATATCACTTACTTATGAACTTTTAACCCATAATAGAAGGGATTTAAGGTCTCAGTCGGCATTTCAATCAACATTCCAAACGGAATCAGACAGGCTCTCCAATTTGAAACTAATTAAGTAAATTATTCGCGTTTCATGTTGAGGTAGCTAAGGAATTAGAGCCGTAATCCTGTTTCAATAAAACCGCAAATGGATTAAATCCCACATTCATTTGTAAATGAATGGCGTTGATTTGATACTAAGAGAATTTTTGAAGGTTGTTGACATGACGACTTTAAACTGGGGAAAGGGATCTTATTGTGCCTTATAGCCTGTGGGAATCTACTGCAGGACAAAAAGGCCTACTCGTAAGGAGCGGAAAATTCCAGCACGCGCGCGGGTGCAATATAGAAACCTATGCCATTCATAGAAACGGACGAATCTCTACAGTATTATCTCTACATCTTACATAATTAAAATAGTACATTACTGCAGAGGCCAGCAACAGAGGCATTGATGGACGAACGTGTAAATGTAGGCCGAGGCGAAGCCGAGGCACACATACGTAAGTCCATCAATGCCTAGTTGTGGCCAAGGCTTGTATAGTACTTTTCTCAAACAATGCGCGGAAATGAAAACAGTAAATTTTCTCAAATAATTCGCGGAAATTTAAACTCTTTTCAAAATCAATGACGAACAACGAACAACAATTTTTTTTTTTCTATAAACAGCTTTCTATTTGCAAGCTAGTTCGAAATTTAAATAAAACCTTTGATGAGTTACCTCCTTGGTCGCCATGTTTCGGAGAAAAAGATCGTCCCATTTTTAAATTACACGACAGATATGAGTTTAGTATGTAATTTATTTGGCCGCAAAACACGACAGATATGGATTTTCATACAAACATTGCCGGCCGCTGCGCGCATGTATTTGGCCAGTACAGCAATTTCGATTTATCTCGAAGAAGGTTGTCAAAATAATGCTCACATTTCCAAGCATGTTTGAGAAAATAAACATTGAGACCATCAAACTGAACAACTTTCACTATGGGACCAACATCAAAATCGCGACAAAAGAAATATTTTTGTCCCATACATTTAGCTCGAGATTAGATATGGAACATCGCAAACGCATCGCATCTTGGCGATTATGACAAATCTCTCCATTTTGGGGGAGGCCTATGCCTCCCCTATGTCCCTGCTGGACATAGGTCCAGCAGTGGACATCTATCGGCTGATATGATGTTGATGATGATGGATCATCAGTTTTTTTATCGCGATTTCGATATTGGTCCTATAGTGAAAGTTGTTCAGTTTTATGGTCTTAACCACCCCCTAAATGTTTATTTGTATTTTCGTAACACCTTGTTTACTTACATGCATCATATTCATCATTATTCACGACATCTTTATTTTTTTTCTTGAAGGGAGTAGGAAATCCTCATAGTAGGTACCATTCTGATGCAGTATGCCCGACTCCACGGGGAATGTTGCCCACTTGCCCAGCAGCCGGACAGAGTACGGACTAAAACCTCCTGCCACTACGTCACCGCCCTTTCCAGAAAGCATCGTGCAAGCATCATGCGAGCATCGTGCATCGTGCATCAGAAAGGGGGCGGATTTAAGTTACGGGGGAATTTTAACATCACGATATCTTAGATACACGGAACCCAACAAACACTAGGTGTAAACTTTAAACAGTACAGTTAGCACCAAAACAAAACTGTGTATAAGTGAAACTAGACAAATGGCTGATGATGATGAAGAATAGCCACCTCATCGCTGTTTGTTAAAGATAAGGCTTTTTAGAACCCCCTATTAAATATTTGTAGAACTATTTTTTTTCTAAAGGAACTATAATTGACAATCTGTTTCGTACTAAGAACAGTTAAAACTTGAGAATTATAAAGAACGAGCTTTTACCCGCGACTTCGTCCGCATAAATTATATACCAGATTTTAAATCAGATGATAAGCTATCAAACAAAAAAAGTTTCATCAAAATCGGTTAAGTAGTTTTTGCGTGATACTCGAACAAACAAACACCCAAACAAACAAACAAACAAACAAACATACAAACAAACAAACAAACAGACAGACAAAAAATCCAAAAATTGGTGATTTGGAATCAGGGACATCTAAAAACCATATCGTAATCTTTTTTTTGTAAATATCTTCAATGTACAGACACACTTCTGGGCCTCAATCGCCCTAAGTTTGAACGATACTACCAAAACAAAACCACAACCAAAAACGTTACGTTATGCACAATTCGTATCGCGCAAATTATATTAACGGTAACGATTTAGCTTTATTTCGGAAGATACGTTGGCGTAACGTTTGATGTCCGTTCGATCGAATTTTCTGTATTGTGCGATTTAAACGTTCAGAAAAAAATATCGCGATAGCTTTTTTACTTCAGCCAAACCAAATCTAAACCAAAACTAAACCTAAACCAAAACCAAACCAAAACCGTATAAAACTGCGCAATTGAGCCCCTGTTACAGTTTTATAATAGTTCAGATGGTAGGGTAAACAGTTATTGTACCCATAATACTGAACATCTTTCCCTAAGAGACCTTTAGGAAATTCACTAAAAAAATCCAGTTTTCATACATAAGTTCGATCAGCCGATTGCATTTAGTAAGGGAAGTAGAAAATATTTTTTACGAAATGTCCTATACCTAGGTTTCTTAGGGAAAGTTGTTCAGTATCATAGGTACAATCACCCCTTAAAGTAATTCAACTGTTTACCCTAATACCCTGTATACCTTAAGTCTAACAAAATTACCTGAAAGCAGTTTAAGAGGTTGTTCAGAACATCGAACTGAACAACTTTCTCTATTGGACCAATAATGTCGAAATCGAGAAAAAATAATCTGCTGTCACATACCTACATATTTTAGGTAGAGTCGAAATTTTGGTGATTTCGACATATTGATGAGAAAGTTGTTCAGTTTAATGGTCTGGGTTTCAGCTGATTTTGTTTGTTAGAAATTATACTTACTTGCTTATATCCAGCTTATATCCCATTAGATACCTACCTACACCTACCTACCTACCTACATATCGCGTTCTCGGAAACGGCTATAAAGATGTGGATGAAATTTTGTAAATAGAGGATTATGGGGGCACAAATTGATCTAGATGGGTAGGTCTCATCTCTGGAAATAACTCTTTTTCACCGAGCGGTGCTTGGTCACTCAGGTAGGTCTGTCTGTAGACTTAATTTCTATAACAGTAGTGAAATGTAAAAGAGAACCCGTTTTTGTTGTAAACGAGCGACATTGCAACGGGGCTGTCGTGTCGGAAACACTTTGTAATAAAATACCATAATTGCATGCTACCGGTTCGTGAAACTTGATTTTTGAAAGGGCAAGCAAAATCCATTGTTTGAAAAAAAAAACAATCTATGACGTCACGCCTCTTTCACAGTAGGGTAGGCAGTGAGTGCGCGCCCTTACTTAATTATAATTACCTATACAACGTGTTAGTGAATTAGCGCAAAATCTCATACACCCCAACTGATTTATAACAAAATAATTAGATTGAAACAATAATTTCATTATTTTGATACTTAAAATTTAAAGTTATTCGCATTTTAAGTTTTGAGGCAAAAATGATTTGTTATCATTTCAGCACGAAAAGAAAGCGCTAACGTACTTATGGGTACATTTTTATAATCTTGTTTTGGTAGTAAGTAGGGTGAGTGTGCCCGTGCGGTGGGTTAACATCCGGTTCAGAAAATTTTAAATTTTGCAAACAAATTATTTAATATTTTGAAAAAATTACCTATGTTTAAACCATGATTATTCGATTCTGCTCTCGATTCTAAACAAACTACTTTCTAGTTTTGCGTTAATTCATTAACACGTTGTATATTCTATCGTCTAAAAAAGCTTGGACTATAGGTATATTTACATGGTGTAACAAAACACCCTAGCTATCCTAACTTTTTACTATGGTGCCAACATTAATAAACAGCAAAATAAAATCTGCCATTTCATACGAAACTGCATCGATTCAAATGTATAGGACCGCAGATTTTTTTTTTCGACTTTGTCTCCATAGTGAAAGTTGTTCAGTTTGATGGTTTCAACCAAACCTTCGTCTAAACTACCCCTTTAATATAACCTACTAGAGTGTTTTGTTACACCCCATAGGTAGGTATAATACTAAGTATGTTCATTGTTCAACGTCCATACATCTTTTCATACAAGCCCGCCGGTTTCGAGTAGATAGGAGGTAAAGCCTATATAGGGTCCTTCTTAATATGCTGACACTTTTTTAAGGCGATGACCAGACTATGAAACTGAACAACTTTCTCTATGGAATCAACATCGAAATCGCGAAAAAAAAAACAGTTGTCCCATCGTTTGGCTCCGAGTAGGTTTGCAGTTTTGTATGGAAGTGATGAGTTTTTTTTTTTTTTGGCGATTTCGATGTTGGGCCCATAGAGGAAGTTGTTCAGTTTGACGGTCTGATCATCCCATTAAAAAAGTGTCAGCATATTAAGAAGGACCCTATATACAGTATTGGGGCGGGCATACAAAAAAGGATTCTAAAGATATTAGTTAGGTAGGTACCATTATTCTTAACATCATATAATTTTTAGTAATTATTTATGCAAACCTTAAATTAATTTCATAGATATACAGGGTGTAAGGGACAGCCCTCCGCAAACTGAAACGGTGAACTCAGACCATCCAACTGAACACCTTTCACTATGGAGCCTACCAAAGGAATCGCAAAAAAAAAAATCAGCTGTCCCACATATTTGAGTCGGGTAGGTAACTAGGTACGGCAGTTTTGTATGGGACAGCTTTCAGTTTGGGGAGGGCTGTCCTTTACACCCTGTATTATATTTATATAGAATGATTGAGATAAAAGTTGTACTCTTATACAGGGTGTACAATAAAATGGGACAGCTACTCAAAGGGGTGCTTCAGACCATCAAACTGAACAACTTTCTCTATGGGACCAATATCGAAATGGCGAAAAAAAAATCCGCTCTCCCATACAAAACTGCAAACATAACTCGACTGAAATGTATGGGACAGCTGATTTTTTTTTCGCGATTTCGATATTGGTCCCATAGAGAAAGTTGTTCAGTTTGATGGTCTGAAGCACCCCTTTAAGTAGCTGTCCCATTTTATTGTACACCCTGTATATTCTGTGATAAAAGTTAAATTTTATAATGTACTTTTTTAAATATCAGCTCCCCTTTTTTAATAATGTGCGTTTGTTTGATTGTTGATGTAGGTGTTAGAAAGAAACTAGTAGGTAATTTGTAGTTTGATAAAATGTATTCATAATAATTATAAATGCTAAATTATACCTAATAATTATTGGAAAGATACTACTTACATACTAATAAAATTTAATTGAGATCAACATTCATACTTAATTACTTAATACTAATTTTGTTCAAGAAATTAAATCTTTACTAATTATAATTATCACAATAACTTTGGTAAAATTAAAAGGACAGGGATGTAAGCAGGCATGGGAGCCTTAAAGTAATAATATAATAATTGTGCCCTTCTTTGCAGGTGTTTCTCATAGATTATACTTACCAGTAGAACCCAATTATAATTGTTTTCAAAAAAGGTAAAAATAAAATTATGAAAATGAAAAATTTATGTTTTAATTTTTCTCATTCTTCAGTAGTAGGTATGACTTACTTTCTTATTTACAAAAATTGTACCTACTAACATAATTATACAAAAATTATATGGCATTTCTTTTTAATATTTTTTTAGATTTTTAAATGTTTGTAGTAGTTTAAATAAATAGTGTCACATAGGAAAAGAAAGTCCCACGTATATACAGTATAATTATGACAAAAACAAACAGAAATTCCTGTCATGATAATTATCTGATATAATTGTACAATTCTCCTACCTTATGGTTGGTACTTACTTACTAAACTCAAAATAACTTTTTACACTTTAAAATATTGAAAGATTCCTTATACGAGTTTGTTACGTTTCTTTTTTTGATACTACAGCTATTTTGATAGTTACAGTTGAAATATGATTACGGAGTTAATTATGAGCAAAACAAACGTGTTAAAAACCTGGCACAATGTTCGAAATGGGTTTAAAATAACCGGTGATTTGAAAGACTCTTGCTTCAGTGTACAGTTTCTCCGATCATTCACAGCGTTTCATGGTTTTTCTTGCATATGCTTGCAACGGAGTACGATCCTACTGGTGCAAAGATAAGTCAAATTAATTTGAGATATGCATAGACTTCCAATGGAGATTGTAAGTATACACTTTGTCGCAAGATGCGCGATGTTTTCAAGGCCTTATACCTAAGTAGTGAATAATCAGGGAAAATATACAACATGAGGGCATCTTCACCTTATACGTAACTTAAAATAAGCACAAATCTAAAGCAAATTCATAACGAACTAACTAATTCTAAACTTTCATTTATAATGTTCTGAGCTCTCTCGTCCTCATCTACCTCGGCTTCACCTTCAAGGATCGTGAACTCCGTCCGGATACTGCTACTGTCTTCACTGTCGTTAACATTGAAGTACGTGACTGTGGCATAGCAGACGGCCCTGGAATGGGCAGGGCTGCTTCTGGCGGAATTGTAGGCAGAGTCAGATCTGGCGACATCGGAATTAGTTTCATTGCAGTCTATGCTCTCGTCTCTAGAGCTGTTGTAACTGTTGTAGCTGCTGTAGTAGGAGTTCTCGGACTCTGTGAAGTGGAGGGGAGGGAGGGAGGTGCGGCAGGAGCAGAAGCGTTGGAGGTCGATCTCAGAGCGGGCGTCGACGGTGCCGCTGTAGGACGGCGAGCGGATCAGCTCGGGCGAGATGCGGTTGCGGGCACTCTTTCTGCTCTTGTTCCTTTTGAAAAGTTTGAAGGCCTGCAACAAAGAAAATTGAGTTATAGATTTCTGTATGATGCATACTATGTGTAGGTAGGCCTGTGTCTCAGTAAACGATAGAGGTTTTATCTGATATCTACTCTATACTATACTACGGTTTTGTCAAGAGATGTGTGATGAGATGGTAGCAGGTTTATTAGGACCATAGAGGGAGCGTGTCATTTCTCTGTGATTGGGACACTCAATAGATTTTGGTATGGTTGTTCTTATTCTCGCGTGAAAATCGTATCGCTAGATCACGCGAGTGATAACCAATTACGACAAGTAGTCGCTTGCGCCCATACATTTTGCCTTTTGTATCACCCGTTAAATTATATTCTCATTCGGGTTTAATAACAACGTATCTCCAACTATGCTACAAAAGTACAACACGAAATCATTGACCTTTTAATGTTCAACCTCACTCGAGGGGTACTCATTAATAGTTATTCAGCGTAGGTATCTGAAATAACCCGGATATCGGGTTCCCGATATATCTATCCCATCAACCCTAATGATGATGTAGGTACCAGGGTAGGAATAACTAAAGATAGTTTTCCAATCAATTTATATCTGTATTTGATTATCTCTGTCGTGGTTAATTAAAATCAGTGACGTTGACGAGTAACGTTATGGTAGAGATGACCTTTATTATTGAATATATGATTTATGTAGGATTATTCCTGCTTCCTCCCAAATATAGTAGTTATCTAATAGTACAGTCAGCCTCAAAAAGATGTATAGTTATACCTACACTTTAAGTACTACGACATGGAACAAAACTGAATACATCTTTTTGAAGCTCACTGCACCTAAGTATGTTTCTTATGTCTTCACATCTATATGAACCCTGTTCAATTAAATTGTTATTAGAAGAGAAACAATTTTCAAAATTCCTACAAAACAATTATTTCAATAATAGGTAGGTACTTAATTCTCACTACACGGTGCAAAATATGTAAGGCTAATTTGTTTTCGCGAGCTTTTCGCTGCTATCCGACTTTACTAAATGACTTCGGGCTGCGCAAACGAAGATTGACGAGCGGAATTATTTTCCTGGTCGTACTGTACTATTTTGTTTGATTCCCGCGATACAGGCGTTGCCTAGTGCAGTATTCGATGTAATAATATGCAATGTATCTTTGGCTGGCAAATAAAAATATTACTATTAATTACATTTAAAATACAAAATAAATATGTTTCAGGAATTGTTCCACAATTTTCATTTTATTAGCCGTATACGTACTTAAATAATTTTATTGCAAATAGCATTGTTCTTTTCTATCCCATATTAAATTATTTGGAGAAGTTATAAATAATATTTTAATCTTTTTTTTTTATAATTAAATGGACTCTTGCTTGTGCGTTAGCACTGCATTTCCGCCAGTGTCAAGTATTTTACGGGAGAATCTATCCCAATCTCAGGGATTGTTTTTGGACAAGAACAAGAAGAGATTGAAGAATGTGGAGCCTCGTGGCAGGCACAAACGCGACGCGCGAATCCACGCGAGACGTGTACTCGGGTCAGTTCCTGCAACGTAACTCCCATTTTAATCTTTATTTCAATATATAGGACAAAATATCACCTAAAATCACCATTGCAAAACAAATCCAATCAATTAGCGAGTTTTGACGAATTATCAATATTATCACGAAGGCCTTGTCACTGATTGCATCTAATAAAAAAATGTGCGCCAATAATTGAGGGGCGCTAAATTGATGGATATCTGGGCCGCCTCGAGTAACGTAATACTGCATGAGGCGATTATAAATTTTTTTTTTCGAAGATCCTGGAAGGATGGCCTAAAAAATTTTCTTTCAGGTCGAAATTGTTTCGTGTTTTTTTAATCCCCAATTTTAAGGAATTTGTTAATTATTCATAAATAGGATTAGAATGGTTATAATTATAATGTGAAATACGTTTTAATGCTTTGAATTGATTGACTTTTTTTCAGTCAATGTTAATTTTACGTACCTCTGACAAACTAACATTTTCGGTGTTATCGCGTATTTATTGGTAGTAAATGTTGGAGTACAGTCCTTCTTTATCTAACTCGCAAGTATTGTTTTTGTTGAACCGAGCCCTCTGCAACCACTTAACTTTTTTACCGCTAATGTGAAATTTTTATCAATAATTTTAATATTGCCATCTACTAACTTTTCAATTTCTTCGTCTTTCGTCAAGGAAAACACCTCACTACGATACAATAGTGATATTGAGCGATCTGTTATTGTTATGTTATGTCACCTTTGAATGACATAAAGGATAACCTGCCGATAACAGAACTCCGTTTGTATACAAAGGTATAAAATAGGTTAAGGACATACCTAATATAACGACTAGGTGTATTTACTGTTTGCGAGTTATGAATGAAATGAAAGATATTTATATATTCACTCAGGCCAACTTAGTGAATAACAAATAAGTACTCAGGGTAGTTTCAAAATGGAATCATGTATAAGAAATAAATAATGAATGTGAAATTACATACATACATAATCTCATGACCATAATCCCATTCGGTGTAGTCAGAAATATTGCAACAACTACCAACTGTCCTGCATGTGTTGAAACAAATAAATAATAATTATCTTGGACATTGCGGCACAAATTATCTAGTCACATTTAAAATGCTAGAATCTAGCCTGGACTTTTATTATGATGACTAGACAACGATATAGAATAAATATAATATAGATACAAACATCCATAACTCGGGTACAAAATAATATTAATATTAATCATACAAATATTTGTCCCTTACGGAATTCTAACCCGCGACCCTCGGCACAGCAGGCAGGTTCATTACCGACTGTGCTAACCGGTCCGTCAAAAATAAGGCTCACATTTAGCGTGTCTGTTAATGGTTTCAAGATCAAATTGCGTGTAATGAAGTCATAGGTTAGGTTAGGCTATACGGCTATAGCCTTATCACATACACTGCAAAAGCTACCCTAATCCCTTCCAACGTGCCCCTAGTATGTCCTTTACAAGTGTATCAATCTCGAGTATGAATTTTCGTGTTTACCTTTCCAAAAACACAATAATGTTAGGAATTAACAAGGATAGTAAAGTTATAGGTGGTTGCCCGCTGATAAGTCGGCAAATCTCAAACAAAGCAATTCAGGTTATCTCGGATTCCCGATAATTATGACAATATATTATTATGGTTACCTGATTTATGATTCTGAAACTATTATAGGTATACAGGGTCTTTCTGACGTTTTTTTTTCAGTGGATAAATAAGGCCATCAAACTGAACAACTTTCTCAATGGGACCTCATGATCGTATGATGTTATAATCTGCAGAGTAATTTTGACATTTTCTACTGCTGATTTGAGCGGGACTTCAAAAAATTTCACTACTGGCCAATCAACTAGCCTAGCTGATTCGCAAATATCTTGACACTATTATTACTTAAATATAAAAATATCGAAAAATAAAATACTAAGCAATATACGCTTGTAAATAAAAATAAATTACATTTCATAAAACGGTATTATACCTAGCAAATAACTAGATGGAAAACGATTTTTCCGACTCAAAGCTCAAAGAGATTCTGATCTCAATGAAAATTCGCAGAATCGTGTCTAATATCACTGAAATGTTGATAAATATGTTACGTAACAAGTTGAAATTACATTTTATTTCTCCACAAGTAGTTTGTTTTCGTCCTTGTTTAAGAAAGGTTATACAGGGCCTTAGGGTTGACAGTTGCATTACTTTATTCTATTAGTACTCATACAACGTGTTAATGAATTAGCGCAAAACCTCATACACCCCAACTGATTTATAACAAAATAATTAGATTGCAACAATAATTTCATTATTTTGATACTTAAAATTTAAAGTTATTCGAATTTTAAGTTTTGAGGCAAAAATGATTTGTTATCATTTCAGCACTGAAAGAAAGCACTAACGTACTCATAGATACATTTTAATAATCTTGGTTTGGTAGTAAGTAGGGTGAGTGTGCCTGTGCGGTAGGTTTTCATCGGGTTCAGTAAATTTTAAATTTTGCAGAAAAAATATTTAATATTTTGAAAAAAATTACCTATGTTGAAACCATGATAATTCGATTCTGCTCTCGATTCTAAACAAACTACTTTCTAGTTTTGCGTTAATTCATTAACACGTTGTATGATACTAAACATGATTCCCAAAAAAAAAACAATGGAAATTAACAAAAAAATCGACTTTTCGTATAAACGGTTGATCTGCCGATTGCATTTAGTATGGGAATTCCTAAAAATTTTTGCGATCAGGGGGCATATCCGGACTTCCTATTTTCGATACAGGGTATAAACTTAAATGCAGTAGTTATTTTATTTCGTTAAAATTATGAACACTATTTCAATTAAGTTCCAACAAGGGGATAATATGCTATAGAGAATATTTCTGACTACCTCCTCGTGGAATATAGTCGTGAGCATATGTGACTATGTCTGATTCTACAGCTATGAACGGATGAGGTACCTATCGACGTGCAATGAAAGAAGTTATTTCACAATATTGTCCTTTTTCGATTCTGGTATGGCGCTGGAACCAATGGTATTAATGTTACTACGCTGGAACACTGAAATGCCCAAATTAGAACTGACTGCCGTCTCTAGAGGTTGTAGTTAATTTCATTTGTGTGACGCAAAAGTGGCAAGAACCATTAATAATATTGTGGAATTCATTCTCTATGCGCGGGGCCCCTGGGATTTGTCGAAGGGCAGCGAACTACCATAGTCCGGCCCTGCTTTTAATAATGGACCCTCTTGACGTATGTGTCAGGTAAATATGGATGGTTTTATTAAAGTATCTAAGAGTTTTCAGGTTATATCTAAGTACCTGTACCTAGCATGAAATTCTAGCCTGAAACCTAGTAGGAACAGTAGGCCTCGCATGCCACCTCCGAGAAAACGACAAAAATAGAGATGTGCCTCCATCCTTATTATTTTACGTAAAGAGCGCGCATGACATTTTTCTCGTTTAAACGCTTTGTCGTGGGTGGCATGCTAGCCGTGCAGGTATAATAAAATTGAACGTTAGTAGGTAGGTACGGCTAAAAATAAAATAAATTAAATAAATAAATATCTTGGACAATGTCACACAAATTATCTAGTCACTTTTAAAGTACCAGAATCTAGCCTGGACTTGTATTATGAATCATACAAATATCTGTCCCTTACGGGATTCGAACCCGCGACCCTCGCGGTACAGCAGGCAGGTTCACTACCAACTGTGCTACCGGGCCGTCAAGATTAAATTATACCTATTCGAAAATCTTCGTCAGCAATTATGGTTGACTAAAAATAGCCCTTACCATTCATGTTTTAATTTATTTATTTATGTAGGTATCTTGGTGTGAAAATAAATAATGTTTTGGTATGTAAAAATCGGACATAAAACTTATAACTTTAGAATAGGACATACAACCCGTGCGAATTAACTTGTCACCTGGCTCGCACGTGGCTCAGAATTTGACACCACTCCTGCTAACCCCCGCGGAACCCCGCCGTCGCCGTGCGAGGCCGTAGCATAGCATTTCAGTTACCGTTGCACGTGTCCCTATCGTCGGCTAAAGTGTCAAACCTCGTAACTCCATTTTTTTTCAAAATGACATTTTTATACAATTTTATTACTAATTTCTGAACGCATCCATGGCAAAAATCTTAAATCCTTTTAAAAAGCCGTTACAGTTTAAAATGATAAATAGAAAACCACGTAACTCTATTTTGATGGAAGCAAACCACGTATGTCCCCCCGCTCAGTACTGCACGATATGGCGTAGTGACCGTTTTACAATTATCGTGGTGACGTTTTTTGTCCGTCCTGTAAAATTTGATTTTATGGAGTTACGAGGTCTGACACTTTAGCCGACGCTATGCTTTAGTATTTTCGAGTTATTCTTTCCATGTATTCCGAGTTTTTTATTCCGAGCCAGGTGCCAAGTTAATTCGCGCGGGTTGTAAGTATACAGAGGACCTATGACCTCGTCTGGACGAGGGGAGGTGTCCACCGGTCCGTGACCACGGCGCGACTCACTGACGTGGAAACCCTACCCCTACCCCTACCCGCCACCTCTTACTCTGCCAAATGACGCCATTTTAACGACTAGCCACTCTCATAACTTAACAACCCGACGAATGCTTGCTTATCGTGTCGACTTCAACACAACAAAGTCGCTAAATAGTACTTTGCCAGAATTTGGCAACCGATACTGCACCGTCGCTAGCGGTCATGAGCTCCTCCTGCGTGCAGGTGTTAGGGCACGCAGGGCACGATGTGAGATGGGCCATCGTTTGTGGAGCTCCACACAAGCAAGACACATTTTGCGCATCCGAGAATCCCCACCTGGCCATGTTGTCCTTGCTGCGACCGACCTGGGTTCGAAGTCGGTTTAAGGACTTCCAGGTCGCCCAAGGCAAGTCATGTCCAGGCGGTAGGGTCTCAGACGGCGGCACAAATGGAGTTGGGAGGGCCACTTTTTGTCTCCAAAGAGTACACCTCGCTTGCGCTGGGCCAGTATTCGGTGGGTCGACACGACGAATAACAATATGTCTTGCAAGCCGGCACGCTAGCTTCATACGTACAAGTTAATAACTACCTACTTTAGGTTTTTATCAGTTAACACTTTTGCTGCTAAGCTCAAAACAATGACACAGTGCTAACACTGTGGAATGCTATACAATTCTGACTCAAGGTTTGAGTCGTGCGCACTGCGGCCCATATGTCGCTGACCTATAAAGTAGGTCGTCACGTCAGTAGTTAAAGTGTTAAAGGTATTGGCAGAATTAACAGCGCTGCAGCAAAGCAACATCCTGGGCCCAGAGCCTATTCATTGGAACAGTGGAGTGCGATTTTTGAATCTCATTCGCTGAGTTTAGCAGTTGAAAATGTCAAAATTACTATGGAGATACGCATCTTTCTACTGCTTATTTGACTTTCAAAAATCGCACTCCTGAAGCATGATTTTTGAAAGTCAAATCAGCAGTAGAAAGATGCGTATCTCCATAGTAATTTTGACATTTTCAACTGCTGAACTCAGCGAATGAGATTCAAAAATCGCACTCCAGGTCGCATACTGCAAATGATTCTTGGCTAATATTGCTAAATTGTACGCTTTATTGCTTTGTTAACTTTGATGTAAATGAGACAAGAACCTGGAGTGACCGAAGCGAACTCTAAGTTTTTCAGCTGTGTGTGGCCTAATTTAGCAATTGCATAGGCAGATAAGTTTGAAATAGATTAGTGACAAGGGAAGCGCGCTTGAAAATTTTCAGCAATACGAATTTCTCATCTCTACAACTTAGTGAAATTTAGAGCGAGCGAAGCAAGCTCGATATTCTGAAATAGCATTATATTATGAATATACTTAATACTGAGCTATGATCCTGATATCTATTAATTTAAATTATTATGTAGGTAAATAAAAATGCAACTTTTTTGTGTTTTTTCTTTCAAACCAGAAGGGGGTGAAATGCGCCCCCCTTTCGACGCCAATGTAGTTGTATCTAAACTATTATAAAACTGTAACAGAAGTGTGTCTGTACATTGAAGATATTTACAAAAAATAGATTACGATATGATTTTTAGATGTCCCTGATTCCAAATCACCATTTTTTTAATTTTTTGTCTGTCTGTTTGTTTGTTTGTTTGTTTGTTTGTTTGTTTGTTTGTTTGTTCGTTTGGTTGTTTGTTTTTTTGTTTGTTCGAGTATCACGCAAAAACTACTGAACCGATTTTAATGAAACTTTTTTTGTTTGATAGCTTATCATCGGACTTAAAATCTGGTATATAATTTATGCGGACGAAGTCGCGGGTAAAAGCTCGTATAAGAATATTATCGCTTAGTCGCTTCGTGCGTCATCTACGAGAAGAAATTAGGTGGTCCATTCTATTCTAAGCCGGAACTACAGCACGGAAAACAAAAGAGAAAGGAAAATTCTACTCAAATTTTTCTAACCATTTCAACCCCTATATTCACCGAACCCCTTCCCAACTCTCCAAGTGCCTACCTACCAATAATTAATTACAATATTTAACGAGAGCTTATAACACGATCGTAAATGATACCCATTAATTTGCCATTAATTGACTGTCAGAAATCGGGACACCTCCGAATTAATGTAAGTATAGTCGAGGTTCGATAAACTCAGAGTAATTCGGTTTCGCTCCAGGGCATCCTGGATTTGATGAGTCATTGTCTGTTCTAGGCGTTGTATAGGTACCTATTGGATAGGTATCTAGAATTATTAGGTCATAAAACGAGCTGCACCCGTGATTTCGTACGCGCAGACCAAAGAATTTAAATTCTTATAACTTTTAAAATAAAGTCTTAATGTTAATCTAAACTAAGACCTAAGCTTACCTATACATAGATGTACGGAAGATATAGATAGATAGATAGGTACTTATTATATTTTAGCTAGTAATTATTCTGTGATTTTTTTAGTAAGTATTTTATTAAAATCTCTATTCTGCAAATAACATGACAGCATGACAGTCATTAATGAATCTAACCGCTGGCGTAGAAAAGGAAGTGATCACCGAAGTTAAGCAACGCAATGCTTTGCTTATGGATCGGCATTTAGTGGTGTTTTATCTCAAGCGCCTCTGAGCTTCGGAAGCCACGTTAAAGCAGTTGGTAGCAAGGTACCTATTCAATCCGGAGATATGTTAAAAGAAAACAAACATACCTCATTCATTTTCGTACAAAAAGGTAGTTTATTTAGAGACAAGGCCGTAGGGAAAGGTACAAAAATTTTAGCAGAATATCAAAGGCACAGATTATTTAATACTTAGTTACTGTCAAAGGGCCCGAGGAATTTATTTAAAAATATTATTATGGGTTTTTCTCTTTATCAATCGATCAAAAAATTTTGGCAAGAATCCTGTGGGAGATATTTATCAAAGAAATCGTTGTGTAACATTGTATAATATAATCATCATCAGCCTACTATACGTCCCACAGCAGGGCACAGCTAGGCCTACCCTCATATATGGGCGTATCCGCCCGTCCGTCTGTCTGTCTGTCCTAACTATTTAGGGCTATAACTTTTGAACCGTAATAGCTAGACAGTCGACATTCCCACGGAATGTGCGTTAAGGTATGGAGCATTTGCTAACAAATTATAATACCTAATACAAAAAGTTTAAAGTTAAGGGGGGTCCTCAAATAAGAAACTAGTTTTTTAGCGACGTTTTTCTTCTCGCTCTATTGTAAAAACGGTAATACATACAAGCATCAAACTTGATGTGATTATAGAGCAAGCTTTACAGTATAACAAAAAACAATAAAAACCGGCCAAGTGTGAGTCGCACTCGCCTAAGGTCCCGGATGCGTATATTTGTTGTGGTACGGAACCCTCGGTGCGCGAGTAGCCCTACTCGCACTTGACCGGTTTTTATTTCAAATCCTTGAACTACGATTTTTTTTTTTTGAAAAAGGTATCATTGCCTACAACTTGTAACGGAATCTTAGTCTATCTTTGTCTTTACGTAACTTTTAAGACTTTTAAAACCAAATAGAATACGTATGCAAAGATAAAAATCGTAAATAAAGTAGTTGCTATGATCATATAAAGCAAAATCAACGCAAACAATACAGGCATCAAAATATGAGGTCGTTTTCACACGTTATCAGCAAAAGCCTTCGGTGTGTATCGTTCGAAAGAAAACAAGCAAACATCTTTGTTTCTTTTAGGGTTCCATGTTCCTTGAGGATTAAAAAACCGGCTCCACAATATCCTGTATTATGTGTCGCATATAACCATGAGGAATCTTGAATGACGCCGAGGAAAACATTCCGATGCGTATGTGAAGTCTACCATGCGTTGGGCAATGGGCACGCGTGGTGGACTATAGATAACTATAGTTAACGTCCATACACTCTCTTTGAGGATAGGACTGTGCCATGCAGTGGGACCACGGAGATGGAGTGGGACTATGGTAACATCAAAGTGGTTTGTCACTTTCCATCCACTATACCTATTACCATCGCTCGCGCGATCATGCGTTCGTCCGACGAAAATCATTGTGCCACTGTGCGTTTAAACATACTTATATGTGAGGAATATCCTATACAGGGTGTAACAAAACACCCTAGTAATACTTAAGGGGGTGCTTCAGAAAATCAATCTGAACAACTTTCACTATGGAGCCAATGTCGAGAAAAAATAAAAAAAATCCGCTATCCCATACATTTGAGTCGAGACGGTACTGCAGTTTTGTATGAATGAGCAGATTTTTTTTCGCGATTTCGAAGTTGGCTCCATAGTGAAAGTTGTTCAGTTTCATGGGCTGAAGCATCCCCTTAAGTATTACTAGGGTGTTTTGTTACACCCTGTATAAGGTCGTGCTATCATGCTATTTTTTTTATTCAGATATAAGTATGTTTAAACGCACAGTGGCACAATGATTTTCGTCGGTCGAACGCATGATCGCGCGAGCATGGCAATAGGACAGCGCCTCAAGCGTCATATTTTTAGCCGATGCATTTTCAATATTCCTACAATAAGCTAAAACACAAACTCATGAACTACAACCAAACTGTAAACTATCAGAAAATCCATAATAATGTTGTTGACCTTTACGAAACATCACCGTACTAACTCGTTTGATAATAACACTGGCATTTCAGTACAGCAACTTTATCAGGATAATTGGAATCACAATGCATTGTTTCATGCAGATGCATTCAGACTGCATCCCACTGCCGCAGGGAGCCTCCCTGGATGACATTATTTACTGAAGCCACGATAGCGCACCCTGGCCAATCAGCAACTTGAAGAAACAGGTTGGCAAATCTCTTTACTACGGACAAGTCAAACTCTATGTCATGCCAAAAACTCTACCATGGACCAATACTAAAATAGGAGTCACGTTGCAGGTTCTGACCCGAGCACTGTCTCGCGTGGTTTTCTCGTGTCGCGTTTTAGCCTGCCACGAGGCTCCGCAATCCTCAATCTCTTCTTGTTCTTGACCAAAAACAATCCCTAAGATTGGGATAGATTCTCCCATAACTACTTGACAGTGGCGGAAATGCAGTGCTAACGCACAAGCAAGAGTCCGTTAATTATATTTTTTTTAAAAATACTAAAATAGGGTTCCACTTCCACTCAGTAGAATTCATATATAATTGTTATAATCATACATTTCAATCAAAAGAGAGGTCAGCCGGAGGACCTACATAGATTGATTTTAGAATTATTGTCCAGTTCAAAGTTGAATAGGCAACTAGATTATGAGGGCCCTAGAATATTTATAGAATGTATTGTTCTATCACAGATATCTATTATTATACAAGTTCTACGTAGGTACCTCTAGTAGGTAGTACAGACAAATAGATACTCTTTCTTATACTGTGGTACAGATACGGTTATACGGTATAAATATCGTAATACCTAATAGAAGAAATAAGTCGAATAATTTCAACTTGTTTACAATCTAAAACCGGAGCAAATTCATTAGGAAAGTTTATCATTCTATCAGTAATAGCACAGAGTACTATAGTAATACAATAGATAGCTATCATAGCTACTCGACATTTATTGTTGAATACTTAAACAGTATTCACAATAATGACAATAAAGGGCAGATGTAAACAATAATTTATAGAGCTATAACTACAAACAATAATCAATAATGTATTGAGGGTTGGTTTATTTACGATGTCCTGCGGTGCCAATACAAATATACATAAAGTATATTTATGGATACAAACGTGCTATAAGCGACGTAGCGAGACGTAGCGACAGACTGACTGACTCATTCAATGCCCTATGAAACTATAATCAAGAAGAATGAGAAATATACATTCAACTCATTGGTCATTAACAAAGGAGCTACCTACATAAAAATAGTTAGTAATGTACACTATTAACTACCTAATTACCTAGTAGATGTAGATGACCGAGTTTCGAGACAAGTATCGTACCTACTGTCCATTACCAGTGGCGACGGGCTCACTCCCCGTCACACTGGACAGAGTTTCGGTACTTCTTAGTGAAACGTGGATGTTCTGAAGTTTTAGAATATCTCTGACTACCCCCTCGGGGAATATAGTCGTGAGCATATGTTTATGCTATGTAGATGACCACATCCTGTCTCTTGTAAAATCTTAGCAAATTTCTGTCCAATTTAACACAATAACCCACGCAAATCAAGCATGCTTGCTGTTGGGTGGCACTAATACGTTAGTCGTATCTGGTATGTTTACTGTCAGCTAAAGCATGTAAAATGATCGGACACTTGATACGAAACGACAATTTCTTTAAAACCATACTGGAAGGGAAGATAGAGGGGAAGAGACGCAGAGGAAGACCTAGACGGAGTTATCTAGCCCAAGTGAAGGAAAAGGTTGATGTTATGTCGTATAAGGACTCAAGAGACTAGCGATAAAGAGAAAGATTGGCGAATAGTTACCTACTCCACTGACAAGAGCGTAGTAAGATGATGACTGTCTGCTAGTGGGCAAAAAGAGCTCATTAGGAGATAGAGCGTTGATTGTTTATCTCGTTCCGTTATATTTAAACCTACACCAAGAAGGAAGAAGTCTTATGACTTCAATGGTATAGGTATTCAGATTATGAAACCACAATTAAGAAACTAAACAACTTTCTCTAAGGAATATGGGTCGAAAACCAAGAAAAACTGTTGGACATTCCATACACGATGGATCAGCTGATCGATTTTATTTTGGGAGGTCCAAAAAAAATTCTTTGTTCTCGACTCATGTTCCTAAATTGTTTACTTAGTTTCATTATCGGAATTAAGGTAATTAAAAATAGGGGTGTATCTCTCTTATTCAATAAGAGGAGGACTGCCTCCGTGGTCTAATGGTAAAGAGCATTGGGCTCTCGACACGGAGGTCGTGGTTTCGATTCCCTCGGGAGACACCCAGTGATATGTCACTTTGGGCGTTTTCCCCAATAAGAGGACATTGCAACACTCACGTGCCGTGGGTTGGTTCTAATTCTCAGAGTAACTACTAAGTACAAACTTACTATAAAACATTATCACGTGCCGCTACAAATAATTATCAATGATTAACCAGGAACTAACCTATAATGACATCTTATTTAAAAAAAACTCTAACTGTCTCATTACATCAATGCCTTCTCAATCATAGCATTGTATGAAAATTTATCTAATAGAGGTGCTCGGTTTCATCATTTCGGATTCGGATATTTTCTCATTGTACTTTTGGTTAACACATACGAATGAAAATTGTCGTATATTTACGAATAGTATTAATATAGTACCTATCTTTTACATGTTATTTTGGTAACGAAAAGGATTTTTTTACAAACATTGTGTATCCGGAATTCTCATAAAATTTTAATCATTTGAGACTTTATTTTATTTAGTTTAACTCTCAAATGAAAAAAATGTTTGATCGTATATGTGAACAAGACAAGAGGACACAAAATAAAATCGGTGACTGTACTGGGATTCTCTCCCTTCCATATTGGTTTAGTACTAGAGACTAGAACATCATACTACGAAGGAGCTTTCGGAGTCTGTTCATAGATGGTAATCTTTTCGGATATCGTCAGATTTGGTTACGTTGAAACCAAGCTCGATAACACCCCTAGTCCCTAATGATAAGTTCACACGTCATTTAGTTAATAAGACTGTTTGTCCTTCCGTCTGTCTTCCTTAATTTTATCTCTAGTTAATATTTGTATGTGCTTACTGATTATAAAACACATAGTTATCTATGATCTTTTGTTTTGACATTAGAAGTGTGTGCGATGTGGCGTTTGCTTCTATGAATTTTAGGTACCTACGCATAATCACATCTACGTTATTATTATTAAGTAATGTTTGTTTAATTTAAGTGCAAAATGTATTTAACATTGTGAAACATTTAAACGCAAGTTAAGAACACGTTAAAATATTCTCAAAAACCTAATAGGTATTTTTAGATTTTTACTCGTATTTTTAGAAAATAATTTTGTTTGTCATTCATAATTATTTGTTTTAAAAACATGTGATGTATATATGTGTTGTATTTACATACAAACACGTGTACATCACAACAGTTTCTTCTTTAAAACGATCGGAACACCTTCCGACGCGGTGGTAGAGTCGAAAAAATTACGTCAGAAGTGTGGTTTTTGAAAATCATACGAGCTAATTGGCAGTAGAAAGATGCATAATCTCCATAGTAATTTTGACATTTTCTACTACCAAGTCGCTCGTATGATTTTCAAAAATCGCACTTCTGACGTAATTTTTTAGAATTAAAATTTGAAATTTGAAATTTAGAATAAAAAATTTGAAATTTGAGTCTTCTTCTTCATATCGTGTGGGCAGAGCCCCTGGTGTCAGAGTTTTTTCAGACCGCCTTACGGCCTCTGAAGTTTGAGTTTAATTCAATAATCTCTGATATGATACCTACTCGAAACTTTGTCAAAGTTGTATGTTGGTTTGTTAGTTCCCTATTTCCCCGGGCACTCTCCGTGTGAGAGTTTGCTAAGGATTAGGACAAGGAGATCGCCCTGGGAGGGGGAGGGAGAGGAGCTTACAAGATATCCTATCTAAGTTAGTTTTAAGTTACCAACCGACCACAGCTATTATATTAATATTAACGTCGAAATTGATGAATTACTTTTAATTTTGTCTTTTAATTCACTAACTTATGTTTCCCACAAACAGGTATGCATATTCCTGGATTTCACAGTGGTTGTGGTTTAAATATTAATCGTTTCTATATGATTTACCCCCTACGATATAAGGTTGGTACTTGGTATTAAGGAAAAATCATTAAGTTAAGTAATAAAGTCCTAAGTTTTAATAAATACAAAATCAAGAAAAGTCGTTCGTTTGTAAAAAAAAACAACTTTTTGATGACTCTACATTCGTATCGGTTCTATGGAATGGCTTTATGACTCAAATACAAATGCAAACTTACTTAGGTACAACGTTAATTAAACTATCATATAAATATTATTAACCTACATAATAACTACATAGTTAGTATCAAATTGAAAACATAGGTTAACTACCTGTACATGAAAATAATCATCTACTTAAAAAACGAACAAAATCATTGTGCTGTTTTGTGGTATCTCAATTTTACCAGCGTAAACCCTACCCTTTTGATTATATATAAAGGGGACCCCCTTTAGATATAATCAGAATATTTGCTACAACTCTTTCAGCGTGAAATTTTAATAACCACAGTAATACACGTCACGGAATTTCAGAATGGAATAGCTTAGCTAAAATAAAATAAAGTGCTCAAAAGCCTCTCACCTTCAACCACCTCCTCCTGGTTTCAGTCAGGAAATCTGCGAGCACCATTTCACGTCACTTTCCAACTCAATTGAAGATCGTTATAATACGCGCGAACGCAAGTTTCGAGTTTGAAACGCGCGCGCCAGCTGCGAACGTCAGGGAGGGAATAACGGCGGAGGGCGAGATGCTCACTTGTTTTACACACCCCCGCCCCCGCCCCGCCTGCACACCCCTCGGAGGGCACTTGTTGCGTTTAGGCGAAACTATAGGACGTGTGAAAAAAGTTTGGTGGGGGGGTGGTATGGGTCAGAGGTGAGCTTTGACGATTGTGCATTTTTAACGAAAGATCTATGTACACACGGCGACACTTCAAGCTATGCAAAACCAAAATAAGCTGGCCGCGCGTAGGTAGAGTAATGTACAACGTCACGCGGCCAGCTTATGTTTGTTTTACGTATATTGATGTGTCGCCATGTGTACTTTACTTACCTATCGAGTGCGATAACATTCTGCAAATTAAATACAATTTAAAAATTTATACAATGTTGTACTAGGCATATCTTACATACGCTTGTAATATTATATGTATAAATTATGCGCATATAGTATTCTTCTTCTTCTTATCGTGTGGGCAGAGCCCTGGTGTCAGAGTTTTTTCAGACCGCCTTACGGCCTCTGACGTGGTAGAAGTAGCGTCGTCGTCGTCCTCTGACGTCTCATATAGTATTATTTACACAGTAGATCTTTATCTCTACTTCAGAGATAGGCCTCCTATACCTCCAATAGTCAAGTGAACCTTGAAAAAGAAAGATCTCGATCTTAGATCATCGTATTTTAGTTACATTATCATCAAAATAGAGTTCTCGTCAACTCTACAGAGTACAGTTCCCTTATAATACCTGTTTACAGAAAACGATTAAATAACAAATAAATATAAAGTACCTATTTAATATTTATTAAAAATAATAAAGTAGGTACTTAACGTCCTAACGGTGGCGGTGTCGGTCGTACCTAACGGCCGGCGTAACGTGAAAAACATGTAGGTATTTCAAATTTATCTTAAAAAGGTATGTATCATGCTAAATTGTTTACTTGCTTAAGATGAGCGCTCAAGGCTGTTTTTCAGTTAAGTAGGTACATTTACATGCCTACATTCTTTCTAAATTCTACCCTATATTAGCAACGCTGAAGTCTAATTACTCAAAGAACAATAAAGTAGTTCACTTTTGTATTTTTTTCTTTTTAAAATAGTTTCAGTTTTACAGAATAATTAAAAATGTTAGCAATCAATTAACCAAAATGATTTCTAGAGACAACAACTTCTAGGTATATTTTATCTTTCTTAATTATCTTTCTTACCTAGTTATATATCGATTTGTTTTATGTTTGACATGTTAAATGAATTATTATTATTGCTATTTGTGATTATGTAATTTAATGGTCTTTTAATATTCTTGTCTATTGTTGTGTCTGAATAAATGAATTGAATTGAATTTATAAAGTATACTTATAATTAAGGTAACACACGCCATTTATTTTTTCATTATTATTTAATTTTAATAAGTAGGTAGGTTGTTCTACGTCGTAGTACTAAAAATGAGTACAACTTATTGCTGTTGTACAATAGGTAATTTCTATAAAACAGCTCCGAGACTCACTGACTGAAACACAGCCTAAACCACTGAAGATAATAGAGATATGAGGAATATTTATATTTTTGAGAGGTTGTACGGTGCACTAAAAATTACAAAAAGGAAAATACTTAGTAGAAAAAAAGTTGAACCCCCAAAGAGGTACCGTGAAACGGGATGTAAACTTTTGTATTTTGTATGACAAATCGTAGACCCTGAAGTGCGATTTTTGAAAATCATACGAGTGACTTGGCAGTAGAAAGATGCATAATCTCCATAGTAATTTTGACATTTTCTACTGAAAAGTCGCTCGTATGATTTTCAAAAATCGCACTTCTGTTTGTATCCGATATCTACGCGTACGAAGTCGCGGGCAAAAGCTAGTACCTATACCTTGTTTTTCGTGGTAGCGTGCATTCGTTGTTGAGTGATTCGTTTTAGTACCTAAGCTTACGGGGAGGTGGTATTCGGTGTTGCACTTTTAGAAGTCATGTAACGCACTCCTTGTTTTATCAGTGTGCTTACCTCGTTGGCAACTCTGAAGATATAAAATAAATAAACGAAATATTATTTCATTCATTTCATTCATAAAATTTACAAGTTTCAAGATGCAAATCCAAAGAGGTGGGTGCTTGTGCATCATTTATATACCTAACTATGTCGAGCTTAACGTTTCTTTCAACAGAATTTAATTTAATGGACTGTTGGCAGTCAGAGACGTAATTTCCTCGTTTACTTTGATGAATAGAAATATTATTTTAATGTTAAGGTTGAAGGTGAAAATACATTGAACCTACATTTTTAGTAAAAAATCGTGGAGCAAAATTAGATACCTATGGTACCTAACTAACTTTGCTCCATGATTTTATTCATTGAGGTATTGACGGACACATTATGTTATTTTCATCAATTTCACATCATGTTTTTCGCACGGACTGCATCGGCATGCCAATAATGAGTTTTTCTAACTTATATATGTTCTTACGTAATGCCGACTGGGGAAATATTGTGAGGAAACCTGCATGCGCTGAAAAAGAAATTCTGTTGCGTATGTGAAGTCTGCCAATCGGCGGGGGATATTACCGTTGGCGCGCTCTATACAAACGAAGTTTAATTCTGTATTCAATTAAAGACAATGATTTTAGACACGATTTAGAAACCTATATCTGTGCTTTATATTTATCAGATTTCCGTTAAAATATATAGTTTCAAAGTTATCGTGGCTCAAAGTTTTCCATACAAATCTTAAATCAGCCTAAACCGATGTACTTATCTTCAAGTTGACAAATGACAGCCTAGCAAAAACTGAAACGGTGAACTCAGACCATCAAACTAAACAACTTTCACTATGGAGCCCACCTCAGGAAACGCGGAAAAAAATCTGCTGTCCCATACAAAACTGCTGTAACTACCCGACCAAAATCACCAAAATGTATGGGACAGCTGATTTTTTTGGCGTTTCCTAAGGTGGGCTCCATAATGAAAGTTGTTCAGTTTGTTTGTCTGAGTTCACCGTTTAAAAGTTTTTGCTAGGCCGTCACTTACATCCTGTAGATTTAACGGGGGCTAAGAAAGGATTTATCAAAGCGTTTACAAAAGCTAGTTCTTTATACTCATTTATTCCACACAATCAAATGTGTGTTTTGTTTGGGTGTGTAATAAGAAATAAGAATAACTGTGGCGATCCTTGGGGGAGGCCTATGTCCAGCAGTGGACGTCCATCCGCTGAGATGTTGATGATTATGATAGGTATGTTTCTGACCACGTGTGTTTAATGATGTAGATAATTTAGTAACAAACAAACAAATTGAAATTGTAATTTTCTCAGAACATCATTACTCGTTCCAGATATTGTTTGCAAACTAATTTACGTTCCTATTTAGGTTTGCTCCAATCTGTCCACAACAGTGAGATCATTTTCTAACGAGGGAATATTTGTTCGCTTCATAATCATCATCAGCCTGTTTACGTCCCCAAGGCTGAGACACAGGATCTGTGCATTCATTGTGAGTGTACGGGCGTTAGTCCACCACGTGCCAGTTCCCAGCCTGCGTTAATCATTATCTTTGTAGTGTGTGTAATGCAAATGCTAATTTAAACGTTTGTTAACAAAAGTTTAGCTTCAACAATATTGTTACGAACTTTTTATAAACATGAATTTGCATTTTTGTAATAAATTTATTATACAATTCGCGAAATTTCTTGGTCAATGTACAATTTTCTTTATTCTTACTCTATTCTTACTTCGTAATTGACTTTTTTCTGTTTTTTCCACGTTTTTTTCCTAATTTTCTGACCAAAGAGATTGAAAGCTAGAATTATAAATGAATCAAGACCAAGAAGTTTGGATGGTACAGACTAATGTAAGAAGACCATCTTAAATAAGTATACAGTTAGAATCTTTTTAGAAAGTTTCAAACTGTCTGTTTACCCTGAAAAAAAAATGTGACTGCCGCCATAAAATATTTTTATAAAGAAAACGTGATTTATTTTTAATTCACATCATATGGCTTGCTGTCAATTTTTTTCACAAATTATGACCAGTTCTTTATTAAAACTAAAAATAAAAATCAAAAACTAAAAAAATAGCATAACATAACTTAAACTAAAAATCTTTTTCAGTTTGATGGTCTAATCTAAACTCCTTCAAAAATTACTAGAATGTTCTGTTTTCTGTTACACCCATATAATAACTATACCTATGGTTACACCCTAGATAAAATAAGACAAAACCCTGTATAACATCTCAAACTGCCTCCTTGTGAAATACTTATTATTATTCGAGAGCATAATTTAATTATTATGCTATGCTTCCAAAAAACATACCACTACACACTACAACATGTTAAGTTACAATAGTTACATACAGGGTGTAACAATACACCCTAGATACCCTAATACTTAAGGGGGTGCTTCAGACCATCAAACTGAGCAACTTTCACTATGGAGCCAACATCGAGAAAAAATTAAGAAAATCTGCTGTCTCATACATTTTAGTCGAATCGGTAAGCTGCAGTTTTGTATGGGGCAGGTGATTTTTTTATTTTATCTCGATGTTGGCTCCATAGTGAAAGTTGTTCTGTTTGATGGTCTGAAGCACCCCCTTTAGTATTACTAGGGTGTTTTGTTACATCCTGTATAATTATTATTATGTGATAGATTAGATACTAACCGGCAAACAAGTTAACTAATGGGGTGAACACAAAACTCTTTAATATTTTGCTATAAATTGCTTAAAAATTTTGGAATCGATGTTAGTATGACTAGGGTTTCTGCATTGGGACAAACCTGATATCGGGCTTATCAATGCTTTTAGTTCATAGCGAAGATATTTGTTTGTTTACGTACTTGATAAATAAATTAAAAAAAATTGGTCTGTAAAGTCGGTTTACGGACGAAAGTTTTGCGTGATAACTTCATAAAGAAACATTGATGAATATTCGAGTTGCTAGCTCTGACGTCACGCGAGAAAGAGAGATTTGTTCCGCGCTCTCGCTTGCACGCTCAGGCTCAGGTGGAACGTGACACTTCTTCGTGCGTGCAGCCGGTGTTCATCGATTTATAAGACGTTATCACGTCAAAAACGAAAAAAAGGAGACATTTTAAGTTATAGATCAGCCTGAACTCTCTTGGTCACAGTCTTCGAGAACAGGGTAGCCAATTAGACACGTTTCTCTTAGCCTCAAGCTTTACAAGCACCCTTTATTAGCTGCCTCCTAATTACGAGGACCCGAGGGTGTAGTAAAATAGGTCAACAATTCTTCTGAAGGTCTCAAGGTTGCTATTTGGAGGGCGATGTTATCTGTTTTGGATTAATTAAACTAAAGTAAAACAAATTATGTTACTATGTTAAATTAGAAATGTTTGTAAATTAATGGAGATCTAGAATAATCCAAAAATTTTAATGCTTCGATGGTTTGTTTTTGGATGAACGAAAATCGACTTTCAAAATCTACGAGAGTGGAAAAATTATGTTCGTTAAGACAGATCTAGGAGAACGTATTCTGTAGACCACAATAAGAACTTCATTAGACATTGTTGGGTCAAAAGTTTGAAACGATGCTAGGCTAGACTAGGATGAATCTACATAGGAAGTAAAAACAAAACAAATAAAATATGTACTTAGGTATCTAAGCTTTAAGAATTAGCTACTCCTATAAATAAAATAAATATATCTTGGACAATGTCACACAATTTATCTAGTTAATTTAAAGTACCAGAATCTAGCCTGAACTTGTATTGTGATGACTAGACAACGACATTGAAAACATTTAAAATAAAAACATCCATGACTCTGGTATAAATATTTATTTATTCATCATATAAATATTTGCCCCTTACGGGAATCGAACCAGCGACCCTCGGCACAGCACATAGGTTCACTATCGACTGAGCTATGGTGAATCCTAGGGATAGAAGTATGTCAGGACTGCGATAAATTAATGAACCCTGGATTTTCAGGACCCTTCCATGCTTGTTTTTAGGGTTCCGCACCCAAAGGGTGAAAACGGGACCCTATTACTAAGTTTTTATCAACGTTTTTTCTTCACGCTCTATAGTAAAAACGGTAATACATACGAGCGTCAAACTTAGTGTGATTATAGAGCAAACTCTACAGAATAACAACAAATACTAAAAACGGGCCAAGTGTGAGTCGGTCTCGCGCTAAAGGTCCCGAACAAAAAAAGTTTTTTTTCTAAGTTAATAATGTTGTGTTCTGTGGTGGTGTGGTACGGAACCCTCGGTGCGCGAGTAGCCCGACTGGCACTCGACCGGTTTTTTTTTCTATTGCAGCCTCCGTTTGGCAAGTAATGTCCCACCGGCAAAAAAGTTGTGTTCGATTATTATTCTATACCTGCCCCTCTATGAAAAAAGATTTAGTTTATTTATTGGACTACACCATACGCATCAGAATATCTTCTTCTATGCAGGTTTCTCTCACGATGTTTTCCTTCACTGTTTGAGAGCAGACAGTAGGTACTAATCGGTACTTACCTATGTACATAAGCCAAGTTTATTATAAACTTGATGATTAATTGATTGATATTTATAAAAAGCCTGAGGCTATTTTACTTGGGATCATTACAATGTATTGTGCATGGGACCGTTATTTATTTATTTATTTAATTTTATGACCGAATTTCCTGGTCTCGCAAATTTTGTGCGTTTTGCAATTTATTTATTTTTTAATTAGTTAATTTTTGTACCTATATTTGAATATTTACTCCAGGCAGACACAATATATTTTGTTTTGTTAAAAAGATGTGTTGTTGTAAAGTTTCTGTCTGCTTTTTCTCTACAGTCATAGCACCAAACAATTCTTGATTTTGATTTGTTTTGAACTGTAATTAAAAAACAAAAAAAAAATATTTTATGGAACCTTTTGGTCTTATGAAGAGGGTTGAATGGAAAAATTTTCCTTTTCCCCAGACATTATAAAGTAAAACCGCGACGGTTGGTTGCGCCACGTGCTTGCCTCAGCCGGGCTGAATAAAAAAAAAAGGAAAATATTGGCCGAGGGACCGCGGGACGTCACGTGACCCGTGCGGAGTCTTGTAAACACAGATTGTTACATTGTCTAGATGTGGATTGTTTATTTTATTGCATGATTCCTGTACTAGAACGAAAGCGGCATATGTTTGCGTGCACCGATGCGACACAGCGCGAGCGGCAGCTTTCGTTCTGTAGGGATTCATGTGCTACTGTGCCTGAGATTTATAAGTTGGTTTAACGAGTATGTTTGCGCACTGTCTAACTAATTATCCTGTAGGTACTTAGGTAATATTCTTCAATATACAATAACAATCTTTAATATGTGAATAACGAAAATTCTAAAATTATTTTTATATTCTACGGAGGCACTAAGAATGGATTTTCCAATATTCTAATTTCACGCAGATGAAGTCGCTGGAAAAAGCTATTTATCCATAAAGATTAGTTCAATAAACAAAATATTAAGTAACAGAGTAATAAAAGCTGTTCGTAGTGGATGACGCGTCGTAGCCATCCGCCGACTACGCCGTAGTCTTTTATGGTCTACATTAAAATTCAAAGTATTCAATATAAATAAAAAGATTAAGTAACTACCTACATTTTTTTAGGTTAACGGTTATGTATACATATTAGTAAAACATCGTGAGGAAACCTGCATACACTGAAGAAGAAATTCTGATGTGTATGTGAAGTCTACCAACCCGCATTGGGCACGCGTGGTGGACTAATGCCCATACACCCTAGTTGAGGGTAGGCCTGTGCCCTGCAGTGGGACGTTTATAGGCTGATGATGATGATACATATTAGTACCTTTCTATTGTTATTAAAGTGATTACCTTTAAAAAAACATGAATTATCTCTGGAGCTGGCTTTACCATACCATACTTTTGCAATTGCTGTCTCCCGTTTGCAAGGAAGTCGGATATTTGGTCTGTGATTAGTAGTCGCTGTTGGTGGAGTGTGTGGTGAGCCTATGCAAATTAATCTACAATACTATAATGTCTCATCCAGTAATAAAAAGACAATAGTAGACTATGATAGTGCACGTTTATGCCACCTGTTCTGGATATCCATGACGTATTGCGGGCTAGGGGAGAACGTCTTCTTAGTGGGCTTTTATTTTCATTAGATCCTATATGTTATATTTATATGTTAGGTGATACTTATAGCTGTACTCTGCGTGTCTTACTGTCAGGGGCAGATTTCTTTTTTTTTCGATATTGTGCGCTATTAAAATAGCGAAAATAAATTTTATTGTATGGGAGAATAATTCATAATTCATTTATTCATGCGATCATATGGTACACAAAAGGTGTTACTAAAACAGAGTGGATCAACATTATGATACCCATTGTGGACACAGCGTGCTGTGAAACATAGAATAGCCGGGATCGTGTTGTTTTTACCAGACTGCGCAACGCAAAGGAGGGTAATGTGATTATTAAATCAGCCTTATGTATGTACCTACGTATTTAATTCCTTGTTGACTTCACAACCCTAAAAACTGTTGTTTTTCGGGAGGACTGAAACCAGGCGGAGGACATTTGCCTTTTGGTGGTTTTTCCGATTCAGTTTGTATAGAATGTGCTGCCATCTGTTAAATATATCTTTTACTATGAAAAAAAAAGATTATATTGTCTATGTCAATGTCAAATTGACAAATTTACTAAATGGCGACCTACCTTGCGTAATGTGCGTGTTGTTTGTAGTTTTTGTTCAATTTTGTGCCGATTTAGTGATGTTCTGGAGTTTCAGTTGTTCTCTTACCAATGTACAGGTTACAGGAATAGTAAGGATACTGGAATTTCACTCGATCGGTGCGGGATTGAACGAAAACTAGCATTCAAACAATGGTATGAGTATATAAGTATATATACAACGTGTTAATGAATTAACGCAAAACTAGAAAGTAGTTTGTTTAGAATCGAGAACAGAGTCGAATTATCATGGTTTCAACATAGGTAATTTTTTTCAAAATATTTAATATTTTTTTTGCAATATTTAAAATTTTCTGAACCCGATGTCAACCCACCGCACGGGCACACTCACCCTACTTACGACCAAAACAAGATTATAAAAATGTATCTATGAGTACGTTAGCGCTTTCTTTCAGTGCTGAAATGATAACAAATCACTTTTGCCTCAAAACTTAAAATGCGAATAACTTTAAATTTTAACTATCAAAATAATGAAATTATTGTTTCAATCTAATTATTTTGTTATAAATCAGTTGAGGTGTATGAGGTTTTGCGCTAATTCATGAACACGTTGTATATAAGTAGGTATGTATAGTATAGGTAGAATTATTTTCAGAGAAACACAGATGGCGCTAGCTAGCCTTCAATTTGACATAAAGTGGATGCATAATGTTGCCACGAGTGGGTTCTCTTTTCTAATATACTTATATTAATTACTCTTTGACTGAAACTCAAGGCATTTCGAAACTAAAAGTACGTAAATCGTATGTTACGAACGTTTTCTACTGCATAAGTTTAATTTTCGAGGTCCTATGTTAGAAACTTATGAGTAATGTCCTTGTAAATATTAACCCTGTTTCCAAAACGTGTTACAGGAAACAGTTTGTGAGTGTTAGGTAAGTTACGCTCGTGTTATGTTCCACCTTGAAAACCTTTGAAACTTTCCTAACTAAACTGCGTCTAGGGATTTACGGAGTAAACAATAATACGTAATTATAAATTATTACTTTCGTAGTTAGTGATGTTGTAATCATTATTTGTTACTAGGTACTTTAATAAAAAGTTATTATTATGTGGGTACTAAGTAGGTACTCTAATTTACATACCTACTAAATGATCAAAATCAAATAAAATCAAATCAAATATACTTTATTGAAAAATGATGTACCTAACTTAGAAGCCAAAAATCTATCTAAGTAGGTATATTTTTCCCGAATTTGCTGCCCCTAGTAAAGTGCCGCCCGGGACATTTGCAACTTGATGCAAATACATTTTTATTGAAATTTTTATTATTATTTAGGGTTTTGTTAGTTTTCGTCAATTATCACGAAATTCACTGTACAAGTTTAGGTTTTTTACTGAATTCCGCATTTTTTTTTAACCATCACTACATAGTATAAAACAAAGTCGCTTCCCGCTGTCTGTCTGTCCCTATGTATACTTAGATCTTTAAAACTACGCAACGGATTTTGATGCGGTTTTTTTATAGATAGAGTGATTCAGGAGGAAGGTTGATATCAGCATTGCACCCGTGCGAAGCCGAAAATAAAGAACCCGAAATCCAAATGATTTCGAAGCATTACCTTCAATAAAAAGTAAGTAGATACAGTTTCATATATCGTCGACTCTACCTGTACCTACTGTACCCAAACGTCGCGTCGTAGTTGCGAAAATCACATCGCATTCTGAAACAAGATTCTTTGTTTGTCCAAGTTGTTCAAACACCATTAGCCGAATTACTACAGGCACTCTATTATTGTTATATTTGTGATAGATACCTGTTTATTTAAAGTCGAGGCAGTATACCTAAAAAGATTTGTAGGGTAAATAATAAAAACCGATCCGTGCTTCGGAAGGCACGTTAATCAGTTGGTACCGAATAGTTACTTAGCAATAACGTAAGCTCATTTAGATAGAGATTTTATTCGTTAATCAAAGTCAGAGGTCAATAATTAATTATAATTAAAATCTTAATTCTTAACTTCTCGATCAAATAAACACACTCCCACAGACAAACATACATACACATACACATACACACAATACCGTACATTTATAAAAATATTTATGAATACACATACATAGTTAAAATAAAAAAGAAAAAAAAATGTCTATACCTATTACCTACTAAGTACTTGTTAAAACTTTTATAACTTTAAAACACCTTTTTAAAGCTTGCTTTAAACCAGCTTACGATAAAGTAGTCAATTACGTAAACTAGCGAAACCTATTATTTTTGCTATGGAAGTGTTTTAATATTATTCAAATTTTAAGTTTTTGTCAATAAATAAAAATAAAAAAAAATGACAACTTAAACCATTGATTTTTATAACATTTATTTAGTAAATTAATACTTGTAAAACATGGCGCCAAAATTAGTACACTTTTATGCACTTATCACTTATACTTACAGGTGAAATTGATATCATCATCCTTCTAAACTAAGAGTCTATCCATCAAACTGAACAACTTTTACTATGGGAGCAAACAGATCGGAGCAAAAAGAAGTCTACTGTTCCATACTAAACTGCTACGCGTACTCGACTCAAATGTATGCAACAGCACTTTTTTTTTGGTGCTCCGATCGGTTTGCTCCAATAGTAAAAGTTGTTCAGTTTGATGGGTAGACTCTTAGTTTAAAAGGATGCTAATGATATCAATTTCACCCTGTATACCTAATCTGTGGCCACACTGACTATGCGACAGTTATTTGTAGAAGGACAGTGATAAGCTGATAAGGTCAGGCGCACCCTCGGCAGCGCACGTAGTTTGTCCTTTGTGTAGGTATACGAGCCGGCGTTATTTGTGCACACTAAGACTGTTATTGTGGACAATGTAATCTGTTTTCTGCAATGGAATGGGGTGAATCCTGTGGTCTGGATATACCGTTGTGAAACTCTCAAAATGATCACGTGACGCGTTCGCCCATAGATTGTCCACTAAACGTACTTTAAGAGGACATTTTTTGCTGCGTTTCTGCTGCGCTCCATACAAACGAAGTTTGGTCATATTTTCAATACCAACCAATTTAAGTCAATGACATTTTTTAGAAACAATCTTGTAACTAATCTGTATATTAGTAAGTACTATCATGTCAGATTTTCGTTAAAATAAAGTTACAGAGCCTCAAAGATTTCCATACAAATCTTAAATTAATCCTAGCATTAAAACACATTTTAACGAAAATCTGACTTCATACAAACATAGCGATTAGTTTCTGAAATTCATGGAATTTAATTGAATAGTACTTACCTATTGAAAATATCACCAGACTTCGTTTCTATGCAGCGCGCATTTGCGCTCTCGGAATAAACTTATTAACTAAATTCAATACTGTTATATCGATGTAATGTGTAGGTACCTACCTACCTACGTAATGGAGTGATTTCTATGGCCTGGAGGTTTTTGTGAGCTTCTTGTTATTGTTGTTTACAAGTAAGAGTAAGTTTGGTTGGAGGAAAACACTTCTACGGGTAGTTTAAACAAGTTGCCGAAAGCGAGGTTGTCCTATTTATAGGTAATTACTTATTTCTTCAAAACAAAATCAACGAACAATATTACGTAAGTGTTACTTGGCGACTTTAATTAATGGTTCTGATTATCCCCTTAAAAAACCGTCAGCATCTTCGAAACAAAAATCTGCTGTTCCATGCAAAACTGCAAACTTATTCGAGCCAAATGTTTCAGCTGATTTCATTTTCGCGATTCCGATGTTGGTCCTATAGAGAAAGTTGTTTAATTTGATGGTCTGGTCATCCGGTTAAAAAATTTTCAGCATAATAACAAGGACCCTGTACCTATGTAAGTATGTAATACCTAACCAAAAGCACGTAAGAGTACAACCAAAAGGTTAAATAAACATTTTTAGGTTTAAAAGTTCGGTAAAATTTTACAAAACATAACATAAAATAACATAATTATTCTTTATTTGCACACCAAGAATAGACAAATACAATTTATAACAAGAATGAGAAGTTATTTCTTCCATACAACCATTGATTATTGATTGAACTTACGGTAGTAATTATAGTACTCTGTGATTGAACCTAATCCAGACAAAACATTGGATTAAAAACAAAACATTTTTTATTCGGTTCAACTGCCTCCGTAGTCTAATGGTTAAAAGCGTTGGCTCTCGACACGGAGGTCATGGGTTTGATTCCCACAGGGACACCTAGTGATATATCACTTTATACGTTTTTCCCCAGTTGGTTAGGACATTGCAGGCTGAATCACCTGATTGTCTGAAAAACAAAAATGATTCCGTGCTTCGGATGGCACGTTAAGCCCGTTGGTCCCGGCTACTATCTCTGGTAGTAGTAGTCGGTACAATAAAAATCACGTCAGAGGCCGTAAGGCGGTCTGAAAAAACTCTGACACCAGGGCTCTGCCCACACGATAAGAAAGAAGAGAGATACGGTTCAATTTTTTTTTCAGTGTCCCTAGTCGAGGTCGTTGTCAATCAGTCAAGAGCGGTGACTCTTTCGTTTTCGACTTTAATAAACAAATAGTTTAGCTACGCGAGCTGCGTCACGCGCACGACACGACTCAGGAGCCAGAAGTGCGATTTTTGAAAATCATACGAGCGGTTTGGCAGTAGAAAGATGCATAATCTCCATAGTAATTTTGACATTTTCTACTGCCAAGTCGCTCGTATGATTTTCAAAAATCGCACTTCTGAGCTACTGATACTTATTTATTTTTTATCACGCACTCGTGTCAATAAAGATAAATTGTATGTTTGTCAGTCGACGCGACACGGCCGATGGACGAGTGTCTACGCACATACTAAACTAATCGTTATACTTATATTAGGAAAATGTGTCCTAAACTAAATGACTACAACTTTCCATAGAGTAGGTAAACCTATAACGTTAGTATTGTAATGTAGCTACATGAATAAATAAACGCATTCTACAGGTGGGGTAGTTTTACTATTTTTATCATCATCATCATCATCAGCCTTTAAACGTCCCACTGCAGGGCACAGGCCTACCCTCAAGGAGGGTGTATGGGCATTAGTCCACCACGCATGCCCATGCGGGTTGGTAGACTTCACATACACATCAGAATTTCTTCTTCAGTGTATGCAGGTTTCCTCACGATGTTTTCCTTCACCGTTTGAGAGCAGTCGGTTTAACGTACATAAGTTAGAAAAACTCATTGGTACATGGCATGTTGTCCATGCGGATTCGAACCTGGACCCCCATAATTGGGAGTCCATACCTCTCCGCAACGCGCCACCGACGTGACTATTTTTATGGTGGTCATAAATCAAACAAGGACCCTCCCTCATTGTTGCGTCCATTCTGTCTTTTTTTTTATAAGAGATGGCTTTGCTCTTGACCTCAATTTAGTCCTCGGACAAAGATGGGGTCGAAGATGTAGCGAGCTTACCCAGAAGAAGCCTATTCACTCTTACTTTAAAGGAATTCGGGTTGTAAGCGCTCGGAAATACTGACGCAGGCAGGGCATTCCACTCCTTGGCTGTGCGCATTATAAAAGATTCAGAAAGGCGCTTAGTGCGAATATGTAGGATGTCAACCAAGAAGGGGTGATATCCCGCGGTGCGCCTGGATGTCCGATAGTAGAATGGGGAAGGCGGAATGAGATCATTGTAGCATCTGTATTTAGACTAGTTATGAACCCGAGTGTGGATCGTTCCCGCTCTCAGCAAGCCTTCTGCCCATAGCTCACCCTGCCTCTGCCCTGTTCTAAAAGTCAGAATAAGTATAAGTAGGTACCGAATATGAAGAAATTAATGAAGTTCATTAATTAATTAATTAATGAAGTTCATTAATTTCTTTGAATTGTGTACTACACCTTGCCTGCCTCACTTTGTAAACTTTCTCCTTATCATGGGTCTGCTGGAAGAAATCTCTTCAGAGATAAGCTTGCACTTTGTACTTGTCTAATTATGCTCTAAGATTATGCTGTATTATTCTGTATTTCCGTGTGTACAATAAAGTGATATATAAAATAAGAAAATCTTTTAAAATTCTGCAGTAAAAACTTCTGAACACATTAAAAATATTTTAGAGCTCTACGAGTCTTCGGCAAAACTAGAGAATCATTAATTTCTCTGTATACTTTATACAGAATGTACAAAAGACCAATACTGTGAGGGTCAGAGCACATCTAGCGGAAAACTGTTCGGGCAGTTTTCATTAATCAATAAACAAAATAAACTCGATGATAATTGAAATAAAGTTGAAAATTCTAAGTAACGCAACCATGTTTCAGAAAAAAATATTTTCAGTACGAAATGTGAATGCATGACAAACCAAAAATACCTAGTCAAACAATCAATATAACGGTATCGAATCCCTAATCATGGATGTGTCCGACACGCTCTTGGCCGGTTTTATTTATTAGAAGCCGAGTACAGGTTACATTCAAATAATAAGCGGGTAAGATAACATACACTCTGCTTACATTAATTACAATTAAATATACCTACTTAAATGATTTGAATGTGCAAATATCAATTTTCCTATAGTAAAGATAAAGAAAGGAAACGTGGGAAAGCTTCAACCCCGCGGTCCCACGCGGGGGCGGCACGTGACTCCGAGTAAATAATAGTCACCCTCTATTGTGTCGCTCCGTGATGGTACCAAGCTAATGTGCACTCTTTTGATAAGGGGGTTAGGGTCCACGTTTGTCAGGATGCGAATTTTATTGGATAGTTATGGTTCTGGATAATTCGTATAGAAACGTATAAATAAGTATAAGTAATTATTTTGATTTGTCATTTTTCGATGTAGGTATAGAATAGAATTATATTCGCGGCTATAATCCCTTTTGGGGTGGTCAGATCAGAAGCTTTGCTAAAGCTACCAAAGGAGTCACGTTATAGGTCTGCTATTGGGTAGTCGCGTCGCTCTTCGATTTTTGGTTCCCGGGTCTAAAAAGAAGCTCCAGCTGTGGCTCAAGATAGTGTTCTTTTCGAAAAACAACCCTTGAAGTCACTAAAAAACATAAACTACCGTGCAACGTCAAGCACTCTTGCAGTCTTGCTCCAAGAGAAACCCATATGGTCTTGCTTACATAGACTATACATTGGCAAAATCGTCATAACCAAGATGCCAACCATTTTTTTTTAAACTAAGATACATGATTTCACGCATGTGTCCCAATGGGGTAGGCAGGGTTTTATCGCCACTTGGTAAGAAACTGATATACCTACTTCGTGCCTCATTGCTGTCCATAAAGCCTCGTGTCCACTAGGCAACAATTGACGCGCAGTACCTACGGCTACGGCTACGGCTACGTGACGCTCAACCAGTGCCGAATTAACCATAGAGGCAAAGTAGGCACGAGCCTATGGACCCAGCGCCACCTAGGGGCCCCGCGGCCTGAGAGAAAAATAAGTAAAAACTCTAAAATTAAACTCACCCCAAAATTTTATCGAATTATTAAAGTCTGTGAAAGTCATTAAAAAAGGTATTGAAAATATATTTATTGAAAATTTTCGAGCTCGCTCATTTTTGTCGTTTTATTTTCGGCTTTAAAACAGACTTTTTTCTGTAATCGAGTTATTAACTATATCCTGTTTAATATACCGAGAGCTATTATTGCTCGCTCGATGCTTTCGTCTCCTACAAAAATCAAGTCCATTTTGACATGAGCAAGGCATGAGCATTTTGAGTAGGTGCAATAAACATAATATGTAGGAAAATAATGAGCTGACCTAGTCGTATTGCAGTAAAATCTAGAGTTCGCTTCGCACGGTCTTATCTCTCGGTTTGGTTTTAGATGGCATTGCAACGATCTTATCCGTAAAATCTCGATCTCGCTCTTGGTTGTGATTGTGTCGCAAGCGCAACAGCGCAATAGTCTTTGCTCGCTCCAGGGCTGAGAATTTAGATCATATTGCTGATTGGCAATGACCTATAAATATTATATTGTAGTGAAATCTCGAGCTCGCTTCGCTCGCTCCTGATCTAATATTGTATTGGAACGATCCAGTCACATTGCAAAAACTCTAGCTCGCTCTAATTTTTTTTTCGTGTTACGTTCACTCCATAAGCTTTGGATTGTATTGCAACGATTTATTCCTATTGTAGTACAATCTTTAACAAACCGATTTTTGTAGTCGAAATATAATGTTTCGTGGTTTTCCGGGGATTTCAGATTTTACTGAAATGTCCGGGGTTTTTGAAGACTTTGTCCGGCGACGGCGATTTTGCTAACGGCAGCCCTAGATCGGTATTAAAAGCTCGAGATCGCTCCACATTTTAGTGGATTATGTTATTTTGTGGTTATGTTACTGCGACCACCTAGCCTGTATCTGGCTCCCGGACACAGAGACAAATCCATCCCACGGCCCACGGGGATAGGGGCCCCGAGGCTTGAATTGCCTAGGGGCCTCTATATGACTTAATCCGGCCCTGCGCTCAACATGTTCAGCAACGTTGCAAAACAACGCGCGACGCGACGTTGTCACTAAGTAAATTGCCAAAGTTCCGCGCTAACTTTCAACATGTTGGGCAACAGGTTGTGCAACATGTCACGTGCTAAATGTTGCCTAGTGGATACGAGGCTTAAGTCTCTTCATTTCTTCATACATACATTATTTATTATATGATAAGTAACTATTCCGAGATAAATAATAAGTTACAATTAAAAATAATTATGGTGTAGGTACGTAAAAAAAGTTCAAAATCAGGGCCATATTTTTAGAGTTCCGTACCCAAAGGGTGAAAACGGGACCCTATTACTAAGCCTACGTTGTCCGTCCGTCCGTCCGTCCGTCCGTCTGTCCTACCTATTTAGGGCTGTAACTTTTGAACCGTAATAGCTAGATAGTTGAAATTTTCTCAGATTATGCGTTATTGCGGCGGATTTGTTAACAAATAATAAAAATGGCAGAAAGTTAAAAATTAAGGGGGGTTTTTCAACAAGAAACTAGTTTTTATCAACATTTTTTCTTCACGCTCTATAGTAAAAACGGTAATACATACAAGCTTCAAATTTAGTGTGATTATAGAGCAAACTCTACAGAATAAGAACAAATACTAAAAACCGGCCAAGTGTGAGTTGGTCTCGCGTAAAGGTCCCGGACAAAAAACGTTTTTTTTCTAAGTTAATAATGTTGTGTTCTGTGGTGGTGTGGTATAGAACCGTCGGTACGCGAGTAGCCCGACTCGCACTTGACCGGTTTTATTTTAACATAGTTCCTTTCCTACACAATAAACTAACTACAAAAACGTAATACTTACCTTACTATGCAAAAATAATATATAGAAAGTATTTATATTATAATATAACGGAAAACATTTTAAATACAAATAACGCAACGTCAATCTTCGTTTCATATTTAACAAGCACTACAGGAGATTAAAACTGCAGACTCAAAGAACTTCCAACAAAAAGCTTTGGAGCAATTAAATATTTTTGCTCGTCGAACAAAAAATAAATAAGCGTGCGCGCGCAAGACGCGTGCCGGCCACGTGGCGACGCACTTGTGTACCGCGTATCAATCATACAGATAACTATAGAGTGCTTTTATAAAAGTTAATACTCTACAAAAAGATCAAAAAAATAAAAATCCTTTAAAAAATAAAACAAAAAGAACAGGTTCCACCGAGATTTGAACTCGGATCGCTGGATTCAGAGTCCAGAGTGCTAACCATTACACCATGGAACCGTTGAGAGGATGCTTGAAATTTGTGTTGACCTCTATCATCCTCTGTAGCGGTAATTGGTGTCCACACTTTTACCAATTTTAAAGACAAAACATATTTTTTATTATTATTTTCATCCGACTTATTAGGAGCAAAAAAAATATTTACGAATATTACGAGCAAAAATATTTTTTTAATTGTTTTTAAATATACACCGTTTTAAAATAGGTCCTATAGGTAAATAGGTATAAGTACTTACCTAATTTTTTTAGGTAAGGTATATAAGTTAGTAGGTATTCATTTATTATTGTAAAAAAAATAGGTACTTACCTAAGGTACCGCGACTACTAACCTACTACCTTATACCCTTTAACTTATAGACTTAATTCAATTCGATAGATTTTCATTGAAAATTAATAAAATTATTGAATTATCGATGTCGCATCGTCATCATAATAATCGAGTAGTGGTGATCGGTCTAATAAAAATTAAATACAATCGATCATCCAATTCGACAACCAATCTAGGAAGAGGTTAACATTTGTGGCGCATCGTATGGGGTTAATATTTTAGTTGATTTTAGTTTTAATTTAATGGGGATGTGATCATTCATCCTATTACAATTTATACGACTTCAGGAGTGCGATTTTTGAAACTCATTCGGTGAGTTCAGCCGTTGTAAATGTCAAAATAACTACGAATATACGCATCTTTCTACTTCTGATTTGCCTTTCAAAAATCGCACTCCAGAAGTATGATTTTTGAAAGTCAAATCAGAAGTAGAAAGATGCATATCTCCACAGTAATTTTGACATTTTCAACTGCTGAAATCCGCGAAAGAGATTCAAAAATCGCACTTCTGGTACGATACCTACCACATACCGCTTTTTTTTTAATAAAAATTAAACAAGAAAAGCCTTGTAAAGTTTCTATTTTAACCGCGGAAGACACGCTTTCCGAAGTTAGGTAGGTAAGGTAAGTATTATTATATTTTTAGAACATGACTGTCACAATTTTTTTCTCTTTATTCTTATTTTTATTTTTATTTGTGAATAGTTTTGTATCGACATTTGTGCTTACAGTTTATCTGTATGCCCCATTGGACACGTTATGATGTCCACAAACATTTTGTTTGACTTTATTATTATATGTACATTATTGACAGATCCTTGCAGTGGACAGGGCGCACTTTGCATAACAATTAGACGTAGGGTGTTAGAAAAACCACCCTACAATAGGTAATACAAGTTAGGGGTATCTTTTATACAATGTGTTAATGTTAATACCTGCTTATTAGAATTCGATAAATATTCGATAACTGATCAACTTTATTTTTATTTATTATTTAAACGAATCGACTACTTTCTTATTTATACGAATTTGTAGATATTAACTATATGAAAAGATTTTTGGAGAAGAAAATACAAATTTTAATTTGACGAAGCCTGCGTTGCGGATTCGATTATTTTTGGTATAATGTACTTTTAATTTGAATAAATATATAAATATTAAAAAAAAAATCATAAAGTCTCATTTTTATAACTGCTCTGAATGATGTTACAGTAGGTACTAGTAGCTTATTTGTATTTATCTGTAGACAAGGTAATTAGGTACCTACCTATTGATAAAAATTAACAGGCCCTGTACCCGGACTTTCGATGTTCGATATGTCGCTGTTTCGGTACGCACTTAGAGTTGACATTGGAACGAAAACGTCCACGCAATTGTGAAGTTCGAATGTGCGGGTAGAGGCCCAGAAGTCTAATCAATAATCCAATAGCGCTTCTAAATAAATCGTCGAATCACCCCTCTAAAATACACACAAGTTTACTCTACCATTTATAATAGCACCAGCGAAGGTAAAATTAATTGCATCAAAAGCTACTCAATTCACCACCCGATGACCATACCGCTTTATTGCCTCTCTATTAAATACACGACATTTATACAATTAAAACTAATCTCTCATACCACCCCATCAATAGCCAATAGAGTCTATAATCCCCTGTACAATAAATGTTTTCGATTAGGGGATGATTGTTTGACAAATGCAACTGACCAATTCGAGTGACCACTAGAAAGCAAGTGGATGAAAAACAAAAGGTCAAAAGCTATTTATTTTATCATGTAACCGTGTGTTTTCTGCCTTAGAATAAAACCACCCTAAAAAAACCTTTTATTTGTCACTGAACCGCTACTTCATCGCAACTTTTTTCACATCGTTATCGCGCTAATAATAAAATTTGTCAATATTTCTCGAATCAAATCTCGAAAAATAAGATTTTTTTATAGTCCTTAAAAAATGCTGGTGGTTTTTACGATAACTTTGTTCGCAATTTCGATATAAGATCCTATAGAGAAAGTTGTTCATTAGTGCGATTTTCGAACTGGAGTGCGATTTTTGAAACTCATTCGGTGAATTCAGCAGTTGAAAATGTCAATATTACTGTGGAGATATCTATCTTTCTACTGCTGATATGACTTTCAAAAATCATACTTCAGGAGTGCGATTTTTAAAAGTCAAAACAGCCGTAGAAAGATGCGCATCTCCACAGTAATATTGACATTTTCAACTTCTGAACTCACCGAATGAGTTTCAAAAATCGCACTCCTGGACAGAAATTTTGACATTTTCAACTGCTGAACTCAGCGAATGAGATTCAAAAATCGCACTCCAGTTTGATGGTCTGATCATCCTCTTAAAAAGCAGTCAGCATAATAAAGTTGAACCATAAGGCGCTGTCCTATTGCCATCGCTCGCGCGATCATGCGTTCGTCCGACGAAAATCATTGTGCCAGTGTGCGTTTAAACATACTTATATCTGAATAAAAATAGAACAATTCGATCGCATCTCATGATAGCACGACCTTCTATAGGATATTCCGCAGATATATGTATGTTTAAACGCACAGTGACACAGTGATTTTCGTCGGACGAACGCATGATCGCGCGAGCGATGGCAATAGGACAGCGCCTAAGAATATTCTATGGTTAGACCATATAGTATTAATTATTCTTATGGTTAGACCCTGTATTGTTTTATTCCTTCTTCTTTAGAGTGTTAGTGCTCACAGCAGTTGGGCATCTCATAACATCATCCAGGAGTGCGATTTTTGAATCTCATTCGCTGAGTTCAGCGGTTGAAAATGTCACAATTACTAGGGAGATACGCATCTTTCTACTGCTGATTTGACTTTCAAAAATCGCACTCCTGAAGTATGATTTTTGAAAGTCAAATCAGTAGTAGAAAGATGCGTATATCCATAGTAATTTTGAGATTTTCAACTGCTGAACTCACCGAATGAGATTCAAAAATCGCATCCCTGAAGTCTATATTATTTTTTACTAATTAAATTAGAAATGATACGATACGAGATTAATTTTGTGAGTGGTCATCTGGTGGTCAGTTTTGCGCAAATATTTATTTAACATAATGAAAGGATAACATACTCGTAGCTTCGTAATGAAATAACATGGGCGATACAAAGTACCTACCTACTTTCGGGAACGTTTTAGCTAAAATAATGACAGCAAGAGATTTAATGGAGGATTAAGTTAAATGAGCGTTTCTGCAGCTGAGTGTTAGCCTTTGTAAATAAAGAAGGTTAGGTACCTAGATACTATAAACTCGATGATTATTGTATGAATGACCAAAATGTCTGGTCTTGACAATGATTATGTTACACTATGTAATTCAATATTTCAAACATTATTGATTTTTAAACATGTTACAGCCATGTTGTGCTATTTAGAATCAAATTAAAGATTGAAAAATTCAGTCTCGGGCGTGTCTCTGAGCAGATTGCTCGGTGGCGAAATTGGATAACGCACTTCCCCAGTTTGAAAGAGTGCGGGTTCGAATTCCGCCCGAGACTGCATTTTTCAATCTTTAATTTAATTAAATATTGTATTTTTTGTAATTGTACTTTGTATACTTATTTTTTTTTTTTTTTGGATGTGTGTTGTAGAGTTTCTGGCCGCATCTTCTGAACACCTTCAGATGCGGTGGTAGAGTCAAAAATGACGTCAGAAAAATATCCATGTTTCAAATTTCTAATATGTCTACCTAAGAATTTAAGTATGTTAATATGTTCTAACATTCTAGTTAGATAGTAGGTACCTACCTAATCTTCCTATAGTCCTATAACAAATATCATAGTTTTAAAATAATACACTTTCTGACTCCCAGTAGATACCTACCTAGTAGTACCTACTTCCATTCTAACAGGCAGAATAATAGGAAACTACATGAAAAATGCATAATCATAAATGTAATCATAAACTACGCCAGTTGTAACCAAATAGTAAATCAGAAATTGTAATAAATGTATGAATTGTGCAATTGAACAAAATTTATAACGTACAACATCTCGTAAATTTATAATCGAATTAATTGAATCGAGTTAAATGTTTAAATCGTATTGAGTGGTCGCAATGAATGGGGGCTAATGATTACGCGTGCCCTGTCCATTATTACAATCGTACATTACATTACCCTAGCTAGCACAGTATGACATCACTATTTGTTCTAATTTTAAATTAAATTTTTTCTTAGCATTAAACAGTGCCGGATTGTTTATAAGTCGATCGATTCAGGAGTGCGATTTTTGAATGTTCAGCAGTTGATAACGTCAGAATTACTATAAAGATTTCTTTCTACTGCTGATTTGACCTTCAAAAATCATACTTCAGGAGTGCGATTTTTGAAAGTCAAATCAGAATTAGAAAGATGCATATCTCCAAAGTTATTTTGACATTTACAAATGCTGAACTCAGCGAATGAGATTCAAAAATCGCACTCCTGGTGAACAAGTTTATTTAGAACTAGCACAGTATGACATCACTCTAATTTTAAATTAATTTTTTTCTTAGTATTAAACAGTGCCGGATTGTTTATAAGTCGATCGATTTTTGAATCTCATTCGCCGAGTTCAGCAGTTGAAAACGTCAGAATAACTATAAAGATAAGCATCTTTCTACTGCTGATTTGACTTTCAAAAATCATACTTCAGGAGTGCGATTTTTGAAAGTCAAATCAGAATTAGAAAGATGCATATCTCCAAAGTTATTTTGACATTTACAAAGTGGTGAACTCGGCGAATGAGATTCAAAAATCGCACTCCTGGTGAACAAGTTTATTTAGAACTAGCATTTACCCGCGACTTCGTCCGCATAAATTATACACCAGATTTTAAGTCAGATCATAAGCTACCATTCAAAAAAGTTTCATCAAAATCGGTGAGTAGTTTTTGCGTGATGTTCGATCAAACAAACAAGCAAACCGACAGATAAAAAACCCGACTGCATAAAAAAACTATAAACTGAAAAGAGAAAAACAAGCTCTATAGTCACTAATCATAATCACCTATAACAACATTAAGCAAATATAATTTGAATGTTATTAGGTAGGTATCTCAAACGGGGACAAAGAAGAATTATAAAACATATCTATTGGTTTGTCCCCGCCTGCAATACCTACCTAATAACATTCAAATTATACATAAGCATATTCATACATAAGCTCACGCTATTGTCCCATAGGGGTAGGCAGAGACCACCGACCATAAGAATTCTATTTCGTAGGATTTTTTCTTACTCAATTTTAATTTGATGCGAATCTAATAAAAGTTATTACACCATTAAGTAGGTACCTAAGTTCGTAACAAAAATAATAAATTAATGCTAGACTTATAATTGCTTCAATTAGGTAAGTATTTACTTACAAACGTTTTGTAATTTAACTTTGTCCTTATGCAAATTTATTTCCAACTGTAGTCGCGTGCAGTTGAAACAGTTTCTAATTGCAATAATAATAACAGTTAAAAGCTTTTTTTAAATGGAATGACGAATGGTTGAAAACCGTGACTAATCAATGTGTCGTACGACTGACGGACTAACTTTTATCATTTTTCATTTCTTGTGCGAACAATATAAAGCGAAACACGTGTTTGTGTTTAGATTAAATTCGTAGTTTATTTAAATATAGGTAGGTTCAACCTATTACGGCAAGTACCTAAGTAGTAGGTACCTAAATGCGTGTTGCACTTACCTACTTTATTAGGTAGTAGGAGTAGGTAAACTAGTTAATTTAATTCAATATTTAACTCTAAAACCGTAGCAATACCTACCTAATATAAGAGGCCTTCCTGAAAATACACCGTTCATCACACACAAATTCATCATTGCAAACTTTTAGGAAAGTTTCCTGAAACGGCTGAAAGTGGAAGCTAGTGCCCTCTAGCTTTTTGATTAAACATTAAAAGAGTGACACTGCTGCCATCTATTGCAATAATCTTCAAAAATGTTGATCCGATAGATGGCCTTGCTGCTTGACAACTGTCATCTGTCAAGACACAGTGTTCCCAAGCCTCCCGAATTTACGGGAGATCTATCGGTTTCAGACTTTACGCAACGCTTACGATGACGCTTAATGCGCAACGCGTCACATGATCACATTCTCTCATTTTGCAGAATTCTCGGAATAATTCATAATGAAAACCAACATTCCACTGAAAATTATCTTGTTGTTTGTTTTTCGTCAGTAAGAAAGTTTAAGTTAGTTTTCTGTCTATTCTAATATTATATAGAGGAAGAATTTGTATTTTTGTGTGTATGTTTGTAATGAATAAACTCAAAAACTGATTCCGCCGCCGTAGAAAGCTACATTCACCCAGAGTAACATAGGCTATATTTATTGCTAGAAAAGATTAGACGTCCACCCGTGCGAAGCCGGGACGGGCCGCTAGTAAATAATAAATTAAAATACAATAACGAATTTAGTTAGATACGGTACTACCGGTATCAAGTACAAGTTGGGAAATGATTGCAATACGAATAAGTAATTGTTTTACAAGAACGAAGACAAAACACATTCAAAATTATAAAAAAAATGCCTGTTGCTCTAACTAAGTATACAACGTGTTAATGAATTAGCGCAAAACCTCATACACCCCAGCTGATTTATAAAATAATTAGACTGAAACAATAATTTCATTATTTTGATACTTAAAATTTAAAGTTATTCGCATTTTAAGTTTTGAGGCAAAAATGATTTGTTGTCATTTCAGCATTGAATGAAAGCTCTAACGTGCTCAAGGATACATTAAAATAATCTTGTTTTGGTAGAAAGTAGGGTGAGTGTGACCATTCGGTGGGTTGACATCGGATTCAGAAATTTTAAAGAATTTTGGCGGACGGCCCTGTAATTTGAGACCCAGACTTAGAGATCCCATACATGAATAAAACTTACGTGTAGTTATACAACTAAAAAAGAGTAACAAAAAAGACAATCGGATTTACCCTATCAAAGATGGCATAAAAAAGACATAGTTGATAATTGTTGGTTGAGGTTAGGTTTTCACGCATTGGATTTTTTTGTCAAATAGCTATTTTATTCATAAAAAGGACCTCCTATTCAGCATTGGTAGCCGTCGACCACGGACCTGAAAAAAAGACGGACGGAATCTCGTCTAATGAAAAGTGAAGCACCCATTTATATGAGTGTGCGTGCTGTCGCCCTGTTGCGCGGGACAAAATGGCGGCGGGTTGTCGCACCTGCGCCTAGAACTGGTGCGTCTGTGTGAGTGTAGGTGCTTTGTAGAACAAACGAAATTGTAGCACATTGCATGCTTCACCTCTTTTTAATGTGACATTACGTCCGTCTTTTTTTCAGGTCCGTGGCCATCGACAGACTACAAAGTAACTAAGGCGGTCTTTGTTTTAAGCGGTAAGAAAGTGTAAGGCCGCGAGGAAGCTACTTTTGCTTCTTACCATTTTTTTTTTTAAATGGAATATTCGAATTCACTTTGATGTGATTTTTTTTTCCAATTTGACGATTTTCAGTTCTTAGTCCTGGAGGTATGCTAAATCGTCAGAATAATTACTAAAAATCTGTTACAAATCGAAAAATGCCACGTATTTTAGGATCGACCACAGACTAATATGTATATTGGTCATAGATAGGTAAGTCGCCTTGAATTTTAGGACGTCCTAATTATTAGCGTTACCGCATATTAGCACCGGGGGGAGCCACATTACGAAATAAAATTGAAAAAGACGATCGGCCGACACGAAATATAACCGATAGATGGCGGAAGCTGTCTATGGAAAATCAGCGCCCCCGAAGTTTGTGGTGCGCTTTGTCTATTTAACGGTTGTGTAACAGACCATAATTTCATCCGTCTCTAACTTTTTTTTTTACTTAAACCAAGAAGTTTAAATACTAAAACCGAAAACCATGTCATGTTGCGCTTTTTTCGCTTTTGTTTTGTAATAATTATTTAATGGTGCGCTTTGTTTATTTACAATTTACATCTACAATGGTAATAAAGAGAGAACTTTTGATTCCCTACTTGTTTTGATTTGATATTTTTTATGAAAATACTGTATTTATTTGTATTTATTATAATTACAATTTCATACATGAATGACCTCTGGTTATATTTTTTTTTATGATGGGTCCATTTCTGCCTTTTTTCTTTACAAACAAATTATTTAATATTTTGAAAAAAATTACCTTAGTTGAAACCATGATAATTCGATTCTGCTCTCGATTCTAAACAAACTACTTTCTAGTTTTGCGTTAATTCATTAACACGTTGTATACAAAAAATTATATTACATTTAAATTAACTATCTACTTATACAAGTTACAAATTGGGTTTTGTTTGTTTGTTGGAGATAACAATTTTGATGAGAATCTTCAGAATTTGTTAATTACCAAAAAAATAATGAAATTGTCCCGATTTTTTTAACCACTCTTCTACCGAATTATTTCGTTTTGTTTTGGTAACACTGCCTGCTAAAGTTTTCGATAAAATCGAAAGTCGATAAAGTAGCACTAAAATAAACGTCAAAAAATTCGTAAATGGATCAGATGGCAGGTGTTGTATGTAATTTTTATTGATTTCGGAAATATTAATAGTTTTTGTCGTCAAATAAATGAACGTTGCGGGTTTGCGAGTAGTTTTCTGAGTGTACCCACGCCTCGATGTCAACTCAGTCCAAAACAATGCCCACAATAGACTTAAAAATGTACGTGCGTGTGGTAGCTGCGGTGTTTTCGGTAAGTTAAATTATCATCTAATTAAAAATAATAATACAAATACGAAACTAAGTTTGTCTATCTGTTTGTTACGTCGTCACGTCTAAGTCCACTTCCGATTTCATTATAAGTTTGCTTAAAAGCGGCCTCAAGTATCATCATCAGCCTATAAACGTCCCGCTGCAGGGCACAGGCCTACCCTCAGGGAGGGTGTATGGGCATTAGTCCACCACGAGTGCCCAATGCGGATTGGTAGACTTCACCTACACATCAGAATTTCTTCTTCAGCGTATGCAGGTTTCCTCACGATGTTTTCCTTCACCATTTGAGAGCAGTCTGTATTACATACATAAGTTAGAAAAACTCATTCAATTCATTCATTCAACAACGGATTCAAACCCAAACGCCAAGATTGGGTGTCCATACCTCTATGCAACACGCCACCTACGCTTAAAGTATGATGACGGTAAATTGGACACTTTTATCTTGAAAACAAAACTAAGCTCTCACAGGCGAAGCCAGAGCAGTCAAAAAAGTTAATTTAATTGTGTTTCTTAGGTACCTTAAATATATTACACTACATGGACTCTTGATGCAGTCATGTGAATGCAGTTGAAATGCGCTCCTTACGAAGCATGTGTGGACTGTGGTATTACTTTGGTAGACCAAATCAAGAACAATGTAATAAGGGATATTGGTCTATTAATATAAGACATGAGGAATTTTGGTAACCACCAGCTGCAAGGCTGATTCAGTGTTAATAGGGTGTAGAGCATCTCTGTGATGGGGATGGACCAGGTCTGCCCGCATAACTCCAGTCAGTTTAGGAGTTACAGCCGTTCAAGGGACTGGTATGGTTGCTAAAAATGAATATGCAGGTATTATTGTAATATGCACTGTAGCTATGCGAACAGTTTTAAAACTGACATGGTCTATCAGTCGGTTTAGGAGATACAGCCGTTCAAAGGTCACTAACGTTTTAACGCTAGGAACACAAGTAAATTAATAAACCTGTAAATTGGTAGTCTGTTTGCTCACGAAAATTAAAAGTAAATGTGTGTTTGTTTCCACGTTACAATATCACAATCTACTCTAAACTACTGAACCGATTTTGATGAAACTTTTTCAGATTGAAAGGTCAACCTCAATTAGGATTGTGGGCATGCCCACCGTGCCCACAATGGCGGATGGTAATAAATTACTCCTACATATACATAATACTTAATAACGCCTCTATTTCATTAGGGTAGGCAAGGCAGAGACATTGATCACCAACTACAACTATTTTGAATGTCACAAGTCTCTTCAAACATGCTTATCACCCTTTTATCGGTTTTGAATACATTTATCGGGCCATTTTGAAGTACATTAATCCAGAAATTCAATGCAAGATTACAAATAACAAATAGCTGAAGCAGTATCTCCTTTGTGTGGTAGAACACACAAAAAAATTCCCTGTGGAATGCAGGGATGTGGGAGGCAGGGAGTGTCCTTACTGTATGTATTACTCTTTCTTATACTGTGCTAATTGTCTAGCCTCTAATCCTAGAACTCTAATCTCACGGCTGTATCTATGTATAAAATTGTGATAACAAAGGCTGTATTAAAAAAAAAATGTTTACAGATCTCATCAGCAACGGCGTTTGTGATGGCTCTACTCCGACTCCTGAATCCAGAGCTGTTCTATTTGGAGCCTTTACTTGGTCCCGACATAGGTATACATACATACATTCTAAACATAATAGGAAACATTCACTTAACATTGTCATGGTATGCCAGATGACCATTGGGCTAAAAACACAACCAACTGACACTCCAGCAAAATGAATATCGTCGTCGAAGCAGACCTAAAAGAAGTTGGTGTGACGATATCTTTGGCTGCTTAAAGAGAACGGAGAGAGGCCTTTGTCCAACAATGGGACAGCAATCGTTCATCAATCCATTATTATTATTATAATAATAGAATAATCTTACAAAAATATCCTTCCTTCCTTCTTACCTTGGGGTCTGAAATTTTGTTGAGGCTTGCTCTAACTACAACAGTCGGGAATTTCGTTCCCATTCATAGCCAGTGGGTGATGCAGCTGGTGGCGACAACTGAGAATACACATAGTGCCTTGGAATCTTGGACCTCTAAACGATTTTAATAAAAAAACAGGAAATCCAAACACCTTCCTAAGCAAGGCCTTGCGGGGAAGCGGGCGGCGGGGGTCTCATCATGAGATCTGTATGAAAGTGTCGTTATTGCCTTGCATATCTGTGCATGACAGCGCAGCGTAAGTACACAGGCACGGCGGGTGGGCGGTGGCCTCGTCCGCCATCAAGAGCGTTGCCATACTATGAGGCTTATAGTAATACTGTGCTATTAGTATGATCCCTCCAGATATTATCTATAGCTACTGCAAAAGCACCAATTTTTATAGGCTGATGATGTATCTAGATTCGTAGATATTCATTAGTTTAACACCAATATCTCTCGCACAGCAATCCACTACTTCATAGCGGGCTTGATGGTGGTAACGTCAGGCATTGGGTTCCTGAACAGCTGCATCGTGATGAACCGCTCGGCAGTGAAGAACGCGGGCCGGAACATAACCACGTGGTTACTGCTGGACTCGCTGTTCGAGACCAGCAGGGTCGTCTACGTGTTCGTGTGCGAGATCATGCTGAAGGGGAAGGGACCGGTGCAGTTGTACGAACTGCTGATCAGCGGTGCGCAGTATTGTAAGTATTACTTTTTTACATCATACATACGGTCATAATTATATTTCCAGGAGTATTACATAAATAAACTTACAACCCTCAAACTTCAAACTTAAAAACATTATTGTGATCTCTCTCTGATCAGTTGATCACAAATAAATTTGGTGCACAATGTCTTGTAAAATCTTTCATTTTTTTATTTGATGGCTATTTGCTTGTGTCTAACTCTGCATATCGGCCAATATCGATATAATGTAATGTCAAGGATTGTTTTATAAAAAAAAACGGCGGAGCGGAGCCTTGTGGCAAGCTCGAAAGTTAACGACACGCAACCGCTCGTTAACATATTCACAAGCCGCTGAATATGTTATCTCTTTCATCTGCGACTCGTGCTCTAATGCTTTCTACACACGCTTGCGCGATTTTAGGCGAGCCCGCTGTACATTGACGCTTCTATAAAGTAAACCAGTAACAATCATTTTACAGACGAGTCCATGTACAGCGGGCTCGCCTAAACTCGCGCGAGTGTGTAGAGGTAGCATTAGATCTGAAACTTGGAGCGAAACCAACTCGAGATTTTACTGAAATAATATGATCACTGATCAGACTGTCGCAATAATGATCAAAAACTGAAAGACAGAATAATAAAAGCTAGAAGACGAATCAATTCGAAATTTCTCTACTTGCTACATATAAAAGTTCATCATTAGAATATAGAAAGACAAGTTCTCAACTATTTTACTGATTGATTAATTAATGTTGTGGTTGTGTTAGTGCAAAAAAAATCGTTGGCTTTGACTACTTATATACAACGTGTTAATGAATTAACGCAAAACTAGAAAGTAGTTTGTTTAGAATCGAGAGCCGAATCGAATTATGATGGTTTCAACATGGGTAATTTTTTTTTTAAAAATTAAATAATTTTTTTGTGAAATTTTAAATTTACTGAACCCGATGTCAACTGACCGTACGGGCACACTCACCCTACTTACAACCAAAACAAGATTATTAAAATGTATCCATGAGTACGTTAGCGCCTTCATTCATTGCTGAAATGATAAAAAATCATTTTTGCCTCAAAACTTAAAATGCGAATAACTTTAAATTTTAACTACAAAAATAATGAAATTATTGTTTCAATCTAATTATTTTGATATAAATCAGTTGGGGTGTATGAGGTTTTGCGTTAATTCATTAACACGTTGTATAGGCACTAGTTGCGCGTGTCATTCTACTAACAAACATTTCTGCCACTTTTTGCGGGGGGCGAGGTAACATGAAATCCGCAACTTTGGATTTTATTCCCCTTATCTTTAGATTCTAATTTTGAATGTTAAAAATCATGAAAATTTGTCTCGTGTGAATCCCAAACGTCATAAGTTCGAAGTTATTGTTTCGCAATTATAGGCTGTCGCGTTTAGTGATAAGGTACAAAATTGAATGTAAATGCACATGATCAATTGTTCTTATACCGCGGCAGAAGGGAAATGCTACCGCAAGACCAGTCCTTATTATAGTAAATAGTCAAAGGTTAAATGACTAACTTTGGCCGTGACATCATTAGCACAAAGTAGGTAGGTGGGACGGCTCGGTTCCATGCAATGTGTTTTGGCTCCATGCAACTAGCGAAACAGGTGCACGCCTACATAGACGCGTACGTACGGGGCGCTCTCATATCATAGACAGCGACAGGCAACACAAATCACTCATGCATATCGGTCACTTTCAACGCAGACTTAATGAATGAGTAGCAAACAGTGGAATCAGAGCTAGTATGAATTTAGACTCATTCCACCTTTTGCGAAATAATGATATACTGGATGATTTTTTGTACCGTACCGAAACTTTCAGGGGTGATTCAGACGATCAAACTGAACAACTTTTACTATGGGAGCAAACCAAAAAATAGTTGTTACATACTAAACTGAAATGCATACCCGACTCAAATGGATGAGACAGGTGTTTTTTTTTACGAATTCAGATTTGCTTCCATAGTAAAAATTGTTCAGTTTGATGGTCGCGGCAGTTTCAGAAAGATAAAAAAAATCATCCGGGATAAGTATAAACAAATGAAAAAGTTGCTTGAAAGATTCAATCTGAAGTGGTTTGATTTCTACCATTTTTTCCAAATTATTTGAATTCATGGAATTATTTTATTTAGTAAGTACATTTTTTTATTTAGTATGATACTCATTTGGTATTAATACTTATACTCTGCGAATGTTTGGTTGCGGACCTTACTTTAATAGTTAATTGACATCAATGAGAATGTTGATTGGTGATATCAATCGTCTTAATTCTTACCGACGGTGTATAAAAGCATAAATCTAGGGAATCGGCCACAGTACCGAGTAGTTTCAGGTCTGTGCGAGTCGTCATGAGTCAAGATAATAAAAAAACATTATCACAATCATCATCATCGCCTTCATCTCTGTCGGCTTCGTCACAGGGCTCCGATAAAGCGATGTGCATCGTGCCCAGAGAATGGAAAGCGTTTCCACAACCAATTCTAGATGTCACCTTGCGCAATAACCTGCACCGACACTTTGAAACATTCAACCAAGTAGAGGGCGCTGTTGTGCAAATTGGTGATGTGTCAGCTAGAGTAGAATACCACAACAAACGTCTTTGGATGCGGAGATTCGGAGATTCGCGAAGGGACCCACATCCTCAGGAATATGCTTTGACATATGTAGACAAATACAAGGGTCAACATCAATAAAAGGGTGAAGTTTAATGCAGGGTTTGGCCAAACTGTTTCAACTCAGATAAAGCTGGGCTGGCAGTCTTCATTCAAAAATGTACTTGTAACATTCGATCAAAAATGTTATGTTTCGGTGGTGGATATATGGCATTTTTAAATGCTTGTCTGTTGACCGAGCCCGATGTTTCATTGGATAAAGTATAGCTTGATGAAATGTTTTATTAATGTCTAAGCTTTAAAAGAAGTCCTCCTGAGGAATCTACCAAAGCGGAGTGGAGAAGAGCAGAGATGTGACCAATCCATGCAACCAATAGGATAGCGTTATTTACCCATCTCCTCTCCGCTTAGCTTCAGTGGATGTGGCTCAGCTGAGCGGAGCATTCTATAGGGTCCTTCTTAACCTGCTGACACTTTTTTAAGGGGATGATCAGACCATCAAACTGAACAACTTTCTCTACGGCACCAACATCGAAATCGCGGAAAAAATCCGTTCCATACAAAACTGCAAACCTTCTCGAGCCAAATGTATGGGACAGCAGTTTTTTTTTGCCGCTTGTCGCCGGTCATCAAGCCAGCAGTCAGCATAGGTATATCTCCGCTCCGCTTAGCTGCAGTGGATACACTCTAGCCCCCAAGTATCTCCGCTCCGCACGTTTCCGCTTTGGTGGGTACCGGGCCAAGGATGGACAAAAACAGTAAACTTGGAGGGCTTTGGCTGAAGTTCACAAAATGACAGCTCTCACCAGAATTTTAACTATTCTTTGTAATAAAATAATCAATGTATAATGTAAGTACTAGACACGCCGGAGTCTCTTGATTTTGTAAGATAAAATGTTATATTGCAATAACGATTTTTTATTTGTCGTTGTTAGTCTTGTCGTCTGAGTTATGTGGAATGGAAACGGTGAACTCAGACCATCAAACTGAACAACTTTCACTATGGAGCCTACCTCAGGAAACGCGGAAAAAATCACATGTCTCATACAAAACTGCTGTGCCTACCCGTCTAAAATGTATGGGACAGCCGATTTTTCGCATTTCCTGATGTAGGCACCATAGTGAAAGTTGTTCAGTTTGATGGTCTGAGTTCACCGTTTCAGTATTTGCTAGGCTGTCACTTACAAACTGTATTATTGTTGAGATTATGGCAGCTAGAGAATTATCTAAATCAAAATAGGTCACATAACATTCAACGTGTGATCAAAGTCAAGGATAATTTAAACTACGGTCAACTAATCAGAACAGCGGCCGATTTATTGACAAAGTTGACCAATTTGAACTCTAATGTCAAGTAGATTTGTGCGATACAGACCCGCGCGTACAGACAGCAGTGCTATTTTTTAATCTAACATTTCGTATACGAATGGTGATGCATAATCTCTACATAGTGAGCTAGACATTTCCGTACACGAATTACACTATGAGAGATTTAAAAAAAAAACTCTTCTGCGGCTGTCGTATGGCAGCGTGATATAGCGCTATCGCGTCTTAGCTCTCTTTCTATTTGCGCGCGAGCGAAAGAGATAAAAGACGTGATATAGCCGTATAACGCGCAGCATGCTAGCTACGCTGCTGGGCTAGCACGTTGCACTTGATACGGCTATATCACGTCTTTTATCTCGTTCGCTCGCGCGCAAATAGAAAGAGAGCTATGACGCGATAGCGCTATATCACGCTGGCATACTAGCCATGCAGGTCTCGCAATGTTTTCTGCACCCCCTTTAGCATGTTGCGCATTTAATTGAACGTATATTCAAAATAACGTTTTTATTTTTCAGTGCTGGACAGCTTCCTCTACTGCCAGATGATACTCAGACACTAACACATGCTGAAACCTCTGTATCTGTAGAAGATATAGCTTTAGAATCCATCCATAGGGTAGGATGTAGCAATACACTTGTCTAGGCGTATCGCTCTTAGAATTAAATGAATTGCGGCGCGGTCGATGCGCGGGCGCTCAACTGTCTCGCCTCCTTTATGATTTCATTGGTGCCAACATAGTGCAGAAAACCTACTAGTCTTGAAGCTCAGAGCATGCTATGTTATCTTAGAACATTCTAAGTGGAACGCCGATTTTCCATATACAGCTTCCGCCATCTATCGGTTACGTTTCGAAGCACTACGTGTTGAACTAAAGGGTTCGTATCTTGATTCTTGAAGCGATAGCGCGCTACACCTACACCTCACCGCTGCGCTGTAAAAGTGAGAGATTTCGTCCATAATCAATCACTGTCTTGTTGGTCTAGCGGTCTAGACAACCGGTTCACGATTCGGATGCTATGGTTCGAGCCTCGTGTCGGCCGATCGTCTTCTTCAATTTTATTTCATAATGTGGCTCCCCCCGGTGCTAATAAGCGACAACGCTAATAATTAGTACCTACGTCCTAAAATTCAAGGCGACTTACCTATCTACACCACTAGTTTTTAATTACTAACGTAACTTTAAGGGTGTATTCAGACCATGAATCTAAACAACTTTCCCAAAGAAACATGGGTCGAAAAACGAGAAAATTTTTTGGACCTCCCATACAAAAGTGCGGATCGGCCGATCGATTTTGTATGGGAGGTCCAAAAAAATTTCTCGTTTTTCGACCCATGTTTCTTTGGGAAAGTTGTTTAGATTCATTGTCTGAATACACCCTTAAAGTTACGTTAGTAATTAAAAACTAGTGGTGTATAGCCAATATACATATTAATCTATGGCTCAAAGGTCGCGGCGGGTCTATCCTCGCGGGGTGTGGGACACCGGGATTGAATTCGCAAAATCGGTACCGCGCGCCGGCAAGTCGGTACCGGGACGCGCTCCCGACGGCGCCTATGCATATGCATCGACTCTTCCGCGCCTCGAACAAACAACCAAATCATTTATTCAAACAAAATAGTATTATTTAGTGTATATGATAACAGGTTATGTCATTTTTGGGATTCTACCACACCGTTAGTGAGCGATGCGCCTAATGGTTCTATGTTATTTTACTCATGATCTTTATTCTCAAAGAATTACTTTTAAATGTATGCTAAATACCTTTAAATCCATTCAGTGGACATTATTTAGTTCTAGTTGTTGTTTAGTAATATTTTGTTTTAGTTTATAATTACCAAGAAATTAGAAAAGACTGTTGAAGGCAGCATTCGAGGCTCGGAATCCTCTTAAGTAAGAGTTTATAAACCTGTCAAATAGTATACACCATTATTTTTAATGAACATTAAAAAAACTAAGGGTGTATGAATTCAGATAATGAAACTTAATAAAATAAAAAAATATTATAAAAATCTTTTATTGCATCAAAATGAAAATACGTAAATAAAAAATGTAGCCCTGACATCTAGGCTAGCCTGAAACAGTCTGACTGCTGTAAAGCAAGTCAGGGCCTAAACAATTTCCCCTAATGAACATGGGTAGAAATAGAAAAACGAGTTTTTTTTATCTTTCATTCAAAAGCCGATCTATTTTCTATGTACCTATGTTTAGTTTCATTATCTCTGAATACACCCTTGAATTTTTATAGTAATTAAAAACATACGGGTGTACTAGAAGTTTAAAACCTGTTCCCAGGCTTTTACTCTTAACTTGTTTCTATACATTATTCTGGTTGTGTTTTATGACAACATAAAAACATATTTATCTCAGTGATAATCAGAATAAAGTAAAAAGAGGGTATTATTATTTAATAAGAAATGTAAGGGTATTATTAACATTCCATTGTACTTAGCTGTGATTCAACTATAGAGTAAGTTTAGTCGTAAATTGTTTTAAATGTTTGAGAATGTGTAGTAATCTATAGCAACTAAAAAGGTACCTAACTAAGTATTGAAAATATGAGAAACATTTGTTAACATTATTTTGAAAAAATAGTCGAAAATCCATAGACCAATTTAGATGACGCGGCGAAAATAATCTGTAATAATTAAATATAAAATTAACCAAATGTACTAAGCAAATCTAATTGGCGATTTATTTGTTGGAGATAGACTTCAGTCAACATGTAAACTTATAAAAAATCTAGAACTTCCAATATACCGGGTATCAAGTCATTATACTTATCTCATAATTCGAAGATTGTATGTGTACGTTTGAGATTGGAATCAAAATTAGCGTATAATGTAATTATAGTACTCTGTGGTATAATTAAAGATGAACACGGTCCGATAGGTATGACGCGGACTCTGCGACTGATCAACTTGAGCCAGATGAAAAAAAGGTTAACATTACACCTCGGCCCCTTGCCCCGAAGCTGTTACACATTTTTCACGAAACAAGTCCACCGTGGGTCTCTCGGTAGAGAGTAGTATATTCCGTGGCGTAGACCCTTATAATTATAACCATGAGAGAATAGAAGTCGCAAGTAGGTGGTGCCCACGGGGCGTGTCATTTACCTATATGCGTTGTTTCGCACATTAAGGGTTGAACCTCATCAGGCAGCACGGCATCGCCTTTTTTCGTCGCTCCATCCTGTTCTGTCACTTAGGAACGTCATTTTCTAGAGCAAATAAGTTAGACGGAACGCAACAGCACGCCGCAGCACCGCCGCGCGCGATTCGCGTTCCGTCTACCTTATTTGCTCTAGAAAATGACAGAAAAGGATGGAGCGACGAAAAAAGGCAATGCCGTGCTGGCAGATGAGGGTCAATCCTGTGCTGCCTGATGAGATTCAACCCTAATTCCATCATAAAAAGGTCACTATGACCATTTTATGAAGATTCAGTCATGAGACTTATGAAAATAAAGTTGAATTCAATTTGGAATATTTAATCAAAATTACAAATGAAGTATTATTATCAGGATCTGACTCGATAGAAGAAGGATCTGTAAAAGATTTTAAGAACTGTGACTTAATCATAAGACTGTTATTTTATTATATTTCCACCGATCTTAGTTTTTATTTGCACATCACAATGTAATTTTAATGTTATACTTACCTACCTGTATTATTTTATTGTTTGATTATTTTGTAAGTTATTTAAGTAAAGTATTACTTTGTCCTCAGACCTCGTGAATTTATGCCTGGTATAACAAGGCAAGCATACGCTGAAGAATAAATGTTGACGCGTATGTAGTCTACCAATCCGCATCGGGCACGCGTGGTGGACTAACTCCCTAAGTGCCCTCGCTATTATGTTATGTTGCTTAGTCATAATAAGCAACGTAAATGCTATCCTATGCATGCAAAATATTTCCGTAAACTAATTCATTGTGGTACTTTATCAATTTTTCAATTCGAAATATTTTGTGAGAATTTGGCGACACTGGTTTTTTTATATTATTGTATAGTGGTGCATTTGAACATCTCTACCTATTTTTGTATGTTCTTTGCATTGATATCTTATATAAGGTTAAATCTAATTAGTTGGCGAAACTTAACAAACGCATTTGGTATGTTACTAAGTACAATTGCGTGATAATGATCCGCTGCCCGATCATATGATTACAGGTTGTCCGCCGGCGTCCCGCGCACTGCAGCCTACGTACGATAATAATAATTTTTAATTAATCATCAAATTGAAAACATTGATAATGCAATCTGTTATCATTAGCAAGTGCCCTGGTTCAGTTTCGCCAACTTATATGAAATAACTTTATACAGGGTGTACAATAAAATGGGACAGCTACTTAAAGGGGTGCTTCAGACCATCAAACTGAATAACTTTCTCTATGGGACCAATATCGAAATCGCGAAAAAAAATCTGCTGTCTCATACATTTCAGTCGAGTTATGTTTGCAATTTTGTATGGGAGAGCGGATTTTTTTTTCGCGATTTCGATATTGGTCCCATAGAGAAAGTTGTTCAGTTTGATGGTCTGAAGCACCCCTTTGAGTAGCTGTCCCATTTTATTGTACACCCTGTATATTAGGGTTGAATCTCATCTGGCAGCACAGCATCGCATTTTTTCGTCGCTTCATCCTTTTCTGTCACTCAGGAACGTCATTTGCTATACCAAATAAGGTAGACGGAACGCGATCGCGCGCGGTGGTGCTGCGGCGTGCGGTCGCGTTCCGTCTACTTTATTTGCTCTAGGAAATGACGTTCCTCAGTGACAAAAAAGGATGGAGCGACGGGAAAAGGCGATGCTGTGCTGCCAGATGAGATTCAACCCTATGGTGCTATGGTAAAAATTTAACTTAAAATTTCATCATCGGGCCATGGAAGGCATAAAAAATAATTAAATTCGAGGTCTGTTGATACTACTCAATAAAGAAAATATCATATGATACTTATTAGTATGTCATTAGTTCATAAATCGGAAACTATTGGTTGCATTTCAAAATTTGCTAGTCAAAAATGTACTTTATTTTCTATAAGATAGAGGTATTAAAATAAAACATGTTGTTTATTATAATTTATCTTTTATTCAGTGAGTCGTTTGTCCAAAAATATAATGCGTACGCTATCAACACTTCAACTTGCTACTGAATCACAAAGTGCACTTCTTCTGCCTACAACAAACTATACAAGGCGCTACGACCGGCTTTGCTCGTGTCAACTATCCCATAAACATCATTTATAACTACAAACTGTAGTACACTGGATTCGAATCTAAACTTCATTTTACAGAGTTGTATATTGTAATAACTAAAAAATCTAAAAATATTATTGTTAATTATTCTTGCGTAAGTATTTTTGTTGTATGGGGGAATGTTAAGAGATATTGACACATGCACCGACAGCCTAAGGTACAAAATACAATGAAGCACTCGTCATCGTGGAACAACAAACTTACGATACGAACACTCAACTAAACCTTGCAACAACATTATACTTTGTTCCATTTTAGACCTTAGAGAAAATGACGATAAAGCTCAAATTAAGATTCTTACGACATTTCCAATAAGGACTATTTTCATGAATGGTAGAAATATCAACAATATAATCACGTATGATATGTCTAATTTCTTCCATCCACCATTTTTCTATTGAGTCACAAAATTATTAATTAATTCATTTTAAATCCATAAACATACAAATTGCCAGTAAAGGTCAGCTATCAAGCAAAAAATTAAAGAATACATATTCAATGTTACCCTGTACATTTTTAAACACAATTTTAGTCCAATATTTTATAGGCCGAATAATGTAGGTAATTTGACCAACAGTGTGTGTCATTTTGGTAACGTTTTTGAGTAAGTGAACCACAGGACATTAAAAATAACTACTCATTTTTGGCATGATTTGGACGAATGCCAATTTATTGTGACCAGACTGTGGTAAACTTAGAATATCTATTCATGGTGCGATTAGTGCATTAGTTAATCTTGCACATCAAACGATGCGATTAGCGTAGTTATTTCTATCATAGGTATTTGATCGACTGCAATCGAATAAACTTGATGCTGAACGACGAATTTAGCAATCGTTTTATGGCATATAGCAATACCTATCAAAGTTTGGGCACATCTAGTGAAAAGGAAACATTCTGAATATGTTTTATTATGAATATATCCGACTGAAACATACTCGTGAGCATATGCTACTCCGATTATTGACTGTATTATCATTATTTGATCTAAATGCAACCTTCAAGCAATTGATATCTCCATTTTTGTTATCCTAATCGCATCTTGAATGGATCGCTTTATTTAACTTAATTCCGTAACAGAATTTGATCCATTATCAATATTTTTCATGCACACACTGATGGCAACATAGTTTAGATAAAAGTTATTTAATATTGTTACAATAAAGAGCTTATAGATGACAAAATTGGTTCATATTGTTTACTTTTCATACAATCTTAAAAAAATATTTGACTGTACCACAAACTCTCGCGACAAATTCCATTAACTATAATGGCACGAAAATATCGCTGGTTATTCTCTGATCCATAGACTACAAATAAATCTATGCTCTAGGCTCAAAAGTACGAAAATACTATGAATAGGTAGTTAGTATTAAAGGCTTCAGCTGATCACTGTCCCGCCTACGATCCGATAAGCGTCACACTCGGTAAGCGTTCTTCACACTCGGCACGCGATCGTCACACTCGGCACGCGTTCGTCACACTCGGTACGCGTTCGTCACACTCGGCGCGCGTTCGTCACACTCGGGACGCGTTCGTACTCAGAACACGTGACGCTGAGTACGCGTTCGTCACACACTGCTGCGTAACATTTGTTTACGCGATCTAATTCATTTTTATTTTTTTAAACAACGCTAATCGGATCGCAATCCAGAGTGCAGTAATCAACAGAAATCTATATAGTTAATGGCACTTCTAAATGTTTGTATGTATGAATATTTTACGAAGTGTAGAGATATTTCAACTTTCTACTATTCATTTACTTATCACTAGTTATCACTAGCAAAATACTCTGCTCCTACACAGAAAACCTTTTAAATATCATTATGAGAATGGAAAGCAAAATGACTATTTTAGATCAAATCAAAAAAGGAAGCTACGCCAAACACCGTTTATAGTCAGAAAAGTTAGTGGGCGACCGTCCCGCGGGGCTCAGACGTTGGGGGAGGCGAGGTAGAGCGAACTAGAATACTAAGCACGTGCGACTGCCTTTGAGCGGCGCGCGCTAACCTTCCCCTCCCCTCGATACATCTTAAATACCGTTGTCCGACTGTAGTCGCAATATTCTTACGCTATGTAAGATGCAGCATCCCTTTTTGATTTGATTAAAGAGTGTAAGACCACCGTTATTTACGAAAAATTCGTATATTTCAAATGCATGAAAGCGTCGCGCTTCAGAAGGCCTAAGACGCGAGAAGGCTCTGTCGCGCTTTTTGTCTCACTTGGTTACGCGTAAAGAGAACTATGGCGCGACGGCATGCTAAACCTACAGCGCTCTTCTCTTTGCGTACTAAGAACGAGTGCTAGGACTTCAAGTTTAAAGCCACAACACATTGTTACAAAACTTACGTTTAATCGGTTCTTTGTTCAGTTCGATCCATTTTTCGCAGTTAACGGAGGTGCTTTGCAAATAATAATCTTTGTGAACTATTCAGAATATAAATCCTTTAGTATCGAAATAGTATAGAAAAGTTGAAGTACTTTAAAATCTAGAAAAGTATTTTATTATTCATGATACGAAAGAGATAGCTTGTTATTTGACTTCTAAAGGATTTACATCTAAATTATAAACATTATAATTGTATAACTCTCGTCTAAGAAACCGTATTGCTTCAATTTGTAAAAACTGTATTGAAAACAGAAGATATCACTGAATTTTGTAACCATTTGTGTAAATTCATTCTCACAACCCACTACGAAAGTCAAAATGTACAATAATTGTATGGAAATAATCTAAAATATATATGAGAGTAGCTATAATACAATGCGAGATACATTTGAGATCTAAATAATAAGGAACTTAAATTATTTACTTTTTCACAAATACATTAAACAGAACATCTTTTTTAAAGAGTGGTCTACAAAATAACGGGCATTAAGGAATTAAATTCACTTCATTCCTAATAGGAGCAACCCTTGATTAAGATTAATTTCTCTATGCGCAGTTGGTTTTTATCATACGTCGCTCTCTGAAAACCACGGGAGGTCCTTTTGTAGGCAGCAAAGGCGCGTCGCTCGCGAGTAGAGAAGCCATACTAAAGGGACAGAAAGAAGTAAAAAAGGTCCTATTACAGATCATGATATTTTGATAACATTGTTTAAAAAAACTTCATATTTTTGCTTGCAGGCAAAAAAGCCATCCCAGAATTTTAACTGAGAAGGAATATATCAATATATGCGATATATTTTAATTATAACCTCGGCAAAACTATCTTGAAAATATGACTATTATAAACATTTATAAACACACCAACAGCAATTTTTCTTTAGCTCTTAGAAATCACATTAAAATATCACTGCTATTTTGTAAACCACTCTCAGTTACAGCTTGCCCCCAACCCTCGTAAACCTAGGGCGCAGTCTCCATTAACAAGCCATTGTAAATATAATAATTAATACTAAATCTAAAGAAGCGCCACTCAAGCAATGAGCTATATTACAAATATATCTACAAATATTGTCATGAATTTAATACAAAATACTGCGACATTTTGTCTCCCTTTCCGAAGCTGGATAGAAAAGAGAGGTGAAGTTAAATATTATTGCTAGATGGAGAAATTGTTATTGAAAATTCATAAAGAGGTAGAAATACAGTAATGTGAAGTCCCAACATGGGCTACTGTATAAGAAATGCATCGAGACTTGATACCTTTAAAAATAACGTAGAAATACAACTCGTTTTATAAAATAACCAGTCAACAGATTATTAAATGTCAGGCTATAGCATAATAGTATGAAAAATAATAAAAAAATACAATATAAAAATCAATGCTCCATCTAAGCGTAGTACAGCCGCTAATTATCATGGATATGTACCAGTCTACGTACAAGCCCCGCAAGTTGATATTGCGATGGAACCTTGTCACAATAACAGCTGCGTGACGTCATCCGTCGCAAAAAACTCTAATTTTTGCGAGGCCGAAGGCCGAGCTACGCGTAGGAGCGAAGCTCCGAAGCGTCCCCCCTGGAAGCCTGGTGGACCTGGTCTCCGGGGTCAGTCTGCCGCCAAGCGAGCCGCAGGCCGAGTAACGTAATCGCGGGCTGACCTTGCGAACGATACTGACGGTGCACGTCGACTACGTCAAAATTACGTCACCAAGATGGCCGCCAATCGCAAAATCAACTTGCGGGGCTTGTAACCTTACGTACGATAACAGACAAATAAGGGCTCCCACTCTGCCGTTATACGGTAAAAAGCGGCTAAGTGCGGGAGTCTTATAAAACTTAGCCGCTTTTTACCGTATCACGGCAGCACACATAACTAAGACGTCGCATCGCAATGTCAAATGCTGCGTGCAATAATCATACATATGTCATCGTAATAAGTCATCGAGCGCTGGCAGATATTTGCGATGCGATGCGACGTCGCAGTTATGTGTGCCACAAAGACGCCGCTTTCAACGACTGTTATATTAAAAATGAAAGCGTTAAAAACGAATACGCTAGACTGCCGGGAAATGGCCGATTATCAAGGAATAGCGAGCTCTAAGGTGCTGTTTATACAGAAGACGTGTGGCGGTGGCGGATAGTCAAAGTAACACCAATATAAACCTTATATTACGTAGCATAGCGTCGTTTTTATCGTAAAGGGAAATCGTACCCGGGCCACCAGGCGACGTCGCCTGACGCAAACGACGCTATGCTACGTACTATAAGGTTTATATTGCCGCACCCCGCCTGCGCCACGTCACTTCTGTTTAAACAGCACCTAAGATGCGACGTTCGATGTCCTTGAACGAGCCAATTGGAACATTTCTATTTGGCATTTATATGCAGTAGTAGCGGGTGTCCGGCTATGCGGCGTCATAGTGATTTAACTGTTTTTGCGTACTACTGAATACTTACTACGATAACAACCCAATACATTATACAACATCAGTATTCTTATTAGGTTCCTACCGCCATCTAGCGAGATTTGTGATAATAATGTAGCGATCCCCTTATGCTGACCGCTGCCAAAGGCAAAGATTCGTATTCAACCCGGTCAAATTATCTGTGCACCTGAGAAGCAGTAATATGATGCGCGTGATAAGACTATATCACGCATTTTATCTCGTTCGTTCGCGCACAAATAGAAAGAGCGATAGCGCCATAATGCTGCCATACTGCGGTCGCCGGCGTCGAAACGTTATATTGGCACTCTGGCATGGTGTTATCGAGACTCGTATCGCCAATGATGATGCTAACCGTACTGACGCGATTATTAAGTCCGTACTTGCGCGAGTAGACGCGAGAGTGGTATCGCATTCCAGCGAGGTGCAGAGTCAATTTGACCGGGTTGAACATCGTTATTATTACTAAATTTGTTCTTTCTCTACTCAAATTGTTCAAATAAATGGCACCAATTATTTTGGCCGATTGCAGATTAACTAACAGGCCATTAAAATGCATGTTCTTAGGAACGATGTGACAGTCGATTTTGGCACCTCTCACGTTGAAATAAGGAGCACCTGCTGGCACTTTAGTATAGCTTCTCTATTCGCACGCGATTTGGCATTTTGACATGAAATTAAATTCTGTGTCTTACCACCTCGCTTTGTATGGAAGTGCAGTTACCAAAAGACTGTAAAACACGTTCTACTCAGAGCGCTATAACTTCGAAGCATATTGGAATAGGCAATTGAAATTAGTAGCGTTCGATAGAGGAAGGAGGCGCAGTTCTCACGATATATTAATTTTGTAACACGACAGACGTGAAGCGCTCACTCCCCGTCACACTGGACAAAGTTTCGGTACTACTAGTGAAACATGGATGGTGAGATTTCAGAATATCTCTGACCGGAGAATACAGGGTGTTACAAAAGTAAAAATAAACATTTCAATCTTTTATGGGGGTTGTTGAGACCATCAAACTGAACTACTTTCACTATGGGACCATCATCGAAATCGCGAAAAAAAATTTTTTTTGTCCCGTACTTTTAGCTCGAGTAGATGTGTAGTTTAGTATGGAACATCGCAAACGCATCGCATCTTGGCGATTATGGCAAATCTCCCCATTTTGAGGAAGGCCTATGTCCAGCAGTGGACGTCTATCGGCTGATATGATGATGATGATGGATGATGGATCAATAGATTTTTTTTCGCGATTTCTATATTGGTCCCATAGTGAAAGTTGTTCAGTTTGATGGTTTTAACCACCCCTTAAAATGTTTATTTGTATTTTTGTAACACCCTGTATAGTCGTAAGCATATTATGGTTTTGTAAAATGTATTTTAGTCCATGTTCGGTAGGTGCCATAAATGGTGGTCTACCAAGGGTACTTTTTTTATACCACACATGTCGCAACAAGCGCGTCTTTCGTTCTTTGAAATGCTGGGAAAGTGGTCTTTTCTAGATAGCGATGTCGCGTCGCGCGCGTGTAGAGAATCTATCATACTAGAGCTACATTAAGCCTTAAGTTATAATCGTTGTATGTTTTATTTATATAATAAACAAACTTAGCAGTGGGAATCTATATGGCCTCATAAAGAATATCAAAAACGACATCGTGTATGTAACATTTTAGTTTTTCTCTTAGCATAATATGCTTTTAATTTTAATCGTCACAGGCAGTCTACGATCAATAATAAAGACTAGACGCATAGCATTTTCGTGCACTTATGGTGGTGACATTTTAGGCGCGTTGATTGTGTAAGTATCTAGTTGTTTATTATTGGTCGCAGGTCTTACTTTTATCAGGAGTTTATCAGAAGTTAAATAGTCCAAATATTATTGGTTACCAACATGTTATAGCCATGTAAAGCTGTTTCAAATCCAAATTAAAGAATTAAATGTTTAGTACCAGACAGGACTAGAACTCGCAACAAACCAATACGAGGCTGAACTTTCGTACAATTAAGCAACCGACACTACTGTAGATACCTACCTCCTTAAACCTCTTGCGTCTTTAAACTTTTGAAACCCAGATTTTAGACCACAATATATGAACAATAGATGACAACACGAACACTCTGTTGCACAAACGCTCATTAAAGTTAATCCACCATTAAATCTCTTGCTGTCACTTTTTGTCTTGTTGACGTAGTTAAAGCTAGTAAGAGATTTAATGGGGCATTAACTCTAATGTGCGTTTCTGCAACTTTGTGTCAGGGAGTCAGCGATTAAAAACAGGTTAACCGCTCGCAATCCGAATTTAAGATAACAATAGATAAACAATGGTTCATAATATCGCGTCCGTTGTAGTTAGGGTTTAGCCTCATCTGACAGCACAGAATCGCATATTTTCACGCTCTACCCTTTTCTGTCGCTCAGGAATTTCATTGGCTAGCCGAGAAAGGTCGCAGCACTGCCGGTACGGCCGCGTGTGATCGCGTTCCCGCTATCTTTCTCGCTCTAGCAAATGACGTTCCTGAGTGAAAGAAAAGGATGGAGTGTGAAAAAATGCGATTTCGTGCGCCCAGATGAGGCTCAACCCTTAAAGTGTTGAGGGAAGAAAGCACCATCTACAAGCTCGTCCTTCGTACCGATACTAAATTAAATCTTTAATTTGATCATTTTAAATAGTGTCCATAAAATGGGACGGAATCTTTGTCAGCTAGAAGTTCTGCTGTCGCTTGCGCTTGAGGTGTATGGCGTCGAGTATGGGCTGTCGCTTGCGGGAGTAGCGCGCGCGCAGCAGGTCGATCTCGGCCTCCATCTCCGCGTCGAGCCGCGCCATGCGCGCCTCCAGCTCACTCTCCGAGAGGTAGCCCAGCTGTGGGACGAGGGGCAGCTGTTAATATACACGGGCAGAGAAGAGAGACATGGAAAAGACATGTTTGGAGCGGAACTGATTTGATTTCACAAAAACAATGTGAAAGTTTTACTAGTGTCAGTGTACCCCTAAGGCTAAGGTGTGGAGACCGTATACCGCAGGCAGGAGCGCTGGTCGCTTTAAATTGAATTTTGAATACATATTGAAAAACAAACAGTCCAAGCTTTTGGTTTTTGTGATATCTTTGGGTTTTGAAGTGGGTTGACGTCGCGTATTGTATTGCTTTCGTAAAAATTATAAATAATTTAATAATTCAATCAAGCATATCATTTACTCCACCTCTCGAAGCAAGCTACGTCTTTATAGTACCCACAAAGTTTGCGTCGACGACATGTCATGTACCAATAAGTTGTTCTAACCTTTGTACCTAATACCGACTGCTCTCAAACGGCGAAGGAAAACATCGTGAGGAAACCTGCATAAGCTCAAGAAGAAATTCTGATGTGTATGTGAATTCTACCAATCCGTAGTGGGCACGCGTGGCGGACTAATACCCATACCTCCTTGAGGTTAGGTCTGTGCCCTGCAGTATGACGTACACAAAAATAGATCAAGATTATTTCTGTGGTGACGTATACGGGCTGAAGGCGGCGGGAAAACGTTGGATGAGGGCAGCGCAGGACCGGTCGTTATGGCGATCCTTGAGGGAGGCCTATGTCCAGCAGTGGACGTCCATCGGCTGAGATGATGTATACGGGCTGATGATGATGCATAAACAGGTAAACGACGTCATCATCAGCCTATAAGACGAAGTATATTCGTTTCGGGTCGTTTCGCAGCTGGCTAATGTGTATGATCAAAGAACACATACAAATAGTATGATAGCTGCAATTATACATAAGATAGGAGGAACATCGTTCTTCCCAAGGAAATGGAAATTATCCTTTTCTATCGTGGCATTTCTTTATTTAGTTTAAAGTTAAAAGATTATTATTACTAGCTTATATTATTTACAAATAAAGCCCGACCAGGAAAATTAAAAATAAACCACGCCATGTCGCAAAAAATATTTGGAATTAATTTTCTACTGAGAATCTGAGGTCAGAGTCGATTTTCACGCCCCCAAAATCAGGATTTTTATATTTCTGGTCCGGCTTTACATAGTTCCAATCATAAGTTAGTAGGGATGATAATTAAAACTACTTAGTAAAACAAAGCGAGACAGACAGTTATCACATATCTCAACCCAAACAAGGACAAGCACAGTTCCATTATTTTTAAAGTAAGTGTACAGAAACTAGGTTAGATTATGGTTAGAGCACGTTACCAAATAGATTTGTATGAAACACACAACCGAATTTATGAAATTTTTAGCTCTACTACGCACGACATCAAAAGCATTGAAGAATAAAAAAAACCGGCCAAGTACGGGACTCGGGCAATTAGTGTTCCGTACTACCAGTTATTTAACAAGGGTCATTGAAAAACCATTATAAATTGACACTTACTTAGTATGTGGTCACATAGTAACTGAAGATCATTTTACACTGGTCTCACTGGTGTTAGTTTTTTGGGTATAGAAAAAAAACTATCCCAGTTAGAGCCACCCTGATAATTTTCAAGCCATCTACACGTTATTTCTGATGTTCATGATTTTTTTCAGATCTTATACGGCTATATTTTTTGAAATAGAGGTGGGGTCAGCAATTTTGTCGGATTTAACTGAAAATTTTGTTACACAAAGTTTTTATAAAAAATTTGAAAAGTATATTTTTAGACTCGTATTTTCATAAGCTTTCAATTGATACCCCACACCACAGGGGAGGAAAAAATTTTTTTACCCTTTGTTAACTGTTAGAAATATGCCTGTGGCAGACGGACGGACGGACGGACAGAAAGACAGACACCGAGCTGATACCATAAGTGTTCCGTTTTGCCAATTTTGGTACGGAACACTAAAAACAATAAATTGTGTTATGCTTCATGAGGAAAAGCTTGATATTGCTTTAATAGGATGTACGGAGAGAGCCTCCCAGAGTGAGTATTCCCGATTCACTCTTGACCTCTCCGATTTATTAATCGAACTACAGCTTATTTTCGAGAGTACTGCAGTCTAGTTTCGACCTTCAGCATTCTTTTGTGATCGCGACTAGAATTACAGTTCGCAGCTAATACCTAAAGGTGGACTTCCGATGCCAGCGGCCGATGCGACTAACGCGCGCGTCTGACGCGAGGTTCTGTCATATATGACAGAAACTCGCGTCAGACGCGCGCGGCCGACGACAGACCTCACTTCCGAGGTCAGCGACTGACGCGTGCCTATTGTGCAGAGTGTTATCACTTTAGGGTATTTTCCCCGAAATTTAGAGAATGTTTTTATGTTTCGGTGCTTAAACAAAAACATAAAAACACAAACGATTGATTGACAGATTGATAGGTTTAGAGAATATATGAATGCATTTTTTTTTACAGGGTTTATGATAAAATACATTTTTGGGAGTAATTAGACCCTTGGCTTTTTAACCTGAACATGATAATACAATAATTATCTAGGCAAGAGAGATTTTCCGAAAAAAGAAAATGTAGTTTCAAGTGGCTCGATAGATGGTGTTATCGCAACGTGGATGAGCAACCTTGCAGATAATAAAATACAAATAAAATAGTAAAAATTAAGCAAATTTTCGGTAAAAACTTCGTAATATTTCTGGCAAACATTCTTGTTCTGCGTGACGTCAGAGCATAGCCGCGCGCGGCCGCGGCCGATGCGATAGACATCGGCCGCGCGCGTCTGACGCGCGCGTCAGTCGCTGGCATCGGAAGCGGCGCCATACGTTTTCATAGTAACTAGTATGGCCGCATCGGCCATCGGCCGCGAGCCGCGCGCGTCAGACGCGTCGGCCGCTAGCATCGGAAGTCCACCTTAACCGTTCCGTTAGAAATAGCTAAACCAACGAGATATTAGTAAGACAAGTATTTCACTCCATCACCCACACAGTTATTAGCACACCCACAAGCAATCCGAAGCAAGTCGAATCCAACTCGGCTGGGCAGCTTTCGGGAAGCTACGTAATATCTTCACGTCCCAAATACCGCAGTGTCTTAAAACGAAAGTCTTCGATCAGTGTGTGTTGCCAGTGATGACATATGGAACAGAGACGTGGTCGTTCACTCAACGCCTCATAAAAAGGCTGAAAGTCACCCAAAGGGCAATGGAGAGGGCTATGCTCGGAGTTTCACTGCGAGATCGAATCAGAAATGAAGAGATCCGCAGAAGAACCAGAGTAACTGACATAGCCCAAAGAATTGCCAAACTTAAGTGGCAGTGGGCGGGGCACATTGCTCGCAGAATCGATGGCCGGTGGGGCCGAAAAGTTCTCGAGTGGCGACCGCGTACCGGAAAGCACTTTGGGCAGGCACCTCACACGGTGGACCGACGACCTGGTGAAGGCGGCGGGAACCCGTTGAATGAGGGCAGCGCAGGACCGGTCGTTATGGCGATCCTTGGGGGAGGCCTATGTTCAGCAGTGGACGTCCATCAACTGAGATGATGATGACCTAACCGTTCAGTTAGAAATAGCTAAACCAACGCGATATTAGTAAGACAAGTATTTCACTCCATCACCCACGCTGTTATTAGCACGCGCACAACACAGGCACACGTCACCATGCGCCCGTCAACACTCACATCTGTCTGTCTCGCTCTGGCGCGGCAGCAGCGCGAGCGGTAGGAGAGAGACGACGTGCAGTTGACTTACGAATTCGAAGTTGCCCTCCTCGACGAAGGCTCGCTGGAAGGCGAGCGCGGGGTTCGGAGTGCCTTCCGCTTCCGTCTCCACTCTGTCGGGAACAAAAAAAAAACTTGTAGTATTAACGAACGAGTATTACTGATTTGATTTGATTTGATTTGATTACAAGGTGTAAAAAAACACCCCAGTAAGATTGAATGGGGAAGTCGCGTTGGAGGTTCTGACACGAGCGCTTGTCTCGCGTGGTGTTCGCGCGTCGCGTTACGGCCTGCCTCAAGGCTCCGCAATCCTCAATCTATTCTTGTTCTTGATAAAAACAATCTCTGAGATTGGGATAGATACCCCGCAAACTACTTGACACTGGCGGATATGCAGTGCTAACGCACAAGCAAGAGTCCATTAACTATAAATAAAAAAGTTAAAAAAAGATTGAATGGGAAAGTTTAGACCATAAAACTGAACAACTTTCAATATGGAGCCAAAATCGCAATAAAATTAAATGAATCAGCCGTTTTATAAAAACTGTCGTATCTTGTATATGCACTTATTTCGGTTCCTACTGCCGAGTAACGAAGGCCTGATCAAGGTCCGAACTTCGCCTTTGTTGAAACGCATACACCGAAGTGTTCACAGTATGCCTCCAAAGTGGCCGATCTTTAGCCAGTGTCTCCCAGCTTGACGGATCAACGTCACATCTATTCATGTGACGCAGCACATCTTTATACCGCAAGATTTACGGTCTCGTTTCCGTTTGCTACCCTGCAGTTCTGAGTGTGAGTTTCGCCACTCTGTGATTAGGTATAGACCGTCAACTTCGTGCCGCGCACGAACTTGATAACCTAATAGATAGACAACCGCGTCTGCAAATAAAAGAGTAGCATACCTGACGGTGTCGTCGGTGGGCAGTCGTATGTTGGTGGTGAGGGTGCCGTTGGTGCTGACGGCCATGTTGAGGTGGTTCATCTCCTTCTTGTCGAAGTGCTCGAGGAACAGCGGACGGTACTTAGGCCTGTTTGTGTCCATCGGGTCTGTGTCGTGCCCTATAACATTAATAAGGTTCATTTTCAAGCAATCCGCGAGTTTCCCACTAGTCAAATCAGCAACTCTTAATCGAACGTCAAAACGTAAATATGTATTCTTTGTTTTTAAGGGTTCCGTACCCAAAGGGTGAAAACGGGACCCTATTCCTAAGCCTACGTTGTCCGTCCGTCCGTCCATCCGTCCGTCTGTCTGTCCTACCTATTTAGGGCTAACTTTTGAACCGTAAGAGCAAGATTGTTGAAATTTTCACAGAATGTGCGTTATTACGGCGGATTTCATCATCTCAGCCGACGGACGTCCACTGCTGGACATAGGCCTCCCCCAAGGATCGCCATAACGACCGGTCCCGCGCTGCCCTCATCCATCGTTTTCCCGCCGCCTTCACCAGGTCGTCGGTCCACCGTGTGAAGGGCCTACCCACGCTGCGCTTTCCGTTACGCGGTCGCCACTCGAGAACTTTTCGGCCCCATCGGCCATCGGTTCTGCGAGCAATGTGCCCCGCCCACTGCCACTTTAATTTAGCAATTCTTTGAAAGTCACCCAAAGGGCAATGGAGAGGGCTATGCTCGGAGTCTCCCTGCGAGATCGAATCAGAAATGAAGAGATCCGCAGAAGAACCAAAGTAGCTGACATAGCCCAAAGAATTACGGCGGATTTGCTAACAAATAATAAAAAATTCAAAAAGTTAAAAATTAAGGGGGTCCTCATACAAGGAACTAGTTTTGATCAACGTTTTTTCTTCTCGCTCTATGGTAAAAACGGTAATACATACAAGCGTCAAACTTGGTATGATGATAGAGCAAACTCTACAGAATAACATCAAATAATAAAAAGCGGCCAAGTGTGAGTCGGTCTCGAGCTAAAGATCCCGGAGTAAAAAAAAAATTTTTTTTACCCTAATATGTTGTGGTTTGGTACGAAACCCTCGGACTCGGTGCGCGAGTAGCCCGACTCGCTCTTGACCAATTTTATTCAGAGATAAGCCTCTTGTATTCAACTCTGTTGCATGCCCATGTTATTCGACTCTATACAGCTATTATACAACTATTGTAGAGCGTGTGTGCCAAATATTTTTCGTGTGCATAAAATAAAGTTTTTATAAACTAAACAAATTATTGTTTCGCTTATCGAAAGAAGGAAACAAAATAATTTTTTCTTCTTTTTTTTTTAATTTTCTATTTTTTCTATAGCTGTTGATCGCGCCCAGGTCTACCCAATATCAAAAACATGTATAGTCATTCCTTACAGTCGCACACAGATTGCCATAAGAGTGACAGAGCTTGATTAGACGTAAATCTGTTGTCTCCTAAACAAATGTCACCACTTTTTAAGCAAATTCAAGCAAAATTCGTTCTTAACGCAACGAAATAGCGGAGTCCTCCAGCTGGAGGCCTGGTGATAAAATGGTTCAAGACGGTATCTGTTTACTATTGACATTTCGCTTATTCTAATACGGTTGTCATATCATAAGTGGGAATAGATGTCAAGTAGTGTTTTTATGTCTTGCTTTATAATATTTATCTACCCCCTATGCTATATCTATGATCGCGCCTTAGATAGACGAGCAGAGGAATGTCTACACCGTCGCCTCTCTAGGATTGTAGTCCTTATTTCGCTAAACTTACGTTTCATAGTGGCTAGATCGCTGTCGGGCTCGTTGATGACCATGGTGCCGAGGTCGGCGACCAGCTCGGCAGTTCCGTCGCGGTGCGGTACTAATGTCCCGTCGTCTCGCTTCTTCATCGTCGCTTCGTCGTAACCTTCACCCTGCGAATTACGATTTATCAATCAGTAATACGAACACTCCGGGAAAAAATTGCGAGATTAGTAGGAAGCCTACGGCAATCCAGAAGGAGCGACCGATGCTTTGGTCAGATGACACTGTAAGCGGGCGTGCGGGTCATACATGGATCAGATTGGCACAGGACTGCACAATAAAAAAGAGGCCTTTGCCCAGCAGTGGGCCGATTCGATTGACTACGGCAATCGCGGGTTGTCGCATTGCCAATCTGGGACTGAGCTTTCGTCCAGTTAGGCTATCCGGCTATCCGATAGGTTCTAAAATCGTCAATCTGTTGCGTCTTTGAGGGACGTGAATAGGAAGTGGGAAGTACTCGTTTTTCACTGCCAAGAAGCATCCGATCATCATTATTTAAATCAGTTTAAATATCAACTCGTCGATTACCAAGTTTTTATCTTTTATTTTGGCTTTGGAGGCAACCCGTCCGCGGATCACCGCGGTATAAATATATACAGGGTGTTAGGGTAAACAGTTGCATTACTTTAAAGGGTGATTGTACCCATGATACTGAACAACTTTCCCTAAGAAACCTATAGGAAATCAGCAAAAAAAAAAAATTTGACTTTTCATACAAAAGTTCGATCAGCTGATTGCATTTAGTAAGTCTTAAATTTTTTTTTACGAATTTCCTATAGGCTTCTTAGGGAAAGTTGTGCAGTATCATGGGTACAATCATCCCTTAAAGTAATGCAACTGTTTACCCTAACAACCTGTAAGTATATTTTTAATGGAACGAATTTAGTAATCAATTCGTCACCTGCGAGGTAAAGGGGCGAACCTCAAATCGAAATTTTACAGGGGCGTTGAGCGAACGAGTTTTTCTTTTTCAATAAGCGCTAATTTCGACCATATTTTGAGATACGTCGTGAAAGATGATTGACGTCAAAATATAGTCAATAAATTCAAAGAGCATTTTTCATTTCTATTTGTCATAGAGTTTCGTCCTTTTGTGACGACATAGAGCTCGACGAATGGACCATTTAAGTATAATTAACTCATTTTTTTACCGTCTGAGTTTCCCCTTTTGCGGTGTTAAAAGAGTATAATATAAACTATGTACTAACTGCTCCGAACGTCTTGGCGTTGTTGCTGTTCTGCGCGTTGCGGAACACCTGGCTCTCCCGTATCTCGCGCGCCTCCGCTATCATTGTGCTAAGTATACTTGGGTGCTTTGCGTTGCCTGCAAAATGTTACAACAAAATTATAAGTACCTATAGGGAACCAGAAAAAAAAGACATAAGAACTTCTTGTAACATAACGGTACGTTTCCTATATTCAAAATTTTAATTTATTGCAGCTTATTTAATTTTGTATTTATTTCATTGGACAAGGAATGTCTTCAGTTTAAGATTCATTTCATTATGGTAATAGATAAGGCGAAAAATAAATTCAGCTATTCAGCTATAAAACTGCAACTTAAATGTAAAAGGACAGCTGTTTTTTTTATTATTTCTATTCTAAGTTAGTCTAATAACATAAACATAAAACATAATATGAAAAATCCTTGATTGAAATGGAGAGTTATTTCTTATCATCCCCTTAGAAAACCGCATTAAGAAGGACTTTATCTTAAAATCAATTAGCTATTTGAGTTACGAAAACGTCAAGATAAATTACCTATAAACTCGTGTGCTAAAAGGAACTCGGCGGTAGCTCTTTCTTCTGGTAATTTGACGAGGCACTGACTTACGAAATCTATGAACTCTGGCGACCATTGATCTGGTTGTCTGAAATAATTAAACAATATTATTATTATAAAACACGTATCCAGAGATTCCAAAGGGATCCTCCCTTGGTGGTATTTTTTTTTATCTAAGATCAAACGCAAAATGACAAAAGCGCACAATGACAAAAAAGGTACTTAAACGGGGGTGAACTGCATTAACGTTACGAATAATTTAACGTCATATTAAAGTCATATAAACGCGAATTATACAGCACATTCATATACTTTAACCAGCTTATTCAGCATTTTAGTTACTAAGCATTACAGTCTTATAATAAAAGTTTACTCGGCTTGGTTCAGTCCTATTACAAGAAGCGTTTACACAGTCTCCTTATATGACAATAGTGCCAAATAAGAAGCAGCTTATTAAGTTACGTCAATACGTCACAAATGTGACTATTTGGTCGAATAATAGCGTCTTATATAACTTTCTTACGACATGCCAGCAGCCGCCGTCGAGTAAAAGCAACGTCGTTGCTATTATACGACTATTGTAATATATGATGCATTAGTAATAAGATGCTATTACTCGACCAAATAGTCATGGCTATGTAATAGTAATATAATTAAATGCATTATACATTACACTGGTTTAAGTATAAGAATGTGCTGTATAATTCGCGTTTATATGACTTTAATATAACGTAAAATTTTTCGTAACGTTCATGCCGTTTACCCCCGTTTAAGTATCATTTTTATCATTGTGCGCTTTTAACATTCCGCTCTTTTGGCATTTTGCTACCCACTTGTCATTTTGCACTTTTGGCATTATGCTCCAAAACCAGCCGCGGACAGACGGACAGACAGACGGACGGACATGGCGAAACTATAAGGGTTCCTTGTTGACTTCGGAACCCTAAAAATGAGGCGAAAAAATCGCTGCGTAATTCTGTGCGTAGATTTATATTTTTTTTGTAGCATTTTGTACCTTACGCTAGCTTGCTTTACTTGCTTCCCTCGCTTAGCATGGAGAAATAAAGCAAAATTCAGAAGCGTCTTTTTTGTTACCTTTTGTCTCTATTCTAATAATGTTGCTCACCTAAACGAGGGCGGTGGTTTGGTAGGTATCATGAATATGGCTCTCATGGGGTGAATGTCTCCGTAGGGCGGCTTGCCCTCCGCCATCTCGAGCGCGGTGATGCCGAGCGACCAGATGTCGGCCACGCAGTCGTACCCTATCTCCTGGATCACCTCGGGCGCCATCCAGAACGGCGTGCCGATCACTGTGTTCCGTTTCGCCATTGTGTCCTGTAATGTTTTGAAGGCTTAGTTGAATAACTTGTTCCGAACGAGAGGGTAGTGGGCATATAATGCTCCCCCGAGAAAACGACAAAAATCGAGACATTGCCTCTCTTTCGAGCAAAGCTTTGTCTATGAGTAATTTCCAAGCTTTATATCTTCGTAATTATATTAATAATTGCAAATTTTTGTGACGCGGCATCTAGATTTTCTAACTTTTTTTCCATATACAGGGTGTAAAATTAAATGGGACACTTACTTAAAGGGGTGCTTCAGACCATCAAACTGAACAACTTTCTCTATGGGACCAATATCGAAATCGCGAAAAAAAATCTGCTGTCCCATACATTTCATTCGACTTATGTTTGCAGTTTTGTATGGGACAGCGGATTTTTTTTTTTCGCGATTTCAGTGTTGGTCCCGTAGTAAAAGTTGTTCAGTTTGATGGTCTGAAACACCCTTTTAAGTAAGTATCCCATTTAATTTTACACCCTGTATAAAATTTTACTTTTTTTATGCCGTCTATGGTGCCTCAAACTTTTGTATGAAATTAACAACTCTGCAACCACCTTAAACAGTTTCTTCCAACAATAAATATTTATTAAAAACAAAACAACGCTGTTTCATTTGTCTCTCGTATAATAAATCTAAGCCCAGCATTTCTGGTAACCCAAGACAAATCAAGAAGGAGCATAGGCATGACCCATGTCGTTATATTATAGTAACAAGTGGTCAGCCTGTCATATCGCCTATAATTTTGAACACTATCAATACCACTATTTGCTTCAATGTGGTGAATTAAATAAATAAATTAGTCCTTCACTCCAAAAGCTCTTTTTTTACAAAACATGATCTTAATTTTCTTTAATGCATCCTGTGTATCACTACATAGTATAAAACAAAGTCGCTTCCCGCTGGCTGTCTGTCCCTATGTATGCTTAGAATTTTAAAACTACGCAACGGATTTTGATGCGGTTTTTTTAAATAGATAGAGTGATTCAAGAGGAAGGTTTATATCAGCATTGCAACCGTGCGAAGCCGGGGCGGATAGTTTATAATAAAGTATATTTTCTCTCACAGTCAACTGTCCAGCTACTCCAAAATCGGCCAGCTTCGCGTGACCCTCTGTATTCAGTAGTATGTTCCCCGCCTTGATGTCCCTGTGTATTTTCCGCCTTCTGTGCAGGTACTCCAAGCCTTTGAGGGTGTCGCAGAGGATGGTCGCTATCTCGTCCTCGGAGAGTGTCTTTTTGCGTAACCTCATTATGTCTGACACTGATCCCGCGCCACAGTATTCCATTACTATCTGTGGGTTAGAGAATTACTGGTTTCAAAACGAGATATTCTTAAAACTGTCAATGTTTTAAAAGTGAACACCTTAATTTAAATAAATAGGCTAGGAAACCAAAGCTTAGTGTTATAACATTTAATAAATCCCAACGCTAAAAACAATAAATAATTCGGTCCTTCACTTTTAGGGTTCCGTAGTCAAACGAGGAACCCTTATACTTTCGTCAATTCTGTCTGTCTGTCTGTATGCCCCACCTCGATTACTCGCTTATTTTTGCATCTATTGAATCAAAATTGGGCATGACGATAGATAACAGTAACCCAAAAACAGAAATAAGGCAGTCACTAAGAAAACTCTCTCTAAATTATAAAGTCCAGTCCAGTAACTAGACGCTATAAAATGACAACTTATTATTTTTCATTCGGTAATCATCTTGAAAACGGCCACTGGACCGATTTCCATGAAACAGCTAAGAAAGAAATCTCGCAAATATTTCACAGATATACCTATTGTATCATTACCACAGAATAGAAAAGAATACCTCCCTGCTCCCCACCAATTTTGACCCCTTTTTGGTGATACGGGAGGTAGACGACAGTAAACAGTGGTGTATTTCGCACTCACTCAGCATACATGTGTCAGTCTGCTCTTGTCCGCACGAGCCCTTTTGTATAAACTGTCGAGGTCATTATCGTTACTTTTCAATCTGCGTTCTTTAAGTTACTTTAATTTTACAAGAATATATCTGACAGCTCCTCACCCACAAGTCGGTGTTCTTGAAGTAGCTGCCGTAGTACTTGACGACGTAGGGGCTGTCGCACTGCTGCATGATGGAGATCTCCTTGATGATCTCCTGCAGGTCCGTGTCGACGGGCACCTGCTTTATCGCCAGCACCTGCCCGCTCTCCTTGTGCAGCGCCTGCAAGAAGTGTTATTAAATTTGGGGTTGATTGTTACGTTTCTTCCAGTCAAATTCAAGAACAATAGTTTTTAGGATCTTATGTACTATTTGTAGCACAGAATCAGGTATAGACGATATCAGATGAAACTAGTCGTCCGTGACTGTGTTATTTGGAACCAGACAGCACTTGGGACATCTAAACCGTACATCACATGGCACAACGAAATAAAATGGGACTTACTAACGTAAGAAGACATAATAATGCGGTGAGCGCATAGCGTTGCCCTAAAAAAGTATTAATCCGGCTGAAATACAGTTCGATAAGCGATAAGTCGGTGAGGTAATATTTTGGAAATTATGTGACGATCCACACGGGTCGGGTGTACAGACGAATCTAGTCGGTAAGTAATCGTTTGTATGACGATTCACTCAAAGTAGAAGAAAGTAAAAACGAAATCTTTTCACTTGAAAATTATGTCACGATTTACTAGGGTATATATAATATAAAGACCCTCGCGATTCACTAGGGTGAAAGATGTAAAGTCAAAATCTTTACACGTGGAAATTATGTGACGATCACTAATATGATTAAAATCTGAAATATAAATACTACATAAACTTACAACTATTATCCCTTCCGGGGCGTTTAGAACCCTTCCTTCAAATACCAACTATTTCTAAAGCATGCTAAATATCTACATGAATATCAGAATGGAATGACATGTAAAGTAGTGACAGAACAGCTACAGTTAGTTTTGCCTTCAAAACTAACAGGATAAGCAACCCTCTACCACTTAATTCAATCGTAAAAGAAATGGGGTGGTCGCTCTTAGCTGGAATCACACGGTATTATTCCAGGTAGTTATTTAAATAACCAAACACCAGGCACGTTGGACACAATTAGTTATGGCTGGATTGAGACGCGAGTTAATTACTAGCGCCATCAAGCGTTATCTTATTACTGGAACCAATCATGTTTTTTGTTTGCTTATTTGATTACCACACAGAAGAAACAAAAACCTGGTGTCTTATTGTGTAACTACCCGATTGAATCGGTATTAAAACATCGTGTTTTTTGGCAGTTCTTAGCGATTCTGCTGATTAATTTGAGACAATTGAATGATGATCACAGAAACAAAACATTACTTAAGAATTGCCTTACACCGCCCTACAGATACAATATAAAAGATTGTTGAAACCATTTATCTTATAGTGAGGGAGGGTTCACGTTTCGGCACCATGGTAATTACTGACAGGATGTGTACTTATATGCTTATTTCTTAGGTACTTGATGATTGTTCTGTACCTTATAAACGCTTCCATAGGAGCCCTCGCCAAGCTTGCAGATGATGTCAAACACCTCCTCAGGCTGCCGCGTCAGACTCTCCTCCGACAGCTTCTTCAGCTCACTGTAACACAAACAAACATACATATGATATCATTATATGTAGTTGTTATTTAGAAGAGAGGTAACAACAAGACAGTTATGTTAATGAAGACAGAGTTATTTAAAACAGGAGAAGAAAAATATTGTATCGGGATGTCAAGGCATTTGCTTCTTCATCTTGCCGTGTGGGCGGAGTCCTGGTGTCAGAGTTTTTTCAGACCGCCTTACGGACTCTGACGTGATTGGAAGGAGACATTATTGGCCATACCGGCAATATCATAATCATAAACTAACGTTACGGCACTAGCGCAACTCCGCGGAGCTCCGTGATAATGCATAAGCATATGCTCACAACTAATATTCCCCAAGAAAGATATTCTAAAAACTCAGACCATCCACGTTTGTTGAATGATGATGATATTCGATAAACGAGATATAGGATGGAGTCCATGAATTAGCAGGCATAGTGTGGGACGTCCTACGGCGCTGGACCGACGACCTGAGACAGGTAGCGGGGACTGGATGAGGAAGGCCAAGGATAGAGATTTATGGCGCGTCCTAGGAGATATATTCAGCAGCGAACCCTATTGTACTTTCCACATTAAAGTTCATTAACCTCCACTATCAAAGTCACCCACACAAATAAGAGAACGACAATAAAAAATGAAATGACATGTTACGTAAGGTTCGTGCCGACGACCGTTTATCAACACGGTGGGGCAAGGGGCAAGAGCCATCCCCTCGCGCCCCATGCGGTGCCCTAATTTACTTCATTTGCTTTTATGTTACTTGTGGAATATGACTTAGTATAAGTTTAGTAAAAGGTCGTTGAGTTGTAAATGCATTGCACAATTTGTAAAGTATTGCAGTTCAAACTTCAGAAACGATCAGGTTTTGTAGTTTCGAATAAAACATTTACAAAATAAATATTTTGGAATAAATAGTCGAAGTCGAAGAACAACTTGGTAATTTTGCAGAGCGTTTAAAATAAAAACTAAGAGAGAATGAGTGAGATTTTGCTCTAAGGAAATACAAATACGAGTAGGAGACTAGATATTCGACGTTTTAAAGTAACTGTCGATAAGTAGAAAATAATCTTGGTTCTACAGGGTGAAAGTGATATCATTAGTTAGCATCCTTTTAAACTAAGAGTCAACCCATCAAACTGAACAACTTTCACTAGGGAAGCAAACCGATCGGACCAAAAAAAGTCAGCTGTTCCCAATGCTGTTCCATACAAAACTGTAGTGCGTACGCGACACAAAGATATGCAACAGCAGATTTTTTTTTGCTCCGATTGATTTGCTCCCATAGTAAAAGTTGTTCAGTTTGATGGGTGAGACTCTTGATATCAATTTCACTCTGTATAATAAAAAGCACAAAACTATACGCATATTTTGCAGCAAAATTGCCAAACAGTTCCAAAACAAAATCCTCCTCGTAGAATACTTTAGTTCATTTTATTTTTATTGTCATACCGTCCACTGCAGTTTTAAATAGAGGTGCATTGAGAGAGGAATGCGCGTGCGCATGCGACGAGCTCTAAATATAAATCTTTGTTGATTTATTTACACTTATTACAATTTTAACATCATAACTTCGCGACTGATTATACGATGCCAGTTAAAAAGACTTGGCACCATCTGAACGTGCGTCATTAACAATTAGTAGCGAAGAATGGTTACCTACCTATCTTCCAAGTCGGATAAAATTATGAATATTCTAAACTATTATAAAACTGTAACAGAAGTGTGTCTGTACATTGAAGATATTTACAAAAAAAAGATTACGATATGGTTTTTAGGCTTCCCTGATTCCAAATCACAAATTTTTGGACTTTTTGTCTGTCTGTTTGTTTGTTTGTTTGTTCGTTTGTTCGTTTGTTCGTTTGTTTGTTTGTTTGGGTGTTTGTTTGTTCGAGTATCACGCAAAAACTACTGAACCGATTTTGTTGAAACGTTTTTGTTTGATAGCTTATGATCTGATTTAAAATCTGGTGGGTATATAATTTATGCGGACGAAGTCGCGGGTAAAAGCTCGTTATGAATAATTTCAAATGGATGCATTTTATAATGGCTCGTATCGTACCCTAAAATCAGAAACAGAAAGAAGCTAAATCCTTTTATAAATGACGAGCTTTTACCCGCAATAGTTTAGATTAGATCTGACCTAGGAATCCAGGTACTAGAATCATCCATCATATTTCGAAGAAAAAAGTAAGTATTTTTTATGCTCTATTTTCTTTTTAATTAGTGAAATTGACCAAAAATTTAGGTTCACTATCCTCATCTTTTTAACCTATTATTATTTGGGGGGTTTCGGGCCTTGACGCCTGTGCCACGTAGACCATCGCTGGTCCTTTGTGATCCAACCTATTGTTTTTCAGCCTATTAATTAGGCCTCAAAGACAAGTAAAATTATGTACAAAATCTGCTACTTTTAGCTCCTCGTCACAGCAGTTTATTTATGTATAGTGTCAAATATACGCAAAATCATCGTTACTAATTTGTGAATTAGCTCCACATTCGTGACGTATGAAATATTCTGTTGCCAGAATCTATTTAGTTACGTGCGAAATGAAATGTCCTAACATACCTATTCAGTTCATCAACTCCGATATTTCTTTGCACAAAACATTTAGTTGTTCTATTTATTTTGTTCCACTGTTATCGAAATATTTCTTTTTCTTTCTCCAAGTTTCTCTACAATTCTCAAATTACTAAGTTCCTGTTTAAATGATTTGATTTCCTGTTAATTTTATTTTATTTCTGCGTTCATTTCAAAATAAACGCGTAACTCTGAGAAATGTTTATATTGCATTATCCTCATGACTTTATCCTTGATACATACAGGGTGTAACAAAACACCCTAGTAATACTTAAGGGGGTGCTTCAGACCATCAAACTGAACAACTTTCACTATGGAACCAACATCGAGAAAAAATAAAAAAAATCTGCTGCCCCATACATTTTAGTCGAGTCGGTACTGCAGTTTTGTATGGGAAAGCAGATTCTTTTTATTTTTTCTCGGTGTTGGCCCCTTAGTGAAAGTTGTTCAGTTTGATGGTTTGAAGCACCCGCTTAAGTATTACTAGGGTGTTTTGTTACACCCTGTATATTCGAAATGTACCATATTCAGAACATCCAATATTCAGTAGCAGTGCCCAAACTGTATACTACGTGACTGGTAATGAGTCTCTCGCTCCGAAATGGACAATAGACGACACAATAGACGTCCGAAAATTAAGCATATAAGTTTCTTCACTATGCTTTTGGTGTTACAAATCTTACAAAAGATTCTAATAACTGATTGGTACGAGCCGAATCCAGACAGGCTACTAGCTACCATTTCATCACGGCTTCTGTGAAGAATGTTACAGTTATTCGTCATCATCACCAACGCCGAAAAGTGGCGAACCCTATACGGTCAAAAATGAAGTATACAAAAATTATACAGGGTGAAATTGATATCATTAGCATCCTTTTAAACTAAGAGTCTACCCATCAAACTGAACAACTTTTACTATGGGAGCAAACCGATCGGAGCAACTAAAAAATCAGCTGTCCCATACTAAACTGCAATGCCTACTCGACTGAAATGTATGCAACAGCAAATTTTTTTTTTTGCTCCGTTCGGTTTGCTCCCATAGAAAAAGTTGATCAGTTTGATGGTTAGACTCTTAGTTTAAAAGGATGCCAATGATATCAATTTCACCCTGTATATTTGTCGAGCTCTATGTCTAGTCGGTCGTCCGTCACGAAGCTCTTTGAAAACAAAAGAAGATTGACTGCGTATCGCAAAACATGGTCGAAATAACATTATCTCTCTCCTCTCCCGGCTCTCCTGAAAATTTTTCTCATTTGAGGTTCGCCCGTTTGTAGCGGAATTAATCGGCAAATTAAAACATAAATATTTATGAAGGATGACTTGACGTTTTTGTAACAAACCAAACATAAAACAATGCATATGGAACGTAACAGGAAGGAAACTAATGTTTTTCACAATCTGGAATATACAGGGTGTACAATAAAATGGGACAGCTACTTAAAGGGGTGCTTCAGACCATCAAACTGAACAACTTTCTATATGGGACCAATATCTAAATCGCGAAAAAAAAATCTGCTGTCCCATACATTTCAGTCGAGTTATGTTTGCAGTTTTGTATGGGAGAGCGGATTTTTTTCGCGATTTCGATATTGGTCCCATAGAGAAAGTTGTTCAGTTTGATGGTCTGAAGCACCCCTTTGAGTAGCTGTCCCATTTTATTGTACACCCTGTATATTTATAAGAACTAAGTATGTGCGCAATAACTGACTCATTATCAACAGTGTTCAGTACAAACATGGTATAGGTACGGTAGGTATGGTTTACCGTAGTGTCCTTTCATGAAGAAAGTAACAAACGCTTGGCTTAGTACACAAGTGAATGCGGCTATTCATTCCTTGATACCTCATACGTCAGGTGTAGTAATATGATGGCAGCCATCTCCATCATCCATCAGTATAGCCCAGTCATTTTACGGTTTGAGCCGGGACTAATTACTAATTGCATTTTTCTTTCGCTATAATATTGAAGAGCCAATTTGAGCTTAAGAATGTACCAAAATTTAAAAAAAATTACGTCAGCAACAGTTCCAATTTTAAAATATAGATATTATCTCGTTCTAAAAAAACCTGATGATAAATTTTTTTTTGCACATATTTAAGGCTTTACCATCATACATACTTCAAACATGGTGTAAATATTTTTGTCTACTTAGAAGGTTTTGAAAAATACATTCGTATTTTCTAATAAATACCTCATTTTTTAAATTTAATGCCTATTTTATTGATCAAAAATAATGTATATTTTTAAATCTAATTCAAATGAGTGCATTGGTATTAATATTATTAATTTAAAAGCCTTCTGGGATACACAATTTTGATTTCTATGTTGCGTAGCAAAATTTTTTTTTATATAGTTTAGGATAGTATTTTTGTCACTAAATGGTGCTGGTTACAGTTAAAAAGTCCAATTAATAATTACTCCCTACCCTGCCTAACAAAACTCCGTAAAATGACTGGCCTAGTATATCAAAGTCCACTGCAGGACAATTATGCCTCTGCAATCGCGACACAACACTATCTTCTCGCTATACCTGTCTCATAATTTGGTCCATCGAATAGGATGGCAGTATTTTCTGGATAAAAAAAAATCGGCGCATCCAAAGATTTTTTTGTGGGAGCGCAGCGAAGACGAACAAAAATCGTTGGTCGCATCGCTACATTATGAGTGAAATATTTAACAGCATCTCATGATGTCGCAGTTGCATGTTGTGATCTAATGTTTAATTCTTTTGTTCTATTGTATAAAAGGCATATGTGTGAAATTGCAAGGTTATTGAACACTAATAGAAAAACTGTATTCGAGGGAACATAAATCATAATAGCGAAGTTGTAGTGATTCATAATGAAACTATATCGATAAGTTTACTAAAAATTAGCTTATGAAGCTTATGCTTCAATCGCGTACAGGAGAGCAAGCTTGTCCCTAAGGACTAGTTATACTATTCGTGGGGCATTATACTACTAATTAATATAAAATTGCATTATATCGACTCGATAGAAGAAAAGAACATTCAACTATACTATACTTTAGTACCCATTTCTGTTCTGTGCCCTGGATTTCTCAAAATCGTATACCTACTTATTATTTCACAAATCTTTTATTTGCTAATAAGTGGGTGGAATACCTTACTCAGAAGTAACAAAACTGATAATCTTGAGTTCGGAAATTATGAATATAACTTTTATTAAACGAAACCAATACAAAAAGATATCGTTGTGTTAATCGAGCTTTTTCATGAAGTGACATTATTAAGGCGCTTATCTTTGAAGTGGATTCCAAAAAGAGCTTCGATGTGAAATATTTATCGCCCATCGACGTACCGAACCCATTATGGAAAAGTAGCTTTCACCAAATGAATAATAACATTTTAGTGAAATTTCCAAGAATATTTTAAAAGTTTTTAAATATACTTTTAAGATCCTCAACCTTGGGGCTCTAGTATAAATACTTTTGGGGGAAGTCAGAAACATTGCTGTAACTTTTGAAGCGTGCAGTTGTAGCAAGGCTCAATTTTCGCGTATATATTTTATGGTTTCAGGATAGAATGACAGACACAGATATCACTCACACACATTTTACAAATTGGGATTTCTGCTGATATCTGTATTTCCAAACGAAGCATCAGCCAATTCCATCAACAGTAAGAATAAGCAGACCCAAGCACTTACCCTGGGGGACGCTCATTCGCACTCATCCTGTCAGCTCTTCGTTTCTTGCAGGTGTTACAGTTAAGAGTGGGGGCTCCCCCCTCCCACACCCCGCCCTTCCAGAACACAAGGCGACCCTCACCGTCCATGAGTCACTGGCATCGTTGACTAGGGTTATAGAGTCAAACGCTTGCGAAAGGGCAACAGGTTGCCAAAGGCAGCTCTCTAATTTACTTTGGTCTATAAATATGCAGGTTTAAATACGAAATCCCAGTCAGGAGCAAGAAAGTTCAGAATTTTTTGATTTAGGTACTTTAAAACAGTTTAGTCTTTCACGTAGCTCGGTAACTTTTTTCACAAAAAAATGTAAATGCAAACTACGATATTTCCGCAGTAAATAGTTACACTGAAATCATAAAATACTTCACAGTATATAGTCACAGAATCGTGATAGACTAATCACTCCACTGTACAACACCGATACACAAACAGACGCGAGTTTGTTTATAGAGTAAACAGTCACCAAGTTTCTATCTCAAAAACTGGGTTACGATCCATGTGCTGTTGGTAAAGTTTATCTTTTTGAAACTGATCGATGTGAAACACAAACACCGTTTATCTCCACAGATAATTCCTTTTTTGTAAGCTTTTCAACACATCCATAAATAACATCCAAACCACATTTACGTAACTGACTGCAGAGGAGAGTCGAAAACGATTAACAAAAGTTCAAGTCCGAAAATAAACACGCGTATCCTTTCAAAGTTATTATAACCGGTCCAGGGTGAGAGACGAAGCGACCGTCCTCTCCCGTGTCTCCAACAAGACTGCTTTTGATGGCTTTGATCCAAACTTAGAGATCGAGGCTTTAGGTATTAACCACGCTGTAAAAGTTCAACTTTTTGAACACGGAACTACCTATACATAATTGTTCTGATTCTACTCGTCATGTCAGCCAGGCTCGGGGTCATAGTTCGAGGCCAGTATCGCATCGTTTATTTACCGTGCTCTATCTGCAACTCCATTAATGACTAATTGCAGTCATGTTTCAACAAATGTGATCGACAAATGCATCGTACGACCTCTAGCTTCATTGTTCATTAGCGGACAAATTAAGAAAATTGTATCATTGTATTTAGCTCCAATTTTTGAGCACAAAAATATCCTTTTATGACAAAAATAAACGTTCACGTGTGCTTCATTTCTCACAGAAAGTGAAAATGGGTATTCGGCATATGAAGCATAAATCACATCGGCACATTAATTTTTTTACAGTCAACTATGCGTCGCCGGGTGGGCGAGCTACATATAGATAAATCGACATACGGTTCAGTTTATCTATACGTCTAACTGCGTGTTGGTCTGTCTATAAATACACAAGGATGTTCATTACATCGACACGACCTTTCATTAGATGCTTATGAGTAATGATGTCACGGTATTCGCTTGTTTTGAATCCTGTTACTTTAACAGTCTTAACATAACTCATGTCTTTAGTAATGTGGTGCGAGTCTAATGTCTTGCAAATCTTGCAATGAAGAAAATCTATCGTTCAGTTTTTTGCATGTTTCTTGTTCTCTGGAACCTATAATGTTTTGGTTCTACACTTTTCTATCGTTGTCTACATAACTCAGTATTAATATACCTACTTTTATACAGGGCAGGGTAAATACAGGGTATAAACTTAAATGCGCAAATAGGGGGAAAAATCTGCAATTTATTTCTGGGTCGAGTGACTGAGTTTTCTATAAATAAACCTAAAAAAAAATACGATTTCAATGTTGTCACCATAGTGAAAGTCAGTTTGATAGACTGAAGCAACCCCAACATTAAATGTAACGCATATTTAAGTTTACACACATACAACTGACAGGATACACTGCATCCCCGTTATCATTGAACATTTAAACCAACGGAATCGTCAATTAACTATAAACCTTGAGTTTTGCATGTTGTTAAACTCGTCGCTGTATCAGGACATAACTGTACTGATCACTGATCATGTTATTGGTCCTCAATACAAATAATTATGTATGTAGAGTCCTGTGAAAGGATTAAGCAACTTTTTACCCGACTGCCCCAGAAGGTGGGTAAGGTTTTCTTTTCACTAAAGAGGTTAATAATAATTATACTGTAAATGCCATGCTGGATCACGCTGGAAGTGTGGGTTTGGCTCCAACATCTAAATGTTGGAGGTTAGTAGTCAATTTAGTCAGAATATTTTCAACCCTTTCCGCGCAGGTAAGGATTTTAATTTATTTATCCTTCCTTGTCCACAATTGAATATCGTGGAAGTAGTGTGATTGATTAATTATCGATGTATCATTATTTTGTTTTGTTTTGTGAACAATTTTTGAAATAATTTTGAAATGTATCACCAACATCTGCCTTAGACTATTTGAAAACGAGGTAGAGGAAAATCAGGCCAGTTCGAAACGTTCCACAAGAAGGAAGCGGAAAAACATTATAAAGTAGCGTTACTCCAAAGTCACAGAATTGCGTCCTCGATGGACGCGACGTTTGTTTCCGCTCGCGATATATTTCTGCGCCCGCGCATTGCCAGTACAATGAACTGAAGACAGACACAATGTCTGCGTGTGCCACAACACCGACCCAGAATGTGTCACATAATAAATCCACATTAAACTAGCACTGCCTAAACATTTTAAATACTCATCATTCGCCTTTAAATATTAGCTTTGGTAAAAACGAGATTTATATCCAGTGGTAGAGAGTGATTTATTGATTGATTGAATTCCCTGATTAATTATTTCTGAAATTCAATCAAGCAATAAAGCTCGAAGTTAAGTAAGCTATGGAAATAGCTATGCTCGGTGTAACCATGGGCGTCAATTGCGCAATTTTATACGGTTTTGGTTTGGTTTTGGTTTTGGTTTAGTTTTGGTTTAGATTTGGTTTAGCTAGAAGTAAAAAAGCTATCGCGATATTTTTTTCTGAACGGTTAAATCGCACAATACAGAAAATTCGATCGAACGGACATCAAACGTTACGCCAACGTATCTTCCGAAATAAAGCTATATCGTTACCGTTAATATAATTTGCGCGATACGAATTGTGCATAACGTAACGTTTTTGGTTGTGGTTTTGTTTTGGTAGTATCGTTCAAACTTATGGCGATTGAGGCCCTGGGAGATATGATTCGAAACGACATAATACTTACGGCATACAACCAAGGCTATTGGTATAGCACTCAAGAGTCTAACTAACTTACAAATGGACTGGTCACATCTGTCGCAGAACTGATGACGGTTGTAGCAAATGGGTTCTTGAGTGGAGACCACGTTTGGACGAAGGGCAACCCGCTCTGCTATAAGGCGAGACAATCTGCGTAAGGTGGAATGGACTGGATGCAAAAAGTACAGAAGCGACATCGGTGGCGTGGTTTCGAAGAAGCCTATTTAAAAGACCAAACAAACTGCGGAAACAATCCAATTGCAATCTTCTTAAATGGACAATGACTCAATATACAATGTACTCGTCGCAAAAATATTCATAATTACAAAGTCATTAACATCGGAACCGTTCAACTAGCGTGCAAAATGGCGAGAAAGATCGTTTTCGCGAGCACGCAAGCCGAAGACAGGTCACACAAGAGCGCCGACCCAGAAACGAAGCAAATAGCAATCTGATTCAAGCTCTATAGAAACACACTTCGCATACCATACCTACATCACCTGGGCTTTGTTAATGAAAATATTCAGGGTTGTGAAAATGTTAAAATATGCTAAATGCTCGTACAATTTCCTTTACTGTATTGCTGAATATGGAATGGCTTCTTCAAATCGAAGTGGGACATTTGTGGTTTGGTTTCTTCATAAAACTAGCACTTTACAAACAAACTGAGCTAAGGACTTTAAAAAAAAACGGAGCTTAGGGATTGAATAGGCTATTGAGTAAAATTGTCGACCATCGATAGATAAATACATAATATGCTCACGGTTTGTGCCACGGGTAGGTATATGCAGAGACTTTTTATAGATTTTAAATTTTATATCATCTATCTATAATATTGTTTCCGGCCATTTTCTCTATTATACTCTTCTAAGCACCTGATGTTAACCGAATTCTATTGTAATGTATCTTGAGAAAAAACATGTTTTATTTATTATTATTATTTACCTATATCGTCCGAACTTGCCATTTTGCCAACTAAATATTTAGAAATATAATCACTAAGAACTTTTAAACAATAGGTAGGTACATATCGCGTCTATAAATTATTATGAAATTTATGACAATTATGAATCGATACGATAAATATTTACTATCGCCATACATACAACACACAAAGAGCCCACCCCACGACAAGCTTTTCCATTTCGTCTACATTTATAAGTACAAATATCAATAGATTATTTTGACTTGAATAGGTATTAGATATGAAAATATCTAGTATGACCAACGGAAGATAAGCCTTTTCAATTTAGTCTTTTCCTCTAGTGCAATATTGTTCCAAAGAAAGAACATTACTAGACAACAATAAAATTTCATGAAGCAAAACGAAAGACAAAAGTAGAAGCATAAATAAACAAATGTCCTCAAAATTAGCAATAAAGACAACGCTTGTGCCACAATTCCGTTTTTCGATACCCCCACGCGTTCCGAGAACGCTTTTCAAGTGCCTATATATTTCCATAAGCCGAGATAACAATATTATTCAAGGAGTATTCGCTGACAGATCCGAGTTATAGAGTACTGTTTTGAAATTGCGCTTTAGCCAAACCCATATCAGAGTAAAGATAGGCAAAGACTTGCAGAGCCTGATGCGAGAATATCACCAACACATTTCGTAATGAACGTCGCTAGTGTGGTAATATTAGAACTATTCTAGGCACTCTTAGAACCGAAAGGGACAAACGACTGAGATTTGTAAGTGAAACTCCTGAGTCAATAGGAGCTACAAAATCCAGACTAGAAAATATAAACCAACAAATAGAGCACGCAAATCAGACTGTCTACAATTTTAAATAAAATAGTACACAACAATTACCTAGATTCTACATCGAGATTCTGACCCAATTCAACAACAATACAAAACACGTTGACCTATCGTTGACCAAAGAAATTGGCAAGCTTTATCCAACACGCAGGTTGAATCAGAACCTAACAATGATCGCCGAACTAGGCTACTGACCGTAATAGTTGCGACATCGACATCCGTACAACCTTCCGCACAAATTACAGTTGTATAATAATCTGGGGTTAACAGATTTGTAACGAAAGCCCATCGTCAGATGGTGGCCTTATGGTGACGACTGCAGTATAGTTCCAAGCATCGCAACGCGACATAACGCCTTTTCTCTCTTTCACTCGGCGCGTAACAGAGCGAGAAAATGCTTTGGATAACGTTGTCACGCGCATCATGCTAGAGTGCAGACCCTCGGGATTCCGATCTGCTACCATTGCATACAAATTAACCACAGCAAGCTAGTCCTTTTCATATACGTTTTTATCTGTTGAAGAAGTCTTGGGTGTCCCAGAAAACAAAAAATATTTTGTAAAGTCGTGAGGTTTTCAATGAAGTTTTACTAATGGATACGATTCAGACAGAACGGCCTCCAGTTCCTAAATCTTACTATACACCTAGACGTCGTAGGTGAGGTACTTATACAAATTTTTGTTGAATTTGAATGCCTGGATGACATAGCACGTGGAGTATGCGATGGAGGTGAACTGTACCGCTGAGTCACTGGCCCTAGTGGTAAACAATGAGGTACGCTATAAAGGCCCCGAGTTCCTTTACTTCCTATGCGTAATCTTGGCGTAACCAAATCAATAAAAGCGGTCTGTGGCTCTCGAATGGAATGTCCGTTTGCGAATTATTTTAGTTTTTATTTCCTTGACAGTTTCGTCTGGGCCAAATGGTGTTTTTGACAGGTTTCTTGGCGGTTCACTCCACCAGCACAGCGACCCAAACTGGGTTCTGGCTTCCGAAACAAGAGAACACCGCTTTTACTTTAAATTTTAGACAATAGATATGATGATCGGAGAAACATTATATTATGTAAGAATAGCTTAGTACGGACAACGATATTTTATTTCTAGAATATAGTTGAGTACCTACAGTCATAAATACGTACCGATCTTAAATCGAACGATGATGGAAAACATACGCAATATTAGCCCTTCTATTGCATTTCCATTATTCAATATCTAAAAACGAAGCAAATCCTTCTCGTTACCAAAACCACACTTCAAAACCGGCATGATAATTATTTTTATTTCTCAGAATTACGTCCGCCAATCGGGATGGTAAAAAAATGTACCGGCAGTTTAATAAACCATGAGAAACATAAATTACCCACCCGCATTTTAATTAGGCATGAACAAAGCATTTGATTAGTTGCTCACAAAAACTTTCAACAATAGCACCCACGTAGTCAAATTCCCGCGGTATAAGATCTTATTCTGTGATCATGGACTCCAAGGAAAGCAGAGGGAGGAAATATATTTTGTGATTTTTTATGTTATAGGGACCTTTCCCACGTGGTGTCCGGCTTAAAACAGCATAAACCCAGATGGGGTCTTAAAGAAGCGACTTTTCAGGCCTCGTCAACACTCTGATCCCCACAATGTTTGACTACCTGTTCGAGTCACAGCATTCGATCGTAGATATTATCCGCTGTTTTTTTTTTCGAAATGGCAATTACAGCATTACTCAGGGAGTATTGATTGCTTGCTGCAGACAATGGGGGAATGTTGGATCACACCAATTACGAAGAAGCGCCCTGGTAAGTTAACACCAGTGAAAGAACTTCGCAACCTGCCCAAGGGCACCCCGAGGAGAGACGGTACGAAACGAACCTCGACATTACACGGGGAATTAGGTGGCAGGGATTCGGTGAGAAAAATGTTTGTTTCCCCTTCCGTTACGTTAGATTCAGGAGTAAGGACGGAGTCTGTGAAGCGCACACACTTATGCACTTAATATCATGCGTGCCTGAATGCTTTTGTAACCAAGCAAAACTCGAAATCGACTAGCAGCGTCATCTTTATGGGGAAGGAAACTGCGAGAAATGGTCAGATATCACAAGAAAATAAGAATTATTGATGAATGATACCCACCAGTGAAATGGGACAGGTTTATAAACTTCATTCTCAATGAACTAGTCTAGGTGCTATAGATTACAGTAATACTGGAATTTATCGGATTGCCAGAGGTTTCTTTTTGTAAACTTTTTATGCTTGTAGGTACTACTAGACTTCGTCTCCATTTACTTTAAAAAATTATCCTATGAGCAAATCTCCAGCATATTAATCGAAACCCGTTCAGTCGTTTATGCGTTATTGAGTCAATTGATAAACATTCAAACATTGTCACAAACTACACATTTTCCAATATTAGTGGGATTTTATTCCTATTGGCGATTACCCTAGTGCCTATCTGAATTCCCGACTTCCACACCCCAGGAAGCCAATTCATAATACTCGTTGACTACCTAATCTCCTTACGACGATGGCAAATCAGCCTCAATATTTATTATTATTATTTGTGGTTGGGTTTATTGCAAGCAAGGGTCGTTATGTAACACTGCGACCATCGCTGATATTTTGTGTTCGCCCCAAGCTCACCCATATTTTACGCATACCTCCGAACTTATGGTATTTACTCTTCATCCTCGGGAATGCAGGTTTCCTCTCGATGTTTTCCTTCACCGCCAAGCTAGTAAATGATAAATACAACCGTACATACATTCCGAAGAACTTAGTGGTACAGGCCAGGAAACAAACCGCGGCATCGTGATTGAGGCGCTAGCTATCTTCCGTATGGGCTATCATCGCTCTTTTCAGCCTCAATAGCTTGCCGCCGACGCGACAGAAGAAGATTCCTATTGGCATCGAATATCGAATCGAATCCGAATATCTATCGGATTATTGGGTCGGTTTTGTGGTACGATGCAAAGTCTCAAAACTTCGTCGCTAAAGATGCATCTGTTCACTTCAGAATAATCCTTCAATCACAGGTAAGTGACCTCAAAGCGAGCAAAAACGAAGCCTCCTGCGCGAGTGAGTCACTGAACAAAAAGAAAGGACTAAAATCATAAAACTTGGAATTTATTTCGTTCGTACTCTGGAGAAAGTAAATGCCGTTCCTTTAGCGAGATTTAATAGAGCAACAATTTTCCTATACGCGATCGAAAATAAGATACGCGGTAGAATAATCGAAAGGAACTACTACAACAAGCTTTCGGGGTAGTCAGAAACGTTGCATAATTATAATCACCGACCAATTTTCATGTAGGTACCTAATTTATGAATCGATCTACAAGTTACGACATTTGATGTTTAAATATGATTTCCAGTTTTTTGACGAAAATTGTTGCTGATGTATATATTTATTTGTTTTTAACCGACGAAAAAACAAAAGACGGAGGAGGTTCTCAAGTCGACGCGTATATTTTTTGTTTTTTTTTATGAACACGCATAACTTTTTACAGAGTAGTGCGATTTTAATAATTTTTTTTTGTTTAGTAGGTCATACTTCAGAGGTGGTTCCATTTTAATTTGGTGAAGATCTTGGTATTGACGAAGCATTTTGCAGATGTGACGCTTGTTCTTTCTTATGCATTTAATTACAAATAAATTATGTTTTTTTGTTTATCAACTACTTTTAAATGAAATTAGAGCAAGGCTCACCCTTTGCATATTTAATTTGAGGATGAAACAACTTGTGAAGTGCTGGTAGTTATGTGTACTTTTGCTTACAATAACGCATATGAAATCGTTTCCCTTTGTTACTCGATTCACGCAAAAACTACTGAACCGATTTTGATGAAACATTTTATGTTTGATAGCTTATCATCTGACTTAAAATCTGGTATATAATTTATGCGGACGAAGATGCGGGTAAAAGCTCGTACTACCCGTTTGTTTGGAGTTGGCCGTCGATGACCGTTACAAAATTTCGTCACAGGCACATTAACTGGTCTCGTCGACAAAAAATAATATAACAAGCAAATAAAAATTTAAAATTAAAAGCGATATTAGTGATCGGGACGGACGTGTCGTACGTGGTTGCGTTGCTAAAGGTTATAAAATTGCGTTAAATAGGGTCTCTTAGGGGTGCGGTACGGTGAAGCGGGAAGGAAGGGAGCGGCCAACTCGAAGCAAATGACTAGTACTATTATAAAAATGTAAATTAAAAAAAGAAGTTTGTTTGTTTGATCGAGCATCACGCGAAAACTACTAAACTGGGTTTGATGAAACTTTGTTTGTTTGATAGCTTATGATTTGACTTACAATCTGGTATATAATTTGTGCGGACGAAGTTGCAGGTAAACTCTAGTGTTTTATATATTTATTTATTCTATAGAAACAAATTGCTAAAATCCTGCTAGCATTAAAAAAATAAACTAAATAGAAAGAAATATTCGTGAATATTCTGAGTTTTACTGCTTCAGGGAAAATTTTAAGTTTACTGCTGTAGGTCGAATTCTGAGTTTTACGCAAAATTCTGTGTTTTTACTGTTTTAGGCTTCTTAAATAAACCCAAAAAATATTGTGGTGTGATCTATTCCTAACCACAAAACTACACACAATGAACACTGTAACTGAGATAAAATAAAATAATGCTTTCATTAAATTGTTAATAGACATCAACATTAATCAAACAACATAAAACTTTAACCCAGGATGTTTCTGTCTGTATAGTGCGAGTGATTGTGTTCTAGATAAAAACACAAACAAAATATTATGTGTTGTTGGATTAAATAAATGAATGAATGTTCGATTTTACATTGCCATTGGACTACATTATTATGATGTGAATTTGTTTAGATTTTATATCTTGGACATTGTCTCACAGATCATCTATAATAGTCCCATAATGACATATCGGTGCGGCGGCATTTCGTCTAGACTTGTATTTTGATGACTAGAGAATGATATAGAATACATGTTATACTACAGGGTGAAATTGATATCATTAGCATTTTTTTAAACTAAGAGTCTACCCATCAAACTGAACAACTTTTACTATAGGAGCAAACACGCTAGGAGCAAAAAAAAAATCTGCTGTTCCATACTAAACTTCACCCGCCGCCGCTGCCTACTCGACTCAAATGTATGCAACAGAACAGCTGATTGTTTTTTTGCTCTGATCTGTTTGCTCCCATAGTAAAAGTTGTACAGTTTGATGGGTAGACTCTTAGGGTCAGCGCACACCCAGCGTAAAACTGTTCGAGCATGCGCGAGCAGATTTCATTGATTCAATTGATAATGAACTCTATTCCCATTGAAATAAAGTTGAAAATAGCTTGCAAGGGATTAAATCCCTTCAGCGTCTGTTCGAGTATGCTCGCGTATGCTCCTCGCGGCGACGGGAGCAGTCGCGAGCATGCGCGCGGATGCTCGCGCATGCTCGAGCATGTTCGAGCATACGCCCGTGTCGATGCTTGCGATCCGTCGTAAGTGTTGCCACCTCGGCCGGTTTCGTACTAAATCTAGCATATTTTTTAACTACTTTAGCCCGAAAAGGGCAATTTACTACAGATAATATTATACAACGTGTTAATGAATTAACGCAAAACTAAAAAGCAGTTTGTTTAGAATCGATAGCAGAATCGAATTATCATGGTTTCAACATAGGTAATTTTTAATTTACTAAACCCGATGTCAACCCACCCCACGGGCACACTCACCCTACTTACTACCGTACGTTAGCGCTTTCTTTCAGTGCTGAAATGATAACAAATCATTTTTGCCTCCGAACTTAAAATGCGAATAACTTTAAATTTTAAGTATCAAAATAATGAAATTATTGTTTCAATCTAATTCTTTTGTTATAAATCAGTTGGGGTGTATGAGGTTTTGCACTAATTTATTAACACGTTGTATAATAATCGAACTCTTTTTGAAAATACAAAGAAAATCTGAAAGGTCGAAGCAGATAAGGCCGGTTCACACAGAAAGCGGTTCCGGAGGCGGTCCGGAGGCGGGATTGTTGTAATGTACGAGTTTATATGCACCCTGCCACACAGAAAACCGGGCCGGGAGCGGCGCGGTGCGGCCGGTACCGCGCAGAACACAGGCGGCGGCGGCGCGGGACCGGAGGCGGCGCGGAGGCGGCCGCGGCCGTTGTATTCCATTGTAGTCAATGCGAGGTGTCACACAGAGCGGAAGCGGGCGCGTCCAAAGAGAATGGAATCACTACGGCGCGTCGCGGTCCGGAGGCGGTATTTACCGCACTGTCATCTTGTATTTTTCCACGATTTTTTTTAAGAAATCGCTTTACGGCACCGGATTCTAGTCCTTTTGTGCCACTAGTATTATTTTATTTTCCTTTTGTTATAGAACGTTACGAACTTTTTTCTATCTAAACCGTTGCTTCCAAAAACGATAACTGAGGATCCGCGTGGACTCCAAACACAAATCTGCAATGGTAGCATGCCAACCCGCGATAGCCGTGATACGGCTTTATCACGTCTTTTATCTCGTTCGTTCGCGCGCAAAAGAACGAGATAAAAGACGTATCACGGCTATCGCGGGTTGGCATGCTACCAGTGCTGATGTTAGATTTGAGAAAAGTGGCCGCCATCTTGAACTTTTTTGTTTCTTAGCCGATTGCTCCCAAAATCGTTATCTGGGGGTCCGCGTGGACTCCGAACACGAATCCGATGTCAGATTTGAGAAAAGTGGCCGCCATCTTGAACTTTTTTGTTTCTCAACCGATTGCTTCCAAAATCGATATCTGGGGGTCCGCGTGGACTCCGAACACGAATCCGATGTCAGATTTGAGAAAAGTGGCCGCCATCTTGAACTTTTTTGTTTCTCAACAGGTTGCTTCCAAAATCGATATCTGGGGGTCTGCGTGGACTCCGAACACGAATCCGATGTCAGATTTGAGAAAAACGGCCGCCATCTTGAACTTTTTTGTTTCTCAACCGATTACTTCCAAAATCGATATCTGGGGGTCCGCGTGGACTCCGAACACGAATCCGATGTCAGATTTGAGAAAAGTGGCCGCCATCTTGAACTTTTTTGTTTCTCAACCGATTGCTTCCAAAATCGATATCTGGGGGTCTGCGTGGACTCCAAACACGAATCCGATGTCAGATTTGAGAAAAATGGCCGCCATCTTGAACTTTTTTGATTCTCAACCGATTGCTTCCAAAATCGATATTTGGCGGTCCGCGTGGACTCCGAACACGAATCCGATGTCAGATTTGAGAAAAACGGCCGCCATCTTGAACTTTTTTGTTTCTCAACCGATTGCTTTCAAAATCGATATCTGAGGGTCCGCATGGACTCCGAACACGAATCCGATGTTAGATTTGAGAAAAGTGGCCGCCATCTTGAACTTTTTTGATTCTCAACCGATTGCTTCCAAAATCGATATCTGGCGGTCCGCGTGGACTCCGAACACGAATCCGATGGCGATGTCAGATTTGAGAAAAATGGCCGCCATCTTGAACTTTTTTGGTTCTCAACCGATTGCTTCCAAAATCGATATCTGGGGTCCACGTTGACTCCGAACACGAATCCGATGTCAGAGTTGAGAAAAGTGGCCGCCATCTTGAACTTTTTTGTTTCTCAACCGATTGCTTCCAAAATCGATATCTGGGGGTCCGCGTGGACTCCGAACACGAATCCGATGTCAGATTTGAGAAAAATGGCCGCCATCTTGAACTTTTTTGATTCTCAACCGATTGCTTCCAAAATCGATATCTGGCGGTCCGCGTGGACTCCGAACACGAATCCGATGGCGATGTCAGATTTGAGAAAAATGGCCGCCATCTTGAACTTTTTTGTTTCTCAACTGATTGCTTCCAAAATAGATATCTGGGGGTCTGCGTGGACTCCAAACACGAATCCGATGTCAGATTTGAGAAAAGTGGCCGCCATCTTGAACTTTTTTGTTTCTCAACCGATTACTTCCAAAATCGATATCTGATGGTCCGCGTGGACTCCAAACACGAATCCCATGTCAGATTTGAGAAAAGTGGCCGCCATCTTGAACTTTTTTGTTTCTCAACCGGTTGCTTCCAAAATCGATATCTGGGGGTCTGCGTGGACTCCGAACACGAATCCGATGTCAGATTTGATAAAAGTGGCCGCCATTTTGAACTTTTTTGTTTCTCAACCGATTGCTTCCAAAATCGATATCTGGGGCTCCACCTGGACTCCGAACACGAATCCGAAGTCAGATTTGAGAAAAGTGGCCGCCATCTTGAACTTTTTTGTTTCTCAACCGATTGCTTCCAAAATCGATATCTGGGGGTCTGCGTGGACTCCAAACACGAATCCGATGTCAGATTTGAGAAAAGTGGCCGCCATCTTGAACTTTTTTGTTTCTCAACTGATTGCTTCCAAAATAGATATCTGGGGGTCTGCGTGGACTCCAAACACGAATCCGATGTCAGATTTGAGAAAAGTGGCCGCCATCTTGAACTTTTTTGTTTCTCAACCGATTACTTCCAAAATCGATATCTGATGGTCCGCGTGGACTCCAAACACGAATCCCATGTCAGATTTGAGAAAAGTGGCCGCCATCTTGAACTTTTTTGTTTCTCAACCGATTGCTTCCAAAATCGATATCTGGGGGTCCGCGTGGACTTCGAACACGAATCCGATGTCAGATTTGAGAAAAGTGGCCGCCATCTTGAACTTTTTTGATTCTCAACCGATTGCTTCCAAAATCGATATCTGGCGGTCCGCGTGGACTCCGAACACGAATCCGAAGTCAGATTTGAGAAAAGTGGCCGCCATCTTGAACTTTTTTGTTTCTCAACCGATTGCTTCCAAAATCGATATCTGGCGGTCCGCGTGGACTTCAAACACGAATCCGATGTCAGATTTGAGAAAAGTGGCCGCCATCTTGAACTTTTTTGTTTCTAAACCGATTGCTTTCAAAATCGATATCTGAGGGTCCGCATGGACTCCAACCACGAATCCGATGTCAGATTTGAGAAAAATGGCCGCCATCTTGAACTTTTTTGATTCTCAACCGATTGCATCCAAAATCGATACCTGAGGGTCCGCGTGGAATCCAAACACGAATCTAATGTCAGATTTGAGAAGTTATCAGTTAGTCAGTTATTGATTTTGGAAGCAATCGGTTGAGAAACAAAAAAGTTCAAGATGGCGGCCACTTTTCTCAAATCTGACATGGGATTCGTGTTTGGAGTCCACGCGGACCATCAGATATCGATTTTGGAAGTAATCGGTTGAGAAACAAAAAAGTTCAAGATGGCGGCCACTTTTCTCAAATCTGACATCGGATTCGTGTTTGGAGTCCACGCAGACCCCCAGATATCTATTTTGGAAGCAATCAGTTGAGAAACAAAAAAGTTCAAGATGGCGGCCACTTTTCTCAAATCTGACATCGGATTCGTGTTTGGAGTCCACGCAGACCCCCAGATATCGATTTTGGAAGCAATCGGTTGAGAAACAAAAAAGTTCAAGATGGCGGCCATTTTTCTCAAATCTGACATCGGATTCGTGTTTAGAGTCCATGCGGACCCTCAGATATCGATTTTGGAAGCAATCGGTTGAGAATCAAAAAAGTTCAAGATGGCGGCCACTTTTCTCAAATCTGACATCGGATTCGTGTTCGAAGTCCACGCGGACCCCCAGATATCGATTTTGGAAGCAATCGGTTGAGAAACAAAAAAGTTCAAGATGGCGGCCACTTTTCTCAAATCTGACTTCGGATTCGTGTTCGGAGTCCACGCGGACCGCCAGATATCGATTTTGGAAGCAATCGGTTGAGAATCAAAAAAGTTCAAGATGGCGGCCATTTTTCTCAAATCTGACATCGGATTCGTGGTTGGAGTCCATGCGGACCCTCAGATATCGATTTTGAAAGCAATCGGTTTAGAAACAAAAAAGTTCAAGATGGCGGCCACTTTTCTTAAATCTGACATCGGATTCGTGTTTGAAGTCCACGCGGACCGCCAGATATCGATTTTGGAAGCAATCGGTTGAGAAACAAAAAAGTTCAAGATGGCGGCCACTTTTCTCAAATCTGACTTCGGATTCGTGTTCGGAGTCCACGCGGACCGCCAGATATCGATTTTGGAAGCAATCGGTTGAGAATCAAAAAAGTTCAAGATGGCGGCCACTTTTCTCAAATCTAACATCGGATTCGTGTTCGAAGTCCACGCGGACCCCCAGATATCGATTTTGGAAGCAATCGGTTGAGAAACAAAAAAGTTCAGTCATCGATTCCAGAGCCGTTAAAAAAAAAGCGGCGCCGCCCCGCCGCCGCTTTGGATGTCACACCGGCCGCCTCCGCGCCGCTACCGCGCCGCGCGGACCCTGTGTGGCAGGCTCCGGAACGCCTTCGCTTTCCGCAAAACCGCCGCCGGCCCGCTTTCCCGCAAAACCGCCTCTGTGTGAACCGGCCATTAGTAGGTTTTCAAATTGTTCATATTCCATTTTATAGTTCCTAGCCATAAAATAACTGTCCCTAGAACTTTAAACCGTAACACAGCACTTTTCCTGCTCTTGCTCCTCTTCCTCTGCTAGTAACCCAATAATTACCAAATCCCAGTCCACCATACTTTAAAATTACTCTTCGCACGTCTTTACTTTAAAATATTGTAAACACAACTGCAAAATTCACTGTCAACTGTAGCAACACGGGAGCATCCGCGAGACTGTTCGAACACGCGCGAGCATGCTCGCGCATGCTCGAGCATCCGCCGCTGCCGCCGGCGGATTTCGCCTCTGCCGCCGGCGGATTTTGCCGCTAGGTGTGCGCGACTGCAAAGAACATGCTCGAGCATGCGCGAGCAGATTTACGCTGGGTGTGCGCTGACCCTTAGTTTAAAAGCTTGCCAATGATATAAATTTCACCCTGTATTCATATATAAACGTTCATATCACCTACAAATATTTGCCCCTTGCGCGATTCCAACCAGAGACCCTTGCTCAACCAGCAGGTTCACTACCAACTGAGTTATTGAGCTGTCAAATACCACCGTCTTGATCACAAACATTCTAATGAAGTACCTAACTAACAATCTTGTTAGTACCTTCAAGGAAATTTTAATCAATGCCACAGAATAGGTAATAGTATATAGTTCTACATACAGAACGGCCACTCCCCGCCCCCCTCTGACTTCAGATACCTCACCCCCCCTCACACTGTCTGTGGTAACTTGAGGGAAGCCGAGCAAGGGAATGCAGTCAGGCGCGCGCACCCGTTGGATTTGACTACATAAAATATATTTTATTTTTCTCCTCACAGTAAAAATAAACGCTGGAAAATAACGCTAAATTCAAATTTTCTATGATTCTTTAGCTTAAAAACTATTTTTAATAACAGAATGAACCATAAAAAGTAACAAAATGTATAATGTAGTTCATACGATGCGTGTTAAGTCAACCCTACACATATGTCATGCACAATTTTCGCAAAGTGCGCATGTGCGAACGTCATCATGTCAAATCTAAAACGTTGTTTGAAGTGCCGGACCTGTGTCAATGCCCTACATTAAAATATTAGAGTGGACTCTGCAGGATTAGCAAGGCAGTAAATTTATTAACTGTCTCAGTTAATTCAAGACAGTGCATTCAAATCAAATCAAATACTTATTTTTTTTTTACACCAAAACATAAACAGTAAAATATAGAGAAAAAAATACAAGAGGCACAAAATAAGGCGCCATGTCCATTCCATTCTGTTTCTGTGCATAAAAAGAACCATAAATAAAAAGGGGCTCCGTTTCTTTAATTTATAAATTAACGAGCTTTTACCCGCGACTCCGTCCGCATAAATTATATACCAGATTTTAAGTCAGATGATAAGCTATCAAACAAAAAAGTTTCATCAAAATCGGTCCAGTAGTTTCTGTGTGATACTCGAACAAACAAACACCCAAACAAACGAACAAACAAACAAACAAACAAACAGACAGACAAAAAGTTCAAAAATTTGTGATTTGGAATTAGGGAAGCCTAAAAACCATATCGTAATCTTTTTTTTGTAAATATCTTCAATGTACAGACACACTTCTGTTACAGTTTTATAATAGTTTAGATGGAATTTTTCTTGCTAGCACCGCCTTTCTGCCAATGTCAGTCAAGTAGTTTGTGGATGTATCTTTCCCAATCTAAGTGATTGTGTTTTGAGAAAAAAACATGTTTGAGAAAAGAGATGGTGGAGACTCGTAGCAAGTTCAAACATGAACCTCGCGGAAATGCAGTGCTAACGCACAAGCAAGAGTCCTTTAATTCTAAATTTAAAAAAAAGAAGAACGCATGTGCATTACTGAGTGAGTGCGGGCGAGACAGCAACGCTAACTTCCCAACATTTATACGCCACGGTTAGGTTAAAATTGGTGGGGGGCAGCGAGTGTCTCTACTGTATCAACTGTATGTAGTACCAGTAATTATAGTACTCTGTGGTAGTACTAGATACTCTTTCTTATACTGTGCTAAGGCTGCCTGGAAGAGATCATATTGTATTTATAATGATAAAACATGTAGTATAATTCTGGTGATGTGCTAAAAAATAATTAAAAAGTTTGCATGCATCTTGAAATGAAAGTGACACGAAATGAGAGTGAAAATTGCGTAGAAAGAGAAAGTATATACATAGTCTAAGGAAAATTGGCTGAAAGAACCAAAACCTTTACATGAATGAAAAAAAAAAAAAAACTTCTTCCATTTTTGAAATGCTGTCATGCAAGAGCCAAAATTTGACATTATAATAACAATAAAACTTCTAGGGTAATGTAAACACTAAACTTTCCGAATTTTACTTTTATATCTCATGCAAAACCGCCGTTGATGCCAAGGAACAATATTTTCTTACTCATGTGCCCTAGTGCTTGAAGGCGAACTAAGAAATTATCGGCGAATGCTAGAAATACACAGGTAGAAAAACGCTGCAAATCTATCAAGATCTTCAGAAAAACCACACCTAACTATTAGCGAACACCGTCAGGTAAATAATCATCAAATATATTTTCCAATCAAGAAAATTGCCGAGTGTTCTTACCTCTTTGACGACATTTCCTCAGTCATTTTTGCTGTTTCTGTTATTATAGATGGCACAAAAACAAACTAAAGTTCATTATCTTAATCGAAACGAAAGAAGGATGTTTTGATTAGTTCATTAAAACACAAAATTATTAACACAAATTATGCACAATGCACATGCATCGCGTAAGCAGCTGTGGCACAGATTAAAATTTTTCGTACTATTTTTGACGGATAGCTGTCAAAAGCCACTTTATTTTAGCGATATTTTGGTTTCAATGATCTGCTAAAAAGAGACGGCGCTATACAAAATGATGTACTTTCTATCTTTTTGACACTGATGATGACCTCCAATAAAATGCGACAAAATCGCAGTCATTTTACGTTTCGTTCTACGCATCATTAGGTCAGACAATTTCAAATTTTTGTAAAAAGTTTACTTTTAAAATCATTTCTAGCTATATCACGCAGCTTCTTTTCCCAATTTCTGTGATTTTATCCTAGATAAGTTCTTAAGTTTTTAGGAATTCGCTGTAGGTACATGAAACTTTAGATCAATGTGGAAACTCTATTCGCCTTTTTCTTTCGATCCCATTACGTTGCCATGACAACATCGTTTCATCAACAAACCCGTGGCCAATGGCCGTGTTCAAAATTCTTGTGTTTACAGTCTGTCAAGTTCCAATGCAACCACGAAAGAATTTTCCTTATCGATTAAACTTTTGTAGTTAAATATCGGATAAATGTAAGGGAACAACGTAGTTGCAAGTGTGCTCAATAGAAAATGTTCAAGAATACTTTTCAGTCGGGTTTCCTGTCAATTCTTTACAGCATAGGTAGCAAACCTTTGCAAATTTGGGATAAGAAAGTTCGAAATGGGCACATAAAGAGGATAACAGACAATGATATTCAGAGTTTGGTGCTCGAAATCGTGGGCACGAATGTTAGCACCACATACATTACGTGCCCGGCGGATCCGAAGAAGACCCTCGGAATAAAGCTGCCATTCCTGGTTATGATAATAAAAAACCTTAAAAAGTACTTCACCTTCGAAGTTCAAGTGAGTACAAACAAACCACTTCATAAAATACAGCTTTTAAAAACTTTACATTTAAAAGTTAGGTTATTAAACTAAAAACATAACCTTACTTTTCAGGTATTGGATGACAAGAATGTACGAAGAAGGTTCAGAGCGAGCAACTACCAGTCGACGACTCGAGTGAAACCCTTCATCTGCACGATGCCGATGAGACTCGATGAAGGCTGGAACCAAATCCAGTTCAACCTCGCAGACTTCACTAGGCGAGCTTATGGGACCAACTATGTGGAAACGCTGCGGGTGCAAATACACGCAAACTGTCGCATCAGAAGAGTGTACTTCTCCGACAGATTGTACTCCGAAGACGAACTTCCAGCCGAGTTCAAACTCTTCCTTCCCATACAAAATAAAGTTAAGACCGCTGTTGCAACATAAAATCTTAATACAAAACCTATGGAGTTGTCGTTATTATAGTAAATGTACTTTTAAGTCTTATTTTTTATTTTCTATTCTTATTGTACTGCTTTACATCCCTTTATTAGATATGAAGTCTTTTTTGTAATTCAACAATAAATGTGCACACAACAATCGGTTATTTTGATATTTATAGGGACTGCTAACTATAGCATCCCGCTTCATGAATCATGCATAATCATAAAGTTATTATACCTGTCGGAATAGAGTAACTGACATGAGTTGTCAAATGAAACCGTTTTTTGTGCATTTGTCGGCACTTATCGGCACCCTAAAAAAACTTCGAGTTCTGTGTATAATTGTGAATCTAACGTGAAATCGTAGGTAATTTAATGAAATAGTGTTAGTATATTTCACAAAATAATCTACGACTTCACTTTAGATTCACTAATTATTCATAGAGCACGAATATTTACCCAGTCGATTGTGCTGACAAGTTCCCAAAAACGGTTCTATTGCCTCGCGTCACGTATCTCTTTCTATTATACAGTGGCGCCGCTAGGTACATCTCGCTCTCTCAGCTGTCAGTTCCTCTATATGATTGCATAATATCAGGAAGGTGGCATAGGTATTGTGAATTGTCTCATGAATATTATAATAATTATTATTATTGACTTGATTCTAGTCATTTTTCCTATTTAGGTCAGAAGCAGTACCTATGGTTTTGTTAAATCAATACTAATCTTCAGTATTTTGATATTGATTTAACAAAACCATGAATAATGTTGATGTGCAATCAGCACATCTGGGATTCAAGTTAAAACTAAAAAAAACATTTATGATCTAAAGAACTACTACAAGTCAAGTAGCCGGAGTGTGAAATCCACAAGAAAACTTATATTATAGGAAACTGCAACACCCCTAGAGAAGTTGTCATTTTTCATTTTTAGGGTTCCGTACCCAAGGGTGAAAACGGGACCCTATTACTAAGCCTACGTTGTCCGTCCGTCCGTCCGTCCGTCCGTCTGTCCTACATATTTAGGGCTGTAACTTTTGAACCGTAATAGCTAGATAGCTGACATTTTCTCAGATTATGCGTTATTACGGCGGATTTGTTAACAAATTAACCCAGTAAAATTAGATAAATCAGAAGAAATAATTTCCGGAGTTTTGGAACTTTTTTTAAACGTTCCTTTGGTACGTAATATTGAAGAAAAAAAAAAGTCCTGGTGAGGGGGGGGTGAGGTGAGCTCGAGGAAGGGGGGGGCTCTAAAGGTGAGTTTTTTCAGTTTTTCGCTTATTTCTTGAAATCTGAAAGTCGTATCGAAATATTTTGTATTGACAAATTAAACCTAACAAAATTTACTAAAAAATAAATGGTATGCATTTTTGTCATAGGACTTAACCTTTGAGGGCTAAGGGGCCGAGAAAGTAACGGAATTTCAAAAATTATGAAATTTGTATGGCGACCCTCATGAAAGTTAAAGATAAAAACAAAATAATTTCATATTCTTAATCAGCAGCCCCGAAAACCCCCAGATACAAATTTTCAGTCGGTTCAGGGAACCCTTAAAGGCTGCATTGGCGTTTGAAATTTCCATTGCAGCCATCTTGGATATCGCAATTTTGGATTTTTTTCACCGGCGACCAAATCTGACCAGGGTCTTCTATGACGATTGTTCGAGGTCCATAACCCTATCTGTCATAGTTTCCGCGGGCCGTTGACCTCATCCATCAGGAGTCGACCATCCGAGGAAGTCAAAGTTTTCCCTGTATCACCAAGGCATCCATATGATGATCCCCAAATGTCGTCCATGTACCGGAAGGGGAACCCGAAGATCAGTTGGAGGTATCTGGTTGACCCCCACCTCCCCCCCCCCACATAGATATTACATAAATACCCGTATAATTGTTCACCGGGTTTCCCCCATTCAACGTATAGTAAAATTATTTTAGGGATCATCATAAGGATGCCCTGGCGATAAAAATAATATTTCGACTTCCTCAGAAGGTCGACTCCTGATGGATGAGGTCAACAGCCCGCGGAAACTATGACAGATAGGGTTATGGACCTTGAACAATTGTCATAGAGGACCCTGGTCAGATTTGGTTGGAGGTGAAAAAAATCCAAAATTGCTATATCCAAGATGGCTCCAATGGTATTTCAAACGCCAATGCAGCCTTTAAGGGTTCCCCGAACCGACTGAAAATTTGTATCTGGGGGTTTTCGGGGCTGCTGATTAAGAATATGAAATCATTTTGTTTTTATCTTTAACTTTCATGAGGGTCGCCATACAAATTTCATAATTTTTGAAATTCCGTTACTTTCTCGGCCCCGTAGCCCTCAAAGGTTAAGTCCTATGACAAAAATGCATACCACTTGTTTTGTACGAAATTTTGTAAGGTTTAATTTGTCTATACAAAATATTTCTATACGACTTTCAGATTTAAAAAAATAAGCCAAAAACTGAAAAAAGTCACCTTTAGAGCCCCCCCCCCCTTCCTCGAGCTCACCCCCCCCCCCCCCCTCCTCACCAGGACTTTTTTTTTTCTTCAATATTACCAATAGTACCAAAGGAACGTTTAAAAAAAGTTTCAGAACTCCGGAAATTACTTCTCCTGATTGGTATATTTCAGCTTAATTTTACTGGGTTAAATAATAAAAATGTCAAAACGTTAAAAATTAAGGGGGGTTCTCAACAAGAAACTAGTTTTTATCAACGTTTTTTCTTCTCGCTCTATAGTAAAAACGGTAATACATACAAGCGTCAAACTTAGTGTGATTATAGAGCAAACTCTACAGAATAACAACAAATACTAAAAATCGGCCAAGTGTGAGTTGGTCTCGCGCTAAAGGTCCCGGACAAAAAGTTTCTTTTCTCAGATAATAATGTTGCGTTCTGTGGTGGTGTGGTACGGAACCCTCGGTGCGCGAGTAGCCCGACTCGCACTTGACCGGTTTTATTTTTATCTTGGTTTTCGGTAATATAAAAGGATCTCTACTTTTTACGGCTAAAGAAATAGAATAGGTTGACAGAGAGAGTCGTGGAGAGACGGGCCATCCGCCACCGAATCACTGCCTCCTATGTCTAATGGTTAAGAGCAGTATTGGGCTCTTGACACGTAGGGTGTGGGTTCGATTCCCACGGCCGGCGGGCACCTAGTGAAATTGTTACTTTGTGCGTTTTTCCCCAGTTGGTTAGGACATTGCAGGCTGAATCACCTGATTGTCTGAAAAATAAAGATGATTCCGTGCTTCGGATGGCACGTTAAGCTGTTGGTCCCAGTTATACTATCTCTGGTGATAGTCGCTACCTTAGTTTTAAGGTCGCTACATTAACAATATGACAACAGGGCTTGCTGCCCACACGATAAGAAGAATTTATTCACAGTCCGCCGCGCCGCCGCCTTGCTTGGTTCATGGTTCAGACTTCTAATCCAATGCAGGCAGACAACATTTGAAGTAGAGCCTAATATAAAAGAGGTTGCCGGGCTTTTGGATTCTGGAATGGTCTTTACAGCAATTACAGCTCCCGACCTAAATCACCTACTTGGTGGATAGTAGTTCTTTCTTTTCCTTGTATCTCAAAGGAAGGACCAACCTTGTATGCTTATTGCTTGTATCTTGTCCTGTCTTGAAAAGATTTTATTTTCAGCAAGTCCCAAGAAAAAAGACATAAATCGATCGACTCATAAATTAATCGGTATAGAAGCGGTCTATAACATGAAATAACGGAACATCACTATTCACTACCACAGACTACTGATATGTAGCTAGGCAAGCTACAGTACGACAGAGAAATTTTCACTTAGTTCCAACAGGTCCGTTGTGGCGCTGCTGTCGTCAAGCTAATTTGTATTTGTATAATTTGTATAGAACTCACTCATAGTTATAGGTATCTTATCTATACAGTGATTCCAGAATGCAAAAATAGGGATATTTGACCAAGAAACGAAATAATTAACGATATTATTATGCGCAAGACAGCTCAGCTGAAGTGGGACTGGGCCGGACATGTCAGTCGCATGGATTTGGAAAGATGGGCCAAAATCACCACAGACTGGGTTCTCCAGGATGGCCGCCGTCGTCGAGGTAGACCCAGAAAAAGGTGGAGAGACAACTTGGATGCCTTCTTGGAGAGTTGGCCAGTAGTTGCACACAACAGAGAGGATTGGAGAGTAGAAGGGGAGGCCTTTTCCCAGCAGTGGGACACTGAACAGGCTACGTAAAAAAAAAAATTTTTATGTCATGCGCTGCCTTCATCCAAAATGGACGTCCACTGCTGGACATAGGCCTCCCCCCCCAAGGATCGGTCGTTATGGCGATCCTTGGGGGAGGCCTATGTCCAGTAGTGGACGTCCATTGGCTGAGATGATGATTATTATGTCATGTAATGGAGTGCTTCTCAAGGATTCCCAACTCAAGCGAAAATACCAAGAAAAATACCTTCTGACGAGAATTTCATTGGTCTGACGCAACAACAACACGGCATGACTCTGCTGCCTGCTGCTGCATTTTAATATGGCGTCCTATGACGGCGTTTCGAGAGAAAATGTGGCTGCAGCGCCACACGGACCTATCGGAACTAAAGCTGTCCTTGGTTGGCCTACTAATCCAAAGAAAGATGACTGACATGACATAATTTTATCTTTTATCTATGGAAAGATGGCGGTGACTGTCGATAATATATTTCGAAAATCGTTTTTTGTATTGTTTTTAGCGTTATTAGTAACAAAATGTAGTGGCAACGATATTCTAGGATGTGGCGGATTTGTTAAAAGCCATGTCAGCTTGGATTTCTCTAAAATCGAGATCGGCCTGTAAGTTAACCTCGCACGATTTTCTAATTAGATTTTCCTTCGTAATTTACCTTTATTTACCTTGCTAAACTAGTTTATAGCTGTAGAAAAGTGACTAGAACCAATCAGAATTATAATCAGCGTGATTTTAAGTCAGTAATTTCGCAAATGATGCATTTTCAGGTATACCAAAGCAGGAAGTCTAAAGGAGCGCACAGAATGCGCTCCGAACAATGGTTACTACTTTTTACCGTTGTACGAGAAAGGGGAATACGTTCTGAAGGTCCATCCACCACCAGGATGGAGCTTTGAGCCCTCGCAGGTCGACCTAGTCGTCGACGGGGTCACGGACCAGTGTTCCACCGGCCAGGACGTAAACTTTGCGTTCAACGGGTTCGGTATAACGGGTAGAGTGATCACGGCTGGCCAGAAACAGGGTCCTGGCGGGATCTCCGTGCAGCTGGTTGATGATAAGGGTGTGCAGAGAGATACGGTGACCACTGTCGGTGGAGATTTTCATTTCACTCCAGTTATACCGGGGAAATATACTGTGAAGGCTTCTCATCCAAGGTAAGAATTACGTTATGTGTAAGTTACAGAGTTTTAGCAACAATATTTTACAACTCTTGATAGGCTCTGAAGGTGCTGTCTTCACCATTATAGGCATGCTTTTTACCAAAACCCTTGAAAAATGTTGTCAAGACCTTTTTACCCGACTGTGCGACACAAAGGAAGGGTAATGTGTTTATGCTATTTATACTAGATATTGGCAAAATCATCAACACTGAGATAAAACCACAGAATAGAAATTTTATGGTTTCTCTTATTAATTCCTAAAACCTATTTTCTAATTTCTATATACCTACCCAAAGAAGTATTTTAAAAAGGTTTTGGAATGATATTTCTGACTATCCTGGATGTATGGTTTTGTATCCTATTAATATAAAAAATCTGAAAGTTTGTGACAATGTTTGTGACTCTAATCACTCTGATCTGAATGAAATTTGGCACACAGATTGAATCATTGACGGTGTAATGGGTGTTAGACCACCATACGTGCCCAATGCGGATTGGTAGACTTCACATACACATCGGAATTTCTTCTTCAACGTATGCAGGTTTCTACACAATGTTTTCCTTCACTGTTCAGAGTAGTCCGTAGTATGTACATAAGTTAGAAAAACTCATAGGTACATGGCGTGGCCTCAAGATTGAGTTCCCATGGCTCTCTGCAACGCGCCACCGACGCTCATTCCATGTTCCAGATTTACATGTTGGATACTTTTTAAAATCAACATTGACAAAGTCACAGGCAAAATCTAGGTTGATGTGTAAGTACCCATCTACAATTTAAACAAATGGTTCACAATATTTTCAGATGGAAGTTGGAGCCATCGCAAGCAGTGGTCCAAGTGAAAGAGGGCAACACAGCCCTGCCCGTCGGCGTCTTAGCTGTGAAGGGCTACGATGTGAAAGGCTCCATTACTTCTTATGGCAGCCCTATCAGTGGAATTTATGTTCTGCTTTACTCTAAGGAGGTAAAGCACTTATATCATTTGTATTGTAGCATATTATGAATGGAGTTAACCGGCGAAATTGAATCAGAAATAAAGTGATTTGCTGAGGAACCAGGTAAACTGACATAGCGCCAAAAATTTCTAAACTCAAGTGGCAATGGGCACAATGGTCGCAGAACATTTTGACGACCCGGTTGGTGTAATGGTTACCACGCCGGACTGCCAAGCCAGGGTCCTGGGTTCGAATCCCGGTTCGGTCATGGATGTTATATGTGTGTGCCGTTGTTGTATATGGTTCCCATAACAAAAAGACGACGACGAACGAAATGACGAACAGTGAACAACAATTTGTTTTTTTTTCAATAAACAGCTTTCTATTTGCAAGACAGTTCGAAATTTAAATAAAACCTTTGATGAGTTACCTCCTTGGTCGCCATGTTTCGGAGAAAAAGATCGTTCCATTTTTAAATTACACGACAGATATGAGTTTACTATGTAATTTACTTGGCCGCTAAACACGACAGATATGGATTTTCATACAACATTGCCGGCCGCTGCGCGCATGTATTTGGCCAGTACAGCAATTTCGATTTATCTCGAAGAAGGTTGTCAAAATAATGCTCACATTTCCAAGCATGTTTGAGAAAATGAAATTATATTTACTGTGCATAAGTTTAGGTTAGTGATTGTCTACTGTCTGAAATGATTATGATCATATTATTATTATTATTTATTTTTGTAGTACCACTTGGGAGATAAAAAATAAGCCAAATTCAGTAGTGGATGACGAGTACCTGGCTATTAATAATTGAAACAGTAATTTTTTACTGATATTAATGTCAATAGTTACACAGTCAATCAATATTCTTCAATTTCTTGCCTCTTCCAGGAAAATCCCAAGTTTCGTGTGGAAGGTTGCAAGACGGCTCTCCTCCAGGGAGTCCCGGACGCTCCCATCTGCCACTCCATCACGGACAGCGCGGGGGAGTTCAACTTCGGCCTCGTGCCGGCCGGAGAGTACAGGCTGCTAACATTGTCCACCTCACCCGGGCAGGCCACCGTCAGCTACAACGTGAAGCCTGATAAAGTTGCCTTTGCTGTGCACCACGATAGCTTGTACATTAAGAATGCTTTTGAGGTGAGTGATTGATTACTATCTCCTTGAGTCCAAATCTTTTTTCATTGATCCCATAAACTTAAGCATCATTTTTGGGGTGATGAGAGTCATTGTTGCAACTATTTTTGCAGTCCAGTAATCCTATAATATAACAAACATTGACGTGGACGACGTCGCGGGTAACAGCTAGTCCGACATACAGCAGCCTGTGGGCGTAGGATGTCAAATACAAAATATTTATTAAGCCATTGTGTGATATAGGTTTTTAGGACACCTTATGATTAACAACATTAGATTACCTATACATAGCACATTGGATTGGATAGATTAATATGATGATATGTGATCCCACACTAGACACAGGGCCTGGTTGGTGAGGATCAGCATTATTCAGCATTAGTATTAACATTTAGATACGAAATGAGCGGCAGTTATTTATGATTATGATATATTCATGTCTTTACGTCTAAGTAGTTTCCATGGTTTGGGTAATATTATGCAATACAATGGCTTTAAAGCCTTACTCTCAAAAATGTTTAATACTAGTACCACAGAAAATCTCTATTACATCATATGACCAGGTGAATAGAGAGCTTTTAACTCTAGCTTTAGTTTCATGTTACCCTGAAGAGAAATCGAGATGACCCCTGTGTCTTTATTATTACCTTACGCATGCTAAAATGAGCGCGCATTACGGTTTTCTCGTTTCGTAGCTTTCTTGTACGTGGCTAGCCCTACAGGTCGGTATCACCCGTGACTTCTTACAATATTCATCTTCTTTTCAATGGTTTTTCAGTGGTGTTTTATATTAGTCAACACTTTCGCTGCTAAGCTCAAAACAATGATATTCGCGCAGTGCTAACACTGTGGAATGGTATACAATTCTGACTCAAGGTTTGAGTTGTGCGCACTACGGTCCATTTGTCGCTGACCTATCACGTAGGTCGTCAGCAGTTAAAGTGTTAATGCACTGTGGTATGGTTCAGGTGGCAGGGTTCACAGTGGTGGGCACAGTGCAGACGCACTCGTCGGGCGCGGGGCTGGGCGGCGCGCGCGTGCTGCGCGACGGCCGAGCTGTCGCCACTACCGACGCCAGGGGCAAGTTCACCCTCCCGGAGCTGCAGCCCGGCGTCTACACGCTCAGTTTCCAGCACGGTGAGTGATGCTTTACAGCCAATCCTAAAATACACGAGCACAAAAATTACTGACACTCCATCAATGGGCTCAGTCGCAAAATGTCCCTTTCTCAAAATGTCCCTCGTTCGCAAAACGTTCCTTTCTCAAAATGTCCCTTTTTCATAATACCCTTACAAATGAAAGATTTTGTGAGATTAACATGCTTACAGACTTGAAATAAGAAAAAAAAAACACAAAAGATCCTTCACAGAAGTACTCTGCTTAACCCCCCCCTCAACCTTCACCCCAACCCGGCACCGCCCAACCCCGCTCCTCCTCACTCCCGCGACCTTGACCTTGAACCCACAATATCCCCTCAACACCTCACCCCCGCTACCTTGACCTTGAACCAAAACCTTGCCCACAACCCACCCCTCCCCACACCCCCGCGACCTTGACCTTGAACCAAAACCATACCCACAACACCCCCTCCCTCACCCCTCCTCACCCCCGGTACTTCAAAGAGCGGCTATTGAGTGGTCCAGTCCAGAACTCTCTATTAATTTCACCAAATCTTCATTTATAAGGGAATTTTGAAAAAGGGACATTTTACGAAAATTACATTTTGAGAAAGGGACGTTTTGAGAAAGGGATATTTTGCGACGGAGCCCATCAATGCACTCTCATTATTCCGAAACGATACAGTTTATTAATTGTATTGCTAGTCGCATCTGAGTTTCTCCAGCGTATGCAGATTTTCACAGTATGTTTTCTTTCATAATTTGGGAGCAGTCGGTATACTGTACATAAGTTTAAAAAAAAACTAGTTGGTACATCGCATCTCTTTCGTGCAGATTGGAACCTGGACTTTCATGATTGAGTGCCCATATTTCTTCAAACATGAGACTTTGGAGAGACGACCTAAAAAAGGTAGTGGCGAGCGACTGGATGAGGAAGGCCGAGGACAGTTTTGTGGCGCGCTTTGGGAGAGACCATGTTCAGCAGTGGACAATGATAGGCTGATGATGATGATGATGATGATTTCTTCAAACGCGCCTCCCAACGCTCATGTAACCGACACCGACACCGACGCAACATCGACACTCACTCTACTAGCGACAATACTAAAATCAAAGTGAATATACTAATAGTCTCGGGCGCTCTCGGGTCGCGACAGGCCTATCGTGCGGGGGGTGCGGGTGGCAGGGGGGCGCGGTCCCAGTACCGATTCGACAGTTTACCTGCGCGCTGTACCCCACACCCCTCCGCACACCGCGCGATCCCACCCGCACACCGCGCGATCCCACCCGCACTCCGCGCAAGCATAGACCCGACGCGGCCACTAAGCGCACCCACGCGTATTGTATTTACGCTATACTAAAATTGAACAATCTATCTCACCACAGAGCAATGCGAGTTCGAAGACGCTCAGCTGACGATAACAGCAGGCGGGCCGACCACGGCGCCCACGGTGACGGCGGTGCGGTGGCGCGCGTGCGGCGCCGTCGCGCCCCCCGGCGCCGGCGACAGGACTCTCACCGTCAGCGGCGAGCGAGGCTGGACCACCAGCGTCAGAGTCACGCAACGCGACGGAGGTACGCGCTCTACAGGGTGAAATTGATATCATTAGCATCCTTTTAAACCAAGAGTCTACCCATCAAACTCAACAACTTTCACTATGGGATCATACCAATCGGAGCAACAAAAAAAATCTGCTATTGCATACTAAACTGCAATGCCTACGCGACAAAAATGAATGCAACAGCAAATTTTTTTTTGCTCCAGTTTGTTTGCTCCCATAGTGAAAGTTGTTCAGTTTGATGGGTAGACTCTTAGTTTAAAAGGATGCTAATGATATCTCATATCACTTTCACCCTGTATACATAAATCAACAATGATATAGTATCAGCTGTTACCCGCGACTTCGTCTGCCTAATATTTTTATGCCTATGTCCGTATTCATGCTTGCAGGCAAATGGTGCACGTTTTTGCCTCCCGGCGTCTACTCTGCTAAAGTGGATGTGAGCGAACAAGAGCAAAGGGAGGGTCTACAGTAAGTGCACTTATTTTACATGGTTTCAAACTTTGCAGTGATTTTATGAATGTACCTAAATGAGGCTAGTATTGCCACTTGGGACGTTGTTCCATCTTGAAAAGTTGAAACCCAAAACATGCTGGAAAATATTTAAATTGAATTAAAAATCAATAAAATTAAATTAAAAATCGTTTATTTGTCTCATAAGCATTACAACATGAATATACAGTAAAAAGAAAAATTGCATTATGATGACAAAAAGGCCAAGGACTCAGCATGGCAGACGGGAATACCGGCTGCCGCTGTTATTCTGTCCTAGCCAACTTAGATCTAAATCGCTTTCTACATGATATAAAAAATGTACAAAAAATATAAAATTGAGAAAGGGATATAAATATAATACACGTACTTATCTTAATAATAATTAAATCTTTGAAAAACAAAACAAAAAAATAAAAAAAAAATAAAAAATCTGTAATAATTGTCCTTTACAAGAACCTAAGGAGGGATGCCAGCCACAGTTAATTGTTCTCTCAGTATCCATTCGCGACATTTTTTCCGAAAACTAGGTAAACATAAATTTAAAGCTTCACGAACTGGAGGAGGGAGATTATTCCAAATTTTGGAGGCGGCGTATTTGAAGCACCCCGTCGTGCAGACGAGAGACACAACAGGAAGAACTAGTTGGAAGCCTCTATTCCTCAGGTTCCGCCGCTGAATTCTACGGACTAATGGTACGGTAATTAATTGATTTTAGCAATGTATATTTTTCCCATTTTTATAATTATTCCTGCACTGGTAGCATGCCAACCCGCGATAGCCGTGATACGGCTTTATCATCGATTGATTTGTCTTTTATCTCGTTCTTTTGCGCGCGAACGAACGAGATAAAATACGTGATAAAGCCGTATCACGGCTATCGCGGGTTGGCATGCTACCAGTGCTGATATTTATCATTTATCTGATATTTCGACATTTCGACATTCTGATATTTGTAACTACGACGGAACATTTTTCTGCTTCTCTGTTAGCATATCTCTAATCTTACCAATAACAATTTTTATAAGGTAGGTATATAACATTTCGTAAGGTAAAACACCTTTATGAATGCTGTAGAGAAGATGCGGCGAACACCTCTACAACGCGAAAGAATCTATTATAATGCGTTTTCTACGATACCCAGCGCCTCGTTTAACAGAATTTTATTATGTTTGCAGATTCTACCCGCTGTCGCAGAAGATAACGGTTGCGCACGCGCCTGTAGACGGCATCGCGTTCTCGCAGCTGAAGGCGAAGCTCACCGGCCGGATCAAGTGCAAGACCGCTGCCGCCTGCAAGTGAGTGCTGTGTGATACTTCAATGATATACAGCCCATCTAGTATGACCTCTTTAGCCGCGCCCGACGCGCTTTCGCTGCATAGAAAATGACAGCTTTCCGCGCTTTGTAGAGAGCGACCTTTCGCGCTATATCATCCACCTTAAAGTGAAGACACTGGGAATGAAATTTTGGTATTTTTTTATTAGTACGTTTCTGGAATGAAAATCTCACAAACCGTGTCCTTATTTCACTCAAAAAATAATCTGATACTCGTAATGACATCTAAAGCGTGTAATAAGAACCTCGCAAATACTCACAATAAAGTTACAGGACGCAGTTTTTTCTTCCTCCTGAAAAAAATTCTCTTTTTCACTTACGAGTTCTTCACTTTAAGGCGTCGTGTCGATATGGGAAAAAGCGCAGAGTCGCGCACAAGTAGAGAAATCATACTATACGAGGTGTAAACTAAAATGCGTTACATATTAAAGGGGTGTGTAATTTTTCTGGTCAAGTTTAAAAAGTTTAAAATTTAAATAGTGTTGTCTATTTAAAAAACTCAGGTCACAAAAATTTATCAGGTCCCTGCCTGTGACGCTGCGTCCCCTGTCCCCCGACGGAGGCTACGTAGGTCAACCGATGTCTACCGTCGCTAAGGGTAAGTTTGTAAGATATTGACCTTAAACGTTCATACTTAACTGTTTTTTTTTTTTTTTTTTATTCATAATGGGTTCGCGCTTGGCTTCAGCTCACCTGATGGAAAGTGTAGATGAAGCCGAGGATGTAGCGCGCTCGCCCAGAAAAAGCCTTCAGCCTATAAACGTGCCACTGCAGGGCACAGGCCTACCAAGGAGGATCCAGCGTGCAGGTTTCTTCACGATGTGATTATCAAAAATGGTTTTGACATCCTTAAAGCACGACAACGATATTCGCGCTGTCTTACTGCGGCTGCTGTACGTAGTATCTTTCTTACACTGTCCTACCTACCGCAGATGCGTTAAAATTTCTTTCAATTTTTCTTGTTAAGACATTTATAACAACTGTAACGGAGCACTCTTTCAGCGAGCGTGCCTAAATGCTCCGCTATATTATCGTAATTAATCTCCTCTTCGATATAGATTCCTCATGGGGGTTGCAAAATTAAAGTTAGATATGTCTAACTAAATTAGATATGTAATCTAGATCATATAATAGATCACTACACTACAAAAATGTATCTACCTACATGTTATATTTACAATAGTAGCATAGTAAGAAAATTGTGCATTTTTACGATATTTAGGTTAAGCTGCCTTTGTAATTTCTTAATAAATAAATAATTGAAAAATATATATGTGATCGCGTCGTAACAACGTATCGTAACTAATAACTTTTCACCCCTCCGGGCAGAAAGCGTCAACTTTCATCCCGCTGCGCTAAAAGAAAGACAAAAATTGTGTCCTAACCTCGGGCAGTAAATTAAATAGGGTATTTGACTGTATGTAAAATATAGGATCTAGTGATGGCATCCGTATTGAATATGAATTTTGAAAACCAACTATCTAATCAGTTAAGAAAAATATTGGATATTTTAGGAGAAAATCGACAATGAAAATATTGTTTTTGTCTACTTTGGTCATGTGATCGTAAACGACTGTGATTGGCCGAATAGTTGATGACGTAAATTGCTTCCAGACATTTGCGTGTAGAGTGAGTGTCGTATACAGGGTGTTACAAAACACCCTAGTAATACTTAAGGGGGTGCTTCAGAACATCAAACTGAACAACTTTCACTATGGAGCCAACATCGAGAAAAAAAAAAAAAATCAGCTGTCCCATACAAAAGTGCAGTACCGTCTCGACTAAAATGTATGGGACACCTGATTTTTTTTATTATTTCTCGATGTTGACTTCATAGTGAAAGTTGTTCAGTTTGATGGTCTGAAGCACCCCCTTAAGTATTACTAGGGTGTTTTGTTACACCCTGTATAAATACTCCAAGTCTTTTATTAAAAACAGAAGATTTAGCCAAATATAGGCGTAGTTTACCAGATCAGTGTCCTGTGAGTCGAATCGAATTAAATATGGATGAAAAATTTGTAAAAGCCGACAGCGGAAACCTATCCAAAGTAAACGCAATAATGATAGGATTGTTTTTCATTCAAAAACAATCCTGATTTCTATGGTGCTGAGCTTCGAAACGTTAAAACAGTAATGTAAGTAGTTACCTATCTCATGGTCTGCTCACTCTCCAGCTTTTGGGAGATAGCAGTACCATTCGAAATTTATTAGACGTTATCTTTTGGTTGTTTTTAAATCAGAGTTTATTCTGAGCTTTTCCATGACTACCAAATACCTACAATCGAATGACTATCTCAAACTCAATAGACAAAAATAATAACCTACAGAATATCCTTCTCACCACGAGGTGATACTTAGTTCATAGATCTTTGTCCACATGATTCTAGTCCACCGTCCACCACAAACTGTCTAGCTCTTCCTATACTTGACCTGCTTACTCACCACTTTTTTCGCTTTTTAGCATCCTTTGGAACCGTCACGAATTGTGCTTGAGGTTCATATTGTAGTGTTATTGCACTCGGGCACTGCATACACCTTGTAAGCCATTTTTTTGCACAAAGATACGATTTTAAAACTTTTTCGTAGTCTCAACAATACAATAGTCAACGGCCAAAGATTGAAACCGCGTGACGTCACCATAGATTTGAGCCGCCATATTGTCAGGAAACGCTTTTCGCGGGATATTGAAATAACATTTTTTGTTTTGGTTTTTTTCTTGCACTGTTTGTAATGGAATGTAAAATAAACATTTTCTATAGAGTCCTTAGACATCAGTGATTAACTTAGAGCTGTTTTTAAAAACCAGTCAAGTACCCTATTGGAAAGCCTCAGATCACATGTTTGTTGCCCTCGGCGAGCTCTGAGACCTTTCTTACTTTCCTGCCCTCGGTATGAAATCTACTATTAATACATTTAACACAAGCTTTATCTAATTCAACTTAACCTAACACTAAGATTATCTAAGTCCCGTTTTATTCATGAATAGAAGGGAGTGTCGAGGGGGACGTTTCCTCCTGAACTCCTCCTATCCGACGACACGGGATTCCGAGCCGTCAGACGGTATGGCTTCAGGAAGGTTTTCAGTGCTTAAAAACGATACTGGGTTCCTCGGGAAATCTGAGCCGTCACACGGGAAGACCTTTGGGAGCAGGAGATAGGGAAGAGGAGGCCAGAGGCGACCGCTCGCCAGTTCACTAGTCGTACAGCGATGGACTGCTCGGGATATCCGAGCCGCCACACACCTCTATGTGAACCGAGAGCTAGACGAGAAGTGCCCGCTGCCTATAGCCGTGGGCCGCCTTTTATACAGCGGTCTGACGGACGCTTCCTCCCGCGCCTGCTGCTGGGCCTGGTACCCCTCGCGTCACCTGGCTCGGTGCGCTTGTTGTGACGCGGTGTTTTTACTCCGCCATCACACCGCCACCATAACACTAAACATAGCATATAATGAACTTGTCAGACGGTGAGTACACGTTCGAGGAGGTGCTCCCCGGCAGCGTGGAGGTGTCGGTGCCCACGGAGCGGCTGTGCTGGCAGGAGGCGCGGCACAACGTGGCCGTGACGCAGGAGCTCGCTTCCGTGCCCACCTTCGAGCACGCTGGATACGTCATCCGCCTGCACTCCTCACACCCCATCGAGGTTAGAACTGGACAGAAATCGATTAAAAAGAGGACATAGGATAACCGTTCATTCCTACCACTTAACTCCTGTAAACAAAGATCAATAGTGGTGACCACGGCTAGGTGTAGGGACTCTTTATCTTAAAAACTTACAGGTTCCAAGACAGATTTTAGTGAACCGACACAAACTATTAACGCGTTACTACCTACGTCCTTGTTGTCAGAGTTACACTGTATGGAAAAGTGCGAGGAGGTGAACAGTAGAAAGCTTTAAAAAATTTTGTTTCCCGCCCTACGTTTATACATTAAAAAGATATTGATAAAACAACGCTATAAAATTGTAATTTTCATTTATGTTTTACATACTGTTAAAACTGACGAACTGTTCAAATTTTTAGTTAGACCTTGTATTGTGAATTTCCTGCGAATCATCTCGCGCATAAGCGTATAGTAGGCGTATTAGTAGGCAATACTGCGCGTAAATTTTGATTTCTAGAATTTTGCCTACGCATTACATTTATAATTTTCAAGGGGGAAAGAATGGGTATCGGTATCATTTTAGAGTTATTAATTCCCTTAATAAAGCCTTAGACTCCTCTTCCATTCGCTAATATCTACACATTATAGTTCGCTGGGTAATACACAGTCTCATTTATTCACAGGTGGAGTACTCAGATGGGACTTCGAAGGGAGTCTTGCAGATTCCAGCACGCGCCAGCCAACAATGCGTGGACAACGCGGCCGTGTATACACTGACCCCGCGCGGCTGTCACACCTTCCAGCCGCCGCAGACTACCGTCAACACCGCCGCCGATGATATGCCTGTAAGTTGTAATTTATATTGATGTTCCATTGTGATTGGTATTGCCGCATGAATAGATATCTCGGCGAGGCTGCACAGAAAACAAGCTTCATACAAGCGTGACGCCGGCGCCGGAGTAAATCTCTGACAACAAGATAGACGTAGATATAAAACATATACGCGTATATGGCTATATGGTATATGGTCTAGTAAACTATTGGGACTTCTATAATGGCGCATTCTTGTATAATTTTTTTCTTTCTATTTTTGACTTTTTGTTCACATGTTAAACTTGTTATAATCTTTCAAGCACCTATTAATAAATTATCAATCAATCAATCAATCAAATATACTTTATTTTACACCAAAACATAAACAGTAAAATACAGAGTAAAAATACAAGAGGCACAAAATAAGGCGGTCTTATCGCTAAGAAGCGATTTCTTCCAGACCTTATCCTCCTATCCATCGATCCTATTATCTAACTACTTTAGATCATTTTATAAATTTTAATTTTGTGTGACATATCTAAACTATTATAAAACTGTAACAGTGTGTCTGTACATTAAAGATATTTACAAAAAAAATTACGATATGGTTTTTACCTGTCCCCGATTCCAAATCACCAATTTTTTTATTTTTTGTCTGTCTGTCTGTTTGTTTGTATGTTTGTTTGTTTGTTTGGGTGTTTGTTTGTTCGAGTATCACGCAAAATCTATTGAACTGATTTTGATGAAACTTTTTTTGTTTGATAGCTTATGATCTGACTTAAAATCTGGTATATAATTTATGCGGACGAAGTCGCGGGTAAAAGCTCGTAATGAATATTACTAATAAGGTAATGATTTGTTGAATTGTTGTTTACCTCGCAGACGGTGCACTTCATAGCGACGGCGCACGCGGTGGTGATCAAGGTGTTCTCGCCCTCGGCCGCGAAGGACCTGCTGCTGAGAGTGAACGCGCCCGGACACGGCACCAAGGACATCGGGCCGCTGGTGCCGCTCCAACAACCCTCCGGCGGCTACCTGTACGAGCACACCCTGTACATGCCAGAGGTCAGTAGATATGCCTAGTTGATCTCAGCCTCGTGGGACCTTCTGAGGGTACAATGTACTTCTTTTCGAACGTCACAATCTAAAAATTCACAGATTTTGCTATATAAATAATGTCAAACTGGAATCGCACCACGCATTTGTGTCTTTAATATAGTCAAACTTATAACACCCCTCCGGCACAGTATAAGAAAGAGTATCTATTACTAGATACAGTATGGACACTCCCTTCCTCCCACCAACTTTTTTACCTCACCCCTCTATCGTCCTCGGCAGTTACCTGTAGCCTAGATTGTCACCATCTAGAATTTATGTTTTCGAAACAAAGAGCATAGGTACAGGTGAAGGATAAAAACTATTGAATAGATGGGTGTCTAATTGGGTGAATAATTTTGACATTTACAACTGCTGAACTCAGCCATACTCAGCGAATGAGATTCAAAAATAGCACTCCAGGTGCAAGATGGGCATACATTGTGCGATATACGGCTGTCCGAGCCATTATAAAGATAATTATAGAAGATTCTTCAGATTTCCAAAGGAAGAATCAAGGCTAGTGGTTTTTTTACTTTATGTTTATGGTCTTTATTTTACGGTACCAATCTCTTTGATTTTTCCCACTCGTTCATCGACTATGTCACGCGCGCCATCTGCCCGTCACAAGTTGTACCGCACGCAACTTAAGTTGTGGCAGCCCTAAACCCGTTTCGCATGTGCTGACGTCATCTTGTCAATTTCATTTTTTTGTATACAGTGTCCGGGCTGTGCCTCCGGTCCATCCCCTCGGTTTTGCGTCGGGTGTTAAAAAACTAGAATACGCTTTGGTGAATGCCGCTCGCGCAATGTCCAACATGACGGAAATTTCACTAATGGGATCGTAACTATTATTAGTGACTTTGCAATTCTGTTTTCGTAATACATGTTTTATTTACTTAATTCTTTGTTTCTTACAACGGAAACTGCTTTCCCTTATTAACACTGAAATAAACCTATACATATACAGGTTGGGACTGCAAATCAGTGCTCAGGTTGGGACTGCAAATCAGTGCTGAGCAGCAGATCTTATTAGGTCCTGCCAGCGGACACTGAGTCCTAACCTATTGCCACAATGTGTTTTTTATTTTATTATTTTTTTTACCATGAAATGTTTAAATTGTTTTATTTACTACCTACTTATGTTCAATGTTTGTTTTATTATTTGGTTTTATATTATATATAATGATATGGATGGGTGCCTAATAAATGTTTAGCTGCACGGAAAGAAAAATTGTACGGTACAGCCATGTCATAAATCTGTTGTTATTTGAACTTTTCTGTTTGATGAATCTATTTATTGTTTTGTTTCCTATTCTGTATTTTTGTGTGGCAATAAAGTACATTTTTATTTTTATTTTTTATTTATTTAAACCTATCAAACACGACTACTAGTCATTACCTATTATTATATTACTAGTTAGTACCATACTAGTCTGTAAAATAGTAGCTTATCTATGATACTAGTATTAGCAGTTATATCTGTAAGAGTGGACGTGTCACATTTTAAAACGATCTGTCCGTTACCAGCGACACTGGTTGCTGTTTCGTGGTTCGCGCGCTCAGTGAGTGCATCGACAACGGCCGTTTGTGTGAATTGTTTGTTCTTTAGGGATTATCTATTATTTGGGGTTTTTTGGGCCTGGACAGACTTGCTAAGCCTGTGCCACGTGGACCATCGCTGGTCCTTTGTGATCGCCCTTTTTAAAGTTCGTTACTAATCCCCACTGCGGCCAGAAATCACAGTAGATTTTTGATCGGGACAGTTTGTATCTCATCTTGTGTCAGCACCTGCCTACCTAGATGAGCACTACGTTTGTACATCAGGGGGCCACAGTCACATAGGAGGTGCAGAGGAGTCTCCATCTCCTCCATGCAGAATCTGCAGCCGGTCGTGTCACTTAAGTTCAGTGTATGCATGTGCTTATTTAATTTGCAGTGGCCTGTGAGTGTCCTTGCTATTGTACAAATTTGATCCTTGCTGAGAGGGCAAGGAGACCGTTCGCAAGTTTGCGATTGTAGCCTTTGATAAGTGCTTTGGAGTGTTACCGTGTTACACCAAAGTTTTATTGCCTCTCCAAAGCTGGCCCTATTCAAAGAATCACGCGTTATGCCGGCTCTTCATTCTCGCCGAGAACGGGCGAGACAGGCCGAGAACAAGAGTGTGGATGCCCTTCATTGTTCTCGTGGCGTCGTAAGCCATAGTAATTTTCCTTGAAAGTTCTTTCCGGGAGTTCTCGGCGAGAATTCTCGTCGAGAGTGTAGTGCGGGGTTTAGACTATTAGGGATTTTAAGAAAGGGGTTTTAAAGTGAGTATCGCACTTGCGCGTTGCAGGGCTCCACGCAAGTGGTGTCTGCGTGGTCGGAGTCGCTGCTGTTCTCGCCGGCGGCGCCGCAGCAGGTGGTGGGCACGGGGGAGTGCCAGCGCGCAGCCCTCTCCCTCCGCGCAGTGCCCGCGCTCACGCTGGCCGGCCGCGTGCTGCCCGCCGTGCCCGGCGTCACCCTCACACTCACACTCACCGGCGGTGAGTAACAGCACGAGGGTAATGTCGTGCTCGTGCTCGTGCTCGTGCTCGTGCTCGTGCTCGTGGCGGGCTCGCTGCTGCTCACGCCGGCGACAGAGGCGGCTCTAGCCCTTGTGGCGCCCGTGTGCAACCAATACCTTGGCGCCCTCTAGTGCCAGAAATATATTAAAAAAAACGGTCAAGTGCGAATCAAGCTACTCGCGCACCGAGAGTTCCGTACCACACCACCCCAGAACACAACATTATTAACATAGAAAAATACTTTTTTTGTCCGGGACCTTTAGCGCGAGGCCGACTCACACTTGACTGGTTTTTAGTATTTGTTGTTATTCTGTAAAGTTCGCTCACATTACGCTTGTATGTATTACCGTTTTTACGATAGATCGTGAAGAAAAAACATTAATAAAAACTAATTTCTTGCTGAGAACCTCCCTTAGTTTTTAACTTTTTAACATTTTTATTATGCATTTTATTTTTTTATTTTTTTATGTTTGTGCCGTCGTTGTATGGTTTCCATAATAAACAGCCTATAAATAGTGCTTTCTTGGGATCATTACAATGTATGTGCCTGTGAGCGTTATTTTTTTTTTTTTTTTTTTTATTATTTGTTAACAAATCCGCCGCAATAAATGCATAATCTGAGAAAATTTCAACTATCTAGCCATTAAGGTTCAAAAGTTACAGCCCTAAATAATTAGGACAGACGGACGGACAACGTCAGGTACGGAACCCTAAAAAGTAACCTTTTGGTGTCTTTGGAGGTGTCGCATTAGAGGGCGCTCGGCGCCCCCTTAGACCCCTGCACTATAGGTAAAGCCGCCTCTGGCCGGATCTTATCAAAAGTAACCGGAATTAGATTAAAAAGTAACCTTTTGGTGTGAAAAGTAACCTTTCATATTTTTTTTCCAGTAATAAGGTAGGTATTAAAAGTTGATGGACAGATGTTGGTTCCATTAACTTACAGAAACTAAAAAATTCAGTAGCGTTTTCCATTTTAAGTTGCATTTTCATCCGATTGATCGAGCGAGTACGTGAGACTACTTAGACCATTTTTAGTCATTCGTAAAATTGTATGGACTACCATAGCACTGAAAGTCTCATAGTGCCTTTGTCGTAGTATACCTACCAAAAATATTTTTTACCAAAATGCAAAAACTTCGCTCTTATAATTCACCTTGCGCACATGTACCTACTCACAACCAATCCACGCATACACACACTCAACCCCCCCCCCCCCCCCCCCCCCCACACACACACACACACACACCCCACACTCACACACTCACCTGCATGCTTACCTGTTTTACTTTTAATTTTTCTTTCTATTTTTACTTAACTTTGTTATTTTCTTTTCTACTTACATATTGTGAACATGTTTGTATAGCCAGCACGGGTCTGGAATGGTGAGGACCTGGGGTGCTGTCAAACAGGTCTTCCTTTTGGATGTACCTAACACAGCCACCAGTCTCTCACAAATTAATTAAGTACCTGCCTACCAATTATCATTGTTGTCTATATCATGTATTATTTTGTGAAGAGAGAATAAAGTCTTATTATTAAGTCTTATTCGTGATTTGGTACTTACCTATAAATTAGTGCGAGAGAGAAAACAGAGAAAAATTTGTTTTTAAGAGTTGCACTCACTACGTTACGAACTTTTGCTTTATAAAACAGTGCAAAAATATGAAAAAGCATTCCGTTTCATGGAAAAATATGATTCATAATATAAATTCCGAAAAATGACCTAAAAGTAACCTTTTGAATCGTGTAACCTAAAAGTAACCTGATAGAGCTAAAAATCACCTAGAAGGTTACAAAAGTAACCTTCTGGCAACACTGGATACAAAACAAGTGTACAAGGCGTTAACCGAGATGCGGCACATACTCAAGGGGATGGTCGGACCATCAAACTTTGAAATCGCGAAAAAAATTCTCAGCTATTCTATACAAAATTGCAGTCCTACTCGACCCAAATGTAACTAGGTTTTTACGCGATTTCGATGGTAGTTCCACAAAGAAAGTTTGTCAATTTGATGGTCGAATCCATCCTCTTAAAAAACAGTTAGCATATTCTTAGATCAAAGTAAAATGAATGGATAGGCCCAAAGCGCTTTAAGTTGAAGCACGCAAAACTAGGGCACTTCAATACAAATTAGGGTACTTGGTCTGTCATCTCAGTACATTTTCGAAGTAAAACTTTCAATTGTTTTGCCTCATTTTTCTGGTTTGAAATGTTCGCGTAAGGCCTGTCCATTCTTGTTTACTAATGTCATTGAGCATATTAAGAAAGATCCTGTACGTGTGGTATGAGCTTGTTGTATGTCTAACTGAACCATAAAGTTATTATACCTGTCGGAATAGAGTAACTGACATGAGTTGTCAAATGAAACCGTTTTTTGTGCATTTGTCGGCACCCTAAAACTTCGAGTTCTGTGTATAATTGTGAATCTAAACGTAAAATCGTAGGTAATTTAATGAAATAGTGTTAGTATATTTCACAAAATAATCTACGTCTTCACTTTAGATTCACTAATTATTCACAGATCACGAATATTTACCCAGTCGATTGTGCTGACAAGTTCCCAAAAACGGTTCTATTGCCTCGCGTCACGTATCTCTTTCTATTATACAGTGGCGCCGCTAGGTACATCTCGCTCTCTCAGCTGTCAGTTCCTCTATATGATACCTTTATGAACTGAACTAGATTTCAGTAAGACAGACATACAACACGCCAACAACAGATAAACATACTGTTACGGCCGCTGTCAAACGTCAAACGTAAAGAAGAGTAGTATAGAATTGGGTTCTCTGGATCAACGTAGTGAAAACAGGAGTTTTCATGTTAGTTTTCAATCTATTCAAAAACTCATGTTTTCAGTTTTCTTTATTCAGTTTTTCCTATTCGATTGAAAAGAAAGAACTTTTCAAATTAGAAAAACTGAACAAGAAAACTAAAAACAAGAGTTTTTAAAATAGATTGATAACTAAAATGAAAACTACTGTTTTCACTACGTTGATCCAGAGAAACCAATTCTATATTGATTAGGTAGGTATTTTGATTCTAGTACTTATTCTTTATTCAGTTATTAATTTTCTCTCGAATCTACTATGCTGCTAAAGGTAAGCGTATGCAACCACATTTAAATAGTACAGTTCCACATTCAATACAAGTTTTAAGTGTTTAAGTATTCAATGAATTTTAGGTACCTACTTATATTGTTAACTCTACGTTTTTTGTTACCTTTAGAACATTTCAGAAAAATTGTCTTCGATCTGATTGACTCAAGCAAAAAGTATTAAACAATGAAACAATTATTTAAGAAAGCTGTAACAATTTATTAGAACTTCATTTACTTAACCTAATTACATTTTTTATGTTTGAGGACATTATTTTATACACATTTATGTCCTTAATAAATCTTACTCTACTACATTTTTATACTACAAGAAACTTTAATCTAAAAACTAGTCTATTTCTAAAGATTTACTAATCTTAGAAATAAGATCTTTGGTGGATTGATAGATATTATTATCGTCCATAAACAAATTCCCGACGACGTACTGCACACATACTTCCGCCTCGCATTTACAGTTATTCTCTTCCAGTTTTCCACTATCATAGATTTCAATGCGTATTACTTTCGAGCCAGGGCGACAGGATTTTTTTATATATGAGGGTATGGGCATTCCTCCTTTTATCCTTTTTCTGTTTTGATTGTTTGATGATTCTCTTGGTATGAAATTGAAGAACTCTTCAGAATCCAGCTGAAAAAAAGATAACAGTAATGAAATTATGTAGTGTTACCCAATGTAGCTGAAAAGTAAACGTTTTAGTTATAAAATACTTAATAATATCACAAACACATAGAAACATATTACATACATACATAAACTCACGACAATAATACCTTTTGGGTGGTCAGAAACTATGCTTTATTTTAATAATATCAAAATGATTATATTATAGGGGTACTCACCGACATTGTTGCGCGAGTCAATTTGAAAATTATTTATATTTACGAAAAATTGTTGTTAAGTACCTACTAATAACTTTATAAATGTCTGTATGAATCGAATATAGGCAAAGGAATGAGAGAAATATATAATTAATTTGAAATACGAAAATATTATTTTATGATAAGTTAAATCTAGGTACATAGGTCGAGCTAAGTTATGCGCAGGATTACCTAATTCGGAGGAGAGCTCTAATATCCGCGACAGATCGGCGCCAGTATGCACCACGTGACATGATGACAGTGTAGGATTCAGTAGACGGGCATTGGGCTCGAATAAGCTTACGTCTCAAGAAAGATTAAACATTTACCCGAGTACGACCCTGGCACATGAGGCTTATTGATGACAAGGTACTATTATTTACAACTACTTTCAAATAATCGTGTAATTATTACATGGTGCTCACACTCATGAACAAGAGGTTTTTCAAGGAAGTCGTTGCAGCGCCCTCATTCCTTATTTCGTACTCTCCCCCAGTGGTGGTGAAAATTTTTCTTTTTGTGTGATCAAAGATAATATACGTACCTAATCAAGATGTTTGAAATGTAAGTATTTTTATTTATTTCTGCTTAACATAATTACATACATACCTAAAATCACGACCTTTATCCCTTTCGAGTGGCCAGAAACCTTAACATCGTTTATAAATTGTGAATTTTATTTTGTTGTGTGATAAGAAACTTATCTTTAATATGAAAGACCTTGGGTTCGATTCCCGTGGTATGAACATAAGAGATAAGACAATAGTCCCTGTAATACTGAATGTGTGTCTGTCTGTTTGTTTCTGCTTCATGCAATAACTAGATATAGTTGCAATGAAATTTGTATAGAGATAGAGTAATGTTTGAAGTAACACAATAAGGTTCTTTTATCTGGAAGAGAAACCCTTTCCCAATGGAGCTTAAATAAAGGGGTGAAACTGCGGCACGATCTAGTATATTATGTCAGATATATTATGTAATTTTATATTCAAGAATGTTCTAGCCTACGTTGATTTCATTAATTACATGTATTTTAAATGCATAGTAAATATAATAATATACCTCCTTAATTACTTATGAAATTTATGTTTGTTTACAGCGCTAACCGCAAAGAGCACTCCTGTTCTTCAGACGAGGGAGTAATCCCCTTCAAAACGGAGAAGAAGAAGAGTAGCAAACGTTCCCGGAGCATTTCTCAGGAGTCTGATTCTACCCCAAAAAAGATGTAAGTATTTATCTTCGACTACGTAAAATAGTTGTCTTATAATTATAATACCTTTTAAATGACAGCATTTATAATTTTAAATTAAGCAAGATTTGAAGATTACTTAGATTTTAGTTATAGCTATTATTTATTTGTGTAGGCAGGTAGTTTAGATACATAACTTCCTAAACAATATTATACACCTTTAATAATTAGTGAACATGAGTTGTTGTTTGTTTTTCGTTCACATTGTATCGGAGCTATAGAACGAATAGACTTTTCTGCATGAGGATAGCTGAAAGGATAGAGAAGGACCTAAACTATTTTATTCTAAGGTGGAGGAAATATCTCAAAAACAATGGAGGTGAAATTGCAGCAACAGCTAGTTTACATTAAATTAAGTACAAATTGTACAAATCGTGTTAGCAGGAGTCATCAGATTAGTGCAAGGGCTCGGATACTTCTCTCTTAGAAACAATTATTGGATAAGTACGTTTTAATAAAAATTTAGTTTTAATATTCTGTTACTTTTCCATAGGACTCATCGTAGACGTGAACGTACGCCTTCATTAGAACAGTCGCTGCGATCGGAAAAAAGAGGACGTAAACGTACTCGAAGCAGGTCTACTGAGTCCGACTTCCGTCGGAAGAGAAGCCACCGCGATTCTTCACGCACGCGTTCTAAGAAGAGCAAGAAGCGTTCTCGGGATAGCTCCATAGAATCACATCATTCTATGAAGAAAACTCGGTCCGATAAATCGATGAAAGTGCTTACTACGTCGAGCGTAACTTCCGAATCGATACCTAGCACGAGCACTGGAGAAAAGAAGTCTAGCAAGGAATTACGAACAACTGCATGTGATTTATTCGGTGGGGCTGATGAGAAATTGGAAGAAGAAAACGGTAAAAAGCCATCAAAAATTCCCTCTATTTATAGTCGCAGATTATCAAACGGTATATCGAAACAAACTGATGATGATAAAGAAGGTGCTCATTTCATCGAGCTAAAGATTTATAATTACGATGAAATTCGGAACGTGTCGCCGATGAATAGGTGGCGTCAAGCTATAGTATCGGTAAAAAACAGAAGCAATAACGATACTGAAGCTTGGGACCTTCTTTCAAAGTATGTGGTTGCAGTGCGCAAGGAATTCGCAAACTGTCCTCCAACATTCATTTCTTCCTATAATTCATATAACTAGAGAATAAGTATTTTGATATGTTTTTAGTGTATGTAATAAAAATATGTACTTCTACAATATATACCTATGTACGAAGTATATTTTATAAAAGTATAATCGATAAATGCATTGAAAAACACATATTATTAAATTTGTGCTCTTGTTTTTACACTATAATGTTAGTAAAAATTATGTTAGTACTTACGTAAAATAAATAAACAAATTATAATCCTGGCCTTATTTTCTTTTATTTCAGTTTTCAACAAGAATTCTTCAAACACACTCCATGAAAACAATACAATTCAGTGTAATAAATGTAAAATCGTTGTACAGAATAGTAAATGGCAATATCATTTGAGAACAAATATCCACAAATCGAATTGTTTATTAAGTACTACATTCAAGAACATTGAAATAATAGCAACAGCGTTCAAAAATAGAATTTTAACATATAAGTTAAACCCAGCACAAGAAATGTTGTATATCACACCCGAGTCATTCTTACTTGCTAATTCAAATGATGTTGCCAAACTTATAAATATGTGTTTATGTAATCATGATAGTTTAAAAGTTAATTTCGAATTATTTGCATATTTTTCTCTACCATCAGGCGAACAACAATTGAAATCTTTCAATACTAAATATCAGATCATTATGAAAAGTACAGATTTAGATGAGGTCTATTCGAATATAGTAAATATTTTAAAGGAGAAGTTTTGTGAATTTGATCACAGTAAGTCTGGTTGGTCCTTTTTATCAATTAATCATTTAGAGATAAACATGAATAAGTACAGTCCTATGAGAGGGGGGACATATTTACCTCTACCGTCAGTTATATCAAGAACAAAAAGTGTTCTTAATATTCATAATACAGATAATCATTGCTTGTTATGGAGTATTGTGGCTTCATTATTTCCCGCAAATAAAAATGTTTGCAGAACCGGTTCATATCCACATTTCTCTCAAGTGCTCAATACACAAAATATGTCATTCCCACCAACTTTTAGCGATGTAAAAATGTTTGAGAAATTTAATCCTGACATAAGCATCAATATTTATGGCATGGATAAAAAATGTTCAATTACAGGTCCTTTATATATGACGAATACTAAAAAATTACATCATGTAAACTTGTTGTATGTTGAGAGAAATGATAAAGGTCACTACTGTCTGATTAAAGACTTAGTAAAGTTAGTCAAACGTCAGATAACTAATCATAAAGGAAAGGTTTATTTTTGTGAAAACTGTTTACAATTTTTCGCGAGTCAAAACAAATATAACTCTCACAATTGTTCAAAGGTTCTTACTATTGTGCCCGAAAAGAATAGCAAATTATTGTTTAAACACTTTGAAAGACAGCAAAAAATTAATTTTGTAATTTATGCTGATTTTGAGAGTCTATTGCTTCAGTACGAGAAGAACAATTCTCAGAAAACACAAACTTATAAACTACATCAGCCGAGTACTTTTGCTTATTATATATGTTGTTCGCATGACGCTAGTTTTAATAAATATGTTACATACAGAGGAACAGATTGTGTAGAAGTGTTTGTAAAATACTTAATAAGAGATATTGGGGAGATTTATTGTATTTTAGACAAGAAGAAACCGATGGTACCGTTAACTTCTGAACAAGAGAATGAATTTCGTAATTCTCAGACCTGTCACATTTGTAAAAACTTATTATTTGGTGATAAAGTAGCAGACCATGATCATATCACGTCTCAATATAGAGGAGCAGCGCATTCTCACTGTAATCTGATGTACAGAGTATGCCCATTTGTGCCCGTAGTGTTACACAACTTGTCCGGGTACGATGCTCACCTTTTTATCGAGGAACTTACTAAATACGAAGGTGACATCAGAATTATACCTAAATCAAAGGAAAGGTATTTATCATTTACAAAATTTATCAAGACTGATCTTAGAACACATCCTATTCAAATTAAATTTATTGATTCTTTCCAGTTTTTGAGTTCGAGCTTAGATGAATTAAGTAGAAATTTAGACCATACAGATTTTGTTCACTTATCAAACGCATTTAGCGACATTAATAAATGTAATCTGGTTCGAGGTAAAGGTATCTACCCCTATGATTACATGGATTCTTGGGCCAAATATTCAGAGAAAAAACTGCCAGATAAGAAATGTTTTTTCAATTCCTTAACATCGGAACATATTAGTGATGATGAGTATGCACGAGCGCTTCAAATATGGGAAACATTCGAAATTGATTCTCTTGGGGAGTACACAGATCTTTATTTGAAATGTGACGTTCTATTGCTCTGTGATGTATTCGAAAATTTTAGAAATATGAGTTTGCATTACTATAATCTCGACCCCGCATACTATGTTACTTCTCCTGGACTCAGCTGGGATGCGATGCTGTTGTGCACAAATGTGCAGTTAGATTTGATTGATAACCTAGAAATCTATCAAATGTTGGAGAAAGGTATTCGTGGTGGTCTTGCTCAGTGTTCGTTGCGTCATGCCAAAGCCAATAATAAATACATGAAAAACTATGATAATTCTGTACCATCTAGCTATTTAGTATATTTAGATTGTAATAATTTATATGGTTACGCCATGACGCAAAAAATGCCCACTTCAGAGTTCAGTTTTTTGAAACAAGACGAAATAAATAATCTTGATATTTTAAATATTAAAGATGATTGCGATTATGGTTATATACTAGAAGTGGACTTAAGTTATCCGGACAACTTGCATGACTCACATGCAGATTTACCTTTCGCTCCAGAAAAATTCATACCACCAGGAGGAAAGACCACAAAACTAATAGCAAGCTTGTACGATAAATATAATTATATTACTCATTACATTCATCTTAAGGAGTGTTTGAGAAATGGTCTCATTTTACGAAAGATTCATCGGGTTCTACGTTTTCGTCAACATGAGTTTTTAAAAAAATACATTGATTTAAATACTAAATTGCGGCAGGCAGCAACATCCACTTTTCAAAAAGACTTTTTCAAACTATTAAACAACGCAATTTTCGGTAAAACCATCGAAAACAGGCGTAAGCAAGTGAATGTTAAGTTGGTTACAAGCTGGAGTGACAAAAACAACAACACAAACAAGCGTATTGGTGCACAACAGCTAATCGCAAAACCAAATCTTAGTAGTGTCTCGGTGTTTTCAGAAAATTTCGCTGCTATTCAGTTGAAACATGAAAAAATAGTGTTAGATCGCCCTATTTACATAGGTTTTACCGTTTTGGAACTGGCGAAAAGTCATTTATATAAATTTCATTATGATTTCATAAAACAAAGGTATGCGAATAAAGCAAGGTTATGTTACACAGATACTGACAGCTTGCTTTATTTAGTAGAGACCCATGATTTTTATAAAGATATGAAAGCTAATATTGAAGTTTTTGATACAAGCAATTTTAGTATCGATAATCAGTTCAACATGCCTAGAGTTAATACTAAAATACCAGGCTTATTCAAAGATGAGCTAGGGGGTGATATTGTGCAAGAGTTTGTTGGACTTCGAGCTAAACTTTACTGTATTGAAAGTGTTAAGACAAAAATAACTAAAGCTAAAGGAATAACTAAACCTATTACTAAACAATTAGATTTATATAATTACACCCAAGCTCTTTTATTTAACAAAACTCTTTCCCGCAAAATGCATTTGATTAAATCAATAAAACATGTATTATATTCTCAACAGCTTGAAAAACTGGTCTTAGATAGAAAAGATGATAAAAGACAAATTTTGCGTGATCAGATTTATACACTGCCGTGGGGTCATTGCGACAGCATATTCTAATTTTTACATATTTTTTAGCATTTGTATGTCGGTCGCTTCTAGTTTTTTCTTTCAAAAATGTAATTAAGTAATGATATAGAAATAATGTATATTCTAAAAGTGTGTGTATACGATTGAATAAAAGTATATTGTGTAGAAAATAAACCTGATTCATTTATTTTACCCATATAGAACCAGATACGTCATAAGTCACCAGTACCTATAGCGATCGATAAGTTTGACAGTCATTAATTGCAGGGTTGCAAAATAAAGTGATTTATCTTACCTGTTAGTGAAATAACAGACGAACCTTTGATAGAACTAAATGGTACATTTTATATAGTAATGTTTTTGCTAAGACCGCTTGAGCGAATAACTCAAGAATGAACAGTTGGAATAAAGATTTGGATTTAAGCGCCTGTTTTAAAGTTTATACTCGTCAAACAAATTGCTAAAGTTAGGTTCCAGGCACAAACGAAGCAATTTTCAATGCTTATTGTTGCACATAAAATACAGTACTAGCATAGACATTGATTTATAATGATGATATAATATTATACTAGCATCTTTTAAAATTACTATAAAATAACAGCCACACTAAGATACATAGAGAGGGAGAGAGAAAGAGAGAGAGAGAAAAGATTTATTTTGTTTTACAGTTTCCTTATAAACTGAAAAATATATTCAAATTCCTCACATATCACTATGAAGTTGATCAAGCAACCACTTTCACTAGAGATAGAAGATGTAGATTTTGGGACATCTATACAATCAGGTCTTTCTAGACACAGTGTTCTATTACCCAATACTATTCGTTGTTTGATTTGTGGTCCATCTAATTGTGGAAAAACAAATGTTGTGTTAAGTTTATTACTGCATGAAAACGGTCTCAAATTCCGAAACCTTTATCTCTACTCTAAAACAGCGTATCAGCCTAAATATTGTTTTCTAAATAAGGTTCTTTCTCTAGTACCTGGCATTCAGTTCTCTATATTTACTGACAACAAAGATGTGATTCATCCGAATGAAGCTTTGTCTAATTCCATTTTTATTTTTGATGATGTTATGTGTGAGAATCAATCCAATATTTGCAATTTCTTTTCGATGGGGAGGCATAGAGATATCGATTGTTTTTATCTATCTCAAACTTATTCAAAAATACCTAAGCAGTTAGTTCGAGACAATGCAAATTTTTTAATCATATTTAAGCAAGACGATGTCAATTTAAAACACATTTATAATGAGCATGTGAATTCTGATATAATCTGGTCAAAATTTAAATTAATGTGCTCGGAGGTGTGGAAAAGACCTCACGCTTTTATGATAATTAATAAGGATTCTTCCATGAACAATGGAAGATATCGAATTGCATTTGATACTTTTATCAACGTTGAATAAATAAATATCAAGTCATTTTGATACTTTGTTCATTTAAGCTTTATCTTTCATTCATATCGTAAGTGAAGTAATTTAAACATTTTGAAAAATGAAGAATTCTTTAAAGGAACAAATATTAAAATCTGCAAATTCTATTAAAAGAAAAATTAGAACCATGCGTAACAACGAAGTTGATATGGAGCTTCAGCTTAGTAAAGTATTCAAGCCTATAACAGAACCCTTAAAAAAAATCACAACACAAAATGGATGCCACGTTTCACACCGACTGAATACTGATAAAAATATTTTGTCAAATAACTCTAGCGTTTATGAAGATTTCGAAGAAGCTATTGGCGAAGATGACATAACACAAGAAAAGGATTTACAAAATATTCCCATGAACATAAATGCATTAGTAGCTCAAGGTGAAAACAATAGTAACGTCACGAAAAAAGATTTCAAACAAGTTGATGATTATACCGATGACATAAATATACCATACGGGGTACGAAGCGATAAAGGAAGGTACATGTTAGGCAATGCTTCTGTTCAATTTTCGACAATCAAAGATGCATTAGGTTCTGTCAAAAGTACACTGCTAAAAATTGATGACAAGGCTTATGAAATGTCAATCGGATTGAGGGAGTTGCTAATGAATAAGAAACCTAATTTTAGTTTGGTTTCTGACAAAGATTTAATAGTTTATAAAGATATTTTATGTTATACAAATGCACACAAACGTGATTTTAATCCTCAGGCTCAGATTAATGGAAGTAGAAGTGTGAAATATTGTCAAATAATCAAACCTTTATTTAGTGATGAACCAATTATAAAATCAGATATCAAGAAAACTGGTGGCAATTTGCCGTCAATGAAAACCTACAGAAAAAATATCGATTTAGTCTATTGGGATGATCCAAATGAATTAGTCGATAGGTTAAAACTATTGATTGCATCTAGAGAGGCAGGAAACAGTAACCATAATAACGAAATCATTTCGATAATTGAGGAATTAAAAGAAGCTGGTATAGTAAAAGAATAAAAACACTCTGATTAATTATTTTTATGTAGTTATTCACTGGTCACTAAACATGATGGTTGACAACTTCGGGCATCATTTGTATAAAAGACAAAAAGTAAGCATACCCACATCATATGATTGTGCCATAAAACTTACTAATGATGAAAATCTTAGCGCTCAATCAAAAATTATCAAAAATGTGGTTGATCCTATCGATCCTCAAGATAGTGCTACAAAGAAATATGTAGATTTCAAAACAAATCATATCAAAACTGAATTATTACTCGAAATCAATAAACAAATTAATGTTTTAAATGATAAAATAAAATTTATTACTGAAAATATAAAGCACGCTAACGAGCAAAGAATAAATCTATGTAAAAATGAGCAAAGTAAAAGTTGTAAACGAAATACATCGCAGCGCTAGACGAAATTTTATAAGAAGATGCGTTATTATGAAAGGTATCGATGATCTTTGGCAAGCTGATCTTATTGATATGCAGTCAGTTTCAAAGCAAAATTGTGGCTATAGATATATATTAATTATAATCGATACATTTTCTAAGTACTCTTGGGCGTATCCTCTAAAACAAAAAACTAAAGAGTGGATTGCTAATGCTTTTGAAAATTTAATACAAAATGGAAGAGTTCCCAAAAATTTGCAAACTGATTTAGGCACCGAATTTTATAACAAAAATTTTAAAAATGTGATGAAGAAGTATAACATTAATCATTATTCTACTTACTCATCTAAAAAAGCATCGATTGTAGAAAGGTTAATTAAAACTATAAAAAGCAAGCTTTACAAAATGTTTAGTCTTAATGGAAACTATAAGTGGTACAGTGAATTAGAGAAAATTATGAATATTTATAATAATACAACTCATAGAACTATCGGTATTTTACCATCTGAAGTAAACGAAAATAATAAAGATTCATTACTTGCACGATACAAAAAATATAGGGAGGCTAGAGTATCACATAAACGGACCATATTTAAAAAAGGAGATTTTGTGAGAATAAGCAAATACAAAGGTGCTTTTGAGAAAGGATATACTCCTAATTGGTCAACCGAAATATTTCAAGTAATTAGAGTTCAAGACACAAATCCCACGACATACCTCTTAAAAGACGCCAAAAATAAACCAATCTTAGGAGCTTTTTATACAGAAGAACTGCAAAAAACTGCACAACCAGATGTATATCTTGTTGAAAAAGTGTTAAAAAGGAAAGGAAATAAAGTATTTGTGAAATGGCTAGGTCTTTCGAGTGAAGAAAACAGTTGGATAGATAAGTCTAATAAATTATGAGTGTATTTATTAATGCAATATTTAAAAGCTGAGTATCATCATTATTGCTCATTCTTTAAAAGTCATGACAGAGAAAGGTGGATTGTTAAACAATTTAATAAATAAATTACCCTTCGAATTACATCTACCGGGTTACAAGTACTGTGGACCTGGAACAAGATTACGGAAACGACTTGCTCGTGGAGATAAGGGAATAAATCAATTAGACGAATACTGTAGACAACACGATATTTCATATTCCAAATCAAGTGATATAATTGAACGACATAAGGCTGATTATATTTTAATGAAGATGGCAGGGAAGTTAGCGAAATCATCAAAATCATCGTTAGGAGAAAAATTGTCTGCTAAATTGGTTAAGAATATTATGAAAGCTAAACTAAAAACTGGAGCGGGACTGAAACGAAAGTTCAAGAATATTGTGTCTCATGCTAGAAACCATATAAAAAGAATGAAACCAGTGACAAAAAAGACAGCTATAAAGCTAGCATATGCAGCAGTCAAACAATTAGCAACTGATCCAACGATAAAACTCCCCAGAGTAATACCAGTTCCTAAAACTGGTGGTTTTCTTCCACTGATACCTCTGTTTGCTGGTTTATCAGCGGCAGGCAGCATTGCAGGTGGAGCTGCGGGAATCGCCAAGGCCGTTAATGATTATAAAATGGCTATTAAACGATTAACTGAATTAGAAAGACATAATCAAAAAATGGAAGCTGTTTGTATTGGTAAAGGATTACATATTAAGCCTTATAAAAAAGGGTTGGGTATTTATGTTTCAGAACATAAACAAAACAAAAAACTGAAAAATACAAAAAACTGAATAGGCGGCTACCTCATCGAGCTCTAACAAACATTGATATAATCAAATACTGTCAAGAAATTCCACATTTCCGCGGTGTTTTTATGAGAGATACTTTACCAAAATATCCTTTTTCTCAAGAATGTGGAATCTTGAATTTAGACAGTATAAAAAACCCCGGTACTCATTGGGTAGCCTACGCAAAAAATTATGGGTATGTTGAATACTTTGATAGCTATGGAAACTTGAAACCACCAAAGGAACTTGTTAAATATATAGGAAACTTAAAAATACAATATAATTATGAAAACATTCAAAAAGATAACACATACAACTGCGGCCACCTTTGTATACAGTTTTTGAATTGTTTTTGGAAGAATAAAGTTAAATAAATAGTAGAGAATTCTATTTCCACATTTAGTTGTTAAATATGTCTGCTACGATAACTATTACAGGAAACGAGTCCTTAATAGAAACAGATTTATATCCTCCATTAAATTTACATGGTAACTATGAATGTGGATTAATTTACTTCTCCGTGCTGAACTCCATAGCGAATGTTACATGTGAAAATAATAAGTTTATTTACGATAGTGACGAAAAAGAAATAAAAATTCCTACTGGCAGATATGATCTGTATGACTTGACAACTTATTTAAATAGTCACTTGCAAGCTTGTGAAATCACAATACTTCCAAATAATAATACACTGAAGTGCTCAATATTCTGCACGAAATCCATCAATTTCTGCAAGGAAAATAGCATTGGCCAATTACTTGGATTTTCAAAAATTAAATTAGAGCCAAATAAATGGCATGAATCTTCGCAAACAGTGAACATTCCTAGAGTGTCTCTCATACGGATCGAATGTGATTTTGTGCAAGGCTCATATACAAACGGGATACCATCACATACAGTCTACGAATTTGTCCCAAGTGTTCCTCATGGCTTTCCTTTCGTAGAAGTACCACATAATATAATTTACTTACCTGTAAATAAAACAAACATAATATCATCTCTTTCAATAAGTACTGTAGACATAAACGGTAATTTTCTTGACTTTAGAGGAGAAAACATCAAACTTCGCCTTCATTTACGTAAAGTAAAATGATTGCATTTAATAAAATTAAAAATACTTGTAATAAAAAGCTATGGAACAATACAAAAACTCTTATTGGTAATCGTACATTGAAAGAGCGTAGACGAAACCGAAAGCTTAAAAAATTAAATAAAAACAATAAAGAGTTTTTAAGATCACTGGGATTAACAGTTGTAAAATGAGTATATTACATATTTCGGATTCCCCGGATTTCGATGATTCAATAGAGAGCTTTGAAATTCATACTTACAATCCATATAGTAACAGTTTTTGTGAAAATGATGAAATACGAATACCTATTCAACAACAAGATGTATATATCTTGCCATCAGCTAGTTCCGTTTACATTGAAGGTTATGTTAAAGCTTATCAAAAAGATGCAGCTGGAAAACAGAAAAGCGTGGAATGCACATTTACAAACAACCCTATATTACATCTTTTTCAAGATATAAGGTATGAAATGAATGGTGTAGAAATTGATCGTATAAAAAATGCTGGTACTACAACTACAATGAAGTCATATGTATCAATGAATGAAGGGGAAAGCAAGGCGGCTCAAGTCTGGGGATGGAATTTAAGCGGATGGAAACCGAAAGATGGGTTTTTCAGTGCAGTTATACCATTGAATAGAATTTTTGGATTCGCTGAAGACTACAAAAAAATCATTATTAATTGTAAACATGAACTTATTCTTAACAGAAATGCTAGTAATTTAAATAGTATTAAGAGCGAAGAAGATAATACTATAGAAATTAATATATCCAGGGTGCAGTGGCGCGTTCCACACATAAAAGTTTCTGATCGAGAGAAACTTCGTTTACTTAAAATTCTCGAAAAGGATCGCATTATACAAGTACCTTTCCGCAATTGGGATCTATATGAATACCCGTTATTACCTAAAACTTCTAAACATAGCTGGTCTGTAAAAACCTCTTCTCAACTTGAAAAACCTAGATACGTTATATTCGGATTACAAACTGGAAGAAAAAATAATAAAAAGAAGGACAGTTCTTTATTTGATCATTGTAATTTGAGTAATGTAACACTCTATTTGAATTCACAATGTTATCCGTATGATTCACTCAACCTCAAATTTAAAGACGATAAGTTCAGTATATTATACAACATATATACCGCATTCCGTCAGTCTTATTATAACATCGGTTCTGATCCGCTGCTTAGCCTCACAAATTTTAAAGAAAAAGCTCCACTATTTGTTATTGATTGTTCGCATCAATGTGAGAAGTTGAAATCTGGCCCAGTTGATGTTCGCCTAGAGATTGAATGTTCTGAAGACATTCCTGATAACACCGCAGCATATTGCCTCATAATCAACGATCGTATTATTGAATACCGACCACTTAGTAATATTGTACGAAAGATAACATGAATATTTTTGTAGATCTACAAGGTTTTAAAACCGATAGCAATAAGTTTATATTGAAAGAAATTGCTTTATTGAGTGGCAAACAAATGCAAGTTTTTCTTATCAAACCTCCTTTTCCGTTTTATAATTTAACCAAGACAGAAAGAATTCACGTTAGTTGGATTGAAAGAAATAGAAAAATTTTATGGAACGAGGGCTATATACCTTACTATTGTATCAAAGATTACATTAAGCCTTACATAAGAGGAAAACGTATTTTATTGAAAGGCTCCGAAAAGATTATTTGGTTAAGAGAAATATTCAGAGATGAGGTATTAAACATTTATAATTTAGAAAATAATGGATGTCCTAGTTTGTTAACATTAGCAGATAAGTACTCATTAGATATTATGTCATGTATAAATCACTCTTCAATATGTGCATTAAAAAATGTAATTAGTTTAAGTAAATGGTGTGTTGAAAATACATTTTTATGAATAAATAAATTGTTGTTTAATTTTCTAACACTTCGTGCTTCTTGTTGTAAGGGGTATCTTAATCTACACATAGCTTTTACATGAAGAAGTATTATAGAAACATATTCGAGAGAAAACTAAGAACTGAATAATGAATACGTAAATTGAATAAAACCTTTTTTTTTTTGTCTAAGTAATCAGTATCGAATTAAGTTATCTGAATTAATTAACATAGGTAGTGAAAATATAAATAAATAAATAAATAATATTTATTATTATTGCAAAGAGATCAGTGCTCCAAGCCAGACGGTTAGAATAAGGAATAATTTCCTTGATCAAACGTCACTACTCTGAGAACATTTATTTATAAGATTTCTCAAATAAATCATTAAAATGTCGAATGAAGGACGAAGAGTAAAATTTAACGATAATATTCAATATTTTATAATTCCTGGTCATGATGAGGATCGGTTTGGAACATGGGTGTTAGACTCCGTTCGTTTCAAAATGAGAGTATTGAATTTTCAAAAAATATTTGATAGAGATCTTGCAAGAAAAAGAGATTTCAATCTTAGTCTCGTCTCTATCACGTAAAAGTAAGAATTCGGATAGCAGTTGCATACAAACTGATAAGTTGTAGAAATGGAGTATCTGGATCTATACATGCTTTATATTAAAGAAAATTAAGAACTGAATAAAAAATACTGAAAACGTGATGTATTTGTTTTAGAAATTATTGTAGAATTGGGTTCTCTGGATAAACGTAGTGAAAACAATAGTTCTCATTTATGTTATCAATCTATTCAAAAAAACTCATGTTTCTAGTTTTCTTTTCTCAGTTTTTCTTATTTGAAAAGTTCTTTCTTTTCAATCGAATAGGAAAAACTGAATAAAGAAAACTGAAAACATAAGTTTTTGAATAGATTGAAAACTATAATGAGAACTCTTGTTTTCACTACGTTGATCCAGAGAACCCAATTCTACACTACTAAGAAGGCATTCGAAAATTCGGCCGGCTCATTAACAATCGCCGTGGTCCTACGGTCTAAGGTTCCGCCTCCCATGCTAGGGGGTGACGGTTCTAATCCGACCCGCGCCAAAAATATTTCTAGATTTTTGTGTTTTTAGAAATGTTCTAGAAGGTAGAGAGAGAAGGAATATTTAAAAAGGGACCAAAAGGTCTAGGGGTGTCTAGGAACTTCGAGAAAGGAGGCGAAATTACGAATATTTGAAAAGAATCAGAAAAGTGGGCGTGTCTTCGATCTGTTTCGAGAAAAGAAGGCGGGGTTGGAAATATCTGGAGGTAAACAAACGAGTAAAGAAAAGAAGATCGGAAAAAGGGTATTCCAGAACGTTCTGCGGGATATAAAAGGCGGCGAATTCCGTCTGATGGATCAGTATTTGATTTAACAGTGAACAGTGCGAAACAAAAGGAAGAAAAGTAAAAGTGGAAAAGTACTAGTGAAGAGAAAAGTGCTAAGAGTGGAACGGTGAGTAGACTAGTGTCAGTGTAGTGCGTGACGTCATAGTGTCGGTGTAGTACGTGACGTCATAGTGTCAGTGTGGTGCGTGTCGTCATAGTGTCGTGCGTCGTGACGTCATAGCCGTGACGCGTGTCGGGTCGTCACAGTAGTGACGTAGTGGACTGTGAACAGTGACAGTAAGTGGTGCACGGGGAATCCCTGCGAGGAGGACCCGGTGAAGTGAACCGTTTAGGGGAACCTCTGCGAGGTGGACCGTTTGTAAGTGTATCCCAAATAAACTCTGTAAAATTGGACTTAGCGTTTCACTCCAATCCCTTAACCCGTAGCTCGTAACATTTGGTGTCAGAAGAGGGATTGGAGTAAGATGCCGCTGGTGCCAAAGGAGTTAAAGGGAGTCACCACCCGGGCCATGTCGGAAGCGCGACAGGAAGGTGCGGCCCCTGTAACTGAGGTGCAGCGGACCCCGGAGAGAAGACCTGAGGGGGGTGAAGTGCAGCGCACTCCAGAGCAGAACCCAGGAAATTTCCTCTATCAAATCCAGCGCATGATGGAGGACCAGGCTCGCCGGCAGGAGGAACAAATGCGCGCGATGCAGGAGGCGCAGGCTCGCCGGCAGGAGGAACAGGTTCACGAACTGCGCGCAATGAAAGAAGAGCAAGCTCGCCGCCAGGAGGAACAGGCTCGCCGGCAGGAGGAACAGGCTCGCATGATGAAGGAACAGGTTCTACGCCAGGAGGAACAGGCTCGCCGGCAGGTGGAACAACTGCGCGCACTGAAAGATGAGCAGGCTCGCTGTCGGGAGGAACAGGTGCACGAACTGCGCACGATGCAGGAGGCGCTTCATAAAGATATTACGAAAGGCTTGCAACAGGCAGTAGAGAGAGTCGAAGTCGTAGAAGGGAGGTTGGATCGTGTGAAGGGAGAGCTCGAAGGGAGGTTGGATCATGTGAAGGGTGAGTTCGGAGGGAGGCTGGATCGTGTGGAGGGTGAGTTTGCCAAGATCCGGCGAGAGGTTGAGCAGAGCAGATCTCACAGTCGTGTCGCTGCTGTTTTTGACTCACCCATTCTACCAAAAGGTGTCAAGACTCCGGTTTACGATGGACTGACGTCATGGGCCGCCTTCAAGCTACAATTCGAGACAGCGATGAAAGTTAATGGCTGGGGCAAAGAGGAGGCGCAGTCTGCGTTGACATTAGCACTCCAGGGACAGGCTCTCACTGTGCTGGAAGCCGTAGGTGCTGGTGAAAATCTGACGTTCGACAAGCTTTTCGGAGCTCTGGAGGCGAGATTTGGCGACGGACATCTCGAACACGTGTATCGGGCGCGATTGAAGGAACGTAACCAGCATGCTAACGAGAGTCTGCAGCAATGGTCCGTGGAGGTGGAGAAGCTCGTGCGAAAGGCTTTCCAGTCATCACCAGCAGCCATCGATGACATGCTCCTGCAGGCCTTTACGGATGGGATACGGGACCCGGAGGTGCGAGCTGCCGTGCGACTTGGGCACCATGCTACACTCAGGGACGCTGTTGCCCATGCATTGGAGGTGGAGGCCGTACGACAGGATCCTCGTTCCGCTCGCCTCAGGGAGATTGTGGTGACTAGAACCTCACCGCCGAGGAGTCGAAGCGTCGGTTATGTGTGCTACGAGTGTGGTGAACGAGGGCACATTCGCAGCTCCTGCCCGAAGCGCACAGGTCGTCGGGATGTAGGAGTCTCGACTGATGAGCAGCAGGAAAACTAAAACCAGCCAGGGCTGCGGGGTGGGCGCTGGCCGGTTATGTTGCAACCCCAACCATAAGAGTCAAACAGACATCAGACGGAAATAGTCTGTTAGTCGAAGGAGAGGTCAATGGTAGAATTTGCCAACTTACTTTGGATACCGGAGCTTCGAGAACAGTGATCAATACTCGACTGATAAACGAGATGGAAAATTATCAGAAACGACTTCTGCAACAAACCAACCTGCAGTTAACAACAGCTACCGGCCAGCGCATACCTGTCAACGGGGAGTTGGGAGTTTCAATTAAGATCGGGGAAACTCCTTTCAAACATGAGGTGATTGTAGCTGAAATAGTGGACGATTGCATCATTGGCTTAGATTTCTTACAAAATCACCAGTGCAACATAGACATGAAGAACGGAGTGCTACGATGTAATACAGAGGAGGTTCCGATGAAAGGTGGATCATCGGAAAAGGTCTACCATGTGAGAAGAATGGTTCTTGAGCCTGGATCACAGAACTTGGTACCTGTTGTTTTGCCCAAGAGTAACGATGGGAGCTGTGCTGTGATGGAAAAGGTTGAAGCTGGGACTTGTTGGATTCCGGTGAGGAAAGTTGTTGGACCAGTTTCTTCTGCTCCGATCCTGATACCTAACGTTGGAGATATGGACCTGACGATTGGGAAGGGGGAGGTTGTTGATCACTGTGGAGATAATCCTCCTAGGAAGCAGAAGGCTGAGGGGGATGTCGTATCGAAAGTTGTAGAAGACTCCAGCAAGGACCTGGCAAAGCCACAGGCTGTGATAGCGAAGAACTCGCTCTCTAAGAACGGCGCACATATTGGTAAAATAGACCTGGTGAAGCATGCGAACAATACAGGAGACGTAGCGCCAGTCAATCAGCAGCTTAGGCGCATTCCGTTTGCTCGTAAGAAGGAGAAGCGTCCGAAGTTACAATCAAGTTGGAAAAGGCCATATGAGGTAGTGACCAGGATGGACGTCGGCCAATACCGACTCCGGCGTCCGCCAGGGAGCCCGTTGAAGTTAGTGCACGTTGACCGGTTGGCTCGATATTTCAGCAGTAATGATGCTCGGGACGAGCAGAACTAAGGGAGGGGCAGTGTTACGGCCGCTGTCAAACGTCAAACGTAAAGAAGGCATTCGAAAATTCGGCCGGCTCATTAACAATCGCCGTGGTCCTACGGTCTAAGGTTCCGCCTCCCATGCTAGGGGGTGACGGTTCTAATCCGACCCGCGCCAAAAATATTTCTAGATTTTTGTGTTTTTAGAAATGTTCTAGAAGGTAGAGAGAGAAGGAATATTTAAAAAGGGACCAAAAGGTCTAGGGGTGTCTAGGAACTTCGAGAAAGGAGGCGAAATTACGAATATTTGAAAAGAATCAGAAAAGTGGGCGTGTCTTCGATCTGTTTCGAGAAAAGAAGGCGGGGTTGGAAATATCTGGAGGTAAACAAACGAGTAAAGAAAAGAAGATCGGAAAAAGGGTATTCCAGAACGTTCTGCGGGATATAAAAGGCGGCGAATTCCGTCTGATGGATCAGTATTTGATTTAACAGTGAACAGTGCGAAACAAAAGGAAGAAAAGTAAAAGTGGAAAAGTACTAGTGAAGAGAAAAGTGCTAAGAGTGGAACGGTGAGTAGACTAGTGTCAGTGTAGTGCGTGACGTCATAGTGTCGGTGTAGTACGTGACGTCATAGTGTCAGTGTGGTGCGTGTCGTCATAGTGTCGTGCGTCGTGACGTCATAGCCGTGACGCGTGTCGGGTCGTCACAGTAGTGACGTAGTGGACTGTGAACAGTGACAGTAAGTGGTGCACGGGGAATCCCTGCGAGGAGGACCCGGTGAAGTGAACCGAATAGGGGAACCTCTGCGAGGTGGACCGTTTGTAAGTGTATCCTAAATAAACTCTGTAAAATTGGACTTAGCGTTTCACTCCAATCCCTTAACCCGTAGCTCGTAACAATACCAAAAATAACTAAATACCCTTCAAACCGAAAATAAATCAATCTTAAAACTCTCCCTTCCCATCCACAGACGACGTAAAGCAAACCCAAGTAACAACATCAGAAGGTACCTACCGCTTCGGACCCCTCGACGCGTCCAAACACTACACTATCACAGCCGAGAAGGAGTCCTACGTGTTCACCGCGCCTGACGACAAGGGAGATATCATCGCCCACAAACTGGCAGAGATCACAGTCCATCTGGTAGACGATGCTGACGATACACCGCTACAGGTCAGATTGTGCCTTACCTTTATATGTTAGAATCTGTTATAAGATCACAAGAGAGATTTCATCGCCCACAAACTGGCAGAGATCACAGTCCATCTGGTAGATGATGCCGACGATACACCGCTACAGGTCCCATTCTGCCTTACTTTACTGTATAAAAGTGGCTCACATATTTTAGAGTGTTTCAGACCATTACAATGAACAACATTCACTGCGGATCGTGAGGACACCTGCATGCTTAAATTTCGAGGCATTTATTGTACTCACTGTCCAATGTCCATTACAATTCGCCACGCGACGCGACGCGTCACACTGGGCAGAGTTTCGGTACTAGTGAAACGTAAGGCCGCACTTAATTCTCGGAGAACTTTTAAGGAAAATTACTATGGCTTATGATGCCACGAGAACAATGAAGGGCATCCACACTCTCGTTCTCGGCCTGTCTCGCCCGTTCTCGGCGAGAATGTATAGCCGGCATCAGAGTTTTCAAAATGCCTTTGACTACCACCTCGGAAAATATATTCGTGAGCATATGCTATACCCTGGCTATACCTTCACTCAAAAATGCAGTCAAAATCAAAATCGCGAAAAAAGCCAAGCTATCCCCCAAATGTTGAATCGAGAGTATGTATGGCAGGTATTTACGGAATAGCAGATTTTCTTTTTGCGATTTCGTGTCTCATAGAGAAAGTTATTTAGTCTGATTATCCTCTGAAAGTAATGTTTCAGAAGAATTATTTCAGAAGGAATTTATATCCAACGAGCTTTTACCCGCGACTTCGTCCGCATAAATTATATACCAGATTTTAAGTCAGACGAGCTATCAAACAAAAAAAGTTTCATCAAAATCGGTTCAGTAGTTTTTGCGTGATACTCGAACAAACAAACACCCAAACAAACAAACAAACTAAATTCTTTTTTCAAATTTACAGTTTTATAATATCCAATGTGATTGTAATCACCCCAGAGCGCACTTGTGTCAGTTAGCTGCGGTAAGAAGAATTCAGAAAAACCTTATAACGAATGTGATGTAAACCCTCACAGAGCGCGCTCGTGTCGGTGAGCGGCGGCACGTACCGGCGCAACGTGGCGTCCGGGCCCGACGGCCGCCTGCGCTTCGCCTCCCTCTCCCCCGCAGAGTACTACGTCAAGCCCAACATGAAGGAGTACCGCTTCACTCCCCCGCACAAGATCGTGCCCGTACAGGAGGGCCGCAGCCACCACATCACTCTCAGGTGACCTATACTGTACTATACTATACTATACACTTAGCGAGTACTACGTCAAGCCCAACATGAAGGAGTACCGCTTCACTCCCCCGCACAAGATCGTGCCCGTACAGGAGGGCCGCAGCCACCACATCACTCTCAGGTGACCTATACTGTACTATACTATACTATACACTTAGCGAGTACTACGTCAAGCCCAACATGAAGGAGTACCGCTTCACTCCCCCGCACAAGATCGTGCCCGTACAGGAGGGCCGCAGCCACCACATCACTCTCAGGTGACCTATACTGTACTATACTATACTATACACTTAGCGAGTACTACGTCAAGCCCAACATGAAGGAGTACCGCTTCACTCCCCCGCACAAGATCGTGCCCGTACAGGAGGGCCGCAGCCACCACATCACTCTCAGGTGACCTATACTGTACTATACTATACTATACACTTAGCGAGTACTACGTCAAGCCCAACATGAAGGAGTACCGCTTCACTCCCCCGCACAAGATCGTGCCCGTACAGGAGGGCCGCAGCCACCACATCACTCTCAGGTGACCTATACTGTACTATACTATACTATACACTTAGCGAGTACTACGTCAAGCCCAACATGAAGGAGTACCGCTTCACTCCCCCGCACAAGATCGTGCCCGTACAGGAGGGCCGCAGCCACCACATCACTCTCAGGTGACCTATACTGTACTATACTATACTATACACTTAGCGAGTACTACGTCAAGCCCAACATGAAGGAGTACCGCTTCACTCCCCCGCACAAGATCGTGCCCGTACAGGAGGGCCGCAGCCACCACATCACTCTCAGGTGACCTATACTGTACTATACTATACTATACACTTAGCGAGTACTACGTCAAGCCCAACATGAAGGAGTACCGCTTCACTCCCCCGCACAAGATCGTGCCCGTACAGGAGGGCCGCAGCCACCACATCACTCTCAGGTGACCTATACTGTACTATACTATACTATACACTTAGCGAGTACTACGTCAAGCCCAACATGAAGGAGTACCGCTTCACTCCCCCGCACAAGATCGTGCCCGTACAGGAGGGCCGCAGCCACCACATCACTCTCAGGTGACCTATACTGTACTATACTATACTATACACTTAGCGAGTACTACGTCAAGCCCAACATGAAGGAGTACCGCTTCACTCCCCCGCACAAGATCGTGCCCGTACAGGAGGGCCGCAGCCACCACATCACTCTCAGGTGACCTATACTGTACTATACTATACTATACACTTAGCGAGTACTACGTCAAGCCCAACATGAAGGAGTACCGCTTCACTCCCCCGCACAAGATCGTGCCCGTACAGGAGGGCCGCAGCCACCACATCACTCTCAGGTGACCTATACTGTACTATACTATACTATACACTTAGCGAGTACTACGTCAAGCCCAACATGAAGGAGTACCGCTTCACTCCCCCGCACAAGATCGTGCCCGTACAGGAGGGCCGCAGCCACCACATCACTCTCAGGTGACCTATACTGTACTATACTATACTATACACTTAGCGAGTACTACGTCAAGCCCAACATGAAGGAGTACCGCTTCACTCCCCCGCACAAGATCGTGCCCGTACAGGAGGGCCGCAGCCACCACATTACTCTCAGGTGACCTATACTGTACTATACTATACTATACACTTAGCGAGTACTACGTCAAGCCCAACATGAAGGAGTACCGCTTCACTCCCCCGCACAAGATCGTGCCCGTACAGGAGGGCCGCAGCCACCACATCACTCTCAGGTGACCTATACTGTACTATACTATACTATACACTTAGCGAGTACTACGTCAAGCCCAACATGAAGGAGTACCGCTTCACTCCCCCGCACAAGATCGTGCCCGTACAGGAGGGCCGCAGCCACCACATCACTCTCAGGTGACCTATACTGTACTATACTATACTATACACTTAGCGAGAACTACGTCAAGCCCAACATGAAGGAGTACCGCTTCACTCCCCCGCACAAGATCGTGCCCGTACAGGAGGGCCGCAGCCACCACATCACTCTCAGGTGACCTATACTGTACTATACTATACACTTAGCGAGTACTACGTCAAGCCCAACATGAAGGAGTACCGCTTCACTCCCCCGCACAAGATCGTGCCCGTACAGGAGGGCCGCAGCCACCACATCACTCTCAGGTGACCTATACTGTACTATACTATACACTTAGCGAGAACTACGTCAAGCCCAACATGAAGGAGTACCGCTTCACTCCCCCGCACAAGATCGTGCCCGTACAGGAGGGCCGCAGCCACCACATCACTCTCAGGTGACCTATACTGTACTATACTATACACTTAGCGAGAACTACGTCAAGCCCAACATGAAGGAGTACCGCTTCACTCCCCCGCACAAGATCGTGCCCGTACAGGAGGGCCGCAGCCACCACATCACTCTCAGGTGACCTATACTGTACTATACTATACACTTAGTGAGAACTACGTCAAGCCCAACATGAAGGAGTACCGCTTCACTCCCCCGCACAAGATCGTGCCCGTACAGGAGGGCCGCAGCCACCACATCACTCTCAGGTGACCTATACTGTACTATACTATACACTTAGTGAGAACTACGTCAAGCCCAACATGAAGGAGTACCGCTTCACTCCCCCGCACAAGATCGTGCCCGTACAGGAGGGCCGCAGCCACCACATCACTCTCAGGTGACCTATACTGTACTATGTAACGTAGTGTTACAAAACTTAAACTGATATTACTTTACGTGAGCAATTCTTGTTATAGTGTATTTAAAATTTAATTACTAATATTAAAAATAAAAGAAAATGAAACAAACTTACCAACCAACCGACTCGACTTTGTATATAGTGAGCTGTCGCATGCGTCGCGTATAGTTATTGCGCAGTTATGTGAGGTAGTCTTTTGTTACTGCAGCGGGTCGCTCGGTGGGTAGGTTAGTACGTGGAGATTCATTGCTGGCTTAGCAACTGGTTCGAACGGAACTTTCTAGTTAAAGTTTAACACTTATTACCTGCTGTTTAATTTAGTGAAATCAAACCTCGTTGGAGCCCTAAATCTTCCATAGTATAACACGCTTCAAGTTTAGTGCGTGCTATTTTCCCATACTGGGTAAGTTGTGCAACCATTTATATAAATAGATAGATGTTAGTTTTAAGTACCTAGCTTTGTCTCAGTGCCGTAGTTAGAATAAACGCTGACGGCGGTTATTTGCTCGTCTAAATTATCGAACCCTGTTCTTACTGTGGTTCTCTAAAATGCACCTATGCGCAATTTGCATTTAGCCTGAGTTTATCACAACTACCTATTGTAACCGTTTCTGATTTTCCTTAACTTAACTACTCACCACCGAGACTGCCACATCATTTTAGTTAGCTAATTAGTTTCCCGAGTGCCTAGCTTCTACCTAGATGGGCGTAGTTAGTATCCGTGGCAGTGCCGGTCCGCTACAGGCTAGATTGTAATCCCGAAAATGGTTACAGGAACACCCTTGGGGCTGCGAGTTAGTGGCTAGGATTAACTTGTGGCCAATACTCTTTACCCTCTTCTTCGAGTGGATTTGTCAAGCTGAGAACCTGGGGAACTAAACTATCGGACGAAGTTCCAGAGCAACGTCGTGACTACGCCGCGTTCGGAAGACCTATCGGACGTCCCGTGGCTACTACGTCCCGGACAAGGAGAGTGCGGTATTTTCGGGCGTAACGAATCGGACCACCCTAGACCTAGGCTTTAAACCCGACCTGAGACAACTCTAATAAAATAATCTGTTCTAAAGTTGTGCTCGTTTTATTTAGTATCTTTAGATAAAGCGTGACAACTATACTATACACTTAGCGAGAACTACGTCAAGCCCAACATGAAGGAGTACCGCTTCACTCCCCCGCACAAGATCGTGCCCGTACAGGAGGGCCGCAGCCACCACATCACTCTCAGGTGACCTATACTGTACTATACTATACACTTAGCGAGAACTACGTCAAGCCCAACATGAAGGAGTACCGCTTCACTCCCCCGCACAAGATCGTGCCCGTACAGGAGGGCCGCAGCCACCACATCACTCTCAGGTGACCTATACTGTACTATACTATACACTTAGCGAGAACTACGTCAAGCCCAACATGAAGGAGTACCGCTTCACTCCCCCGCACAAGATCGTGCCCGTACAGGAGGGCCGCAGCCACCACATCACTCTCAGGTGACCTATACTGTACTATACTATACTATACACTTAGCGAGAACTACGTCAAGCCCAACATGAAGGAGTACCGCTTCACTCCCCCGCACAAGATCGTGCCCGTACAGGAGGGCCGCAGCCACCACATCACTCTCAGGTGACCTATACTGTACTATACTATACTATACACTTAGCGAGTACTACGTCAAGCCCAACATGAAGGAGTACCGCTTCACTCCCCCGCACAAGATCGTGCCCGTACAGGAGGGCCGCAGCCACCACATCACTCTCAGGTGACCTATACTGTACTATACTATACTATACACTTAGCGAGTACTACGTCAAGCCCAACATGAAGGAGTACCGCTTCACTCCCCCGCACAAGATCGTGCCCGTACAGGAGGGCCGCAGCCACCACATCACTCTCAGGTGACCTTTAACACCCGTCACTATGGAGACAAGTTACATAAGCACTTGTTTAATATCCTCTATCAACTACTTCAAAATAGGCATTACCGTTTATTCTATGTACCAAGCGCTTTAGCCGTAGTTGTCTTATAAGTTATAATCGCATCAGTTGTAAGAGGAGACTAATTTTATCAAGCATCGTGAACATTTCTGTACCACTATCGCAGTCACTAATTATGGCTACCAGTTAGTCACTGCGTTCGACGCTGCCTCTAATTGTAGTGCTACCCAATCTCATTTTATTTCGGACGGTATCAATTTATATTTAGCAACGCACACGTTTCTTGTATTCTGTGTACTTTGGCTTTTGTAACTAAGCAATCGCGAAACCGATTATGAGAAGTAATCATTATGACATATATTGAGCTGTCATGTACAAAAACAAACTTTATTTGTATATTTCCATCTAGGAAATGCAAATAATATAAATCATAACTATCAAATTGTGATTAATTTTCATTCGTCGGTCTAACTCCTGAGGATGCTCTTTGGTGGAGTAAAACACGTGTAGAGTAATAGTACATTACTGCAGAGGCCAGCAACAGAGGCATTGATGGACGAACGTGTAAATGTGGGCCGAGGCAAAGCCGAGGCACACATACGTAAGTCCATCAATGCCTAGTTGTGGCCAAGGCTTGTATAGTACTTTTCTCAAATAATGCGCGGAAATAAAAACCATAAATTTTCTCAAATAATTCGCGGAAATTAGAACTCTTTTCAAAATCAATGACAAACAACGAACAACAATTTGTTTTTTTTTCAATAAACAGCTTTTTATTTACGAAATGTTCGAAATTTAAATAAAACCTTTGATGAGTTACCTCCTTGGTCGCTATGTTTCGGAGTACAAGTTCGTTCCATTTTTAAATTACACGACAGATATGAGTTTAGTATGTAATTTATTTGGCCGCTAAACACGACAGATATGGATTTTCATACAAACATTGCCGGCCGCTGCGCGCATGTATTTGGCCAGTACAGCAATTTCGATTTATCTCGAAGAAGGTTGTCAAAATAATGCTCACATTTCCAAGCATGTTTGAGAAAAAGTTATTTTCATCACTCATACTCTGAAAGTAGGTTATTGTTTATCTAAGAAGCGGGTTGAAAGTGATACATTTCTTCCCTAGGGCGGAAAAGTAATTAAAAAAAAATCTACGTCTATACTGAGCAAAGGCAGAAACCTATACAGCCACACTTCGATAACATTATATTAAAATTATTCATTTTTATAATTATTATGAACAAAAATATTCGAATTTAGTAATAATAACAATAATTAGTAACATTTCGATACTTTTGTATAAGTTATAAGTATGCATTTTGTTTTCTGCGTGAAGAACAGGTGAAGAAAAAGTACCTAATTTAAAAAACAGGCAAGTTTAAAAAAAAAGGTTTTTCTTTTTCGCGCAAGGCTGCGTTCAGGACCTTTGGGTGCGGTTGTTTTTTCAACTCGCACTATGGTAGAACGTTTTTCACCGAGGCTCTGAAGTGCGCTTTTTGAACATCATATGAGCGAATCGGCAGTAGAAAGATGCATAATCTCGTAGTAATTATGACATTTTCGACTGCCGAGTCGCTCATATGATGTTCAAAAATCGCACTCCTGAACGGCGTTAGTGCGAAAAGTTGCGGTCGGGGTGCACCTGGGGCGTAGCTTCGGAACGCAGCCTTGCGCGAAAAAGAAAAAACGGAGGGAAAGCCACATGTTGCAAATTTTGCGGATCTTTTTCAAAACGTGTAAAAATCACTAGGGAAGTATATCTGTCTCACTCTAGCATCCACAATCTTCGTATGTTTTTTTTCTACTTCCTATTGGTCGCCGAGTGATTTTCAAACGTTTTGAAACGTAGCCTAAAATGAATTCATCGAGCGAATATCGATTCAGAAATTGATTTTGCATTATCTGGTTTTGGTTAATTTCCTCGTAATCGTGATGAAAAGCAGAGTGTTTAACTCGGGTGAAAGTATCCATTTCACACTCGAACTATGGGCGCCCCTCACGTTCGTTCGGGGCGCCAAACATCTCGTGTGAAATGGGTCACTTTCATCCCTTGGTTAACAATCTACTATTGGTGTGCAGGTTGTATTGCATAACGTAATACAACTTTGTCTACTAGGTATTTAGAAGCGGAGGTCTCGATACAATCGTGTTATCTACCTATTATTAATATCGTCGGCCTAGATGTGATACCTCGTAACTGCAAAGACATGTTATAACGTCGTGTTACACTGTACAGGGGCGTGCGCGTGGCGTGGTCGTGCGTGGGGCGGCTGGTGTCGCTGGGCGGCGCGGGGTGGGGCGGCGCCGCTCTCGTGGCGGTGCCCCTCCCCGCGCGGGGACCCGCGGCGCACTGCGCCATCGAGGAGGCCACCACCGAGCCCAGCGGCGCTTTCAGGTATGCATACATCATTGAGTTTACCCAAGACATCGTCCGAACTAATTATACAGGGCTTTATTTAAAACGAGCTTTTACCCGCGACTTCGTCCGCATAAATTATATTCCAGATTTTAAGTCAGATCATAAGCTATCAAACAAAAAAAGTTTCATCAAAATAGGTTCAGTAGTTTTTGCGTGATGCTCGAACAAACAAACACCCAAACAAACAAACAGACAGACAAAAAATCCAAAAATTTGTGATTTGGGATCAGGGACAGGTAAAAACCATGCAGTATTTTTTTTTGTAAATATCTCAATGTACAGACACACTGCTGTTACAGTTTTATAATAGTTTAGATAAACGGTGAACTCCGACCATCAAACTGAACAACTTTCACTATGGAGCCTGCCGCAGGAAACGCGATAAAAGAATCGGCTATTTCACACAAAACTGCTGTACCTAATCGACTCAAATATATGGGACAAAAGATTTTTTTTCGCGTTTCCTGATGTAGTTTCTATAGTGAAAGTTGTTCAGTTTGATGGTCGGAGTCCACCGTTTTAATTTGCGGCGGGCTGTCCTAGACACCCTGTGTACCAAATTTTAAGTCAAATCATAAGCTATCAAACAAATAACCCTCCTTCTGGCGCAATCGGGTAAAAAGTTTCATTAAAATCGGTTCAGCAGTTTTTACGTGATACTCAAATAATCAAACAAAAAAAATCTAAAAAAAACAGTTGATTTGGATTTTGGAGTTTGACACGCGCAACAAAGCGAGAGATCCGTCATGCGCACCTCTTCTTCTTATCGTGTGGGCAGAGCCCTGGTGTCAGAGTGTTTTCAGACCGCCTTACGGCCTCTGACGTGGTTTTTATGTAACGACTACTACCACCAGAGATAGTAGCCGGGACCAACGGCTTAACGTGCCATCCGAAGCACGGAATCATTTTTCTTTTCGGACAATCGGGTGATTCAGCCTGCAATGTCCTAACCAACTGGGGAAAAACGCACAAAGTGACATATCACTAGGTGTCCCCCATGGGAATGCGCACTCATTTTGGCATATAAAGTAATGAATCAATGACAATCAATGTTTTATTATTCATTATTTTTGTTCTCGATTACAGAATAAGAGGATTGCTGCCGAAATGTGTGTACACACTTCAACTGAAACCTGCATCCACTCCGGAGTTGAACGGACTCAAACTCGCTAAAGCTCCACCTAATCTAGAGGTAAGATATGTAGTAAATACATTCTATTCGTTTTATTAACCACACTTCATACGAGACGACAGCACACTTCTTCGGAAGGTGTCGAGTTATATAGGCTCGTAAAATAACACATTAAAATTGCAAAGTGTGATGTGCTGCATTTTTTATTTGTTGCTATTGTTAGGACCAGTTAGGGTAGTGTAAACCAAATCTCACAGCTTCGATGAAGAAATGAAACATTTTCGGACTTTTTTCAGTTGTTTTCTTGTAACTCTTAAACCATACAATCCTCGATATTAGTCGTTACCAATTTTAAACTAAGTACATAAACGAACGAAGGCCATGTAATTTGAGACCCAGACTTAGTCCCATGCGTGAATGAAACTTAGTAATACTGTAGAGCGAAACAAAACTAACAAAAATGTAAATTGGTTGTAACCTGTAGAAGTTGGGGGAAAGGTATTTCTCCTTATGATACCTTTTGTATCAAGTGTGTGAAACTCATAATCTGTCTTATTAGATAGTCCACTCAATCTTCTACGCATTCATTGGCCTAGATTCGGAGTGTACCACGACTAAACTAAACTAAATGTATTCCTTTCACTTTCTAAAATAAGATTAAGAAAAGAGACAGAAAACCAACAGCTGACTTTAGTGCTGTCAAAGTGACGTTAAATGCGCAAAATAAGATGCCATCATAATGTACGCCATCTTATTTAAGTCGTTTTTGGGCGTTTAACGTCACTTTGACAGCACTAAAGTCAGCTGTTGGTTTTCGGTCTCTTTTCTTAATCTTATTTTAGAAAGTGACAGGAATACATTTAGTTTAGTTTAGTCGTGGTACACTCCGAATCGAGGCCATTGTGTCTTGTTTTAATGAAAATTCACTAACCGTACCATATTATGATGAGGGAAGAAAACGAAATCACACACAATATCAGTTCAACAAAGCCAAATACGTTCCGTAACAACCAAAAATACCTCACTGATGATATTAGATGAAAATGGCTGTCGTGGTTGCGTTTTGCTACTGCTTTTTGGGTGATTTGTCTATTTTATTTACTAGTAATTTCTACTTTTGAATCCGGACTTCTAGAGATGTGGAAGTTTTTTTTTTAAATGCCTTAATTTTTTCTGTTTATAATAATTATGACCTCTATGGCTATATCCTGAATGGCTTTTAGTTTTCCTAAAAATGGCTGGGTCCAAATCTGCCAATCTTCTTTACAACATTTTAAGCCTAACCGTACACACGGCGACAGATCAACCTACCCATAGTTTGACCTTATGTCCATGAACATAGAGGTCAACTATGGGTAGGTTGATCTGTCGCCGTGTGTACAAGCAATAGTTTTGGAGATGTGGGATTTTTAAATATAGCCATGTTAAAAAAAAGGTATATGAGAATTCAAAATTAGCTCTAATTTTGGACTGAATATTGACATAACCACACATATTACCCCGTATATTATTTCCCAAAACTCTTCATCTTCTGAATCCTGTTTACCCACAGATTACCCCCAATAGATACCGAATGATGAACATTTTGTTCACGCCCGAAGTCACCATTTTTGGCGGTAGGTGCGGGTAGCAGGGCACGAAACGGCGCAACGTGATTGCCCATTTCAAGGTCACACTACTTCTAGCTCGCTCACTCGCGTTGCTTATATCAGTGAAAAACCATAGATGTGTGGCGAGCGTCGGCGGCCCTGTATGCGGTATCTATTGGGGGTAATCTGTGTGTTTACCTTATTATTTTGTATGTAATCGGTGTTCAAATAAACAATGTATTATATCGTGTATTTCCTCTTCCGCAGGTGAAGAACAACAAAGACATCGAAAACGTCCGCCTGATAGCAGTCCAGCCAACACAAATAACAGACATCAACGTTCTCGTTCGCACCCCCAACATCGACCATTACAAATCTCTCCGTCTCACTCTGGCCCTAGAAGCTACACCGCACACTCCCATATACTCGACCAAACTGGACTCGACCGGTTACAACCAGTACATAAACCCAGGTCTTATGTACGTACTGCCGAGACTGCCGGCCGATAATAAGACTTATGTGCTGCAGTTAGAGTCGAGTTTGTCTAAAGCGACGCACAATTATGGAGAGGAGGTGCATTATTTCAACTCGGATGGGAAGTTTAAGCATTTTACGATCGATTTTGCGCCAAAGGTGAGTGGATAACATTATAAGTATTTTTATAGTGGTAGAAGTAATTATGTAGTTCTTAAGGGGTATCCACAGAACATTATAAGAGGGGTTGGAAGTGTAAAGTAAGCGGGGAATGCGTGCCACACGGTTATGCAATGATTTACATAACACCGTAAGGCGCGCGGCGTGGTGCGAGCGAGACGGCATAAGTAGTGAGTGGGAAGACAAGTGGCGACAGTCGTCTCCGAAGCAAAAGCGCTACTTTGCGCATTTCTAACTCCTCTTATACTGTTCTGTGGGGGTGTCAGAATCGTGGTGTGCAGCGAGCCATAGCCTCTTCCTTTCCCCGTGGGACAATGTAGATGGCATATGTATGCATTTATGTTGAACTAGCGTTAACCCGCGACTTCGTCCGCACAAATTGTATACCAGATTTTAAGTCAGATCATAAGCTATCAAACAAACAAGTTTCATCAAAATCGGTTCAGTAGTTTTTGCGTGATACTCGAACAAACAAACACCCAAACAAACAAACAAATAAACAAACAAACAAACAGAGAGACAAAAAATCCAAAAATTGGTGATTTGGAATTAGGGACAGGTAAAAACCATGTTGTAATTTTTTTTTTGTAAATATCTTCAATGTACAAACACATTTCTGTTACAGTTTTATAATAGTTTAGATAGAAGTAGTAGTTTTGTAAGAAATGTATACTCCTAGACTCCGAATTCAGGTTGGCCGGAGTTTACTCCGTCCAACAGATTATCTTGAGATAATCTGTTCAAGTGGAGTTACACAGACGGGTCGGCCCTTAAGTGTGAATGCGATGTTACTTCTCGGACTGTGCCTCATCTCGTATCCTGCACTTCCTGCCCGGACACCTGCACGCGAACGACCAAAATGTCTGGTCTTGACAATTTTACACAAGTTTTACACTATGTAATGCAATACTGTATTTTAATTGTACTTTGTACATTTTGTTTTGTTTAAAAGATGTGTGTTGTAGAGTTTCTGGCCGCATCTTCTCTCAACGGAACACATTCCGACGCGGTGGTGAAGTCAAAAAATGACGTCAAAAAGCTATTATTTTGAATAAAAAATTTTGAATTTTGAAACGGAGCTAATGGAGGGTGCCGATAATGCTATCCGTGTGGCGAAATACTGGGCTGGAATGATTTAGAATGACATGCCATCGACTCGACAGAAGAAGAAATGTATAAAACGTAACGTGTAATGTGCAGGTAAAGTCTTCAGAGCAGGAGCTCCGTCAGACGTCGCTGCTGGTGGTGCCGCTGCTGGGCGCGCTCGTCATCGCGTATCTGCAGCGCGAACAGCTGCTCGAACAGGTCTGTGTTTGTAGTTCCCTGTCCATTATATGTAACGTGCAGGTAAACTAAACTGCAAGGCCTAAGGAGTCGAAACTCAAGTGTATCGAACAGCCGAATTTTCTTTTGCTATTTCATGTTTGCTCCTATAGTAAAAGTTGTGCAGTTTGATGGTCTAAACCGCCCCTAAAAATTTGGAAAGGGTTTACAAAATTACTACTTGGGTTATTTTTATATTTCCCTACTAAATGTATGGGAATTTAATTTTGCGTTTTCTGAGAGTTCTAGTACCTCAATCTCGGTTGAGCCCATAGAGACTTAAAATGTTCCTTATCAGTAAGAGAATCGATTGGGATGACGAAAAACTTTAGTGAAAATTGCAGTTTTTCTCGATGACAGTACATGTTTTTCAAAATGTGTGAATGTGTGAAGTAAAATGCTCCAAAAGTTAGGGTCAGTTTCCTAAGAACGTTTGCAGCTGTAATGCGTCTGGTAGCTGCCCTTTGTGGCCCATCTTAACTTTCCACCCTGTATATGGTGTTACGAAACCCTCGGTGCGAAAATCGGTCTCTCAATTGACCAGTTTTTAATTTCACCTCTTACTTTGTCGTGCAGGTGAGTGGTGTATTCAGCGCGGCGCTGTCCCGCGCGGCGCCCCTAGCACGGCCCGCGCGGCCGCGCCCCGACGTGCTCGACAAGGCGAGCATCGACCACATACTGAGCACCGTCAACCCGCCCACCAAGAAGAACAAGAAGAAGGCCTTGTGACTACACTAAACAGTCCTGTCTATTGTTTTAGATACTTATCACACGGGCGATTTTTAAGCGTAGGCGATTTCGCAACTGGGTTTTTCTCCTAGGTGTTTCTCGTTTAAATGCTGCTGTCATTATCCTTACCAAATGAAAATCAAAAAGATAAATAATGGTATAACATATCTATTTCTCAAGAAGAAAGAACACAAATAGTTTATTTTAAAAAAGCAATAGAGAAGGTTCAATATATTATGGTTCATTCATATATCTTGTTTATAAGAAAAGGTACAGAACTTTGCCTTTAAAACCCTATGCCTTTCCGTTGTCACAAAGGTCGTTGGACCTTTATAACACCGTTGCAAAACCCCCTTCGCCTTTTCTTGCAAATAAAATGTAAAACTCTCAGTGAGGACAATGACAACGTTCAAAGGTCCAGGAGAAACACCGAATTGCACCGCCGCGACGTCGCAACTGAATCGCCGTGATGTTATAGGCCGGCCGCACATTACAAGAAATATCTAATAGAAAAATATTAACGCTCGCCAGAAAGCCACTTCGTGCATACATTTTGGGCTAGCCCACACAGATTGTAATTCTTTATGTATATGTATATTCTGTTTTGGTGTGCAATAAAGTATAATAGAATTGAATTGAATTGAATTTGTCGGAAGCGTACGACGATTCTGATTAGCACGCGGGATTTTCTTGTAAAAAAAATTATATAACGTGCAGCAGGCTTAAACAGACGTTGGCATTATCGCCCCGACATCACCGCGGCACTGATCGATGTCAGAAATATCGGGACGATATCGTTTCGTCAACGCCTTCGCTCAAAAATCGCTCGTATGATACGGACCTAAGATTGAAGTTGATGAAAACAAAGGTTGGTTCCTCCTATATTCTACTAGATGAACCTTAAAATCTAAAAAATACATCCTCGCTAGTTTACCTAGTTGGATCACGTTACCACGGTGATCGCCAGTAGAGTTTTATAAGATAGTTAAAAGTACATAACGTATGGGTTTGAACAACATTTTATTGTGTGATTGTTGCGTGTGTGTTCGTATGCAGAGTCAAATAAATAGGCTTCGAAAAAATACCTTATAATATTAAATACATTTACCGAATTATTCGATCTTCTGAAGTTTAGAACTCCTTTACCTTACGAAAGCTAAGGCGGTAGATAATAAAATTCCAAAGCTAAGCATGAATAGCTAATGTAAACGGTTGTTAAGTAACCCAGTGATTTGTTTAAACAGAAAATGGGATATACCTAAGGGCGTGGCATACATGGGGTTTAATGGAATCCCTTATACACTCAAATAATGCAGAAAGAGTAACGTTGAATGTAAATAATTAACAATAAATGATCAGGCCGGTATAACTTTGGACCGTATTTCAAAACCTCAAGTGCTCGAGCGCTGAACCTCGGACATAAAGTGAGATTCGTTTTTTTTTTTAAAGTTATAAATAACCCCACATTCGGAATGACGACACTTGAGCCTGGCCAGCATATACATGTTGATATGTTCATTAAGGGTTGAGCCTCATCTGGCAGCACGGAATCGCATTTTTTCACGCTCTATCCTTTTCTGTCGCTCAGGAACGTCATTGGCTAGAGCGAGAAACATCGCAGCACTGCCGGTGCTGCCGCGTGCTATCGCATTACCGCTATCTTTCTCACTCTAGCAAATGACGTTCTCGAACGACAGAAAAGGATGAAGCGTGAAAAAATGCGATTCTGTGCTGTCGGATGAGGTTCAACCCTACCCTAATCCGGTCCTAAATCTTATAAATTGTTATCGTCGGAGTTACTTTACCTATGGGATCTATGGTTTGCCTCTGGAAAAAATTTGCTACGCCGCCGATGAATACATAGTGACCTTAGTTTATTTCAAGTACAGTGGACACCTCAAATTCCAAATTATTTAGTCACTTATTCCGTAGTTAAAAATATGAAATGTTTAATTTATTCCTTATTATTGTTGTTTTTTAGTGAAAATGCATTTATTTTGATGATGATTGTCTTAAGTATTCCTTTAATTTAAGGGTAATTGAATAAAATGGACTGTTGTTAAATATATTTGTTTTTTATTTAATCATAGCAAAAAATAAATATTAATTCAGTGAGTCGAGTCTAGACCTACTCCAGAACTATTCTCTCTTCGTAAGGGTGCGCCCACATCTGGCGAACGCGCCGCGAATGCTCGCGAGCTGCGCATTCGCGGCGCGTTCGCCAGATGTGGATGCACCCTAATGTGAGAGAGCGTACCTTAAGGAAATTAGGTATTGTTTAAAGATATCATCCATCACCACAGCCTTTGAAAGTCGCAACTCGCACAAATAAAGGGGATACAGTGGGCTGATGATGGATTAGCGTCAGCGCACACCTAGCGTAAAACTGCTCGAGCATGCGCGAGCAGTTTTCATTGATTCAATTGATAATGAACTCTATTCCCATAGCAATAAAGTTGAAAATAGCTTGCAAGGGATTAAATCCCTGTAGCGTCTGTTCGAGTATGCTCGCGTATGCTCCTCGCGGTGACGCGAGCAGTCGCGAGCATGCTCGCGCATGCTCGAGCATGCTCGCGCATGCTCTAGCATGTTCGAGCATACGCCCGTGTCGATGCTTGCGATCCGTCGTAAGTGTTACCACCTCGGCCGGTTTCGGACTAAATCTAGCATATTTTTTAACTGCTTTAGCCCGAAAAGGGCAATTTACTACAGATAATATATAATAATCTAACTCTTTTTGAAAATACAAAGAAAATCTAAAAGGACGAAGCAGATTTAGTAGGTTTCAAATTGTTCATATTCCAATTTATATATTCCATTACATAAAATAACTGTCCCTAGAACTTTAAACCGTAACACAGCACAGGGCGTAGTATTTTCCAAATATAAGTACATCTTTCTTGCCTCTTTTCATCTTATTGATGTGCTCTTCTTGCTCCTCTTCCTTTGCTAGTAACCCAATAATTACCAAATCCCAGTCTACCATACTTTAAAATTGTTGTTATCGCACGTCTTTACTATAAAATATTGTAAACACAACGGCAAAATTCACTACGTCAACTGTAGCAACACGGGAGCATCCGCGAGACTTCGAACACGCGCGAGCATGCTCCGCCGCTGCCGCCGGCGGATTTTGCCGCTAGGTGTGCGCGGCTGCAAATATTACGAGAGATAAGTGTACTTTTTGCAACCATAAGCAGCAAGGCTGATTCAGTGTTTATAGGGTGTAGAGCATCTCTGTGATGGGGTTGACGTCGGTCTGCCTGCATATCGTCAGTCGGTTTAGGAGATACAGCCGTTCAAATGCGAGTTATGGGTGCAAAAAACGGCCGATCAGCAGCAAGGCTGATCGTATGATACTATTGTAATATGCACTGAGGCTATGTGAACAGTACAAAAACTGACGTGGTTCATCAGTCGGTTTAGGAGATACAGCCGTTCAAAGGTCAGTTATGTGTGCAAAAAACGGCCGATCAGCAGCAAGGCTGATCATAGGATACTATTGTAATATGCACTATAGCTAAGTGAACAGTCAAAAAACTGACATGATCCGTCAGTCGGTTTAGTAGGTACAGCCGTTCAAAGTTTCAAAAATTAATGGTAATAAAAAAATAATGATCTCCCGAAAGGATGATTGTAGGATATTATTGTAATATGCACTGTAGTTATGTGAACAGTAAAAAAACTGACATGATCCGTCACTCGGTTTAGTAGGTACAGCCGTTCAAAGTTTTATAAATTTATGGTAATAAAAAAATAATTATTTCCCGAAAGGATGATCATAGGATATTATTGTAATATGCACTGTAGTTATGTGAACAGTACAAAAACTGGCATGATCCGTCACTCGGTTTAGTAGGTACAGCCGTTCAAAGTTGCAAAAATTAATGGTTACAAAAAGATAATGATCTCCCGAAAGGATGATTATAGGATATTATTGTAATATGTACTGTAGTTATGTGAACAGTACAAAAACTGACATGATCCGTCAGTCGGTTTAGTAGGTACAGCCGTTCAAAGTTGCAAAAATTAATTTTTACAATAAAAAATAATGATCTCCCGAAAGGATGATCATAGGATATTATTGTAATATGTACTGTAGTTACTATACACAGAAGCTATGTTAACATTATTTAAACTGACATGATAATGTCGGTCAGTTTAACAGTTATTACCGCTAGTTAAAAAGAAACTTGCTGTGCTAAAAATTATTAGAAGTAGTTTAGTGGTTATGAGTTTCGTTAGGTACTAGTATTGAAAAGTGAATGTACAGAGTTTTATCTCTTTGATATCTTCCTGATTTGTATCTCTGAGTATCCCCTAGGGGAATATAGTCGAAAGCACTATGCTATGTTGTGCTTGTAATGAACATGATTCGTCAATCAGATTACATACAGTCGTTCAAAGCTCATGGTTGCAAAAGAATAACGATCTCCAATAAAAGGCTGATTATGCGGTGTGGCTATGTAAGTACTGTTAAACTGTCATGCTAATTATGTAAGTCCGTCAGTAGTTATCAAGGAACATACTACTCTTAGTCAAAGAATAATTATACAGGGTGTACAATAAAATGGGACAGCTACTCAAAGGGGTGCTTCAGACCATCAAACTGAACAACTTTCTCTATGGGACCAATATCGAAATTGCGAAAAAAAATTCTGCTCTCCCATACAAAGCTGCAAACATAACTCGACTTAAATGTATGGGACAGCAGATTTTTTTTCGCGATTTCGATATTGGTCCCATAGAGAAAGTTGGTCAGTTTGATGGTCTGAAGCACCCCTTTAAGTAGCTGTCCCATTTTATTGTACACCCTGTATACATATACTAACGTAAACCGCAGTCTTAATCACTCCTAGCAGAGAGAGGTGAGTTACGATTACGTTGAAAAAATCAAGGGCACAACACAACCGAGGACTGTGCCGAAGGAAATTTTGGAGTGAAAACTTAGTCTATCCTTTTTGGTAATTAGATAATAATATGATCCGAGCATACCTCGTAGGTAGTCAACAGTAGGTAGAATAACTTGGACAACATGAACAACTCGGTCGAATTGGACAACTCGGACAAATTGGTCAAATGATTTGACTTGTTCAAGTTGTTCATGTTGTCCAATAAAGTACTTTCACAACAAAACATCTCGGACAACATGAAAAACTCGGTCAACTTGGACAACTCTGACAACATTGTATAAGTTGACCAAATCGTCAGAGCTGTTTATGTTACCCGAGTTTTTCATGTTGTTCAAGTTGTTAATGTTGTTCGAGTTGTTCATTTGAACACCACGACCACGATCAAGTTCTAATTGCCAAATATTTTAGCCATTAAAATTTTTTGCTGGTTATAAATACTGAACGAACTGACGTTTCATGTCAGTTTAAATATTATTTACATATCTACAGCGCATATAACAATACCGTCTTATAACCAGCCTTAATGGCGGTAAAAAAAATTTTCATGTCTGTTTTATACTATTCACATGGCTAGAGTGCATACTACAATAATATAAATTATGATTAGCCTTGCTACTGATCGTCCTTTTTTGCAACCATAACTGACCTTTGAACGGCTATACCCACTAAACCGACTGACGAATCACGTCAGTTTTTGTACTGTTCACATAGCTAGAGTGCATACTACAATAATATAATATGATCAGCCTTGCTACTGATCGTTCATTTTTTGCACCCGTAACTGTCTAACCTTTCAACGGCTGTACCTATATCCATACACCACCCCCCCCCCCCACCTGCACACACTCATGAACGCACATGTCTGAATCACGTGGTTGCTGTCTTGAACTTTTTTGTTTCTCGACTGATTGCTTCTGGCGGCCATTTTTCTCAAATTCGACATCAGATTCGTGTTGGAGTCCACGCGGACCCTCAGATATTGATTTTGGAAGCAAGCGGTTGAGAGAAAAAAAAAACAGGTAAACATAATGGTCAACAACTTCGAGCGCAGAGTTTCCGATCATTACAGGAGTGGGTACAACATGGTCATTTGACATGATCTTCGTCTTGTCCATGTTCATTTTCAGATCAATTCGTTCGGAGGCTCTGCTAATATCATCGAGCATTCGACTGAGCTCCTCCATAGTCTCCGCCATGATGACTATATCATCGGCAAACCGAAGGTGACTGATGTACTCGCCGTTTATGTTGATGCCTAGCCCTTTCCAGTCCAGAACCTTGAAAACATCTTCCAGTGCAGCGGTGAACAGTTTCGGAGATATAACGTCTCCCTGCCTCACGCCTCGCTGTAGTAGGATAGGTTTCGAGTTCTGGTCCTGTAGTCGGACTGCTACCTACATACATACCTACAAACCTACCTACCCCTCCCAATTCATAATTTGCCCTTTTCACAAATCCGGGCAGGTCTACCTTTTTTCTGAACGCCCAACTCGCCCTGTGTTGAAGGCGACATGTCCCCTTCCTATTTCTAAAGAGTGGCAACTCGCCGCAAGGCGAAATTTTTTACTGGCGAGTTGTCACCTAACCCGAAAATGTATACCTGTTCCTGCTGTTTCGTTTAAGTGGCATAAATTGTCATGTTTGTGTACGGTAGCGCAAATAAATGAATATTGTATTTTACCTCATAAATACTTTCATACTGATAATTAAAGCAATTTGCGCGAAATTATTCCCTAACCTTTGCAAAATATTAAAAATGCACAACGTTAGTGTTCAATTTTTCACTTCTACCGGCACTCCCGGAATGCAACCCGTTGTTTTTTTTTCTTTTTAGCGTTTATAACCGGTGAATTGATATCTACTGCGTATATGACAATACTTTCATATAATCAGGCTTTCCGGTAGTCATAACATCTTTATAAACATTAATTTGTTCAACTTTGAACGGCTGTACAGTCAGCAGCAATAAGTTACTACACTTTAGTACTACGGCGTAGAACAAAAGTGTATGCAACTTATTGCTGCTGACTGTACCTACTAAACCAAGTGACGGATTATCTCAGTTTTTATCGTGTTCACATAACTACAGTGCGTATTACAATAATTTCCTATAATCATCCTTTCGGGAGATCATTATTTTTTTGTAACCATAAATTTTTGCAACTTTGAACGGCTGTACCTACTAAACCGAATGACGGATCATGTCAGTTTTTTTACTGTTGACATACCTAAAGTGCATATTAAAATAATATCCTATAATCATCCTTTCGGGAGATCATTATTTTTTTATTACCATTAATTTTCGAAACTTTGAACGGCTGTACCTACTAAACCGACTGACGGATCATGTCAGTTTTTGTACTGTTCACTTAGCTAGAGTGCATATTACAATAGTATTCTATGATCAGCCTTGCTGCTGATCGGCCGTTTTTTGCACACATAACTGACCTTTGAGCGGCTGTATCTCCTAAACCGACTGATGAACCACGTCAGTTTTTGTACTGTTCACATAGCCTCAGTGCATATTACAATAGTATCATACGATCAGCCTTGCTGCTGATCGGCCGTTTTTTGCACCCATAACTCGCCTTTGAACGGCTGTATCTCCTAAACCGACTGACGATATGCAGGCAGACCGACGTCAACCCCATCACAGAGATGCTCTACACCCTATAAACACTAAATCAGCCTTGCTGCTTATGGTTGCAAATAGTACACTTATCTCTTATACTAAAAGAACATGCTCGAGCATGCGCGAGCAGTTCTACGCTGGATGTGCCCTTACCCTTAGATGTCTGTTAGGTTAACTTGTCTACGGTACCGCCAGTCAATAGGTAAATAAATAAATATTAGTAACAACTGAAGCGTCGGTGGCAGTCCGCCAACGAGTGGGTGTGGTGGTCCCACTGCCTTGCGTTCTCTTTGCTGTGGGAGAAAAAATAAAAACAGACTAAAAAACTCTGAAGAAATCTGTTAGGCCGATCACAATGCCAGCTTCCTGGTCCGATCGATCGATAGTATCAAAAAGTTTTTAATCTAAGGATGGTATATACGATATACAAAAGGAAATATCAGATGACTATTGCATTTCCTTAATTAAGTTAACCACTCAGTTGCATGCACTTATGCATATGCTCACGACTATATTCCCCGAGGGGGTAGTCAAGAGATATTCTGAAACCTCAGAACATCCACGTTGCCCTCAGTTGCTCTCATCAAAAATTATAGTTATGGCGGAACATACAAGAAAGTACAATTGGCACTACCAATGGTAGTTCTTATTTTCACTATGCTATACTTAATACACAAAATGGGATAAGTGTACTTTTTGAAATGTGAAAACTCACCTCACGAAGTATAGCTGAAACGCAGCAAAGAAGTTGTTAGACGATCTCGCATGCAGCCTGCATAGCTGTAACTTCTCACACTCTTCATCGTAACTGTAATAAAGTCAAGGAATATTATTACGATGGGTACGATAAGATAAAATAGGTATGATGAGAAAGAAATGTAAATTGAAAGATGTTGTGACAAGAATAGAGAAACGTATGCTTCGTTGGTTTGGTCATGTGGAGAGGATGAGTGACAGCAGATGGACGAAAGAGATATATGTTGCTAATGTGAGTGGTAGAGTCGGCAGAGGGCGCCCTCGTAGGACGTATGCTGATCAAATCAGTAGCGTTCTACAAAAAGGGGAGGTGCGGAGTACTCGAAACCGACGGGCATGTATGAAGAGATGTATGGATGTGCATGAGGCAAAAGAGGTATGTGAGGATCGTAGTATGTGGCGCGCCCTGGTCTCTGCCTACCCCACTGGGAAAGAGGCGTGACGTTATAGATAGATAGAAGAAAAAATATCTGTGACAACTGTCTTATTTTAGTAGACTACTAGAAAATTTCTTGTTGCAAGTACCTAGATTTTAGTTAAATCTACCAGAATTCGATTTATACAGGGTGTAACAAAACACCCTAGTAACACTTAAGGGGGTGCTTCAGACCATCAAACTGAACAACTTTCACAATGGGGCCAACATAAAGAAAAAAAAAAAAATCTGCTGTCCCATACAAAACTGCAGTACCGACTCGACTAAACTGTATGGGACAGCTGATTTTTTTTATTTTTTCTCGATGTTGGCCCCATAGTGAAAGTTGCTCAGTTTGATTGTCTGAAGCACCCCCTTAAGTATAAGTAGGGAGTTTTGTTACACCCTGTATAATAACAATCTCGCTAGTAAAGTCAGTTAGTTATAGCACAGGTTATAGTTTGTTTTAAGTAAATAAGTAATTTTAAAAAAGTTCAAAATAGAATATGTAGGTAAGTAAGTACCGACTTACCTTCTTTTGGTTCTCATCTTGGTGAACCCATGGTCAACGAAGCTGCCGAATGATCCCGGATTGATGAACCGTTTCCTAAGGTTGTGTTTGTGCACACCTTCCATTTCTGAAATTATATGTTGTTATAGTGTTAGTGACCCTCTAAAACTGAACGCTTTAAACAATATTATGTACTCAATACCTACTTTAGTTTATAGGTAGATTGTTATAGTACAGTCAGCAGCAATAAGATGTATTCACTTTTGTTCTACGTCGTAGTACAAAAGTGTGACTATACATCTTTTTACTGCTGACTGTAGGTTTATTGTTTCGCTGTTATAGGCTGTCTCGTTTAGTGATAAGGTATAAAATTGGGTGTAAATGCGCAAGATTAATTGATCTAATACCGTGGCAGAGGGGAAATGCTACCGCAAGGCGAGTCCCTATTAAATTGTCTAAGCTGTAGGTACATAGCTAGTTGTAGCAAAGAGCCTGCTTGGTCCTGAATTATTGATCAAATATTTTAATATTCAAAAAATATCAAATTAAATACGCAGGTATATTAAGTCTACTCAAAACAAGAATACGAAAGTAATGAAAAGGGTTATTAAATCACTGTAAGCCAAAAATTGTTTGCTACCATAATTCAGTTCATATTCTTAGACCTTTGAATTAAGACTACACCCGTTTTCCAAATATCCAGAGCCCGTATGCTGGGTATCTTGGGTAGAAAACAGGACATAATCATCAGATTACGTGTGAAGTGTTTAAAAATAAGTAATTAATCTTTTTCTGGATATCTTACCATGTATTTCCGAATTGACCATAGGTTTACACAAAACAGCACATAAAAAAGACGTTAAAACAATAATAACAATTTTCTTCATTTTATTTGAATTTTCACAAGCCTTCAGTCAAAATCAGTCTCAATACTGAAGCAAAGGTACTTTTCCTCTTATTTATAGTCTTTCAGAATCCTTGTCGTTCGTGAAACTGACGCGTTTCACGCTTTTCTAATGAAGGAAACAAATATTGTATTGTTAACACGCATTCGTTTGCGAATCATCATTGGATTGGATTTAGGGTTCAATTTCGATGGGGATGGAAATGCTGATAAATTTTTTTCAAAGGAGCTTTTGACTTGGAAATTCACAGAATTTCTACTTTCGTATCTTCTATACATCGTGTTAATGAATTAGCGCAAAACCTCATACACCCCAACTGATTTATAACCAAATAATTAGATTGAAACAATAATTTCATTATTTTGATAGTTAAAATTTAAAGTTATTCGCATTTTAAGTTTTGAGACAAAAATGATTTGTTATCATTTCAGCACTGAAAGAAAGCGCTAACGTACTCATGGATACATTTTTATAATCTTGTTTTGGTAGTAAGTAGGGTGAGTGTGCCCGTGCCATGGGTTGACATCGGGTTTCGAAAATTTTAAATTTTACAAACAAATTATTTAATATTTTGAAAAAAATTATCTATGTTAAAACCATAATAATTCGATTCTGCTCTCGATTCTAAACAAACTACTTTCTAGTTTTGCGTTAATTCATTAACACGTTGTATATCTAGGGGTAGCAAAACACCCTAGTAATTATTAAAGGGGTGGTTACTTTCACAATGGAGCCAGCTTCCAAATCGCAAAAAATAATCACCTACCTATAATTGGTGAAAAAGTCATTTAAATTCTATTTATGGTATCAAATAATTTTGTATGTGTTCATTGTTTATAAGTTCCTGACTGACATGAACACAGGAGTACGATTTTTGAATCTGATTCGCTGAGTTCAGCAGTTGAAATTGTAAAAATTACTGTGGAGATACGCATCTTTCTACTGCTGATTTGACTTTCAAAAATCGCACTCCTGAAGTATGATTTTTGAAAGTCAAATCAGCAGTAGAAAAATGCGTATCTCCACGGTAATTTTGACATTTTCAACTGCTGAACTCAGCGAGTATTCTACTGCTGATTTGACTTTCAAAAATCGCACTCCTTGAGTATGATTTTTTAATGTCAAATCAGCAGTAGAAAGATGCACGTCTCCATAGTAATAATGACATTTACAACCGCTCAGGAGAGCGATTTTTGAAACTCATTCGCTGAGTTCAGCAGTTGACAATGTCAAAATTACTATGGAGATATGCAACTTTCTACTGCTGATTTGACTTTCAAAAATCATACTTCAGGAGTGCGATTTTTGAAAGTCTAATCAGCAGTAGAAAGATGCGTATCTCCATAGTAATTTTGACATTTTCAACTGCTGAACTCAGCGAATGAGATTGAAAAATCGCACTCCAGTTCAACGAATGAGTTTCAAAAATCGCAATCCTGTTTATAAGTTTTTCGATGTGTATTAGTCAATTATTTAGCTATTATCGTTGGGGATCTTAGATCTATATATCGCAGTACCTACGGAACCAGATTTAGAGTTAGTTACCTACTTATTTATAAAAGGAAATGACCATATTTTGATATTTCCAAAAATAATGTATCAACGTTATAAATATACTGGCAGTCATGCTGGCATCACGATTTCAGGTAGGTACCTAATGAATAACGGAAACATGGGAAGCCTAGGTATAACATGGGTATAACTCAATGATAATACAATAATAATTACCTATGTTGCACTTGCAATGATATGCGCATAGTAAATTTTGACTATAGACTAGTTTTCTTATAAAAAAAAATGAAGGCAGAATGCCAATATTTAAGTTAAATAAAGATTAAGTGACCATCGACCAAATGAATAAATGTATATGGAGTGCGATTTTTGAAACTCATACTTTCAACTCAGCAGGTGAAAATGTCAATATTACTATGGAGATATCTAAGAGCAAGGATCTCAGGAGATCCTTGAGGAGGAGGGTGATATGCATCTTTCTACTGCTAATTTTAATAATTCAAAGATCATACTTCAGGAGTGCAATTTTTGAAAGTCAAATCAGCAGTAGAAAGATGTATATCTCCGTAGTAATTTTGACATTTACTGATGAGCTCAGCGAATGAGTTTCAAAAATCGCACTCCAGTAAGTTAGCCATTTCATTCATTAATAAAACTCTTAATCCACTTTATTGAAAAAAAAATATCGCAATATTTCTGATCTCAATGTGATTTGAATCTTGTTCTTTATTTCTTATATCAATACACACAACTATTTTCACCTGTCTGATCCATTGACGCAGTTTAGACTCTAATCGTATTAAACTACCGGACAAAACTGAATAACTTGTTTATCATACAGATTATGGCAGTTAGACCGGGAGAACAGTGTGGGAAACCCTTCCTCATCTAATACCAAACGTTTGTAGCTAGTATACTTACCTACTTCTACTTCGATGGTACCAAATGTTATAGGTGTAATACTAAACTCCTCTGTAAAGGTATTACCAAAAACTTTGTGTCACAGACGAAGAACGCATCTATAGGTAAATTAAATATTTCTAATAAAGATGCAATTTTAACAAAAAAAAAAAACGATAAATAGCTAGATAACTCGTACATACAAATTAATAATTACAAACCTACATAGGCACCTAATATGAGGCCAGATAACAGATGTAGCAATGTTCCTGACCACCCAGAAAGGGATTACGGTCGTGAGTTTATGTGTAACTAGAGACGTAAACAATAAACGTGTCGTAAACCTATAGGTACATATTGTTGTACGAACAAATCGGTATTAGGTACCTATTTGTTTTCCGCATCTATAGATATACTATTTGTATTCTCCAAGATATTCTGATATTCTACATTGTTCTAGTTCGTTTGGCTTATGTATGGAGATATTTATGGTTATGTCTATTTTCATCGCATGTCAGTGAACTTGAAATGCATTCTGTTGCATTTGCATCAATGAAATGCATTAAGACAATTAGTTTAGCTTCTCGCCAATAGATGGCGCTGCACTTCATTTTCCCAAAGACGTAACTTGGCCAAGTCAATGTTCAAGATATTTACTAACTTGATTACATTGAGAAGTGAAATATTTTAAATAATAGTAATCATGATCTTGTAACAATATTATTTTTTAATAATACAAATAATACAATACAATAAATCAGTAAATTAAATTAAAATAAACAAAAGTCGTAAGATGGCTAGTGGACCACGTAGTTCTGCTACTCGCCGCTAGATGTCGCCGTGTTTCATAAAGTTCTCGAGTACTAAAATGGTTGGAAACTTCGCGAGCATTCTTGCATCTTCTCGATCATAGATAGCGTTGCCGTCGACTCTATATAAACTCGTCTGCGCGCGAACGATGCAACAGTTTGAAATTGACAAACGTGACGTGCGAATCGAAACGAAGAGTGTGCGACAAACGAAGAAAAGTCAACAAAAATGTCACTAACACCGTATTGGTTCCGTCATTTGAGGAATATCGCGACCCGTGACCCGATTACCAGAGCACTCCAGGATTCCTTCGACATTTTAGCCAGAGATCCATTCTTCCGTGACCCCACGAAATTCTTCAAGCAACTATCTCCAATCGACCACGACCATGGTATCGAAGGCATTTACTCCGACGCCGAAGTCAAAGTCGACGGAAAAAAGGTTGAAGTCCATCTGGATGTCCAAAATTTCACTCCTGAGCAGATTCAAGTGAAGACTGTCGGTAATGAGATTCTAGTTGAAGGTAAAAAGGAGGTGAAGCGAGAAGATGGTTGGACGAGGAGCCATTTTGAAAGACGGTTTTTGCTCCCCGAAGGATTCCCGCCTGAACGAGTGGAGTGCCATCTTGACAAGGGGAAGCTACTCCTAGTTGCCTTCAGATCTGAACCACTCCAGGAGAGAACGATCCCCATTAAGGAGAAAGGGACGGAGAAAATCGAGGGAAAGGACAAGTGAATGTTTAGATGCTTGGTGATATTTTTTTTCAGACTGATTTAGGCTTAGATTTGTTTAATGTTTTTTATGTTTCTGTGCTATTATTGCAATAAAATAGTAGATAATATATTCTTGCTTTTCATTTCGAAAAATGTCTCCCCTACCTATTGTAGTTAGGTATTTAGTATGTTAGGCATGAAGGGTCTCAAATGTCGTCACGCTTCTTTTCCAGAAGCTAATTGTACCTGCTCTATGTACCGCTTTGGGTATCTTATTGTTGCATCATAATTACAACAGAAAATTAATTTCACACAATTTCATCATCTTCTGAATCATATTGTTGACGCCTAAATATTTTCCCGAGCTATATTTCTGAGGTGTGAAGTTGCCTTTTATTATAACCAAGCGTTTTACCACAAGCGACGCAAAAGGCTGATTCACATGGAGGGTTTTAGCACTGCAAGTTCCTACCTTTGAAGGGCTGTAGAGTAGGTATCTCCTAAACCGCCTGATAGACCATGTCAGTTTTTGTACCTACTGTTTGCATAGCAATAATACCTGCATATTCATGCATATTCATTTTTAGCAACCATACCAGACCTTTGAACGGCTGTAACTCCTAAACCGACTGGAGTTATGCAGGCAGACCTGGAGTGCGATTTTTGAATCTCATTCGCTGAGTTCAGCAGTTGAAAATGTAAAAATTACTATGGAGACGTGCATCTTTCTACTGCTTATTTGACATTAAAAAATCATACTCCAGGAGTGCGATTTTTGAAAGTCAAATCAGCATTAGAAAGATACTTATCTCCATAGTAATTTTGACATTTTCAACTGCTGAACTCAGCGAATGAGATTCAAAAATCGCACTCCTGGAGTGCGATTTTTGAATCTTATACGTTGAACTCAGCAGTTAAAAATGTATGGAGATACGCATCTTTCTACTGCTAATTTGACATTATAAAATCATAACTCCAGAAGTGCGATTTTTGACATTCAAATCAGCGGTAGGTATAATGATACGTATCTCCATACATTTTCAACTGCTGAGTTCAACGTATGAGATTCAAAAATCGCACTCCAGGTCCATCCCCAGCTCAGAGATGCTAAAACCTATGAATACTGAATTCAGCCTTGCAGCTGATGGTTACCAAAATTCCTCTTATCTCTTAGACTATTAGTTGGTTTCAGTCCATACAAACGTTTGACGCACAATACGCGTAGACGGAATTAATAAAAGTAATATTTTATACAGGGTTATTTCGGAGACAGTGCGCATTTTTATTACAGTATCGTTAATTAATAGAAAGGAAAAAAAAATTTTTTTTATTTGTTTTTTTTTTTTTCAATTTATCCACCCGATAATTAATGTAGCGTTGCGTTGAAGATATAAAGCTTTTAAATTTTTTTATACAAAATTTTCAAAGCTTTATATCTTCGTAATCTCATCTCACTAATATTATAAATGCGAAAGTTTGTGACGATGTTTCGATGTTTGTGTGTTTGTGGCTCAATCACGCCTAAACGGCTGAACGGATTTAGATGAAATTTGGCATGCAGATAGAATGTGTTCTGGATTAACACATAGGATACTTTTTATCCCAGCAATGGGCTACTGTGGGACTCTGTGGGATTATTTCCAATGTTTTGTCATGCTCACTAGCGCCGACTTGACGCTGACATATGTATTTGGGTAGATTCCAGTAGTAAATAGTGGTTGCTTTTTTCAACACTTTTCTCAAGTGCTGTGTAGCGTAGTTGAGAAATGGTCAGATTTTCGCGCAAGAGGTTGGAGGTTCGATTCTTGGGTGAGATTTTTTTTTATACAACTTTTATCCATTTTTCAGCGGATTTGACAGAAGCAGTTTGCTGACCTTAATAATATCCTGAGATTAGATCAGATCCAATTTTAGGACAGTATGTTTTCTTTGGCTTTTTTTTCTTATTTTAATACATACGTTGTAGTGATCCCAAGCAAGCACGGCTTTTTATTATGGAAACATTACAACAACGGCACAAACATAATAATGTCCATGACCGAACCGGGATTCGAGCCCAGGACCCTGGTTTGGCAGTCCGGCGTGGTAACTATTGCACCAAACGGGTCGTCAAATATAAAAAAATACTCAAAAGTTATAAGTACGTTTTCATCTTAATAGATGGCGTGAGGTGTATTTTAAAAGCAAGTGTGTAACAATAAAATTATTTATTCCAAAACCTAGCTAGCAGCTAAGGCTAGCAGGAGCTTAATTTAGTTGATTAAATTCCTGATCTCTAAGTTCATACATTTCGACCATACTTGCACTTACTCGTAACTCACGCTCACGGCGTCTCAGAAATTAGGTCTTACAGATTTGATTGTAAAGTAACTTACCGGGTGAATAAAAAAATAATTAAATAAATAACGCTCACAGTCACATACATTGTAATGATCCGAAGCAAGCAGTATAGGCTTTTTATTATAGAAACCATACAACAACGGCACAAACATATTACATCCATGACCGAACCGGGATTCGAACCCAGGACCCTGGTTTGGCAGTCCGGCGTGGTAACCATTACACCAAACGGGTCTTCAAATATTTTTCTTTCTTTTAACCTTTTCTAAAGTTATTGTAGTATCGTTTTCATCTTAATAGATATCGTTAGGCGTATTTTTAACTCTAGCAGGAGCTTACAAATTGATTGAATACATCTTTGTAAGTAAGTATAATGGTAGTTTGAGCCCAATCTGAGCCAATTCTACGGTATAATAATTTAGTTGCAGAAAATTTTGCCAAATGTTCGTTAATTGTTTGATTTTCGGTTCAATTATGATTTCTTGAGGATTTGTGTAGCTTAACTATAGAACATCAATCTACCACAATCTATGAAAAGATAGGTACCTACTTATCAAAAAAGTCCTTATAACACCACAGTTTGGTAATGTGCCTAGGTACTTTCATAATAGCTAAGTAAGGTTAGAGATTTACAAATGTGGCTTGAAAATAATTCTTTTAGCAAGTTGACCATTTAGCTCTTGCCTCCACCATTGTGCACTAGCCCGCGTGGTAGAGTATCCTCTATCATCATCATCATCTCAGCCGATGGACCTCCACTGATGACATAGGCCTCCCCCAAGGATCGCCATAACGACCGGTCCTGCGCTGCCCTCATCCAACGTTTTCCCGCTGCCTTCACCAGGTCGTCGGTCCACCGTGTGAGGGGCCTACCCACGCTGCGCTTTCCGCTTATCCTCTATCCTCTAACGTTTATTTGTGAGTGGAGTTCTGTGATCCGCAGTGGGTCGTAAGATGATTATTATGCTGCTCGACACAAATAAAACACTGATAACCGACGAACAGTAAAAAAATTCAAGTGATGGATCTGTGAATGACTTTTTTTTTATACCTTCATACTTACTTTCTGATTTTGATTCAGCTTAAGTTCATGACTATTATCCTATTCTTATCCTATTATGGGGGCTAGCAAGCCAGCAACACATCAACTCAATGTTATCTTTTGTGTATTTATTTTCTTCACCATTGAAAAACGTGGAAAATGAGAGAGGCAATAGCGTTCAGGGGAAGAAACCTGTAATCTCCCAGTTTTGAATAACCATCTTTCAGGACACATGCGTTTAGCCGCCAAGACATCTACAGTCACACAGTAAAATGTTCCATGGTTTCCTCCTCATCTCCGCACGCTCGGCAACCGGGATCTAGAGTGAGCTTTATCGTACTGTGGCGTAGTACCCGGTAAGGGCTCCGACGATGGCACGAGCCGTTGTTCAGTATGAACTGTGGGATTCGATTGCGGATGAATATCCTGTAGTGTTGCAGACCTGAGAGGCCAGACCATCTAGCCTGCGTCTTTTATCAGCCCATTCCTTAATGGCCATTCTAATGTTACATTACATGCCAGGGTTTCTAGACTTGGTTCTGACCATGATCTTCATGACCATAGACCAGACATGAGACAAAATCACATGTCCACGCAGACGAAGTCGCGGGCAACAGCTAGTTATATTATAAATTGCAAATGTTATTTGATACGCGACATCTAGATTTTCTGAACTATTTTTTATATACAAAGTTACTTATACAACGTGTTAATGAATTAACGCAAAACTAGAAAGTAGTTTGTTTAGAATCGAGAGTAGAATCGAATTATCATGGTCTCAACATAGGTAATTTTTTTCAAAATATTAAATAATTTGTTTGCGAAATTTAAACTTTTCTGTACACGACGATGTCAACCCACCGCACAGGCACACTCACCCTACTTACTACCAAAACAAGATTATAAAAATGTATCCATAAGTACGTTAGCGCTTTCTTTCAGTGCTGAAATGACAACTAATCATTTTTGCGTCAAAACTTAAAATGTGAATAACTTTAAATTTTAACTATCAAAATAATGAAATTATTGTTTCTATCTAATTATTTTTTTATAAATCAGTTGGGGTGTATGAGGTTTTGCGCTAATTCATTAACACGTTGTATACCTACGCGTATTGTGCGTCAAAGTTTTGTATAAAATTGATACTTAACGCGTTTAATAACGGGGTGCTTCGAGTGCGATTTTTGATATACTTACACGTTCAATAGCGGTAAAAAGAATACCTAATCTCCATAGTAATTTTCACATTTTGTACTGCGGATTTCAACGTGTGACTTTTAAAACTCTGACGTTCAAATCAGCAGTAGAAAGATGCAATCTCCATAATAATTTTGACATTTTCTTCTGCTGGTTCCAACGTGTTAGTTTCAAAAATCGTGGACATTAAACTGAACAACTTTTTCTTTGAAGCTAACACAAAAATCGCGATAAAAAAGTGGTGGTTCCATTGGAAACGTCATCGTCAATGGCTACTCGACGATTTTCTCGCCAGAGACGAGAGCATAGACCCAATCTTTAAATGTTCTACGTACTTACCTACATACCTGTTATATTTCTATTTTCTATGTTTGTTAATATTGTCACTTCTTCTTATCGTGTGGGTAGAGCCCTGGTGTCAGAGTTTTTTCACACCGCCTTACGGCCTCTGACGTGGTTTTTATGTAACGACTACTACCACCAGAGATAGTAGCCGGGACCAACGGCTTAACGTGCCATCCGAAGCACGGAATCATTTTTCTTTTCGGACAATCGGGTGATTCAGCCTGCAATGTCCTAACCAACTGGGGAAAAACGCACAAAGTGACATATCACTAGGTGTCCCCCGTGGGAATCGAACCCACGACCTCCGTGTCGAGAGCCAATGCTCTAAACCATTAGACCACGGAGGCAACATTGTTACTGACCGAGCTTTGTGAAAACTTTACTCCATTTGTTCTCATTTATTATGCACGCTTCCAGTAACAGTTGGTGGTTTGCTCTTAAAAACTCGATGTTATTTGACGTTTTGATAGCTACAACAAATAACCACATCAAATTAAACTTTAAATCTGTTACTACAGGGATGGACTGTAGGTGGAAATTGGCACCCCCAATTTACAAGCATATCTATAAATTGAAATTTTTATGGTTTCCAGCTTAGAATAGACCACCGCACCACTGCCCAGAGCAGAAAACTTTGAAAATAGGGAGAAAGAGATACTTCACCACACCTTCAATGATGATTCATTATTGAAGGTGTTTCAGCACCAGGTTAACGTGGCGTAGGCAGGCCAAAAATCAGATGGTCTGATGTTGTAAAGAAGGAAATGGACAGCTGCTAGCTCTCCATCGAAGATGTTCAGGATAAAGCGAAGTGGAAAAAAAAAGACACGGAAATCCGACCCCACTACCCAGCAGGAGAGTAGCTAAGAAGATGATGATGATTGTAAGGTTATAAATGCTAGTCAATGTAATGTTAATATGCGGAGAATCTAGATAGTACAAGTTCGCAAGTCTTACATAGACTGTGCACACGATCGATGAGAAGACAAACAATATTTTGTTTTTCACTAAAACTGATAGAAGCCTTTCTGTTGTCTCAAATAATTATAAAACGATTATACATTACGAAGTCATATAACACGAAATATAATTCATATAATTCAATAAATATCGTTCATAATTTTAATTATTATTGGAAGGGGCGCCAAATATTAATGAACACATTTTTTGCGTCCTCTTTACTCCCGATTTCAGCCGTCCCTGCCCCACCCACAATGAGCCCGACCTTGTTCGTAAGCTTAGGAAATAGTTTTTGATAATAAACATCTCACTGGTCTGCCTAAATTTAAATGTTAGCTGGTACATTTAACTCCACACTTATAGAAGCTTTGATGCGTGATGTAGACATAAGAAAATAATTTTATTGCAGGTACCTGACTCTGAAATACCTGCTAAGTTGCCGATATAGATACCTACCAGATAATACCAGCTGATGATTTTATTAGAGAACGGAACCTATTAAGGCCACTCCTCCCATTTGCAAGGCTCTCTTTCTTACAAGCAAACTTTTGCAATTAGCCATCCCGCTTCAATTGCATGGCACCGGTCGGAATTTTTCGTTTTCTTTGAAAACCTATATAATGTTTTATGAATTTTCAAAAAATAAGAAAACCTCATCGTTCTATATTGTATTGTGAAGAATATTGTAAATTTTCATATTCTTCTGATCAACAATGTAAGAGTAAAACGGTTACAACTGGAAAAAAAGAGGTGACTTTGGATTCGTTTTTCTTCAGTTTTATTAATTAAAATAGATTTCGAGAAAAACCACATCATTCTTATATCCTGTAGATTGTTAAGTTTTGTTTTCTGCTTAAAAAGTGCCATAGTTAATGTATAAAATGGTTACAAAGTTACTCAAAACCGGGCGGACGCCCCTAAAACTTTAGTTAATCCGCCCTCTAAAGTCATGCTTCAAATCATGGAACGTCTCACTTAATTACCAGTTGGCAGGTACTCTATGCTTTTACCAAATGTTTCCATGGTTTAGGTTAGGTCCTAAATCATCAAACAGAACAAATTTGGTAAAAATCAGTTGTTCCTTATAAAACTTCAATGTATGGAACAGCGGATTTTTTTTTCGTTAAAAATGTTTCCCATACTTAAAGCCAAGCGTCAACAAGGCAATGACTGCTTTCCTACTACCTATTCGAACCAGTAATTAACATTCCTTACAAGTAGGTAGTAATTTTAAATGGAATCCCTATTACTTACCTATATATTATGTTACACGTAACTATTACATTGTTCTATGTACCAATACAACACAATACACAGTCAGTAGAGAGACGGTCGTTCGATACGCGAGACGTTTTCACACGTTTTCCGCGACCTAATCTTATCGCGAAACAAATAAATTGTTAGTAATGGGTATATTGATAAGTGTAATATTCATGGAATTTATAAATATGGACAATTTAAAATATAATATTCTTAGTAAATTCCTTATTTTTGATAGATATTGAGATTAAGATTTTAAATTTTATTGGATATGATCAACGGTTCCGTTTTTAATTGATCTCAAAACAATGCTATTTCTATAGCGTATTAGTGTTTATTATTTTAAAAATGTATACGTATTGAACGAATATTACATACTCGTTTAATATCTTATGGTTTAATATTTTATGAGTGAATTTGATGATTTTATAATAGGTTTCGTAGTCAGTGGAGATAGACTCATAATTCCATCCCGAAATCTTCAATCAATTGAGACAAAAAAAAAAGATCTTTAGTTATTAGTATAGTAGTTACCGCCCATCCCGAATGTGATTATAGTCGTAAGATTAATTATGTATATGCAATTATGCATATGTAAGATACTGATTTGGGAAAAACACCTTAGTCGCCGTGGATTACAATACAATTTTCCCGCACATTTCACCCTTAGAAGTTGATTAAAAAATAAATTTTCTTAGTACCTACTTAGCAACATCCTTTGTACAATAAATATTTCATCATTTTTAGGGTTCCGTACCCAAAGGGTGAAAACGGGACCCTATTACTAAGCCTACGTTGTCCGTCCGTCCGTCCGTCCGTCCGTCCGTCCGTCCGTCCGTCTGTCCGTCTGTCCGTCCGTCCGTCTGTTCTACCTATTTAGGGCTGTAACTTTTGAACCGTAATAGCTAGATAGTTGAAATTTTCTCAGATTATGCGTTATTACGGCGGATTTGTTAAAAATTAAGGGGGGTTCTCAACAAGAAACTAGTTTTTATCCACGTTTTTTCTTCACGCTCTATCGTAAAAACGGTTATACATACAAGCATCAAACTTAGCGTGATTATAGAGCAAACTCTACAGAATAACAAAAAATACTAAAAACTGGCCAAGTGTGAGTCGGTCTTGCGCTAACGGTCCCGGACAAAAAAAGTTTATTTTTCTAAGTTAATACTGTTGTGTTTTGTAGTGGTGTGGTACGGAACCCTCGGTGCGCTAGTAGCCCGACTCGCACTTGACCGCTTTTATTCTATTTGCAGCGGTTTATTAAGGATTATGCGTTGTCTGTCAGTCAGTTAGTCACGGAACTGTTTTATATTTGTACTAGAGTTCACCCACGACTGCGTCCGCACAAATTATATACTTAACCAGATTTTAAGTTAAATCATAAGCATAAGTCAAACAAAAAAGCTTCATCAAAACTGGTTCAGTTGTTTTTGCGTGATGTTGTTACAAACTAACAAATATTTAAAGTTTTAACTCGTGACTTCGTCCGCACAAATTATATACCAGATTTTAAGTCAGTTCATAAGCTATCAAAAAAAAAGTTTCGTAAAAATAGGTTCAGTAGTTTTTGCGTGATGCTCGATCAAACAAACAAATCTAAAAATTTGTGATTTGGATGTTTTTCGGATCTTTAGGTAGTTTATAATCTGTTGCATTTGCAAACTAATTTACCGAAAACTGGGGTGTATTGAACTGAACTATAATTGATAGATCGGACGTAGAAGCAAGAACTTGAAACCTAAAGTACAGTTTAAGACCTCTAAGCCCTTCCAAAACCTTTATTGTGATCGTCTGGGTCAAACTCGTTAAAACCTCAAGGTTGGAACTTACCCCCAGGCTTAAGGTGAATCGTCACGGCTGTTTCCATGAAAAATTCTTACTAAACCTGTTTGAATGTAGGTCGTAAAGTACCTACTAATAATAGTATACAAACATATTATGTTTAAAACAAACAAGTTTTTTCAGTGGGTCACCTACATTTTAGTCAGCGTAAAAAAGATCACGACAGAAAAAAGAAGAAGTCGGTTTTCCCCATAATTTACATTAAGAATTTTCTTTGCGATGTTATAACCACGTTAACCACCTGTGACCACTTTCATAGGTCCTTCTTTTTCGATACCCTAAAATATTAATGGTGAGGTTGCACCCTAAAAGGTTTATTTATAGCTCAGTGTCTGACCACCCGATATGGAATAGATTCCCTAGAGTCGTGAGTCGTTTGTATTATAATAAAAATAATCAATGTTTTGATAATTTTTCCTGTTCCTGGTGAAACATATATCCGTGACGATACACCTTAGTTCTTCGATACCTACATTATTTTCTACTAACTACAAGGAAGTAGAAAACTTGTATGTATGTGTGCGGGACTAGGAAACAATAAAGGCACTAGAAGACTTTCGACTGATATAAAATCTTCAAAATGATGTGAAAGTGCTACTCAAAATTCAACGGAAGAAGTTAAAAAGATAACGATGTCAGAACCTGATGGACAACCTTTGGGTAAGAAATTATATGAAATTTCCGTTTTAGCATTCATTCTCATTTACAAATTATACTCAGATTAGAATGATGAAATGGATGATGATGAATGAGATTAGATGATGTCCTCTTTTTATGAGAAGGGCCACTTCTCAGGGCCGTCCGGAAATAAAGAACCGGATCATTTTCTTATAATAATCTTCAATGTCCACAATAATTACAGTAACAGGAACAAACAAAAGAATGATTTTATAATTGGGTGATGATTTGTTGAATTTCAAGAAAGCTCTTCAACAATATTTTTTTCTAGTATCTAGAATTATAAAGAGGGTCTGTAGATATCTCATACATCACTCCTTCAGCGACCGAAAGTCCATCATCATCATCTCAGCTGAAAGGCTGGACATACATATACAGCAGTGGATGTCTCCAGTTATGCGCTACCCTCATCCAATGGGTTCTACCCACGCTGCGACCCAAAAGTCTAAACAAAATAAGGGGTTTGTATAACTTTATATGGACCAATTAAATGGCGTCAATATTTTTTGCGGCCACTGACGTTATCTTTACCCAGAGGCCTTTTAAATGTTGTTTAACGAACCCTGCAGGTCTAACCCAGCTGTCTGGGCTCAACCGAGTGCTAATCAGACAAAAGACGGCCTTCTGCACCGGCAACAAGTACGTCGTGCTGTCACCCGATGGAAACCTCATCATGTACGCTAAGGAGGACGCCAGTTTCTTCGGGCAGATGCTCGGAGGTACCTCGAGGGCTTTCAACATCGATATCTTTGATACTCAGGATCGAGAGGTAAGTCGATTCAAACAATATGTTTAACACTAGGTAACGCAAGAGAGCGATGATAGTCCATACGGAAGAGAGCAGAGCTAGCGAGGGGGGTTTGGCCTGACTACGCTGCGCTTTTTCAGTATACGCTAACAATTTGCCCCGTCCATTGCCACTTTAGTTTAGCAATTCTTTGGGCTACGTCGGCTACTCTGGGCCTCTACCCGCACATTCGAACTTCGCAATTGCGCGAACGTTTTCGTTCCAATGTCAACTCTATTACAATAAAGTGCGGACCGAAACAGTGGCGATATATCGAACATCGAAAGTCCGGGTACAGGGCCAGGCTCTTCTGCGAATCTCTTCATTTCTGATTCGATCTGGCAGGGAAACTCCGAGCTTAGCCTTTTCAAATTACTCTTGGGGTGACTTTCAGTCTTTTTTAAATGAGGCCTTGAGTGAGCAACCACGTTTCGGTTCCGTAAGCTAGGTATCACATCACTGGCAGTCCACACTGGTTAAAGACTTTCGTCTTAATATTTTACTCTATAGGTACTAAGAAAAATAGTAAAAAATATGTCAACTAGACGAAATCGCTGGCAAAAGCTAGTTTAGTTGTACGTTAGTTCTTAAATACCTACCGACTCATTAGTATGTCTGATCGAACCGCTGCCCTTCACACGAATGTGTTACTCTTCACTACACTACCAAGGGTTTTATTAAGCTGTGTATAGAGGTTAGAAACACGCATAACAATAATTTAGGTCCTCAAGATACATGTGATTTATTATACGAGTAGTTTTCTTAAACAGCGGTTTGGAATCCGCACGCGACCAATTTGTGACCTTTTCATTAATCTTTATGGAGCCCGACCATGGTTTGGCCGAGGGCGCTCGGAGCCGAAACAAATTGGACATTTGGCAAGGGCATTTGACTAGTTTTGGACGAAGACCAATTTGATTGTCACATTTTATCTCGTCGCTTGCTTTTTTATCCCCGAAGTTCAGTTTGAAGGATTTGTTTGTATTTGAGAAGCCTTTTACTCTAAGGCCCGTAACAAACGAGCGTTAATTGGGGTTTAATCTTAGGGTTTGATAATAAATCAAAGTCTTCCTAAGTAACCTCTAACGCATACTAAAACGTGAGCTTACGATTCCGGGCACGCAATTAGATTAGTTTATTAATACGGGGCTTAATAGTTTATACTTAACTAGCTGTTGCACGCGAATCCGTCTGCGTGGACTTTATAAAAGTATGTTATGCTAATCCAGAACATATTCTATCTGGGAGTCAAATTTCATCCAAATCCGTTCAGCCGTTTATGCGTGAATGAGGGACAAATACAAACATCTAAACATCCAAAGTTCGAGATTTATAATATTAGTAAAATGTAGGGAAAGACAAAGCGCCGCGTGTAATAAGGCTCATGTACTTTACGATTGATTTACGATAGAAATATCTTAGACAATTGTGACTTGAGAAAACTCACCATAATCAGATTAGCTACAAAAGTACCTAGGTACTTCAAAACAGACAAGTGCGTACCTAATAATAGAACACAAAGTAAAGTAGAGAGTCAATTGTATTGTATGAAATGAAATACAGGCCCTTAGTATGTACTCCGAAATTCATGAAATGACAAATATTTAGATGAGGCGAGAAAGACGCCTTATCAAAATCGTAGCATGTTGTAAGTCCAGCCCTGTCTACTCCTATGGAAAAAAGAGTGAGCGAATGTTGTTACTACATGACAACAGTTTATTCATGGGCATGCGAGTGAACGTAACCATTTTGTAGGCTGCACCCATAGTATAAATAGTGGCAATATAGACAGAGATTGGGTGTACTTAGATGGGCTTGGCGCGCAATATGGGGTTACATTGTACTTAACGAACACGATATCAGCGCCTTTTGGCAAATAACCAACTTTATGGCTATTATAGTTGTATAGTTATAGCAGGGGCGTTTTTGTGATTTATTCACGAAACAATTATTTATACAGAGCGAAATTGATATCATTAGCATCCTTTAAAACTAAGAGTCTACCCATCAAACTGAACAATTTTTACTATGGGAGCAAACCGATCGGAGCAAAAAAAAATCCGCTGTTGCATACATTTGAGTCGCGAACTCACGCGTCGACATTGCAGTTTAGCATGAAACAGCAGACTTTTTATTAGCTCCGATCGGTTTGCTCCCATAGTAAAAGTTGTTCAGTTTGATGGGTAGACTCTTAGTTTAAAAGAATGCTAATGATATCAATTTCACCCTCTATAAGTAGTGTTCAGAGTTTTCTGTTTGTCTTTTCTTTATCTATTCTTTCAATTTGGGTAAAATTGTCAAAATGAATGAAAGCATAAGCTTACTAATATACACCTACCCTACCCTACATAACCTTAACTTTCTGGTTTGGACTGATCATCCCATTATATATATCATCATATCATATATTTTAACGGAAATCTGACTAATGTAAAGCACAGATATTGGTTTCTAGATAGGGTCTAAAAAATCATTGACTTGAATTGAATAATGAAACTTCGTGTGTATGAGTTTATTCCGAATCGAAACGAAGTCTGGTAATATTTTCAATACTATCCAATTAAAGACAATTACATTTTTCAGAAACAATCCAGAAACTAATCTCTATGTCTGTATGAAGTCAGATTTTCGTTAAAACATACAGTTTTAATGCTAGGATTAATTTAAGATTTGTATGGAAATCTTTGAGTAACTTTAAAGCAATACATTTTAACGAAAATCTGACTTCATACAAACATGAAGATTAGTTTCTAGATTGTTTCTGAAAAATTTCATTGATTTTAATTGGTTAGTATTTAAAATATCACCAGCACGGCTAGCATGCCACCCACGACAAAGCGTTTAAACGAGAAAAACGTCATACGCGCTCTATCTGGCATACGTAAAATAATAAAGATGGAGGAACATCTCGATTTTTATCGTTATCTCGAGGATGGCATGCTAGAGGGGCTGAGTACGTTTGTATAGAGCGCGCTCCGAATTATAGGTTATTCCCTAAACCTGTCTCACGCACTGCGTAGAGTTTGAGAACTGCGTGAAATGTGGATTATTCTGGAAGGGCTGAAGGTGCCTCTACAAATTCCAGGTGTTCAAACTCCGTCGACCCTACACGTTCGGGCCGGACAAAATGGAGGTGACGGTGTGCGGGAGGCTGGCGAGCGTGGTGCGGCAGCAGGTCACCTTCATGAAGCCCGTGCTGATGATCAACAGCGCCGCCGACCAGCCCGTCATGAGGGTCAAGGGTCCCATTAGTACCACCGGCGAGTGCGACTTTGATGTGAGTTTGTTTGGAAACCTTTCGAAGCCTGGATGTAGATGTTTTAGTGTTTTATGCAGTACGAGCTTTTACCCGCGACTTCGTCCGCATAAATTATATACCAGATTTTAAGTCAGATGATAAGCTACCAAACAAAAAAAATTTCATCAAAATCGGTTCAGTAGTTTTTGCGTGATACTCGAACAAACAAACACCCAAACAAACAAACAAATAAACAAACAGACAGATAAAAAATCCAAAAATTGGTGATTTGGAATCAGGGACAGGTAAAAACCATGTCGTAATTTTTTTTTGTAAATATCTTCAATGTACAGACAGACACATTTCCGTTACAGTTTTATAATAGTTTAGATATTGTACAGGGTGTAAGGGACAGCCCTCCGCAAACTGAGCCTCTACCCGGCGGACTTTCGATCTTCGCAGTTGCGTGAACATTATCGTTCCAATGTCAACTCTATTACAATGAAGTTCGGACCTCGAAAGTCCGGGTGCTGGGCCTGAAACGATGAAGTCAGACCATCAAACTGTATAACTTTCACTATGGAGCCTACCTCAGAAATGCCAAAAAAAAATAGCTTTCCTATACATTTGAGGCGGGTAGGTAGAGCAGTTTTGTATGCAACATCAGATTTTTTTTCGCGTTTCCTGGAGGTATGCCCCATAGTGAAAGTCTGAGTTCACCGTTTCAGTTTGCGAAGGGCTGTGCCTTATATACTGTATATTTTGAAATAATGTAACCGAGTTTTCAAGTTTGTGAAAACTCGGTTACATTATTTCAAAATATTTAACATCGATTAAATTATGAGGGATTGAAGCAATAAAAAAAAATACGAAATTAGCAATAAGTACCTAATACCTTTTATTTTATACTTACTAAATAATAATTACAAAAGAAAGATAAGATCTTTTTCCACGCAGTTTTCATAAGCTCTTAGGCCTCGTTCAAGGAGACGATGCACTTCACGCGACACTTCACGCGGCACGTCACGCGGCACTTCAAGCGTATTCTCCGTTCATGGTTCCGTCCGCGGCAGCTGCCGCTACACGCGCCGCGGCAGCTGCCGCTACACACGCCGCGGCAGCTGCCGCTACACACGCCGCGACAGCCGCCGCTACACCCGCCGCGTCGCCCGCCGCGGCTACCGCAGCTTTTTTTGCATCCTGTCAGTCTTTATACAACGTGTTAATGAATTAACGCAAAACCTCATACACCCCAACTGATTTATAACAAAATAATTAGATAGAAACAATAATTTCATTATTTTGATAGTAAAATTAAAAGTTATTCGCATTTTAAGTTTTGAGGCAAAAATGATTTGTTATCATTTCAGCAATGAATGAAAGCGCTAACGTACTCATGGATACATTTTAATAATCTTGTTTTGGTAGTAAGTCGGGTGAGTGTGCCCGTGCGGAGGGTTGGCGTTGGGTTCATTAAATTTAAAATTTTAGACACAAATGACTTTATATTTTGAAAAAAATTTCCTATGTTGAAACCATGATAATTCGATTCTGCTCTCGATTCTAAACAAACTACTTTCTAGTTTTGCGTTAATTCATTAACACGTTGTATAAGCTACTTGGTCTTATCCGTAGGAATTCGTTTTAAACCGCCCGTTTCGTTTTAAACCGGTTTAAAACCGCCCGTTTACAACTATAGCCGTGTTGCCCGCCGCTGCACCCGCCGCGTCAGCTGCCGCATCAGCCGCCGCGTCACCTGTCGCGGCTGCCGCCACATGCGACGCCTCAAATCAAACAAAAGCATGCAAAAACGCTTCTCCGTGAACGCTCTCATACATCTTCATATGTTTGTTTTTCCGGCAGGCCGCGCCGCGTGAAGTCAAGTGAAGTGCATCGTCTCCTTGAACGAGGCCTTACACAGTAGGTGTATAGTGGCCATACAGCAATTTACCGCAAAACTTGGTTGTCTAGTACTAGCCTATTAGGACTACTACTAGGTATAACAAGGGTATAACTGATAAGATCTCCCAACACGTTACAGATCTTCACTCCGGACAAGCAGCGGGTGGGCGTCATCAGCAAGAAGTGGGGCGGGGTGCGGCGCGAGCTGTGCACCGACAGCGACAACTTCGACATCAGCTTCCCTCTGGACGCGCGCTACAAGGCAGCCATCATCGGCACCTGCTTCCTCATTGTGAGTATCACCAGAGTCCTTACAGTACGGCAACGGATGTACTTGCGCAGAGCAACGGCGGGGGCCTTGCGGGAAAGCGGGCGGCGAGGGTCGCATTACTGGATCTGTATGATCATGTGGGTATTGCCTTGCATATCTGTGCATGACAGTGTAAGTGCACGGGCGCGGCATCGCCCGCCATCAAGAGCGTTGCCATACTGTGAGGCTTATAGTAATACTGTGGTATCACCTACTAGTACCACTACCTGTTTATTATTGTTGGCTGGGCTATTGCAAGCAAGGTTCGTTATGTAAAACTGCGACCATGTCTTGGCTGCTAAACGCATGAGCCTCCTCCCCAAAACCGGGAGATCTTAGGTTTCTTCCCCTGAATGGTATTGTCTCGTTCATAGACCATGTATTTGAAGGGTAAAGAAGATTTGTTGGGGCTAAAACAAAAGATCCCACTGGGTCGAAGTGTTGCTGGCTTGCCAGCCCCCACAACAAGACAAGATAAGATAGCAACGACCATTACTGATCTATTGTTTTCGCCTCATTTTTTCAACATGTCTCGGGTATGCAGGTTTTCTCACAATGCTTTCCTTCACCACCGAGCAAATGAGCAAGTGACAATACATAAGTTCCGTAGAACTTAGTGGGGCAGGCCAGGAATCGAACCGCTGCCTCATGCATGATTGAGCCGCTGGCTCTATCTGTATGTACTATCATCGCTCTCCCACTGCCTATTCAGGGTGTAACAAAACACCGTATCGTTATACATGTATTATTTAAAGGGGTAGTTTAGCTTTAGATCATCAAACTGAACGAAATCGAGAAAACAAAAATCTGATATTGCATAAAACACTGCAATTCCTACTCAAATCAAATGTATGGGACTGGGACAGCGGATTTTTTTGATCATCTCAATTTTATGGGACAGCTGAACAGAATTCATCTAACTAAACTGAACCAACATAGCAAGTCCCAAATGTAGACACAGACTGGCTAGCGCAATGGTATCTATGCAAGGCATCGTTTGCTCTTTTCCAGCTGTCTCTCCGTTTAACTACTCGTACTTATAAATTAATAATAGTATTTTTCTTATTTTCCAGGACTTCCTCTACTACGAGGACTGACACTACATTAACTCAGATGTCTACAAATGCATTTATTTTTCCACTTTTATCGAAATGACCATTGCGTTCCATCTACACCGTCTTTTCCGGGGTTTTCACGTCTACAGTCACTGCTATCATGGACAACAAACATAGTATGAAACATCAGATTAACGCAGTAAACTAAGTATATTATACCTATATACAGGGTGTACAATAAAATGGGACAGCTACTCAAAGGGTGCTTCAGACCATCAAACTAAACAACTTTCTCTATGAGACCAATATCGAAATCGCGAAAAAAAAAATCTGCTCACCCATACAAAACTGCAAACATAACTCGACTGAAATGTATGGGACAGCAGATTTTTTTTTTGCGATTTCGATATTGGTCCCATAGAGAAAGTTGTTCAGTTTGATGGTCTGAAGCACCCCTTTAAGTAGCTGTCCCATTTTATTGTACACCCTGTATAGTTTACTACCTATTCAATCAATTTCAAATTTAAATTAATTTACCTGTCCAAGAGGTGCCCTATCAATTTTAGCATAATGAATAATCGAGAAGAATGAACGTAAAACTAGAAACCATTTTCTTTAAATCAATTTCTACAAATTGAATTCGCATCTTCTAAATACACCACTATTTTTTAATTACTTACCATAAGCTGCATTCAGATAATGAAACTAAACAACTTTAGAGAACATGGGTCGAATAATGAGAAAAATTGTTGGATCTTCCATACAAAAGTGCCGAACCGCCGATCGATTTTCTCTGAGAGGTCCATCCAACAAACTCGTTTTTCGTCTAATGTTCTTTAGGGATTTTTTTTTATCAATCAATCAACTATCTTTATTTTACACAAAAAAAACAGTATACAGAGAGTAAACAGACAGGAAACACAGAAGGTAAGAATAGGATAAGGATAAGTTAAGAATAAGACCGCCGCGATTTTCAGTTTCATTATTCAGATAATGCAACTAAACAACTTTTTACTTTCAACTTTCGTCTCGGGTTAAAAAATAGTGGTCTTAAGAAATTATTTATACTTATAAGCCCCGCAAGTTGATATTGCGATTGGCGGCCATCTTGTTGACGTAATTGTGACGTAGTCGACGTGCACCGTCAGTACCGTTCGCAAGGTCAGCCCGCGCTTACGTTAGAGTTTTTTGCGACGGATGACGTCACGCAGCTGTTATTGTGACAAGGTTCCATCGCAATATCAACTTGCGGGGCTTATACTACCTAATATGTACCTATTCGAAACTGTAAAAACTATTTATTTGTATTCATGTACGGTAATTGTAAGAGTAAATATAAGATGTTAATTAAATCGTTTAAATGTAACTGTTTTGTTTGATTGTCATCAGATACATCCCACTACTGGGCACACGGCTCCTTGCACCAATGAGTATGTGAGAGAATGGCCCATACATTCTCTACGTGTGAGCCAAGGGATATGTCGGCACTATGTTTTAATACATATACTCTAAGGTCGGCACAGTGTGGAATTGTGGATTGATGAAGGCAATAGTGGTCAAATTGCTGTCAGTGTATCATAGAGTAACTAGCATCAAATGGGCTTCTTTGTTGACCGATTCAAACAGAGTTAGATTCTATTTCATAATTTTTGAAACGGTAGTAAAAAATCTGGAGATTTCCTATAAAATATTGTATAGTTTCAATGCTAGGATTAATTAAAGATTTGTATTTAAATGTTTGAGCCGCTGTTGGGTACTTCGAGACTAAACGTTTCAAAGTGTTAGATTTCCGTTAAAGTTTAACGAAAATCTGACAAAATACAGGCACAGAGATTAGTTTCTAGATCGATTTAAAAACAATCCATTTAATTTCGTTTTCACTTTAATTGGTTATTATTTAAATTTCGTTAGTATAGAGTGCATTTTCCATTATTGCAATTATCACAATTTTTATCGTGTAATGTTGAACTTGAAGTCTCATATACTAATCTAGTAAGTAAGCAATACTAACAATGAAATTTAATTTGTGACATTGCTATGGAATTTATGTTCTGAAATAAATGATTTGATTTTTTTTTTATTTGATTAACAGTTATATCCTCTTAACCGGAATTTAAAAACCAATTAATCAACTGAGATGTTTTATTTATAAAGCTATAACGATATCTCTTGCAATAACATACATGTACTTTAGTTATAACAAAACAATCAACAAAAAATGCCGAACGAGGTCAAAACTTCATATCTGCCAAAAACTTTTTGACTCTATATCACCCTAGTAATACTTAAGTTAATGTTTCAGACCATCAAACTGAACAACTTTCATTATGGAACCCACACCGAGAAAAAATTAATAAGCATTTGAATCGAGCCGGTACCGCAGTTTTGTATTGAAACAGCAGATTTTGATCTTAGAATTTCGAAGTTGGCTCCATAGTGAAAGTTGTTCAGTTTGATGGTCTGAAGCATCCTCTTAAGTATTACTAGGGTGTTTTGTTACACCTTGTACAACAATTATTGGTACAAATACAATATTCTAAGACAATATTGAATTAAATAGCATATAATTGGTATGAAGGTGCCATTATATCGTGAACATAAAAAAGAGATGCAGTGACTAACCGGAAAACTAATTTAAATGTGCAGCGTGCCTAAGAATTTGATGCAAATTACTGAAACCCGAAAGATATTAAATTTCTAGTATCTAGTCTAGACAGTCTAGACTAGAGTATCGAAGGGTGTCGTACGAGACAACTAAGGGATAAGGGATTCTTTGCGGTGTTTCTGTATGTGGGCGAAAGGCACACGTCATTCCATTATATCTCTATGGAGGTGGAAAGAGACCGCTATAATTTGAACACATATTTGTAGCCTGCACATTGTCGGGCGGGCTGTTTGCACGCTCGTTGCGATCGGACGTCTCCTGCGCATGTGTGGGCCCTTTTGTAAACAAACAACATTCTCATATCTTTTCAGTTTTGTTCTGTAGTCCTTTTGTAGAAATAGTATAAGAAAAATGGAGAAAAAACAAGCAGAATTTAATAGACGAGGCCCGAGTCGACCAATGGGTAAGTTAATCAGTTTGTTGTTTTATGCCACACCATCTACGTTACTTGGGTTTTTTGTTTAAGCGATGTTTTGCCGGGTAGCGTACTACGTAGCGTTGGAGAATAATAATAATTATATGCATTATAATTATTACGAGCTTTTACCCGCGACTTCGTCCGCATAAATTATATACCAGATTTTAAGTCAGATGATAAGCTATCAAACAAAAAAAGTTTCATCAAAATCGGTTCAGTAGTTTTTGCGTGATACTCGAACAAACAAACACCCAAACAAACAAACAAACAAACAAACGAACAAACAAACAAACAAACAGACAGACAAAAAATCCAAAAATTGGTGATTTGGAATCAGGGACATCTAAAAATCATATCGTAATCTTTTTTTTGTAAATATCTTCAATGTACAGACACACTTCTGTTACAGTTTTATAATAGTTTAGATATGTATTATAATTATTATGCATACCTGTATTAGAACGCTTCGCTCTTCCATAACAAACAATTTCAATAATTGTGATGAAACAAAGGTTGAAGAGGAAAATACTACAGAAAAACCAACACATAAATGTGGGAAAACCCATTAATATCTGCCAGTTCAAAAACGCAAGTAGTATTATTATAGTGAGCTTGAAACTATAGACCTAAAGGAAAACGATCAATCCTGTTTCGCCTCAAAACTGGTAAATTTGAATTTTATAAGAAACTAGAGTTAACCCGCGACTTCGTCCGCACAAATTATATACCAGATTTTAAGTAAGATCATAAGCTATCAAATAAAAAAAGTTTCATCAAAATCGGTTTAGTAGTTTATGCGTGATGCTCGTTCAAACAAACAAACAAATACACAAACAAACAAACAGACAGACAAAAAATCCAAAAATTGGTGATTTGGAATCAGGGACAGGTAAAAACAATGTCGTAATTTTTTTTGTAAATATCTTCAATGTACAGACACATTTCTGTTACCGTTTTATAATAGTTTAGATATAGAATAATAAATATTTATTAACCGACTTCAAAAAAAGGAGTAGGTTCTCAGTTCGACCGTATATATATATATATTTTTTTTAATGTGTCATCATCATCATGTCGTATGGCATTTTTGTCTTCCTGCTTGGATCCGGGGAAGTCTAAATTTCGAGATCAAGATTCTTCAGCAAGTTTTTAATGTGTGTTCGCGGATAACTTCGTCGTTTATGTACCGATTTTGATGATTCTTTTTTTGTTAGAAAGGAGATATCCCAAGGGTGGTCCCATGATAAGGAAACCAGGATCGGATGATGGATCCCAGAGAAATCGAGGGGAACCTTGGAAAATCGTAGTGCCGACTAATGCGTTTGTTAATTTGAAGCACTACTGTTAAATCGAACTAATGAGTTCACCACTGAAAATTGTGAAATAAACAAAATTTTAACAAAAAATTCAAACCGCCTTCAAAAAAACTAAAAAGTTAAAAAATAATATTGCAGCCGATAACTTTTTCGTTCGCATCATAAGAACATTAATTTGTTTTATAGAAGTCGGTGCCAAGCCAAGCCAAAAAACTAATACAAGCCCTGTCGCGAATCGGCTTGACAGCGACTTCGATAAAACAAATTAATGTTCTTATGATGCGAACGAAAAAGTTATCGGCTGCAATATTATTTTTTAACTTTTTAGTTTTTTCCAATCTACTTTCAGTTGCCATGCTCCCCAGCGTGCCGGTTCCCATAGAACTCTTCCATGCTGACCGAGTGCTCATCAAACGGAAGGCCAACGGATTCTGGAGCGGTAACAAATACCTCATCAAGAGAGCCGACGGCGTTGATATCCTTACCGCCAAGGAAAAAGGCAGTGAGCGCAGAAGTTTTAGGATGCGTGTCCTTAATAACCAGGGGGTTGAGGTGAGAAACTACAAGACTTGTAAAGCGTATCGCTCACAGAATTATGAGTCGCGGTCGCGACCATAGAGAAAATAACGCGCTCCCCTGGGGTAGAGATGTTGTATCGAACTGTGCACAGATACTCAACTGGGCCTGACGTCATATCATACACATCTAGCGGGAAGTAGCGTATTTAAATGTTAACCCTTCCCCTCACCCGTTTTTCACCCCCTTTGTTGGCGACAACATTTTCTATAGAAACAAGCCGATATGCCATCTCTTCGTACTCTATGGTCACGATGCTGTCGAGGCGCATTTATAAGCTCAAGGATTGCGCCTCTTGTCTATAATTTCCTTGGGATTTAATATATGCCTTCTGCATAGGTCCATGGTTGCACCGATAAAGAGGATTGGAGAGTGAAAGAGGAGGCATTTGCTTATCAGTAGTGCCTACGGGAGTTGCTGTCCACTGATAATTGAAATAAGGCGACGGACTCACTACCTAAGCTCTCCCATGGAACAATAGTTTGGACACTGCTACTGCTAGTGAAATGAGGAATTTGAACCGGGTATTATTTAGAATCCACTTGACTATAAATTCGATTGCATAATTTACAATCTCAATTACATGTTGAGAAAGACTATTAACCACCAAATCCAGTCATCACTTTAAAACGTTGAGGTGCTTACGGAGGCGACACCCAGACTAAATTTTTTGTAACACTCATATAGGCCAATTGGTCATTAATGACTCATTACTTTCTTAGCATGTGCCAGAGCGCTAGCTGCACCGCGACGCTCTCAACATGCGCCCCGCACTGCTAATCGTAGTGCACCGATTTTGTTCGCATTGTCTGTTCTATACATAATTATTCAATGCTTTAAAAAAATGTTTTCACATTTCCAGGTGTTAACATTCTACCGTCCATGGAAGTGGTCGACAAGCAAGTTGAAGGTACACATGGGCGGTCAGCTGGTCAGCGTGGTGCGGCAGAAGTCCACGTGGTTTGACACCGTCATCAACATCAATGACGCCAGAGACAAGCCAGTTATAAGGGTCAAGGGGGCCGGTCTGGACACCACTTTTGAGGTTTGTACCTACCTTACATTTACATGCATGGCAAACTATAGAATCTCCTACATACCTGTATAGTACATAGGAATACTCCAGGTTTGAATCAAAGAATACAATTGCAAAGGGAACAGCCTGCTTGCTCTAAGCAAGGACAACGTTTGTAAGATAACAAAATCACTCACAGGCCACTGCAGATTTAATACTCAACTTAGTGACTCGACTGTCTCAAGATTTTGCAGAAAGGTGATGCGTACTCCCCTGCATCTAGATAGGTACCATTAGGTAGGATTGTTCATTAATGAGTGTGGCTCATTAATGAACAAACGTAGTTCACCTAGGAAGGTTCTGGTACCAGGCATATGCTCACGACTATATTCCCCAAGGGGGTAGTCAGAGATATTCTGAAACCTCAGAACATCCAAGTTTCACTAGTACCATTATTCTGTCCTGTGTGACGGGGAGTGAGCCCGTCGCCACTTCTAATGGACAGTGGGTACAATACATGTCTCGAAATTGAAACATGCAGGTTTCCTCACGATGTTTTCCTTCACCGAAAAGCCAGTGGTGTTACAAATCGTACATAAATTCAGAAAAACTCATTGGTACGAGTCGGCCTGGACGGGGATCGAACCATCGCCTCCTGCACGGCAGGCAAGGTTACTCGCCACTGGACCACCACGGCCACGGCCTGGTACCAGACGGGGTACAAACTTACTCTGCTACGATTCATGAATGCAGTGGGTATTAGAATTGAACTATACAACGTGTTAATGAATTAACGCAAAACTAGAAAGTAGTTTGTTTAGAATCGAGAGCAGAGTCGAATTATCATGGTTTCAACATAGGTCATTTTTTTCGAAATATTAAATAATATTTTTGCATAATTTTAAATTTTTTGATCCCGATGTCAACCCACCGCACGGGTACACTCACCCTACTTACTACCAAAATAAGATTATAAAAATATATCCATGAGTACGTTAGCGCTTTCTTTCGGTGCTGAAATGATAACAATTCATTTTTACCTCAAAACTTAAAATGCGAATAACTTTAAATTTTAACTATCAAAATAATTAAATTATTGTTTAAATCCAATTATTTTGTTATAAATCAGTTGGGGTGTATGAGGTTTTGCGCTAATTCATTAACACGTTGTAGAAGGGGCGATCACAAAAGACCAGTGATGGTTGCAGTGTATGCCACTGTAACAACCACCCCGGAATACCAGTAATTGAAACATGCATACGTATACGTAAACTCCGTTAATGCCGTGTGATATCTGGCTTCGAAAAATACAAATCTAGATGGGTGTCTACGAATAAGAATAGGTAGGTACTAGTGTCTTATTTATTCCTTCAGCATCGACAACATTTATGATGTCTTCACCGTATAGCTGCCGTTTATAGCCACTGCATCAAATCCTATCTCTAATCGTATTGATTTCTCGATCCATTATCAGATTCGGGAGATGTATAAGAACCAGAGACTGTATATAAATATGTGTGCCACTGCTCTTGTTAATAAATGTGTTTTTTTTTTATTTACGTTAGATTAAAAACAAGGCAAGCCATAGGTACCCGAGATCTACGTATGGGTATAATTGTGTAGCTATAAGCAGTGAAATGAAAAGATCTGCAGAAGAACCAGAGTACAGGGTGACATAGCCCAAAGAATTGCTAAACTAAAGTGGCAGTGGGCGGGGTACATTGCTCGCAGAACCGATGGCCTATGGGGCCCAAAAGTTATCCAGTGGCGACCGCGTACCGGAAAGCGCAGCGTGGATAGGCCCCACATGGTGGACCGACGACCTGGTGAAGGCGACGGGAACCCGTTGGATGAGGGCAGCTCAGGACCCTTCGTTATGGCGATCCTTGGGGGAGGCCTATGTCCAGCAGTAGACGTCCATCGGCTGAGATAATGTTGATGATGATTCGACATAATCGAAATTACCCTTTGAGAACTCTGCATGTTACATCAAGTCAAATTGTCAATGTCATGATTGCAGATTCAATCGCTGGATAAGAGAGTGATCGGCGGCATATCGAAGGTGATTAAAGGGCTGATGAGGGAGCTGTTCACGAGGCTGGATACCTTCGTGGTCACATTCCCCGCTGACCTGGACGTGCGGTACAAGGCAGCCGTCATCGGCACCTGCATTCTTATCGTAAGTTTAGTGTTTCGTTTTGCCACGCCCATACATTCTCCTTGAGGCCTGGGGACGTATGTAAGCTCATGATGATGTTGATGCGCTATGATCAGTGATCGGACAATCTGATGCATTCCGAACATTAGCAAGTTCATATTCAGAGTAAACTATATTCTTTGAAAGCAGAATCAGGCTAGCTTTAGGGCACCTTCAAATTTGCCGCAGAGTGTCGCGCGGCTGCAGCTACTATCAAAATCATACAAGCCGCGCTTTGTTAATTTGTATGAATTTGACACAGCGCAGCGCTGCAGCCGCGCTGCAGCCGCGCGACACTCTGCGGCAAATTTGAATTTACGAAGTAACTTGTAATCTGTAGTATTGTGTAATCCCGGAAATTACAAATCGCTTCCTTATTTTCATAGCTTTTTTTTATGCATCCGATTATGATTTGGTTTACATTTCATCGGCGCAAAGGTATTGTTAATAATTCCTTTCGGAGTGTTCAAGAACTTTACTACAACTATATTTTAAGGATCTTCTTTAGCATATGAAGGTTTTAGTATGGAATAAAATAATGAATATGAATAAAATGTCAAGTGGCTGGCACATGCCTATCAAAAACACTGCATAAGTAACCTTATCCTTCAGTCGCCTCGTACTATTCGCTTTACTTATTAACAGGCACGTATTGATATGTCCGGCTACCGGAGTTAGCGTAAATTCAGAAAGAGGAGAGAGAACGTTTTTTTTTATCACTACTGGGACATAGAACTATGCTACAATTTTAAATGCCACGCCACGTCCCCTTAAGATGCAATAGATTGAAAATTTTGTTCTCTGGGTAGTGGCTCGGTGGCGAAATTGGATAACGCAATTCCCCGGTTTGAAAGAGTGCGAGTTCAAGTCCCGCCCGAGACTTAATTTTTCAATCTTTAATTTGAATTTTAAATACATTTAATTTAATTTAATTTAATTTCAGGATTATATGAAATACGAGGAAAACTAAGGGTTCAAAAGTAGAAAAGAAGATGAAGAAGCCATGTTGATATTATACAGAGCAGAGCAGCAGCCATGACATGTGTGGTCATAATTTGAAGGGCAGCTAACTGAATTTGGAAAAACGCCCAACATCGAAATTACAAAAAAAAAATAGTTTAAATCGTTGGTCGTAACTACCCATTAAAATATGCCGCATACCCTTCTGTTACATCATATTGTATACGTTTTTATTCTTAATTATTTTCATATCAATTACTTAGCCCATTACACCCGAGACGTATCGATCGTGCGAGTAACATTTGAAAAATTCTAACGACCGCGCAAATTAATTTTAGCGAACGCAACCGGCACTGATCGCTCGTGCGAGTGCTACTCCCGCCTTCCACATCGCCCTGCATTAGTTTTGATGCTTCAATAGCCGGTGATTAGACTGAAAAGGTGACTGCGTTTTTTGACCCTAGAAGGCGCTTACGTAAATATTACAATTTTTATGAGTTATTATTTTTGTTTAGTTTTATTGGTAAGATATTGAACAACATGATACTGGTAAATAATTATCATTTACTTACAAAATTTTGGAAAAAATTATACCTAAAATTAAAGTCGCACGAGCGTGACACCTCGGTCGTAGCTCGAAAAAAATAATTACATAATTGTCATTTTCTGTCTTCGATTATTAGGTAACTAAATTGTTTAATTTAGTTTTTTCTTAAGTTTTAGACACGTTTTAGATGTCCCAGTGAAGGATGATCAAAAATTTTAGAAATTCTGGGCGATGGAATCGAGTCTGATGTTTGATTTTTATGATAAAGATGCAGAAATCGGATCGCACGTTCCTTTTGAGCTCGCTGAGGAAGACAATGTGTCTGAGGAGGACTCCTCGGATGATGAGGAGGAAACTGATTTTGTAAAAGAACGATCTAAATCAAAATCTTCCAATCAAAGACGCGTCTTGGAACGAGGTCAGGCATCTTCCAGTCAGGTCAGTCACGAGAACGAGCATATTGGCAAGACTAATATCTTCCAGTGGACGTACAACGAGCCAGAGCCTCGGTAAAGGTCGCTTCGCCAGAAAGTATGCAATCGTATAGTGAAGATGTATGGAAATAGATTCCATTTGATGATGTATCACGTGGCAATTTAGTGTCATCAAAGATACCTATCCGGTCACCACCAGATTACTTTGTGAATATTTTTGTGACGACTTCTAAAGTCATGGCTGGATTTTTATAAGGATAATAGCCAAAGAACTGAAGATATGGAAAACAGAGATACAATTAAACAGAATTTGTATCATAGTGGGATGCTGAATGGAGAATACTGGCAAGCTGGTACAAAGTTAGGGTTTGTTTCTGACAAAATTACGCGAGATAGACTAATTCTGGTACGAAACGCTTATGTAATTGATCATGATAGGCCATCCAAAACAGAGAAAGCCAATACGCTGAAAAAGGTGCAATCTATGATGAGCAGACTTATGAATACCTGTAAGAAACCAGAAAGAACGAGAGAAAATATAAGTTTTTTGTTATTGATACATTTTTAATAGTTTTTTAAGATAAAAATGATTCTAAATGGTTTACTTATCTAAAATTAATATACTCCAAAGAACAAGTTTTATATTAATATTGACGTAATTAATCTATTTATTTACTGAAAAATTCGCACACGATCGTGCGACTTGCAAGTTGTTCCTAAGTCTCACGATCGTGAGGGCAGTTTTTCAGGAAAACTGTTTTTTCAGGATTTTTTTAAATATTTTTCCTGGGCTTACTAGTAAGACAAGAAAAGCTCAAACAATGTTTCGGGTTACTTATAAGTTTTTTACTAACATTTTGTATAATTTCTTTTCAATTTTTTATTACATTACTTTATGTACCTACCTTTTTACCCGACTGCGCCAGAATGAGGGTTATGTTTTTCCAGCGTATGTATGAAAGTCAAACGTTCATTGGTCAAATTTTAAAAGAACAAAAAACGAAATACCAAATTTTAAAAGACCAAATGGTCATTTGGTCAAAAGTACGAAAGGCCAAAAGTTGATACATCAAAATTTAAAAGATCAAAAAGACGATTAGCCAAATCGTTCAAAGGCCAAATGGACGAATGGTCAAAAGGTTGAAATATCAAATTTTAAATGGTCAAAAGCATTATGAACCGTGTCGTTTATTTAATCGTTTAAACAATAAATAGCGACTGACCTGTACGGGGTGGATAGCAACTTGGTTCAGGCACTGAAATCTTTGTATGAGGGTTCTTACAAAGGAGGATAAACGGAGTATACACAGACTAGTTCGACATCTCCAGGGGTGTTAGACAGGGATGCGTAGCGACACCGTGGTTGTTCAACTTATTCATGGAGAAGCTCTTTGAGTGATTTGAAAGAAAGAGAGTATGGTTTAAGGATGAATGGGTTGCTCTGCTCGTCAAATGTTTGTTATATGATGATGATCAATTGATCAAGTACTACTTGCATCATCGGCAGAAGAATGGTAACATGCATGAATGAGTAATTTAAGAAGAATGGAATAAAAGTGAATAAATAAGACGAAAGTTATGGTTCTCGAATGGAAAAAAATAGTGACTGAATGTAAAATTATGATAGGAGATGAAAAAGTGGGACAGGTTGAAGAATGAACGACGGCTTACCTCGGCAAAGCAGGCGCTTTGCCGAGGTTCGAATCCCGTAAGACAAATTATTGTATGATGACAAATATTTGTATGATGATTGATGAATGTGAATATTTGTAACCGAGTCATGGATGTTTGTATCTAAACAGGGTGTAAGGGTACACAGTTGCATTACTTTAAGGGGTTACACAGTTGAATTACTGTACCCATGATAATGAACAACTTTGCTAAAGAAACATATATAGGAAATTTAAAAAAAAAACTACTTATCATACAAACGTTCATAAGGAGAGTCCAAATTTTTTTGTGAATTTCCATTAAGTTGTTCAGTGTCATGGGTACAATCATCCCTTAATGCAAAGTAATGCAACTGTTCACCCTAAAACCCTGTATTTATGTATTCTATCCTCCTGCGTAAATAAATATGTACTTCTCGTAGGACACAAGAACTAAGACAAGACACTTATTATTATTTAAACAATTAAATAAACGATACGATCAATAATCCTTTTGATCATTTAAAATTTGATATTTCAACCTTTTGACCATTCGTCCATTTTTTGGCCTTTGAACGATTTGGCTAATCGTCTTTTTGATCTTTTAAATATTGATTTATCAACTTTTGGCCTTTCGTACTTTTGACCAAATGACCTTCTAAAATGATGGTTTTTTAAAATTTAGTATTTCGTTTTTTGTTCTTTTAAAATGTGACCAATGAACGTTTGACTTTTTGATATGTAACCTAGTACTTGCAGAGCACCCGAGCGCGCTGCATACAAACGGAGTTAGATTCTATTTTATACTAACCGATTACAGTCAATTAAATTTTTTACAATCTCGGTACCAATCTTTGTGCCTAAGGTTTGTCAGATTTCCGTTAAAATATTGTATAGTTTCAATGCTAGCTAGGATTAGTTAAAGATTTGTATTTAAATCTTTGAGACACTGTTATTTAGAGAAAGTTTCAGTGTTAGATTTTCGTTAAAGTTTAACGAAAATCTGACAAACTACAGGCCTTGTACCCGGATTTTCGATTTTGAATATATCGCGACCATTTCGGTCTGAACTTCTTGGTAATAGAGTTGACATTGGAACGAAAACGTTCACGCAATTGCGAAGTTCGAATGTCCAAGTAGACCCTCAGGCACAGAGATTAGTTTCTAGATCGATTTAAAACAATCATTTTATTTTCATTCCCACTTTAATTAGGCGGTTGTTAGGCGAGAGTGAATAGGAATTTTTCTAGGTAAGCATGCTACATCTTCGGCCATCACTTAACATAAGGTGTGATTGGGGTCAAATGTTTACCTAACAGACATAAAAAAAAAATTGGTTAGTATTAAAAATATTATAATTAAACTTCATTTGTATAGATTGCACTAGCAGTTATATCCTCTTAACCGCAATGTAAAAAGGTAAAAACCTATCAACCACTCGGCTTTACAATAACAATTGTTAACGATATCGCGACTGCGGGAGTTCAATTATTAATCAACTGAGATGTTTTTATTAATAAAGCTATAACGATATCTCGTGCAATAACATTTAAGTTTATAGTAACAATCAATAAATTGAAATGCCGAACGAGGACGAAACTTCACATAGATAGCTTTATGACAATATGGACTCTACCACCGCGTCTCGTCGGATTGAGTTCCGTTGAAAAGAAGATGCGTCGGCCACATATTCTATTTTAAATCTAAAATTCTAGTATCTCGTCAAGAGTATCGAACGAGGGTGTCGTACGAGACAACTAAGGGATAAGGGTTTCTTTGCCCCTCTCTTCCGAACGGGATTATGGTCGTGCCTTTTTTAGAGGAGGAAAAATACTTTGGGCACACTTTTACATGTTTTCGAAATATACCTAAAAAGTCTCGCATTGTGTCTCATTTTATCTCTATAGAGGTGGAAAGAGACCGCTATACTTTGAACACATATTTGTAGCTATTGCGTCATAGCCTGCACATTGTCTGACTGTCTGCACACTGATAGAGTAGAGTCGCTCGTTGCGACCGGACGTCTCTGCGCATGTGTGGGCTCACTCCCTTTTGTAAACAAACAACATTCTCATATCTTTTCAGTTTTATTCTTTAGTCTTGTTGTAGAAAAGTATAAGAAAAATGGAGAAAAAACAAGCAGAATTTAATGGACAAGGCCCGAGTCGACCAATGGGTAAGTTAATCAGTTTGTTGTTTTATGCCACACCTTCTATGGGCTTTTTGGTTTTGATCGATATTAAAAGCGACGTTTTGCCGGCTAACAGGAAACTACGTAGCGTTGGAGAATAATAATAATTATATGTATTATAATTTATAATTATTATGCATGGGCGAACTGACCTTTTTGTGAGGGAAATTTCGTTTTTCCACAGTATACTGTGGAAGTAGAGAAATCTACCAAATATTTGCTTGCACACCTACAACAAACAACAGGTTGTGCTAGTCCGTTTCCGGTAGGTACAGTGCTGCCAAGTTAGGCGATTTATCGCCATTTAGGCTACATTAGGGGGGCTATCGGCGACCAAAAAATTCGATTGGCGACCGGTCGCCATTTAGGCTATATCCAAAATAAAAATAGGCGATTTTAGGCTATATTAAGAAAATTGGGCTGTTTTGGGTAATTTTAGGATATTTTAAGAAAAATCTGGTATTTTGAACTTATAACTAACATATAACTATCTAAAATATAAAACTAAAATATAACTAACAACAATAACATTTTTGAACTTATTGTTAGAAAAATAATATGATTTCTTCATAGCAGACTGTATAAACCTGTACACTATATGTACCACATAACGTACGTGTACGTTATATGTTAGAGCTATTTTTAAGTTGTGAGCAGAGATTGCCGTTGTAAAAAAATATATTTTTCTGTGGCGGGCTGCTAATGTAGCATTTATTTTGGCCAATTTGCGGTATTTTTAAGCTACTTTAGGCTATATTACCTGGGAAAAAAATAAGGCGACTTTAGGCTACTTGTCCCGAGATTTTTGGCGATTCAGAGTGGCTGGGACTTGGCAACACTGGGTAGGTATACAGGGTGTAAAATTCAAAGCGTTACATATCGGAAAGGGTGTTTCATCAGATGAGTAAAGATTTTTTTTAACCATAATAATAACGAAAAATATAATAGTCTAGGAAAAATACGGTTTCAGATTGCATTAAATACACTTTAGTAAATGGTGTTTGAACTAATATTACCTACTGTTAGTTTATATCACTTTTGTCGCGATTTCGTGGTTACGCGGCGGACCCTGAGAAATACCTTAAGATCGATATAAATGTACAAAGGGCAAACTTATTTCTAAAGATATTTCTTCCAGCATACCAGGAAAAGAGACAGTTAAGTAATCATTAAAAGACAAATTTAATGTGTACAAACAAACACTACATAATTTAGTTTTGAGGTTATAATTATTAAATACTTACAAAATATTAAATATCTACTCAAATTTACAATATTAACCGGGAAATATTATTGTTATAAGTAAAACGTATTTAATGAAGCCTTCCTGTACAAATCACCAGGTTTCCATTTATTTGTTCATATCTAAATTTAATGTTTTGTAAATGTCTTATTTATTTAGTAATACATAATAAAAATTCATCATTTATCAGGGATTATTGAGAATTTATGTTTTTCAGTTATTTATCTAATAACTATATCCCAAATTATCACCTAAAGTGCAATTAATGCAACGTACCTACTTTCCCCAAATATAAGAGGTATAAATACCTACTTAACACAAAAATTCAAAATATACGGTAGGTATTATTCTTATAATCAATATGGTGTGTGTCGCAAGTAAAAGCGACTTCAACTTAAAAAGTAGATGCATATAATACAGACTTTTTCAAATAAATAGGTTTTCCTTTAAACACAGGCTTCATATTTTATATAGAAAAATAAGAAATATATTCTGTATCTCTGTAAATTCGTTAAAAAAAATTTTGCACTTCCCATACTAAATGCAATCAGCTGGAGTGCGATTTTTGAATCTCACTCGTTGAACTCAGCAGTTGAAAATGTATGGAGATACGCAATACGCATCTTTCTACTGCTGATTTGATTTTCAAAAGTCGCACCCCTGGAGTATGATATTTGAATGTCAAATCAGCAGTAGAAAGATGCGTATCTCCATAGCAATTTTGACAGTTACAATTGCTGACTTCAACGAATTTGTTTCAAAAATCGCACTCCTGATCTGAGTTTTGTATGAAAAGTCTACTTTAAGGGGTGATTGTACCCATGATACTGAACAACTTTCCCAAAGTTACCTATAGGAAATAAAAAAAAAAAATTCGACTCTTCATACTAAACGTTCGATCAGCTGATTGCATTTAGTATGAAAAGTCCCAATATTATTTTGCGAATTTCCTATAGGTTTCTTAGTTAGAAAGTTCTTAGATTCTTTATTGTACACAAAAACATAGTTATGAAAAAAGTTACAATAAATCGTGATTTACAAAGGCGAGCTTAACTCTAAAAGAGTTTTCTTCCAGCAAACCGTTGAGTGAGAGGAAAACTAATATGTTTGGGTAAAAATCAGTGTGCACACAAATAAAAATCTACTTAATTACTTAAGAGAGATAGTAAAATGAATCCTATACCTAAAATAAGAAACAATATAATATAAGATACACCTATTCAAACAAATAAATATACATGAATATACCTACATAAATAATAATATTAAATATAATAATATGATATTATATATGTGATGTATAGATAATAATTATAATAAAGACATACTGCTATCCGCCCGCTTCCTCAGGGAATACCCCGGCAGACACCGGAGTGAACGGACGCATAGCACGGTGTACATTAACCACTATCTAGGTTGTTTCAATTACCTATCAATCCCTGTGTACTAAGTGCTGAAGACGTCACATTGGCGACGGGCATAAACGTGAGTAAAATAAAAAATTATGACTACGAAAACGCTGAAGTTATCAGTTAACGGAAATAAAAAAAAAAAAAAAAAAAAAAAAATTGTGTAGATTTATATGGGTACAAGTACCTAGTAAATGTTTTCAATTTGGATATTTAATAAAATAAAATAAAAATAGTAGCATATAATATTAATGATTGATATCTTGTTTAAAATAAATTGGTATGCACAATTTATGAACTTACCTACCCATAACCTTCAAACTATGTTGGACTACACAAGCGTCATTGTTATTATTCGTCGGAGAGTTACCGTAAACAAAACTGATAACGTCGTCGGTCGGCCAACCTAGTCAAAACTTTAGCTTGCTAATACTTACCAAAATAAATATTTCCGTTGTTGTGTAGAGTTGATCTCGACTCTAAAATTTGTTACATTTAATGTCATCATGCATGACCAATGACTATAAAACTTTCCTATGTGGTCAGAAGCAACAAAAAGTACCTCTACAACAACAAAAAGTACCAGTAAGTACCTATTAGCATAGTTGAAAGAAAAACACGGAGGAGTGAAAACTCCTCAAGTGCCTCATAAACTGGAAAAATATCAGTTTATGCAAAATTGTTGATAAATTAATGTCTCTAATCAACACGAAGGAGCGAAAACTCCTCAAGTGCCTCATAAACTGGAAAAATATCCGTTTATGCAAAATTGTTGATAAATTAATGTCTCTAATCAACACGAAGGAGCGAAAACTCCTTAAACATAAACTGGGTTTATGCAAATTGTTGAAAAATGAATGTCTCTAATCAAAACGAAGGAGCGAAAAGTCCTTAAGTGCCTCATAAACTGGACAAACGTCAGTTTATGCAAAATTGTTGATAAATTAATGTCTCTAATCAACACGAAGGAGCGAAAACTCCTTAAACATAAACTGGGTTTATGCATATTGTTGAAAAATGAATGTCTCTAATCAAAACGAAGGAGCGAAAAGTCCTTAAGTGCCTCATAAACTGGACAAACGTCAGTTTATGCAAAATTGTTGATAAATTAATGTCTCTAATCAACACGAAGGAGCCAAAACTCCTTAAACATAAACTGGGTTTATGCAAATTGTTGAAAAATGAATGTCTCTAATAAAAACGAAGGAGCGAAAAGTCCTTAAGTGCCTCATAAACTGGACAGACGTCAGTTTATGCAAATTGTTGATAAATTAATGTCTCTAATCAACACGAAGGAGCGAAAACTCCTTAAACATAAACTGGAAAAATGTCAGTTTATGCAACTAAACATTAAACTAAAGAAGTTCCAAAAGAAACAAAATTAATATGTCAATAAAATTGGAACAAAACACAAGCTCAGGGTATTGACACAAAAATCTATGTGCTAGATAAAGCCATGATGCATACTGTAAATTTTAATGTCGCACAAGGACTTTCAAAAGCAAAGCCCGTGGTCACTAAAAAACGATGAAAAAGGGGTAAACCCGAATAACTTCTCAAACCACGGGTCAATTATCGAAGTTCAAATAGAAACATTAATAAAACATAATAATTATTTGGTAAACCGAATAACTTAAATAAAACATAATAATTATTTGGCAAAGGGGTAAACCCGAATAACTTCTCAAACCACGGGTCAATTATCGAAGTTCAAATAGAAACATAAATAAAACATAACAATTATTTGGTAAACCGAATAACTTAAATAAAACATAATAATTATTTGGCAAACCGAATAACTTCCCAAACCACGGGTCAATAATCGAAGTCAAATAGGAACATAAATAAAACATAACAAGGTACATAATTATTTCACATGCTGCCAAGTTGGTGGGGCGTTAATGTGAATATTTTGATTGACTTCGATAATAAAAATAACATAATGATAAAACCTGGTTAGTAAAAATAACATAATGATAAAACCTGGTTATATCTACAATGAAATGCTGTAGTTTTATCAAAATCAGCAACGAGGTTCAGGACAAGTTTAATGGCATTTGGCTCGAAGAACTTTATCGTGTACAAGAATAATTACTAAGTAGTGATTCTAAGTTCGTTTTAATTACTAAGTAGTTATTCTAAGTTCATTCCAAGCGTCAATCATAGTTGGACCAGAAACAAAGTCTATCAAATTATGTATAAAATGGTATAATGTACTAGGTGTACGAACTTATTAATTCAGTGATGATGACTGTAGAAACTATGATTAGGCATTGCTATACAACCCTCAGTCAAAGAACACAATCCTGCTTGTAAGCCCGAACCATGACTTGACTGATCATAATTATCCAGAACTGTTGGGAAGTACCTAATGGTCTTCTTATTTTAATCAAAGCTTTTACCTAAACAATATCTATACTTAGTGAGTTCATTAATTAAAGACTGTTTCATGTAAAAACTTATAGAATTAAGATGTTTAAATTGTCACAAATAAATGTATTCTCAAATTCATTGCCAAGCTCAAAATAACATTGTACTATAGTGTAAACTTAGCGTAGATAAGACATGCATACATCATATGTAAATCTAAAGAAAGAATTGTTTTAAACTAATCAACCTTAAGTAGGAAATACCATAGATAGATCATACTGTTAAGCCTTACATCATTAATAAAGTATGTAATATCATCATTACCTACCTATATTATATTCAAAATGTCTTTGCCTGTAATTTGATCTACTTTGTGACAATAATTGTGACCATGATTAGGTTATTAAATATTGTACGAAGCTAGTCTGTTAGAAAACCTAATATTGTATCTAAAATAAAATACAACTATGTGTCAACATTAGATTCGTGTAAAAAATTATCAAGAGGGAGAATCATCCTTTACCGCTATGACTTCTACACCTAAACTAACTGAGGAAATCTCTTCTAAACGAAGATTCCTGGGATATAACAATATGTGTATATAACGAGTAAAGATCGTTACGGTCCACAACATTTCCAAAATATAAATAATGATTATGATAATGATGGAAAGGATGATTCTGTTCTGCCTTGTGAAATACGAAAAAATATATATATTACCGACATAGATTGGCATAGTCGTAGATAATAAATTTCTTACAAGATAAGGCTTAGGAGCAGTCTCTTACAAAATGATGCGCATGGACCACGAATTAATGAAAACGCTCATAAAAGCTTGACTGATGTCGAAAACGTTACTGCTGAACTAAAAGGAGAAACTAGCTTTTATTTGGGCCTCTAAACATTTCAATATTATGTAATTATATGGACTCAAAGAATTTAAACTAAACACATTATATTATCCATTTCCAGGATAAACTAAATATGAAATTCACGTCCATATGACGATGAGTACATTAATAAAATTATTGAATTTGCTAGACCAGGAACCGGGTCGATCAATATTATTCCCAAAGTGATAACGATACATTCAACTGGTCTTCTTATCGTGGTGAAAATAAGCCTTTCTGAATAATTTGTTCTAAATGAGTCACCATTAATTCGTTTGAATTTATGAGCTCTGGAAGCATGACAATATCTTATTACGTGGGAACAAAATAGTTAATAGTTATTCCCATTGAATTGCGCAAACTAGTGCTCGCTTCGACACATGAGGGTCATCTTGGCATCATTGCTATAATTGGTAGACTGCGAACCAAAGTATGGTGGCAGAAATAGATAAGGAAACTGTAAAGAGTAAGTTATAAACAAGTACCTAACCCTCCTGTGCCGATGAAGAGTAAGCATCTAGTATTTATTCAACAAGTTTGTTGTAATAAGTATTATAAAACTAAGACTGTTGTTATTCCGAATAACATAACATAAAATTTAAAAAAAAATGGAGAAAAGCTGATCGTCAGCTGGACTGGAACAGTGGGATAGCTGTCTTATTTATGTTAATATGAGATCCATATAACCCAGTCAACGAAGCAAAAATAGATGCAGTAAATCGTGTGAGCTTCGTTGACTGAACTAATATTATGAAATGTCTGGAAACCATGAACGTACTGACAAAAAAGAAATGTTTTTCAGGCTGGGTATCCCAGTCAATATTACATCAGATAACGGACAGCATTTAATTAATGAGCAGTTTAAACATCTCTGTTCAGAATTTGGCATTTGAAAAAATGGAAAGAGAAAGGAAAAACCAATGGAAAAACCTTTTACACAGTTCAGTTCAATACCATAATTGGAACAATAAAATAACGAGGTCGGAAAAAAAACGGAGACACATTAAAACGCCTGAAAACAAACCAATGCGAAAAGACTTATTGAAAGGACGATCTCCTGCGCTATCCTATGATGAATACTAGCACCCATGTACTACGACTGACTGGAAAATCGAATTCTGCATAGTTTTCAGCAGCTATTTAGAGACAAAAATATCTTCTGCTGTAGATAAACGCGAATCGATTTAGAAGCAACAAGTAACAACAGCAACAACAAAAGTTGCAACAATTATTGCAATAAGAAAAAACAACGAAAGAAATGAAAAAATTATCTAAGATAAAAAAAAAAAAAAAAGGACAGTGACAAATTAATATAAATAATGAAGAGGAAAGTAAAGTCGATAACACTGTGAAACAGAGAAACATGAATAATATAATCATAAAAATACTATACTTATCCAATTGATATTAGTTTAGTTTGTATCTAGTACCTAGATATAGAATATTAATGATTGTGACAACTGTAGAGTTTCTGGCCGCATCTTCTCTACAGCTGGATTTCCGAAGCGGTGGTAGAGTCAGAAAATACATTATTTGTTGAAAGGGAGAGATGTGATGTATAGATAATAATTATAATAAAGACATACTGCTATCCGCCCGCTTCCTCAGGGAATACCCCGGCAGACACCGGAGTGAACGGACGCATAGCACGGTGTACATTAACCACTATCTAGGTTGTTTCAATTACCTATCAATCCCTGTGTACTAAGTGCTGAAGACGTCACAATATACATACATACATAATTAACTACTACTAAAAGTTGTTCAGTATCATGGGTACAATCACCCCTTAAAGCAATGCAACTGTTTCTCTAACACCCTGTATACTATGTAGTAATAGATATAATACTCTTTGTTATACTGTGGTATATAGGTCTATCCCACTTCTGTTCGATATAAAGGTTGAGCGACACAACACAACACAACCATCGCATTCCTGTACCTATCATATTGCACAACATTTCCTCGAATGCACATGTAACTGTATCATGTTTACGAGTACCATACATGTACATGTATCATATGCAGATTAAAAGCACTTAGCTTGATGATTATTTGATGTGTCGGCAATGGACAGTGGAGAACCTTTATTGCTGTCACTGCCTATAGCCGTTCACTTTCCACGAAATGATGTAGGTAGGTATGTCGTGTCGTGTAGGTATGTATGCTTCTACCAATTAATACTAGGTAGGTATACTGGCGGGCTGGCTGGTGACTGGTGGTGGGTGTACTGGTGGTAGGCTGGTGGTAGGTAGGTGGAGGTAGGGGGGAACTATGTATGTTGTAAGTATTGGTATAGTTTCTTGTTGCATCTCTTATAAAATGTATAAGACTTTTACTTCATTGGGCAGCGCCTGACTTCTCCGTTAATTTTTTTTCAAATTCGGGAAAAGTATATAGCGCTGCGAAGGCCAAATAACATTGCTTATAACATTGAGGTACCTACTAAAGGCGACACCAAAACTAAATTTTTTGTAACACTCGTTATATGGTTCTTTATTCATTTTCCTCGTATAGACCTCCAGTCCTGGTAGATATTTATACGTATAAAATACATACCTGTATTAAAACGCTTCGCTCTTCCATAACAAACAATTTCAATAATTGTGATGAAACAAAGGTTGAAGAGGAAAATACTACAGAAAAACCAACATTAGCCAGTTCAAAAACGCTCGGCCTGCGGCCTCGCTTGGCAGGCAGACTGACCCCGGAGACCAGGTCCACCAGACTTCCAGGGGGGACACTTTGGAGCTTCGCTCCTACGCGTAGCACGGCCTTCGGCCTCGCGCTCGACTTCTATTATAATTAAGTAGTATTAATATAGTGAGCTTGAAACTATAGACCTAAAACAAAACGCCCAATCCATCTTCGCCTCAAAACTGGTAAATTTGATTTTATAAGAAATGCCACGATAGAAAAGGATAATTTCCATTTCCTTGGGAAGCACGATATTCCTCCTATACTGTGTATAATTTCAGCTACCATAGGATTTGTATGTGTTCTTTGATCATACATATTTGCCATCTGCGAAACGACCCGAAACGAATACACGTCTTAGTCATGTGGGCAATGTCTTTTATAATCTCCGCAGGAATTTTTAATAATATTAAATATATACAGGGTGTACAATAAAATGGGACAGCTACTTAAAGGGGTGCTTCAGACCATCAAACTGAACAACTTTCTGTATGGGACCAATATCGAAATCGCGAAAAAAAATTCCGCTCTCCCATACAAAACTGCAAACATAACTCGACTGAAATGTATGGGACAGCAGATTTTTTTTTCGCGATTTCGATATTGGTCCCATGGAGAAAGTTGTTCAGTTTGATGGTCTGAAGCACCTCTTTAAGTAGCTGTCCCATTTTATTGTACACCCTGTATAAATATAACCACCATATAAAACGTGTTAATGAATTAACGCAAAACTAAAAAGTAGTTTGTTTAGAATCGAGAGCAGAATCGAATTATCATGGTTTCAACATAGGAATTTTTTTTCAAAATATTAAATAATTTTTTTGCAAAATTAAAAATTTTCTTAACCCGATGTCAACCAACCGCACGGGCACACTCACCCAACTTACTACCAAAACAAGATTATAAAAATGTATTCATGAGTACGTTAGCGCTTTCTTTCAGTGCTGAAATGATAACAAATCATTTTTGCCTCAAAACTTAAAATGCGAATAACTTTAAATTTTAACTATCAAAATAATGAAATTATTGTTTCAATCTAATTATTTTGTTATAAATCAGTTGGGGTGTATGAGGTTTTGCGCTAATTCATTAACACGTTGTATATATATAAGTATATATATATATATATATATGGGTCGTTCTTAATATGCTGACACTTTTTTAAGGGGATGATCAGACCGTAAAACTGAATAAAATTCAAAAATTCAAAATTCAAAATTTCAAAATTTTTTATTCAAAGTAATATCATATAGATAGCTTTTTGACGTCATTTTTTGACTCTACCACCGCGTCGGAAGGTGTTCCGTTGAGAGAAGATGCGGCCAGAAACTCTACAACACACATCTTTTAAACAAAACAAAATGTACAAAGTACAATTAAAATACAATATTGCATTACATAGTGTAAAATTGTCAAGACCAGACATTTTGGTCATTCAAATAATCATCGAGTTTATAGTAACCTTTTTTACAGAGGACTTGTTTAACATGAGACTTAAACTTTTTGTCTGGTAAGTTTAGAATATATAGAAGAATATCCTCTGGTATCTTATTATAAAAGCGTATACAGATGCGCCCCATGAAAGATGTGTTGACTTTACTGAGTCGAAAATGTGGGAATACTAATTTATTTTTATTTCTTGTATTGTAATTATGAACGTCACTGTTTTTGGGAAAGAGAGACAAATTTTTTCGAACATATAAAATATTTTCGTAAATATATTGACTGTAGAAAGTCAAAATACTGATATCTTTAAAAAGATCTCGTAGTCAGTCTCGACAACGCAGATTATAAATGGCTCGAATTGCCCGCTTTTGAAGGATAAAGATAGCCTCGACGTCTGTAGCACGGCCCCACAGCAAAATACCATAAGACATGATACTGTGGAAGTAGCTGAAGTATACAAGTCTTGCAGTAGCTATACCAGTTAGCTGTCTAATTTTTCGAACTGCATAAGCTGCTGAGCTCAGCCTACCCGCTAGGGTTTCTATATGTGGACCCCATTGCAGCCTCGAGTCAATCTTTATCCCTAAAAATACAGTATTACTTGTGAAATGCAATATATCATTATCTAAAGTTATATTATTTTCATTATTTATAACGTTTGGTAGAGTGAATTTAATACATTTAGTTTTCTTTGCATTTAAAGCAAGATTATTAACACTGAACCAGTTCAGAACTTGTCGAAGAGTGTCATTTACATTGTCATTAATATCATCAACATCTTGCGCCTTTCTACTTGTTTTGAAAATAAGAGAAGTATCATCAGCAAATAAGACTATGTTCGACAAGTTCTGCACCATGTAGGGTAAATCGTTTATATAAACCAGAAAGAGAAATGGACCCAGTATAGATCCCTGTGGAACGCCCATTTTTACTAGTGAGCCAGACGAATTTGTTCCATTGATACACACCCTTTGGATTCTCTTTTCCAAGTAAGATTCTAACAGATCCAGAGCCCTGCCTTGAATACCGTAGTGGTTTAATTTGATCAACATTGTTTTATGATCAACACAGTCAAATGCTTTGGATAAGTCACAAAAGACTCCGATTTCATTTTGGTGCTCCTCCCAAGCGCTAAAGATATGCTGTATCAGCATAACTCCAGCGTCGATTGTTGAGCGACCCTCAGTGAATCCAAACTGTTGCTCATGCAGCAGCCTCTTGATGTTAAAGTGGGAGAGCATTTGACTGAGTATAATCTTTTCAAAAACTTTGCTGAGAACTGGTAGAACAGACACAGGTCGAAAGTTACTCGGGTCGGTTTTATTACCCGTTTTGAAAAGTGGTATTACTTTGCTGTGTTTCATTAAGTCAGGGAAAGTTCCTGAGTCAATGCAGCAATTAAACAAAGATGCTAAATAAGGTGCTAAAGTTTTAATTACGGAGCTGAAGAGCTTGACTGACATACCCCACAAATCTTCAGTATTTTTTTGGTTCAATGCTTTGAAGACTTTTACTATCGTATGAGGATATAACTAATACCTTTATATAGGTAATAACTTTCTCTGTGGCACATCTGTAACATCGAAATCGCGAAAAATATCAGCTCTTCCATAAAAACCTGCCAACCTACTCGAGCGAAATGACAGCAGATTTTCTTTTCGCGATTTCGATGTTGGTCCCATAGAGAAAGTTGTTCAGTTAGATGGTCTGATCATCCCCTTAATAAAGGGTCAGCATATTCAGAAGGACCCTGTATAATAATTTTTTTTTATTTCAATCTACTTTCAGTTCCCATGGTCCCCAGCAGCGTGCCGGTTCCCATAGAACTCTTCCATGCTGACCGAGTGCTCGTAAAACAGAAGGCCAACGGATTCTGCGGCGGTAACAAATACCTCATCAAGAGAGCCGACGGCGTTGATATCCTTACCGCCAAGGAAGACGGCAGTGTCATCTTCGGCAGTGAGCGCAGAAGTTTTAGGATGCGTGTCCTTAATAACCAGGGGGTTGAGGTGAGAAACTACACGACTTGGAAAGCGTATCACTCACAGAATGAAGAGTCGCGACGCGGGTGGAGGCACGGGGGTTCAAGAGTCGCGCCTATTCTATGATTTCCTTAGGATTAAAATGCGCTGTCGAGGCACGTTCGTGACGGTGCCGTCGTTACCGTGCCTCGGTCGTACCTCGACTCCGGTCGTAGCCCTTAGTTCCAGGCTTTGAAATCTTAAGAGGATAGACCAGTACTACCCGTTTGTTTGGAGTTGGCCGTCGATGACCGTTACAAAATTTCGTCAAAGGCACATTAACTGGTCCCGTCGAAAAAAAATAATATAACAAGCAAATAAAAATTTAAAATTAAAAGCGATATTAGTGATCGGGACGGACGTGCCGTACGTGGTTGCGTTGCTAAAGGTTATAAAATTGCGTTTCATAGGGTCTCTTAGGGGTGCGGTACGGTGAAGCGGGAAGGGAGGGAGCGGCCAACTCGAAGCAAATGACTAGTACAGTTTACTCCATACAAACGTATTCCCCTGTTTTCTCCCTGGATAATAACACTAGAGCAAATGTTTTTTTACCATACAATCTATGTCACCTCTGCCATGTCCCTATGTTTTGCTTTTTTGCATTAATTAATTACTGTAAGAACCTGTAGGGACCTTCGAAAATGACCAATTTTAACGCCCGTTTTCGGACATCCAGTAAACACAAAAAAGCAAAACATACGGACATAGCCAAAGTCTTTCTCATATTATTTTTGAAAAAATTATTTAGCGGTTTAGTTTTGGAGGAGGAAACAGGGGAATACGAAATGCTGATTTTTTATTTTTTTTGTATACTGTAAAATCGGTCCGAGCTGCAGTTGTCTCTTTCGCACTCTAGTCGGCGTTGTTATATAAAAATACGTATACAGTCGGAAAAGTGAACTATTCTCCAAATTAGCATTTCAGCCCGCCTATCCTCTTAATGAACATAATACCACTAACACAAAATAGTATACTACAGTTTCATACCGAAGAAACAGATTTAATAATAAGCGAAGGTTCAGAACGCGCCCAAGTGCCGTTCACCGGCATCGAAGTAGACCCAGAAAAATGCATACCTCCTGCGTTGGTCAATGATTGCACCGATAAAGAGGATTGGAGAGTGAAAGAGGAGGCATTTGCCTATCAGTAGTGCCTACGGAAGTTGCTGTCCACTAATAATTGAAATAAGGCGACGGACTCACTACCTAAGCTGTCCCATGGAACAATAGTTTGGACACTGCTACTGCTAGTGAAATGAGGAATTTGAACCGGGTATTATTTAGAATCCACTTGACTATAAATTCGTTTGCATAATTTATAATCTCAATTACATGTTGAGAAAGACAATTAACCACCAAGTCCAATCTTCTTCTCATCTCTTATGGAGGTGACACCCAGACTAAGTTTTTTGTAACACTCATATAGGCCAATTGGTCATTAATGACTCATTACTTTCTTAGCATGTGCCAGAGCGCTAGCTGCACCGCGACGCTCTCAACATGCGCCCCGCACTGCTAATCGTAGTGCACAGATTTTGTTCGCATTGTCTGTTTATTCAATGCTTTAAAAAAATGTTCTCTGATTTCCAGGTGTTAACATTCCACCGTCCATGGAAGTGGTCGACAAGCAAGTTGGAGGTACACATGGGCGGTCAGCTGGTCAGCCTGGTGCGGCAGAAGTCCACGTGGTTTGACACCGTCATCAACATCAATGACGCCAGAGACACGCCAGTTATAAGGGTCAAGGGGACCGGTCTGGACACCACTTTTGAGGTTTGTATTGTACCTACCTTACATTTACATGCATGGCAAACTATAGAATCTCCTACATGCCTGTATAGTACATAGGAATACTCCAGGTTTGAATCAAAGAATACAATTGCAAAGGGAACAGCCTGCTTGCTCTCAGCAAGGACAACGTTTATAAGATAACATAACAAAATCACTCACAGGCCACTGCAAATTGAATACTTATCTGAGTGACTCGACTGGCTCAAGATTTTGCTGAAAGGTGATGCGTACTCCCCTGCATCTAGGAGTGTGGCTCATTAATGAACAAACGTACCTAGTATTCATCTAGGTAGACAGGTTCTGGTACCAGACGGGGTACAAACTTACTCCGCTATGATTCATGAATGCAGTGGGTTTTAGAATTGAACTAAAGAAGGGGCGGTCACAATAGACCAGTAGTGCGATTTTTGAACATTATACGAGCGACTCGGCAGTAGAAAATGTCAAAATTACTATGGAGATTATACATCTTTCTACTGCCGATTCGCTCGAATGATATTAAAAAATCGCACATCAGTGATAGTTGCAGTGCCACAGACTCCGGAAAATCAATAATATTAAAACATGCATACGTATACATAGACTCCGTTAATGCCGTGTGATATCCGGCTTCGAAAAATTCAAAACTAGATGGGTGTCTTACCTATTCGTTGAGCATAGTCAACATCTCTGATATCATCACCGTGTAGCTGCCGGTTATATCCACTGCCTCAAATTCCACCTCTAATCGTATTGATTTCTCGATCCATTATCAGATTCAGGAGATATAAGAAACAGAGAGTGTATACTAATAATATGTGCTGTGCATTGCTTTTGTAAATAAATGTGTTTTTTTTTCACTTTCGCTTAACACTATAAAAATAATTTTTAGATCAAAAACAAGCAAGCCATAGGTACCCGAGATCTACGTATTATCCTTGTGTATAAGCAGTCGACATAATCGAAATTACACTTGCAACATCAAGTCAAGTTGTCAATGTCATGATTGCAGATTCAAGCGCTGGACAAGAGAGTGATCGGCGGCATATCGAAGGTGATTGAAGGGCTGATGAGGGAGCTGTTCACGAGGCTGGATACCTTCGTGGTCACCTTCCCAGCTGACCTGGACGTGCGGTACAAGGCAGCCGTCATCGGCACCTGCATTCTTATCGTAAGTTTCGTGTTTCGTTCAAGTATGTGCTATGATTGCCCACGCCTATACATTATCATTGAGGACTGGGGATGTATGTAGACTCATGATGATGTTGATGCGCTATTATCAGTGATCAGACAATCTGATGCATTCCGAACTTTAGCAAGTTTATATTCAGAGTAAACTATTCTTTGAAAGTAGAATCAGGCTAGCTTTAAGCTTGAAAACTTATCGTGCTCGAAGGAAGTGCCGTATCTTTTACGAGTAATCTGTGGCATTATGCGATCCCGGAAATTAAAAATCGCTTCCTTATTTTCATAGCGTTTTTTTTTTTTTTTTTATCTTTTTATTTATGCATCCGATTATGATTTGGTTTACATTATATCGGCGCAAAGGTATTGTTGCTCCATCCACTATCTTGTAGCTGCGTTACAGTACTACTCTAGATTAACATACTGTACATAAAATCACGACTATAATTCCTTTCGGAGTGTTCAAGACCTTTACTACAACTATATTTTAAGGATCTTTTTTAGCAAATGAAGGTTTTAGTCTGGAATAAATAATGAATATGAATAAAATGTCAAGTGGTGACACATGGCTATCAAAAACACTGCATAAGTAACCTTATCCCTCAGTCGCCTCGTACTATTCGCTGCAGCTTTACTTATTAGTAGCTATACTTCAGTATTGATATGTCCGGCTACCGGAGTAAGCGTAAATTCAGAAAGAGGAAGATAATGTTTTTTCTTATCACTACTGGGACACAGAACTATGCTACAATTTTAAATGCCACGTCACGTGTCCCCTTAAGAGGGCTATTCGAGCTCAGTGGCGCCCTCGTCACAATAATAAAGATTTCTCAATAAAGAAAGCCTAAACTAAAAAAGTGCCCAATAGATAAACTACAAAAGCCTTCAAGCCATTGTTATACAATACTTTTATAGGTTGATAGGTTCTAAACATTCCACTTTTAGATAATTTCGAATAAACACAAAAGCGGCCGTTTTTTCTTATGTTTAGACCTTTAAAAAACCTATAAAAGTATTATATGAAAATAGCTAAAAAGGCTTTTGTAGTTTATCTAGTGGGCACTTTTTTAATTTAGGCTTTCTTTAATGAGAACTCTTTATTATTGTGACAAGGGCGCCACTGAGCTCGAATAGCCCTCTTAAGACTCAATAGATTGAAAATTTCGTTCTCTGGGTAGTGGCTCGGTGGCGAAATTGGATAACGCAATTCCCGGGTTTGGAAGAGTGCGAGTTCAAGTCCCGCCCGAGACTTAATTTTTCAGTCTTTAATTTGAATTTTAAATACATATAATTTAATTTCAGGATTATCTGAAATACGAGAAAAACTAAAGGTTCAAAAGCAGAAATGAAGATAAAATAAGCCATGTTGATATTATACAGAGCAGAGCTGCAGACATGACATGTGTGGTCATAATTTGAAGGGCAGCTAACTGAATTTGGAAAAATGGAGACAACATCGAAATTACAAAAAAAAAAACAAAATTGATTAGTTATCGTTGGTGGTAAGGTAACTTCCCGTTAAAATATGCCGCATACCCTTCTGTTAACATCATATTGTATACATTTTTATTCCTAATTATTTTCATATCAATTACTTATAAGTTTTATACTAAGATTTTGTATAATTTCTTTTCCATTTTTTATTACATTACTTTATGTACCTACTTTTTTATATATTACAATTGTAAAATGCGATATTTTCCTATAAGATATTACAGTGTCATATCGTGTTATCTTTCTGACGTCTCGGATCGGATTTATTAGCAATTAATGTAGTTACAATATATACAGGGTGAAATTGATATCATTGGCATCATTTTATTATAAATAATTATTTTCATATCAATTACTTATAAAGTTATACATTTTGTATAATTTCTTTTCCATTTTTTATTACATTACTTTATGTACCTACTTTTTTATATATTACAATTGTAAAATGCGATATTTTCCTATAAGATATTACAGTGTCATATCGTGTTATCTTTCTGACGTCTCGGATCGGATTTATTAGCAATTAATGTAGTTACAATATATACAGGGTGAAATTGATATCATTGGCATCATTTTATTATAAACTAAGAGTTTACCCATCAAACTGAACAACTTTTACTATGGGAGCAAACCGATCGGAGCAAAAAAAAAATCTGCTGTTGCATACATTTGAGTAGAGTAAGCATTGCAGTTTAGTATGGGACAGCTGATTTTTTAGTTGCTCCGATCGGTATCAAAAGGATGCCAATGATATAAATTTCTGTTGGTGTGCCATATTAAATCAAATAAAATAAAATAAAATAAAATTTCACCCTGTAGATGATAAAATAATATAAGAATCTTTTTCATTATATAAATTTTTCTTTTTAATTATCATCATATTATTATATAAATTACGGTACAATATTTAGGTACTTGTTAGCCACTCGAATGTTAATTTCTAAGTTTGTCTTTATCTTTTTTGCAAGTATTTATAAAAACTCTGCAGTTGTTAAGTTCTTTATTAAGATTTTATTTAATTCTTTTTGTTTTTTGTCTTTGCTTTTGGTACAGCTGCCGCAATAAGTTATATACCCTTTAGTACTACGACGCGACGTAGAACAAAAGTGTACGTATACAACTTATTGCGGCCGACTGTACAACCTAAAAAATAAATGACCTAATAGTAGTTTTTAATACCGGAAATTTTATTGTAACATTTTTTTAATTGTTAATTTTACAAACAAAATGGCTGTATATGCAGTTGTGCTGTAACTATATAATATACACAATACAATACATAATTATACTTAAATAAACTGTTGTTAGTAATTTTACTATACATAAAATATAATATATATATACAACGTGTTAATGAATTAACGCAAAACTAGAAAGTAGTTTGTTTAGAATCGAGAGCAGAATCGAATTATCATGGTTTCAACATAGGTAATTTTTTTCAAAATATTAAATAATTTTTTATAAAAATTTTAAATTTTCTGAACCCGATGTCAACCCACCGCACGGGCACACTTACCCTACTTACTAACAAAACAAGATTCTTAAAATGTATCCATGAGTACGTTAGCGCTTTCATTCATTGCTGAAATGATAAAAAAACATTTTTGCCTCAAAACTTAAAATGGGAATAACTTTAAATTTTAAGTATCAAAATAATGAAATTATTATTTCAATCTAATTATTTTCTTATAAATCAGTTGGGGTGTATGAGGTTTTGCGCTAATTTATTAACACGTTGTATAGCTATAGAACTTATAAGGTGTTTCAAAACACCCTAGTAATATTTAAAGAGGTGGTTTAGAACATAAAATTTTCACTCTGAAGACAGTCAACATTTTTTTTTTATAATCCACTCTCCCAGATATTTGAGTCAATTAGGTACTGTAGTTTTGTATGGGACGGCCGATTTTTTTCGATGTTGGCTCCATAGTGAAAGTTGTATAAAGGAGATCATTCCTCTGAGAGTTTGATGGTCTAAACTCTGATGGTAAAAACTTTTTATTTTATTTTCATTAATTTTTTTTATTTTCGCGCGTAGATATTCGACTTTAAGAGCTTCGATTTTTCAAGAGTCCCGGATCGGGATGATACGATCTACTAAGATTTCATACGAATATTGGCATATTCGAATACATAGGTACCTAGTTTTATTGATAATAAATAATAATAGGTATTCCATTAGTGAGTAACTGCGCACTTATAATACGCTGTAGGATAATTAGTAAAAAAACCAATTTATAATTGTCATAGATAGGTAACCCACGGCTACGCCGAATGACGGCCCACTGCGTGGAGCACTTGTCCAAGTTCATGCCAAGGCCAACCCGGTCAACAAGGTCAACAAGGTCAGAAAGCTATGTTCAAATAATTGTCATCTATTCCGCATTAGGACACACATTTGCATCTCTGGCAGTCTGGCGCGGGTTCTAAGCCGGCACCAGACATGTGCTCAAAATACCAACAAAGTCTAGCATTGTGTCTCATTTTATCTTAATACGAGCTTTTACCCGCGACTTCGTCCGCATAAATTATATACCAGATTTTAAGTCAGATGATAAGCTATCAAACAAAAAAAGTTTCATCAAAATCGGTTCAGTAGTTTTTGCGTGATACTCGAACAAACAAACACCCAAACAAACAAATAAACAAACGAACAAACAAACAAACAAACAAACAAACAAACAAACAGACAGACAAAAAATCCAAAAATTTGTGATTTGGAATCAGGGGCAGGTAAAAAAAAAAACCATATCGTAATTTTTTTTTTGTAAATATCTTCAATGTACAGACACACTACAGTTTTATAATAGTTTAGATAGGTGGAAAGAGACAGAAAATTGAACCACTATTCAAATTGAACACACCTTTTCGGCTATTGCGTCATAGCCTGCACATTGTTTTTTTGTGCACAGTGGTAGAGTCGCGCACGCGATCGGACGTCTCGGCGCATACGCATGCGTGGGGCTCTATTCCTTTTATAAACAAACAACATTCTCATAATCTTTTCCGTTATGTTCCGTAGTCTTCATGTAGAATCCAAACGTCTCAAAAAAAAGTATGAAAATCTTGAGTTTGAGTTTGAAGAATATTTTAATTTGCCTCACCCGTGTCCTAGGCGTAAGTAACTCTAAAGTTTGTTGTTTTATGTAATGTTACATTACACATTGCTGATTACTAATGACGCTGAACTTGCAGTGCTTCTTGAGTCCTAGCATTTTCAGCAATGTACTCTGAAGCGTTTACTTCGTCCATACAAATTATATTTTAAGTCAGGTCATAAGCTTTCAAACAAAAAAGTTTCATGAAAATCGGTTCTGTAGTTTTTGCGTGATGCTGTTACAAACAAACAAACAGACAGACAAAAATTAAAAAAAAAATCCCTATCGTAATCTTTTTCTTGTAAATATCTTCAATGTACAGACAAACTACTAGGGGCATTAATTTGGGGTGGGAGGGGATATTCATAGAAAAACAATGAAAAAGTAAGTGCTGTAGTCACTTTTCCATACAAATATTCCCCCCCCCCTGGATACGTGCCTGTACAATAAATCAAATTAGTACAATTTATTATAAGTATATTATACTTATATGTATACAGGGTCTAAGTGACAGCCTATAAATAGTAAAACAGTGAACTCAGACCATCAAACTGAACAACTTTCACTATCAACCTCAGGAAACGAAAAAAAATCAGCTGTCCCATACAAAACTGCCGTACCTACCTACCCGACTAAAATGTATGGGACAGCTGATTTTTTTTCGCGTTACCTGAGGTAGGCTTCATAGTGAAAGTTGTGCAGTTTGATGGTCTGAGTTCATCGTTTCAGTATTTGCTAGGCTGTAACTTACACCCTGTATACAGGGTGAAATTGATATCATTAGCATCCTTTTAAACTAAGAGTCTACCCATCAAACTGAACAACTTTTACTATGGGAGTAATTCAATCGAAGCAACAAAAAAATCAGCTGTTGCATACATTTGAGTCGAGTAGACGTTGCAGTTTAGTATGGAAGAGCAGATTTTTTTTTTCGGTTTCGGTTTGCTCCCATAGGGAAAGTTGTTCAGTTTGATGGGTAGACTCTTAGTTTAAAAGGATGCTAATGATAACAATTTCAACCTGTATATTATATTATTAGTAGTAATTTAAGGTTAGGTGGGATTAATCTCCCACTGAAATCGGAATATTTGTATAGAACAGTAATTACAGCGATTTATTTTTCTCGCTTCATTGTCTCCATTAAATAAAATATCAAAGGTAGTTTTTTAGAAAAAGATGATTTCAGAATTTACCTTTTGATACATACAAAATAAAATAATACCATTACGAGTATTATCTATCCTACAAAACCAAGACGAAGTTAGCAAAAAACCGACGCATATTGATAATGCGTTGGTCAAAAGTCGTTGTTTTGATAATTAATTAATGTTTTGCTATGAACATATTAAGTAAGTAAGTACATTTATTTTTAACATCGGTATCACAAAAAGTAAATACCCGAAAGTTATCACAAAATAACCTTGTTCTTGAACTAAACAAACGTTTATAATTGGACTAAATATTGAAATCGCGTAAAACATTGACGTTTATGTTTGCTAAGATCGATTTGCTGCATCCATAGTAAAAATTGTGTAGTTTGATGGGTAGATTAGGTAGGTATATGGTTTATAGCACTATCCCATTTCCTACCGTGGGTGTCGTAAAAGGCGACTAAGGGATCTACCGGAGGATGGGCAGCAGCATCCTCTGAGTACACACATTCAATCTAACTGCGATAGCCAATATACATATTAATCTATGACTGCGATCGCCAACACGCCTGCCAAGCGTGGCGATTATGGCAAATCCCCCCCTTTTGGGGGAGGCCTATGTCCAGCAGTGGACGTCTATCGGCTGATATGATGATGATGATGGTGGTTTAAACGTAGGTAAACTCAATATGTAATTAATTTTGTACGTAATTCATTCTTGCACATTCGTTTGTTTAGAACTAAATGCCATTGCATCAAGGCGTAGGTACGTTCACTTCAATTTTCAATTTTCCAATTCAATTTTCCAGTTACCTAGTAGGTACTATAATTAAATTTCAGCCCGAAACTATGGAAGCTTAGGAGACACGATCATGGTAGCTAAGGACGAAGAAATATTGGCTTCTCCAGGAGGTATGCTGGTGAAAATAAAGAGAAGTGCACCAGACTATCAAAAGCGAGGTCAAGGTCAGTGGTGGTTTTAATCAACGTGGTCAACTGTGCCTGCACCTGGCCTGCGAGAGGAAATAACAGTCGAGGATAGGTGCAAGGTCGCGATAGGTATCAAAGTAGGGGAGGTGGGTAGGTACTTACCACTTTAAATCGATCAGGGCCCGCATTTATACAATTATTCGCACATATGGGAACTAAACTTTGCAATTCGGCACGTTAATTATAATCTGGCAGTTAGCATGGAGGCTGCAGAGGATGCCACAGTTATGTGATCCGGCGGCGACGTGTCGTGTGTGCAACCGACGACGAGGGCACCTTGGACGGATGGCGCTATCCTATTGCCATCGCTCGCGGGATCATGCGTGCGTCCGACGAACGATTCATCGGACGATGAAACCCATGGGCGTAGCAATTTCCCAGGGAGGGCCAGGCCCAGGGTCGTTGCAATAAAATCTAAAATCTGGAGCGAGCCAAGCGAGCTCGAGTTTTATACCAACTAAAATCTGGAACGAGCAAAGCAAGCTCGAGATTTTACGACACTATGAAAACTTATAGGATCCAAAACCTAGAGCGAGCGAAGCGAGCTCGAGATTTCCACTGCATTCTGGAGCGAGCGAAGCTAAGTTAGCTCGAGATTTTTCTGCAATGCATCTATGTTCTTATGATACAATCGTAGCCATGAGCGAGCGAAGCGAGCTCGAGATTTTACTGCAATATAATGAGATCAGTGTCATAAGATTTAATCTTGGAGTGAGCGGAGCGAATTTTTTCGACCGAAAATCTGGAAGTAGCAAAGCAAGCTCGAGATTTTACTTCACTATGAAAACACATAGCATCCAAAACCTAGAGCGAGCGAAGCGAGCTCGAGATTTCCCCAAATTCTGGAGCGAGCGAAGCTAAGTGAGCGCGAGATTTTACTGCAATATGTCTAGGTCCTTGTGATACAATCGTAGCCAGGAGCCAGCGAAGCAAACTCGAGATTTTACTGAACTATAGTGAGATCAGTGTAATAAGATTTAAATCCTGGAGCGAGCAAAACATGCTCAAGATTTAACTACACTATGAAAAGATGTACGATTCAAAACCGAGATTTCACCGAATTCTGGCCCGAGCGAAGTGAGCTCGTGATTTTACTGCAATGTGTCTAGTCAGGAGCGAGCGAAGTTAGCTCCAGATTAAACAGCAATATAAATGAGATCAGTGCAGTCCAGCACGTTCTAAAAAAGGAGCGAACGAAGCGAGCTCGAGATTTTGCTTCATTATAACTCGATTCCAGCTAGGCGATTCATGTATTTATTTAAATTCATGATTCATGCAAGTAGCTGAAACAAGCTTATGCTTATTTATGATTTCGCTACCTATTAGCTCGACTGCAGAGCTCATCTTGAAATAGAGTAGTTGAGTAGGTATATTTGTGTTTAAAATAAAACCGGAGCGAACGAATAGAGTTCTAAAATATAAACCTACCAAGATTATGACTCGATTTGTAGCAAGAACTCAGTCTTATAACACAAAATGCTATCAAAAAAGCTGAGCGAACGAAGCGAGCTCGAATTTTCGAAGTACATCTATTCTGACCACATTTACTTTTCTAGAAAGTGAACATAGGAAGCGAAACACAAGAAAATAATGTTGTTTATTTATTATTACAGATGTCTCTTTTATTTTTAGTAAGTGGTTCATTTGATTTTTGGGGTGGGCCAGAAGGATTCTAGGGTGGGCCGGGCTCACCCGGCCCCCCCTCCCCCCTTGCTACGCCTATGTTGAAGTGTGCTAGTTGTTGCGTGTTTGGCCTATCCATTAATTTAACTTTGATCTACGGTGCTATCCCGTAGATAGTTCTCAATTTTCCAGTCACCTAGTCACATATTAATTTCAGTCCGAAACTATGGAAGTATAAAAGACGCGATCATGGGAGCCAAGGAAGAAGAAACATCGGGTTCTCCAGAAGATATGCTGATGAAAATAGGGAGAAGAGCACCAAAGTATATATACCGAGGTCAAGGTCAGTGGAGTAGGTACCTAAGTACCGTGGTAGTTTTAATCGGTATCACGACAACTCAACCCCGAGACAACTCGACCCCGACAATTCGAGCTGGACAAATCTACCCAGACAACTCGACCCCGACAACTCGTCCCCTACAACTCGACCCCTGACAACTCGACTCCAAACAATTTTCACTATCGAGCCAAGTACGAAATCGCGAATTATGCTGTTTCATTAAAAACTATAAACCCCTATTCGACTTAAATGCAGAAGACTTTTTTTTGCGATTTCGATGTTCAGAAGGTTCAGAAAGCCTTCCTCCGCTATTTGTACAATATATTTGTACTTTCATGTATCCTACGAAATTTCTTCTTGGAGTACTTGGTTTTAATGCCCTGCAAAACCATACAAACAATACCCATCTCGATTTTCAGACTTTGTCACCCCATCTCCCCCTTTCAGGAATTGAATTCTGAAAAACCTCATTTATCAATAGGAATACTCCTGTGAAGTTTCGAATAAAATAGTCTGACTAATCTTGTTTCCCCATACAAACTTTGGACCCTCGTTTCACCCCCTTAGGGAGTGAATTTTGGAAAATCCTTTCTTAGTGCACCTCTAGACCTCATAAGGAACCTACGTGCCAAATTTAGAATCTCTAGACCCAGCGGTTTGGGCTGTGCGTTGATATGTCAGTAATTCAGTCAGTCAGTTTCATCTTTTATATACTCGTAATATTTAGAAGATATTTAGATTTAAGATTTATAAATATTTATTCCTATCTACTTTCAGTTCCCATAGAGCTCTTCCGTACCAACAAAGTGGTCGTCAAACAGACGGCACACGGATTCGGCAAAGGTCACAAATTCCTCATTAAAACAATTGACGGCGTTGATATCCTCACCGCTGAGGAAGAAGGCAGTTTCATCTTCGGCAAGGGTCGCAGAGGCTTTAGGATGCAAGTCTGTAATAACCAGGGGGTTGAGGTAAGAAACTACACGACTTGTAACGCGTATCGCTCGCAGAATGAAGAGTCGCGGCAAAGAGAATACGGTGCGGTGGTGGAGCAGTAGAAAGATTGTAAATGTCAAAATTACTATGGAGATTATGCATCTTTCTACTGTTTATTTGACATAAAAAAATCATACTACAGGAGTGCGATTTTTGAAACTCAAAGCAGCAGTAGAAAGATGTGTATCTCCATACATTTTCAACTGCTGAGTTCAACGTATGAGATTCAAAAATCGAACTCCAGTTGAAAATGACAATATTACTATGGAGACGTGCTGCTGATTTGACTTTCAAAAATCGCACTCCTGGAGTATGATTTTTTAATGTCAAATCAGCAGTAGAAAGATGCACGTCTCCATAGTAATATTATAATTTCAACTGCTGAGTTTCAAAAATTGTACTCCCGTCTAGCATTCAAATACAGTCCGCTTTCATTGAAGGGAACCCCAGACAGTCAAGGTAGCGAGCCCATACAACCATCAGACGTAAATAGTTTCAAATTTTTGATTAAAATGATTTGTAAATAATGAAATATTCCGTCAAAAGATGCGCTGGCATCTTTTTGATCATTTTTTCTCTCTTTATTATTTTAAAGAAACACTTTTTGAAAGTTTATCCTTTATTCGCGCAGACTGTAGCGCTATCTATCGATCCCCTAGAAAACCAGAAGAAAAACGCTCATTACGTCATGTTGAGAACGGCTAACCACCAATCATCACTATAAAAAAAAAATTCTCGTTTCCAGGTGTTAACATTCCACCGTCCATTCACGTTTACGACAAATAAGATGGAGATATACATGGATTTTCAGCTGGTTAGCCTGGTGCAGCAGAAGTTCAAGTGGCTTGGCAAAGAGATCAACATCAATGGCGTCAGAGACCCAGATACACCTATTATGAGGGTCACGCGGGCGCCTCTGGACATCAATTTTAAGGTTTGTACATTACATGTAGGTATAGTCGTACAGGAAATCGCAAATAGATGTACAAGGATAGCTGTTTGGTAGACATGTACTTTATTTAGGTCAGAACAATAATTTTGACCGGCAGTTCTTAAAAATATTTCCTTTAGGCCCCCCCTAAAGATTTTGACTTATGACGTCATTAATTTTGCAAACAAGTGGCTGAAAGGTTAGGTTAGGTTAGGTTAGACCGACTTCAAAAAAAGGAGGAGGTTCTATGTTCGGCTGTATGTATTTTTTTTTTATGTATGTTCACCGATATTTTCGTTAATTGTGAACCAATTTTAAAAATTATTTTTTTGTTTAAAAGGGTATACTCCCGAGGTGGTCCCATTTTAATATTGTGATGATCTGATGACGCACTTCGGAGCTACATGATATTACTCCTCAAAAGTTGACAGCAAATCGTCTGCGATTGAACCATTTGCTTCTTTTCAATGTACCCTTTGCGTTTTTAACTGATATCTGAGTCGAAATAACATATTTAATCAATAAAAATTATGAAATAAAAATATTTTTACAAAAAAATAAAAACCGACTTCAGAAGTAAAAAAGCACAAAATAATATTTCAGCCTATGAATTTTACGTTCGAATCTATAAGAAAATTAATTTGTTTTGTTGGAGTCGGTTCAAGCCAAGCCAAAAAATTTCTGCAAGCCCAGTCGCGAATCGTACCTACCGGCTTGACACGTAAAATTCATAGGCTGAAATATTATTTTGTGCTTTTTTTACTTCTGAAGTCGGTTTTTATTATTCTGTAAAAATATTTTTATTAAAACAATTTTTTTTATATCTAATTCAAAAAATGTATGACTTTATAACTCCCCCCTAAGAGGAATATTTTTAAGAACTGCAGGTCAACATTATTGTTTAAACCCATAAAGTTATTAGACCGGAGTTGGCAAAGGAACGCACCCCGCTCACCAAATGGTCTGTAGGTACTAGTAGTTCAACCTGTTTATAAAAAAAAAATACATACAGCCGAACATAGAACCTCCTCCTTTTTTTGAAGTCGGTTAAAAACTAGTTGCCCACATAGCACCTATCTTATATTCTATCCTACATACACACAGTATATAAATAAATATTCAAGTATACATACCTCCCTACATATGTATAAATACATATTAATATCTAGCACACTACACAATACAGTACTGCACACTAATACACCAATACTTTACCGTACCTTACCATACAATGAAATAAACATATACTTACCTGTAGGCCTCGCACGCCACCCCAGAGAAAACGATAAAAATCGATATGTGCCTCCATCTTTATTATTTTACGTATGTGAGAAAGAGCGCGCATGACGTTTTTCTCGTCTAAACGGGTTTAAACGCTTTGTCGTGGGTGGCATGCTATCCGTGCTGTGTCGACAACCGACATAGCCGATACTAGATAATATGCAGCGCGACCGCAAAATAATTTCGGCGGGCCGCAAAGAGGAGGCTCGCGGGCCGCGGGTTGCCGACCGCTGCTATAGAGTATAGAGCAAAATTTTATAATTGTACTGTATACAACAAGCTGTTACCGCTAAGCGCTCTTACAGACGAGCGACACTTTGCTGTCGCCGAGTGTGGCGGAGGCTCGCGCGACCGTAAAGTATATTGAGTGCGGCTTTCTGCGACCCACGGCGACAGCAAAGTGTCGCTCGTCTGTAAGAGCCCCAACGTTTAGCAAACTTTTTTTACGATTTAAGTTTTTGTTATTGTACCGTTTTCCCCGTTGAGTATTAGTAGGGAAGGGAACTGTAGGAGGGGCGATCACAATAGACCAGTGATGGTAGCAGTAGCACAGACTGCGGAATGGAATACCGGTAGGTAAATTGGTAAATTAGGTATATTAAAACATACATACCTACGTATGTATGTACATAAACTCCGGAATGCCTTGTGATGTCCGGCTTCGAAAAGTACAGTAAATCCAGGTGGGAGTTTTAGCTAAAGGGCGACTAATTCCTTCAGCATCGTCAATATTTATCTGATGCCCTCATGATGTAGCTGCCAGTTATAGCCACAGCGTCCGACCCCACCTCTAATCGTAATGATTTCTCGTTCCATTATCAGATCCAGAAGTGTAAGAACCAGAAAGTAATATGAATTATGTGTGCTGGGCATGGGCACTGCTTTTGTAAATAAAAAAATAAATGTTAGACTAAACACGAGGCAAGCCTGTTACGCGAGATCTACGTGGGTATCCTTTTTTTATTTTATTTATAAATTAAATGGACTCTTGCTTGTGCGTTAGCACTGCATTTCCGCCAGTGTCAAGTAGTTTATTGGGAGAATCTATTCCAATCTCAGGGATTGTTTTTGGACAAGAACAAGAAGAGATTGAGGAATGTGGAGCCTCGTGGCAGGCACAAACGCGACGCGCGAAACCACGCGAGACGTGTACTCGGGTCAGTTCCTGCAACGTGACTCCGTGGGTATCCTTGTGTCGCAAGTATTGTTAGCGGAAATGTGGTTTTTGGCAGACCCCCCCTGCGTGCTCTATGGGTCACCCCTTTGCCTACACCCGGAAGCTGTCTATACTGACAGCTGTCACCTTCTCCCGGCGCTCGGCACGAGTCGCATACGCCGATCCGATAGTTTTATATAATAATTGAGGAAAAGTCTATTAAAATGTATATTTGCCAGTATCCAGAGAGTTTCAGTCTTATAGTATATAGTTGACAATCGACATAATCGAAATTGCCCTTGAGAAATCTGCATCAACATCAAGTCAAGCTGTCAATTTCTTGATTGCAGATTGAATCGCTGGACCGGAGAGCGATCGGAGGCATACGGGCGATGGAAGGAGATGGATTTGGACTGAAGAGTGTTTTGCTGGAGCTGGGTACATTCTTGATCATCTTCCCAGCTGACCTAGACGTGCGGTACAAGGCCGCTGTCATCGGCACTTGCATTCTTCTCGTAAGTTTCGTGTTCAAGTAATATGCGCTATGATTGCCCACGCCCATACCTAAAATGAAGAATGTTCATAAATTTAGATTTTTAGCTTATCGTATTCACGACTAAAATAAAAAGTCAATTAGTTTCCGAGATTAGGAATTTTGAACAGGGTTTGAAATACGAATTGGACCAAGTGCTACTAGGTCTTTGGTGTGGTTTGGTTTTAAAAGCATATACATTTCCACAGTATTTAACTATGCATCTCCGGGTTGGGGGGCAGGGGGTTACCAGGGGTATCCCTTCTCTCCCCTCCTCCTGACCTTCCCACCTGTTCTAATTTTGTAAAGTCAACCCGATTACGCCAGTAATTTTTGAAATGTCATTTCAGAAAATCAATAACAGAACTACTATTTTCGGATCATTTTGACAGATTGTCCTTTTTGAAACGTGTTTGAAACCCTATATCCACACTTAATTAATTAAATGCGCACTTAGCATAATGTACACTATCAGAAGTATAAGTCACGCAAAAGTCACTGTGCATCATTTTCTTGGATCTTAGGCGTATAGCATACAGAAGCTGCGGATCTGCTGCTAGTTCGTAACTAAAATGCATTTTATTTTGTTTATTGTTAAACATACCCAATCGCAGACCTCGCGTATCAGGCTTGCCTCGTTTAATGTAATAGTTTTAAGCAAAAGTTTAAAGCAAACATTTATCTTATTTATCTTATCTAACTTCGCCTTGCTTGGACGCTACTCACTGCTTACTACTTTACTTAACTGTCCGATTTTTAAACTCGCTACTGTACTTCTGAAATGTAAACCGGCCTTAAGAGGCTATTACAAGCTCAGTGGCGCCCTCGTCACAATAATAAAAATTTCTAAATAAAGAAAGCCTACATTAAAAAGAGCTCAACAGAAAAACTACAAAAGCCTTCACGCCATTGTTATACAATACTTTTATAGGTTCTAAACATTCCACTTTTAGATAATTTCAAATTCGAATAAAAACAAAAGCGGCCGTTTTTTTTCTTTTTTCAAATTTTTTGTTTAGACCTTTAAAAAACCTATAAAAGTATTCTATTAAAATAGCTTGAAGGCTTTTGTAGTTATTCTGTGGGGCACTTTTTAAAAGACTTTCTTTATTGAGAAATCTTTATTATTGTGATGAGGGCGCCACTGAGCTTGTAATAGCCCTCTTAAGTCGACTCGTACTGTTCGCTGCAGCCAGCTGTACTTTACTAGCAGGCATGTATGGATATCGAGAAATTGGCTGCGAGTTGTCGTAAATTAAGGATGAGGAGAGGGAAAGCTTTTTACCATCATATCACTGAGATGTAGAACAATGCTACAAATAAAATAATATAGTTTAGGTAAAGTAATTTAGTAAGTAGTAAGTTGGTAGTAAGTACACAATTTTAAACACATTTTTATTTAATTTCAGGATTATATGAAGAAAGATATTTAGATTAAAGCATCTATTCCATCGGAGCACAATAAAACACGTCCACTCGATACCACGGTTTATTGGACGAGAAAGAAACTAATCTCAATTTCGTGACAGAAAATAATCATATTTTTACCTGTGTGTCACAATAAACTATTTTGTATTTGTATTCGTATTTGTATCTACCTACATAATTACTTAGAAAACTAATAACTAAGAATGATAGCGTATTCAAATAAGAAGTATTTGATACCATGACCATAGCCAACCATCAAACTCAACAACTTTTACTATGGGATCAAATCATCAAACCGATCATAGCAAAAAAAAACCGGTCAAGTGCGAGTCGGGCTACTCGCGCACCGAGGGTTCCGTACCACACCACCAGAGAAGACAGCATTATTAACTTAGAAAAACTTTTTATGTCCTGGACCTTTAGCGCGAGACCGACTCACACTTGGCCGGTTTTTAGTATTTGTTGTTATTCTGTGGAGTTTGTTCTATAATCATACTAAGTTTGACGCTTGTATGTATTACCGTTTTTACCATAGAGCGTGAAGAAAAAACGTTGATAAAAACTAGTTTCTTGTTGAGAACCCCCCTTAATTTTTAACTTTTAGAAGTTTTTTTTATTTGTTAACAAGTCCGCCGTAATCTACACTAATATTATAAAGAGGAAAGATTTGTACCTATTTTTGTATGTTTGTATGTTTGTAATGAATAGGGTCAAGGCGGCAACAGTGGCTCACTTTTTTTTTGAACAGCTCGTTCTTGATTTGTAGTAGTGTTAGGAAGTTACAAATGGGACGTATACGTAGTTCAATTAATCTATTTTATAATTCTTTTTGTATTTTGTCCAACCGATAACTAAAAAAGAACATAGAAGGCATTTAAAACAAAAAGACATTCTGAGCCACTGTGTACCGGGGGTGGGGTACAGTGAATATACCCGTAGTTCACAGTGAATCGGGTAGGTACACAGTGAATATCCAAAAATATAAACCTATAATAAAATACAGTTTGTAATTTCATATTTAGTTTAATTACTCATTTGTTTTACAAGACAGTAATAATTGAACTTAAAATATAAGAAGGAACTTAGTACCATGTAGATAATTGCACTCTTTTCAACTTTAACAATAATCAACTGTTATTTAACATAAATACACTTCTACGGTCTGGAAAAATATAAACTTAACATAAAATTAACATTTTTTTCAGTCTTAAAATTATAAATGAACTGCGGTAGGTAATTTGACTTTTTATGAATCTTTAGTACCTAAATATTACTAAAAATACTACTAGATACCGAAAACATACAATTTAGATGCTCTAACGGACAAACATACGAATTTTTGCAATTCTAATAATATTACATACATACGGGACAGACTTATAACCTTTTTTTGAGAAAGTTAGTTAATAATAACAAAAAATTTAAGATTCATTTATATTTCAAATCTGAAGTAGATTTAAATACAGTACACAGTGGATCTGATCCACTGTGTACTCAAGCGGTCTGATTCACCTAGTATTTGACCGCCATTTTGAATTAATGACTCACCACATGCCACGCTATCGCTTGTTGAGAGATGCATTACGCGTTAAAGCAATCTCATTTATACACGGTTTTGACCAGAAACATAGTTTTATCGATACAACAAAACTGTAGGGAGTAAAAACAAAGTATTTCTTACCTTAAATCTCAATTTTTCACTAGTTAAAATGTATAATCACTCACAATACGCCATAAGGTTGCTGCAGTCGCAACTCGACTGGTTATTACTCGTTCGTATCCCGAGAGCTTCCGAGGAGTGAGCGAGATGGATAGTTATCTCTTTCACTTTCCCACTAATGGCACCTGCGCCACTGTTCCCGCTATAGCCACTGTTACCGCCTTAACCCTAGGCTCAAAAAGTACTGGGCCGATTTAAAAAATTCTTTCACCATTAGAAAGCTGCATTCACCCTGAGTAACATAGGCTATATTTATTGCTAGAAAAGATTAGACGTCCACCCGTGCGAAGCCGGGACGGGCCGCTAGTAACGTATAATCTGAGAAAATTTCAACTATCTAGCTATTACGGTTCAAAAGTTACAGCCCTAAATAGGTAGGACAGACGGACGGACGGACGGCCAGACGGACAGACGGACGGACGGACGGACGGACGGTCGGACAACGTAGGCTTAGTAATAGGGTCCCGTTTTCACCCTTTGGGTACGGAACCCTAAAAACTAAAAAGTTATGACTTTTTCACATAAACCTTAATAACTCGGAAACTAAGAATGATAGCGTATTCAAATAAGAAGTATTTGATACCATGACCATAGCCAACCATCAAACTTGACTTTTACTATGGGATCAAATCTGCGCTGTTCCATTACTAAACTGCAATTTTAACTCGACTCAACTGTATGAAAAAACTAAAAAGTTATCGGCTGCAATATTATTTTTGAAATTTTTAGTTTTTTTGAAGGCGGTTTTAATTTTTTGTTAAAATTTTGTTTATTTCACAATTTTATAGTGAAGAATTCATTAGTTCTACTCAGATATACAAATAAATAATATAAAGCGAATGTTTCAATCGCCGATGATTCGCTTTAATTTTTTGAGGAAGATCTTGTGTGTAGTTCTGAGGCGCTTTAACAGATCTTTACCAAATTAAAATGGAACCATCATGAGGGTAAAGCCTTCAGAACTAAAGAAGAATCCCCAAATCGGTCAAGAAATTCCGAAGTTATTACGATTTTCGAAGGTTTCCCTCGATTTCTCTGGGATTTCATCATCAGATCTTGGTTTCCTTATCCTGGTACCACCCTAGGGATATGTCCTTTCCAACAAAAAAAGAATCATCAAAATCGGTTCATAAACAACGAAGTTATCCGCGACACAAATAAAAAAAAATAGACGGTCGAATTGAGAAACCTTCTCCTTTTTTGAAGTCGGTTAAAAAAAACAGATTTTTTTTTGCTATACCTACAATCTTTTTGCTCCTTTGATCTAAGTGTGCTCCCATAGTTAAAGTTATTCAGTTAAATGGGTAGACTCTTAGTTTGAAAGGATGCAAATGATATCAAATTCAACCTGTATTATCTAAATATATGTGGATAGTGACTTTGTTTTATACTATTTAGATGTAAAACGAAATACATTTCATAAAAAAATCTTTTAGATACTAGTCTTTTTATCACTTATCTCGATATAGGTACTTAGAAAGAAGGTAGATACGTATACTTACGAGTACCTACCTAGGACGGAACTTTTTCTTCCAAGTAAGATTAGTTCGCCTCTAGCGGGACTTTGAAAGGCCTCATCGCTGATTAAACCAACAGATAATATAAGCCAGCAAAGCCTTAGAAGATCCCTCATTTATGGCGAAATACATTTCTAAATAGAAACTTACTTAGTCTCCAAATTTTTAGAATCTTTTAGCTGTTAATTCATATTTACCAATGTTTCTGTTAGTTTATATGGCTGTAGTTATCCCTACTAATCCCTACTAATATTATAAATGTGAATATAAGTTTGTTTGTTAGGCTTTCACGCGAAAACTACTTAAGGCTAGGTCTGGGTGTCCCTAGAGCAAGCCTCTCTTTCTAAGAAGTAAACTTTTGCAATTAGCGACCCCTCTTCAATTGAAAGCAAGATCGCAAAAACGCATTTTTCATCAATATCTTTTCTCTTGGGTGTTTGGGGTAAAATCCATCGGGTAGAATCACTGCTATAATTAATTATAGCAGTGATTACCTTTCAAATGATGGTATATTCATAAGAAATGGTGTAGGGTGATTCTTGTAATACTGGTTATAAATCTGAAATCGAACTTACCTACTTCGCTCCTCTTTTCTATCGAGAAAATTTAATAGAATTGTGTTTTCAACGGTTAGATTCACTGCAGTAAGAACGTATCTTCACTGTTATGTAAACTATATATACAACGTGTTAATGAATTAACGCAAAACTAGAAAGTAGTTTGTTTAGAATCGAGAGCAGAGTTGGAGCAGAGTCGAATTATCATATGGTTTCAACATAGGTAATTGTTTTCAAAATATATAATAATTTGTTTGAAAAATTTTAATTTTTCTGAACCCGATGTCAACCCACCGCACGGGCACACTCACCCTACTTACTACCAAAACAAGATTATAAAAATGTATCCATGAGTACGTTAGCGCTTTCTTTCAGTGCTGAAATGATAACAAATCATTTTTGCCTCAAAACTTAAAATGCGAATAACTTTAAATATCAAAATAATTAAATTATTGTTTCAATATAATTATTTTGTTATAAATCAGTTGGGGTGTATGAGGTTTTGCGCTAATTCATTAACACGTTGTATACCGGTAAGTACAGCAGTTTTGTATTAAGCAATTTTTTTTTATTTCTACCGGCTCCATCACAGACTTAGGTACCACATGGTACCACCGTGTGGCTACTAACTGCATCCAACCCAGCCTCAAATCGTAAAGGCGTATTATTAATCAGATTCAGGAGAATCAAGAGGGACATGAGAGTGGATGCTTTTGTGCTTATTTATAGTATCCTGCGTATACGCAGCGTACGTGACTGATTTTGATAAGGCGGTCGATATACAGGGTGAAATTGATATCAAAAGCATCCTTTTAAACTAAGAGACCACCCATCAAACTGAACAACTTTTACTATGGGACCAAACCGATCGGAGCAAATAAAAAATCTGCTGTTCCATACTATCTGCAATGTCGACGCGCGAGTTCGCGACTCTTGCAACAGGTGATTTTTTTTGCTCCGTTCGGTTTACTGCCGTAGTAAAAGTTGTTCAGTTCGATGGGTAGACTCTTAGTTTATAAAAGGATGCTAATGATATCAATTTCACCCCGTAGATAGAAATCTTAAGAACATTATCATAACATTCCTCTCATTCTCGCAAAGAACACAGTCTTTGAACGCCATTGGGTATTTTTAAAATATGGATAACATCAGTAGGTTTGTATTTTACGGTGTAAAAAAGCGTAAAAAGCGATTTTTATTTATAACCCTTTATTATTTACGAGACTGGATGGGGCGGGCCGCGCCGGCCTGATTTTAATATCTGATGCCGATATTCTGCCCCTAACCACACCTTCGAAAGTTGGTGTAGATGTGGCATAACATTAAAAATATAATTATCTGCACATTCATCGCCTATACAGGGTGTAAAATTAAATGGGACTTACTTAAAGGGGCGCTTCAGATCATCAAACTGAACTACTTTTACTATGGGACCAACACTGAAATCGCGAAAAAAATTCCGCTGTCCCATACAAAACTGCAAACATAACTCGACTGAAATGTGTTGGAGAGCAGATTTTTTTCCACGATTTCGATTGTAAGGATGGATTGTTTTTCGTTACGAAAAACAGCACATTGGATTAAAATTCACCAGTACTTATTTGTTAGCCACGCGCACTTTGACCCAGACCGTGTCGCATGGCAAGGTCGCCATGTAAGGATGGGATGGGACGTATTAAATAGAGACGACTGGTTTAGATTAGGTATGTTTTAATACCTACTAATTGAATATATTGAGTAGGTCCATTGTATGATATATTAATACTTACTACACTACACGATATTTGTCCCATACAGAAAGTTGTTTGATGGTCTGGTCATCCCCTTAAAAAACTTGAATGTAAGCCAATAAAAAAATAATGGTCACAATCCTATTAAAAGTTTCGGAAAAATGCGTGGACAAACATACATACACCTATGAAATTTTGTATATTTGTTTGGAAGCTTATCATGTATGAATATTTTGCAATTCCACCAATATTACATTCATACGTATCGAATTGATAAACTCCTTATTAATTTTGAAGTCGGTTAAAAATAGTCAAGAAACAGAGCACACTATAATAATCAAATATTACATAAGCGTTTATGCTAATAGGTATCATAAACAATACCTATTCATTATAATGGTTACATTACATATAGGTACAACGGGTACAACGTGTTAATAAATTAGCGCAAAACCTGATACACCCCAACTGATTATAACAAAATAATTAGATTGAAAAAATAATTTCATTATTTTGATAAGTAGTAAAAATTTTAAGTAATTCGCATTTTAAGTTTTAAGGCAAAAATGATTTGTTGTCATTTCAGCAATGAATGAAAGCGCTAACGTACTCATGGATACATTTTAATAATCTTGTTTTGGTAGTAAGTAGGGCGAGTGTGCCCGTGCGGTGGGTTGACATCGGGTTCAGAAAATTTTAAATTTTCCAAACAAGTTAATTAATATTTTGAAAAAAAATTACCTATGATGAAACCATGATAATTCGATTCTGCTCTCGATTCTACACAAACTATTTTCTAGTTTTGCGTTAATTCATTAAAACTTTGTATAACGTATGTACATTCGTAGTAACGTCCCAACTATAGCGTCTAAATACAATAAAAGTTTTATGCATATTGTCAATCGTTGTGACTCAATGGATAAGTACGTAGAATTTTTACGAGCTAACAAGTGCGGGGCGGCGACATGAATTTAATACACCTCCTCCTGATTGCTTTCTCAGCTCTCAGATTAACTGACATATTTTATGACGACCCGTATGCTTTCGTTGTTCGCTTAAAACATAATTATTTTGTTTAATCCACCGTTTACGAATTATGGTACCTACTAGTCCTACTACATTAGTTAAATTAATCTGATTATAGCTTCTAAGAGGGGAATGGAATGCCCTGGAGACCCGGAAACGGTTGTGATTCCATTCTATTTGACCCGGGCGTTGTTCAAGTCGACCTACTAATTATCATATACAACGTGTTAATGAATTAACGCAAAACTAGAAAGTAGTTTGTTTAGAATCGAGAGCAGAGTCGAATTATCATGGTTTCAACATAGGTAATTTTTTTCAAAATATTAAATAATTTTTTTGCAAAATTTTAAATTTTCTGATTCCGATGTCAACCCACCGCACGGGCACACTCACCCTACTTACTACCAAAACAAGATTATAAAAATGTATCCATGAGTACGTTAGCGTCTTCTTTCAGTGCTGAAATGATAACAAATCATTTTTGCCTCAAAACTTAAAATGCGAATAACTTTAAAATTTAACTATCAAAATAATGAAATTATTGTTTCAATCTAATTATTTTGTTATAAATCAGTTGGGGTGTATGAGGTTTTGCGCTAATTCATTAACACGTTGTATATAAAAATAGCATAAAACCATAGCATAAAACATAATTTTTTTGATTACAAACCATAGATATAATATCCAATACAGGATCGCGCTGTGCCAAATTATCTTTCTCTCGGTTTAATCAAAAATAATCAAACAATAAAACAACTGTTATCCGTTTACTATGCCCTTTGACAATCAATATTAACATATGGGATCAGTGCCTGGGGAGGAACAGCGAAGTCTACTCTCATCACACTAGAGAGAGCACAGCGCACTGTATTGAAAGTAATGATGTTTAAGAAGTTTCTGTACCCCACATCCACCTTGTACAGCGAGACCCCTGTTCTATCTGTGAGGCAACTGTTCATTAAACAAGTTGTATTAATGCAACATAAAACACCTTCTAGTAACTATAAAAAACGTAGGAGGGACATTGTGTACGAGATACCATACTATAGGACATCATTCGGACAGAGTTTCTTTGCGTTCCTTGGACCATATCTGTATAATAAAATTTCATCATATATTACCATCAGGGACCTTAACGTTTTCAATTGTAAAAACCTCCTTAATGGCTACCTAAAATCACAAACATTCGAAGAATCTGAAAAAATCTTAAAACCAATTAAGTAATACGAGTAATCAGGCAAACGCACATACATAGACACAAATCATAATAAAAACAAGACACTACACATATAAATAAAACACAAAGAAATTCTATAATACACAGATTCATATGAAGCCCTTAAAAAAACAATATATTATTAAAAAAAATATATGTTATGTACGTACTAGGTACTTACCTAAAATGTTATTTAATTTTAATTTTAATTTCAGCAAAAACAATTTGTTTCTATATTTTGTTGAAGTAGCAGTTGTTCCAGTGCATGATTTTCAATTTGCTACTAGTTAGGTACTATAAGTCATTTTTAAATTTAATTATACCAATAAGTTTCTAAGTTCTAAATATAGTAATCAGCATGCTTGAATTGGTTTTGTAAAGTTACTGTCAAAATTTTAGTTTTTTTCAAAGTAATAAGTATTTTGTTCTCAATTTTTATCTGTAAGTTGTGCATATACTATGCATTGGTTCGCAGTAACAAGTACCGGTCGATGCGCGCTGCTCGGGCACGAGGAATACTAACCTACCGTCAAACAGCTTTTATGCGATTACGGAGGGTAGTGTAAATCGGATTCGTTGTTAGCCTATGATTATTTAAAGTAAATAACAGGTGATTTATTGTTTCGGTAGTTTTTACTAAGGACTTGTAATATAAACTTACTGTTGTGTCCTTGTCTTAAAACTGTATCTTAGGCTAAGTTGTTTACATAAATAAAAATTATTAATAAAATATTAATAAAATTAAAATCCATAGCCCAAACACATAAAAACTATTTGGCACGCATAAAGTTGACCATGCTAGAAGAAGAAGGCATGAGTTGCACCCGGTGTCCCATTCTACAGTGTACTGGTGTTGCCATATGTATATGTTATGATTTCAGCCGAATTGGTAAGATCAAATGAAGCAAAAATGTATCAAATCTTTTTAAATTATTTGTGTGTTGCAAAGCCGTGGTAGTAAAAAAGAAAAAATTGACAACCCAATCTGCCATATTATTTGAAATTGTCGCTAGCCGTCAAATTAATTTTTTTAATTTTTATCCACATTTTATGTTAAAATGGTTCGTATTTGCTTGACGGATGAAAAGCGACTGCATGCAGCAGAGATGCGAATGTTGAGATGGATGTGTGGTGTTACTAGAATGGATAAGATAAGGAATGAGTATATTAGAGGAAGTTTGAAAGTAGCACCTGTGAATGAAAAACTGCGCGGTAACCGATTGTCATGGTATGGGCATGTGATGAGAAGAGAGGAGTGTCATATTACAAGACGAGTATTAGATATGAATGTGGATGGCTGCATGAAGAGAGGACGACCAAAGAAAAGATGGATGGATTGTGTGAGGGATGACATGTGTAAGAAGGGAGTGTGCGCTGAGATGACGGCTAAAAGAGATGAATGGAGGAAGACCACATATTGCGCCGACCCCAAGTAATGGGATAAGGGCAGGAAGATGATGATGATGGTTCGTATTTGCTTAATCGACGGCTGCAAAAGCGAATATTTTCCAGATTGTGGCTTATCGTATCAAAGGTTTGTATTTTTAATATGTTTTAGTCTTGAAAATATTAAATTAGTTAGGGTAACAACAAACATAGAAGGTAAGCATCGGACGCATATATTATGATAAAAATTACGAAGATAAAACTGTTCTAATATCTGTAATAAAACATAGTAGGAAGGTAGGTACGCGCGGCCAGCTTATTTTGGTTTTGTATAGCTTGATGTGTCGCCGTGCGTACCTACCTATGCGTTTAGGGTAAGAGGTTGTTTGTTTGTTTGTGTGTGCCAACGAATGTTCCCATTTATCTCCAAAACGGCTTGACCGATTTAGATACGGTTTTCTGTAAAGGGTTTGTGATTTGATTAACGGTGGTTCTTAGATAGGTGTTACGGTTTCATTTGCTAGGGGGCGCTGCAGTAAATATTTTTCTTTCGTCAAAATGAGTTTTTGCGCATTTACACCGAAACGGCTTGACATAAGGTCAAGCCGTTTCGGTTCGGCTGGATGATTTTTTTACCGTTTCGAAACTTTCAGGGGTGGTTTAGACCATCAAAATGAACAACTTTTACTATGGAAGCAAATCTGAAATCGTAAAAAGAAAATCATAGTAAAAGTTATTCAAATTGATGGTCTGAACCCCCTAAAAGTTTCGGAACGGTAAAAAAAAAACAGAAGTGCGATTTTTGAACATCATACGAGTGACTCGGCAGTAGAAAAATGTCAAAATTACTATGGAGATTATGCATCTTTCTACTGCCGATTCCCTCGTATGATGTTCAAAACTCGCACTTCAGGGTGTTCGCGTTAGGTACGCCACACACATACGGAAATGCAATCCGGAATTCCAAATCAATTGTGATTTTGTACAGGATTTGACAGCTGCGCAATTCCGAATGCAATTGTGGAGGGGGGAAATCCATACGAAATCGTAATCCTGATTCAGGATTCCGGATTGCAATTCCGTATGTGTGTGGCGGACCTTAAGGTACCTAGTCCATAGAAAATTCTGCTATTGTGAACCTTTTTAGTCACATACAGGTGATCCAAAAGGTTATGGTAGGCTGCCATACCTTTTGGATCACCTAGTACTATCACGTCTTTGCTCTCTTCTATCTATTTACACGCGCAACATGCTCCGGTTTCAGGATTATTTTAATGTCAATAAATAGTTCCTTAATAGTGCCTAGGTCAGATAAAAATAGTGCCTTCAACGAAATGAAGTTTACGAAATATTTATTTTTTTACCATAGTACGCTAGTTTGATGTCAAAGTAGCGTAAATGTGTTAGGTATAGATATATAGATACACATTTTCTGTAGCAAAGCAAAACGACTACACAAATAGTGAAAATATAATAAAAGTCCTAAAAGCATAATCGCATTGTCACCCTACTAAGGATAGGGACACCGAGTCCAGGCTGCTTTATTCCGCTCTTCCCAATATTCCGAGAAGACCGCATTCCAGGTTTTACGTAGTAAATTAATATTTCTATGTTACAAACTTACATTATCAAGCCATGTTTGAAGCTTCGGAGCTGTCATCCAAACTTCTTGGTGCTTTATACCTTACCTACCTAAGAGGAAGGAAAGTGTTTCTTTAAAATAATAAAGAGGGAAAGTAGGCAAATTTGAAGCTTCTTGGAGGGAAAAGATGTTCAACAAAATGCCACCACATCTTTGCATCCTTGCACTCTTTCTTATACTGTGTCCAAGAAGCTTCAGCCTACAGGGGTTTCATCTAGTTACTATGTCTATGCCATAGAGACAGACATAGAGATATATCAGTCTGTGGATTTCACCCTTAGATTAAAAACTTTTCGCTTATGATTTCGCCAAGAAGCTACCATAGATATAATATCCAATACAGGATCGCGCTTTTTGAAAATCATACGAGTGACTTGGCAGTAGAAAGATGCATAATCTCCATAGTAATTTTGACATTTTCTACTGCCAGGTCGCTCGTATGATTTTCAAAAATCGCACTTCATAGCCCAAACACATAAAAACTATTTGTCACGCATAAAGTTGACCATGCTAGAAGAAGAAGGCATGAGTTGTACCCGGTGTCCCATTCTACAGTGTACTGGTGTTGCCATGTGTATATGTTATGATTAAATGAAGCAAAAATGTATCAAATTTTTTTAAATTATTTGTGTGTTGCAAAGTCGTGGTAGTAAAAAAGAAAAAAATTGACAACCCAATCTGCCATATTATTTGAAATTGTCGCTAGCCGTCAAATTAATTTTTATTATTTTTTATCCACATTTTATGTTAAAATGGTTCGTATTTGCTTAATCGACGGCTGCAAAAGCGAATATTTTCCAGATTGTGGCTTATCATATCAAAGGTTTGTATTTTTAATATGTTTTAGTCTTGAAAATATTAAATTAGTTAGGGTAACAACAAACATAGAAGGTAAGCATCGGACGCAAAAAACATTTTAGTTGAATTAAAATCCAATCCTTCATATACCTACATTATGATAAAAATTACGAAGATAAAACTGTTCTAATATCTGTGATAAAACATAGTAGGAAGGTAGGTACGCGCAGCCAGCTTATTTTGGTTTTGTATAGCTTGATGTGTCGCCGTGCGTACCTAGCTATGTGTTTAGGGTAAGAGGTTGTTTGTTTGTTTGTGTGTGCCAACGAATGTTCCCATTTATCTCCAAAACGGCTTGACCGATTTAGATACGGTTTTCTGTAAAGGGTTTGTGATTTTATTAACGGTGGTTCTTAGATAGGTGTTACGGTTTCATTTGCCAGGGGGCGCTGCAGTAAATATTTTTCTTTCGTCAAAATGAGTTTTTGCGCATTTACACCGAAACGGCTTGACATAAGGTCAAGCCGTTTCGGTTCGGCTGGATGATTTTTTTACCGTTTCGAAACTTTCAGGGGTGGTTTAGACCATAGGTTCTCAAACTTATTTCGCCCACCGCCCACTTTAAACAAATTTTTTTTTCTAGCGCCCCCCAAATTGTTTTTTCCAGCTGTTGCACGTCGGAAACAGCTACTGCAATTTTTTTAATTGTGTATCGTAGGATATATTCTATTTCTGAGTTTAAAGAATATCGTATAGAATAGAGCAATTAAAACTACCTGTGCGCCTGCCCTTCAGTTGAATTTCGTAACTGAAATAAGAACCTGAAGCAAGTGAGCGAAGCGAGCTTCAAATTTTTCGATACGGTTTCCTAGCTGTATCCAGAACATTGAGGTATTGCGTAGGAAGATACCTAGTTTAGCGTTTGCACAGGCAGACAGTTAATTGAAACCCGCAGCGAGCTCGAAAATTTTCAGCAATATCAATTTCTCAGCACTACAAGTTGGTAAAAGTTCTTCCTTTTTAAAACTATATTTTTTAATTTTTCCTTGCCCCTCTGGACCGCCTAAATGCCCCCTAATTTTCTCTGATCCTTCTACTGCCCCCCTGAAAGCCTCCAATGCCCACAAGGGGGCGTTATCGCCCACTTTGAGAAAGGGTGGTTTAGACCATCAAACTGAACAACTTTTACTATGGGAGCAAATCTGAAATCGTAAAAAGAAAATCATAGTAAAAGTTATTCAAATTGATGGTCTGAACCCCCTTAAAGTTTCGGAACGGTAAAAAAAAAAACAGAAGTCCGATTTTTGAACATCATACGAGTGAATCTGCAGTAGAAAATGTCAAAATTACTATGGAGATTATGCATCTTTCTACTGCCGATTCGCTCGTATGATGTTCAAAAATCGCACTTCAGTGTGTTCGCGTTAGGTCCGCCACACACATACGGAATTGCAATCCGGAATTCCAAATCACGATTGTGATTTTGTAGAGGATTTGACAGCTGCGCAATTCCGAATGCAGTTGTGGAGGGGGGAAATCCATACGAAATCGTAATCCTGATTCAGGATTCCGGATTGCAATTCCGTATGTGTGTGGCGGACCTTAAGGTTCCTAGTCCATAGAAAATTCTGCTATTGTGAACCTTTTTAGTCACATACAGGTGATCCAAAAGGTATGGTAGGCTGCCATACCTTTTGGATCACCTAGTACTATCACGTCTTTGCTCTCTTCTATCTATTTACAGGCGCAACATGCTCCGGTTTCAGTATTATTTTAATGTCAATAAATAGTTCCTTAATAGTGCCTAGTAATTAGTGCCTAGGTCAGATAAAAATAGTGCCTTCAACGAAATGAAGTTTACGAAATATTTATTTTTTTACCATAGTACGCTAGTTTGATGTCAAAGTAGCGTAAATATGTTAGGTATAGATATATAGATACACATTTTCTGTAGAAAAGCAAAACGACTACACAAATATTGAAAATATAATAAAAGTCCTAAAAGCATAATCGCATTGTCACCCTACTAAGGATAGGGACACCGCGTCCAGGCTGCTTTATCCCGCTCTTCACAATATTCCGAGAAGACTGCATTCCAGGTTTTACGTAGTAAATTAATATTTCTATGGAAGCTACAGATTTTTGGATTTCACCAAAGAGAACTTTTTTTAGATTTCACTTGCCACTGTAACAAATACTCTATGCAAAGAGTACTTTTTTTATACCACTCTATGCTTGCAACTTGCAGTCAAAAGTGAGTCAAAATAAATGCAGTCAAAAATCCAAAATAGATATTTTGCTCTAAAATGTTGTATTAACTTTTCGATGCCTTGATTTAACTTGCAATAAAAATGCACTCAAGATTCCAAATTAACTATATTTCGTTCTAAAATGTTGTAAATTGTACTAAAATCAAGTTTCACAACTATGCTCCTAAGAGAATGGAATCACTAGCGTTCCTCAAAGATTTTCTATCAGCTGTTCTGTGTAGTGGGATCCTAATTTTCATCTCCGGATCACTTTATCTTGCACTTGATAGAAAAATGGTAACTCTATCAGCTATTGGGCTCCTGCTTCATGTACATTTCCAGGTATCTTAAACATAAGGGAAGACTTGTAATCACGACTGATGCGGTTAAATCTAATGAATGTACTGAATGGAGGATGAGGTACATTCATATCGTTGACGATGAAGATAATGCAATGGTGAAATATTTAATAATTGGGATGCAGGAAACCAACATATTGAAGGGAAAAAGTCAACTCAATACACCAGCTCCAGTCGATCTTCAACAAATACATTTATGATAATGTTATGGAGAAGTACTCAGATAATCGTTGTAGACAAGAACATTGACCATTTAAAAAAGTTGCTAAAATAAAATCATAAGGTTTGGCAACCTTTTTGCCTTTTTATTGTGTTTGTAACCGCGTCACTAACTACTTGCCTAATTCGGAAACACGTTCGGAAGGAACTCGTTTAAAAAAACATTGGGCTACTTGAAGTACATACACAAAAACATACACAAAAACCAAACAAAAACTTAAGCTCACAAGCGAGGTCCCTTTTGAGGTGACCAGACACTGCTACAACACAATCTTTTTCTTTATACTTTTCCGACAAACCTATAAGGATGGAATCATAGCGCGTTATTTTCTCTATGGATGGAATTCAGAAGCCTTCTTAATGGAATTATGACGTTTTAAATAAGCAGTTAATCATTGCAATTACTATACTGATGGATGTGCTGATGGATTATGGAAGAACTAATCGAACCTGTGAAAATGTTACTACATTATACAGTTTGTAAACAGTTCCAGTTTTTAACTAAATAGATGTAGAAAAGGGACCTCAAGTCGGGTTTACGGTATGGGAAGTCTATTAATAAAGCATAAAAAGTCACTTCCGCAATAAAGTCCGTTTTGATTTGTGTTTACTTCATACTAATACTTGAAATTATGACGGTAGTATACTTAGGCGGGTAATGAGAAAATTAACTGCAACTACGAACTACACTATTATTCGTGTAGGTATAGTTGTACGAAGTTATTTTTTTGTCTCCTCATTTATGTTTTTTAATAAAAGTTTTAAGTTGTAGTTGTAATACAGCAGTGACTTATTAATTATCGTAATCATATAGAATCACTGGCCTTGCTTACGTGTCTGTTTCCTAGGGGAGCGCGTAATTCTCTCTGTGGTCTGTTTCAATTTCAATATTAGGTACATGATTATGAAAAAGATAAAATCATTAACCTCTTATGATTAAAATAAAAACAAAATATAAGAGACACAATCTGTAGAGATTACTAAACATGTCTCACTGATTTCCTGTATTTATTTAATAACATTTCAACTGTATCGTTGATCGTGGAAACCACTTGTTTCATTATCAGCCTATACAGGGTGTAAGGAAAAGTATCATTAACCTTTAAACCACATACTCTGCAACTTTTACTATGGGAGCAAACCTGTCAGAACAAAAATAAAACCAGTTGTTCCATACTAAACTGCAATACCTACTCGATTCAAATGTATGACAGATTTTTTTGATCTGACAGTCTTGCCCCCATAGTAAAAGTTGTTCAGTTTGATGGGTAGAGTATGTGGTTTAAAAGTTAATGATACTTTTCTGTATACAGGGTGGATAAAACGAATCCTACCTGGAGGGAAAGAAATCTAAATATTGAAGATACCTAGCTAATTTTACTCCAAGGAAACATTTTTAAAATAAATTAGTGTGTATTCATGCGTTGCAAAAATAGCTTGCCTTAGCCGGTAACCGAACTGACTAAAATTTTAACAGTATAATATCGGTAGGGTCATTGATAAACATCAATAATCTCTGTATAAACATTGTATCTTAAATTTAAGGAATACCATAAAATCGTTAGATTGTTAAATAACTTATAAATTTTATCGATCAAGTAAGACGAAGTACTCAAGGGTTACCTTATTTTAGTTTTGCGCCTTGCTCCTTGATCAGAATTGTTCCTTGCTTAATATCCACTGAACAAAAATCCACAAAATGTCAACGAATAAAACAATAACATATGTTTATACTTAGTGAACTATTTTCATTATCTTGTCATCCTTATACATCTTCAACTCATTAAATTATCAACGCTTTTCTTTAAGTAATACATTTATGTAAAACAACACGTTACGGCTAAAACCGGTACAGATTGAGTAGACGTTGTAAATAAAATATACCTACATTTGTTGAACACTGTCAGAGGCCTTTCCTTTTTTATTTACAATGTGATTCGGATTCTCATCATGTTCTCATGACCTTAGTACCTTACCAAAACATCGAAGCTCGCCTATACAATCAAAACATTTACGCCAAAACCTAAGAAGAAGAACCTATATTGGCCAAGACCCTTGGTCTTGACTTGACACATGGCGTATTTATGGCGCTATGGTCGCGCGTTTTATCGCTATTCAACTCCGTGTTTGTATATATGTCTGGTTTTGGGCCTTTACGTGTCGCCTCTACCATTTTTTAGTGTTTATACATAAGTAAGGCAGGCGCAATAGTCCCTTTCATAACCCAATTACCTAGTCCACTAACCCCCCGACCCAATAGCTCAGATTTCTTTCTTTCCACTCCTTACAATAGTCCTACACTGGCCGGGGGCTGCTTTGGATGCACTTCCATAGAGTATACTGGGATAAAAAGAACAAATTAACAAAACAGCATAATATAACTTATAAGTTGTTTAGTTTGATGGTCTGAAGCACCCCCTTAAGTATTACTAGGGTGTTTTGTTACACCCTGTATTACGCTGTATCATATCATAACATAATTCATAATTCCATAACTGATGATGATTCAGTACATTGTTAACAGTGCGCGAGCGCAGGAAACGTGTCGTAGTGACGTCACTCATCGCGTCTCCTCGCCTCGCCTCAGCGGCACAGCGATCAGTCAGTCGCATAAATTAATGTGTATTATGTCAGTCACCAGCGCGCTCAGGCAGTGATCGGTCGTGCAGATAAGTGAACCAACAAATATGGCCACCAAGAAATTCACGCGGAAGGACATAGAAGCGAAAAACACGAAGGACGACGCGGTGTTTGTGATCGACAATGTGGTGTACGACGTGACAGACTTCCTGGACGAACACCCTGGCGGACACGAGGTGCTGGTCGGTCAGGCCGGATCAGACGCCTCCGAGGTCTTCGATGACGTCGGCCACAGCCTCGACGCCAAGGAGCTGATGAAGAAGTTTATCGTCGGCGAGGTGGTCGACGAGGACCGCTTCGAGGTCAAGAAGCGCGTCGTGAAGTTCGAGGACACGCGCCACCTCGACGAGGACTCCGGCCTCTTCGGATCCTGGAAGCTGCCGCTGCTGGTCGGCCTCGTGGCCACTTTAGTGTACATGTACCTGCTCTAGTGCGCGACCGTCGCTACCTGATTGACTGTACTGTGAGGTGCAGAGGACTTGTTGTGTTGTGAATATGTTCGCTTTATTACAGGGTTATTGTATGTAGTCCATCGTGAAGCTCGGGAACGTTTGTATTATATTTTTTAAACGAATTGATTAAACATAGTGTAGCACAATTTTCTTAACAACAAAATAGTACGTTTTTCCTGTATTATGTTATGTGTGAATATACAGGGTGAAATTGATATCATTAGCATCCTTTTAAACTAAGAGTCTACAAATCAAACTGAACAACTTTTACTATGGAAGCAAATCAATCGGTGCCAAAAAATCAGCTGTTGCATACATTTGTGTCGAGTCGGCATTGCAGTTTATTATGGACCAGCTGATTTTATTTTTGCTTCGATCGGTTTGCTCCCATAGTAAAATTTGTTCAGTTTGATGGGTAGACTCTTTGTTTAAAAGGATGCTAATGATATAAATTTCACCCTGTATATTCACCCTTCTTGAACATTCCAATTGTTAGTTATGGTTATAATTCAATCAGGTTATCTTTTATTGATAATGTCGTTATGATACGATTGCAGTACCTATTTTTCTTGGAATGCCTGATGCGCCATCATTTTAAGACAAGTTTATTCCGAGAGCGCAAATGCGCGCTGCATACAAACGAAGTCTGGTGATATTTTCAATACTAATCCAATTAGAGTCAATGACATTTTTCAGAAAAAAGCTTGAAACTAATCTCTATGTTTGTATGAAGTCCGATTTTTGTTAAAATATACAGTTTTAATGCTAGGATTAATTTATGATTTGTATGAAATTCTTTGAGGCTCTGTAACTTAAAACTATACATTTTAAAGAAAATCTGACTTCATAAAAACATAGAGATTAGTTTCTAGAGTATTACTGAAATATATCATTGACTTTAATTGGTTAGGATTGAAAATATCACCAGACTTCGTTGGTATGGAGCGCGATCCAAATTATATTCCCTTTAATAATTTTTGGGTGTGTAATACTGAATCTTTTCGCTATCAAGTGTTTTATGCGAAAGGGCTCCTCCGTACCCAAAGGGTACCAACTGGGCCCTATTTATGAGCCTGCGCTGTCTGTCTGTCCGTCCGTCCGTCCTACCTATTAAGGGCTGTATCTTCGGAACCAGGTGAGATTGGGGTCAAATGTTTACCTATCGAACATAAAGAAAGAAAAAAAAGAAGAACCATAATAGATACATTTTCACAGAATATGCATTTTTATGGTGGATTTCCTAATAAATGATAAGAGAAACTAATAGTAAAAAAATGAGGTCCCCATTCAAAATACGTGTTTTTTTTCAAGGTATTTTGTTTTTCAAATATAAGTGGTTATTAAACATGTTACAGCCGAAGCCTGAGACATAATTTTTCCATCTTTAATTTTATTTTGTTTTTGCTCTATAGTAAAAAAGGCAATACAAACAAGCGTTAACCTTGGTGTGATTATAGTGCATACTTTAAGGCGAAACAACAAAAAATACTAAAATCTGGTCAAGTGTGTGTCGAACATGCGCTAAGGGTCCCGGAGAAACATTTTTTTTTAATTTTGTACGATCGCGATGATATACGGAACCTTGGTGTGATTGATTATAGTGCATACTCTAAGGTGAAACAACAAATACTAAAATCTGGTCAAGTGTGTGTTGGACACGCATTAAAGGGTCCCGGAGAAACTTTTTTTTTTGTAATTTTATACGGTGATACGGAGCCCCTGGTACAAGCACTTGGCCGGTTTTTATTGCAATTTTCTTTATGACATTTTTATGTTCCCATATAGATTAAGAGGGGACCGTTGGCAACCCTACCTCATCGAGTAACAAGATGCGACCTACCTAGGGTGTAGCACATGAGAAAGGTACGTCTTAAAGTACAGGGTTGCCTGGGCGTAACCTGGAGCGTTTTGTACAGTGAGCAAAAAAGTGGGTATTTTTTTTGGTGTCAATTACCTCATCGGGTAACAAGTTGGTATATAGTACATTCGATAGAGCTCATCAAGAAGTGCCAAAATATATAGGGTTGCCTCGCGTAGTCCTGGGACTTTCTCGAGTCGGCCTGATTTTAGAGTGGCAAAAAATTCAAAAAATTACCTCATCTAGTAACAAAATGACACTTATGCCATTTGATAGCTCTAGTCATCCTATTAATTATTAATAAAGGTTGCCGGCCCTATACCTGGAACTTTTCTTAGTCGGCCGAGTTTTATGTTCGAATGTAAATACTGATTGATGCTACAACGTCGTGGAAATGAGTCCAATGGATGGTTTAGAGATTGGTGGCATGTAGTGATCGATTGTAGGTATTAATTTGGAGGGACACAACCTTGAAAATTTTGTACAGTTAGCAAAAAAAGAATTTAACTTTGCGTTTTCTGAGAGTTCTATTACCTCAACCGCAGTTGAACCTATAAAGACTTATGTTCATTATCAGTAAGAGAATCGAATGGGACGAAAAATTTTTTTTTGTTAAAATTGCGGTTTTTGTCGATGACTGTACATTTTTTCAAAATCGGTGAATGCACAAGTAAAACTCTTCAAAAGATAGGGTTAGTCTCCTAAGAACGTTTTCTTGTAGCTATAATGCTTCTGGTAGCTGCCTTTTGTGTCCCATCTTAACTTTCCACCCTGTATATTAAATTTAATAATTATGTTATCAAAAACCGGTTCGAAAACAGACAAAAAACGTTAAGGGGTGGTCCGCAAGATATTTGAAGAATAGGTATTTAAGAGATCTATTATTTCTGAGCAACCGAGCTACCAGTGCGAAAGTGACAACTGCTGCGCGGACCGATTTTACCTACATAAAATGGACAAAATCACTGTTTCGTATTCCCGTTTCCTCCTCCACAACTAAACCGAGTTTAATAATTCTTTCAAGAAACAAAAAAGCTAAGCTTATAAAAGAAGATTGGCAGATTTGGACCCAGCCATTTTTTACAAAAACTAAAAGCCATTCAGGCCAGGACGGCGGTCATAATTATTATAAACAGAAAAAATAAAGGCATTTTAAAAAAAAACTTCCACATCTCCAGAAGTCCGGATTCAAAAGTAGAATTTACTAGTAAAATAGACTAATCGTCCAAAAAGCAGTAGCAAAACGCAACCACGTCAGCTATTTTCATCTAATATTATCACTGAGGTAATTTCGGTCGTTACAGAACGTATTTTGCTTGGTTGATCTGATACTGTGTGTGATTTCGTTTTCTTCCATTATCATAATATGGTACGGTTATCGTTTTCATTAAAATATACACAATAAATGTGTAGAAGATTGAGTGGACTATCTAATAAGAAAGATTATGAGTTTCACACACTTGATACAAAAGGTATCATAAGGAGAAATACCTTTCCCCCAACTTCTACAGATTACAACTAATTAACATTTTTGTTAGTTTTGTTTCACTCTACACGTATTACTAAGTTTCATTCATGTATGGGACCTCTATGTCAGGGTCTCAAATTATATGGCCTTCCGCCAAACTTCTTTACTTTATAAGGTCTAAGTTCTTATAATTGTTTTAAAAGAGCATTTATTTTGTCAATGTACCTTATAAGAAGATCAAATCAAATCAAATCAAAAAAAAATCAAATCTTCTTATAAGGTACATTGACATAATAAATGCTCTTTTAAAACAATTATAAGAACTTAGACCTTATAAAGTAAAGAAGTTTGGCGGAAGGCCATATAATTTGATCGAAGTCGACAGTGGTGAAGACTGTCGATATAAGAAAGACTTTTGCTATGTCAGGAGTGCGATTTTTGAATCTCATTCGCTGAGTTCAGCAGTTGAAAATTTAAAATGACTGTGGAGATATGTATTTTTCTATTGCTGATTTGACTTTCAAAAATCATACTTCAGGAGTGCGATTTTTGAAAGTCAAATAAGCAGAAGAAAGATGCGTAGCTCCATAGTAATTTTGACATTTTCAACTGCTGAACTCAGCGAATGAGATTCAAAAATCGCACTCCTGTATGTTTTTTTTTATCATGTTCATCAAAGGGGTATGGGTAATATTGGCGTAATTTTTTTTTAAGCGGCCGGGTACCAAATGTTACGGTTATTTTAGGGCTAATATCACCTAACATTATTATGCAAACTAAATAGTTCTGTGGTGTAACGTTTCGGAAATATTTAATTTTAAAGTTTAAAAAATTACTCTACGAAGCTCGTTAAAAGTTACTCATTTTGTTTTTTTACCACTTTATTTGTTTTATAGCCCATAATTATTAGTTTTTAATTATTTGTGACATAATCACGTATGTTTCATGTTAACATCCTCGGCTCCTTGCTAGTTTCCGCTCGTCTGTTTGAATTAATATGAGTTTTAACGGTGCCAAATGTTGGGGATATTTTAAGGCTAATATCACCTTACATTATTATGCAAAAAAATGTCCGACGGTGTAACGTTTTGGAGATAGGGATTCGATCACTGACCGTCGCTGGGAACGCACGCACCATCTGCAACCGTCCCGTAAAACAAACGATTTTTTTTCGGCTTTGTTTGAAAAGTCAACGCGTTTCTCCCTGCCTCTGTCGCACTGGATTTAACCTAAACAAAGTTTTTCGTGAAGTTTCTCTGTTAATTAAACTAAGATAAATTCAAGCTACTAGACAAATAAATTATAATCGTAAGTTTAATTCAGAAGTGAATTTGAAGTGAAAAATTTAACGAAAAGTGACCGCGTTTCCTGACCGCGTCGGTTTGTTAGATCCAAAGAAGTCTCTTGTTCTTGCTTCTGTGTCCATTAGCCCCAAGTTTAATGATAAATAAATTATAATCATAAGTTTAATTTAGAAGTGAATTTTAAGTGAAAATTCAACGAAAAGTGACCGCGTTTCCTGACCTCGTCGGGTTTGTTAGATCCAAACCGCTCTCTTGTTCCTGCTTATGTGTCTAAGTTTAATTTAAGTTAATAGACTAATAAAAGTGGAGATCTAAAACCTTCCGAGAGAGTTGCTGAGCTGCTCCGCGCAGACAACGCCAATGTCCAGAATCCGGTGAGATTTTTCCATTTTACAAGCCTTCTTTCATAATTTAGCTACAGCCGCCAATCCAGAGGTCCACAACTGACGACGGATTACTACCAAACCACTCGCATAACTAAGCTATGTCCGGTTAATGTGTTTACTTTATATCTTACTCTAATACCTTCTCTTATATATTTAGCCATAGCTTCCAATCCAGATACTCACAACTGACGCAAGATTATTAATAAACCACTCGTACACCTAAGCTATGTCCGGTTAATGTGTTTCATATATCTTACTCTAATACCTTCTCTTATATATTTAGCCATAGCCGCCAACCCAGAGGTCTGCAACTGACGACGGATTACTACCAAACCACTCGTCCTATACCTAAGCTATGTCCGGTTAATGTGTTTCATATAATTATCTTACTCTAATACCTTCTTTTATATATTAAGCAATAGCCGAAAATCAAGAGACCACAACTGACGTAGGACTATTACCAAGCCACTCGTATACCTAAGCTATGTACTTTGTGTCCTATAAGCTATGTACTTTTAATTTGTCCCATACATCTTACTTAAATACCGAACATATATTTCCCTCCAAACATTAAGTGCAATTTATACCAATAGAGACCATTTCCAATAACAACAATAAACTGTACGATAATACCTAACATAGGTAGGTACTTTCTTCTAGACCTTATGTACAATTTATATCAATAAGGACTATTTCCAATAACTAAACTGTAAGTCTATAGGTAAATAGCAGAATCGGCTTTCTCCAAAATATCCCACGCTGCCTCCGCCAAGCTGGCAAACACGTGCGCCGTTTTTTAAAACAAAAAATCAAAGAGAAAGAGCGGTAAACAGATATTAAAAAGAACAATAAATAGCTAAATAACGTTTGCGTTTCACTCGCAACATTAACAATAACTAGGCATTGTAATAAAACTAAAAACCAAAAAAAAAACTGACAAAAGATCGAAACAAACAAAGGAAGAGCCGAAACAGTCGAATAAACAGCGAAGCCAGACATCTGGTCTGCCATAAAACCCACACTCGCCATAAAAATGGAGACAATAAGCATCCCAAAAGATGGAAACTGCCTCTATAGAGCACTCGCCGGCCAAATTAACAATGTCTTAGGTGCAACATTCGATCACATAGCAATACGGAAAGATCTCGCAACCTACGTTTCTGAGAACCGCAACGATTTCAGAATCCACCATGCACTCTTGAACAACATAATCGACACAGAAACCAGTCTCGGAAATAATATTACGACCAATGAAAAAATTGAAATCTACGTAAATAAACAATTCATGGTGGGGTTCTGGGGTGGGGAAGACATAATCATTGCGGCCTCTGAATACTATTTACTTAATGTAACGGTACACGGACCTCACCAAAACCCACTAGTTTACAAACCATCCGGGGATCCAGTCCCGGGAACCATACATATCTACTTCCAAAACAACCACTACGATAGTATACTGCATCTGAGCAACCCTCAGACACCAAAATCAAGCCTCTTGAACCCAGTGCATGAAGAAACTGAGTGTTTCCCAAAATATAACGACTGCCTCAACCTAGCTGACAACAACACGTTGCCAAGTTTATCACTACCAACCAATACCTACAACTCGGTAGAACTAATGCCTACAACTATTAGCCCCATCGGAAACGGACAAATAATAGATTCAACAGGTCACCGTCTACTAAGAAGTTCACCACCCACACCCGCTCCCGAGCCTCAAGCATGTAAGTCACTACGTGTAGCAACCTGGAATGTAAGAGGATGTGCGTCCCTACTCGACCGAAATAAAATAGACCAGGAGCTGTCCAACCGCCAAATCACATTAGCATGTGTACAAGAAACACACCTGACTAGCGGAGACTACTCATCCGAAAATTATAATTGGATCCTCGGAGGCGGCAAACGGCCTAGAGAAAGGAGAGGCGTAGCTATACTTATTAACAAAGGCATATACTACGAACTAATTAAAATACATCACAAAGACACAAACATAATAGCGGCCCACATAAAATTAAAAATTTGCGGAAACGAAGAGCCTATTGAACTATTTCTTATCTCGACTCACGTACCGGCCGAAGCAACCACGTGCATGTCAAAAATTAGTAATATTATTCGTCAAACACCTAAACAAGCTTATCCTATCTTGCTAGGTGATTTCAACGCTCACTTAGGGCTACAAGACAGCAAAACTGTACCGTCGGGTTATCTCGGTAATAACCTACTACACCATAGGTCCAATTTTAATGGAAGTCTCTTAATTGATTTCGTCCAGCAACATAATATGAAAGTTAAAACTACCTGGGGCCGGCAATCATGTAAGGTAACTTGGGCAATAGGAACAAAGACTTCCCAAATTGACCATATAATAACTAGCAAAACTAGAGACTTCCAATTCGATTTTATTAAAGGAGAATGGGGCAAACTAATAAAATCGGATCACAAACTAGTCTGGGGTATTGTTAACACATCAAGTTTCTGGAACCATAAGCAAACTAGTAAAAGCAAGTCGGTTAACGAAAGAGTAAAACAAGCATTTAACTATAAACTATATAACTATGAAAACCTAAAAAACAAAGATATCCAAGAAAAATTTCAAAACTTAGTAAGAGGAAAACTCCGCCTAGCCCAATTGGAATCACCAAATGATGCTAACAAGACTCTAACTTGGAATAAACTTAACGATATCCTGAAAGAATCCACGCAACAACTACTATTAAAGCCCAGAGCCCGCTCCCGTGACACCAGACTAGCTCTAGCGCGACTACAAAAAGGACTATTCCAACAAAACCTCAACCCTAGTAGCGCCATCATTCGCAAACGTGTAAAAGAAGCCCGTACCAACCTACGTAAATTTCAAGAACACGAAGAATCTGAAGAATGCAAACACTTTTTTAAGGGACTTAGTCAAAAACACAGAGCTACAAGAATGAAAATCACCTACAAATTTATTCGGAAACATAAGACGAAAACATTGAGAAACCAAAGCAAATATTTTATTCCAATGTCGAATTGGATTGCAGATCTAAAAAATAGCGAGGGGCCGCATCTGGAAAAACTACAGGAAACTCAAGAGTGGTTACCCGCGGAAGATACGGCCCCTGACACACTTACAATACTTCGTATTATAGGAAGAATGAAGAATGGTACAGTACCTGGCACAGATCAAATGGTCCCCGAGCTCTACAAGGCAGCCCCTGTGGAATTTGTTGATCAACTAACAGAAATAATGAAAAAAGCATGGATACACAACATAATGCCCGACGACTGGCGCCTGACCAAACAAGTGCCAATCCCCAAAAAGACCTCACCTAAAGCCATAGGCGACTTTAGGAAGATCTCTATATGCAACGTAGGCTACAGAATCTACGCTAATTTCCTATTGGAAAAACTAGATGCTACAATAGAGCCGCTCGGCAGCTACCAAGCAGCATTTTTAAATAACAGATCGACAGACGATCACATTTTCACCCTCCGCAAAGTACTGGATGTTAATTGGCGGGCAGGTAACCGTATCTTTGTTGCGGCGCTTGACATCGAAAAAGCCTTTGACACAGTAGACCTTTGTTCTCTGCGGGATATTATTGAGTACCGAACCAACACTGTACTAACAAATAGGATAGTGGAGGCCTGTATGAACGAAAAAACTTTCATATCATGGTGTGGCCAGAATTCGGAAATCATAAATAAAGGTAAAGGTGTCAAACAAGGTTGCCCTCTCTCTCCACGGCTATTTACAATCTTAATGGATGACGTACTTCGTACACTGGAGGACGAGAACCAGTCTGTCCACCTTAACCAGGACAGTAAAATAACAATGCCTATGATTTTATCGTTTGCAGACGACTTAATTGTTTTAGGAGATAACAGCTCTACTCTAGACCGTATTGTTACAGAACTAAAAGACCTTCTTCAGACAGTAGGCTTAGTAATAAATGAAACAAAAACAAAGTTAATAATTAGAGACCCCCTAGGCACTCAAAACACAATCCAGACTCAGCTACGCCTAGGAGGCGTGCTGATAAAACCGGTCCAGGAGCTAAAATACCTTGGTACGACTATCACAGCTTCTCACAACAGAAGAGCAGCAATAAAAACAAGATGTCAACAAGCTGTGAAAAATTCCAAAATGCTGACTCGGTTCATACAGGACAATAACATCGAGTGGAAAATCGCCAGGCTCATATATAAAATGGTTATCTCTCCAACTATGACCTACGGTCTTAACGCTACGGCCCTAACAAAAGCAAATAGATCGCGGCTGAGGCGGTACGAACGGTACATACTTAAAGACATGTTGCAGGCAGCAAAGGACACCCCAAAGAAAAAAATATGGGAAATTCTTGACGGGAAAACTATCTCCAAAATAGCTAAAGTCCGTAGAATATCCTTCTATGGCCACATTTTACGACGCGAAAAACCACACTTGCTCCACGCTGCCCTCAATTACAGGGAGAAAAAACGAAAAGTAGGCCGTCCCATTTTCACCTGGGAAAACTCCCTTCAACATGACATTTACAATTACACGCATAAAAACAAGAGATACTGGAAATCGATTGCAACCAACAGAGGACTTATCAAGAAAAACGCAGAAAAAATATACAAGTCCCCGGAAACTGACACTGAAACTGAAGACGAAGAAGACAATATACAACAACCCAGCGAACAGCCAGGACAGGCACTGCGCGCCACCATCGGATAGAAGATTAAACAACCATTAGCAGTCACTATCCTTCCCCCTCTAGTTTATTACACACCAAGTATAGTATCTATCTTCCACATACTGGCTTTACGATGACCTGTTTCGGGCTGGTTGCAACCTCCTTTCTCTCCTCATCCTGACTGCGAAAGCCCCACACTCCTGTCCTATCTACGTGGCTCACTGGTGCCTCGGGCAGAAGATAGATATCTATATCGAGGACGCAAGTGCAGCATCAGCTCGGAGGAGCAGCTCGTGTGAACATAATGATTGCGATGTAAACGATTAAAACGCGAATAGAGGTAAAGTTCCAAGCCTAACTATAAGCTTGATTGCATGCATCGCAATATTCTGAGCTCGCGAGCCTCTCTAGCGAGTAGCTGTGGCGCTGGCCCCCTCATATTGCTGTCGTCTTTGCGTCCTTGCAGCAGAATTGCTGGCTGGTAAGCCAGCTGAACGGAACGGAACGGAACGGAACGGACGGTGTAACGTTTTGGAGATATTTAATTAACTTTAAAAAAAGAACTCTAAAAAGTAGTGGCGATGACTGGGATTTTTTTCCCATTTGTCTCCAGCAGCGATGGAGGCCATGGCGACAACTGGGTATACACGCCGCAAACGAGTATTCCCAGTCATCGCCACTGCTTTGTCACAGCACTGGCGACAACTGGGAATATAAAACCAAAACTATAAAAACAAATAAAGTGGTAAAAAAACCAAAATGAGTAACTTTTAATTGGCTTTGTAAAGTTATTATTATTTTTTATTTAAAATTATACCGTTTAATTTCTTTTACCGTTCCGAAACTTTCAGGGGTGGTTCAGACCATGAAACTGAATATCACGAAATCAAAAACCGGTGGACTTTGAAACACTCTGTTTTATTTTCACTTTTACTGTCTAATTATTATTATTATTTTACTAAACTATTTTAATTTGAAATATATCACAATCACTTCAAGAATACTAAAAATTGTCTGTCTCATACATTTAAGTCTACTAAGCATTGCAGTTTAGTATGGAACAGCAGATTTTTTTTCGCGATTTCAGGTTTGGTCCCGTAATAAAAATTGTTCAGTTTGATGGTCTGAACCACGCCTGAAAGTTTCGGAACGGTAAAAAAAATCTTCCTGTATATCTCCGAAACGTTGCACCGCAGGACTATTTATTTTACATAATAATGTACGGTAATTTTAGCCCTAAAATACCCGTAACATTTGGTACCTGACTGCTTAAAAAAAGACGCCAATATTACCCACCCCCCTCGTACCCCTTTGACGAACATGATAAAAAAAGGAAAACAAACGGAAAAAGACTTTCTGATATTATTTTTGAAAACATTATTAAAATCGGTTTAGTTTTGGAGGAAGAAACGGGAATACGAAACCGTGATTTTGTCCATTTTTATGTAGTTAAAATCGGTCCGCGCAGCAGTTGTCACTTTCGCACTGGAAGCTCAGTTGCTCAGGAACAGCGCGACAATAAATAGATCTCTTAAATACCTATTCTTCAAATTTTTAGTGGACCAGCTTTCCTCTTAACGTTTTGAACGTTTTTTATCTGTTTTCGAACCGGTTTTTGATAACCAAATTATTACTTTTATACAGGGTGGAAAGTTAAGATGGGACACAAAGGGCAGCTACCAGAAGCTTTATAGCTACAAGAAACCGTTCTTTGAAGACTAACCCTAACTTTTGGAGTGTTTTACTTCTACATTCACCGATTTTGAAAAAAATGTACAGTCATCGACATAACCCGCAATTTTGACAAAACTTTTTTTTTCATCCCATTCGATTCTCTTACTGATAAGGAACATAAGTCTTTATAGGTTCAACTGCGGTTGAGGTAATAGAACTCTCAGAAAACGCAAAGTTAAATTCTTTTTTTGCTAACTGTACAAAATTTTCAAGGTTGTGTCCCTCCAAATTAATACCTACAATCGATCACTACATGCCACCAATCTCTAAACCATCCATTGGACTCATTTCCACGACGTTGTAGCATCAATCAGTATTTACATTCGAACATAAAACTCGGCCGACTAAGAAAAGTTCCAGGTATAGGGCCGGCAACCTTTATTAATAATTAATAGGATGACTAGAGCTATCAAATGGCATAAGTGTCATTTTGTTACTAGATGAGGTAATTTTTTGAATTTTTTGCCACTCTAAAATCAGGCCGACTCGAGAAAGTCCCAGGACTACGCGAGGCAACCCTATATATTTTGGCACTTCTTGATGAGCTCTATCGAATGTACTATATACCAACTTGTTACCCGATGAGGTAATTGACACCAAAAAAAATACCCACTTTTTTGCTCACTGTACAAAACGCTCCAGGTTACGCCCAGGCAACCCTGTACTTTAAGACGTACCTTTCTCATGTGCTACACCCTAGGTAGGTCGCATCTTGTTACTCGATGAGGTAGGGTTGCCAACGGTCCCCTCTTAATCTAATAGAGCACGATGCTAAAATCGTGTGATAGGACCGTGTGCCCACATGAAATGTTAATAAATAACATCATAAGAATATTAAATAATAACTACTTATTATTAAATATGTAAATACAGAGATAAATATTTAATACTGGTAGCGTTTTTGTGTGAGTTATAATAAAACAATGTTTGGTTAAATATTGTGAATGAATTGATTACATGACGACTGACAAATGAATGTAGGACATTGTACACACGGCGACAGATCAACCTACCCATAGTTGCACTCTATGTTCATGGACATAAGGTCGAACTATGGGTAGGTTGATCTGTCGCCGTGCGTACATCGAAGCAGGTGCTCAAAAACTGGTTATTTGTTCGCTCTGGTAAACAAGTTATGCCGGTGTGTTTGCCTGTTGCATTCTGCGTTATGTTTAAAATTCGCAAAAAGAAAGTACGACTTTAGGTGTGTATGCATCCGTCAGTATCTTAATCGAATGTGAAATGCTCTATTAACGTATTACACAGGGTGTTAAAAAACCCTGTTGGTGCCTTCAGATCATAAAACTGAACAACTTTCACTATAGAGCCAACATTGAAATCGTGAAAAAAAGTCAGCTGTTCCATACAAATCTGCAATCATAACTCGACCGAAATGTATTGTTTTAAATGTAAATAGCAACATTTTTTTCGCGATTTCGATATTGGTCCCATAGAGAAAGTTGTTCAGGTTGTTGGTCTCAAGCAACCCTTTAAGGCTGCAACAGGTTTTTTTTACACTCTGTAGACACGTAATGATTAATGACTTATGTATGTCAGGGGTTCCCAAACTATTTCAGTTCAAGGCGCACTTACAGGTAGGTATAGCATTTTGTCACGGCCGGCAGGCGCGCCCGACGCCCTTGACAAAACAATGTGTGAAATGAAATTACACTAATAAGGCATACAACATAAAACAACTTTTTCAAAAGATGAATCAGATACCTATAATAATCAATTGATAGAAAAATATGAAAATACAAAAGGTGTTTGTCAATGATATGATAATAAATAAGTTGGGCAACGTGTGAGCTTGCTGGAGGGCGATCGCGCTAATTTAAAACATCCAAGTTCAATCCTAATCCAATATCAGTTCTAATCACATTGCAATTGCAACCCAATTATATTTTATTATTATCTGTGGTTTTGGGCCTTGACAGGCTTGCTAAGCCTGTGCCACGTAGACCATCGCTGGTCCTTTGTGATCGCCCTTTTTATAGTTCCTTACCAATCCCCACTGCGGCCAGAAATCGCAGTAGATTCTTGATCGGGATAGTTTGTATCTCATCTGGTGTCAGCACCTGCCTACCCAGGTGAGTGCTGCGTTTGTACATCAGGGGACCACAATCACATAGGAGGTGCAGAGGAGTTTCCATCTCCTCCTTGCAAAATCTGCAGCCGGTCGTGTCACTTAAATTCAGTGTGTGCATGTGCTTATTTAATTTGCAGTGGCCTGTGAGTGACCTTGCTATTGTACAAATTTGGTCCTTGCTGAGGGCAAGGAGACCGTTCGCAAGTTTGCGATTGTAGCCTTTGATAAGTGCTTTTGAGTGGCCCATGCCTGGGGTGTTACACCAAAGCTTTATTGCCTCACCAAAGCTGGCCTTATTCAAAGAATCTCGCGTTAGACTATTGGGGATTCCGAGAAAGGGTTCGGGGCCTATGAAGTGGTTTTCAGTGCCTCTTCTAGCCAACTCGTCCGCCCTCTCGTTCCCTTCGATGTCTGAGTGTCCTGGCACCCATTGTAGCACAAGTTGATTGTTATTGCCTAAGGCATTCAGTTGTGATACGCAGTCCTGTACTAGCTTAGACCTTATGATCGGAGAGTCTATGGCTAGCAAGGCTGCTTGGCTATCAGAGTTGATTGTGATATATTGGTTGACGTAGCGCTTGCTTAAGTTAATTTCAGCGCAGGCTGTGATGGCGTAGACCTCCGCCTGGAATATGGAGGCGTAATTTCCAAGATTTTGGGTCTGTTGTAGTCTTGGGTTTTCGCCGTATATTCCGCTGCCAACGTCATTGCCTTTCTTGGATCCGTCTGTGAACCAGGTTAGGCAGTTGTCTTTGATGGATGTTTGGCCCTCAAGCCAGTCATCCCTCGAAGGAAATGTAACAGTATAGTTCTTGGTGAAGTTGTATACTGGCGTCATGGTGTCTGTGGTCATCTTTAGCACTGGGAGGCACGTGGCATCCTCCTGCAGGCTAATCAAACACCTCGACTGCCAGTTACGGTTCTTGTTTGGGTTAACTCTGAGTATGCAAGCCTTCGCTTCCCTTTGCGCAAAAATGTGCAGCGGTTGGAGGTTGAGTAATGCATTCAGAGCTAGCCCGGGGCTGGTGGACATAGCGCCTGTTATGATTAGGCACGCAGTCCTTTGAAGGCTATTGAGTTTGTCTATTGTGGTTTTTTGGAGGGTCTTTTTGTACCAGATAGCTGCAGCGTAGCATACGATTGGCCTAACTATGGCGGTAAAAAGCCAGAGGGCTATTTTAGGGGTTATTCCCCACCTAGTCCCTGCCACACGATAGCTGATGCCGAGCGAGGTCTTGGCCCTCTGAATGACGGTTTCAATATGCGTGTTCCAGTTGAGGCGTTGGTCAAAAGTTACGCCTAAGTACTTAACTGTTTTGGAGTAGGGTATAGTTTTGCCATTGAGACGGGGAACTTTTAACTTTTTGAGGTCCCGTTTGTTCGTAAATGGTACTATGATTGTTTTGTCTGCGTTTACAGACAAACTGTTTTCGTCACACCATCTTTGTATGATGTGAAGAGCTCTTTGCACAAGAGAGGACACTGTGTCTAGACACGGCCCTCTGGTGATTACTACAAGGTCGTCGGCATACCCTTGTGTGGGTAGTCTTTCCTCGGCCAGTAGATGCAAGAGTTGGTCAACCGCGACTGACCACAGGAGGGGGGAAAGTACTCCTCCTTGTGGACAGCCTCTAGTTGTTCTGACTGTATGGATGTGACCGTTCAGTGTTAGTTTTGCAGACCTGTTGCGGAGCATCGATTCTATCCAACCTATAGTGGTCCGATCTACCTCTTTGGCAGTTAGTCCACTAATTATGGTTCTTGTCGGGGTATTATCGAACGCTCCTTCAATGTCCAGGAATGCACAAAGGGCAATTTGCCTATCCTCGATAGATTTTTCGATCTTGTCGACTAGATCTATCAAGGCGGTTTCTGTTGATTTGCCCTTTTGGTAGGCGTGCTGATCTTTATGCAACGGGTGTGTCAATAAAGCACTTTCCCGTATGTTTAGATCTAGTACCTTTTCCATGGCTTTCAGCATGAAAGAGGTGAGACTAATAGGTCTATAGGACTTTGGTTGGGCATAGTCCTTTTTGCCTGTCTTTGGTATGAACTTTATTGTGACTTTAGTCCATGGCTCAGGTATAACGTTACATGCAAAGCTAGTTCTAAATATTTTTATTAGAATTGGAGTTAGGATTTCCGCGCCTTGTTGTAATAGGCCTGGGAATATTCCATCATCTCCAGCTGATTTAAAGGGCTTGAAGGTTTTTAGCGCCCATTTGACCTGATTAGGTCTGAAGATTTTTGACGCTCTTCGCCAGTCCTCTGAGTGAGGCCTATGTGGTGCATGAGCATCTTCGTTACCCTTTGTACTTGTGACAGTGCTTGGGTTGGTTTCACTGACGGAGCCAGGAAAATGGACTGCTGTGAGCAGTTCCAGGGTCTCCTTCTCGGAGCAAGTGAAATTACCATCAGGCTTTCTGAGAAGACCTAATTGGTTTTTTGGAGCTTTTGCGAGGATCCTGTGCAGTCTAGCTCCTTGAGGAGTTTGATTGATCTCCTCACAGAACTTCCGCCAGTTTTTCCTCTTGGCTATTTTGATTTCTCGTTTGTAAGTTGTTAGAACAGACCTGTAGGTGTCCCAACTACACCTATAGGATTTGGCTTTATTAAAGAGCCGACGAGATTCGATTCTAAGTTTTTCTAACTTACGATTCCACCAGGGAGTATTCCTTCGTTGCTTGGGTTCTTTCAGAGGGCAGCTTTTGTGGTAGGCGTCTAGGATGCCGTTTGTTAGAATAAGTACTGCCAGTTCTAAGCTATCAGGATCTTTTATTGTTTTAGGAAAGTCCTGTAGGTTCTCCTTTAGTAGGGTTCTAAATAGTTCCCAGGATGTCGCCTTCGGGTTCCTAAAGGTGTTAGTTTGGTATATCGGAGCGGTTATTAAATCAAAACGTATGTGTCTGTGATCAGACATGGATTCTTCCTCGCTGACATGCCAATTACTTACGCATTTGTAGATTTCCTCTGTTGCGAAAGTAACATCTAAAACCTCCTGTCTGTTAGCTGTTACAAAGGTGGGTTTACATCCTATGTTACAAATAAAGAGACGGTTGGTTAGAGTAAAGTCATGGAGTAACTCACCCCTTGGGTTGATGTCGGTGCTCCCCCAGTTGGTATGGTGGGCATTGGCGTCGCAACCGACCAGAAGCTCGGCATGTTGTAGGCGCGCGTACTCCCGCAGTTTGTCGAGTTCTGTTGTTGGGTCCGTCTCCTTACCGTGGAGGTAGGCTGAGCAGACTATAGTCCTCATTCCCTTCCATCCACGGAGGTTGACGAACGCAGCTACCAGGTCGTCCGTGCAAAATTCTGGAACTGGTAGAAATTCAATTAGTTTGTTGAAAATAATGCAGGCTCTTGGCTTAGTGCCATTAATGTTATACAGAACATTACCTGCGTTGTGTAGACCCAAGACTGTGTTGTTTTCCAGCCACGGTTCTTGTACGAGGGCCATTTCTAGGTCATCCCGGCGGAAGTTGTGTGTAAGCACGTGCGTCGCAGCTGTGGCGTGATGGAGATTGATTTGGATGACCTTTATTGCCCTCGTTGTGGTTTGCCTTTTTGGGGCATTAGTGTGCAGGGGGCGGTTTGGCTCGTCCCTCACCTCCGGGCCGTCCACGGCCTTTCGGTTGGGTCGGTCCCCTTTGCGTCCCTCTGCTGGAGTTACTGCCTCGGGAACCTCTCTGTGGCCTACCCCGCCAGGTCCCCCTGGACAGGGGAAAGCCCCCTCTAACTGGGGGGTTTACGTTGCCCGCCCCCCCTTGGGTCGGTGTTTGAGGAGGCTGATTTGGGGTAGGGTTTGAGGGTCCCTCCGTTTCAGCCTGTTTAAGGGGTTTTTCACCACCTTTCAGCCTGAACAAAATCTGTTTGATACCTAAGCTAGCCTTACACTCCATAGCGCGAAGGACCCCCGCTGAAAGGTCGTCGATAGATAGACCCAACTATAAGTCGCGTCACGAATCTCTAGCGCTGACCTTGATTGCGCTGATCGTATGTACACACGGCGACACATCAAGTTACCCATAACCAAAATAAGCTGGCCGCGCGACGTTATACATTACTATGCCGACGCGCGGTCAGCTTATTTTGGTTTTGTATAGCTTGATGTGTCGCAGTGTGTACAAGAAACTATGCACTATTTTCGTCTAAATACACTCATTCGAGCGCTAGAGGTTCGTGCCGCGAGGTATACTGACTGATCTACACTCGACAACAATGAAAACGGGTCACCAACATACCTTAATATCTCGGAAAATAAGAATGATAGCTTATTCAAATAAAAAGTATTTCATAGATTAGGGTGGATTAGGTACTTCTTAAATTAATTGATAACAAATGCGTCAATTCTATTGCAGACCAAAAATTGAAAATAACAATTTTTTGTAACAGATATAACATTTCCCCATATTTTAGTGCATGTGAGTGATAAAATTACCACATTAATAATAATATAATGTTGAATACAAAAAAATATATTTGCAAAAAATCATGTTTTTAGATTTTAGCATGTTTTATTGACATTACTTTATAGAAACCAGAAATTTTATTAATTTAAGTAGTAGTATTAAATTTTCTATAAAATACTTTTTATTTGCATAAGCTATCAATCTTAGTTTCCGAGATATTAAGGTTTATGTTGTTGGTGACTCGTGGTGACCTACGAATAAGAATGTATAGAAATGTGATTCAAGCTCAAAAAGTGACCCCAAAAAAACTACATGTTCCTTAAAAACTACACTATGCCGCCAAAACTCATACAAAATGTAATTTTTCAAAGGGTGCCAAAAATTAGGTTGCTTTTGTTTAGAGTTAGGTGACCCGTTTTCATTGTTGTCGAGTGTATTCAACTGTGTTAATTCCGTATCCGCGATCGCCCTTCTGATATCTATACACATTTTATCAAATCGCAGGAAAGATTTGATACTGCTACTCTCATTTCTTGCTGCACATGCATTTTTGACCGATATTTCCTCTTTATTACAGCTACAGCTTAAAATCCGGCATCGCTTAAATATTATGATGCTGCAAAGGAATGAGAATTCATATAACTCCAGCAAATAGGAACAAGCAAATTTTTCTGTAATTGTTGCAAGATAATTCAATGAGATTCTCTTCTTGCAAAGTAAATTCTGGTGGAGCAAATTTTTTCGACATTATCCTTGGTTTTTTTTTAGTTTGTTTATGGCTCACACTTTTGGGACCCCTGAGCTATATGAAAATCAAACCGGATGCATCTCAACATAGACCGAGATCCGACCGTAAAATTATGCACCTATTTCATAGGCGAACGAAATGTGATTCTAGTGCATGTTTATACAGGGGTTAATTCAACGCCCCGCCAAGTTGCCTAGACAAATCTTGCCGCAAGTACCTTTTCCATTAATTATTTTTGGTATAACTTTTAAACTTTTAAAATTGGAACTGTTACTGTCGTGATATTTTTTTATTCTGGTACATTTTTAAGGTCAAATTGGCTCTTCAATATTATACCTACCGAAAAAAAATCAATTATTAATTAGTCCCTGCCCTGCTCAAACCGTTAAATGACTGGGCTACGTTGTGGGTTTTAATAGTAGATTATGTACCAAGGGGATAAAGCAGTGTCTTTCATCACGGGCGCGATATTGAATCCCGAGCGTAACGAGGGATCCTAGGGTTAACTCCCGAGCGTAGCGAGGGAGTTTAGAGTTAACTCCCGAGCGAAGCGAGGGAGTTAAGACTAGAATCCTGAGTGAAGCGAGGGGTTCAAGCTCGCCCAAGATGAAAACACGTTTATCCCCGAGGACCATACTCTACTTTTCACACCCTCCGCGAGAAAATAAAAAGCAATACTGTTAGAAACCCAGGGGAGCGTGTAAATTCTCTATGGTTAGAAACCAATTCTTTTATTAGAGTTTATAACAAAGTATTAGAGTTCAATAGTATAGTATTTAGAAAACACTATTTTATTAAATTCAAAGTAGATATTTGAAACATTAGACCAGGAGAGCGATTTTTGAAACTCATTCGCTGAGTTCAGCAATTGAAAATGTCAAAATTACTATGGAGATATGCATCTTTCTACTGCTGATTTGACTTTCAAAAATCATACTTCAGGAGTGCCATTTTTGAAAGTCAAATCAGCAGCAGAAAGATGCGTATCTCCATAGTAATTTTGACATTTTCAACTGCTGAACTCAGCCAATGAGATTCAAAAATCGCACTCCAGTTGTGGAAAAAAAAATATATACGGTCGAATTGAGAAACCTCCTCCTTTTTTGAAGTCGGTTAAAAATGTAATATTTTTTTTACTTTGTTCGTAGCAATAGGTACAGAGATTTGCAGTATTCGCGCCTTTTTTTCTTTTTTTGTGTTCAATACTCGTGGTGGCCAGTTCGAATTTCGAATTAAGTTCTTTTTGGTGCCTGTCTCCATGATAAGTTTCCATACGAATTTTAAGTAAGGGTCGTAGTAACCATTACATAATATGTGGATGTGGTTCCATATTCAAATCTCATTATTGACCAGCGGGTTATAATGAAATTCAGTACAATATTATTGCCCGGCTAGTCCCAGGGCTATAATGACTTGCTTTAGGTTCGAGTTACATGACATATAATGTTCCATTTTCGAGCGGGTGGTGTGAAAAAGTATATATTACGAGCTTTTACCCGCGACTTCGTCCGCATAAATTATATACCAGATTTTAAGTCAGATGATAAGCTATCAAACAAAAAAAGTTTCATCAAAATCGGTTCTAAACAAACAAACAAACAAACATACAAACAAACAAACAAACAAACAGACAGACAAAAAATCCAAAAATTTGTGATTTGGAATCAGGGACAGGTAAAAACCATGTCGTAATTTTTTTTTGTAAATATCTTCAATGTACAGACACACTTCTGTTACAGTTGTATAATAGTTTAGATATTGTATATTCTGGTAAAGTAGATCGGCGTTCGAGAGATAAAACTTAAAGCAGCAGCAATAGAGAGCAAAATAGTTCATAAATTCAAGAAATCTCCTGAGATTTACTACGTTACTTCTAGCAGTTCAAGATTAACATCTAATGGACGGAGAAGATTTACAAGCTCTGCAAAATTGTGACCTATCTATAATAATCTTAAGCATTATTTTCAAAGAGTTTTATAAACTTATCTTTGGCGTGTTCTCAAAAGTGTAAACAGCTATTAATGCAATAAAATTTAAGCACAGGTAAACAAAAATATCTGCTTTTCCATACAAAACGGTAATCCTACTCGACCTGTATGTATGGACAACTGTTTTTTTTTAGATTTCTAGCTTTGTCCCATAGAGAAAGTTGTTCAGTCTGATGGTCTGATTGTCCCCTTAAAAAACCTTCAGCATTATTAAGAAGGACCCTGTATTATAATTATCTTTGATAGATTTTTCTTTTCAAAAAATATTTTTCTTTCAATATTGTGTGGTATTGTATTTTTTTACCGGTTGATTTGATCTTTACACGGGCTCATTAAAGTAAGTTTATTACTAGGTACTTATGAAATTAACAAAAAAAAAACACAACATCAAAAACACATGAATTATCATAATCATTATCACACTACGTAAGTTATTTTTAGATGTGACATTGAATTGAATGAATTGGAATCTTTTCATACCAGCTAAACTAAAGGGCCACATACATAGGGTACATTAATTTTATTGGCATAACATCGTCAAGGACAATTAAAAAGTATATTATATATTTAATAAGACATACACTGTTGGTTGAAAATAAATAAAACAAAAAGTTAAAAAAATCAGCATGCTTACATTTTAAATGTCTCGTTTTTATTTTATTTGTACCTATGTTATCATGAAAACTACTGAACCGATTTTCATGAAAAGGGTAAGAACAACAATGCCACAGACAGATAGACATAGGCGCCAAACTAATATCATAACCAATCTTTATGCGTCATAGGTTAAAAATTAGTTAAAAAATAAAGTAACAAGATAATTATTATAGTAATAATAACAACCTAAGAGAGTTTCTATTCTAGATATTTCTACCTTATCTTAAAGACAATAAAAAGATAAAATGAATCCAAATGGCACTAGAAATCATTTAAAGATGTTTATTTATCTTATCTCCAACTGCACCACGCTTGAAACTCTTGTATTGTCTCTCCTGTTATCATGCTGTTTGTCATTAATGGAGCTACAGGAGGTCCACTTCCATTCCAAGTAAGCAACTGTGTGAGTTATGTGTTACTAGCTTTGCTAAGATAATAATAATTAATCGAAATGTCAATGTTAGTTCACATTTTGATATTAATAAGTAAAAATATTTTTATATAATATAGGTACTATATTCACAGACCGGACCCTGCATACAAAAAATTTAAATTGAATTGAAAAATTTGACAAGATGACGTCAGCACATGCGAAACCAAAGAAATTGAACCTTGTGTCTTCTTCTTAGGTAACGAGTAACCAGTGCGAAGTAACCAGAGGGTGATAGAGGAGGTGAGGTAAAAAGTTTGTGGGATGAAGGGAGTGTCCGTACTGTATCTAGTAATAGATACTCTTTCTTATACTGTGCTATAGTGACTTCGAAAACACAATTATGTAAAGATATTTTATCAATAGTTTTAAAGAAAAATGACCAGTGCGCCTGTAAGCCAGGCCGTGGTATAGTTATTTGTATTCTACTTTGTATTTATATTTCAATAGGTACCTACTACAATCGGGCAAGTCTTTGTTTGTATATTTTGTACAAAAGAATGGTATATATAACTATTAAATAAATCAAAACCTAACCTAATATAAACACAATTTACAATATGTGGTCAGTCAATAAGTTTAAGTTCCTTTTTTAATGTCGCTATGTTTTTATTTATTTTTTGTAATAAACAGTTTTTTATCGTACAATAATCATGTCTGGCTCTTAAATCCGTGACACGTTTTAAATTTTATTAAGTTTTTAGTTTATTTTGACCTGAATATAATATTTTATGGAATGGAAAAAAACCGGTTGTTACACGATTTGACAAAGGTACCTAGGAGAAAAAGTTTAAAAACGTTAAAAATCTACCTAGCATTTAAAACCTCAGCTGTGTCAACTCAAAAATTCTACGAGATTTTGTGCGTGGCTTTCTGTACTTTATGTACAGTTGCGTATCATCGTATTATAGAGAGGCAATTGCTAAAGGTTATTTGTTTAACTATCCAAACAACGTCGCGTTGCCAATGTTAATGAGTACGACGCCCTCTCACGGCCGGCTGCGACTTGAACCTCACACCCTTTGTTGCCTTAAATTACACAAGCACCAAGCAAACTCGAGTAAATTGAAGTCAAAGTAAGATAAGTGTACTCTAGGGCCAGGGTGAATAAATCCATTTCGTAGATAATTGCGGTAGACAAGACAAGACATTTAATCGTTTGTTTGAAAGGCAACAGAAAACGTTATTTGTACATGTACAAAGTGTTACAAAAATACAAATAAACATTTAAGGCACTCCCTTAAATGTTTATTTGTATTTTTGTAACACCTTGTACATACAACAGTAACGTTTTCCGTTAAGACCATTATAATAACTTTATGGTTAAGACCATCAAACTGAACAACTTTACCTATGGGACCAATATCGAAATCGTGAAAAAAATAATCTGATGTTCTATCATCATCATTATCATAACAGCCGATAGACGTCCACTGCTAGACATAGGCCTCCCCCAAAATGGGGAGATTTGCCATAATCGCCATGATTCGTTTGCATGATACTAAACTACAGATCTGCTCGAGCTAAATGTATGCAACAACAGAGTTTTTTTTTGTGATTTCGATGTTGGTCCCATAGGAAAAGTTGTTCAGTTTGATGGTCTGAACAACCCCCTTAAAAGTTTGAAATGTTTATTTTTACTTCTGTAGATACATGTACAGTATTAATAGAGCTTCAAGTGGTTCCTGGGTCATGACCGCGTCCCGTGATCATTGAAGAAGATTGTACGTGTCGGTTCCAATTGACCAAATTTAGGGGGAGTGCGGGATGGTTGAACCACCTTTTGCTTAAACTCGCACCACTTTTTATTGCAAAGATGCAGTGATGTCACTTTAGTGGCATTAGATAACACAGTTATTTATAGTTATTTATATACTAAGATCTTTGTGAGTATAATATTTATTGGGCTAGACAATTTTTTACAAAAAATGAGATTTGGCTCAACCATCCCCAATGGGTGGGATGGTTGAACAGGGGGGTAGGGATGGTTGAACATACCCTTATATTTCTAGAAATTAAACAAGATAGCGTTCAAAATTAATTGTAATTATAATAAAATCTAATATTAATTAAATGGGAACAAGGGATTCGATCACTGACCGTCGCTGGGAACGCACGCACCATCTGCAACCGTCCCGTAAAACAAACGATTTTTTTTTTTTTCGGCTTTGTTTGAAAAGTCAACGCGTTTCTCCCTGCCTCTGTCGCGCCGGATTTAACCTAAACAAAGTTTTTCGTGAAGTTTCTCTGTTAATTAAACTAAGATAAATTCAAGCTACTAGACAAATAAATTATAATCATAAGTTTAATTCAGAAGTGAATTTGAAGTGAAAAATTTAACGAAAAGTGACCGCGTTTCCTGACCGCGTCAGTTTGTTAGATCCAAAGAAGTCTCTTGTTCCTGCTTCTGTGTCCATTAGCCCCAAGTTTAATGATAAATAAATTATAATCATAAGTTTAATTTAGAAGTGAATTTTAAGTGAAAATTCAACGAAAAGTGACCGCGTTTCCTGACCTCGTCGGGTTTGTTAGATCCAAACCGCTCTCTTGTTCCTGCTTATGTGTCTAAGTTTAATTTAAGTTAATAGACTAATAAAAGTGGAGATCTAAAACCTTCCGAGAGAGTTGCTGAGCTGCTCCGCGCAGACAACGCCAATGTCCAGAATCCGGTGAGATTTTTCCATTTTACAAGCCTTCTTTCATAATTTAGCTACAGCCGCCAATCCAGAGGTCCACAACTGACGACGGATTACTACCAAACCACTCGTATACCTAAGCTATGTCCGGTTAATGTGTTTCATATATCTTACTCTAATACCTTCTCTTATATATTTAGCCATAGCCGCCAACCCAGAGGTCTGCAACTGACGACGGATTACTACCAAACCACTCGTCCTATACCTAAGCTATGTCCGGTTAATGTGTTTCATATAATTATCTTACTCTAATACCTTCTGTTATATATTAAGCCATAGCCGGAAATCAAGAGACCACAACTGACGCAGGACTATTACCAAGCCACTCGTATACCTAAGCTATGTACTTTGTGTCCTATAAGCTATGTACTTTTAATTTGTCCCATACATCTTACTTAAATACCGAACATATATTTCCCTCCAAACATTAAGTGCAATTTATACCAATAGAGACCATTTCCAATAACAACAATAAACTGTACGATAATACCTAACATAGGTAGGTACTTTCTTCTAGACCTTATGTACAATTTATATCAATAAGGACTATTTCCAATAACTAAACTGTAAGTCTATAGGTAAATAGCAGAATCGGCTTTCTCCAAAATATCCCACGCTGCCTCCGCCAAGCTGGCAAACACGTGCGCCGTTTTTTTAAAACAAAAAATCAAAGAGAAAGAGCGGTAAACAGATAATAAAAAGAACAATAAATAGCTAAATAACGTTTGCGTTTCACTCGCAACATTAACAATAACTAGGCATTGTAATAAAACTAAAAACAAAAAAAACTGACAAAAGATCGAAACAAACAAAGGAAGAGCCGAAACAGTCGAATAAATAGCGAAGCCAGACATCTGGTCTGCCATAAAACCCACACTCGCCATAAAAATGGAGACAATAAGCATCCCAAAAGATGGAAACTGCCTCTATAGAGCACTCGCCGACCAAATTAACAATGTCTTAGGTGCAACATTCGATCACATAGCAATACGGAAAGATCTCGCAACCTACGTTTCTGAGAACCGCAACGATTTCAGAATCCACCATGCACTCTTGAACAACATAATCGACACAGAAACCAGTCTCGGAAATAATATTACGACCAATGAAAAAATTGAAATCTACGTAAATAAACAATTCATGGTGGGGTTCACCCCAGAAGGGTGGGGAAGACATAATCATTGCGGCCTCTGAATACTATTTACTTAATGTAACGGTACACGGACCTCACCAAAACCCACTAGTTTACAAACCATCCGGGGATCCAGTCCCGGGAACCATACATATCTACTTCCAAAACAACCACTACGATAGTATACTGCATCTGAGCAACCCTCAGACACCAAAATCAAGCCTCTTGAACCCAGTGCATGAAGAAACTGAGTGTTTCCCAAAATATAACGACTGCCTCAACCTAGCTGACAACAACACGTTGCCCAGTTTATCACTACCAACCAATACCTACAACTCGGTAGAACTAATGCCTACAACTATTAGCCCCATCGGAAACGGACAAATAATAGATTCAACAGGTCACCGTCTACTAAGAAGTTCACCACCCACACCCGCTCCCGAGCCTCAAGCATGTAAGTCACTACGTGTAGCAACCTGGAATGTAAGAGGATGTGCGTCCCTACTCGACCGAAATAAAATAGACCAGGAGCTGTCCAACCGCCAAATCACATTAGCATGTGTACAAGAAACACACCTGACTAGCGGAGACTACTCATCCGAAAATTATAATTGGATCCTCGGAGGCGGCAAACGGCCTAGAGAAAGGAGAGGCGTAGCTATACTTATTAACAAAGGCATATACTACGAACTAATTAAAATACATCACAAAGACACAAACATAATAGCGGCCCACATAAAATTAAAAATTTGCGGAAACGAAGAGCCTATTGAACTATTTCTTATCTCGACTCACGTACCGGCCGAAGCAACCACGTGCATGTCAAGAATTAGTAATATTATTCGTCAAACACCTAAACAAGCTTATCCTATCTTGCTAGGTGATTTCAACGCTCACTTAGGGCTACAAGACAGCAAAACTGTACCGTCGGGTTATCTCGGTAATAACCTACTACACCATAGGTCCAATTTTAATTGAAGTCTCTTAATTGATTTCGTCCAGCAACATAATATGAAAGTTAAAACTACCTGGGGCCGGCAATCATGTAAGGTAACTTGGGCAATAGGAACAAAGACTTCCCAAATTGACCATATAATAACTAGCAAAACTAGAGACTTCCAATTCGATTTTATTAAAGGAGAATGGGGCAAACTAATAAAATCGGATCACAAACTAGTCTGGGGTATTGTTAACACATCAAGTTTCTGGAACCATAAGCAAACTAGTAAAAGCAAGTCGGTTAACGGAAGAGTAAAACAAGCATTTAACTATAAACTATATAACTATGAAAACCTAAAAAACAAAGATATCCAAGAAAAATTTCAAAACTTAGTAAGAGGAAAACTCCGCCTAGCCCAATTGGAATCACCAAATGATGCTAACAAGACTCTAACTTGGAATAAACTTAACGATATCCTGAAAGAATCCACGCAACAACTACTATTAAAGCCCAGAGCCCGCTCCCGTGACACCAGACTAGCTCTAGCGCGACTACAAAAAGGACTATTCCAACAAAACCTCAACCGTAAAAGAAGCCCGTACCAACCTACGTAAAATTCAAGAACACGAAGAATCTGAAGAATGCAAACACTTTTTTAAGGGACTTAGTCAAAAACACAGAGCTACAAGAATGAAAATCACCTACAAATTTATTCGGAAACATAAGACGAAAACATTGAGAAACCAAAGCAAATATTTTATTCCAATGTCGAATTGGATTGCAGATCTAAAAAATAGCGAGGGGCCGCATCTGGAAAAACTACAGGAAACTCAAGAGTCGTTACCCGCGGAAGATACGGCCCCTGACACACTTACAATACTTCGTATTATAGGAAGAATGAAGAATGGTACAGTACCTGGCACAGATCAAATGGTCCCCGAGCTCTACAAGGCAGCCCCTGTGGAATTTGTTGTTCAACTAACAGAAATAATGAAAAAAGCATGGATACACAACATAATGCCCGACGACTGGCGCCTGACCAAACAAGTGCCAATCCCCAAAAAGACCTCACCTAAAGCCATAGGCGACTTTAGGAAGATCTCTATATGCAACGTAGGCTACAGAATCTACGCTAATTTCCTATTGGAAAAACTAGATGCTACAATAGAGCCGCTCGGTAGCTACCAAGCAGCATTTTTAAATAACAGATCGACAGACGATCACATTTTCACCCTCCGCAAAGTACTGGATGTTAATTGGCGGGCAGGTAACCGTATCTTTGTTGCGGCGCTTGACATCGAAAAAGCCTTTGACACAGTAGACCTTTGTTCTCTGCGGGATATTATTGAGTACCGAACCAACACTGTACTAACAAATAGGATAGTGGAGGCCTGTATGAACGAAAAAACTTTCATATCATGGTGTGGCCAGAATTCGGAAATCATAAATAAAGGTAAAGGTGTCAAACAAGGTTGCCCTCTCTCTCCACGGCTATTTACAATCTTAATGGATGACGTACTTCGTACACTGGAGGACGAGAACCAGTCTGTCCACCTTAACCAGGACAGTAAAATAACAATGCCTATGATTTTATCGTTTGCAGACGACTTAATTGTTTTAGGAGATAACAGCGCTACTCTAGACCGTATTGTTACAGAACTAAAAGACCTTCTTCAGACAGTAGGCTTAGTAATAAATGAAACAAAAACAAAGTTAATAATTAGAGACCCCCTAGGCACTCAAAACACAATCCAGACTCAGCTACGCCTAGGAGGCGTGCTGATAAAACCGGTCCAGGAGCTAAAATACCTTGGTACGACTATCACAGCTTCTCACAACAGAAGAGCAGCAATAAAAACAAGATGTCAACAAGCTGTGAAAAATTCCAAAATGCTGACTCGGTTCATACAGGACAATAACATCGAGTGGAAAATCGCCAGGCTCATATATAAAATGGTTATCTCTCCAACTATGACCTACGGTCTTAACGCTACGGCCCTAACAAAAGCAAATAGATCGCGGCTGAGGCGGTACGAACGGTACATACTTAAAGACATGTTGCAGGCAGCAAAGGACACCCCAAAGAAAAAAATATGGGAAATTCTTGACGGGAAAACTATCTCCAAAATAGCTAAAGTCCGTAGAATATCCTTCTATGGCCACATTTTACGACGCGAAAAACCACACTTGCTCCACGCTGCCCTCAATTACAGGGAGAAAAAACGAAAAGTAGGCCGTCCCATTTTCACCTGGGAAACTCCCTTCAACATGACATTTACAATTACACGCACAAAAACAAGAGATACTGGAAATCGATTGCAACCAACAGAGGACTTATCAAGAAAAACGCAGAAAAAATATACAAGTCCCCGGAAACTGACACCGAAACTGAAGACGAAGAAGACAATATACAACAACCCAGCGAACAGCCAGGACAGGCACTGCGCGCCACCATCGGATAGAAGATTAAACAACCATTAGCAGTCACTATCCTTCCCCCTCTAGTTTATTACACACCAAGTATAGTATCTATCTTCCACATACTGGCTTTACGATGACCTGTTTTGGGCTGGTTGCAACCTCCTTTCTCTCCTCATCCTGACTGCGAAAGCCCCACACTCCTGTCCTATCTACGTGGCTCACTGGTGCCTCGGGCAGAAGATAGATATCTATATCGAGGACGCAAGTGCAGCATCAGCTCGGAGGAGCAGCTCGTGTGAACATAATGATTGCGATGTAAACGATTAAAACGCGAATAGAGGTAAAGTTCCAAGCCTAACTATAAGCTTGATTGCATGCATCGCAATATTCTGAGCTCGCGAGCCTCTCTAGCGAGTAGCTGTGGCGCTGGCCCCCTCATATTGCTGTCGTCTTTGCGTCCTTGCAGCAGAATTGCTGGCTGGTGAGCCAGCTGAACGGAACGGAACGGAATATTAATTAAATGGGAACAATCTAAAGTTGTTAAGATTGAAAATGGAACAAAAAATAACGGCACGTGAACATTGCACACTTTGACTTCATGTTTTCTTGATTAGTATGAAGAAAATTACTAAAAAAGAAAACATTTTAATGTCTAATTTAGCATTATAAACACTATTCTTTAATAAAATGAGCACATTAAGATAACTTTAATAAAAGAAACAATTTTTTAAACTAAAACATGGCAAAAAAACAAAAAGCTGGTATATGGCCTTAGAAGTTTCGGAAGTCTGAATCTACAAATTTCTTATTTTTTATTTCCTTTCTTGGGGCTAAAGCCTTTATTCTACTTAATTTTGGATTTGAACGGCATTTGAAGCTGCAAGATAAATAAAATCGAGGAAAAATATTATTATTGACTATGGTCATCCATGGGTGGCTCAACCCGTTCCAACCTTTGTTTAGATTTCCGAAAAACTCTTAATCACAGGTTAAATAGGCTTTGCATTTAACAAACTACACTAGTTTGACAATATAACAATAGTTCAATATAATACGTATCTTTTAATATAACGCAGAAACGAACAAATAAACCAAATAATTTTTTTTCACTTTTTAGTATCAAAAACACATAAACTCAGCTCGAAGTCAAACTACTCTGCCGGCAGCCTGGATGGTGCTTGTGGTGGTAGATGTGGTTCGCGGGCATGGAATGACCCATGAACTAAATCGATAGCACGAAATTTTCAATCGAAAAATTGTGGTGGCTCATCCATCCCACCTGTTCAAGCATCCCGGTTTACCCCTACTATTATTTCATTGTTAACATGTAAGATAGTAAAGGGTCCTTGGGGATGATCAGACCTTCAAACTAAACAACTTTTTCTATGGAACCTATATCGATAGTTAGTAGGTATAGAAGTTGTTCAGTTTCATGGACTGCTCTTAAAAAACCGTCAGCATATTACGTTGGACCGTGTATACAGGGTGTAACAAAACACCCTAGTAATACTTAAGGGGGTGCTTCAGACCATCAATCTGAACAACTTTCACTATGGAGCCAACGTCGAGAAAAAATAAAAAAAATCTGCCTTCCCATACATTTTGAGTCGAGACGGTACTGCAGTTTTGTATGAAAGAGCAGATTTTTTTTTCGCGATTTTGATGTTCTTCTGTTTTGTTACACCCTGTACATATACTGTCTACGTTCTTTATTGCTAATAAAATGCATTTATTGTTCAATACTTACTGCTTTCAATTTCGAGTCAAGGACTACTTGTTTTGTAGGTGCTTGTTTTTCCTACTTTTTCTTCCAAAATAGACTACAGTAAACCCCCACTCGTTCCCTGGTTTTCATTGTCTAGTCATGTGTGATTACTGCTGGTGGTGAGTAAGTGGCGTCATTGGTGTGGCGGGCGACTTGTCCTGTGAGTGGTGTTTGTAACGCCTGCTAAATATTATTGGCAACGAACTATTCGATGCGTAGATTGCACAAATATACGTATTAATACAAATTAATATTTGTCTCGGATAGTGTCAGTATGTCACGCATCAGGAGTGCGATTTTTGAATCTCATTCGCCGAGTTCAGCAGTTGAAAATATCAAAATTACTGTGGAGATATGCATCTTTCTCCTGCTGATTTGACTTTCAAAAATCATACTTCAGGAGTGCGATTTATGAAAGTCAAATCAGCAGTAGAAAGATGCGTATCTCCACAGTAATTTTGACATTTTCAATTGCTGAACTCAGCGAAAGAGATTCAAAAATCGCACTCCTGATAGGATTGTCCAGTCCCAATCGAAGTACAAGAATCTCTAAAGATAATATAGCATAAGATGCACTGATCATTGCAGTTCAAGCTTTTGAAAATGTACAAACTTTGATTTGCAACATGGGTTTTAAACTATTCGACGCTGAAAATAGAATAACAGAATTTCGCAGAGAGTGAATTGAATACCAACAAAATTCGAACGATTCCGAAGCTTGCGAACTCCAGAGTGAACAGCTATGCTATTCTATAATGTACAAACTGGAAACTCGAACGTGAATTTGAAAGTGAGATGTCAAACTTGCCCGTTGATTTGACAACTCCAAGAACATTGTTTATTGGACACCAATTGAACACACAGGCATTTGATACAAAGACTACAGTTTAATATTTGATATCTGACTTTCGAGTGACGTTCAAGTATCCAGTTTGTGTTTTAAAGAATAGGCAGTACCTACACCAAAAGTAACTATTTAGGTACAAAGTTCTTGACCTACACAGAACAGAAGCACAGATTATTTAATAGCTATTTAATAGATACGAAACGAAAACTAAAATGCACCTTATGTCAATGAGCGACAGCCTGCATCTCAGAAGATACAAAAGTGTAATTCACTAAGCGTCACATCACTGTCAAAAACATCGACGAGCTCACAAAAATGTAACATCCTTCTTGCATCCTTCAGATCGTCTGAGTTTTTATATGCGTTTGACACATGACATGGACAATGGGCAAAAATGTCTGCCCATGGTCCACCAGGTAAACTAAATTGGGTGGACCACGGGCACAGAATAGGTAATAGTATATAGTTCTACATACAGAACGGCCACTCCCCGCCCCCCTCTGACTTCAGATACCTCACCTCCCCTCACACTCTCTGTGGTAACTTGAGGGAAGCCGAGCAAGGGAATGCAGTCAGGCGCGCGCACTCATTGGATTTGACTACATAAAATATATTAAATTTTTCTCCACACAGTAAAAATAAACGTTGGAAAATAACGCTTAATTCACATTTTCTGTGATTCTTTAGCTTAAAAACTATTTTTAATAACAGAATGAACTATTAAAAGAAACGAAATGTATAATGTAGTTCATACGATGCGTGTTAAGTCAACCCTACACATATGTCATGCACAATTTTTGCAAAGTGCGCATGTGCAAACGTCATCATGTCAAATCTAAAACGTTGTTTGAAGTGCCGGACCTGTGCCACGGGAAAGCACTGACATAACCATAGTGAATACCGAATTGTCAGCTCGCCGATGTTTCAACGACGAGTTTAAGGTTCTGACGCTGTTTGCGAGTGAATTGCATTGCTGGCTGTCAGAGGTAATTATATTTCCATTGCCAATTACCACAATCATGACCGAATGATACACAAACTTCATACTGTTCAGGAGTGCGGTTTTTGAATTTCATTCGCTGAGTTCAGCAGTTGAAAATGTCAAAATTACTATGGAGATACGCATCTTTCTTCTGCTGATTTGACATACAAAAATCATACTTCAGGAGTGCGATTTTTGAAAGTCAAATCATGAGATTAAAAAATCGCACTCCAGGTGATTTTTCTACTGCTGATTTCAACGTGCAACTTTCAATAATCGTACTACAGTTAAATAACCTAAATGAAGTGCAGTCGTCACTCGTCAGTCAGAGGCAGACCAATTCTACATAAACCGGAGTAACAAGCTGATATTATGACGCGTGTGTACTCGTATCCTCGTGTAGTGATGTGTGATGTGTCACAGTGACCGTGCCTATGCATTTTGTAAAAACTTTATAAAATATGTCCGTTGATAAGCCATGCATTGTGGAGCTGACCAAAGCTACGTTTCGCTGGTGAATAATTTTCCGGCTCTTACCTGTGTAACCGACCACCTAATTAATCGAATGTTCAATAAACCACGCTCATATTTACCTATAGAACAGTCGTTTTACCTAGATCATCGTGTAAGGGTAAACAGTGTACGCATGATAATGAAAAACTTTCCCAAAGAAACCTAAAAGAAATTTTTTGCACTTTCCGTACTAAATGCAATCAATAATTTGATCGAACGTATGTACGAAAATTTTTTTTTTTTGCAAATGTCTCTTATGTTCCTTTGGGAAAGTTGTTCAGTATCATAAGACTATCACCCATTAAAGTAATGCAACCGTAAATAACTAAAGGTATAAACATGGCATTTCATGGCATGACAATTTTGTCGGAGAAATAAGCAAGCAACTTTGCTAAAAAGGCATACCTATAGATATTGTTTATTCTATTCTAAACTCACTTGTTAAGGTCAACACACACGGCCGCTATAATATGTTGCTGTACTCTTCTAACGCACGCAAATTGATATCGGTTCCTCTCACTCACACGTAGGAAAGAGACGCGCTTATGTAATTTGGCGTGCGTAAGAAGAGTACAGCAACATATTATAGCGCGTGTCTGTGACGACCGTTAACGGTCGTCACAGACACGCGCTATAATATGTTGCTGTACTCTTCTTACGCACGCCAAATTACATAAGCGCGTCTCTTTCCTACGTGTGAGTGAGAGGAACCGATATCAATTTGCGTGCGTTAGAAGAGTACAGCAACATATTATAGCGGCCGTGTGTGTTGACCTTCAAGGTCGTAACAGACGGACGCTATAAAGGTCGTAACAGACGGACGCTATAATATACAGCGCAGTATAGCGCTATACTGCGCTCTAGAGTACGTTAAAGCGCAGTATAGCGCTATACTGCGCTATAGAGCGCAGTATAGCGCGATACCGCCGAGGTTGAACTCTTCTAACACACGAAACATTACATGGGCACGTCTCATTCTTGTGTGAGTGAGAGGAGGCTATTGCCATCTGAAAGATACCGGGCAGTATAGCGCAGTATAGCGCTATACTGCGCTATACTGCTTGTTATATTACGTCGCATAGATACAGGTTGTTCTACAACCGTCCTGATTTATTTAATTAATCAACTTATTTATTGAATAGGCGGACTAATATTACTTAACAGTTTATTATTATAATTTTAAACAACAAAGGTTTACATGAGTTATTAGTGTCTCAACAAACAAATGAAGCAAAAAAAATCGGCTGTCTCATACATTTGAGTCTAGGAGGCTTTGCAGTTTAGTATGGAACAGCCGATGTTTTCTTTGCGATTGCAGGTTTGATCCCAAAATAAAAGTTGTTCAGTTTGATGGTCTGAACCACCCCTTAAAGTTTCGGAACGGTAAAAAAATCTTCCGGTATATTTTTAAAATTTTTGTCTTTATTGGGAAATCAAATCAAACAACTAAGTAGGGTCTTTTTGATTGTAAATTTTTAAGATAGGTAGACCTTTCACTCGAACCAGTTTTGGCGCGGGTACCTTCGCGTTCATTGGCGGCATACGTTCAGATAAAAGGAATCAAACCTCCTGATTTGATTTTCATCCCAACCCATGAACCCATACATAACGCATTTAAGTGAACAGCCTGTATAAATTTAACGCGCAAGCTAGCTACCGCACTCACGCACACAGACACAAACGGCAAAATTATCGATCTTGATACTTGTAATTTTTTTTGTAAGTATTTTGTTTGGCAAAGTAAATTGTTTATTATTTGCTACCTTTGTATTGGTACATAGTACACGTTATACAATTAACCAATGTTTACTATGGAACCAAAATAGTGAAAGTTGTTCAGTTTGATGGTCTGAAGTACTTACTCTGTTTGAAAAATGTACTGACATGTGACGATGTACAATACAAATGTACTGATGTACGACAAATGTACTGACTGTGATGATGTGACATTTAAATTTACACCATGCATTATATTGGTCCAGTTGTTTTCGCGTGACGCTCGAGCACAAACAACAGACTTAAGGGGCTATGTGAAAAAAATTTGATTCTTCAAAGCTTCATATATCATGAAGTACTAACAGTAGGAGTATGATTTTCGGACGTGTGTAAATTGAACATATAATTGAAGTTTTGATTAGAGCCAAAACACGATTAAGACACATTTTCTCGATAGAAAAACAAGCCAAAGTAGCCTCCGTTTTTATCTATAAACGCTTGGAACTGCTAAACAGTGAATAATAGAAACACGAGACTTTATTTAAAAGAAAGAGATTGATATTTTCTAAATTTTGATTAGAGCAGAATTGAAATAACATAAATAGTACAATCACAATTAAATAAAGTTTGGTTTGGCCCTCGATTCGTTTCAGGCGCGCGCGGCGCCCCATCTCTTTTTCTCGCATCAGGCCGTAATATAAGCTATCCCAAGCCTGTTTCGCTTAAATTATTTTTCGACATAGGCCCTTAAATAAAATCATTGATTTACGAATTAAAATAAGATCAATTATGTTTTAAATGTTTATTTAAGTTAAATTTTAATATCTATCTAAAATGATAAATAGACTACGTTGCTAAACAAAGTACTTGCTTTTGCTCTAGATTTTTTTTTTTTAATAGTATCAAGAAGTGGTCTTCCATATGGTGGAGTTGACTCTACGGTGGCGGGTGTGCGTGCGGCGTGGCCGAGCCCCTTGTGCTCGCCGCCGGGCTCGCCAACATTGTAGTACTAGTGATGTGCCGAGACGACTATTTTAGTAATCGGATATTAATATTAATTTATTCGATAAAAATTTTCTTATTTCTTTGGTAGGTACTCATTGAAATTAGAATCAAATTGGTACCTAGTACTCGAGTCACGAACTCGATTTGGTACCTACTCGTATTCGAGTCCATTCTGAGCAACCATCAAATTGAGCAACTTTCTCTATGGAGCCAACAAAGAAATCGCGAAAAACAGCAAATGTCATTCATAGAAAATGCCAATACCTAATCGAACAAAATATAGGATTATTTTTTTCGCGATTTCAAAGTTAGTACCATAGTAAAAGTTGTACAGTTTAATGGTCTGAAGCACCCCATAAATGATGTAGGTAACCCATTTAACCATACAGCCACTCTTACTTAATATAGTCGTTTTTCGGCAAGAGATGAGAAATTAAAGAGGTATTTTATGTAGGTAAGTGCTAACTGTAAGTACTCGAATCAGAGTATTGTGAATCCGAATACTATATTTCACATTTTCGAGTGAGAGAGTACTTAGGTATGGTATAAGGTATTCGAATCCGCACTCGAGTCCAACCTGTATCGGCACATCACTAGGGCGTAGTAGGCTAGTCAGTTCATTGAATAGATTGTGAGCATCAAGACGGCGGTATCCCGTCTTCGATTCAAAATGTATTTCTTTTATCAGTAACATAGTATGTTAGGTAGTTCAGGTACCAGTGTTGGGCAAAAAATAATTAACTAATAATTAATTTATTAGAATTTTTTTTTCTAATTTACCTTTCTTAAGATGATGACTTATTAGCTTTTATTAGCTTTTATTTTTCTTAATTGAAGTTTATTAAGTTTATTAGAATTAATAAACTTCAATTAACTTTCGGTATGTCAATTTGGTCTTTATTTGATATGTCTGACATAGAAAATATTGTTATTGATTAAATTAAATTCAACAGTATTTATTTGTCTCATCAATTATTGAGACAATTATCTCGACATGGTTTTCGATTTAGCCCTCCAAAAAAAACATGACACACCGAATTGTTGAAAAGTAGTTGTATTAATAATTACAATTGTAATTTTGGTTAATTGCAATTACTTAATAACTTCTTTTGGTTATGATTATAATGTATATAATTATGTTGAAAGTGAAGAATGATTGCGTTAGCCATTTGATGTTTGGTGGTGGGTCTTGGGTTGTATGTGGAGTATATTTGTCAATGTGGTGGGTGTAGGGTGGATGTTTGGTACCTAATGGATTTTGGTAACAATCTGTCCAAAAACTGTAAAGTTCAAAATGGCGGCTGATTTTCTCAAATCTGACATCGGATTCAATCCACGCGGACCTACAGACGGTGGACACTTGGACACCTACCCCACTCCAGGTTTCCGCATCAGTATGTATTATCTGTGACCCTTGTAAATGTAATTGTGTAAATTTAATTACTAAATTAATGTAATTGAATCAACAATTAATTCAGTAATTCCAATTACGTAATTTAATTGAATTACGCCCAACACTAGCAGACGGATTTTAAGGGGTTGATTGGACTATCGAACTGACAAACTTTATGCGAGACCAAAATCGAAAATATAAAAATAAACTGTTATTCCATACAAAACTGCTGTTCTACCTACTCGACCTAAATGTATGAGACAGGTGCCCACCGTTATACCAAATTTTCAATCGATGATTTTGATCCTGCCATCTTGATGCACACGCGTTATAGCGCTATACTGCGCGGTATAGCGCTATACTGCGCGGTATAGCGCAGTACTGCGCTTTACCGCGCTATACCGTACTCTATAGCGCAGTATAGCGCTATACTGCGCTGTACTGCGCTGTATATTATAGCGTCCGTCTGTTACGACCTTCAAGGTCAACACACACGGCCGCTATAATATGTTGCTGTACTCTTCTAACGCACGCAAATTGATATCGGTTCCTCTCACTCACACGTAGGAAAGAGACGCGCTTATGTAATTTGGCGTGCGTAAGAAGAGTACAGTAACATATTATAGCGCGTGTCTGTGACGACCGTCAAGGTCGTAACAGACGGACGCTATAATATACAGCGCAGTACAGCGCAGTATAGCGCTATACTGCGCTATAGAGTACGGTATAGCGCGGTAAAGCGCAGTACTGCGCTATACCGCGCAGTATAGCGCTATAACGCGTGTGCATCAAGATGGCAGGATCAAAATCATCGATTGAAAATTTGGTATAACGGTGGGCACCTGTCTCATACATTTAGGTCGAGTAGGTAGAACAACAGTTTATTTTTGTAATTTCGATTTTGGTCTCGCATAAAGTTTGTCAGTTCGATGGTCCAATCAACCCCTTAAAATCCGTCTGCTAGTGTTGGGCGTAATTCATTTAAATTACGTAATTGGAATTACCCAATTAATTGTTAATTCAATTACATTAATTTAGTAATTAAATTTACAGAATTACTTTTACAAGGGTCACAGATAATACATACTGACGCGGAAACCTGGAGTGGGGTAGGTGTCCAAGTGTCCACCGTCTGTAGGTCCGCGTGGATTGAATCCGATGTCAGATTTGAGAAAACCACCCACCATTTTGAACTTTACAGTTTTTGGACAGATTGTTACCAAAATCCATTAGGTACCAAACATCCACCCTACACCCACCACATTGACAAATATACTCCACATACAACCCAGCATCCACCACCAAACATCAAATGGCTAACGCAATCATTCTTCACTTTCAACCAACATAATTATATACATTATAATCATAACCAAAAAAAGTTATTGAGTAATTGAAATTAACAAAAATTACAATTGTAATTATTAATACAATTACTTTTCAACAATTCGGTGTGTCATGTTTTTTTTGGAGGGCTAAATCGAAAACCATTTCGAGATAATTGTCTCAATAATTGATAAGAGACAAATAAATACTGTTCAATTTAATTTAATTAATAACAATATTTTCTATGTCAGACATATAAAATAAAGACCAAATTGACATACCGAATGTTAATTGATGTTTATTAATTCTAATCAACTTAATAAACTTCAATTAAGAAAAATAAAAGCTAATAAGTCATCATCTTAAGAAAGGTAAATTAGAAAAAAAAGTCTAATAAATTAATTATTAGTTAATTATATTTTGCCCAACACTGGTACCTGAACTTTACTGATAAAAGAAATAAATTTTGAATCGAAGACTATCCCGCCGCCTTGATGCTCACAATCTATTCAATGAACTGACTAGGCTACTACGCCCTAGTGATGTGCCGTTACAGGTTGGACTCGAGTGCGGATTCGAATACCTTATACCATACCTAAGTACTCGCTCACTCGAAAATGCGAAATATAGTATTCGGATACACAATACTCCGATTCGTTCTTACAGTTAGCACTTACCTACATAAAATACCTCTTTAATTTCTCATCTCTTGTCGAAAAACGACTATATTAAGTAAGAGTGGCTGTATGGTTAAATGGGTTACCTACATCATTTATGGGGTGCTTCAGACCATAAAACTGTACAACTTTTACTATGGTACTAACTTTGAAATCGCGAAAAAAATAATCCTACATTTTGTTCGAGTAGCTATTGGCATTTTCTATGAATGACATTTGCTGTTTTTCGCGATTTCTTTGTTGGCTCCATAGAGAAAGTTGCTCAATTTGATGGTTGCTCAGAATGGACTCGAATACGAGTAGGTACCAAATCAATTCGAGTTCGTGACTCGAGTACTAGGTACCAATTTGATTCTTCTTTCAATGAGTACCTAACAAAGAAATAAGAAAATTTTTATCGAATAAATTAATATTAATATCCGATTACTAAAATAGTCGTCTCGGCACATCACTAGTACTACAATGTCGGCGAGTACAAGGGGCTCGGCCACGCCGCACGCACACACGCCACCGTAGCAACCGTAGAGTCAACTCCACATGGAAGACCACTTCTTCATACTTTTAAAAAAAAAATCTAGAGCAAAAGCAAGTACTTTGTTTAGCAACGTAGTTTATTTATCATTTTAGATAGGTATTAAAATTTAACTTAAATAAACATTTAAAACATAATTGATCTTATTTTAATTCGTAAATCAATGATTTTATTTAAGTCTGTTGTTTGTGCTCGAGCGTTACGCGAAAACAACTGGACCAATATTATGCAGGGTGTAAATTTAAATGATTTACATTTGTCAAACCGAGTACTTTAGACCATCAAACTGAACAACTTTCACTCTTTTGGTTCCATAGTGAACATTGGTTAATTGTATAACGTGTACTCTGTACCAATACAAAGGTAGCAAATAATAAACAATTTACTTTGCCAAACAAAATACTTACAAAAAAAATTACAAGTATCAAGATCGACCGATCGATCGGTATCAATTTTGCCGTTTGTGTCTGTGTGCGTGAGTTATACAGGCTGTTCACTTAAATGCGTTATTTGGGTTCATGGTTTGGGATGAAAATCAAACCACTTTTATCTGATCGTATGCCGCCAATGAACGCGAAGGTACCCGCCGCCAAAACTGGTTCGAGTGAAAGGTCTACCTATCTTAAAAATTTACAATGAAAAAGGAGACCCTACTTAGTTGTTTGATTTGATTTCCCAATAAAGACAAAAATTTGAAAAATATACCGGAAGATTTTTTTACCGTTCCGCAACTTTAAGGGGTGGTTCAGATCATCAAACTGAACAACTTTTATTTTGGGATCAAACCTGCAATCGCAAAGAAAAAATCGGCTGTTCCATACTAAACTGCAAAGCCTCCTTGACTCAAATGTATGAGACAGCCGATTTTTTTTTGCTTCATTTGGTTGTTGAGACACTAATAACTCATATAAACCTTTGTTGCTTAAAATTATAATAATAAACTGTTAAGTAATATTAGTCCGCCTATTCAATAAATAAGTTGATTAATTAAATAAATCAGGACGGTTGTAGAACATCCTGTATCTATGCGACGTAATATAACAAGCAGTATAGCGCAGTATAGCGCTATACTGCGCTATACTGCCAGGTATCTTTCAGATGGCAATAGCCTCCTCTCACTCACACAAGAATGAGACGTGCCCATGTAATGTTTCGTGTGTTAGAAGAGTTCAACCTCGGCGGTATCGCGCTATACTGCGCTCTATAGCGCAGTATAGCGCTATACTGCGCTATAACGTACTCTAGAGCGCAGTATAGCGCTATACTGCGCTGTATATTATAGCGTCCGTCTGTTACGACCTTAATATACAGCGCAGTATAGCGCTATACTGCGCTCTAGAGTACGTTATAGCGCAGTATAGCGCTATACTGCGCTATAGAGCGCAGTATAGCGCGATACCGCCGAGGTTGAACTCTTCTAACACACGAAACATTACATGAGCACGTCTCATTCTTGTGTGAGTGAGAGGAGGCTATTGCCATCTGAAAGATACCGGGCAGTATAGCGCAGTATAGCGCTATACTGCACTATACTGCTTGTTATATTACGTTGCATAGATACAGGATGTTCTACAACCGTCCTGATTTATTTAATTAATCAACTTATTTATTGAATAGGCGGACTAATATTACTTACCAGTTTTTATTATAATTTTAAACAACAAAGGTTTATATGAGTTAATAGTGTCTCACCAACCAAATGAAACAAAAAAAATCGGCTGTCTCATACATTTGAGTCTAGGAGGCTTTGCAGTTTAGTATGGAACAGCCGATTGTTTCTTTGCGATTGCAGGTTTGATCCCAAAATAAAAGTTGTTCAGTTTGATGGTCTGAACCACCCCTTAAAGTTTCGGAACGGTAAAAAAAAAATCATCCGGTAATTTTTTTAATTCTTGTCTTTATTGGGAAATCAAATCAAACAACTAAGTAGGAGGGTCTACTTTTTCATTGTAAATTTTTAAGATAGGTAGACCTTTCACTCGAACCAGTTTTGTCGCGGGTACCTTCGCGATCATTGGCGGCATACGATTAGATAAAAGGAATCAAACCTCCTGGTTTGATTTTCATCCCACCCCATGAACCCATATTTTAACGCATTTAAGTGAACAGCCTGTAAAAATTTGTATTCCTATACGCGCAAGCTAGCTACCGTACTCACGCACACAGACACAAACGGCAAAATTATCGATCTTGATACTTATAATTTTTTTTGTAAGTATTTTGTTTGGCAAAGTAAATTGTTTATTATTTGCTACCTTTGTATTGGTACACTGTACACGTTATACAATTAACCAATGTTCACTATGGAACCAAAATAGTGAAAGTTGTTCAGTTTGATGGTCTGAAGTACTCTGTTTGAAAACTGTAAATCATTTAAATTTACACCCTACATAATATTGGTCCAGTTGTTTTCGCGTGACGCTCGAGCACAAACAACAGACTTAAATAAAATCATTGATTTACGAATTAAAATAAGATCAATTATGTTTTAAATGTTTATTTAAGTTAAATTTTAATACCTATCCAAAATGATAAATAAACTATGTTGCTAAACAAAGTACTTGCTTTTGCTCTGGAATTTTTTTTTTAAAGTATCAATAAGTGGTCTTCCATATGTGGAGTTGACTCTACGGTGGCGTGTGTGCGTGCGGCGTGGCCGAGCCGCTTGTGCTTGCCGCCTGGCTCGCCGACATTATAGTACTAGTGATGTGCCGAGACGACTATTTTAGTAATCGGATATTAATATTAATTTATTCGATAAAAATTTTCTTATTTCTTTGGTAGGTACTCATTGAAAGAAGAATCATATTGGTACCTAGTACTCGAGTCACGAACTCGAATTGATTTGGTACCTACTCGTATTCGAGTCCATTCTGAGCAACCATCAAATTGAGCAACTTTCTCTATGGAGCCAACAAAGAAATCGCGAAAAACAGCAAATGTCATTCATAGAAAATGCCAATAGCTACTCGAACAAAATGTAGGATTATTTTTTTCGCGATTTCAAAGTTAGTACCGTAGTAAAAGTTGTACAGTTTTATGGTCTGAAGCACCCCATAAATGATGTAGGTAACCCATTTAACCATACAGTCACTCTTACTTAATATAGTCGTTTTTCGACAAGAGATGAGAAATTAAAGAGGTATTTTATGTAGGTAAACAAATGCTAACTGTAAGCACTCGAATCAGAGTATTGTGAATCCGAATACTATGTTTCGCATTTTCGAGTGAGTGAGTACTTAGGTATGGTATAAGGTATTCGAATCCGCACTCGAGTCCAACCTGTATCGGCACATTACTAGGGCGTAGTAGGCTAGTCAGTTCATTGAATAGATTGTGAGCATCAAGACGGCGGGATAGTCTTCGATTCAAAATGTATTTCTTTTATCAGTAACATAGTATGTTAGGTAGTTCAGGTACCAGTGTTGGGCAAAATATAATTAACTAATAATTAATTTATTAATTTTTTTTTTCTAATTTACCTTTCTTAAGATGATGACTTATTAGCTTTTATTTTTCTTAATTGAAGTTTATTAAGTTTATTAGAATTAATAAACTTCAATTAACTTTCGGTATGTCAATTTGGTCTTTATTTTATATGTCTGACATAGAAAATGTTGTTATTAATTAAATTTAATTTAATTAAACAGTATTTATTTGTCTCTTATCAATTATTGAGACAATTATCTCGACATGGTTTTCGATTTAGCCCTCCAAAAAAACATGACACACCGAATTGTTGAAAAGTAATTATATTAATAATTACAATTGTAATTTTTGTTAATTGCAATTACTCAATAACTTTTATTGGTTATGATTATAATGTATAATTCAATTCAATTCAATTATTTATTGCCATAAATTACATGTGGGTCAGTATAAATATACAGATAGGTACAAGGATGGTGACAGTACAGAGTGTTTCAATGTAATTTTACCCTAGGGTGTAGCAAACTAGCAATTTAGTACAATATGCTATACAACATGAGATTACCTAATTGATTAATTATTATTATCGCGAAAATTTTTAAAAAAACATTATGTCAAGTTAGTGAAGATGTCAACAAATGAATTTTACAATTTGAAATTAACAGTAACACACTTATGATACTACTTACATAATGCAATTATTCTACCCACAATATTGTCATGTCAATTATCGACCATGATTATTTATAAAAGTCGATAAATTCCAGCAAGCTATATGGACACATATTAATCAGAACAGATTTCAGTTTCGGAAAAAATTTCCTATCTCCAAGGGCTTTTACATCGGCAGGCAATTTATTGTACACTGAAACAGCATTGTAGATAGCAGTTCGTTCGTACGCAGTCGTTCTACAGTGTGGAACTTGCAGCTGAGGCTGATGTAGATTTTTTAATCGATTGCTATGGAAATCGGGTCTATATGGGAATTTTTCCGGATATCGCCTGACAAGCTTACACAACTCCATTATTTACAGGGCTGAGACTGTAAGAAGCTTCAGTTCAACGAAAGCCGACCTGCAGGAGTCTCTACTAGATTTCAGTCCCATGATAATGCGAACACAGCGCTTTTGAACAATGAATATTCTGTTTATATCCACTGATCCTCCCCAGATGGCTATACCATAGACGACTCTGGATTGAAAATAGGCGTGGTAAGCCTGAAGAGTTGCCGACCTGGTGGAGATTAGTCTTAGGTTTTTCAGAGCGAAACCAAAGCTACTAAGTCTTGTCTCCAATGACTCCACATGCGTCTTCCAGTTCATGTGTACATCAGTTTCCAACCCTAAGAACTTGGCATGTTGCACTAGTTCAATGTTATTCCCATTTATCTTAATATTATTTTCCAAAGTCTTAGTCATATAGTTCCTAAAGTGTAATATTTTGGTTTTATTTATGTTTGTATTTAGATTTAGTGATTTTAACCATCTTACAATTACATTTAGGGACTCCTCAACACGTCTGTCTAATTCAACACAATTGTTCCTTTTAAAGGGAAAGAATATTGAAACATCGTCGGCAAACATGACGATCTTATTTGAGAGTATACGTGGCAAATGATTTATATACAGTAAAAACAGCAATAATAATAATATAATTAATTATGTTGAAAGTGAAGAATGATTACGTTAGCCATTTGATGATTGGTGGTGGATGTTGGGTTGTACGTGGAGTATATTTGTCAATGTGGTGAGTGTAGGGTGGATGTTTGGTACCTAATGGATTTTGGTAACAATCTGTCCAAAAACTGTAAAGTTCAAAATGGCGGCTGGTTTTCTCAAATCTGACATCGGATTCAATCCACCCGGACCTACAGACGGTGGACACTTGGACACCTACCCCACTCCTGGTTTCCGCGTCAGTATGTATTATCTGTGACCCTTGTAAAAGTAATTGTGTGTAATGTAATTGAATTAACAATTAATTGAGTAATTCCAATTACGTAATTTAATTGAATTACGCCCAACACTAGCAGACGGATTTTTAGGCGTTGATTGGACCATTGAACTGGCAAACTTTATGCGAGACCAAAATCGAAATTACAAAAATAAACTGTTGTTCCATACAAAACTGCTGTTCTACCTACTCGACCTAAATGTATGAGACAGGTGCCCACCGTTATACCAAATTTTCAATCGATGATTTTGATCCTGCCATCTTGATGCACACGCGTTATAGCGCTATACTGCGCTCTATAGCGCAGTACTGCGCTTTACCGCGCTATACCGTACTCTATAGCGCAGTATAGCGCTATACTGCGCTGTACTGCGCTGTATATTATAGCGTCCGTCTGTTACGACCTTAACGGTCGTCACAGACACGCGCTATAATATGTTGCTGTACTCTTCTTACGCACGCCAAATTACATAAGCGCGTCTCTTTCCTACGTGTGAGTGAGAGGAACCGATATCAATTTGCGTGCGTTAGAAGAGTACAGCAACATATTATAGCGGCCGTGTGTGTTGACCTTAATGCATTAGCAAACAAAGAAGGGTAAACGTTACCTTTATGTCTATAAACGAGCCGCTATGGCAATGAACATCAAACCTCGGCACGCTGCGACACTAATACGCCACAAAATGCGCTGCGGTGCGTCAGTATGTGATAATTAGGGCTGTACCATGGCTGTACCACGTACTACGTACTTTTAATTTTTACAATATCTTAAATTTTTTTTCCGTATAAGATGTTAATAGTTATAATGTAGGTATACAACCCGGGCGAATTAACTTGGCACCTGGCTCGCACGTGGCTCGGAATAAAAAAGTCGGAAAACTCGGAAAGAATAACTCGAAAATGCTAAAGCGCAGGGACATGTGCAACGGTAACAGAAATGCTATGCTACGGCCTCGCACGGCGACGACGGTGGGGTCCCGCGGGGGGTAGCAGGAGGGGTGCCAAATTTCGAGCCACGTGCGAGCCAGGTGCCAAGTTAATTCGCCCGGGTTGTACTAGTATTTTTTAACCCGGTTTTGTCCCACTGCTGGACAAAGGTCTCCCCCAAACTCTTCCACATCTCTCACTCTTTCCTCACTCTCTGTTTGGTGCTACCTACGTCCCGCCACTCATTGCAGTAGGCATCCAGCTCGTCTCGCCACCTTTCCCGGGGTCTGCCTCGACCTCGACTCGTCGTGAGGCATCCATTGCGTAACGATTGATGCCCACCGCTCGGTGCTGCATTTTTTAAACATGCCTAGCCCAGTTCCACTTTAGATTTGCAGATTTTTCCCTTAGTATTTGAGTTTAGCAGTACAATAGACTTGGTGCAGCTTTAAAGCTGCAGCCGACCGTTACCATTCTCATCCAACTTTTGAATTTATTTTCGTATTTTCTCGGTGTTATAGAAATTGAAATGTTATTATGTTAAAACATATAAGTAAACCTAAAGTTTTCATCTGATTTCAAAAACTAGAATTAACCATTTTTTTAATCTAGCAGACAAGTCACAAATAAGATATACCTACTACTTATTTAATATTAATAATGCCCTAGCTTTTAAGTTGCATGCTATTGCGGTGCCCTAACAGGGTGTCATGTCGTGAACTCATCCCAATGTATCAACTTATGTACACATGATAAGCAATAAAGAATATGATTATGATTATGAAGATAGGTATGTATTCTTAATTATTCGGGTTGCTCACCTTTAAAATATTCATAGCACATCACATAAACACTACACTACTTACTTGCTATTAACTGCCACTATTTGCTTTGAACATAATCTTTTTAATCATTATTTTTCTCATGTCGTGTGGACGGCCCTAGTGTGTGCGAGGGTCGGAAAGAGGAATTATCATTACCGTCGCTAATTGGTGCCTTTACCCTAAGGCGCTGTCCTATTGCCATCGCACGCGCGATCATGCGTCCGTCCGATGAAAATGATCGTGCGATCGTGCGATCAAACATAGGAATCAGTATTGACTGTCCTAATTTCGATCGCGCGATCATGCGATGCGTTCGAATTGTTCTATTTTCGACGCACGATCGTACGATCGTGCGATCAAACATAGGAATCAGTATTGACTGTCCTAATTTCGATCGCGCGATCGAGGAGCGCGACGAGGCAAGGGTGTACCTACACTCAGCGGGACCCCGTGTCCTAGAACTTGTTCTATAGAATTTGTTCTAATTTCAAATATTATTGATTTCAAACATATTACAGCCTTTGGATAACGCACTTCCCCGGTTTGGAAGGGTGCGGGTTCAAGTCCGGCTCGAGACTTAATTTTTCAATCTTTAATTTGATTAGAATTTGTTCTATCGAATCCAATTAGAAATAAAATGTGTTCCGTCAAAATGGGAGAATGGCATAGGCAAAGATTTTTTTTGGTCTTTACGACTAGAATTCGAGTTTCAACAACAACAAAAAATGAAAACCGACTTCAAAGTAAAAAAGTTAAAAAATAATATTTCAGTTTGACTTTTACGTTCGAATCTATAAGAAAATTAATATTTTGTTTTATCGAAGTTTGATAAAGGTGAGAAATAAAACCTTTGGCCTTAATAATTAAACTCAAGTTGTTTTATTAAAATAATCAAGCACTGTTGTACAAGTAAGAACATAACATTGTCTACAATTGTATCATGGACAAACTTTTTCTATCATCAACCGTTGTCGAGATATCTGTCTATTACTATTTTAATTAATAATTTTTTGCAAATATCTCGTTTCGTATGCATCAAATCGTGAATAAAGTTATTACAAAACTTCTAGAACATAACATTGTCTACAATTGTATCTTTGAGAAACTTTTTCTATCATCAACCGTTGTCGAGATATCTGTCTATTACTATTTTAATTAATTCGTTTTTGCAAATATCTCATTTCGTATGCATCAAATCGTGAATAAAGTTATAACAAAACCTGTAGTACATAACATTATCTACAATTGTATGCTACACAAACTTTTCCTATCATCAACAATTTTCGAGATATCGGTCTAATACTATTTAATTAATTCGTTTTTGCAAATATCTCTTTTCGTATGCATCAAATCGTGAACAAAGTTAGAACAAAACTTGTAAAACATAATATTGTTTACAATTGTTTTTCAGACAAACTTTTTCTATCATGAACCGTTTTCGAGATATCTGTCTATTACTATTTTAATTAATAATTTTTTGCAAATATCTCGTTTCGTATGCATCAAATCGTGAACAAAGTTATAACAAAACTTGTAGTACATAACTTTATCTACAATTCTATGCTCCACAACCTTTTCCTATCATCAACAATTTTCGAGATATCTGTCTATTACTATTTAATTAATTCGTTTTTGCAAATATATCTTTTCGTATGCATCAAATCGTGAACAAAGTTAGAATAAAACTTGTAGAACATAACATTGTCTATAATTGTATTTTTAAGAAACTTTTTCTATCATCAACAATTTTCGAGATATCTGTCTATTACTATTTTAATTTATTCGTTTTTGCAAATATCTCTTTTCGTATGCATCAAATCGTGAACAAAGTTAAAACAAAACATGTAGAACATAACATTATCTATAATTGTATCAGAAAGAAACTTTTTCTATCATCAACCGTTGTCGAGATATCTGTCTATTACTATTTTAATTAATTCGTTTTTGCAAATATCTCGTTTCGTATGCATCAAATCGTGAACAAAATTATGACAAAACTTGTAGTACATAACATTATCTAGAATTGTATTCTACACAAACTATTCCTATCATCAACAATTTTCGAGATATCTGTCTATTACTATTTTAATTTATTCGTTTTTGCAAATTTCTCTTTTCGTATGCTTCAAATCGTGAACAAAGTTATTACAAAACTTGTAAAACATAATATTGTCTACAATTGTTTTTCAGACAAACTTTTTCTATCAAGAACCGTTTTCGAGATATCTGTCTATTACTATTTTAATTAATAATTTTTTGCAAATATCTCCTTTCGTATGCATCAAATCGTGAACAAAATTATGACAAAACTTGTAGTACATAACATTATCTAGAATTGTATGCTTCACAAACTATTCCTATCATCAACAATTTTCGAGATATCTGTCTATTACTATTTTAATTAATTCGTTTTTGCAAATATCTCTTTTCGTATGCATCAAATCGTGAACAAAGTTAGAACAAAACTTGTAGAACATAACATTGTCTATAATTGTATTTTTAAGAAACTTTTTCTATCATCAACAATTTTCTAGATATCTGTCTATTACTATTTTAATTAATTCGTTTTTGCAAATATCTCTTTTCGTATGCATCAAATCGTGAACAAAGTTAAAACAAAACATGTAGAACATAACATTGTCGATAATTGTATCTTTAAGAAACTTTTTTTATCATGAACCGTTGTCGAGATATCTGTCTATAACTATTTTAATTAATTATTTTTTGCAAATATCTCGTTTTGTATGGATGAAATCGTGAACAAAGTTATTACAAAACTTGTAGTACATAACATTATCTACAATTTTATGCTACACAAACTTTTCCTATCATCAAAAATTTTCGAGATATCTGTCTATTACTATTTTAATTAATTCGTTTTTGCAAATATCTCTTTTCGTATGCATCAAATCGTGAACAAAGTTAAAACAATACATGTAGAACATAACATTGTCTATAATTGTATTTTTAAGAAACTTTTTCTATCATCAACCGTTGTCGAGATATCTGTCTATTACTATTTTAATTAATTCGTTTTTGCAAATATCTCTTTTCGTATGCATCAAATCGTGAACAAAGTTAAAACAATACATGTAGAACATAACATTGTCTATAATTGTATTTTTAAGAAACTTTTTCTATCATCAACCGTTGTCGAGATATCTGTCTATTACTATTTTAATTAATAATTTTTTGCAAATATCTCGTTTCGTATGCATCAAATCGTGAACAAAGTTATAACAAAACTTGTAGTACATAACATTATCTACAATTGTATGCTACGCAAATTTTTCCTATCATCAACAATTTTCGAGATATCTGTCTATTACTATTTTAATTAATTCGTTTTTGCAAATATCTCTTTTCGTATGCATCAAATCGTGAACAAAGTTAAAACAAAACATGTAGAACATAACATTGTCTATAATTGTATCTGAAGGAAACTTTTTCTATCATCAACCGTTGTCGAGATATCTGTCTATTACTATTTTAATTAATTCGTTTTTGCAAATATCTCGTTTCGTATGCATCAAATCGTGAACAAAATTATGACAATACTTGTAGTACATAACATTATCTAGAATTGTATGCTACACAAACTATTCCTATCATCCACAATTTTCGAGATATCTGTCTATTACTATTTTAATTAATTCGTTTTTGCAAATATCTCTTTTCGTATGCATCAAATCGTGAACAAAGTAAAAACAAAACATGTAGAACATAACATTGTCTATAATTGTATCTTAAGAAACTTTTTCTATCATGAACCGTTGTCGAGATATCTGTCTATTACTATTTAATTAATTCGTTTTTGCAAATATCTCTTTTCGTATGCATCAAATCGTAAACAAAGTTAGAACAAAACTTGTAGAACATAATATTGTCTACAATTGTTTTTTTAGACAATATTTTTCTATCATTATCCGTTTTCGGGATATCTGTCTATTACTATTTTAATTAATAATTTTTTGCAAATATCTCGTTTCGTATGCATCAAATCGTGAACAAAGTTATAACAAAACTTGTAGAACATAACATTGCCTATAATTGTATCTGTAAAAAACTTTTTCTATCATGAACCGTTTTCGAGATATCTGTCTATTACTATTTTAATTAATTATTTTTTGCAAATATCTCGTTTCGTATGCATCAAATCGTGAACAAAGTTAAAACAAAACTTGTAGTACATAACATTATCTACAATTGTATGCTACACAAACTTTTCCTATCATCAACAATTTTCTAGATATCTGTCTATTACTATTTTAATTTATTCGTTTTTGCAAATATCTCTTTTCATATGCTTCAAATCGTGAACAAAGTTATTACAAAACTTGTAAAACATAATATTGTCTACAATTGTTTTTTTTGACAATATTTTTCTATCATTATCCGTTTTCGGGATATCTGTCTATTACTATTTTAATTAATAATTTTTTAACATAATATTGTCTACAATTGTTTTTTTAGACAATATTTTTCTATCATTATCCGTTTTCGGGATATCTGTCTATTACTATTTTAATTAATAATTTTTTGCAAATATCTCGTTTCGTATGCATCAAATCGTGAACAAAGTTATAACAAAACTTGTAGAACATAACATTATCTACAATTGTATGCTACACAAACTTTTCCTATCATCAACAATTTTCTAGATATCTGTCTATTACTATTTTAATTTATTCGTTTTTTCAAATATCTCTTTTCATATGCTTCAAATCGTGAACAAAGTTATTACAAAACTTGTAAAACATAATATTGTCTACAATTGTTTTTTTAGACAATATTTTTCTATCATTATCCGTTTTCGGGATATCTGTCTATTACTATTTTAATTAATAATTTTTTGCAAATATCTCGTTTCGTATGCATCAAATCGTGAACAAAGTTATAACAAAACTTGTAGAACATAACATTGCCTATAATTGTATCTTTAAAAAACTTTTTCTATCATGAACGGTTTTCGAGATATCTGTCTATTACTATTTTAATTAATTATTTTTTGCAAATATCTCGTTTCGTATGCATCAAATCGTGAACAAAGTTATAACAAAACTTGTAGTACATAACATTATCTACAATTGTATGCTGCACAAACTTTTCCTATCATCAACAATTTTCGAGATATCTGTCTATTACTATTTAATTAATTCGTTTTTGCAAATATCTCTTTTCGTATGCATCAAATCGTGAACAAAGTAAGAATAAAACTTGTAGAACATAACATTGCCTATAATTGTATTTTTAAGAAACTTTTTCTATCATCAACAATTTTCGAGATATCTGTCTATTACTATTTTAATTTATTCGTTTTTGCAAATATCTCTTTTCGTATGCTTGAAATCGTGAATAAAGTTATTACAAAACTTGTAGAACATAACATTATCTAGAATTGTATTCTACACAAAGTTTTCCTATGATCAACAATTTTCGAGATATCTGTCTATTACTATTTTAATTAATTCGTTTTTGCAAATATCTCTTTTCCTATGCATCAAATCGTGAACAAAGTTAAAACAAAACATGTAGAACATAACATTATCTATAATTGTATCACAAAGAAACTTTTTCTATCATCAACCGTTGTCGAGATATCTGTCTATTACTATTTTAATTAATTCGTTTTTGCAAATATCTCGATTCGTATGCATCAAATCGTGAACAAAGTTATTACAAAACTTGTAAAACATAATATTGTCTACAATTGTTTTTCAGACAAACTTTTTCTATCAAGAACCGTTTTCGAGATATCTGTCTATTACTATTTTAATTAATAATTTTTTGCAAATATCTCGTTTCGTATGCATCAAATCGTGAACAAAATTATGACAAAACTTGTAGTACATAACATTATCTAGAATTGTATGCTTCCAGGCGCGTGCGGTGAAGGTAGGCAAAAAGCAGTGAAACCTTAATAATTTCTAAACTAAAAGCATTTTGTTTACTCAATGACTTTTAATTGGTTTAATTACCTGTATGTAAACAAATCAAAGTCATTTGGTAAACAAAATGCTTTTAGTTTAGAAATTATTCGGTTTCTGTCCTGCGGGCAGGCAAAACACAGTGAAAGCCTAATAATTTCTAAACTAAAAGCATTTAATTCACTAAATGACTTTGATTTGTTTACATACAGGTAATTAAACCAATTAAAAGTCATTGAGTAAACAAAATGCTTTTAGTTTAGAAATTATTAAGGTTTCACTGCTTTTTGCCTACCTTCACCGCACGCGCCTGTATGCTTCACAAACTATTCCTATCATCAACAATTTTCGAGATATCTGTCTATTACTATTTTAATTTATTCGTTTTTGCAAATTTCTCTTTTCGTATGCTTCAAATCGTGAACAAAGTTATTACAAAACTTGTAAAACATAATATTGTCTACAATTGTTTTTCAGACAAACTTTTTCTATCAAGAACCGTTTTCGAGATATCTGTCTATTACTATTTTAATTAATAATTTTTTGCAAATATCTCGTTTCATATGCATCAAATCGTGAACAAAATTATGACAAAACTTGTAGTACATAACATTATCTAGAATTGTATGCTTCACAAACTATTCCTATCATCAACAATTTTCGAGATATCTGTCTATTACTATTTTAATTAATTCTTTTTTGCAAATATCTCTTTTCGTATGCATCAAATCGTGAACAAAGTAAGAATAAAACTTGTAGTACATAACATTATCTACAATTGTATGCTGCACAAACTTTTCCTATCATCAACAATTTTCGAGATATCTGTCTATTACTATTTTAATTTATTCGTTTTTGCAAATATCTCTTTTCGTATGCTTGAAATCGTGAATAAAGTTATTACAAAACTTGTAGAACATAACATTATCTAGAATTGTATTCTACACAAAGTTTTCCTATGATCAACAATTTTCGAGATATCTGTCTATTACTATTTTAATTAATTCGTTTTTGCAAATATCTCTTTTCGTATGCATCAAATCGTGAACAAAGTTAAAACAAAACATGTAGAACATAACATTATCTATAATTGTATCAAAAATAAACTTTTTCTATCATCAACCGTTGTCGAGATATCTGTCTATTACTATTTTAATTAATTCGTTTTTGCAAATATCTCGATTCGTATGCATCAAATCGTGAACAAAATTATGACAAAACTTGTAGTACATAACATTATCTAGAATTGTATTCTTCACAAACTATTCCTATCATCAACAATTTTCGAGATATCTGTCTATTACTATTTTAATTTATTCGTTTTTGCAAATTTCTCTTTTCGTATGCTTCAAATCGTGAACAAAGTTATTACAAAACTTGTAAAACATAATATTGTCTACAATTGTTTTTCAGACAAACTTTTTCTATCAAGAACCGTTTTCGAGATATCTGTCTATTACTATTTTAATTAATAATTTTTTGCAAATATCTCGTTTCGTATGCATCAAATCGTGAACAAAATTATGACAAAACTTGTAGTACATAACATTATCTAGAATTGTATGCTTCACAAACTATTCCTATCATCAACAATTTTCGAGATATCTGTCTATTACTATTTTAATTAATTCGTTTTTGCAAATATCTCTTTTCGTATGCATCAAATCGTGAACAAAGTTAGAACAAAACTTGTAGAACATAACATTGTCTATAATTGTATCTTTAAGAAACTTTTTCTATCATCAACAATTTTCTAGATATCTGTCTATTACTATTTTAATTTATTCGTTTTTGCAAATATCTCTTTTCGTATGCTTCAAATCGTGAATAAAGTTATTACAAAATTTGTAGAACATAACATTATCTACAATTTTATGCTTAACAAACTTTTCCTATGATCAACAATTTTCGAGATATCTGTCTATTACTATTTTAATTAATTCGTTTTTGCAAATATCTCTTTTCGTATGCATCAAATCGTGAACAAAGTTAAAACAAAACATGTAGAACATAACATTGTCTATAATTGTATCAAAAAGAAACTTTTTTTATCATGAACCGTTGTCGAGATATCTGTCTATTACTATTTTAATTAATTATTTTTTACAAATATCTCGTTTTGTATGGATGAAATCGTGAACGAAGTTATTACAAAACTTGTAGTACATAACATTATCTACAATTTTATGCTGTACAAACTTTTCCTATCATCAAAAATTTTCGAGATATCTGTCTATTACTATTTTAATTAATTCGTTTTTGCAAATATCTCTTTTCGTATGCATCAAATCGTGAACAAAGTTAAAACAATACATGTAGAACATAACATTGTCTATAATTGTATTTTTAAGAAACTTTTTCTATCATCAACCGTTGTCGAGATATCTGTCTATTACTATTTTAATTAATAATTTTTTGCAAATATCTCGTTTCGTATGCATCAAATCGTGAACAAAGTTATAACAAAACTTGTAGTACATAACATTATCTACAATTGTATGCTACGCAAACTTTTCCTATCATCAACAATTTTCGAGATATCTGTCTGTTACTATTTTAATTTATTCGTTTTTGCAAATATCTCTTTTCGTATGCTTCAAATCGTGAATAAAGTTATTACAAAACTTGTAGAACATAACATTATCTACAATTTTATGCTGAACAAACTTTTCCTATGATCAACAATTTTCGAGATATCTGTCTATTACTATTTTAATTAATTCGTTTTTGCAAATATCTCTTTTCGTATGCATCAAATCGTGAACAAAGTTAAAACAAAACATGTAGAACATAACATTGTCTATAATTGTATCTGAAGGAAACTTTTTCTATCATCAACCGTTGTCGAGATATCTGTCTATTACTATTTTAATTAATTCGTTTTTGCAAATATCTCGTTTCGTATGCATCAAATCGTGAACAAAATTATGACAAAACTTGTAGTACATAACATTAGCTAGAATTGTATGCTACACAAACTATTCCTATCATCAACAATTTTCGAGATATCTGTCTATTACTATTTTAATTAATTCGTTTTTGCAAATATCTCTTTTCGTATGCTTCAAATCGTGAACAAAGTTAAAACAAAACATGTAGAACATAACATTGTCTATAATTGTATCTTAAGAAACTTTTTCTATCATGAACCGTTTTCGAGATATCTGTCTATTACTATTTTAATTAATTATTTTTTGCAAATATCTCGTTTCGTATGCATCAAATCGTGAACAAAGTTAGAACAAAACATGTAGAACATAACATTGTCTATAATTGTATCTGAAGGAAACTTTTTCTATCATCAACCGTTGTCGAGATATCTGTCTATTACTATTTTAATTAATTCGTTTTTGCAAATATCTCGTTTCGTATGCATCAAATCGTGAACAAAATTATGACAAAACTTGTAGTACATAACATTATCTAGAATGGTATGCTACACAAACTATTCCTATCATCAACAATTTTCGAGATATCTGTCTATTACTATTTTAATTAATTCGTTTTTGCAAATATCTCTTTTCGTATGCTTCAAATCGTGAACAAAGTTAAAACAAAACATGTAGAACATAACATTGTCTATAATTGTATCTTAAGAAACTTTTTCTATCATGAACCGTTTTCGAGATATCTGTCTATTACTATTTTAATTAATTATTTTTTGCAAATATCTCGTTTCGTATGCATCAAATCGTGAACAAAGTTAGAACAAAACTTGTAGTACATAACATTATCTACAATTGTATGCTACACAAACTTTTCCTATCATCAACAATTTTCGAGATATCTGTCTATTACTATTTAATTAATTCGTTTTTGCAAATATCTCTTTTCGTATGCATCAAATCGTGAACAAAGTTAGAACAAAACTTGTAGAACATAACATTGTCTATAATTGTATATTTAAGAAACTTTTTCTATCATGAACCGTTTTCGAGATATCTGTCTATTACTATTTTAATTAATTATTTTTTGCAAATATCTCGTTTTGTATGGATGAAATCGTGAACAAAGTTATTACAAAACTTGTAGTACATAACATTATCTACAATTTTATGCTACACAAACTATTCCTATCATCAACAATTTTCGAGATATCTGTCTATTACTATTTTAATTTATTCGTTTTTGCAAATATCTCTTTTCGTATGCATCAAATCGTGAACAAAGTTAAAACAAAACATGTAGAACATAATATTTTCTATGATTGTATCTGTAAGAAACTTTTTCTATCATGAACCGTTGTCGAGATATCTGTCTATTACTATTTTAATTAATTATTTTTTGCAAATATCTCGTTTCGTATGGATGAAATCGTGAACAAAGTTATAACAAAACTTGTAGTACATAATATTATCTACAATTGTATGTTGCACAAACTATTCCTATCATCAAAAAATTTCGAGATATCTGTCTATTACTATTTAATTAATTCGTTTTTGCAAATATCTCTTTTCGTATGCATTAAATCGTGAACAAAGTTATAACAAAACTTGTAGAACATAACATTGTCTATAATTGTTTTTCAGATAAACTTTTTCTATCATGAACCGTTTTCTAGATATCGGTCTATTACTATTTTAATTTATTCGGTTTTGCAAATATCTCTTTTCGTATGCTTCAAATCGTGAACAAAGTTGTAAACTTGTAGAACATAACATTATCTACAATTTTATTTTTCAAAAACTTTTCCTATCATCAACCGTTGTCGATATATCTGTCTGTTACTATTTTAATTATTCAGTTTTACAAATATCTCGTCTCCTATGCATAGGATTGTAAACAAAGATTATACAAGCGTGAAGACCATTAAATTTCCAACAATTTTGTTCATTACAAATTTTTTTCTATCACTTACCATTGTCGAGATATCTGTCATTTTTGTTATATTATAAAAGTGGTCTGATTCTGGAAAGGTGACCGATCCGCCATGTAAGACCGGGTTTTTCGTGATGGGTAAAGTGTGTTCTTTCGATCCAAGTTGGTTTCACATTTCCTATATGTTTAGGCCTAAGACCTATTTTTTTTTATTTTCAACCCCAGTCTGATTTTGAACGGTGACCGATTTGAGAATAACTAAATCTGCTGTGGTGTTCTCCTGAGAGGGCTCTTTCTTAAAATGCGTCCAGTTCGTATCCTATATATTTAGGCCCAGACCTCATTTTTTCGCGATTGTCTTACCGCTGTAAAAAAAATCAGTGACCGCTTTGAGTCATAAGACCGAGGCTAAATGATGTACTTTGGCGTCTATTTTCGAGCTAGACTGAATCCAGCTTTCCTATAATTATAATACGTTTAGGCCCTAGACCGTTGGTGGCTCTGGATCTAATTCTTCCATTTTGACGGATTTTTTTTTATTTCTAATTGAATTCGATAGAACAAATTCGGAACTAAATCCCATACATACTCGCATCGTTCTAGGACACGGGGTCCCGCTGAGTGCAGGTACACGAAGCAAGGGAGGGTGATCGATCGCATCGATCGCATCGCACCAAATTAGGACACACGTTTTTTGATCGCGCGATCGGTTTCATCGCGCGATGAGATCGCATCGCACCATCGCGCGTGCGATGGCAATAGGACACCGCCTAACGCATCACGTTTGACTTCTGGGACTTTTTGCAATCAATTACAATGATATTTTACACAAGATAATTATTATTATGTTACCTTCTTATAAAATGGCGCGTAAAATTGTGAATTAATTACTTAAATATTGGTCTGAAAAAAGAAATTGGAATTTTAGAATACCTGAATATTATCTTAAGCAGTCGCTGTAGACGATCTCTATTAGGATAGAAGCATTATCATCATCTAAACTATTATAAAACTGTAACAGAAATGTGTCTGTAAATTGAAGACATTTACAAAAAAAAAAAAATTACGACATGATTTTTACCTGTCCCTGATTCCAAATCACCAATTTTTGGATTTTTTATCTGTCTGTTTGTTTGTTTGTTTGTTCGTTTGTATGTTTGTTTGTTTGTTTGTTTGTTTGTTTGTTTGTTTGTTTGGGTGTTTGTTTGTTCGATTATCACGCAAAAACTACTGAACCGATTTTGATGAAACTTTTTTTGTTTGATAGCTTATCATCTGACTTAAAATCTGGTATATAATTTATGCGGACGAAGTCGCGGGTAAAAGCTCGTATTTACATAAATCTATAAAAATTAATCCGGCATTCATGACGTGTTGTTTTCGATAACTATACAACTGATCTCGCGATATTAATACGCAAGGTCAATGTGCAACTGATTAATGACTTGCCCAATTCCGACTTCCTACAAGAATTAAAACAACCTTTTCCTTAATATTTTTATCGCATATTTAAAACACGATGCGTAAATATAAAGTTCTGACTAGGTATTATCAATCCATCCAGATTAGAGAAAGGACGAGAGAGTGCATAATATTTATATAGGTTAGTGTGTTTGCCGCACTTAATACAGGGTGTACAATAAAATGGGACAGCTACTCAAAGGGGTGCTTCAGACCATCAAACTGAACAACTTTCTCTATGGGACCAATATCGAAATCGCGAAAAAAAAATCCGCTCTCCCATACAAAACTGCAAACATAACTCGACTGAAATGTATGGGACAGCAGATTTTTTTTTTCGCGATTTCGATATTGGTCCCATAGAGAAAGTTGTTCAGTTTGATGGTCTGAAGCACCCCTTTAAGTAGCTGTCCCATTTTAATGTACACCCTGTATAACCTTCTTTTCTAGCCTAAAGTGGCAATGGGCTGAACACATTGCTCGCAGAACCAATGGCCGATGAGGCTGAAGAGTTCTCGAGTGGCGACCGAATACCGGAAAGAGCAGCGTGGGAAGGCCCACAAGGTGGACCGATTATCTGGTGTAGGTGTCGGGAACCCGTTGGATAAGGGCAGCGCAGGACCGGTCGTTGTGGCGATCTGCGGGGGAGGCCCATAACCAGCAGTCAGGCTATGTCTATCTGCTGATGATTGCTTTTCTAATAAAGCTTAGTCAATAGAATATATTTAACTTTCGTGTTTTTATTCGACATTGTTAATTTTAATTTTATAGAAAAATTTTACGATCAGCTTATGGAATGGTCATTTAATAATACAAAATATTTACATAAGAATGTAACATGATAGGTATAATTATAATGTGAAATAGGTAAATCTAATCTGATATATCAAAACAGCAAAGAGTCACGATGACGAGTCACTAAAAAATGATTTTAGTTATCAGTCCAATGTCCAATGTTCAAAGTCCAAGATTTTTTTTATCGATGTGTGTAGAGGGGATTGGAGGATGGTATTGATTTGGACTGCGCGCTCGCAGCTCATTACACTCGGTCGCCAGCGCGCTCAGGCAGTGATCGGACGTGCAGAGACGTAAGACAACAAACATGGCCACCAAGAAGTTCACGCGGAAGGAAATATCGAAGAAGAACACAAAGGACGATGTGGTGTTCGTTATCGACAACGTGGTGTACGACGTGACACAGTTCCTGGAGGAACATCCCGGGGGACAGGCGGTGCTGGTCGAACAGGCCGGAAGAGACGCCACCGAGGCCTTCGACGAGGTCGTCGGCCACGAACTCGACGCCAGGGAGCTGATGAAGAAGTACCGCATCGGAGAGGTGGCGGACGAGGATCGAGTCGAGGCCAAGAAGCGCGCGTCGAAGTTGGACCAGCTGGACGAGGGCTCCGGCCTCTTCGGAACCTTGAAGTTGCCGCTACTGGTCGGCCTCGTGGCCATCATCGTATACATGTACCTGCTCTAGTGCGCGACCGTCGCTACCTGATTGACTGTACTGTGAGATGCAGAGGACTTATTGTGTGTTGTGAATATGTTAGCTTTACTACAGGGTTATTCTAGGATTGGGAATAGCCCATAGTGAAGCTTAGAAACGTTTAAGTATAAGTAGTTTTTTTTATGGAATTAATTAAACATAGTGTAGAACAATTTGCATAATATTTTAAAAATTATAAGTTTTTCCTGTATTCTGTATGTGTGATATTTTTCATGTGTTATATTTAAACTTGCTATTATGACATGCTAGTGTTAGTAGCAAAGTATTTTAAGCCAAGGCATTTTTTTTTCATTATCTTTATGATCTTTTTATGTTCTAATAGAATAAACGATGCTAAAATCGTGACGCATTGTAATAAAACAAAGTTTGGTTAAATATTGTGAATGAAATGATTGATATTTAATTTTATGCAGTCCTAACAGCCGCATATTTAAACCTCTAAAACGATGGTGACCTTCATTGTTACTTAGATCACTGGATGGTGGTACTGATCATCATACTACTTACGCTGGTAATTATAGTCTGTGATACTACGTATTAACTTCTAAGGTTGTTTTTTTTAGATGTAACATTGAACAAACCGGAAACGTTTCGTTTTGCGTTTTGTTAATAAAACAAGCTTATAGTGGCTAGTCATTAAAGCTGGACATTGACAATGATGTCATCTCATCTCACTAATATTATAAACGAGCTTTTTCTCGCGACTTCGTCCGCATAAATTATATATCAGATTTTAAGTCAGATGATAAGCTATCAAACAAAAAAGTTTCATCAAAATCGGTTCAGTAGTTTTTGCGTGATACTCGAACAAACAAACACCCAAACAAACAAACAAACAAACATACAAACAAACAAACAAACAAACAAACAAACAAACAGACAGACAAAAAATCCAAAAATTGGTGATTTGAAATCAGGGACAGGTAAAAACCATGTCGCAATTTTTTTTTTTGTAAATATCTTCAATGTACAGACACACTTCTGTTACAGTTTTATAATAGTTAAGATTTAGATACGAAAGTTTGTGACGATGTTTAGACATCTAAAATGGATGGATGGATGTTTGTGACTGATACAGGGTGTTTCTTAATAATCTGACACTTTTTTAAGGGGATCTACAATGTTAGTAGAGCTTTAAGTAGTTATTTGACGGAGACTCCGTTGCAGAAACGCTTATTAGGGTTAATCCTCCATTAAAACTTAGCTAACTTTTTGCTAGCTTTTACTAAGTCAACAAGAAAAAAGTGACGGCAAGAGATTTAATACTGAGCGTGTGTGTGTCCTCCACTTGATTGAATTTACCATTATTTCATTGTTTACAAGTAACATAATGAACTGCCTTACTATTCTTATACAGGGTAAAATTGATAACATTAGCATCCTTTTAAACTAAGAGTCTAACCATCAAACTGAACAAATTTTACTATGGGAGCAAACCGATCGGAGCAACTAAAAAATCAGCTGTTGCATACATTTGAGTCGAGTCGGCGTTGAAGTTTAGTATGGAACAGGTGATTTTTTAGTTGCTTCGATCGGTTTGCTCCCATACTAAAAGTTTATCAGTTTGATGGGTAGACTCTTAGTTTAAAAGGATGCTAATGATATCAATTTCACCCTGTATGGGGTCATTATTAATATGGTGACTATTGCTGACACTTTTTAAGGGGATGGTCATACCGTTCAACAACTGAGCAACTTTTTCTACGGCACCAACATCGAAATCGCGAAAAATAAATCACCTCAAAACTACTCAAGCCACATGACGTATGGGACAGCTGATTATTTTTTCGCCATTTCGATTTTGGTCCCATAGAGAGTCCTTAGACTACTTATATCCGGACCGGCCTTGCGGTAGCATTTCCCCTCTGCCACGGTATAAGAGCAATGATCATGTACATTCAACATTCAATTTTATAACTTATCACTAAACTAGATAGCCTATTATTGCGAAACAATAATTTTGAACTTAGAACGTTTGGGGTTTACACGAGACTACTTTTCATGATTTTGAACATTCAAAATTAGAATCTAAAGTCATAGGGAATAAAATCCAAAGTTGCGGATAACATGTTACCTCGCCCCTCGCAAAAAGTGGCAGAAAGTTTGTTAGTAGAATGACACGTGGTTGCGCGTCCCGATATAAGTAGTCTAAGAGAGAGTCTGATCATCCCCTTAAAAAATGGTCAACATATTAAGGGGGACCCTGTACATTTATTGTTCAATGATTACTTGCTTTTCAAATCAAGGACCTGCAAAACAATATCCGGTCAAATCTTTTTTTGAAGCAACCACCGCGTCGTCGTTACGTATTGTAGCTGTAGATAAGATGCGGCCAGATACTCTACAACATAACACCTACTCTTTCTCCCAAGATAGACTACAGTACGCCCCCGCTCGTTAACTGGTCTTCATTGTCTTGTGTGTGACGTGTGCGTTGTGTGTGTGTTCGCCGTCGCCGCTCTTTAGTTTTAAAAGGATTTAGCTATAAAATTGTTTAAATTATAATACTGGGTCATAACCCAGTATTATTATTTTAAATTTTATTTTACTCCAATGGGTGTGGTGATCCGGACCGGCCGGCCTTGCGGTAGCATTTCCCTTCTGCCACGGTATTAGATCAATTAATCTAGCGCATTTACACCCAATTTTATACCTTATCACTAAACGAGACAGCCTATAATAGCGAAACAATAATTTTGAACTTAGAACGTTTGGGGTTTAGGTACACGAGACTACTTTTCATGATTTTGAACATTCAAAATTAGAATCTAAAGTCATAGGGAATAAAATCCAAAGTTGCGGGTAACATGTTACCTCGCCCCCCGCAAAAAGTGGTAGAAAGTTTGTTAGTAGAATGACACGTGGTTACGCGTCCCGATATAATTAGTCTAAGGGCGGGCGAATTGTTCTCTGGTGTTTGTAACGCCTGCTAAATGTTATTGGCAACGAACTATTCGATCGATTGTACAAATATGCGTAGGTACCTATTAATAAAAATAAATATGTATCGTATATTGTCAGTATGTCACATCATCATTGTCTAGTCCTAATCGAAGTAAGAGATATATCTCTAAAGATAATTTAGCACAAGAAGGTACAGCACTGTTCATTTCAGTTCAAGCTTTTAAAATGTCCAGGCTTATGTTGTTTTTCGAAAATCTTTTGCAATAGTGTAATTTTTTCCTATCTAAATGATTGGATCTGCAGCATTCGTTGTAAACATTCGACGTAGAAAATAACAGGATCTTGGTTCCGAGGTTTGTAGTGTAGGTACAGTACGACCAGGTAAATAATTACCCTCGTCTATCTGCGTTTGCGCAGAGTCCCCCGACAAGTCCTGAAGTCGTTAGGGTGCAAAGTCCATTAGCAGCGAAAAGGGCCGGATGCGAAAACAATTAACCCATAGCGGCAAAGTATTGAAGGTGGCACATCCTGATTGGTCAATTTAATTTCGCACGCTATTAAAGTTTGTCAACTGCATCGGGGGAACTTATAAATCTGGTAGATACAGCTTCTGTACCTCAAACTCTAATGTAAATTCGAAAGTGTCTTTTCCTCGCCTCGTTAATTTGACTGCGTTGTTTTTAGGGTTCCGTACCCAAAGGGTGAAAACGGGATCCTATTACGAAGCCTACGTTGTCCGTCCGTCCGTCCGTCCGTCCGTCCGTCCGTCTGTCCTACCTTATTAGGGCTGTAACTTTTGAACCGTAATAGCTAAATAGTTGAAATTTTTTCAGATTATGCGTTATTGCGGCGGATTTGTTAACAAATAATAAAAATGGCAGAAAATTAAAAATTAAGGGGGGTTTTCAACAAGGAACTAGTTTTTATCAACGTTTTTTCTTCACGGTCGCGCTCTATAGTAAAAACGGTAATACATACAAGCGTCAAAAAGATTATAGAGCAAACTCTACAAAATAACAAAAAATACTAAAAACCGGGCAAGTGTGAGTCGGTCTCGCGCTAAAGGTCCCGGACAAAAAAAGTTTTTTTTCTAAGTTAATAATGTTGTGTTCTGTGGTGGTGTGGTAAGGAACCGTCGGTGCGCGAGTAGCCCGACTCGCACTTGACCGGTTTTATTTGATATTATAGCAAGGTCATGTGCAACTGATCAACGATATATTTAAGTATATTAAAAAAATCTAGAATAATGAATCGGCATTCACGAATTGTGTTGTTTTCGATACCTAGTATAGAAATATCGCACGGTCAATGTGCAACTGTTTAATGACTGGCCAAAGAGTACCTACAGAAATAAAATATACATTATACAGGGTCTAACTTAATAATAATAAGTTATGCGGACGGTTTTTTAAAAAGGATGACCAGACCATCAAACTAGGGTATGCTCCCGGGAATTCCCGGAACCGAAAATACCGGGAAATCCCGGGATTTCGCTGCAGTCATAGAATCGGGGCTACAAAACCAGATCCCAGGACTTTCGGTACTTTCGGGAAATGTTAGTAAGCATTTTAAATAAAATATGTATAATTTCGTGCTTTAAGCATGTATGTATCTCGCTAAATAATACCAAACCCTGGCTTCCGCGCAAAATATTCGTTGGATAATTAAATGTTAAATTCTTTACTGGCGACTAATTTGCAGCTTGAATGACACTGAACGGATACGATCGACCCTCTTGCTGACATTTGGTAGTTAGTTATACATATAACCAGGTAGGATCTCACTGCTGGGTAAAGACCTTCTGTTAGTTATAAGGGTGAATGGGAATGGGCCATACCCAGCATGGGCATGGGTCATGGGTGAGTATGGGTGGTGTACTCTACAACGCAGATTCAGTACGGATTTAATGGTCAAGTTACTGTCAGATAATTTCGCATACTATAGACTTGGCCTAAAAAATAGTTTCAACGCCGTCTGATAGAACTATCTGAGACCAGCGTCTTAGCATACCTTCTGCAGCACGGTGGCATGGCAAGTGAAATACTAAAAGTAGTATCTGAATCTGTGGCAGTCGTTAGATTTGAGAAATGTAGCAATGAAGAATCAAAACAAAAGATAAATTATTTCATTTATGGTCCGCGCGGCGGGGTGCAGGCACTCACTGCGGGGCGAGGGGTGCAGGGTTCTAATCGAATGGCAGTGTTTAGAGCGTTTCCGTGTCGTGCGTGAAAAATGGGCGACGCGACGTGACGCCCTCGGACCCGACGGCCGACGAGTCGCGCGAGTGTGCGCCGGGCTTTGTGACTGAAGGCTTCATGTAGTTAATTTTTCAATTAATTTATGTTTTTTTATGTTGATATGAGAGCCACATCACACAAGATTTTTACCGAACGATATCGCCGTGACGGCGACGGGCTCACTCCCCGTCACACTGGACAGAGTTTCGGTACTGCTTGTGAAAGTTCTGAAGTTTCAGAATATCTCTGACTACCCCCTCGGGGAATATAGTCGTGCTTATGCTTATCGCCGCGATTCCGCTGCGACAATGACTGATCTCAGAAATAATCAAGGCAATCTTGCGTCGATATCGCGCGGGATATCGGCCTCTACCCGCACACTCGAACTTTGCAATTGCGTGAACGTTTTCGTAATCGGACGAAAGATTAGGTAAAAATGCAAAAGAATTATGAAATCAATATTTATAAAAAAATGTACCGTTATGAAAAAAGGGTACATTTTTTTATATTGATTTCATAATTTCGTTTGCATTTTTACCTAATCTTTCGTCCGATTACTATAATAAATTAAATTATGTTTTTAGAGTGTAATTCCATCAATAAACGTTACCGTTTTTGGGCCTAAAATAAATTGACTCCTTTGAATTTTGCACTAATTCATTTATCAATTATAACAGACAATCAATTTAAATTGTACGCTATCAGTGAAGGCTATCAGCCTTGATATATTAATATCATTATCATGACATTAAACTTATGTGAAACATAAACTACAAATATCATCTAGGTACCCTACTCTTTATCATTATGAAATGCATAATGTATTGTTGCCTATATGAATAAATGAAATGGCCAACTGTGACTAGGTTCTAAGGTTTCAAATTGGTTGAGTTTAATAAGGGCTGTCAAAATTTTGCGTTTATTTCCCTTGCCTAGCTTTCTATGGTCAAAGCCACTGACATGTTTGTGGGTCAAAACACACAAACCCAAAATCCCGCCGCTTGAGTATTTGTCCCGCACTAAGCCGATCACTGACTACCTACTGTCCATTGCCCACTGATTATCGATTTACAAAGCTAAAGTCCTACAACCAATTACGGATAACAAGGATAATAACGTGTTGTAGTAAACAAATAAAACCACTTTTGAGGTGCCCAACTGCCCAGGAAGCCTACCACAACTACAAATTACCTACATGTTAAAGGGCGAAGCCGTGGCCTCTTTATTTGACTACATTCAGGGCCTTCAGGAGTGCTAGGTATTTTTTAAATTTCTGTTATATACGATACGATGTTTAGTGTTTCGTATTAAAATTGGCAATACGAAACACTTGTGAAATCAAAATCTTTTTCTCAGAGACAGGACATACCTACCTACGAAGCTGAAAATTTGACACAGTTATATATAGCAATTAATGGCGCAATTATTTATGTGTAGGTATAGGGTCCTTGGGGCAGCGCAGGAGCCCGATTGCGCTAAGTTAAAACATCGAAGTTCTATTCTTATCCAATTTCAGTTCTAATCACATTGCAATCCAATTACTATTCAACTGTGCTGAATTCCGCATCGCGCTAAACTCTATGTAACTGACAGCCAATAACGTCTGAGCTATTTGTCAAAACGGCTCTAACGGCTGTCAAGAGCAGTACCGCGATTAGCGCAATACCAAATGTGTCAAAAGTTATGGTTCGTACGTAGTCCAATAACAGTTCAATCACCGAATATTTACCGCGATTGCAGCCCTGGACTGGTCGTTATGGCGTTCCTTGGGGGAGGCCTATGTCCAGCAGTGGACGTCCATCGGCTGAGATGATGATAATATGCTGACACTTTTTTAAGGGGATGATCAGACCATCAAACTGAACAACTTTCCCCATGGGACCAACTTTGAAATCGCAAAAAAAATCTGCTGTGTCATACAAAACTGAAAACCTACTTGAGCCAAATGTATGGGACAGCAGGTTTTGCTTGCGATTTCAAAGTTGGTCCCATAGAGAAAGTTGTTCAGTTTGATGTTCTGATCATCCCCCTATAAAATTGTCAGGATGTTAAGAAGGAGGTCAGGTATTTAAGTCAAAGGGTTGAGGCAGAAAGGGTTAACAAAAACATAATTTTTCTTCTTATTGGGTATCAGTTGTAATTGTAATAAGCTTATGAAAATGCGATCCTAAAATATTTTTATATTTGTCATTAAAACTTTGGTAAACTATAAGAATACCACTGAAGAACCATTGACATACAAGTAACTAACACGAAAAAAATAAAAAAAACCTGTCTGAAACTTCTCAGTTACTTTTTCGGTAATGTCTCATGACCCGCTAGGCACCCAGCTATTCAGTTTTCGGCATGGACATGACATGATTCAAACCTTCTCACCTGCCGTACCAATGGTGATTCTGATTTCTGATTTCGACTACAGAAACTGCTTATTTCGAGAAGTATTCTGGTACACAAGATATTTTCAAATCACACATACTTTCGCCCAAACGATACGATCAGATTCAGGGTCTGATGCAGTGACTCAAAGTATATGTGATTCATCATGTTGATGACACCTGATGAGATGCTATATAAAAGGATTTAATTTTAATAAAACATGATGATAAAGTGTGACTTAATGTATAAAATCTCACATTGCTACGATGATAATAAATTCAAAGTTAATGCAGAATGATAACACTAACACTGATAAAATTGTAATCTCTTTGCATTAATTAATTCATACTTTACAATCAACAAGCCACCAACCAACAGTACAAAGGTTATTTTATTTACTTTGCTGGCACACTTCTCACTACAGAGTATAAGTAGGGGCTCTACAGTTATACAGGGTGTAACATAACACCCTAGTAATACTTTAGGGGGTGCTCCAGACCATCAAACTGAACAACTTTCATTATGGGGCCAACATCGAGAAAACATAAAAAAAATTAGCTGTCCCATAAATTTTAGTCGAGTCGGTAGGTACCTACTGCAGTTTTGTATGGGAGAGCTGATATTTTTTTTTTTCGATGTTGGCCCTATAGTGAAAGTTGTTTAGTTTGATGGTCTGAAGCACCCCCTTAAGTATTACTAGGGTGTTTTGTTACACCCTGTATATGCTAAGTTGATGATAAATAAATTGTGCGGAGTAATGTTGAAGGAAACGAGCGCTGCTGTTTACGTCTTAGAAACCTCATATAACTGACGAAGAACCACTACACAGTCCCCCTTCTGTAGAAAGGTATGGCAAGATTTTACTAGACACGCCAAGTACAGACAAAATAATCGGACCCATTGTTGTATAAAGTTTTGAAATACCTACCTATATACCTAAATCTTACTGCCGGATCTTAGACTACAGCAGCTCTAGAAGTATTAACATAGCTTCGAGTGCGTTCACATCACCTAGCGTGGATGCCGGCGTCCACAGCTCTGCCGCAAGTCGGCTCAGCGCAGCTTAACTTGGTCCAGCCCCAGGGTCGTAGCTGGAACTAAATAGGGCATAGAAAGATACATTGTAGGAAAGGGCCTATCATTAGTTGACACTATACTACTCTTCCTACTTAATTCGGGAGAAATCATTTTTCCAGGAATTACAGGGACACAAAACCATGATAAACACCTCCTGAATACAATGGCGATAGACTATGAATTACATGGTGTACAGTGTTTTGCTGGTTGGTATTCTTGTTTTGTTGACTTTTATGTCAACTGTATAACTAACTAATTTATTTATCTATCTATAGTGGTCCATGATGGGTCATGGTGTACAGGTGTCTATCGTCTACATTTAACCTAATAGTTATTTTATTTTTTCGACTAGTAATGGTCTATGGAGGTGCTACTTGGAAATGTTCCTCCATTGAAAAGGGAAGATCTTCCACCAGGCTATGTGTGAAGCCTAGGGACCGGCCGTGGTCCAACAGTTCTTAGTTGGACCTTGTATATGTATCGAATCTCTGTGATTATTTCTCTTGCGCGATTTATGTCTCGCATTCGATTGTGAACCTTATGTGTAGTAGGTTACGAGTTACGTATTTACGATGAATGTTGTCTTTGTATGGAGCATATTTCCGAGAGCGGCGGTATCGCCATCTGTTGGCATCTTTGCTATAACTTGTGGGTGCTTACATCTGTAGTAGTTCCCCGCAGGTCCAAGAGCCCGTGACGATCAGACCTTCGTTATTTTATAAAAGCTGAAAGTTCCTCAGCGCATGCTCCCAACACAGGTAGAAATGATCGGCAACTATGAAGTTTGAGTCATGGTCGCTTTGGCAGGTAGCAGGTTAACGAAGTCTGATCGTCACTCAGGCACTGATGGTCCTCAATGCCCCTAGTTACGGCTCTGTCCGGCTCTAGAGCTAATGCTCGGTGCGATGTATATCGGGGCGATCCGATATATATACGACTTCACGTCTGAGCTAAACACGGGGCTAAACGCTACTGATATTTTATGTAAGTCGATATTACCGGTTCTACTGGGAATAATTCCAATTGCGCTCCGTACACACGAAGTCTGATTATATTTTCAATACTAACGATTCAAGGCAATGAAATTTTTCAGAAACAATCTAGAAACTAATCTCTGTGCTTGTATGGTGTCAGATTTTCGTTAAAATATAACGACGGACGACGGACGACGATTCGCGCAAGAAAGTCGCTATAATGTGGTATATTATAAGGCAGAGAATCGCAAGTCTGTGTCTTATGTTATAAGATTATACAGGTCATTGCGCTTGCACCCAGTGGGTACGTTGAAACAATAAGACGTGAGGTGTGTGTCTAGACAAGACGTTTGCCTTCGTTGCCCCTCGCTCCATGACTATGTAAATCAGTGCTAGCTGGTTCACTATGCGTGCTCACGATTTCTCATTTCATCCTTCGTTATAAATCTGCTGAGTTTACTACTCGTTACACGTGTGGTTGACTTTAAGATAAGAATGGTTGAAAATCGCTACCAAAAATGTTAATTTCTTCGTTTCACAAATACACAAAAAAGACGAACAAGAATTGTACATAATGGCACAGAAATAATCAGTGGTGCGACCTTGAGAATTGAACATTATGATAACCGATAGATAAAGAAAGATAAAGAAATAAGAAAACAAAAATAATTTATTTTAAAATATCGTTGAGGTATAAAAAACTTACAAACTACACTGGTTCCTAAACAACACCCTGTAATAATGCTAGCATAATCACAACAAGTCCTCTGCACCACACAGTACAGTCAATCAGGTAGCGACGGTCGCGCACTAGAGCAGGTACATGTACACTAAAGTGGCCACGAGGCCGATCAGCAGCGGCAGCTTCCAGGATCCGAAGAGGCCGGAGTCCTCGTCGAGGTGGCGCGTGTCCTCGAACTTCACGACGCGCTTCTTGACCTCGAAGCGGTCTTCGTCGACCACCTCGCCGATGCGGTACTTCTTCATCAGCTCTTTGGCGTCGAGGCTGTGGCCGACGTCATCGAAGACCTCGGAGGCGTCTGATCCGGCCTGACCGACCAGCACCTCGTGTCCGCCAGGGTGCTCGTCCACAAATTCTGTCACGTCGTACACCACATTGTCGATCACGAACACCGCGTCTTTCTTCGTGTTTCTCTCTGATATCTCCTTCCGCGTGAACTTCTTGGTGGCCATGTTTGTTGCCTTACTTCTCTACACGTCCGATCACCGTCTGAGCGCGCTGGCGACTGAGTGTAATGAGCTGCGTGCGCGCAGTCCAACTCAATACCCTCCTCCGGCTCCGATCCCCTCTACAGACTGATAAGAACTATAAACATAATTATCTCTATCGTAATCATGACTCTTTAATTTTTTGATAGCACAAACAACTTCAAAATGTGTTTAGCTAATGTTATTATTATTCAGGGTGTATAATTATTTAATAGTGTGTATGTACGCACATTTTTGTGTACCACAAAACTAGACAACTTATTCTATGGAGCTGAAATCGAAACAGTGGAAAAAAATCTGCTATTCTATAGAACAGCTCACACTACACGGAGCTGTGAAGGTAGCAACAGTCTGTGCACTAGAACAGGTACGTAGACCAAGATGACAAATAGGCCAACCGATGAGCAGTATTCAAAAAACCTGAGGTAATCGTCCAGCATACGTATCGACGGAAATTTTCGCGCTACTTACGGGCTCAACACGATCTTCATCCACCACCCCCTGACGCGAAACTTTTGCGTGAGTTCCTTAGCGTCGAGGCTATGGCCAGCATTTTTCAAGGTCTCGGAGGCGTCTCCTCGGGCCTGTCAGATCAGCAGCTCGTGGCTCAGGGATGTTCCTCAAGAAACTGCGTTAAGTCACCTCTTTGTCAATCACGAATAGCGTCCTCCTTCTTGGTGACCATCTTCAATTTTATGCTTGTCTCATTCCACGCTCGATCACTCCTTGAGCGCCCTGATGACTGGGCTTAATGAGCTACTCAGGTCAACTCCTCATAGTTCTACCGTTCCATTTGTAGGTTGATAACAATCGTATACTCTTTTATTGTCTCTCATTACTGTATCTTATCTTATCCTGACTCAATAGTTTTACACACACATACGGAATTGCAATCCGGAATCCTGATTCAGGATTCAGTGTTGTCAACTATGGCTACAAAATATACTAACGTGCTGTTTAAAAAATGCTTAAATAATAACTGTCCAAGTGCGTGTCGGACAAGGTAGGGTTCCGTAGTTGCCCGTCACAATATAATATGGACTTAGCTTAGAAGAAGACTTTTTGTTTATATTTATTACGGTGATATACTACGGTTTAACGGCTACTAAAGTCTATAAAGTACATTTTATAAGTTAGTCGACTATTACTCGGAAACTTGTAAAGCCTACTTAGCGGTGATAGTTTTCCTTTTAAATTCGTTATACAGGGTGGCCGGGGAGTTGACGTTCAAGCGTAAAATTTAGGTCCGGTATGTCGTGGGGTACCCGAGTCACCCCCATGTATGTTCCGCGATTTTTTATAGTTTTTGAGTTATGATGATTTTTCCGATTTTTTGAGGAAACTCGACATGACCGGCTTAACAACTTCTAAAAAAAAGTGTAAGACTTTTTAGAGATTCTTTTTTTGCTACTTAATCTTCATGAATTGTGCCTTTATTCACAACATCATCAGCATCTTAACTTTGATAAAAGTTATGAAAATATTGGTCTAAAGTTAAAAATTTGCGATCCGTGAATTATGACTAAATTTTCAACTTTAAATTAAAACTCTAAACAGGTGACCTTATGATTTTTTAGCCAATCCCAAAAATGCGCCCAAATCTCAGCTTTCATAATCATAAATAAAAAGTAATACTTAAGAGGGCTAATTTGGCTAGAATTGATCTTCAAAGACAACAAGGCGGAAAACTCACAAAAATGTTTTTTTTTTCCATAATTACCACGCCTTAGGCTAAATAATGATTAAAGAATGCTGGAAACCGAAACGGCGACGGGTTATGCCGGACTCTTACCGGCTAAAACCCCACCATGTTCCACCTCATCGCATATTGCCGTAGAGCCCGAGGGCCCGTGAGGAATCTTCCACACTCTACGGCGCAGCGACCGACCTTATCAGGTCTCATCTCTGTTGGCCTTGACAAGCCTACAGGCCTTTAGGTGGTGCGTGGGAACACGCACACAACCACCTCGAGTACCTATGATCGGACGCCGGTCCCCCCAGCCCGACGCCCAGAGACTCAAAATTTACGGGGGAGGCAGACCGCGAGCAAACGCAGCCCGTCTGCGCCCCGTGCGTCTTTGGCGGATCGGGAGTTCAGAAGTCGACTCCCTCTCCCTCTCCGCCGTCTTCTTCTGGAGCATTACTGCCTCACAGAAGGAGAGAACCGCGCGCCAAGACGCCTCACTGTCGACCGTAGCGCGAACCATGGCCGGCAGCGAGAGGTCTGAAACTACCTGGGAGAGCTCACTGCGCTCTCCCGCCCACGCAGGGCACTCCTGCAGCACGTGCTGCGCCGTCTCGTGGAGACAGCCGTCGCAGTGGTGGCACCCGGCTGTCGGCTCCCTCCTCCTGGGTTAGGTTAGGTTAGTTCATGTTAGGTTAGGTTATCTACTTTTTACTTAAAACTTTCTTTATTCCACCAACACGATAGGTTTCCAGCATTCTTTAATCATTATTTAGCCTTAGGCGTGGTAGTTACGGCAAAAAGAAATATTTTTAAATTTTTAGAATTTTCCGCCTTGTTGTCTTTGAAGATCAATTCTAGCCAAATTAGCCCTCTTAAGTACTACTTTTTATTTATGATTATGAAAGCTGAGAGTTGGGCGCATTTTTGGGCTTGGCTAAAAAATCATAAGGTCACCTGTTTAACAAATTACCTACAAGAAAATGTCTTGGACTTTCACAGAAATTTTTACGTTGGTGAAATGCAGTCATGAATGTAGACTTCTATTTTGAAAAGAAATTAATATACCTGCGTTAGTTTCATTATCAGAGTTGAAAATTTAGTCATAATTCACGGATCGCAAATTTTTAACTTTAGATCAATATTTTCATAACTTTTATCAAAGTTACGATGCTGGTGATGTTATGAATAAAGGCACAATTCATGAAGATTAAGTTGCAAAAAAAGAATCTCTAAAAAGTCTTACACTTTTTTTTTAGAAGTTGTTCAAGCCGGTCATGTCGAGTTTCCTCAAAAAATCGGAAAAATCATCATAACTCGAAAACTATAAAAAATCGCGGAACATACATGGGGGTGATTCGGATACCCCACGACATACCGGACCTAAATTTTACGTTTGAACGTCAACTCCCCGGCCACCCTGTATATGCTATTGCCGTGAATTTTTTCACATCTCCAACTACAACCGTTTAGCTGGGAGAGGGGGGGGGGGGGACACACTTGACTACCGAAAATTTTCGCATTAAAGCTTAATATTTCGTTAACGAATCACTAAATCCAAAAATGGTTTTCGCAAACCCACAATATTTTTAAAAGACCTATCCAACGATACCCCATAACATGGGATAGAAGAGAAAAAAAAAATTCATCCCCAGTTCGCGTGTAGGGGAGGTACCCTAAAAAAAGTTTTTCAAGATTTTATTTTACCACTTTGTTGGTGTAATGAATATGTATACATATGCTAAATTACAGCTATCTAGTACTAAGCGTCTCTGAGCTAAGCCGCAGACAGACGGACGGACGGACATGGCGAAACTATAAGGGTTCCTTGTTGACTTCGGAACCCTAAAAATGTATGAAACGCCAAATGAATGACAATAATTGCATTTTTAGGTATTTATTAAAACGAAACAAACAATTTCTATACATGATAATTACTATCATGTGATGAGTTCATGACGTTACGAATGTTACGATGATGATTTGTAAATTGTATTCCAATATTAATGCAACTATATCAAAAGACTATCGATAGTTTCAACATTACCTAGACCTAATCTGCATACAAAATGGCATGAACCATAATCACACAAGCGATTTTTGAACGTAGGCGATTTCGCAACTATACAGCAACGACGTCGCAACTGCACCGTCACGATACGGTACCGTTCCATCAACGCCTATGCTCAAAAATCTTTTTAAAATATGCCACCTAAGACATCAAAAAATCACTAGATCTAGTGAAAGAGTCTCTCTTTCAATCTGAAAGCGGCAACAATCCATACGGAATCTAATTCCGAATTAGGTATATTCCGGATGTGTGTGGTGGGCCTTAATGAGAGAATATTACCTACGAGTACAAATCTAAAATGAGTATTGAATTTAGACAGCAGAGCTATTGATAAATACATGTAACAACATATTTACAAACATGAGTCCTATAATTGGAGTGATTTCACTCGATACGATAGAAAATTTACAACTCATCATGACCATTATGTAGATAACTGGCCTGTACCACAAAGCTCTACGGAATCTGTATTTCTCACTATTACCTACTAGGTTGGTCGTAAAGAGACTGGATACGAGGGGAAATCAAAATTTAAGATATCTGTGGTCATAATGCCACAATCTTGTAGTCTGGGATAAATAATCTGTGGTCTGGGCTAGCAAATTGAAATAGCCCACACATTTATAGGTTCTAAACATTCCACTTTTAGACAATTGCGAATAAAAACAAAAGCGGCCGTTTTTTTTTTCTTTTTTCCAAATTTGTATGTTTAGACCTTTAAAAAACCTATAAAAGTATTCTATGAAAATAGGTTGAAGGCTTTTGTAGTGTTCGTGTTGATTACTTTTTTAATTTAGGCTTTCTTTATTGAGAAATCTTTTTTAATGTGATGAGGGCGCCACTGAACTGTCTCATTGCGTTAAACAGAGACAATAGGGGAGCGGACTGCATAAAATAGGTATATTTTAGTTTTATCTTCTCAGTAAAAAAAAAAACCTTTGAAAATAACGCTATATCATAGATTTATAAATTACTAGCGTAAGGATAGGCCCGTCAGAATATTTTACAAAAACCTTCTTCATAGAAACAAAAATTTGCGCCATCTGTCATAACTCGTATACGAACTATATCGTGTCATATATTTGTAGTGCTCTAAAACTGACATTTTTCCTTGCATTTTAGAGCCAACGAACTGGGGACAATAGTCAAGTTCATAGGCCATGTCCTTACGCTAGTAATATATATGTCTTTGCGCTATATTCATTTTTAGTTTTTTTTAGCTATTTTTTATAACATGATGAACTGCTTTGAAGATCCCCTATTGCCCTCTATTTCTTAAAATTCCATTCAGTAAAAGAAAACTTCAAATATTTTATTTTCTCATACAAATTTGTATAATATTTCCAACAGTCGAGATTTTAACGTGAAATCGTCCGCACTACCCATACGTTTCTGTTTATGACTGTGAAATGTCCAAAATATCTTTATTTTAGTGGCAATGTAGAGTAACCAACTGGCACCTTCATGGCAAAAGAGCATCACTCCAGAACCTTCAACATTCGATATGAGACTTTCCGTTTACAGTTTAAGGATCATTTTTACTCTAACAGGAATGGTTTCATCGTATAAAACTTGTTTAAAAGTGTAATAGGCAACTAGAGGCCTGCAGGAGACGTTATATCATCAATCTTTACCGATTGAAAGCATTTTTTATGATTCTTTTTTCTTGCAGACGTTCTTCCAATGACATTTATTTTCTGATCGAAGTTTTTTTAGTTGTTTTATTTACACAAACTTTGGATAGATTTCTAAAAAGTGTAGCTAGAATCTACAATGGGGGATTTTCCAGAGAAAAAAAAAAGCTAGTTCATAATTTCTCGATAGATGGCGTTGAACAGAGAGGGGTCGATTATGAATATTATTAATAAAAAGACGCAGTATAAACCCTTTGATATTATTGTCGGTTTATTATTAACAATCTCGGTGTTATTGTCTGTCAACAATGAATCAAGTATCGGACGTGGCTGTATGGGCTTTGTATCCATTTTGAATATAACGACAATAACAAACTACAAAAACCTAAAGCCGAGTCCGCTGCGCCATGTTTTCGTGTTTGCCAACATCGTAACACGAAAACATGGCGCAGCAGACCCGGCTTAACAGAAAAACACAAATAAACCGGGAAACTTGTAATCGCTACTTCATCAACAGCGGGGCTGGTACGCACGCCAAGCCGCGATTGCGATATTTAACACATCCATCTGTCAAATCTTTTATCTTGTTCGTTCGTGCGTGCGAAAATAGAAAGAGAGCGGAAGCGTGATAGCGATATATCACGCTATAGTGGGTTGGCACACTAGCCCCGCAGATAGTTTATCGTAAACCAACAAAAATAAGAAAGGGTTTGTTTGTACACACGGCGACACATCAAGCTAAGCAAAACCAAAATAAGGTGGTCGGGCGACGTTATAGGTTATTCACCCTGCGCGCGGTCAGCTTATATTGATCATAATCAAAGATAAAATATAGGGGTAGATAAATAATATAAAGCAAGACATAGAAACGCTACTTGACATCCATTCACACTTATGACAACCGCCCATTAGAATAAGTGAAATGTCAATAGTAAACAGATACCATCTTGAACCATTTTGTCACCAGACCTCCAGCTGGAAGACTACGCTATTTCCTTACGTTAAGAACGAATTTTGCTTGAATTTGCTTAAAAAGTGGTGACATTTGTTTAACAGATTTACGTCTAATCTAGCTCTGTCACTCTTATGGCAATCTGTGTGCGACTGTAAGGAATGACTATACATGTTTTTGTACAGTTTGATATTGGGTAGACCAGCACTGGTAGCATGCCAACCCGCGATAGCCGTGATACGGCTTTATCACGTCTTTTATCTCGTTCTTTTGCGCGCGAAAGAACGAGATAAAAGACGTGATAAATCCGTATCACGGCTATAGTGGGTGTGCATGCTAACAGTGCTGGTCATACCTAATCGACCCCTCTCTTGTCAACGCCATCTATCGAGAAATTTGGTACTAACTTTTTACTTTTTTTTGCTTTTGGAAAATCCCTCATTGGTAGAATATATTTTTACTACAGAAGGACAGACAGTCAAAATGCTTAAAATTATATATTTGGCCTCTGCTATGCCGATAATAACTTCCACGTCGATGAATATTTAGAAAAAATATTATTATCATTGTATTATTTTATTATCTTTATCCGTATTTTTAAACAATTAAAATTTACCCGAATTATAGAAAAATACAATTATTGTAATTTTTTATATACAGGGTGAAATTGTTTTTTTTTTTTTTTTTAATTTATTTATCAAATACGTAAACAAACATCTTACGAACTAAAAGCATTTGATAAACCCGATATCAGGTTTGTCCCAATGCAGAAACATTGGCAAGATTTCATTAGCATCCTTCATAGTAGATATACATCTACTAGTATATCTAGGCTTTATGTAAATAAATTGATGGATATAAAATTTACTAATAAAAAAAACATGTCATGAGCGTGTCGGATTCGCCCATGATAAGGTTCCGTAGCCATTGTATAATAGAATTGGTAAAAAAATTAGGTTATTTATATTACCTAAAAGAGAATTTTGAAACCCTAACGATAGCGCGATTGAAAGTACTTACTGAAAACATTTTCAGATTTTTTACTCCAGTATTTTAGAAGTTAGAGCGAGGAGAGGTACAGGCTTTGGGTGCAAATATCTCTACGTCAAGAGGCCCGGCCGCGTAGGTAAATTTTTATACCTAACGGAGTGAGACAGGCCTGACAATACATAGAAAATCTTTATTCGAACGAAGCTAAGGTGGTGATATGTACTCGCAGTTATTATGTATAGTATAGTGCGAGGATTAACATAACTAATAAGTACATCGCGCCGGGAGCCTTACACACAAATTAATAACTATTTCACGAAACATAGCTTTCACGTCAATGCTAAGAGGGGGTGGGAGTTGTGTAGGGTGTGGTGTGAGCGCGCTATAAATCACTTGTGCAATCTGACGTCACGCGCGTCATTGTCGGCGCGCTGTGTTACGTGTCGTGAATAGCTGCTTTAGTTCTACTGTTGCTTGATAAGGTTTTATTTTATCTGACTGCCCCAGAAGTATGTAGAACTATTTACTATTACCTATTCTGTGTCAGAAGCATGGTAATCATCACAGATTATTGTAAGAGGGTTAGAAATGCAATGTAGCGCTTTTGCTTTGGAGAAGGACAGCTGTCGCCACTTGTTTTCCCGCTCACGCTGCTACAACAACTCATGCCCTCTCGCTCGGACCGCGCCGCACGCTACGGTGTTATACGCCCAGGCGTATGGTTTTCGGTGACTCGCGCGGTAGGGTCATGAGCACAGGCGAAATGCAATTGAACCGACTCGTTACGTGGGTTCTTCAGCACTGCGGCCCATTTTTCACCGAGCGACCGACGTAGATCGTCAGCATAGTGAAAGTGTTAAAGTCAGTGGGACTTTAAGTACTTATAACTGTTGTTTCAATAAACCGATTGCGATGAAATAAAGCCTATTTGTAATCCAAATTAATCCCTATGTCGTTGGGAAAACCCTATTCAATTCAGTTTAGTAGTTTTTAAGTCCCTCTTTTTAATCCCAGTTCTAAGAATGCCTGCCTATAATAATTACGTGTAGAGGGAAGTAGGACGCTATGAAACAAGGCACTATGACAAAATAAAAAATATACACTTCCACGTGTATTAAACATTGTTATAGCCAATCTAAAAATAGATTTTCCCTGTTCTAAGAATTGAAAAGTACACCCTGTATGTGTTACACCCATAAAACTGAAACTTTCACTTGCTAACTAGGCCCTAAATAGGTAGGACAGACGGACGGACGGACAGACGGACGGAAGGACGGACGGACGGACGGACGGACAACGTAGGCTTAGTAATAGGGTCCCGTTTTCACCCTTTGGGTACGGAACCCTAAAAAGAAAAAAAATGTTTTCGCTGCTCAAAGCATTAGCTTCTAAATTTAAAATTTAAAACAAATGACATTCGAAATTAATTAATTATTCAGCGAAGGTGTGCAACCATCGCTCTTCCAAACGAGTGTCCAGGGAGGCTGCGATGATCCCCGTGTAATTAGGAATTAGCTTCACCTCTCCCCCTCCCCCCCTCCCCCCGCAACACCCCCCAGCCTGGCTCACCCACGCCTTTAGATCGGTTACTTTATTACAAAGTCTTAAAATACTTAATCTAGTTTTACGTACCTAAATTAAATTATCAGTGAAATTATTATGAAGGATATTTTTATATCAAGGTTTGGTTGAATTGTTTAAAAAGGTCACTATTTTATCCTTTCTGTAACAATAAAGCAATTATTTTTATTAATGAATTAGTTAAAAAAAAATGTTTTTAAGCTATGGTACCATGAGCTATTACAATAGTACATACATATGTACTTCTACTGTCTGTAGAACATACCTATGTACTACAAAATGTTAAAATGCATTGCCATGTGAATACACATATTCTGTCAAAATTTTAACTGTCTATTATTACGGTTCAAAAGATACAGCCCTTTATAGGTAGGCCAGACAGACGGACGGAACGGAGTGCTTACGCTTTTTTATTAGGGTTCCGTACCCAAAGGGTGAAAACGGGACCCTATTACTAAGCCTACGTTGTCCGTCCGTCCGTCCGTCGTCCGTCTGTCTGTCCTACCTATTTAGGGCTGTAACTTTTGGACCGTAATAGCTAGACAGTTGAAATTTTCTCAGATTATGCGTTATTACGGCGGATTTGTTAACAAATAATAAAAAAGTCAAAAAGTTAAAAATTAAGGGGGGTTCTCAACAAGAAACTAGTTTTTATCAACGTTTTTTCTTCACGCTCTATAGTAAAAACGGTAATACATACAAGCGTCAAACTTAGTGTGATTATAGAGCAAGCTCTACAGAATAACAACAAATACTAAAAACCGGTCAAGTGTGAGTCGGTCTTGCGCTGAAGGTTCCGGACAAAAAAAGTTTTTTTTTCTACGTTAATAATGTTGTGTTCTGTGGTTGTGTGGTACGGAACCCTCGGTGCGCGAGTAGCCCGACTCGCACTTGACCGCTTTTTTATTATTCGTAAGCCTACACTATCGGTCCGTTGTCCGTTGGCACCCTTTGGGTACGGAGGGAGCCCTGAAATAAAAATTACAATTACGGTACGGTAGTAATTAAAAATTATACAGGCTGTAAGGAAAAGTATCATTAAGCCATCATTTGAACAACTTTTACTATGGGAGCAAACCTGTCAGAACAAAAAAAAAACATCTGTCTCATACATTTGAGTCGAGTAGTATTGCAGTTTAGTATGGAACAGATTTTTTTTTTTGCTCTGACATGTTGTTCAGTTTGATGGTAGAGTAGATTTGAATGACCAAAATGTCTGGTCTTGACAATTTTACACTATGTAATGCAATATTGTATTTTAATTGTACTTTGTACATTTTGTTTTGTTTATTAAAAGATGTGTGTTGTAGAGTTTCTGGCCGCATCTTCTCTCAACGGAACACATTCCGACGCTGTGTCAAAAAATGACGTGATATTATATTGAAAAAAAAAAATTTTTAGAGTATGTGGTTTAATGGCAACTGATGGCAAAAGATAGGGAAGGCTGGAAAAGCTTGGGGGAGACCTTTGCCCAACAATGGGACGAAATAGGTTAAAATAAAATAAAAATGTGGTTTAAAGGTTAATGATATACTTTTCCTTGCACCATGTTGTACTCTGTGCTAGGAATGTACCTACCTACAATACTGATACGGGTAGTTACAGTTGATGTCGATAACTAAGAATTGTTAAAAACACAGTGTCACTGACAGTCATTATCATTAACATTACGAGTACCTACATTATCAGCTGACAGTGATTTGGCGCATTTACATCGGGTTTTATCTTACAATTTACACGTTGGCATTTCAAAGTATGATTGAATTGATTTCTATTTTTTTTTGAATAGAAAAATAAAACCGGTCAAGAGCGAGTCGGGCTACTCGCGCATCGAGGGTTTCGTACCAAACCACCACAGAACACAACATTATTAACTTAGAAAAAACACTTTTTTGTCCGGGATCTTTAGCGCGAGACTCACACTTGGCCGGTTTTTAGTATTTGTTGTTATTCTGTAGAGTTTGCTCTATAATCACACTAAGTTTGACGCTTGTTTGTATTATCGTTTTTACTATAGAGCGTGAAGAAAAAACGTTGATAAAAACTAGTTTCTTGTTGAAAACCCCCCTTAATTTTCAACTTTCTGCAATTTTTATTATTTGTTAACAAATCCGCCGGAATAACGCATAATCTGAGAGAATTTTAACTATCTAGCTATTACGGTTCAAAAGTTACAGACCTAAATAGGTAGGACAGACGGACGGACGGACGGACAGACGGACAGACGGACAGACGGACAGACGGACAGACGGACAGACGGACAGACGGACAGACGGATAGACGGACAGACGGACAGACGGACGGACGGATGGACGGACGGATGGACGGACGGACGGACGGACAACGTAGGCTTAGTAAAAGGGTCCCGTTTTCACCCTTTGGGTACGGAACCCTAAAAAGGTGTTAAATGAAAGATTAACCTGAAAACCTATTTAACAGATTAAATTTTTCGTATTCGTGGTGTTTTCGTTGTCGTTTTTCCCTCTACATCTTTGTATCGTTAGCAGTATAAACGTCTGGTGTTTGGGGATGTGAGGCTTTTGTGCGAGGGCTGGGCTGCAGGCTTGTTGAGAACGGGAACGATCCCCGCTCGGGTTCGTATCTGGTCCAAAGGATTTCTCTAGCCATTCAACGCGGGAATGCTGCTAGTGTGATGAATCCCTTTGAGCCGGGTGCGTTCCGTGGTGCGGAGGGCATTTAAGATGGTTTTTGTTTTATTAATGACCAAGCGTAAGGTGGATTATAGTTTGGTAACTTGACGAGGCATATTGCGGATCTATAACTGTTTATTTAAGGTTTTGACGAAGCGTATTGCTGATTACCTGTGCTGTTATAAATTATAATAATATGACTGACGAAGCTTGCGCTGACTGTTTGTTTTGTGTAGACATTAACGAATTATTATTATTAAACTTATTGCTATCATCTATTTTCGTTTTGTTTTTTATATTTTATTTATGTGTAATAGGGACGAAACAAGATGTTATAATAATGTACACGATAATGAACTGAACAAAATTGTATACAATTTCCATTTATTTTTATTTTTCATAAAATAATTAGTTTTCTGAACTTTACATTACAATGCTTCTTCAATTTATTGTTCAGTTCCCACTTACTTTCCAATCGACTTAACACGGACTTGACGAATTTTGACCAATTCTATGATTTTACGAAATATAGGTTTGAGGAATTAGGTACCGATTCAAATTCTTCGCAGTAAATTGAACGCCGAGAGAAATAATTAAGATTTGTAAGTACGTTAATAAAAGTGTTATTCGAATTTATTTCAGGCAATGATATTCAAACAATTCTTGGAATGGGTCTGAATGACTCTTCCAGAGAAATATTAAGACAATGTTAATTAAATGCTTTTATAAATGAAATACGACCTTAAAATTTAATTTCTAAATCTTATTCTCATTGTTTAATTCTGTTTAATAACGAACAGTTAAATATTTAGATTAATTTTAAATATTTTGCTACGATACAATAATATTCAAATTAATAGAATAATTGTTTAGAATACCTATTGCAATTTCAAATATTATGGATTTTTAAACATGTTACAGCCATGTTGTGCTATTTCGAATCAAATTAAAGATTGAAAAATTAAGTCTCGGGCGGGACTTGAACCCGCACCCTTCCAAACCGGGGAAGTGCGTTATCAAATTTCGCTACCGAGTCCACTAGCCAGAGAACGAAATTTGAAATTGGAACAGGGTGTGTCATCTATACTGTATGAATTCCAGTTGTAAGTTTGCAGGTTGGTAAGTTTGTAATAACTTCCAGTAGATGGCGCACACGTCCCCTCAAGACGCAACAGATTGAAAATTTCGTTCTCTGGCTAGTGGACTCGGTAGCGAAATTGGATAACGCACTTCCCCGGTTTGGAAGGGTGCGGGTTCAAGTCCCGCCCGAGACTTAATTTTTCAATCTTTAATTTGATACCTATTGCAGTCTAACAATTTTCAAACATAAACATTTTACGTTTGTTATAAAAATATATAAGTTTTCAAGGAACCATTTACAATGTAAATGGTAAATTTTACAGTATAAACCTTCCCACGGATTCTCTTAACCTCTCACAGAAAAAAACTAGTTTTGCGAAGGAAACTTTAGCAGCTAACTATAGACACTTACTACTTGCCTAACGACGTGTAAACGAGGCACTACATCTACTTACCAAGAAAGAATATACCTCCAGCCCGAGCCGAGCACCTAGTCATCCCTCTCATTATCATGTTGAACAACAAAACTAAGTATAAAAACTGGCCAAGTGCGAGTTGAACTTACGCTTTGAGGATTCCGTATTTATTTATTCCGTATTTATTTTTATTTCAGTACTAAAAGAAAGCGCTAACGTACTCGTGGATACATTTTTAAAATCTTGTTTTGGTAGTAAGTAACCTGAGTGTGCCCGTGCGGTGGGTTGACATCGGGTTCAGTAAATTTAAAATTTTGCAAACAAATTATTTTTTAGTTTGAAAAAATTACCTATATTGAAATCATGATAATTTGATTCTGCTCTCGATTACACACATACAAAACTAAAAGCCTACTCGAGCCAAATGTATGAGACAGCTGATTTTTTTCGCGATTTCGATGTTGGTCCAAAATTTGTTCAGTTTGATGGTCTGGTCATCCCCTTAAAAAAGTGTCAGCATAATTAAGAAGGACCCTTGTATATTGAATATTTAATACATGTTTATTTTGCTTGTACTTAACTCGAAAATTTATTTTAAATCTATCTTATATACGCACTAGCACGAATTCAATATAGAAACGGATAAATCTGATCTGACAGACATCGTAGCAACTATTAAGACACTTTTTGTAACGGAACTCTAAAATTATGTAATAATAAAAATACAATGTATCTCCCAAGCTCTTGTTCTAAAGACCTCTCAAAAGAAAATGTAACTAAAGTTCGTAGCTGCAAAGTATGTTTTAGCGTAGCTTTGGATATGGCTTTTGCAGTGTAATCTCGCGATATAATGTGACGTCATCAATCTCCGCGCTGTAATGCAGTCTGCTTTCTGAACATTATGAACGGCGGCCGGGTGGCATTAGCATGACGATCAATTAATTTACCTACCCGCCTGTGTATTACATCTACCTATCTTGAGTACATTATATTTTAATAGCACGTCTTAGCCTGGCTTGCACCTAAAAGTATTTTTTATCTCATAAGCTTGGAAAGATTCAGTGAAAATATAGTGCATTATTTTTATGCGCTCGCGTGGAAAGAGTTTTTAAAATTAGAATGTTTCTGTTCAATATTTTTCTATACCGCCATGAACTCGGGAGAATTAACTAGGCACCTGGCTCGCATATGGCTCGGAATTTGACACCACTCCTGCTTCCCCCCCGCGGGACCCCGCCGTCACCGTGCGAGGCCGTAGCATAGCATTTCAGTTACCGTCGCACGTGTCCCTGCGCTTTAGCATTTTCGAGTTATTCTTTCCGAGGTTTCCAAGATTTTTATTCCGAGCCACGTGCGAGCCAGGTGCCAAGTTAATTCGCCCAGTTGATTTCATGTCATTGCGCCAGCCTCATTTTTAGGGTTCCATACCTAAAGGTTAAAACGGGACCCTACTACTAAGACTCCGCTGTCCGTGCGTCTGTCACTAGGCTGTATCTCATTAACCGTGATAGTTAGACAGATGAAATTTTTACAGATGATGTATTTCTATTGCCGCTATAACAAAAAATACTTAATAAAATAAATATTTAAGGAGGCTTTCATACAGCAAACGTGATTTTTTTCCGTTTTTTCGGTAATGGTACGGAACCCTTCGTGCAGGAGCCCGACTCGCACTTGGCCGGTTTTTTAGAATAATCACACTGGCCAGCACGACGACCGACGACAGGATGAAAAAAATATTTTTAAAATGTTCTGCTCAATTTACGTGCCATTTGATTTTATTTACTCGCTTTAGTGAGGTGCAAAGTTGTGAGTGTTTCAAATCTCTGTTTCTGTACTGCAAATCCAAAATAGCCTTAAAATTTCGTTACTATTTGGAATGGATTAAAGGTATACAGATATGTAGGACGACAGAAAAACGCAGCGGGGAACGATATGTTATATAGGGTCCTTCTTAATATGCTGACACTTTTTTAAGGGGATGATCAGACCGTCAAACTGAACAACTTCCTCTATGGGACCAACATCGAAATCGCGAAAAAAAAATCATCACTTCCATACAAAACTGCAAACCTACTGGGAGCCAAACGTATGGGACAACTGTTTTTTTTTTCGCGATTTCGATGTTGATTTCATAGAGAAAGTTGTTCAGTTTCATAGTCTGGTCATCGCCTTAAAAAAGTGTCTGGATATTAAGAAGGACCCTATATACAGGGTGTGAACTTAAATGAGTTACATACTTTGTTTTATGGTGTGCTTCAGACTATCAAACTAAAAAACGTTCACTATGGGACCAATATCGAAAAAAAATAAGCAGTTCCAAAACATCAAAAATTCAACGTCAACGGCGGCGGCCGGCGCCGACTCGACACAAAAGTTACAGATTTTTTTTTCGGTCGTAACGTAAGTAAGTATGTAAGGGATATAAAGTGTACACCCTGTATCACTATCATCATATCTAATACCTAGTACTAATAGTATCATAGATAAATAATAATAAATAAATAAATAAATATCTTGGACAATGTCACAATGTATCTAGTCACATTTAAAGTACCAGAATCTAGCCTGGATTTGTATTATGATGACTAGACAACGATATAGAATACATATATAGATACAAACATCCATGACTCGGGTACAAAAATATTCATATTCATCATACAAATATTTGTCCCTTACGGGATTCGAACCCGCGACCCTCAGCACAGCAGGCAGGTTCATTACCGACTGTGCTACCGGCTGTCAAATAGATAGTGATAAAGATATTAAATTAGGGATCAAAAGGAGACTGATAACTGTAAGATTTAAATTACATCAAATTATTTCAAACTGAGACGTTAATACATTAACTCAGATGCAATTTGTAATAAACGCCTGTAGGGAAATTACTGTATTCGTTAGCTACTCCAATTAATGTTATACAGGATGTAAACTTAAATTCATTGGTACTTATAGGTGTGCTTCAGACCGTCAAAAAGAACAACTTTAATGGGACATAATCTACACTAATATTATAAAGAGGAAAGATTTGTACCTATTTTTGTATGTTTGTAATGAATAGGCTCAAAAAGTACTGGGCCGATTTAAAAAATTCTTTCACCATTAGAAAGCTGCATTCACCCTGAGTAACATAGGCTATATTTATTGCTAGAAAAGATTAGACGTCCACCCGTGCGAAGCCGGGACGGGCCGCTAGTTAGTAATATTGTGGAAAAAATGTTTTTAACAAAACCAAAAAGTTAAAAAATAATATTGCAGCCGATGATTTTTTCGTTCGCATCATAAGAACATTAATTTGTTTTATTGAAGTCGCTGTCAAGGCGGTACGATTCGCGACAGGGCTTGAAATTTTTGGCGTGGCTTGACACCGACTTCTATAAAACAAATTAATGTTCTTATGATGCGAACGAAAAAGTCATCGGCTGCAATATAATTTTTTAACTTTTTAGTTTTTTTTAAGGCGGTTTTAATTTTTTTTTTAATTTTGTTTATTTCACAATTTTCAGTAGTGAATTCTTTAGTTCGACTAAGATATTAGTTATACACGCTAAGGAATGAAGCTATTTTTTCAATAGCCGATGATTTGCTGTCGACTTTTGAGGAGTTTTATTGTGTAGCTCCGGGATGCATCATCAGATCCTGGTTTCCTTATCATGGTACCACCCTTGGAATATCTCCTTTCCAACAAAAAAGAATCATCAAAATCGGTTCATAAACAACTGAGTTATCCGCGAACACACATTAAAAAAAATATATATATACGGTCGAATTGAGTAACCTCCTCCTCTTTTGAAGTCGGTTAAAAAGAAAGAAGGAAAGAAAAAGTCAATACCCAAGAAGAAAGAAAAGCAAGAAGAGTAAGAACCCAGAATGAGAGAAAAGGAAAAATCATAGGTCCATAAAATAAGCGTTGAATAAGGAGCACGTCGGATCGACTCTGGCAAAGAGTTCCAAAGTCGAGACGCTTATGCTGACACTTTTTTAAGGGGATGATCAGACCTTCAAACTGAACAACTTTCTCTATGGGACCAATATCGAAATCACGAAAAAATATCTGCTGTCCCATACAAAACTGCCAACCTAGGTCGACCCGAATGTATGGGACAGCAGATTTTTATTCGCATTTTTGATATTGGTCCCATATAGAAAGTTGATCAGTTTGCTGGTCTGATCGTCCCCTTAAAATAGTTTCAGCTAATTTTGTTAGACCTTATATAAATAGGTACATACATAAACTCACGCCTTTCGTCTTCCCAGAGGAGTAGGCAGAGACTATGGATCTCCATTTCAGGCGGTTCTGACATACCTCTCTTGCTTCCACTAGGCCATACATCATGTCATACATTCCCGTCGATTTCGGCTGCTTTTAATCTGTCATTTTTACCCGACTGCGCCAGAAGGAGGGAGGGTTATTTAATGACGTCCTTGACCTGGTCTAGGTATTGGTAGCTTATACAGGGTGTAAGTGACAGCCTAGTAAATACTGAAACGGTGAACTCAGACCATCAAACTGAACAACTTTCACAATGGCGCCTACCTCAGGAAACGCGAAAAAATTCAGCTGTCCCATACATTTTAGTCGGGTACGTAAAGCAGTTTTGTATGGGACAGCTGATTTTTTTCCTGAGGTCCCTAGGCTCCATAGTGAAAGTTGTTCAGTTTCTGAGTTCACCGTTTCAGTATTTGCTAGGCTGCCAGACTTGTATACCATTTGGGAGCAATATCTCTCACTACCCAGTCAAGCAATATAGTCGTGTGCATGCTATTATGCATTGTCATTTCATCTCAAAGTTGAATCTCTGTCTTGTCCTATGCGATGCGACATACATCGCAGCCACTTTCACATTGTCATATTACATTGTCACGCACCTCTGGGTCGGAACCTTCAGAATATGCAATTAAGCCAATAACCTTGTCCCCTCTCTTCACACCCCTCACCCCTTGCCCCTCCGAACGTGTCTCAATTCTCGTAAATCGCTTCGGAATTCGACTCTCGGCCTTTATCATAAAATAAAGATATTGCAGAAGGTCTCCTTATCTTCAATGATTGTATTTATGTAACAGGAATGTTTCTGTAACCTGAAGGATTTGGGTATACATTTAGGTACAGCGTGGTCAAACCATAATGGTCTAAAGTTCAAAATGAAATTCATCGGTTTTCATCCGTATACACTGTACAGATACAGTGGATCAAAGATCTTAAAAATAACCTTCAAAATGTTGTTAACAGAGTCCCGAGCCTACGATTGGGGGCAGCACAATAGGCTCGGTGCAGCCTTAACGTCTGAAAATTTGGCCGTTGACAGCAAAGCTTAAGTTTAATAAAAGACACGCATTTCCCGATGCGCCAGTGTGGATCAGGCCTAAGACTTCTTTTTTGGAAGGGGTTTAAAATGAATTTGCTTGTAAGCCTTGTCGCTTAAGCGTTTTCACGCTGGTTGGTTCTATTATCGATGAATGACTTTTAAACATTGTCGCATTAGTCGCACATGTTGTGATGATAACTCGGCTTATGTTATAGTCAGCATCATCACGAACAAGTTTGCTAACAATGTCATTGCATAAACTCAAGATTTTTTGTTTGTTTGGTAAAAATGACGTCAAAAAGCTATCTATGTGATATTATTTTGAATAAAAAAATATTGAATTTTAAATTTTGGTCGGTACATAATCGTGTTTGTATCTTGGTGGCAACAGCTGTTGGTCTTCTAGATAAAATAAAATAAATGTCTCAAAAATTTTAATTTTAACACAATTCACTTAAACTTAGCCTTAATGTTAAGAAATTGTATTAGAGAACTCTTTTTCAGTTGTTATATTTAAAATGATTTACTTTTGTATTTTGATCACTAACTTGTCTCCATTAATATAAACCGCTACATCTCTCTCTCTCTTTGTGTCATCTTTTTAAGAAAGAGCCTTCTCCCAGCAGTGTGATCGTCGTTATCAATATAATCATCATTAGGTATCTCCGCCGATAGACGACCACTGCTGGACATAGGCAGGCATCCTCCCTATAGGTAAACGCTAGCTCGGGCCATATTTTACTGGTATTTAGAAGCTATCTTCTCGTTATTTGAAAGACATACAAATAATTGAAAAATGTAGCAATATTCTTCAACATCTCGGCTTTATTTGCTATAGATCATATTTCTTATTTTTCTATAAAATACATATGAAACCTGTGTTCAAAGGAAAGCTTAAATATTGGAAAAAATCTGGATTATATGCATCTACTTTATAAGTTGAAGTCACATTTACTTGAGACACACACCTTTGTGTAGACAATATTAAGATCTAAAATAGCTATAATATTTAATGAGTAAATTAGATAATTGTTAAAGGGGCAAATTCTTATGATTTTAGAATGTGATTTCCTTGGATTAGAAGGCTCCACTGTGACACAATGAAGGACAAGCTAGTCTAAAATAGGTATACCTACTAAAATGACGTAGTTTAGAAGAGGTGAGGTGGCTCTGAAAGAGTGAAGGTCGTTCGGTCAGGGAAACCCCTTAAGAACTCTTAGGCCCCATCGGACATCCTGTTCTGCGAGTTATGTTCCCTGACCATTGCCACATTAGTTTACCAAGAGACTCATCGACGATGATGCACTCGTCGAGGCTATGTTACATAGTCTGGAACACCGACGATTGATCGCTTGTTGTGTCGCTGTTGGTGTTTTATCGGCTACACTTCGGCGAATGTGCCCAGGAAATACATGACCTGATTCCACCACCCCCCTTCCACTAACGTACGACAAGACGTAAAGCGAGACTGCATCCATACGTATTCGATATTCCAACAATCCGCAAAAAAGGTTCGCATCCTCTTTTATAATGAAAACCGGTAAGGTTTGGAACTCTCTCCCTGCGTCTGTTTTACCAAGCAAATACAATCAGGATATTTTTACTTTTTCTGAGCGAGCGCGCTACATCCTCGATTTCATCTACACTTTCCATCAGGTGAGCTGAAGCCCGCAAACCCATGACTAAAATATGAATTAAAAAAAAAATGTAATTCTTTGGGCTATGTCGGCTACCCTTCTGGTTCGTCTGCGAATATCTTAATTTCCGATTCGATCTCTTAGGGAAACTCCGAGCATAGCCCAGCAGCAATGGGATCCTACAGGATATAAATATAAAGTATCCACTGATAACATTTAGTGGGAAATCTAGAGGCGGTACAATTAAAACAGCGGCAGTCCAATTCAGTCGACTCTCCCCTAGTAAATTGGACTTTCTGTAATCTCAGTATTTGGTGCGTTAATTCTAATCACGCCTGTTTCCGGATCTCATTCGGATATAACTCGGTAACTCTGTAACGAGATCTGTTTCAGTGAGGGGGTAGGTCTGAGCGGTGGGGGGAAAGGGTTCTGTGATTTATTGGCCATCGATTTGAAGATAGGGGTAAAGTAAAGGGTGCTAAGGGTCCGGCGACAGCTTCATTCTCATTAACATTTTATCTACAAGGTTTGTGTAATCGGTTTAAATAAATAAAAATAATAATGGTTTTAGAAATAAGTGAGCTATAGCGCGACAAAAAAAATGATAAGTACAATTATTGGTACTTTTTCATTGATCTTTAATCGGATTGACGCGTAGGATTAGTGTAGTTATTTACAAAATGCTTAGTTACGGATGTATTAAGTTACCTACAGTTTTTTATATTCCCCATCTCAAGAAAAAATTGTTTAGTTTGAATGAATGAAAGAATGAAAAAAAAGGAATGATTGAATGTTTGATGTTGCTTCATGAGTTTGCAAGCAATGCATATTGTGCACCCTGTAATTTGTAGGTGTTGGTGCATTTTGAATGTGGTTCTTCCCGAATTATGTAAATTAACCAAAATAATAATAAATCTATAGTTTTTTCTAGGATATGTAGAGAAATAAAATAAACCTTTACTTAAATATTAAATATTTTATTTGAAAACAAACTTATTCGGTTTATGTATACATAAAGTGTTATTCTCAATACATATTCGTATTACACATTTCATTATTTTCTTGCCTCTCTACTTAAATCAGTTTATTATTGTAAAACTCTCTATAATATAATATTTACATTTTTTATTTATTTTATTTATTATTTATTCTATACAAAACGCGTCGCTTCTCCTTTAGTTTTAAACTCGTAATTTACAATTACTCAGTATTTATAACTTAGCCAAACGTTTTTGAAAACGTTTGAACAATTTAACTATAGTATTTCATTTTCATATTTTATTACTAAGGTTTCTGGAGTGCCCAAGAAATTATATAGTTTTCTATCTATACATTTAATAAAAACTATAAACTTTGCGTGTCTGTACATTGTATCTGGATAAGTGGCTGAAAACATTAAAATATACAACGTGTTAATGAATTAACGCAAAACTAGAAAGTAGTTTGTTTAGAATCGAGAGCAGAGTCGAATTATCAATATTATCATGGTTTCAACATAGGTAATTTTTTTCAAAATATTAAATAATTTGTTTGCAAAATTTAAAATTTTCTGAACCACACCTTTGAAGGGTTTACTTTATAACATACCCTGTTATGTAATTTTTATAGAACCGTTTTAAAATGTCTTTTCGTGTACATTCGCAATAGGGTATTAAGAGAGTGCCGAGCCTATTGTGCTGCCCTCAATCGTATATTTTTTATTTCTAAACAATTAGACAACATTTCCAAAAAACAAGAATGCCACATTGTAGTCCTGATTGGGTTTCAATTTATCGAAAAATTACGGACTATTGTGTTTTATGCTTGTAGTTATTCTCGTTAAAACCGCCAAAAGTGTCCACTTTAAATTATAAAACAAATCCCCTGTGACCCAATAAATTGAAAATCAGCAAAGACTACAATGTGGCATTCTTGTTTTTTGGAAATGTTGTCTAATTGTTTAGAAATAAACAAAATACGATTGAAGGCAGCACAATAGGCTCGGTGCCCCCTTTAATATCGTTGCATGACGAATGTCATTGGGAAAATAACATAATGGGAAGAGTACCTCTGTCGTAATTATTTAACGACATTGTGATTCACTAAAGTGGTTTTCAAATTGTAGAAGAATGTTTACTATACAGAGATGGACGATTTCAGAAACGAATAGCTAACAAATCTCTTTAAAAACGTTTATATACAACGTGTTAATGAATTTACGCAAAACTAGAAAGTAGTTTGTTTAGAATCGATAGCAGAATCGAATTATCATGGTTTCAACATAGGCAATTTTTTTTTGTAAAATTTTTAATTTACTAAACCCGATGTCAACCCACCCCACGGGCACACTCACCCTACTTGCTACCAAAACAAGATTATAAAAATGTATCCATGAGTACGTTAGCGCTTTCTTTCAGTGCTGAAATGATAACAAATCATTTTTGCCTCCGAACTTAAAATGCGAATAACTTTAAATTTTAACTATCAAAATAATGAAATTATTGTTTCAATCTAATTATTTTGTTATAAATCAGTTGGGGTGTATGAGGTTTTGCGCTAATTTATTAACACGTTGTATAATGTAGAGAAATTATTATAATCGAGCCCTGTTATATACGTAGTAAGTTAAAAAATAAATACATTTCATGCCACATTGCCCTTGTATATGAGCAACTCAACTTGTTGTTTTCAGTTATATGTAAAATAATATCAACCATTATTGTTTTAATGAATTCGATACAAAGACCAGATAACGGGAAGCTTATTTAAGTTAATAAACATTAACAAATTATCTAGAATGGTGAAAATTATAAACTTTAATGTATTATTAGTATTACACTGTTGAGGTACTATAACATATTACACTAGAAACAAATTAAGTACCTATAAATAAATTAACTAATTTATTGTAGACGGGAATAGGAATTACATCTCTTTCAATAGAAGATTTAACATTGTATGTACTTGTGTGATGGCAATAAATGAAATATGAAGATAAGACGAAATATTCTCTCAAACACAAAAACCAGTACCAACTTCAGTATCAACAATATATGTAGCATGTTTTATTAGAATGGAAGTAAACACAATGTACAGCCAACTAATTTAAAATAACATTATGTGCACACCAAAAACATACAACAAAACAGAATAAATGCATATTGGCCACCACCATAGAACCTCGTCACAATCACCTGTATTAACGTCATTAAGCTTCTGTCAAACATAATTGCAAATAGTTTGCTGTGACTAGGTTCTACGGTGGCCAACATTTCAAATTGGTTGATTATACTTAACACTTTGATAATTTTGTTGTAATTAGCTGTAATTTTGAAGCCTATTCTAGCAGGTATAACATAATTTAATATGAGCTGAATTCCACGTCACAATAATTATTTTACCAAATAATTTCTGCTCCTCCTCATGAATGTTTTACATTAAGCAAATATGGGTACCTAAGGTCTATTTGCTGACATATTGATGAAGTCGAATTCGCTGTAGGAAGGTATTTTTCGAATTCAATATAAGAGTAATAAATAAACATTAATAAAACCGAAATTGAATCGAAAATAAATAGGACCTATTTACAATATAAATATTTTACTTTTTAGAATTTGCACAGATATTAAATTTTGTGTACATATATAAAATTATATGTATGAACCACTGTTTAAAATTTTCGTCCAGGGCAAATTATTTATAGGATCTCAATTTAAATAAGAAATAACAATATTGAACAGAGATCTCATACAGACACAGACTCAAGTTTCGCATTAGATCAAGTCCACTGCTGGACTTCGACACAATCTTTTACCGAAAATGTTTTTTTACAACACCAATACAACACTATAATATATCTCCGAGTTTTCTTTTTCTACAGAATCGATGGTATATGTCTGACTTCTCGGGGTGTAAGGGGTAAACGCGGTAGACTATGGCGACAACCCAACTGCCAACCTCACCTGCTCGTGGTGCACCCTGCCGACTAACCGACGAGGCTCTGGCGACCGATTGATGGCGGTATATCCATCCAAAACAGGCTACACCAAAATTCCTCGACCGATGATGGGCAGCAGCATCACCGGTGCAAGTGGTATAGCCCTGCGATCACCAACCCGCTCTGCCAAGCGTGGTGATTATGGCATTTTTTACCTCCCAAATATGGAATTTAGTCCCACATGGCCCCGGCCCCTAGTTCCCGGCGGCTCTACTATCCCAGGCTACGGCAGCGGTCTAGGTAACGGTAGGGCGGGGGGTGCTAAGAATCCCCGGGTTACGAGAGGCTGCCAACAACAACGACTTTTACTGGCTACGTATAACGGACGAACACTGATGGAGGACGAAAAGATTACGGAACTCGAGGTAGAACTAACTAAGATTAAGTGGCACATTCTCGGGTTGTCAGAGGTCCGAAGACAGGGGGAGGATACGATGACCCTGGAATCTGGCCACTTGTTCTACTTCCGAGAAGGCGAAAGGCTGTCCCAGGGTGGCGTAGGATTTCTCGTCAACAAATCCCTCATCAACAACGTAGTGGAGATCAGTAGTGTGTCGAATCGGGTAGCGTACCTCGTACTGAAACTCACCAAAAGGTACAGCTTGAAGGTTGTACAGGTATACGCGCCGACTACGACGGGCTCTGACGAAGAAGTCGAATCGGTATACGAGGATATCTCTAGAGCTATCAACGATACCGCAAAGACTCATTTCACGGTTGTGATGGGGGATTTCAATTCCAAAGTGGGAGTACAGGAGAACGATGAGTCGAAAGTGGGTCCGCACGGTATTGGTAACAGGAACCAGAGAGGGCATATGCTAGTCGGCTTCCTAGAGAGGCAAGGGCTATACTTGATGAACTCATTCTTCAAGAAGCAGCCCCAAAGGAGGTGGACCTGGCGAAGCCCTGACGGCCGGACGAAAAATGAGATCGATTTCATCATGACTGATAAACGGCACATATTCAGAGATGTATCAGTGATCAATAGGTTTAACACCGGAAGTGATCACCGACTTGTCCGGGGCACTCTGAATATTAACTACAAGCTCGAAAGAAGACGTCTGATGAAATCGACTCTCCGTCCCACATTGCACCAAACTGTAGCTGGAAGTGACAGCTTCCAACTTGACCTCCAGAACAGATTTGATTCGTTGGAAACCACCGAGGACGTTGGCGAGGCTACAAACCAACTGGTGAAAGCTCTCCGTGAAGTGGGCTACAGGCATTTCCGCACGCAGCGTGTGGCAAAAGAATCCAAACTCTCAAGCGAGACCCTGGAGCTAATGAGGCATAGACGTGAAATTCTATCTGCGCAAGAGTTTTCGGCAGAACATCGGGCTCTCAATAAACAAATAAAAAAGCTGATACGACGCGACCTCCGAAGCTTCAACACACGCTCCATAGAGAAGGCGATTGAGCAGAACCGGGGGTCGAAAGTGTTCGCTCAGCAGCTCGGGAGAAGCCACCTGTCGAAACTCAAAACCGCAGATGGGAAGATCGTTGCCTCTAAGCCGGAGCTCCTCACAGAAGTCGAGAAGTTCTATGGAAGTCTGTATGCAACACACGCTCCAAAGCCTGTAGCTCGTAACACCGACCCCAGAGCCCCACTAGTACGCCACTACACGGACGATATCCCGGACGTTGACTTGAGCGAGATTAGGAAAGCCCTCAAACAACTAAAAAATAACAAAGCTCCGGGTGAAGACGGAATAACAACAGAGCTTCTGAAGGCTGGAGGTACTCCTGTCCTGAAGGCCCTAGGAAAGCTCTTTAATTCCGTCATTCACAATGGCATAACACCGGAGGCGTGGAGCGGAAGTGTTGTGGTCTTGTTCTTCAAGAAAGGAGATAAAACCCTTCTCAAGAACTACAGACCGATCTCACTTCTGAGCCACGTCTATAAACTGTTCTCGAGGGTTATTACGAACCGTCTCGCTCGAAAGTTCGACGAGTTTCAGCCCCCGGAGCAGGCCGGGTTTCGAAAAGGATACAGTACCATAGACCACATCCACACGGTAAGGCAGATTATAGAGAAAACTGAAGAGTATAATCAGCCTCTGTGTCTAGCCTTTGTGGACTATGAGAAAGCCTTCGACTCGATCGAGACCTGGGCTGTTCTGGAATCCTTGCAGCGATGCCAGATAGACTGGCGATATATAGAGGTGCTCAGATGTCTGTATGACGCCGCCACTATGTCCGTTCAAGTACATGATCAGCAGACGAAGCCGATCCAACTGCTAAGAGGAGTGAGACAGGGGGATGTTATTTCCCCGAAACTGTTCACCAATGCGCTGGAAGACGTATTCAAGACGCTTAATTGGAAAGGACGAGGCATATGTGTGAACGGCGAGTACATCTCACATCTGCGCTTTGCGGATGACATTGTCGTCATGGCGGAATCGATGCAGGACCTCAGTGGCATGCTTAGCGACCTTAATGCCGCTTCCCGACGGGTCGGTCTCGGCATGAACTTAGACAAGACGAAAGTCATGCTAAATTCTCATGTCGAGCCAGAGGCGGTATACGTCGGTGAGGCGGCGATAGAAGTTGTGCAAGACTATGTCTACCTTGGACAGACTATAAGACTAGGTAGAAACAACTTCGAAAAGGAGGCCGCTAGGCGCATCCAACTGGGATGGGCTGCTTTCGGGAAACTCCGTCATATATTCTCCTCGGCTATACCACAATGCCTCAAGACGAGGGTGTTCAATCAGTGCGTCCTGCCAGTAATGACATATGGTGCGGAAACATGGACCCTGACGATAGGACTAGTTCATCAATTCAAGGTCGCTCAGCGAGCTATGGAGAGAGCTATGCTCGGTGTTTCTCTGAGAGATCACATTAGAAATGAAGTGATACGTCAGAGAACTAAAGTGGTTGACATAGCTCAGAAAATTAGCAAGCTGAAGTGGCAATGGGCTGGTCATATCTGCCGAAGAACTGACAACCGGTGGGGTGTCAGAGTTCTAGAGTGGAGACCGCGAACTGGTAGGCGTAGTGTCGGACGCCCTGCTGCCCGCTGGAGAGACGACCTAAAAAAAGTAGCGGAGAGCGACTGGATGAGGAAGGCCGAGGATAGAGTTTTGTGGCGCGCCTTGGGAGAGGCCTATGTTCAGCAGTGGACGATGATAGGCTGATGATGATGATGATGATGATGTCTGACTTGCCACTGTGGTGAAGAGAATAACCAACCAGCATAAGTTCGCGCCGATGCGTCAGCGCAACCGGTTCTATGCACGGATAACGCGTGATTAAATCGAGTAAAATGACGAAAGTATTGAAGTGTAATACGTGTAACATCGTAATAAATGAAGTCCTAGCGTTTATAGACTGTAAAAGTCAAGTCATGGACAACGAAAGTTTAATTCGTTTGTGTCGTTCGAGTTTCTCTGTGCAGGAAATAGATGAGGCAAAGTCGTTATTATTTGAATCAGTGCGAACGGATAAACGTAAAATATCCCGTAGGAAAGATGGCAAAGTGGAACGAGATCTTCAGGATATCATTACCGTCTTCAAGGAAACCGACCCTGAACGGATTCCGGTCTTTGTAGCCCGCGAATTACACAGGTTACCGCCGGTCACTTTTGACCATATCGATGCCACCCGCCTTTTAAAGGATTTATTGATTATGCGAGAAGAATTGACGAGGCTGAAAGCTGATTGTATTACTAAGGACATGCTGCAAGAGGCTTTAGTGAACCGTGATCAAGGCACTGAACAATCACTAAACAAAAGTCCTGTTTCCGTACCTACTTACCGAGCGATCAATATCAACATGAAGAGGGGCGGTGGTGTTTATTTGGATTCATTCCAACTAGATAGTGGTCCCATTGGTTTGGTTAACCTAAATAGATCTACGGAGACCTTAGAAAGTGGCAATGGAACTAAACAGAATTTCACATCTACTCCAAACCATAAAGAAAGTAAGAATGAAACATTGCGCCAGTCCCCACATCATGCGAGCGAACAGCAGGAGAAATCAGCTGTGCGCGGTAATAGCCAAACCGGTTCAGATAAGAAGCAGAGCGGTAACGGATCGAACGGTCGGAATAACTCGTCTACAGCTGATGTAAACAATGCCTCATCAGTACAAGTGCGATATGATGATAAATCATATGTTATAAAGGAAAATCGAGATTATGTAAAGAGCACTGCTGAAATCGTTGGTGATGGTAAAAAGTGGAAAGTCGAGAAGCCTGACGAGGACTGGATTCTGGTACAAAGAAAACGTCTAAAAAACCGCTTTATTGGAAAGGTAGGCATCGCCTCAACAGAGCAGTCAGGAAAGTTTAAAGCAGCTGAGACAAAGGTACCTCTGTTAGTCTACAATGTGGATAAGCAGGCGACTGAGAAAGACGTTAAGGATTACATCTATAGCAAGACGGGTGTAAGTGTGTCACTGTATAAGATGCATATGCAACGAGAAAAAAGTTATGATTCATACAAGATATTTGTAACTAAGAGCAATTTAGCGCTCTTTTTGGATGATAAGCTGTGGCCGGCTGATATTAAATTCAGAAAGTTTATCAGATTTACTGAAAAGGATTACGGTAAGCGTAAAATAACCTAATCTTTATTGTAAAAATGTTTAGCTATTGGAAAATTAATTAGCAACACATAATGAATGAATGATAAGAGTCTTATTAAATTTTTAGAGAGCTTTGGTCGTGTCAGGGATTCACTACATCAGTGTCAGGCTCTCTTCTTCTTCTTATCGTGTGGGCAGAGCCCTGGTGTCAGAGTTTTTTCAGGCTCAATAATTAAATACAACTTTTTTATTGTCTCAAAACAGCAATACAAAGAAATTAATTCACATTTAGAGACAAAGGTCAGACGGTGACCCAGCACGATGGAAGTTGACGAAATCGCCGACAACCGCTATTTTGTCATAGCCTGATGCTTAAGAGACAAGTATTTATACGGCAATATGATATTGGTATATTAACCGCTTCTTAACCGCTTGTTGCCGGCTTTAAGATAACAATAGATGAACAATGGTGGTTCTATAAAATATCATTCAAGGGTTAAAACACCATGCATTTAGATCTTCTCTGTGTTAAGCATTCAACATATTTCAATTAGACCAGCCTTCTCCATGATCTGTCCAGGATCATAGGTAGTAAGCCCGTCACCACTTTTGATGGGCATCGAAATTTTTAATACATTTCATTTAATTCCATGGTGTTTCATCGGATCGCGTTATTTTCTCTATGGTACCTATATATTCATCACAATTTTTTTGCGTAAGCTGATTCTTAAATCTGTGCCGTATCGATCAAGTTTTCTATCTATCTAGCTATAACTATTACAATAATATCAATAAACTTTTTATTAATTAAACAATTAATGTATCTATTTACAATCTGTAGGGGTACATGCCCAAACATTGTGTGTGAACGTAATTTATTTGTGACGACATAATGATTTACTATTATTTACAATACTAGTTTTTGGATAGTTAGTCTAGTTGCCAACTGACAGAACCAAAGATCAGCATAATTATGAAGTCGTTGTTATATTGGACGCTTTGTTTGACATACAGGGACGTTTAGTATCTACGCGGCTGGTTGGTGTAGATTAGATATAGATACCTAGTGTTGTCAGGAAACGCCCCAGCATAAAGAGCCCGGCATGGCAGTGCTAATGGACCGAGATCCGACCGTAAAATTATGCACCTATTCGTTTGGTGAACTAAATGTGATTCTATTGAATGTTTACACAGGGGTTCATACAACGCCGCCAGGTTGCCTAGAAAAATCTTGCCGCAAGTACTTTTTCCATTATGATTTTTGGTACAATTTTTTCCTCCTATCTGATTGGGAAGTAAATGAGGTGCCATCGGAAGGAACCCGATCTAAAGAACTGAAAAAACTAGGGAGATAGGTGGAATTTTTTTTTCCAAATTCATAATGTAAAAGGTATTTGCGCGGCAAGATTTTTTAAGGCAACCTGGCGGCGTTGTATAAGCCCCTGTGTAAACATTCACAAGGATCACATTTCGTTCACCAAACAAATAGTTGGATAATTTTACGGTCGGATCTCGGTCTCTAAATGTTGTTCTCTCCGTGTGATTTATTGTAGGTGGATTCTAATTTGTAAGTGTGTGTTGCGTCTTATTAGAAGCTTCTACAGTTCGTCGGTTGAGTTTTTTTTGGCGAACTAAAGTTTGCCGTAGACAATCCTTCAAATGTTTTTGTTTATTGAGGGCGCCTTCAAATTTGCCGCAGAGTGTCGCGTGGCGGCAGTCGCGCTGCGGTCGCGCTTTCTTAATTTGTATGAATCTGACAGCGCAGCGCTGCCACCGCGCGACACTCTGCAGCAAATTTGAAGGCGCCCTTAATGTTTAATTTTCTATACAGATAATCATCAGTTTATTTATATAGCGCTATTGTGTAAGAATTGAGTGAGCATTGAAGTGACGGCTAATGGAGATAAATTGAAGTAGATAACATACTGCGACCGCCCGAATTATAGGATAAGGACAGGAGTATCAATGTATTTCTTGTAATTTTGCTATTTATCTTGTATCAAAAGATATTTTCATGTTGTATTTCATTCAATAATCTTTGTAAGAGAAAAAAGATAACGTTCATAATTATGCTGATTACATTCTGTCAGTTACAAGCTAACGTACGAATTGGTTCCAATTCTATTGAGATGGAGTTTTGTCACAGTCACAACATTTAAAGTGACATCACTTTGCATTCTATAAAATATATAATGAAAATAATTATATTCTTAAAGACTTTGTCTGAAATAAAATGAATTATTTAAATATGCACTACAAACAATGCAGTTAGTATGTATGCGCTTACAAAAGAGAGAAACAATATAGTGATGATTAACAGTCGTCGCGGGTCTTTTTGTTTGCTTAGCGTATGTTCACGCCCATATTCCTCGAGGGGTTAGTCAGAGAATGAAGTATTTAGAGTACACATTGCATAGCATTCTCAGTGTATGCACGGCGACACATCAAGCTACGCAAAACCAAAATAAGCTGGCCGCGCGTAGGTAGAGTAATGTATAACGTCACGCGGCCAGCTTATGTTTGTTTTTCGTAGCTTGATTGTGTCGCCGTGTGTACGCCTCGAAATTGAAGCATGCATTCCTTACAATATTTTCCTTCACTGATAAGAAGAGTCGTTTAGTACCATACTATGCGATGATTTAACGACTAAGGTTTGAGCACAAACTGGACACTTCCTACAGACAGCCTCGCATTGTCAAACTAAGTGAACACTCACTTAGTTTGACAGTGCGAGCGAGGGAGTGAGTGGAGGAATACACCATTGTTTACCGTCGTCCACCTCCCGTCCGTACCACTGAGAGGGGGTGGTGAGTGTCCATAATGTATGTAATGTTGGCAAGGCCACTAGATCACTCCCTCGTGGAGGAATACACCATTGTTTACCGTCGTCCACCTCCCGTCCGTACCACTGAGAGGGGGTGGTGAGTATCCGTAATGTATGTAATGTTGGCAAGGCCACTAGATCACTCCCTCGTGGAGGAATACACCATTGTTTACCGTCCACCTCCCGTCCGTACCACTGAGAGGGGGTGGTGAGTGTCCATAATGTATGTAATGTTGGCAAGGCCACTAGATCACTCCCTCGTGGAGGAATACACCATTGTTTACCGTCGTCCACCTCCCGTCCGTACCACTGAGAGGGGGTGGTGAGTATCCGTAATGTATGTAATGTTGGCAAGGCCACTAGATCACTCCCTCGTGGAGGAATACACCATTGTTTACCGTCGCACCTCCCGTCCGTACCACTGAGAGGGGGTGGTGAGTGTCCATAATGTATGTAATGTTGGCAAGGCCACTAGATCACTCCCTCGTGGAGGAATACACCATTGTTTACCGTCGTCCACCTCCCGTCCGTACCACTGAGAGGGGGTGGTGAGTATCCGTAATGTATGTAATGTTGGCAAGGCCACTAGATCACTCCCTCGTGGAGGAATACACCATTGTTTACCGTCGCACCTCCCGTCCGTACCACTGAGAGGGGGTGGTGAGTGTCCGTAATGTATGTAATGTTGGCAAGGCCGCTTAGCCAAAGCTAAGATCCATCTTAATAGAATCAGAACCAAAGTGTGAACATCAAGGAATTGAAAATTACACCGATCGCGTTCACTTCGTCCCCGAGCTCGACTGAACAAGGAACATGTCGATTATGTCACTATTTCCACCGACGAAGCGAAGTGAACCCGCCCCTTTCTACACCACCTTATTAAATACGATGATTCGAGAGTTCCGAGACGTTAAACGTGATACACAATAATCACAGTGATTTGACGCTACTATTCAATACACAATATTAATCCTCTTCTCATCAAAATTCTTACAATAAAATTTCTAACTTCATAATAGTTTGTTTGAAAACTAAGTTTTCGTTTATTTATTTAGACGTGACATTTTGGTAATGTAGATTAAGTTCACGATGCACACAGGGTTCGCACGGCTAAGGGTCCTAGCGCACGGGCGACGGCGACGGCCGGCGCGATCAGCTGGCGAGCTGTGCGCGCAGGAGCCGCGCGTGCGCCACGCACAGCGCCAGCAGCGCCACGATGCAGCGCGAGCTGTTGGACAGCCCCGCGGAGCCCGTCTGCATCGCCGCCGGTCGCTCTCCTGTAGATGTCATACGGAAATATATTTAGACATCACATGGGTAGAAATGAGGTTATACAGGACGAACTTCGTCCGCGCAAATTATGTCGGTACCAGATTTTAAGTTAAATCATAAGATTTGAAACAAAAAAGAGTTTTATCAAAATCTGTTCAGTAGTTTATGCATGATGCTCGAACAAATAGCCCCACAAAAAAAAATAAAAAAATTGTCATTTGGAGTCAAGAACATATAAAAACCATATCGTAGTCTTTTTCTTGTAAATATCTAAGATGTACAGATAAACACATTTATTTTACAGATTTACAGAATATGATCATGATCACAGTTGAATGTTATTACAAGTACATTGAGACATAATTACAATCAATAGGACATGAATACAGTAGAACATGATTAGAACTACAGGATGTTAGTGTAGACAAGTTGCTTTAATAGGTGATTGTATTCATGATACTGAACAACTTTACAACAGGAACAAAGGCGAAATTGCAAAAAAAAACTACTTATCATACAAACGTTCGATCATCTGATTGGCTTTAGAATGGAAAATCCATAATTTTTTATCTATCTATCTATAACGTCACGCCTTTTTCCCAGTAGGGTAGGCAGAGACCAGGGCGCGCCACATACTACGATCCTTACATACCTCTGTTGCCTCATGCACATCCATACATCTCTTCATACATTCATACAGCCCGTCGGTTTCGAGTACTCCGCACCTGCCCTTTTTGTAGGACACATTACCACCACAATTTTTTAATAAATTTTTTTATAATTTCCTTTTCGGTTTCATAGGGAAAATTTTTCAGCATCATTCACCCCTTAAAGTAATGAATGAAATGAAATGAAAAAATGCTCGTAATGTTTACCCTTCTTCTTTTCGTGTCAATAGTTCTACTACTGTTTCTATATTTTATTAGCCAGATATTCGGCGAGCCTGACACCCTGTATACGTACCATTGAGCACGTGGACGCGCACGGAGGCGACCTCAGCATTGGAAGGAGAGCAGGAGTAGCGACCCGAGTCGGCGGGCGCGGCGTCCTGCACCAGCAGGTAGGAGGTCGTCGCGGCGCCCTTCTCCGTCACCACGGAGACCCCGCCGCGCGACGAGTCGTACGATATCACCTGCTTCACAACATACATACAACCACAAACGTTCACACATGCATGCTTTAGATAACTGTCGGGTAAGAATACGTATTAAGTTGCTAAGTAGATAAGTTTATTTTAGAATTTTTTAATTTACTTACACTCAGAAACGCTAATTAAAGTTAATCCGCCATTAAATCTCTTGCTGTCACTTTTTGTCTTGTTGACGTAGTAAAAGCTAGCAAGAGATTTAATGGATTTACCAACTGTAATGCACTACATTTTGACAAATAAATGAATCTGAATCTGTGGATTAACTCTAATGGGCGTTTCTACAACTGAGTGCTAGAGCTCCTACAGGCAATCGACACTTTGCGGTCGCAGAGAGTCGCGCAACGGTTGTGCGACCCCCGGCGACCGTAAAGTCTAAGAGAGCGTCTGTGAGAGCCCTAGGTAGAGCATCTATGACTCTTGGATCAGAAGGCAAGTTCTAGTCTAAGAGAGGGACTGAATAGCAGTGTCAGTCGGTAATCCTGACTGCTATAAACTAAGTCCTTAACTTTTTTATCACCATGTTACTTTTAAAACCATGCTATATTTATAATGTACCTGTTATTAATTAATTAATTAATTATGCATGTAAAAATGAATCCCTATTTTTTTTTCCTTCACTCGAGAACGGCTGGACCGATTGCGAAGAAGCTTTAGCGGATTGTTTTGCACATGCCAGGGAAGGTTTATAAAAAAAAACGGCCAAGTGTGTGTCGGGAAAAACTGATTCGGAGGCGGTACGAAGTAGCCGGGTCAGCTAGTAGATAACAGATAAATAAATTGTAACTTTTTTAAAATTTTATTTTATGAGATAAATAAATCGTAACTTTTTTGTTTAATTTAATTTAACTACTGAGCTATCGGGCTGTCCGCAACGAACGTTAAAGTTTTTTTGTATTCAGTAGGTACGATAATGGTATTATCTGCACTCATTATAAAACGATTGATAGAACCGAATTGTGTAACTACTGGCTAGAACATCAGCAATTTTGTAATTAAATTACTGAAGCTCCTACAGCGGTAATATTTTGAGAATTAGTTTCATTATAACTTGTTCAGTAGGTAGGTACATTAGTATTCCATCACGAGATTCTGTTTCAAACTAATAAGACGAGGCGTTTGCGCAGATGTCGCGTTCGCAATTAATTCGCGAGTTTTAAGATAGTTACACACGCAGGTAAATCGGCAATCATCGGCACAGGTAGTCGGGAATAAACGCTTTAGGTTGTATTCATTTGAAACTAGTTTGGCCTAAATATTGTAAAAGGCAAATAGCATTATTGGAAACTGACCTGATCCATAGGTGCAAATATAAATAGTTTCGAACTGGCGGCTGCAAGAAACCGATTCGTGGTGGCCTAGTCTAACAAATATTGCATTGATTTTACCTGCAAAGTATACTCGAGATTGAGAGTTGGACCACTTGTCGTCAAAAACATCCAGATCATCCCTCCTTAGGACGACCTGGTCGCCGTTGACCATTTTTTGGCACCCAGGGCGTAAAAATTTTCACCCACCTCTCCTGGTGCATTTGACAAACAGAACAAAATAAAAAAAAATGCGATGTCCTAATCAAAACCTTTCGCAAAAGCATGTACTTAACCATATTAAATCTCTAAGTTTTGAAGTCACATACTGTGAAATTAAAACGATTTCATCACATTCGAAATCAAACGAATTATTACTGCACGAGAAAACTAAAAGCTCAAGAAGTATCATGCTTGAATAAACCCTAACATAATATAATAAAGTTTTATATATTTTGGCACCGGTTGTTACTTGGCTTCGGTTCAGTACTCGTACAAAGAGTCGAACATGCCGAACTGCCGACGTGTGGAACTGCCTTAGCCAAGTTACGGTTTGCGCGGACTCGAAACTTAGGCTAATTGCTACATTGCTGAGTGTACAGGTTGATCACCTGCTTGTGTGCTTACGGAGGCTATTAGGGTATTAATTGCACAGTTTTGAAAGGGAAAGTTTAAGTAAACGTTATGGGGATGCCTAACCCGTCAGCATGCCTAAGCGCGCTGCATACAAACTAATTGATCCTATCCTATCCCACTAATTTAATTATGTGCAAGTTTGTGACGAGGTTTGTATGTTTGTTTGTTTATGTGATCACGCAAAAACGGCTGAAAGGATTTGGATGTTTGGCACACAATTAGAATATGTTCTTAATATTTTAACACTTCTTTCTAAAGACAATGCAGACGAAGTCGCGGGCAACAGTTATTTTTTCAAAGATGCCACTGGTGCAATCATACTCGTATCTATAACGCCAATTGATAAAGAAGCAGATTGCCTACTATCATGACTAAAAATACTAAATTTGGTGACTATAATATAATTCGGATTTATACAGTTTCTAATATTAAAGTCAATTACACTAATAATCTCTGTGTCTGTGTTTTGTCAGATTTCCGTTCAAATAATTAGTTTCAATGCTACAAACGTTTTAACTTAAATATTTATCTAATGACAAACAAACAACTAAATCATGGAAGTCCATTAACTAACAGGTGTTTATGATTGACAAATGATTCGCATCACGGATTGTCGAGTGATTAGGCACAAACGCTTTGTTTATTATAATTAATCATTGCTAACAATACGAATGCAGTAAGGATATATTTATCAAAGTTGCTGCTTAGATAGCTCAGTTGGTAGCAAACCTGCCTGTTGATGAGAGGTCGCGACTTTAAATTCCGCGAGGGACAAATATTTGTATGATGAAAATGAATATTTTTACCCACACGTCGTGAATGTTCGTATCTACAGGGTGAAATTGATATCATTAGCATCCTTTTAAACTAAGAGTCTACCCATCAAACTGAACAACTTTTACAATGGGAGCAAACCGATCGGAGCAACAACAAAAATCTGCTGTTCCATACTAAACTGCAGTGCCTACTCGACTTAAATGTATGCAACAGCTGATTTTTTAGTTGCTCCGATCGGTTTGCTCTCATATTGAAATTTGTTCAGTTTATAGGTAGACTCTTGGTTTAAAATGATGCTAATAATATCAATTTCATCCTGTATATATTATGTATTCTGTATACGGTCCGGTCTAGATTCTGGTAGACAGATGGGCCTAGATAATTTGTATGACAATCTCCAAGTTTTTTTTAACGATACTTAGCTCATAGGGAAGGTTGTAGGTGGTTGTGGTGCTAAATTCCACTGATATAAATTGTTATTGATATTAAATTGTCTTTAGAGATGAACTATACATGATGTAAATTTTAAATTGATTTATTAACGATTCGGTAAAAAAAAATACAAAATTCTGTAAGTCATCATCATCAATCATGCATAGCGCAAATCATTGAGCACAAAATATTTTCGTTGACTTTCATCTGTAGATGAGTAAGAGGTGTGAGTGAGTATGGTAATCAAACAATCAATTACCAGAGTGAAAGTAATAAATCCCTTTATTCGTGTCAACACAAATAAACTTGTCTAACGTTTTCGCAACATCGACAAACGTACCTATAAAACTACCATCATCAATACATGAAATAGAAACATTAAAATAGGAAAATGGAATAACATTTTGGAATTAATAGGCAACTATTTCCTTCTAAATTAGAAACTTTTCAATGGAACATAATTGTGTCAAATAAAGAATGAGGTACATACAGTAAATTATTTCTTTTTCACATATTCATGATTTGATATACCCTTCATTATATATAACGCTTTTAAAACACCCCATAAGTATACGAAGATCATAGGATAGGACGACCACATAAATAAATCAAAATAGCGGATGCTACAACAAAAATATTTTAATATACTACGCCGTAGCAAAATCGTAGCATAAAACGCTACGCTCTACGAACTTCACAAAAGTACATCCTTTTTTTTTGTAAGAGCACAAAATAGGAGCAACTCTAATCCAATAGCAATAAAGTTGCAATTAAAGGAAGTAAAAGAAACGTCGAAGCAACATAGTCATTAGGACTTTGCTCTTCAGCAGAGCCTCCGAAGGCTTGGGGTCCATCAACAAGAGTTACCGGTGTCATTATCGTTTCTTTTAGTTGGCTCTCTCGGAATGAAGAGGTACTGATCTATTGGGACTATTGACACGTTTCTATAGCCGACCCCTTGAAAGTGGGTTAGAGAAAATTCGTAAGTTCTCACAGTGAAAAGATTCATTAAGGATATCATTGAACTACCTAAACACGGAGAAAATTATCTTAGCACTATAATTATGTGAAAACTATAATACTAGAAATTTGTGGCATTGTTATGGAATTTATGTTCTGAAATAAATGATTTGATTTTGATTATATTACTAGATATTTTTTTGATTTCACTTTCACCCACCTGCGCTCGTCGTACTCTCATGAGGCGCACCACGTTTGTTCTTGCCGTGTTCATTAGTACATAATAGTTCAATGGATTTTTAAGATTTGTTAAGAATATTTTCTTAAAAAATCAGGTTGCTTTTGATATTGCAAGCTGGTTTAGACGATTTTAACCTTCGGGATATACGAATACAGTTGCTTGCCCCTAACTGGTTCCAGATAAAATAAAAGGCTATTCTACATAATAATATGACTGCTTGACACATCACACGAAGCGCATTTTCCTACTGTTTATTTAAAAGAGTGTCACGTATTCTCATCAGTTAACAGTTGAATTCAACCTTATCTAAAAGATATAAGAATATAAAATGGAATAATTACTTTTTGGCTGCTCACCTCGTCCTCGTGGTACCAGAAGATGTAGGCCGGGGGCTCCGGGCTGAACTGTATGAGGCAGGTGAGGTTGATGGTGGAGCCGATGTCCACGTGCAGGTCCGGACCGCCCAGGATGCGGGCTGAGGGCACTGCAATCATCGAGGGTTACGATTGAGTATTTTGTCATCCAACTTCTGGGGAGAGGTCATATCATGGTGAAATTGATATCATTAGCAGCCTTTTAAACTAATAGTCTACCCATCAAACTGAATAACTTTTACTATGGGAGCAAACCGATCGGAGCAAATAAAAACAGCTGTTGCATACATTTGAGTTGAGCAGGCATAGCAGTTTAGTATGGAACATCTCTTTGTTCTTGCTCCTATCGGTTTGCTGCCGTAGTAAAAGTTGTTAAGATAAGTTGTCGTTGTCGTTGTTGTTTAGTTTGATAGGTAGACTCTTAGTTTAGAAGGATGCTAATGACATCAATTTCACTCTGTAAATTTGTTGGGACTGTAACTTAGCAATTTCTAAGAAAAAATCTTATTTATGGGATAGAATAGAATGACAGCTCGCCCAGGCAAAGCGATGCGCTGAGCTACACTTCACTTGACATCGGGTTCAGAAAATTTTAAATTTTGCAAAAAAATTATAAAAAATTTTGAAAAAAATTACCTATGTTGAAACCATGATAATTCGATTCAGCTCTCGATTCTAAACAAACTACTTTCTAGTTTTGCGTTAATTCATTAACACGTTGTAGACTAAATAGTATTTGACGGGAAACGACCTCTAAAGATGATTGAGTAGATTTCTAATTTGTAAATTAGAAATAAGTAGAAATGTCGTTAGCTTAAATGGACGAAAGGAAATGGCAGGTTGCGGGTTCAAGTCCTGTACGATAGTAAATTTTTCAATCTTTAATTTGTTCTGTGACGTGGCAATAATACATATGTTAAATAACCAATAGCATTTGGTAATTGGTACTTTGATAATCGCCACGCCGCTATGAATTAAGCTTATATGAAAGCCCAATCAAGCCTACGTTTAGTCAGTGGACACCATCGGTGGACGCATAACAGTCGATTAGTTTAGGCCGGATTATTTCGAGGACTCGCAATGTTTAGTATGACATGTGGTAGCATATGTATAGCCAGTATACTGTTTAATATTGTATGATGCGAGTGCTGTGTAGTGGATGCATATTATGCGCAGCGATGCGAGACCGTGCAGGGTTGTCGCGAGTTAATCTGCTATGATTTTACTTACGTTTATTGCGCTATAAAAGTTGGCATTGTTTTATGGTTGGTTCAAATATTGTGGTAATTTTATTACATGTTTATTCCAATGTTTGTTAACATGTAGGTATGCATACCATTAGTAGTTCGAAAAAAAATTGCCCTTTGCATTTACAGGGCTTATAAATTATGAAAAAAAAAAATGTATGTATGTATGTATTATGTTTAAATATTATAAAGTTTACTAATATATCTACAGTAGTTATGTATAATGATAACTGCAGGGTAAACAGTTGCATTACTTTAAGGGGTGATTGTACCCATGATACTAGACAACTTTCCCAAAGAAACATATTATAGGAAATTAGCAAAAAAAATTAAAAATTTCCATACTAAATGCAATCAGCTGACCGAACGTTTGTATGAAAAGTCGAAAAAAAAATTGCGAATTTCCTATAGGTTTCTTAGGGAAAGATTTTCAGTATCATGGGCAACTGTTTACTGTAACACCCTGCTGTACCTACTTTTATACTACTACAATGATTTGTTCACTATTAGCCCAGTCATTTTCTGTAACATATCTAAAGAATATAGCTGATGTCAATAGCACAGACAGGTTTTACCTGCCTTTCATGACGTCAGCTATCAATATAAATGATCAGTACGTATAGCCTAACACAATGCTTAAATGTTATTCATAGTACCTTATGTAAACATTATGTAAATGGCTTTTTTGTGAAATTCAATAAATTTTATTATTATTTTCTTTTCTTTGATTTTCTCCCTTTTTAGAGGGGTGGTAAGAATCTCGGTCACGCGGGCCTTAGCCAAGCGTGACTGAGGAAGAGATAGTAGAAGATGTAAGGAATTTTCTCGTGACGCGACATAAACCTCGTTTATGTTTTCCTAAGTTAGAAGTGATAAGATATGTGCGCCAAATAAACTTATTATTATTATTATTTTACGGTTTGAGCCGGGACTAATTGCATTTTTTTTCGCTATAATATTGAAGAGCCAATTTGAGCTTAAGAATGTACCAAAATTAAAAAAAAATTACGTCAGCAACAGTTCCAATTTTAAAATTTAGATATTATCTCGTTCTAAAAAAATCTGATGATAAATTTCTTTGCACATATTTAAGGCTTTACCATTATACATACTTCTAACGTGGTTTAAATATTTTTGTCTACTGAGAAGGTTTTGAAAAATACATTCGTATTTTCGAATAAATACCTCATTTTTTAAATTTCAATGGCTATTTTATTGCTCGAAAATAATTTATACTGTTAAATCTAATTCAAAGGAGTGCATTAGTATTAATATTATTAATTTAAAAGCCTTCTGGGACACATCATTTTGATTTCTATGTTGCGTAGCCAATTTTTTTTTTAATATGGTTTAGGATAGTATTTTCGTCACTAAATGGTGCCGGTTACAGTTTAAAAGTCCAATTAATAATTACTCCCTACCCCGCCTAACAAAACTCCATAAAATGACTGGCCTATATGTTATTCTTAACCACAACTTCTACAAATTACAATAAATCCTAAACACTAATTAAAATGTCAAAGTAAATACCAAACACTAAACAAGTCACACTTCAAACGGTTTTATTTTAAATAAATATTTATGAGCGTCCCACTAACGTTTAAAATACTCATTAACCACCGTTCCGTCGCTTACAGTTAACCCTGCACGATATAAATGTGCAGAGGATGACACATTTGCAGTTCGCCGTCCTCATTATCCGCTGAATGCACTTAGTTTCAAGAGCGCGGGTGCGGGCGGGTGTAAGCGGGTGCAAGCGGGTGCAAGCGGGTGCGAGCGGGTGCAAGCGGGTGCAAGCGGCGCGGCGGGTACACCGGCGGGTTAACGCGCGCAAATCCGCTTAATTGCGACGCTGAATATAAATGACGCCACTTAATATTTAGTTATTCTAACCGTTATAGTGTTACAATTTTGCATGTGATTACGTATACGCTTCAAATTTTGCTTGAAATTATAATTTATTGGTACTAAGTAATAGTTTCTGTTAACTTGATTATTTAGACGTAGGTTTGATTAGTAATTAGATGGTAATTGCGCTAGGATTGAAAGAGGTATGCTTAGGTGCTTCGGTCATGTATAGAGACTATATAGGATGAAAAAGAGTAGACTCACTAGGGAGATTTATCGATCCAATGTGAGTGGAACAGTCGAGAGAGGGCGTCCGAGGAGAAGTTACCACGACCAAATAAATGGTCTTCCTCGAAAAGGACAAGTGTGTAGTATCCTCAACCGCCGGAAGTGCATGAAGAGATGTATGAAAGTGGATGAGGCGAGAGAAGTATTTCAGAATCGTAGTGTGTGGCGAGCCGTAGTCTCTGACGACCCCTGTGGGCGCTTGGTGAGTATATTATGTATGTATGGTAATTGCGCAACTTTGTGAATTTTCACATTTTTATTACTTATTATGCATTCCATGTTGCATTGTTGATACACGGTTGGATACATTCGCATTTATTTTATTTTCTTTTATTGTAGTGGTAGGTAGGTACTATTTGTCTATTTCTATGATTACAATAAAAAAAATATATTTTTTTTATGTGCGATTTTAATGTCAATTTCATAATAAAACTTATTCAGTTTTTTGAGAATAATTAGATTATTTTAGTTTGCCCTTATGGCGGCGGTAGCTATAGGTACCCTTTTACAGATAACTAAATACACTAGCGTACTCTCAACATGTTTGAAAAAGGGTTCAGTTATGTTTGTAGCAAATTAAATTCGAGCTAAAATAACGCGTAAGCAGATATTACTACTTCAAGAAGAGCTTGGTCATAAACGAGGTCAGGTATAAATTTAAATAAATTCTCTCAAATCAGTGTAAGGAATTCAGAATGCAAAATAACACGCATAAAGTGGCAAGATTTGCGGAAGACATGGTAAAGGGTAAGCACTGTGACTTTGGACGTGATAAGAAACTGGACTAATTTTGAAAATCGGTCATCTTTAAACATCTTGTTCAAAAGTATTTAGACTAAAAATGTGTTTGAATATGCTGTCACTGTATTTCACTGTGTTTTTGTAAGTATAGTACGAGGCGACTAAAGGATAGAGTTTCTAATTCTGTGCAGCGATTAACACGTCAAACCATCCAACAAACCTTCAATTTTTATTTTATTTTTTTATTTTATTGTATTATTATTATATTCTTTTTTAATCGAATCTTTATTTGGTCGATCTTACCTTGTCACTCTCTTCAAAAAATGACGTCAAAAAGCTATCTAAGTATATGATATTATTTTGAATAAAAAATTTTGATTTTTTTTTAATTTCTTCTCAGTTTTTGAATAAATAAAAAATTGTTATTTCAATTACTTAGCCTAAGAGTTAGATTTATGCTGCTCAGATATTAATTACAAGAATGCTTTGAAACTAAGTATGAAATTTCTGAATAAAAAGTTTAAAAAAAAAATGCATTAGTAACTATAAATAACAACAATAACTAGGTACAACCATTTAGCTACAACCTGACCACAGATTACTTAATAGTTACAACGTCTAAGCTCGAAGACATAAAAGCTCCAGGTTCTTCTTCCATTGTAAATTTTCATTCAATAGTGTTTTGGTAATCCTTTGTGAGCGATTGAAAGCGAAACATGTGAAAGAATTCTCCAGTTACGATGGACATTTGCGTTATGCAACTAAGAAATTCTCTTACAGTTCTTATTTTATCCTATGAGCTTTTATAATGACTACCTACCTGTTTACATGCCTTTAAAAAAAATTGAGAAATTTCTGAATAGGTAGGTGTAGGAAAAAAATCTGGTATTTTCCCTACTGGAAGAAATTTCAAAAAAGAAGATTGGCAGATTTGGACCAAAAGTGCGATTTTTGAAAATCATACGAGCGAATTGGCAGTAGTTATCAATTACCTACATACTTTTTTGGTTACGATTATAAATGATTTGTTATGTATGTTGGTTTATAATATTACTGTGGTAATATTATATGGGGCCCAGTGCAAGTCGCAAGCAAGCCGCCCCATCGAAAAAACGAAAAAAATCGAGACGTGCCTTTGTAAATAAAATAAATAAATAAAGAGAGATTTATTCACCAGAAAAAAAAGATACAAGGATTAGCACTATCATGAACATTTCATGATTGAACAGGGGGAGCCTCAGCACAAATGCTGTTTTGCGGTCTCTCCCTTTTGTATGTACAATTTTAACATGCTTTTAATACCATTCATTACATACCTACACTATCTATCCTACTGTTGCAGAGAAAACGACAATTATAAAAATTTACAAATAAATCAGATACCTACCTAGAAGCTCACAGCCTACATGAAATCATGAGATGAACTATCATATAACTTGTACAAAACAACACACACATTACTATCAAATTCCACAATACATTTCAATATATTGTTGTCTTTTTTTTTTTTTTTTTTTTATGTTCGATAGGTAAACATATTATATTATATTATCTTATTATTATATTAAACATTTGTACATACAATACATTCAAATATTAAAATATTGATTCATTAAAACATTACATTAAAAATTTAAGTTAAAATTATATAAAAATGTCTGTTATTCCATTAATTAAATTAAAATTACAGAATTAAATTAAAATTACAGAAAATATTTATAAAACACAAGATAGGTAATCACAACGTGAACTCTGGCAGGTCGAATCTATGCCGATCAATGGCTGATTTAATGACCAGCAACATGACGCTTTCTGTTGTTCGAGTAACCACTCCCAACACTTTCTGTTGAATGATGCTAGTGATTCCGCTTTTTTAACCGGTGGTGGGAGGTTAAGATTTTAAGTTATTGAAATTTTACTTAAATAATATGCTACAATGTACAAATCTTTGATAGGTACACTAATACGTTGTTGGAGATAAATCATCAGTCCATCATACGTCTAGTCTAGATACTACAAGTCTACGTTACTAAACTTTTCAATGTGTAGTTTTGGATCTTGAAATGGGACATTTTAATTAGAGGTCGTTTTGCTTTTAGGACTATAATTGCTAACAGGTTATTTTTATGAATAGGACGTATTGCTATTAGGTCGATGTGATCTTGCGTCATTTTGTGGTAATTTTGCTTAAGTGTCCTTTCGATACGAAAGGATTTTGTCATTGTTTAATTTAAATAGCAAAAGTAGTTGATGTTGGTAGGTTGAGGTTGTAGTTGTTGATATTATATTTCATGACTTCAAGGGATGTTTTTGCCACCATACAATTGGAGCTTCCTATCTTCATTGCAGGCTGGGAAGAGGCGACTGACACGCGACCACCCAATAACAGACCTACAACACGAGTCCTGAATTTTGTTATCTTTGTCATTTGGGATTTCAGCCAGTATCATCATGTGAATTCTTATGAATTAATGAGTGAATGTTCACACTAAACACAAAAATACTGTAGTGAATTATAGTGTACTGATTAATATTTTTCTTTAGGTCAAAGAATAAAAATAATTGTTTGTATTAAATATCTATCCATTTTAAATATTATTTTTAATCATGATTGCATTGAGAGCATTGTGAAATAAGAATTAAAAAACGTTGAAATATAAAAATATTATTTTTAATACACGTACAGATTACAGTCGAGATGAAACCATTTACATTGCAATAAGATATTTAGAACTAGATTGTAATCCAATTACACATGTACACTAATTGCAATTTAAATAAGCGGAATGTTTAAATTCCTTCACGCTTAAAAAAATGGTAGCTAAGCAGTGCTTCTGCCCACCTCCAAAAAAATATAACCGTGAGATGTGAATAGAACAAAATGTTCTACATCAACTTTACAAAATTATTCTTCTTCTTCTTATCGTGTGGGCAGAGCCCTGGTGTCAGAGTTTTTTCAGACCGCCTTTCGGCCTCTGACGTGGTTTTTATGTAACGACTACTACCACTAGAGATAGTAGCCGGGACCAACGGCTTAACGTGCCATCCGAAGCACGGAATCATTTTTCTTTTCAGACAATCGGGTGATTCAGCCTGCAATGTCCTGACCAACTGGGGAAAAACGCACAAAGTGACATATCACTAGGTGTCCCCCGTGGGAATCGAACCCACGACCTCCGTATCGAGAGCCAATGCTCTTAACCATTAGACCACGGAGGCAATATGTAGTAAAATTATTAAAACGAAGTAGTAAAATTATTAAAACGAATGCAAAGTTACAGTGGTATTTCCATCGTCGGTACAGTCGGCCAGCGAGTAAAAGTCGTAAGTCCCTCGCAGCGCCATTAAATAGCAATTAACCAGAATAAAGGCGTCACAGAGAGGTTAATTGCGAAGTGTCGCAGTGTCGCGGCGCGGTGTCGCGACACTGCACCGACTCTCATTCGTTATAGCTGAGAGAGAGCGTTGATAGCGCTTTAATTTCCGCTCTTTTCTTAACCTAAGGTTCTCTTTTGTTTGGTTTGAGATATGGATTTTCTACGTTTCTGATTAGCTTGTATCCGATGTTTTTTTACAGTGCATATTCAAAGTCTTGTCAGATTTATTCCATTCAGTTTGAAGTTTAAAATGAGGAGATTTGACAGAACTTCCACAGCCAAGACTGCAGTAAAACTTTTCACAAATATGGACTCTCTCATATAGGGTCCTTTTTAATATACTGACACTTTTTTCAGGGGATGATCAGACCAACAAACTGAACAACTTTCTGTACGGGACCAACAATAAAATCGCGAAAAAAATATCAGCTGTTCCATACAAAACTGCAAACAGACTCGAGCCAAATGTATGGGACAGTTGATTTTTATTTCGCGATTTCGATGTTGGTCCCGTAGATAAAGTTGTGTATTTTTATGGTCTGATCATCCCCTTAAAAAGTTTCAGCATATTAAGAAGGACCCTGTACCTTACGTAACTACGTAAATATTTAGCATAGTAACCTTTATTTATAACCTACTAACACATTCGCGAAATACTCCCACGGAAACCACAACAAAAAGGAAAAGCGACCTCAAATAAATTGTAAAATTAATAATAGAATCGGGTATTGCGACTCGTCTGGCTTACGGGCCATTTCAGTTAATTCCGTACTTTATGACGTCATAATTTAAGAGCTGGCGGCTACGACGGCTGTGTTGCCTACTCCAGTCTGAGAAAAAGCTACGTTTCCAAATAAAAAAGTTAAAAGCCAAAAAAAAACAACTGGTCACACTCCGGGAGTGCCGGCAGAAGTGAAAACTAAGAGATCTTATGTCTTAAGAATTGTCACGTAACGTCACGGTCCTAGCGCGAGTTTAACATTTTTTACCCATCCCAAAATCTTACGTCTTCCGTATTTACGTCTTATGAATTTTCGGTCCTGACGCGAGTTTAACATTTTTTACCCATCCCAAAAAGTGCACAACGCCGCTAAAGAAGTTTTCACTTCACAAAATCGCCATCGGTACAGTTTCGCGATTTGTACAATTCTTTGTTTACACAAATTATCAATTTGTACAATGATTGGTACAATTTCGGGTACCTATCGGTATAATTTAGCCATTCGTTCAATTTCTCTGTTCACATAAATTATCAATTCGTACATTAATCGACTGGTAAAATTCTGGCATCGGTACAATTTAGCCATATTACTAACAAACTGACAACCGGTGGGGTGTCAGAGTTCTAGAGTGGAGACCGTGAACTGGTAGGCGTAGTGAGGGATGCCCTGCTGCCTGCTGGAGAGACGACCTAAAAAAGGTAGCGGCGTGAAGACCTAATCGTCACTCAAAAAAATAAAAGTTAATTTTCGCTGATTGAAAACATAAATTACCTACTTGAAAGCTTAAAACATTTATGACAAATCGTTTCAGAATCGTAAGAAAATTCTGTTTTCTTTTTCGTTTATTTTATTACTCAAAGGCTATCGTCATCGTCAGCTTTACATCCTACTGTACTGAAGGTATATTGTTCGTTAATCCATCATGCAAGCCCAATGCGGATTGGTACACTTTATAAATTTCTTTTTAGCACATGCGTGTATTACAGTACATGATTGATTAAATCATTCATTTTTTTTTAATCTAATCATAATTAAAAATTTACGTGTAAAGTTGTTTCTGTTATCAGTTGGTTATCAGTAAAAAAAACATATGTACGTGTACACACGGCGACACATTAGGTTACGCACTCTATATACCCATAACTACACTACGTACAAAACACAAAATAGTGCGGTAGAGAGCCTACATAGACGCGGCTGCCGGCGCGGGCGCAGCGTGCTGTGAGACGAAACAACAACAACATACCGCACCCTCTCGCACGATTCGCAGCGTTCAACTTCTAATAGTTTCAAAGTCCAAACAGGGTAACCTGACCTGTCGCCGTGTGTACATATGCGATAGAAGTGAAACCTTCAGAAACTATCGATTTTCAAATCACAACGGTGCTAAAGAAGTTTTCACTTCAAAAGACTCCATTCTCTTTTTCATTGATAGCAAAAAAAATAAAAAAATATATTGATATAATATTGATTGTGTAAATTGTTTGTTAGGCACAAACTTAGCATAAAAACGCGTGATCTGGCGCAAAAAGCTCTTAGCTAGCAGCACAGAGCGCCAAGCCGCTGCGGCACGCTGCGGTTCGTTGCGGGCACAGTCGTCGCTTTGAGCCACTTCGAGAGAGAATTGCAAGTTGTTGCAGTAATGAGCACTGTTTATTGCATATTTCATCGACCGACACACATTTGTAACGGAGAGTTAATTGGAAAACTAATACCATTGTTGTTTCGAACGAACCGTGTTTATGTTACGCTTGACAAAGCCGCGTAGCTTTCAGTCTCCATACAAAAGGTGAAAACGGCTTTAACTTACTAAAATCTTTGGTTTTATAAATAACTAGTGTTAACTCGCGACTTCGTCCGCATAAATTATATACCAGATTTTAAGTCAGATGATAAGCTATCAAACAAAAAAAGTTTCATCAAAATCGGTTCAGTAGTTTTTGCGTGATACTCGAACAAACAAACACCCAAACAAACAAACAAACATACAAATAAACAAACAAACAAACAAACAGACAGACAAAAAATCCAAAAGTTGGTGATTTGGAATCAGGGACAGGTAAAAACCATTTCGTAATTTTTTTTTTGTAAATATTTTCAATGTACAGACACACTTCTGTTACAGTTTTATAATATTTTAGATACAATGTTTATTTATACAACGTGTTAATAAATTAACGCAAAGCCTCATACACCCCAACTGATTTATAACAAAATAATTATATTGAAACAATAATTTCATTACTTTGATAGTTAAAATTTAAAGTTATTCGCATTTTAAGTTTTGAGGTAAAAATGATTTGTTATCATTTCAGCAATGAATGAAAGCGCTAACGTACTCAAGAATACATTTTAATAATCTTGTTTTGGTAGTAAGTAGGGTGAGTGTGTCCGTGCGGTGGGTTGACATCGGGTTCAGTAAATTTTAAATTTTACCAATAAATTATTTAATATTTTGAAAAAAATTACCTATATTCAAACCATGATAATTCGATTCTGCTCTCGATTCTAAACAAACTACTTTCTAGTTTTGCATTAATTCATTAACACGTTGTATACAGGGTCCTTTTTAATATGCTGACACTTTTTAAGGGGTTGATCAGATCATCAAACTGAACAACTTTCTCTATGGCACAATCATTGGAAATCGCGAAAAAATATTTGGTCTTCCATACAAAAAACCTACTCGAGCCAAATGTATGGGACGGCAGATTTTATTTCGCGACATCGATGTTAGTGCCATAGAGAAAGTTGTTCAGTTTTATGGTCTGATCATTCAGGATATTAAGAAGGACCCTGTATATTTCCATCATAGTTATAAAAAAAATAGAAATTTTTTTATAGTTTGATCATCCCGTCATAAATTCTTTAGCTTGTCCAACTTAATATGCTGACGGTTCTTTAAGGCCAAATGACCGACAAACAATGGAAAATCTATTGTTATTGTGACCCGCCCGCGTCTAGCGGGGATGATCAAACTGAACAACTGTCTCTATGAGGCCAACATCGACATACGGCAAAAAAAAAACTGTTTCTGTCCCATACATTTAGGTGGAGTAGGATTCGGTTTTGTATGGAGCAGCAGATTTTTGAGATTTGATTGAGAAAGTGGCAGTGGGCGGGGCACATGCATTGCTCGCAGAACCGATGGCCGATGAGGCCGAAAAGTTCTCGAGTAGCGACCGCGTACCGAAAAGCGCAGCGTAGGTAGGCCCCCCACACGGTGGACCGGCGACCTGGTGAAGGCGGCGGGAACCCGTTGGATGAGGGCAGCGCAGGACCGGTCGTTGTGGCGATCCTTGGGGGAGGCCTATGTCGAGCAGTGGACGTCCATCGGCTGAGATGATGATGATCGCAATTAGATTTCCATTTAAACACTACTCTCAAAAAAAAAATCAAAAAGCTTTATTAATTCCATACAAAATTACATAACAATAATAATTTCGATTTCATAATTAATTAAGTAATAAATAAATTTTAATTAACATTACAATAAATAATTTCTTTTCTATGTAAAAAAAAAAAAAAAAAAAAAAAACACTACTCTACTGCATCATATACGATTTCGCAGAGATTGCATTTAATACGGTTTCAGAATGATAACACTATAAACATTTTAACAATTGCATTAAACGCGAATGACCACTGCAACTCTCTCTTAAAATCACGGCTCCAGAATAGCGAGTATAAACTCTAAATTCCAAGCCATTAAGTCCACTGTAGCCTGTCCCGGCGTGGACCGCTTTATGCTGTATGTAGCAGTGGCCACTTAACCTCACTCGCGTCGCAAATTGCTTTAATCGCTTGGCTCTTTGTTGCTTTAAGCCCAATACACTAATCAAGCAGTATAGTGACACAAAGGTCACGTGATTGTATAATTATAGACAAGCGCATTGAAAGCGTCTGCGTCACTTTTGCACCACGTACAGTCAAGAGCACATCAAGCTCACCACTCAGCTCATCACTTGCAGTTCGATTGTAACGCTTATGTCGCACTAAATAAGAACGGTACAAAAGTCCAAAGTGTCAAGCTTGACGTGCTCTTGACTGTACCTATTAAGGCTGCATCAAGCCTATTGTGCTGCCCCCAATCGTATTTTTTTAATTTCTTATCAATTAAACAATATTTCCAAAAAACAAGAATGTCACATTGTAGTCATTGCTGATTTTCAATTTATGGTGTCACTGTTGATTTGTTTTTATTATGTTTGTAGTTAGTATCTTTAAAACCGCCAAAAGTGGCCACTTTTGGCGGTTTTAACGATAATAGCTACATGTATAAAACATAATAATCCATAATGTTTCCATAAATTGAAAGCCAATCAGGACTACAATGTGACATCCTTGTTTTTTGGAAATGTTGTCTAAATGTTAAGAAATAAAAAAAATACGATTGGGGGCAGCACAATAGGCTCGGTAGGCTCTTAATGCTACTGTCTTTATCTTAGCATCCTATTTATTCAATAAATATGACAAAACAAAGATTGATGTGATATCAACATTGAATCTAGATCAAAACCTACTGTGTAAATATCATCAGTGATTCACTAGAGATTTCTATTGTGTGTATTTTGAACTTAGTTTATTGAGGAGATAATTCTGTTAGCTTTTCACAAAAACATTACAGTAAATAATAATACGTCGTTTTATTATTTTTTGTTCGTATGACAATAAGTTTATCCAGTAAGCGTTCCTAAAATTGCGTGACTTCAGTCGTATATTATATTACCGATACTGCTTGATTTTAACATTGGGTTTTAAAACTGTATCTTGCCTAAGGCAAGGCAAGCGACAAAGGCAAAGGCAAGGCAGGGCACGATTTTGTTTCGCATAAAACTCTGTCATAGTCCCAGTGGGTCATGTGGTTTATAGGGTTTAAACCCTATGTATTGTCGCTACTGCTTGATTAATACATTCCGCTTTATGCATTTTTCTTGCACAAAGATGATAGAAAAAGTTAACAGCGTGGTCAAAGTGTTAATTTTTTAATGACCTACCGCTTGGCTCCGTCTTACAGCGAAACCTGAAGATGTAGCGCGCTCAACCATAAAATGCCTATTTAGTCTTCCCTTTGAGTAGAAATGGATTGTATTCGCTTGGGAAAACTGACAGAGGGGAGGCAATTGTACGTTATAATCTGAGTACCTACGAAATAATGTGAAAAAAAATAATAGCAAGCAACGTAACTAAACATTTTGTATTTATAGCAACTTTTTTTTGGGGATTATCCTTTAGGTTCTTAGGGAAAGTTGATCAGTATCATGGGTACTGAATCTCAACTGAATCTAGGATTGCTAGCTGGACATTTCGTGAAAAAGGCCCGGACACCCTAAATTTTTTATCATTTAGATATACTATAAAATTTTCTTAAATTATAAAATTTTATGAATCAGTCTTCTTTATGCAAATTGCAATGGGATAAAAAATTTAATAAAACAAAACTTCATTAATAATTACCTAAATACACTTTAAAGTAGGTCATGGAAACTAAAATAATTCTATATTTTTGGTTGCGGGATACCTGTTTTAAAAGCTCAGTTTCCTTTAAAATGGAGTAACCGGACTGGCCGGACGCAGTCTAATTTTCCCGGACACATCCAAAAAGCCTAACTATGTCCGGCTTTATCCGGACGCCTGGCAACGCTAACTGAATCTGAACCTGCACGGGAAGGTAATCAATACTGTTAATTACTGCTATTAACCCTCACCTCGGTAGGTACCTACTAAAAGTTGGCCAGTTTTATCACCTGAACTACCCCTGAGAATGTGATTTGTAATCCAAAAGATACCCTCGATGACCCGGTTGGTGTAATAGTTAACACGCTGTTCTGCAAAACTAGGGTCCTAGGTCAGTTTGGTGGTCTGATCATCCTCATAAAAAAGTGTCAGCATATTAAGAACGGCGATGTATTTCCTTGGAGCAACGGAGAGGCCCTTGCGGGGAAGCGGGCGGCGGGGGTCACATACCAAAAATCGGTATGAAAAAGTTGGTATTGCCTTGCATACCTGCGCATGACAGCGTAAGTACACGGGCGCGGCGCCGGGGGGCGGCGGCATCGCCCACCATCAAGAAAGTTGCCATACTGTGAGGCTTATATTTATTACCCTGTATATTGTCGCTACTGCTTGTTTACTGTTCTGGGTCTATGGCAGGACTTACTCAGGCGCATGTGAGAAGATTATATCGTGTTTAAGTCTGCATTGTGCTTGTTTTACGAAGTTTGCGTTTAATTTATGCAAGTGATGATGTCTTTATGAATGCGTGTCGCGTTTCGGCGTTCATTACGTATTCAATTGTTACCGAGAAGTTTATTTACACTACTCGTATAAGTATTCTCAGATTCAGATAGCGAATGCCTTCAGATTATAACTACCAGGGGTGGTCAGGGACTTTGATATTACTGCCAACTATTTTTTTTTTGTGGCTGGATCAAAAGAGTACACTTAAGGTGACCGCATACCTATACGCGCCGCCATATACAGGGTGTACAATAAAATGGGACAGCTACTCAAAGGGGTGCTTCAGACCATCAAACTGAACAACTTTCTCTATGGGACCAATATCGAAATCGCGAAAAAAAAATCCGCTCTCCTATACAAAACTGCAAACATAACTCGACTGAAATGTTTGGGACAGCAGAATTTTTTTTCGCGATTTCGATATTGGTCCCATAGAGAAAGTTGTTCAGTTTGATGGTCTGAAGCACCCCTTTAAGTAGCTGTCCCATTTTATTGTACACCCCGTATAAGGTTAAATTTAATTAGTTGGTGAAACTTAAGAAACGCATTTGGTATCTGTTACTAAGCACAATTACGTGGTAATGACCCGCCAACCGAACATATTATGATTTTGAGGTCCATGTCCGCCCGCGGTCGCGTATTGCACGCACAGCGCGTACTATCAGTTTAAAATAACAATGTGCATGACCTTGAAGGGCCGTTCGATAACTTCACTCAGTTGTAAAGGAATATAGACTCTATGTAAAGGAAATAATCATTTGAATGACTCCAGTGAAGTTCGTGTGATTGAGTGACGTCACATTTGCAGGCGAGGTCATGCACATTGTTATTTTAAACTGATAGTATCTTATACACGATAATAATAATGTTGTTAATCATCAATACCAATTATAAACATTAATAATGCAATGTGTTATCATTAACAAGTGCTCTGGTTCAGTTTCGCCAACTAATTTAAAATAACCATATACATTCCGTGGCGCCGCACGCCCGCACGCAGAATTTGTATGAAATGACAGAGGTGGCGGTGGACGGTGGTCCATCATTTTATAAAAGTACTCCGTGAGGCTCATGCGACGGGTAGGTGTGTGTTTACCCTTATAGGGATCAACTCGGTGTCTGCAATTACATCAATGTCAAAAAGCTTCGAAATTATTTTGGGAGTTAGTTCAGGAGTGCGATTTTTTAAAGTCATACGTTGAACTCAGCAGTACAAAATGTCAAAATTATTATGGAGATATGCATCTTTCTACTGCTGATTTGACTTTTAAAAATCGCACTCCTGGAGTAGGATTTTAGAATGTCAAATCAGCAGTAGAAAGATGCATAAATCTCCAGAGCAATATTGACATTTTCAACTGCTGAATTTAAAAAGTATGAGTTTCAAAAATCGCACTCCAGGAGGGTTAAAAAAAGGTTTCTACAACATTATCGTGTAGGCTTATGAAAATTTAACCCAAAAATATTTTCCTTTCTTTCTTTTAATTCTTTCCTCAAAAGACCTAAAACAACATGATGTCCCCACCGACCCCACCTCCATTTCAAAAATCAAAGGCAAGTAAAATCTAGACAGTGGACACAATTTTATTCACGCCTATATTTTGAAGTATATGCCTAGATTGTCCCATGATGTTTATACGTAGATCTACAAAGAGCCTCTGCCAATGCAGCGCTTCCATGTAAGACGTCAATAGGGCAGACTGTAACAACTCTGCAGTTTAAATAAACCAGGTCATAACCAAATGACGTCGCGTCTCAGCACGCACACAAATCACGTCGCCGTCGCCCGGCCACCGCGCACCGCCAACAAAAACTGCGCTTTCCGCTTCATTTGTGCATTCCTCAGTTTCCTCTTGGATATATTTCCATTTCCATTTAATTTGCGCTGTCGCTGGGCGGTCGCGGGTCGCAGCGGAACGCAGCGTTTTGGCGACACGCCATTGGGAATTTGGGACTTACGACGTTTGAGTTTGGATGTTTTATTTGGATATGTGATGCGGATGTTACTTCTCTTGTGTGGTTCCAACAACAGAAAAGAGAACTAATAGAAATAGCATGAGGATTATTGTGTTCGGAAACGATCTTGATGATGATTGTCATAAATTTTATTAAATACTAGCGACGCCCGCGACTCCGTACACGTGGATCTCTGTCTTTAAATACTCATATCTTTTGATTAAGTTAATCGATTGCGATGAAACAAAGCTTAAATGTTAATTCAAACCATGTCCTATGCTTTAGTGAAAATCCCATCCAAATCGGTTCGGCCGATTTTGAGCGATGCGTGCACAAACAAACAGACAAAAATTCTAAAAATGGTCTCAATGCATACAATAATAATTACGTTTCCTTAATGCCCCCAATTTTTTTTTTTGCAAATATCTTCAATGTTTATTCACGCCAAGTTTAGAATTTTATTATATGTATAGATATAGATAGAATAGATTGTTTTATCTATCTTGTTAAATTTAGCCTCCTGATTATCTTAAATACCTGATATATTCGCACACGATAATAGGTACTGTTTTTATGAATACCTAAATGAAATGACCGAGCGTGACCAAGAAAACAATCAATCAAAATTAAATTCAATCTTATCTTAATAAGTCTTATGACTGAATCTTTATTAAATTATCATAGTGTATTATGTCGTTTACCTTTTGTTGAACGAAATCTACGAGAAGAATCGAAATCTAAGAAAAGAAAGGCAATACAACCTTATCAGTGGGCCGCGGGCTATACTTGCATGCGACTTCTACATTTTTCAATCTTGTGTTTAAAATGTTAATTTTTCAACATAAACTTCCATCCTACACTAAAAATGAATGAACCTTAATTGTAGCAAATAGAATAAAGTTTACATGATCTGTACATATTTGTTTTTTGACTCGGCATTTTGCTGTCTTGTTTAGGTATTTATTTAATTTGGCGATGCGTGTTGCAGATTTTAAACTTGTTCATTCTTATGGATTTCATTACAAATAAATATAATATGTTTAAATATGTACAGGTAGTAATAATAAAGCAAGGAACATCCTCAGTTTTACTATATGGGAAAAAGGCTAACCAAAAAATTTTAGCGTATTAGTTGACGTATAGTTATGGAAATCATATCGATTTGTTTCTCATAATCTCTAGATTATAATGGTAACATTAGCTATACCTCATCTAAGCGGAGTGTCACGTAATCGCCGTTGGCGCACATCGTGTCTTGGTAAAATATGTTGGGTTTTTTATTTTTATTTTCGTATTAACATCTAAGACGTTTCTATACACGTATTGCTTTACATGTGCCATTTTAACCGGAAAAAAGAAGCAAAAAGTCAAAACGGTGCATTTTTTATATTTATTTCGTAATTCCGTTTGCATTTTTCCCAAATCTATCGTCTGATTACTATAGTATTTTAAATTATGTATTTAGAGTATAATACCATCAATAAACGTTACCGTTTGGTGGGCCTACAAAAAATTGACTCCTTTTAATTGTTTCCGAGATTATCAGCAAAAAAAAAAACAAAAAGCGAAATATCTGGACAATCGAAACTTTCACGATGTTTACAAATTGTACAGGTACCAACATAAACTAATAAATAAATAAATATAAATATCTTGGACAATGTCACACAAATTATCTAGTCACATTTAAAGTACCAGAATCTAGCCTGGACTTGTATTATGATGACTAGACAACGATATACCATACATATATAGATACAAACATCCATGACTCGGGTACAAATATTCATATTCATCATACAAACATTTGCCCCTTACGGGATTCGAACCCGCGACCCTCGGCACGGCAGGCAGATTCACTACCGACTGTGCTACCGGGCCGTCAAACTGTTCCTCAACTTTTATACTTTCATATAAATCAAAGAGGAAATCAAATTCACGCCCGGGGCACCGACCGAGTTGACAAATGTTATTCGTCGCCGGGAAACCAGAGGAATTGAGGTGAATCCAATAGTTTTCACGAATCAGCTAGAAAAACAATCGTATTTGTGTTTTTCGAACAAAATAAAAAACAAAATACACGGTGCTTTACTGCTATTTTAGAGATACAAATATCACTGAAGTTTCGAAAAATGTTATTACATCTCATCTCATTTCACTACTATCATAAATGTTAACACAGACTTTTTTAAGGTCCACGACAGAGTCGCTGGCAATAGCTCTAATAATATTATAAAATAAGCTTTTACCCGCGACTTCGTCCGCATAAATTATATACCAGATTTTAAGTCAGATGATAAGCTATCAAGCAAAAAAAGTTTCATCAAAATCGGTTCAGTAGTTTATGCGTGATACTCGAACAAACAAACACCCAAACAAACAAACAAATAAACAAACAAACGAACAAACAAACAAACAGACAGACAAAAAATCCAAAAATTTGTGATTTGGAATCAGGGACAGGTAAAAACCATGTCGTAATTTTTTTTTTGTAAATATCTTCAATGTACAGACACACTTCTGTTACAGTTTTATAATAGTTTAGATAAAAACCTAGTAACATAATCTAAAAATCAATTGAATAAAATGGTTTTCAAATGAGTTCATTTACAATTTCTTATTGTAGCTGTAGTAAGAGGTGACTAAGAGATATGATTTCAATTATTGTTTTTTTCGGACCGAGAGGTTTTGTCGCTAGCCAGCATTTCAAATAGGCTGATACTCAACCTGTGTTTTGTTACTTTCATCATCATCAGCCTATTATGCGTCCAATTGTAAGGCACAGGCCTACTCTTAGGGAGGACGTTAGTCCACCACAAGGCCGAGGCGGTAGACTTCACATAAGAATTTCGCCTTCAGCGAAGTTTCTTCCACCTTTTGAGAGTAGTCGGTATTACGTACATAAGTTAGAAAAACTCATTGGTACATGACATTTTGTCCATGCGGATTTGATCCTGGCCCTGTACCCGGACTTTCGACTTTCGATATATCGCGACAGCTTCGGTCCGAACTTCATTTTCATAGGGTTGACATTGGAACAAAAACGTTGTTGTCCGGATCTTCTTCTTATCGTGTGGGCAGAGCCCTGGTATCAGAGTTTTTTCAGACCGCCTTTCGGCCTCGGACGTGGTTTTTATGTAACGACTACTACCACTAGATATAGTAGCCGGGACCAACGGCTTAACGTGCCATCCGAAGCACGGAATCACTTTTCTTTTCAGACAATTAGGTGATTCAGCCTGCAATGTCCTAACCAACTGGGGAAAAACGCACAAAGTGACATATCACTAGGTGTCCCTCGTGGGAATCGAACCCACGACCTCCGTATCGAGAGCCAATGCTCTTAACCATTTGACCACGGAGGCACGGTTGTCCGGATAGAGGCCCTGGATCCTTTTTTGCATACACTTACATACATACATATTCTCATGCCTGTCTCCCGCTGCATACACACTCATACAAATATAAAAGTCAACTTTCAGACCTGTCAGAAACTTTGCTACAGCCACTGACTTCATTTGAGACTGTAATTGTAGCTAGGCTCACTTAAACCAAAAACAAAAAATACTAATATACATTGCAGGCACCGCTTTTACAGCTGTTAATAAAACAAAGTGTAATATTTCAGCTTTAATACAGCTTACTATTTCGCGAATAGCTTTTTGGAATAACGTAATAAACTAGCGTAATTCCACTCTACTCGTGTTTTTGCTGAAAGTAATTAAATTACAGCCGCATATAACGCACTGAACGAATTATATTGCAACTGCACTAGTCTGGTAATGGGGTTACACATTTAGATAATGAAAAAGCATGTAAATATCTGTATTTAACTTTAGATTATGATGTATACAGGGTGTAAAGGACAGCCCTCCGCAAACTGAACGGTGAATTCAGACCATCAAGCTGAAAAACTTTCACTATGGAGCCTACCTCAGGAAACGCGAAAATACGCATAAATAAACGCTGTCCCATACATTTGAGTCGGGTAGAGCAGTTTTGTATGGGACAGCAGAGTTTTTTCTTGTTTCCTGAGGTAGGCTTCATAGTGAAAGTTGTTCAGTTTGATGGTCTGAGTTCACCGTTTCAGTCTGCGGAGGGCTGTCCTTTTCTAATTAAACCATCACCATTTCAGTGGATCGACGTCCAGTGCTGGGCATATGTCTTCTCGCAGGATCGCCGCGACGACCGGTCCTACGCTGCCCTCATCCAACGTGTTCCTGCCTCCTTCACCAGGTCGTCGGTCTACCATGTCCCAGGCCTACCCACGTTGCGCCTTCCGGGACGCGGACACCACATGAAACTCTTGGGTCTCAGTTACCATTTGAGTTTAGCAATTTTTCAGGTTTTATGAGGTGTGTGTGTGTGTGTGTGGTGTTTTTTTTTTATGGTTTTTTTTGTTCTACCTTGGTTCTTCTGTGGATTTGATTCGATGTCGCAAGGAAACTCCGAGCATAGCCGTCTCCAATTGCCCTTTGAGGGCCTTTATAAATGAGGCTCTTCCATTTAATTTTAAAATTATGGCATCTATACTAAGAATCGTCTACCTTGGAGTTGATGATTTTGCCAAAGTCTAGTATAAGTAGCAATTTAAGTGCTTGACGTTGTACCACAGATTAATAATAAGTTGTACGCTTATAAATATTTGGTGAGTCCGGGTGTGTTTTTCGAAAAAAAACTTTGCCAGCATTTATCTGAGTTGCCAGTGGACAATTTGAGCATCGTTACAACGAAGCTAAGAGCAAGGATCTCCTTTATTCTAAAGCATAGAGACCGCATCAATTTGCGATTGTAGTTAAGTCTCTTTTGTCTTATGACGTACCTTAAATAGCAGAAGGAGACGGAACTATAGATCTTTGTTTATGCGGTTGTCCACTTTTCACTTGTCACTTTTGTACTATATTGGTCTAATTGGTCTCTTTTGTCCTACTTGACACCACACACTTTAAACACAAACGTCAAAAAAGTGGTCATTCTTGCAATGCTATGGCTCCCTCTATGCGTTTAGAATAAAGGAGATCCTTGCTCTTAGCAACGAAGGCACGTACACGACCACCCAATAACGGACTTTACAACGCGGCCTCCGTTCCGTAGCGTTGTCACTATGGATGCCCATTTACAATTCACTCGCCCCATACTTTCGGTCTCTCATTAGAAAACAACGTAGTCAAAATTATAGGTGTAATTAGTAGGTAGATATGTGTTATAATATGATAATGATAAGAACAGCCTCGGCCTCTTTGCGTTTAAATAAGCTCTCTCATTAGCATGCCGACTTCAAAGCGGCCCGAATTAGCCGAGCTAACTACTTGCATATTTAAAATGTTAACTACACGCACCTACGGCCCAATACGTTTACCTAGCAGTAGAGACACTGCCCTTGGTTGATCATGCTTGGAGCAGACGTGGGGCGAACTTCTGCTAGATGACGTAACCACCTGCACATCTGCAGCCACCTTGGCAGGAACGGACTGGATGTAAGAAGCACAGGCGTCGGTATATTAAGACTTTATGATAATGAACGTTACTTGTACACACGGCGACAGATCAACCTACCAATAGTTGAACTCTATGTTCATGGACATAAGGTCGAACTATGGGTCGGTTGATTTGTCGCCGTGCGTACATGTTATTTGTGTACGATACAGTATTCTAATGGCTAGTAATCCTGCTTCTCGGTACGTGTTAGGGTAAATTCCTACTGAACGAGCAGCGGGCGGCACATTGAACTTCATGTACAGAAAGATAAGATAAAATGTCAGTTGAGGTGACAGAAAGGGTAGCTATACGCCCCGGCCGGCGGTTAGAATTTGACATTCATCATTCTATCCCGTCAATTGCGCTTCATCGTGTAGCGTGCGTAACTAAGTTTGGTCTAATTGGAACAGATTGTACTAACGATACTGCTTGACTGGTATATTGTGTCTACAGCAGAAATGATGTAAATGTTGAAAAAGGTTTCTTGGAGGAGAAAATGTGCCCTAAATACAATTTTTCGTGAAGCTTCATCCAATTTAAAATAAATTGTCAGCTGTACCAGACTAAAAAGAGATCCTTTCTCCAATGATCTTTTTTAATAGGTAGTTACAGCAAACTGTCTGAAAACCCCGGAATAGGCGTAAAGGTCGTTAGTTTATGTATGTACGTATTGTTTCTTAGTTTAATATTCTTTGCTTAATTCGTATTTAAGAAATAGTTCTAAAGCGACCGACCACGTCGAACCATCTACATAATATGAACTAACTAACCGTGTATTTATATTGTACCTATTCTTTACATTTTGGTGTTAAAAATGATATAAACTATAATTGTTTGTTGAGTTGTTTTTATCAATCAATCAATCAAATATTTATTTGCATAGAGTATGGTTACAGTTGTGAAAGTTTTATGACCGTCAATTATATTCAACCTGCGTGCCCAATTTTTAAAATATGGTCTAGCTACATTATAAATTACAAAAGTCTGTCAAACAAAACACTGTAACACCTCTTTTTGGAAATGTGTTTTAAAAATGGATGTATTCACAAATCGTCACATAACTTGCGTAGCTCGCAGCTCGTTCAAATCTCAAATGAGCTCAATTTGCTTCACAAAATCGCTTCAAAACGGTACTTGTAGGTATGTTATCGCAAATATCAACCCAATGGGAATGTAATACAGGCTGCCAATATGCCTGGGAGAGTGTTGCCGATAACGGTACCCGTTACTTTACGCTTCCTATTATTTTCTGCTTCATATTATTATCGATGTCACACGTCAAATGGTAACTAAAATAATCAAGGTTTTGATGAGTCAAGGTTTTCGAACGCTTTATTTAGCTTAGAGACCAAATATACACTGAACTTGATATCATCGGCATCCTTTTAAAGATTGAGTCTACACATCAAACTGAACAACTTTTACTATGCGTACAAATCGATCAGAGCAAAAAAAGCAGCTGTTCCATACTAAACTGCAGGGCGTACTCGACTCAAATGTATGCGACAGCAGATTTTTTTGTTCCGATCGGTAGACTCAGTTTAAAAGGATGCTAATGATATCAATTTCACGCTCCATTAATTTTGATAACGGCACGATATTTATCCGTATTCATAACATTACACACATGTCATGCAGAATCTTCTCAATAGGTTATTTTATTTGATCATCATTCGCTAATAAAACACAATTAAACATGAACTTTCCTGAATGCGTTAAAAGAGAATAAAAGAAAATAAAATATAAAATTTTTAGGTAGATTTAGCCTAAACCCCCAAGCTATATACAGGGTGAAATTGATATCATTAGCATCCTTTTAAACTAAGAGTCTACCCATCAACCTGAAGAACTTTTACTATGGGAGCAAACCGATCGGAGCAACATAAAAATCAGCTGCTCCATACTAAACTGCAATGCCTACGCGACACAAATGTATGCAACAGCTGATTTTTTTTTTGCTCCGAATGGTTTGCTCCCATGGTAAAAGTTGTTCAGTTTGATGGGTAGACTCTTAGTTTAAAAGGATGCTAATGATATCAATTTCATCCTGTATATTGAAGCTATATGTATTGAAATAGCGTAGGTAGTGTAGTAATGGTATATAAAAAGTTGCAGTAAATAAAAAGCATTTTTAATTTTCAACTACTTAAGTGTCGAGTTTTTAGTTATATTTGCTTCTGCCCCACCCTTTAAAAAATTCTGGGTACGCCCATGTCCATAGGCCGTCCATTCCTGAGATGTATGAACCATAATGGTATCATATAGAGGAACTGACAGCTGAGAGAGCGAGATGTACCTAACGGCGCCACTGTATAATAGAAAGAGATACGTGACGCGAGGCAATAGAACCGTTTTTGTGGAACTTGTCGGCACAATCGACTGGGTAAATATTCGTGCTCTGTGAATAATTAGTGAATCTAAAGTGAAGTCGTAGATTATTTTGTGAAATATACTGTAGTGTCTGTGCGAACGCGTAGTGGGGGCAGTTGCCTGCCAGCCTTTGTCGGGTGCGGACGTGCGCGCTCCGCATATACTACCTGCCTAGTGAGCAACAGTAAATGTGTACTTATTTAGTAAACCCTACATGTGGCGACGACGGGATCTTATTTTACGTAAGTGCACACTGTATTTTATCTGGTTTTGAAATAAAAACAAAATACAACGTCGGAATTTTGAAATTAAAGCGACGTTGTAAAGTATTATTTCACGCAGCAGAGTAGCGTGTGTTCACGACTATGTTCCCCGAGGGGGTGGTCAGTGATATTCCGAAAACTACGAACAAAGCGAATATCTATTATCTTAAATAACGTTCTATTTTGATTTAAAAGGACAATAACGATAATTCATTATAATTTTATCCACGAGGGCTATCATGGTACTTTCATTTATTTACTATGCCTATTTCATTAGTTTTCATGTCAAAAAACATTGGATTCTTAGTTTGTGCGGTGGTTGACAATCTATAACAGTGATTATTTTTCTTTTCATGAACTATGACCATCAAACGCTGGAGGAAAAAGAGGAAAGGGGGCACATCAGGACGATAGACGCTATGCTGGGGTCGAGGTCATAAGAATATACATACCACAAATCGAGCACCTGTTCGAACGATTGCTGCGACTAGACTCCAATCCTAAAGGTCATGTACAATACATTACCATACATGTTTTTATAATAGACTTACGCTCAAGCCATAATCCTACGGTGGCAGAGACTACGACAATGACTATCTCATAATATGAAGTTATTCAGCTAGATTGAGGAGTATGTATATCTATGCAAGCCGTTTCATTAGGACCTCGACTTAACAGTCGACGCCGTCTGAGGATCTTACAAAATCCTTTCTTACGAAATCCCAGAATACATAAAATCGTAAGAGTGTCGTAATCTTGACTCTGTCTATGTTACCTACCTACACATAACTCGACGGAGTAGTGATAGGTGCCCTATGGCACTCGCGTACCGTTAAAGGTTAAGCTGAAGGTCAGATACGGTCGGTCGGTCCGTCTGTCAGTCGATCGATCGGTCGGTCAGTCGGTCGGTCAGTCGGTCAGTCGGTTGGTCGGTCGGTCGGTCGGTCGGTTGGTCGGTCGGTTACAGTTGCCGTTAAGGTTAAGGTTAAACAGACAGATACATATTTACGAAGACTACTAATTGTCTGGTTACAATGATTAATACTATAAATTGTAGAAAACAGGCGTATAATAACATCTTGAATATTATAGTATTATTTATTATAAATATTATGTAACGCTGCGTACGTATAGATACGAGTGAGTAAATCGGTGCAAAACAGTAGCCAATGCTCATAAAATTTAACACAAATACCTACCGGATTACATAAGGTTTCTGCATAGGTATGTCAGTGTAAAACTATTTTGATATTCAATCACAATCAATATTGTTTGTACCTAGTTATCCCTAAGGACTTGTGATAAGGGAATGACTTGCAAAGTTGCAACTATTTAACAAGGGGGCAAAAAGGGATTTCTTGCAAATTTCCGTTACATCTATACCATACGTCTAACTTAGCGATTCAAGATGAATTCAATTCTAAATACACTGTTGAATATGCTATATCGTTTGCACCGATAGTTACTGACTTGACTACGTATCAGTATAACACACTTTATACATACCTACCGAATATTAGGTTCCAAGCGCGAGTCACGCGAACTAAAAGGCGATAAGTATAAAGTGCGAAGTAGGTAAAACTACAGTAGTTAAAGGACCATGCAGTGATTAAACTGTTAGTAAAAACTAAAAGGTCAAGCAGATGCATCATACATGCAGGGATATGCAGGGCCATGCAAAGTCATGCAAAAATATGAAACTGCAATAGTAAAAGGACTATTCAATAACTAAGTTGTTAGTAAAATCGGGAAAGTCATGCAGTTACATACAATGCCATGCAAGGCCATGCAGAGCCATGCAAATATATGCAACTACAATAGTTAAAGGACTATTCAGTAACTAAGTTGTTAGTAAAAACAAAAAGGTCATGCAGTTACATACAAGGCCATACAAGGCCATGCAAACCCATGCAAATGCAATGGTGACAGGATCATGCAGTTATTAAACTGTTAGCGAAAGCTAAAGGGTCATGCAATTATAAAATGATATTGGTTAGAGAACCATGCAACTATCAGGTCATTAGCGAAAGCTAAAGTATCATGCAACTATTAAATGATAATAATTATGTGTTATAGAACCATGCAACTATCAAGTTGTTAGCGAAAGCTAAAGGGTCATGCAAATATACAATGATATGGGTTACAGAACCATGCAACTATCAAGTTGTTAGCGAAAGCTAAATATCATGCAACTATAAAATGATATGGGTTAAAGAACCATGCAACTATCAAGTTGTTAGCGAAAGCTAAAGTATCATGCAACTATAAAATGATATCATCATCTTATCATCATCGTGTTATAAAACCATGCAACTATCAAGTTGTTAGCAAAAGCTAAAGTATCATGCAACTATAAAATGATATGGGTTACAGAACCAAGCAACTATCAAGTTGTTAGCGAAAGCTAAAGTGTCATACAACTTTACTATAAAATCATATGGGTTATAACCTATAGAATCATGCAACTATCAAGTTGTTAGCAAAAGCTAAAGGGTCATGAAAATAAAATAGTTACTGCACTCATATTATATAATTGTACATGAACTATAACAGCAGTTAAATTAAAAGTCCTTAATTGCAGTGGCTGGCGGTTACGCTGAATATTTTAAGTGCCTAAGTGTATGTGCTTATCACAGACTTACTCTCTTGTCCTTACTTCCTTAATATTATAAATCGTAAATTGATACGATCCTGAAGCAGGTAACTCTGACCAGTAGTTATCTGAATGAAATGAATAAAAAAAGGAATGGAAAGGATAGGAAAGGAATGAGATGAGATGAGAGGAGATCAAATAGAATCAAATAAATTCGAGTGAAATTAAATGAAATCAAATCAATTCGAGTTAAATCAAATGAAATGTTAAAATCTTTTCATTGAAAGAATAATGGTCAATTTATAGTCCAAAAGTAATTTTGGGTCGTCATATTGCGTGCATATATTAATGTGACATTAAAACATTATTCGAGCATCCGGTGCACATCCGAGATATTGACAAAGCCTGAGGGGATTGCTTAGTCTCCTTTTACGACATTAATATTATGTTTGGTGCTATTCTAAGCCGGACATTACACGACCATTCATACCTACTTAAAAGTGTCATCATGATACACGAAATGCAAAGGACCAAATAAAAATAAAAAAACTATGTTTATAGTATCGAAACTAATACAGGCCATGAAAATTAGTCAAAACTGGACAATTAACAAGCAGAAACTTTCGGGTTCAAATAATCCTAAATGAGCCATAGGCAAAAAAAACTCAATGTAAAACTAAAACTATGGGCTATTAAATGTCTAGAATAAATATATATTGGACATAAATATAAAATAAATAAATAAGAAATGATAAAGATCTATGGAATGTTAGCAAATACTAGAGCTATATTTTATGCTGTCAAATGGAACATATGTACCAATTTAAGTAACGTGACCCAATAGTCACAGTCTTTATGTACTAAAATGCAATGATAAACAGCGAAAACATAGACTAAACACTTAATTCTAAATTTGTAAAGAAATTGAACACACAAGACATACAATTATATGCAATAGTCCTGTACCTATACTAAGTTTCTTTTGAACACCTTTTGTTTATTATTCCATAAAGTTCATTGCAGAAACTGGAAACATGAGGCAAGCATTATAGCTATCTAGCCAATAATAATATACTACTCGAAATCTGTCCACAGGTACAAGGAGCGTATCACACTGAAATTGATTTTGACGCTAAGTGCCATGGACAACGATATTTTACGAAGACATAATCAAAGTTTGTTTGAGTAACAAATTATTTTCGAATGGCCACTCTTTTCAATTTAAGAGCACCACCAATATTGTCCAAAAGAAAATGTTTATATTTTAGACAGAGAGTAAATCAAGGTATAAGTGATACTTAATGAAAATGTTTTGTGATCAAATCCAATTACCTATTGAAGTAAAAATTGAATAAGGCATATGCCTAATTAGAAATTACGAGTAGTCTTGCTAATACTTTTGTAGTTCAACAGTACACCTTTTCTAGTAACAATGTGCAATCTCACGTTGGTTTAATAAAACCTAAAAAAATATATTTTTAAATTGTTCTACGTACGGTTAAACTTAGTTGGATTTTATATAAGTACCTAACAAAAGTAAACTTAAATCCAAACTTAACAAACGTGACAAAAGTATATAAACTGTACTATCCTACCACAAAGTTTTAAAATGACTTGGAATGGAAGTTGATCGCGATTTGTCAATCTTATCTTGCTGTTTGCTTAACCAACCCTCACTCCTGAAATAACGATCACAGTTCACAGGTCAAGAGGAAAAATAAATTAAGGTTTATTAATTTAATGTAATTAGGTTACAAAATTAATAGTGTGTCATATAAAGTGGGACTAGACTTTAAATTTTACACAATAAAACTAAATGTTGTACAAATAATACAAATTGTAGTTAAAATCTTGAAATATTATAAAAAGGAAAGGGATAGTCTAGACTCTAGAGTAGTAAGCTAAAGTTGAATGTAGCCTGTAGTATGCCTACTGGGCTCAGTATTGGCACAGAGTACTATGGGTACTGGAAAGCTTTTATTAACTATTAATGAAATGAAATTAAGCAGTAAGAAACGTAACCTTTAATAATCAAAGATTATCAATCATAACACATTATATTGTTATGTTATAGCGATGTGCATAGTGGAGTTTCTTGCGCCGCTTCTTCTCCCAAGCGAAGCACCTTCCGAAGCGGTGGTAGATTCATATAGAAATATATAAAATATTAAGAAAATATAAAATAAATGCAAGCTGTAGTACTACTGACTTTATAATAATAATTATATTCATATGTACCTGTATTGCTTATAGTTTTGATATTAAGTGTACTGTTACAAAATACATCTTAAATTAAATTAAAATAAAGAAGGGATGTAGTGTCTGTGCGAACGCGTAGTGGGGGCAGTTGCCTGCCAGCCTTTGTCGGGTGCGGACGTGCGCGCTCCGCATATACTACCTGCCTAGTGAGCAACAGTAAATGTGTACTTATTTAGTAAACCCTACATATACTAACACTATTTCATTAAATTACCTACGATTTCACGTTAGATTCACAATTATACACAGAACTCGAAGTTTTAGGGTGCCGATAAGTGCCGACAAATGCACAAAAAACGGTTTCATTTGACAACTCATGTCAGTGTCTCTATTCCGACAGGTATAATAACTTTATGGTATGAACTAAGGCATGGGTACGTTCAACTCACAATTTTTAGGCGATAATTCTTGAATCCCTGAAATGCAATAACAATGCAATTGAGATTCAAATCTCACCGCATATCGTATCAAAACAAGAAATAAATCTAAAATACGTTCTAAAGGCAAAGTAAATCCCGTCGCGAGTGCATGTCTGATGTCTAGCAAACAGCCGCCCGCCGCTTGGGGCATTAAAAGTTAGAGTAGTTGAGACGGTGTCACGTCGCGTCGCCGACACGACGCCGACATACAGGCGACACGACTTCGCGACGAAAACGTTTTAGAGTACTGTTTACTTGAAATATCATTACTTTAATACTGCTTTTAGTCGACTAAATAAGGCAGTACCCAGTGTTCCAAATTAACTGGGACAAAATGCGAGCAATTTCGTCAACTTTTTAATTTAAGGATTTAGTCTCCCCATCAGGAACAATAAATATGAGTATGAAGTATGTAGGTACGTTGCCGTTAGCCATGTGGTTTAGCACAGATCTCCACATACACTCGACAACAATGAAAACGGGTCACCACGAGTCACCATCGGAAACTAAGAATGACAGCTTATTCAAATAAAAAGTATTTTATAGGAAATTTAATACTACCTACTACTTAAATTAATAAAATTTTGGTTGCTATATAGTAATGCCAATAAAACAGGCTAAAACCTAAAAACATGATTTTTTGAAAATTTATTTTTTTGTATTCAACATTTATTATTAATGTGGTAATTTTATCACTCACTTATGCACTAAAATATGGGGAAATGTTATATCTGTGACAAAAAATTGTTATTTTCAATTTTTGGTCAGCGATAGAATTGACGCATTTGTATTTATGTATTTTAATTAAGTCAAACAAATGAAAACTAAAAATGTAATAGATTAATTTAAGAAGTATTAAATAATCTATGAAATACTTTTTATTTGAATAAGCTATCATTCTTAGTTTCCGCGATAATAAGGTATGTTGGTGACCCGTTTTCATTGTTGTCGAGTGTATTTTCTAAATAAGCTTGGGATGAAGGGGTAAGTTTTATCTGCTGCATTTTTGTGGTATCGCCACTTGAAACGTTATTTCGTCCAGATATCTTTAATATATCTTTGTGAGCATTCTTTCGTTTTGCCTTTAGTGAGAAGCCTGAGCTTTAAAAGGTGCTATATCCGGTACAAGTCAAAGTGTTACAAGTTTTTAATTACAAACAGTTAAATCATCATCTAAGGCGATGGACATCCACTGCTGGACATAGGCCTCTCCCAAAGGATCGCCATAACGACCGGTAATGCGTTTCCATCATCCAACGGGTTCCCGCCGCCTTCACCAGGTTGTCGGTCCACCTTGTGGGGTGCCTAACCACGCTGCGATGATACAGTTTAGAATATGTTCACGGAATTATTACAGCATAATCATAGCATAGGCATATGCTCACGACTATATTCCCCGAAGAAGTACCTACGCACGGCGACACATCAAGCTATACAAATCCAAAATAAGCTGGCCGCGTGTAGAACGAGTAACGTATAACCTCGCGCGGCCAGTTTATGTTGGTTTTGTATAGCTTGATGTTTCGCCCCGTGTGTACTCAGAGATATTCAGAAAACTCAGAACATCCACGTTTCACTACTAAAGATCTGTCCAGTAATGTGAGTCAATTATAGCATAATATGCTATCCTATATTATAGGAAATAAGGTGCATCTCATTAATAGAGATGCATTAAGTGATGCGATGCGTGAGTGGTGCATAATTATTACTTTGTAATTCTTTACAAAGTAATTATGTTTTAGTAATGTTGCAGTCGAGACGTAGCAGATTTTGTTATGCGATGATGACGTCGCACTACAGAGGTATGTAAAGGCCCCTAAGATGGAATAAATTGGAAGAAACAAAAAATTATGTAATGTCACGATGACATTCAATTCGGCGATGTCTTCAAAATGGACCGGCGTAGATTTAGCCATGATTTGGCAGAAACAATGACTATGCACTTAGAGCTGTTTGCTCTCCGAGATACTATTCCCCTATTACTTATTAGACGCAAGTCATTCGCATTTTAGAAATGTCATTATACAGAGTGTAACAAAACACCCTAGTAATACTTAAGGGGTGCTTCAGACCATCAAACTGAACAACTTTCACTATAGAGCCAACATCGAAATCGTGAAAAAAAACCCGCTCTTTCATACAAAACTGCAGTACCGTCTCAACTCAAATGTATGGGACGGCAGATATTTTTAATTTTTTCTCGACGTTGGCTCCATAGTGAAAATTGTTCAGATTGATGGTCTGAAGCACCCCCTTAAGTATTACTAGGGTGTTTTGTTACACCCTGTATGTTAATTTGGTTTTATTACTAAGGGATTCAAGAAGCTTGTCATGGTTTTGAAATTTAAGATAATGTTTATTTCATTTTAACTCGAAAGGTCTCTTATTTCAATGCCACTACAACGCCATCTAGAAATCTTCAATATGCCAAAAGTGAGCCTTTTGGACCTCTGACCATTCTTGGGAGAGTCCAATTTTGTATCGACGCTCAATCCAGGCCTCGACATAAAATAAGAATTCGGCTTCCTAGCCGAGCATTTTGCTGAGTTGGGCCCTTCCCCAACAGCATAAATGTCTACAAAATAATTATCTAATAGATATCTACAAAATAATAAGTGTCTACAAAATAAACTAATAGATATCTAGTAGCTATCCTGTGCTGTTTGGGTTTTTGTCACTGCGGCGCACAAACCATATTATTATCTTATTTTTGTTTGTAGATCGTCAGGTACATAAAAAATACAAACGACACCACATTACATCCTGAAGCTGGCCATCCCTAAAGGTACTGCGGTCGCTTATCTGCGATAGTCTATCCAAACAGGCCAGGCCACACCGGCACCGGGTGCGGACAAGGGGTGGGATTTTCAAATCAAATGGAAATCATATCAAATTAAATAATTTATTGCATGAATTACAGGTGAATTATGCATAAATAAATAGAAATCAGATGTTTAGCTACAATCAATCGGTACTCTACTGTTACCCTACCATTAAAATGTGTATATAGTATGATAATAAAAAGTCACAAGTTAATACTTAAAGAATTAAACGATGTCAGAGAATGTTATATCTACTCCTTAATTTTTACCAATTGTTCGAGATTATAATATAATCTCGAATAATTGGTAAAATTGGTAATTATGTAACCTGCACACAGGGATCCAGGCAGGAAGCGGCGCCGGCGTGGTGCGGAGCGGTACCGGACAGAACGCTATGACAAACAGGCGGCCGCAACGTGGACCGAGTGATGCGCCTGGCGCGCGGATCGGGAGCGGAGTAGCGGCGCGGCGGTCGCGAGCGCTGTTTTCATATGTGAGGTGCCACATAGAGCGGGAGCGGGTGCGTCGCGGTCCGGAGGTGGACTGCCAATCCCGCACCGGACCTTGTGTGGCACGCCCCGGAATGCATTCGCGTCCCGCAAGTCCGCCCCCGGACCGCTTTCCCGCAATCCCGCCTCTGTGTGGCCTGGCCTTTATGTATGTTTGAGTTGTTTGTGAAATAGTACAGAAACCTTGAAAACTTTAAATCTCTCTGCACAGAGCAGTAAATAGTTCGTAACAAATTCATAGAGCGAGAGCAAACACAAGACGCCGATAAATCTCGAGACAAAACACCCCGAGAACATCTCGATTCGACTCCAACTTCGTCGGGCCATGTATCATCTATCATATTTTTAAAGTCGCCTGTCAAAAGGAAATCGCTCCTTCGAGGAGTTATTGAATTTCCAATTTTTCTGGGAGGGATTTTATTTTATTTGTAGTTTGAAATGGTGTCGGCGCCGCTCTGACTCGATTGTTCAGGGCTGTCTCTAGACAGGCGATGTTCGGGCTGTCTCTAGACAGGTGATGTTAGGGCTGTCTCTAGACAGGCGATGTTAGGGCTGACAATTTGGGACATAATTGAAAGCTATCAATTTGGGACATAATTGAAAGCTATCAATTTGGGACATAATTGAAAGCTATCAATTTGGGACATAATTGAAAGCTATCAATTTTTTTTTGATGATTTATGAGCGTGGAGTGACTGATTCAGTCAGACTGACTGAGGAAGGACGAGGACAGAGTTTTGTGGCGCGCCTTGTGAGAGGCCTATGTTCAGCAGTCGACGATGATAGGCTGATGATGATGATGATGATGAAATTTTTTTGCGTTTAGTATGAAAAGTTCAAAAGGATTTTTGAGAATTGCCGATAGGCTTCTTAGGGAAATTTCAGTATCATAGGTACAATCACCCCTTAAAGTAATGCAACTGTTTACCCTAACACCCTGTATAATGTAAGACCAGGTTAGATTCTGAAAAATTTAATGTACTACCAATATATTAACAAACTAATTCTTTATTTAGCGCAACTAAAACAAACATAAAAGTAATTGAGAAGGGATTATAAGTGCCGGTTATTTAATTAAAGGGATTTGCAGTAATCTTAATAATTAATTGTGAAATAATTAAAAGCAGGGAGATTGATTAAATTTCATAATTACATCATACCACGGTAAATGAACAACAATCGTTCATATTATGTCCTTGATATTGTTAATTTCGATGATAAAATACTCTTTAGAGGCGCTCATCGGAGAGCATAGACTAAGATCCCACTGCAAGTGTTCTACAGTATTTGTTTAGGCAATGACACAGTGGAAAAATGTCGTACTTTAAGGATCCTAAATAAAACCGGTCAAGTGCGAGTCGGGCTACTCGCGCACCGAGGGTTCCGTACCATTCGACCACAGAGCACAACATTGTTAACTTAGAAAAAAAATCCTTTTTTTGTCCGAGACCTTTAGCACGAGACCGACTCACACTTGGCCGGTATTTAGTATTTGTTATTATTTTGTGGAGTTTGCTGTATAATCACACTAAGTTTGACGAATGTATGTATTACTGTTTTTACGATAGAGCGTGAAGAAAAAACGTTGATAAAAACTAGTTTCTTGTTGAGAACCCCCCTTAATTTTTCACTTTTTGGCATTTTTATTATTTGTTAACAAATCCGCCGTAATAACGCATAATCTGAGAAAATTTCAACTATCTAGCTATTACGGTTCAACAGTTACAGCCCTAAATAGGTAGGACAGACGGACGGACAGACGGACGGACGGACGGACGGACGGACGGACAACGTAGGCTTAGTAATAGGGTCCCGTTTTCACCCTTTGGGTACGGAACCCTAAAAAAGACTGCCACTCCGAAGCCTTTACACACCCTGGATTCTTTTATACACCCTGGAATCAGGGTCGTTTTGAAGCCAAAACAGGGTGCTTCAGACCATCAACCTTAACAACGATCACTATACAGACAGGGTGAAATTGGTATCATTAGCATCCTTTTAAACTAAGAGTCTACCCATCAAACTGAACAACTTTTACTAAGGGAGCAAACCGATCGGAGCAACTAAAAAATCTGCTGTCCCATACTAAACTGTAATGCGAACTCGACTCAAATGTATGCAACAGCAGATTTTTTTTTCTCCGATCGGTTTGCTCCCATAGTAAAAGTTGTTCAGTTTGATGGGTATTGGGTAGACTCTTAGTTTAAAAGGATGCCAATGATATCAATTTCACCCTGTAGAGTCAATATCGAAATCGCCTACGCGTACGAAGTAGTGTGGGCGTCGCTAGTTATGTCAAAATAATTTTATTATTACTAGCGACCCACCCCGGCTTCGCACGGGTGCAATGCTGATATAAACCTTCCTCTTGAATCACTCTATCTAATTAAAAAAACGCATCCAAATCCGTTGCGTAGTTTTAAAGATGTAAGCATAGGGACAGACAGACTGAGAGACAGCGGGAAGCAACTTATTTAGTGATTAGTGATAAATGACAGGTATGTAATGGCTGTGATGTACATATTTTTCGGATAATACCATTATGTTTAGTGTAGAATAGGATGGTATAGGTTTCGTGATACGCATGATAAGTATTCGGGATAGGAGGTACAGACGATGAAACAATTATTGGAAAATGTCCCATAAAAGAACAGAAACAAGACATAAACTAGTCTTGTCAAATTGTAATATCCACCACCAACAAAAAGGAAAAAATATGATATTCGATTCTTTCGCGTCTGTAACAGTCTTAATATCGTAATAAAAGGAATTCCGATACCGTTATTACGTAAAGTTATGTGCCGAGTAAGATATAATATTGCGGGGGCCCCAGTGGAGCGAAGTGAAGCAAACTAGCGGTACCTATGTATGTTTAATAAATATGTGCTTGTACGTCGGTACGTCACGAGCTCACGGGTCGGGATGCCTGTCCCCGCGGTGCAGAGGTAAACTCGCATGCTAAGCCGACAGGCACGAATCTGCAGCTGTTTGAGGCCCTAAACAATCTCGACCTTAGAACAAAAGTGGTATTTTTATAAGATACGAGCTTTTAACCGCGACTTCATCCGCATAAATTATATACCAGATTTTAAGTCAGATGATAAGCTATCAAACAAAAAAAGTTTCATCAAAATCGGTTCAGTAGTTTTTGTGTGATACTCGAACAAACAAACACCCAAACAAACAAACAAACAAACAAACGAACAAACAAACAAACAAACAAACAGACAGACAAAAAATCCAAAAATTGGTGATTTGGAATTAGGGACATCTAAAAACCATATCGTAATTTTTTTTTGGTAAATATCTTCAATGTACAGACAAATTTCTGTTACAGTTTTATAATCGTTTAGATTTAGACTAGCGACCCGCCCCTGCTTCACACGGGTGCAATGCTGATATGTAGTGATGTATTATATAAGTACATACCTTCCTCTTGAATCACCTATCTATAAAAAATAAATGGCCAAGTGCGTGTCGGACCACACGCAGGGTAGGGTTCCGTAGTTGCCCGTTACAATAAAATATAGACTTAGAAGGAGGCTTTTAGTTTTATACTACGGTTTAATGGCTAATAAAGTCTAAAAAGTACATTTTATAAGTTGGTCGACAATTACTCGTAAACTTGTAAATCTTACTTAACGGTGATAGTTTTCCTTTTAAATTAAAAATTAAGGAGTATCTATTACTACATACAGTATGAACACTCCCTGCCTCCCACTAACTTTTTACCTCACCCCCTCTATTGCCTTCTGATTAACGCTCACAGGCACATACATTGTAATGATCCCAAGAAAGCACTATTAATAGGCTGTTTATTATGGAAACCATACAACAACGGCACAAACATGTAAACATCCATGACCGAACCGGGATTCGAACCCAGGACCCTGGTTTGGCAGTCCGGCGAGGTAAAACCGGCCGTGATTACCTCGGCAGTTACCAGTAGCATATTAAATTGACACCACAATTGACACGCTAGAATTTATGTTTTCGAAACAAAGAGAATATAATCTCAGGACGAAGGATAAAAACTCTTTTTGAATAGACATGCAAAATGGAGTCTAGGGCTGCAATAACGCAGCTAAAGTTATTGCAGCCCTATAGACTCTCCGTTTCGCATTTGTGCTGACGTCATCTTGTCAATTTCTGTTTTTTGTAAGCAGTGTCCGTCCGGGGTGAGACGTAACGTAACTCGACATGACTTTGCTATGAAAGTTACATATTTGTATTTGTATTACATAAGCAAAAACTAGATTGTTGATTCTTGTATATTATTATAGCCTGGAGTTACAATGATTATAATATCACTTTAATAGTCCTTACCGAAGGACATTCGTTACAAAATTTATAAAAAAGGGCCCTTAAAAATCTTAAGTGCGTCCCAGCCCAGCTTTGTGTCACGTCGCCAAATAAATCGAGGGGCGTCGCACGTGGCCCTGTAGCGAAGCTCGTAGGTCCACAATGTGGGTCAGCCGTGCCCAGTGCTGGTCTAAGCTTTATTACTTTCTGTACACATTTTCTTTTACACTCACATATACCATTATTAGTGATTGCTTCGAATGTACACACATAAACTCACGACACGACTGTAATCCATTTTGGGGTGGCCTGGAAATTTGCTGTATTCAACAAGTGCAGAATGGCGATAATTCTTAAAATGTAGAGTGGACGTAGCAAGGCTTACCTTTAGATTAATTAAAGTTAGGATAGAATGACTATGACATATCCAGTGGCGATAGAAAACCGTATCTCATAGACACCTCGTACGGAACTTACGGGAATAAATTGGGTGGTCTTTTCAAAGAATATTGCTTCCAATGTAAGTATTGTAAGTAGACTTTAATACTTCATGTTGTAAGGAAAGAGCCTCCCCGAGTGTGGACACCAGAGTTCGTCTGACGCACCCTGGACAGTCAACCTCGATAATACCTACCATTGCCCAAGGAACACGCAAGCTACATAGCAGCTGCACAGTAGCTGCATAAAGGAAATTTCCTTTATGCGGCTACTGTACAGTTCCTATATAGCTTACGTGTTCCTTGGGTGCTGACTGGCTAATCTTTCCACTACAGCATGAGTGATTGCCATGCGATATATAGCTCCTACTGACAAGAAATAAGAAGAAAAATACCTAGTGTGAGAGTTTTCGAAATCCCTTAGTCGCCTCTAGGCGACACAGAGTGCGGGGAGTGGAGAGTGCAGTTACTGTAACAACACTGCAGTAACTGCACTGCATTTTAATCACAGTTACGCTCTTGATGGCGGGCGATGCGCCGCCGCCCCCCGGCGCCGCGCCCCTGTACCTATGCTGTCATGCACAGAACTGCAGGCGATTCCAACACCTTCATACAGATCCGGCAATGCGACCCCCGCCGCCCGCATCCCCGCAAGGCTCCCGCCGTTGCTCTGCGCAAGTACATCCGTTGCCGTACTGTAAGGATTATAAAGTTAAGCTGTGCTTTAATGTTAAAGTTAAGTTATTGGTATCCTGTAGGATCCCAGTGCAGGGCCAAGGACTCTCACGAATAAATATTAGAGGCCTTAAAATACCCTTGCTGTCCTATAATAATGTCTATTCTCTAGATAGCTGCAGTCGAAGTCGCAGGGAAATGTCATCACATCACGGTCCCGTAAATTTGTGACCTACATCTGCGCTCAAACGCTTTTAAACTTTAAAATATTGCACGTGGATATTTTGGGGAATTTTGCCAGTGGAAAATATTTTCTGTCCGGGCTGCACTTTTTGCTTGTTGACGTCGCGTCGCGTTTGTAACCATTTGCTAGTTTTACTTTGGCGTGCTTGGATTCAAATCATATTTTAAAGTATGGATAGCAAATTGTTTTGGGACTGTTGATTTGTAAATCATACCTACAACCACTGTAAAGTTGATGTACCTATAGATAACATTTTTTGCTGTGATTAGCCATTGTATTTCTGCCAATCTCTAGGATTGTTCTATAAAGAAAAGCATATTTTAGATAATATTAATGTTGGAGCCCCATGGCGAGCCACAAAGCACACGATCTAATAGACTGACCGCGAGCGAACCCACCCGACATATGTGAATGATATCAGATATAAGGCGATAAAACGCAATGGATACCTACATACATAGGTTAGGTACATGAAATGACTGCTTTAATCACACTAATCATCTTGACATTCTTTCATGTCAGCATGAGCCGATGAATCACTCATCATCATCATTTCAGCCTTTTTTATACGTCCGCGCCTTTCTGAGTCTTTTATAATGCGCACAGCCAAGGAGTGGAATGCCTTACCTGCGTCAGTATTTCCGAGTACTTACAACCCGAATTCCTTTAAAGTACGAGTGAATAGGCATCTTCTGGGTAAGCTCGCTACATCTACGACCCCATCTTCGTCCTGAGGACTGGATTGAGGTCAAGAGCAAACCCATAGTTAATAAAAAAAAAAGTCCACTGTTGGACATCGGCCTCCCTCAAAATCCCGGAGGTTTTTCCATAATCGCCACGCTTTGCAAGGGGGTTGGCAACCGCAGCTCTGCTCATCCTCCTGTTAATCCCTTTAGTAGATTTTACGACACCCACGGGATGGGCTGGTGTGGTGCAATATTCTTGGCCGGCACCACACGGCGCTCGTGCTGTAGTGTAAAGATTAGCCAGTCACTATTGGTCATATCGAGGGTGACTCACCAGGGAGGGCCAGGCTAACTTAGGTTGTTTCACTCGGGGAGACTCTTTCCTTGCACTTCTTATCACAACTAACAGCAAAATTTTCTTTTCATATTAATAAACTATACAACGTGTTAATGAATTAACGCGAAACTAGAAAGAAAGTAGTTTGTTTAGAATCGAAAACAGAATCGAATTATCATGGTTTCAACATAGGTAATATTTTTCAAAATATTAAATATTTTTTTTGTTAAATTTAAACTGAACCCGATGTCAACCCACCGCACGGGCATATCACCCTACTTACTACCAAAACAAGATTATTAAAATGTATCAATGAGTACGTTAGCGCTTTCATTCATTGCTGAAATGATAACAAATCATTTTTGCCTCAAAACTTAAAATGCGAATAACTTTAAATTTTAACTATAAAAATAATGAAATAATTGTTTCAATCGAATTATTTTGTTATATGAGGTTTTGCGCTAATTCATTAACACGTTGTATAATCTAGACGCCATTCAAACAGCATAATTGCTATAACTAAAAAAAGTCAACGAATCTATCTCCTATCGACTTCTGTCTCCAATAAACCAGACGACAGCTAAGTGACGTCATTAGTAACAAACCATGAGTTCTTGCTGCCGAGTCCCACAGAACAAAGCATTACTTTTGTTTCCCTACTTTTTACTGCAACCTGTTAGAACCAGGCAAATGAGACTCTATAGCCTAGAGGATAAAGGTCAGACGTCGGTACTGCTGTGACACGCCACATTTACTACGTTTCACGTTATTTCCTGTTGGATTTTTTTTCAAATGGATTTCGAGTTTGAATAGTAAAATAAAATTCTAAACGTTTTCATATCGTGAACTGGTTTGAGGCGATATGAATTTTTATTTAGAGATAAGTTGAGGTCGATAACCTTAAGATTATTCTGGTAGTTCTGACTACATACAACTGCATTTATGGAGAATTTTGTTTCTTAATTGTTTTTAAATAATTATTTTCCTTAGCTTCAACTTCTAAAATCACTATTGATTGTACGGCACCAGGCATCCTTGCTGCTGGAGTTGCTGCTAGCCCTCAATTTATTTTTTTATTTTTTCATTCCTTGTACAAATAATGGTCTGTGCTTTCATTGCACAAACTACCTACTTAAAAAACTGCCGTTTTTCATTCGTTCTCGGTTCGCTATGTGAAAAACTGCTTTCAGTAAAAATATAATTTACTAACTCTCCCTCTAGTTTCATCTGCACTCTGACCTCCTTGATATCCTCCACACCACAGTTATAACAAGTCCTCCAAATGGAAATAATCATGTACATTTTAAACACTCAAGAGTTATAGTGTGTCACACCGATGTCACAGAGTACTATTTCAAACACCGAAATAGAACCTCAACATTAGCACAAGAAAATACAGAATTAAACTGAATGTTATTACGTATCAGTATTGGATTGGAGAGGCTACCAATGGGCTGGCTCACGTACGAGGCGAAGTAAATTGCATCAATTTTCTTTTACCCTCTGCCCGGTGCCGGTGCCTTTGAAGTTTCGCCTGTACCGTGTCGCGGAAGAACGAAGCAAACGTCAGTGTGATCTTTTTCTCTTTTGAGAAATTGGACACATCCGGCTTTAAAAATAAAAACGTATTTTGAGTTTGAGCTAAGTTTTTTTTTGGAGAAGGTGTTGCAGTTAAAGTGAGATATAATTTTTACGTAGTAGACGAGTAAAAAAACAGTAAGTTTTTATTGTTTTGATAAATATATTAAAATCAGCAATGAAACCGTTGTGACCTTTTTTGCGTTTATGAAATGTAGTCAGGGCACTGAAGTGCTGCCCTCAATGTTTTGCCCTCACTTATTATTAAAACGAGTCATAATTACAAATTTTTTCGGTTATGCGACTACATTGCGTTTTGCCTCGCAATGAAGTTTAAACAAAATAGAAGATAGACAGGAAGCCAGAACTAGCCGAGAGCCCAGCTCCATGTGGCTTACTCCGGATTATACATAAATCTACCAAACGACTTCATAAATATTTTCCCCCTATTTTACGGCTAGCATTTCAATTAATCCCGCGCATGCACCGCTGCACCCCCGCCGCTGGTTTCACCCCCGCTAGCCGGACTAGGGGATGCTCTAAAAATAATTACCATTGAGTTTTAAAGCGGAGCAAGAAAATTAATGGCAGGTTCCTCTCTCGCACGATTTGCACGTAGATTTAGAAAAACTTTAAAGTTTTCTTGAGATAATGGTTGTAGGTGTACGAATTTACTAAAGTATGCATTCTAAAGCAGCACATCTTTTGTCTGTGAGGGCGTGTACTGTGGTTTTTTTCTCGTCTGTCTTTTGATTTCTCTGGGGGTGCTTAAAAACTTATCTTAGCATGCTTAGAAACCTGTGTACGCTTAGCGTAATATCTTTATCATTTTGCTTTGTTATATACCTACCTACTAAGATCCCGTTCCCAGTTTGAAACCCGTATGATTCGGCAATGAGTGAAAGAAAAGGGCTACCACTCATAAGCCTGCTGGAACTCCTTGGCAGCGGGATACGAAAATTGTGTTCCTTTTGATTATTGGTTTGTAACAAATAGTTGTACTCGCAGTGGGATCTTGGAGTATAACTCTTTTTGTAACTACATAAACTCGCTACTAAAATCCTTTTCATGGTGGTCAGAAACTTTACTACAACGACTAATTATCTTTTATAGCGTCACATGAGTAAATATCCCTACAGAGAAAAAGCTTGATACAAGCGACCGATGTGTCGGTGCACTCACACATAGAGCGCATTAGCGCTCTTACAGACGAGCGACACTTTGCGATCGCCGTACGTCGCAGAGAGGCGCGCTCATAGAGTTTACCCTCTGCGACCGCAAAGTGTTTCTCGTCTGTAAGAGCGCTTAGAAGACGTACGACGTAAATATTAGTTTCCTAGTTTTAATTCCGACCGACTGTACCATTTTTGCTATGAAGAGAAAAAGTCACTGCAGAGAGACTCACCGTAAAGAGAATCACTGCAGAGAGAATCACTGCAGAGAGAATTCGATGCAGTGAGAAATCACTGCAAAGGTAACAACTCGTACGTACGTGTGGTACGGCTACGGCTGAGTTTGTGCACCGGCACCGTTCGTACGTATCCTCCAATGCGCCATGTATGAGTGCACCAACAGCGGCCTCGCTTGTACGAAACTTGTTCTCTGTAGGGATATTTACTTATGTGGCAGAGAGTCTCACTTTAAGAACATTTAAGCTACTACTGCACTGTACGCCTATAGATAAATCAACCTTAGTTATAGCAAAGTTTCTGAGTACCCCGAAAGGTACTAAAGTTGTGAGTTTACGTAGGTACAAAAAGAGTAACAAAGCTAAATGATAAGACATTACGCTAAGCGTATTAGGAGCGCGCAGAGAGCACAATAACGGCGGGATTACCTGCGGTGTTACATTTTTTAGGCTTTCCTCGTGTAGTATCGCTGTTACGGTAATGCCAGACATCAACCTAACTGTCATGTCTAACTTGCTGCGTAATCTAGTAAATGTCTTACGGTTATGTTACAACAACATGGTAAAAACATTTTGTTTATTCCTGTGAGGCCTTTATTAGGTACGCTATTTTTGAGCATGAGCAACGGAGGTCAGAACGGAACGGAATGTTTTTAAGAGTAGAAAACAATGCGAATGTGATATCATGCGAATGTGATATCAACATCGTGACGTCGTCTTAGCATGGATGTAGATACATTAACGATATTTGCAAAAAATATGGCTTTTGGGCTTCCCCTCGAGGAATAGAGGTGGTTAAGTATTGGGAATAATTCAAGTGTGATCAGGTCATTTTGCTGAATAGGACGTTTCGCTATTAGGTCGATTTGATCTTGTGTCATTTTGATGTGTAGGACATTTTGCTTAAGTGTCCTTTCGATACGAATGGGATCAGATCACCTTCACACGAGAAAGATCCTATGATGGTGATTTTGTCAACACTTTATAGGTACTTGCTTTATAAACTAGACCATCAAATTGAACAACTTTTATTATGGGAGCAAACCTGAAACCGCTAACAAAAATCTGCTGTTCCATTCAAAAACTAAACTGCAATGCCTACCTTACCTACTTGAATCAAATATGTGAAACAGCAGTTATTTTGTTTTGCAATTTCAGAATTGCACCCATAGTATGTTCAATTTGATGATTTGAATACCCCTGAAAAATTGGATACTGTTTACCAAATAACTCAGTATATAACAAGGCTACTTTATGTGACAAAAAATACCCTTGCAACGGTATCATGTAAACGAGTGAAAACATTTTTTATTTCCAACGACAATGTTAACTTTCCTTTTTTCGCAAAAACCGCTTATTGGCCCGTGAACTTCACATCTTGCGAAATCCAGCAACATGTCTCAAGGAGAGTGCTTAGTTTACGCTCCCACTAAAATGTAGGACAGTGGAGCGGCACGGAGCGGCGTCGCGCCATTAGGGTGAAAATTCCGCATCTCCGCACTTTACGCTCGACACGGTAAGACGTGCGATATTGCATCATGAGTAGGATGCCTCCACTTTTTGTGTTCTGGCCTTAGATATTAAATCAAGGCTCCAGGCGCTGATTTCTTGTTACGATGAGCCTCAATACTCTGTTCAGTATGCGGGTGGATTTTTATAATGCGAAATTTATATCATGTGTAGTGTGGTGATACCCAGGTGTTCATTTTACTCTGCGGCTTACCCACCAATAGGGAATCGCAGTAGTATATAAATTGAAGGACAAATGTTCTAATCCACAGAGACACCCCATTACATCCCAACAGCCCTTTTCAGGGCTAAACCCCCACTGATTCCTCCTGCCCCGGATGAGGCGTCCCTCGTACCGGCGCGCAGGGCCCCGCGCAGTCCGACGCCGCGCCCGCGAACGCGAAAGCGCTTGTGTAAGCGCACCCGACTGCGCCCGCGACTGTCGTGTCGCCCACCTGCGGAAACCCACGATGAAGTCTGAGGAAAGATCCTCATCCCCTTCGGGGCCGCGAGAAGAAAACATGACTTAATAAATCAGTACACACTGAGACTCAAAAGCTTTCATTTCTCTGCCCTAACCTTCGCTGCAAACTCCTCTCTCCGCACACTAGAGATCTCCTAACTGGTGACCCTGAAGAAGAAACACGCCAAAAGGGCACCCAAACTGTAAGGAGACTGCACTTTTGGGCGCCCTTGCAGTTTCAGGTTTGGTTGTGATCTACTGTGATGTGCGGAAAACTCTGTGATGGACAGCGGTAACTAGGCAGTGGCGCTCAAATTACGACTCAAATTGCTGTCAAATGATTAGCGCGATACTAGGGGTGCAAGGAGTCACGTTGCGAGTTCTGACTCGAGCACTTGTCTCACGTGGTTTTCGCGCGTCGCGTTTTTGCCTGCCACGAGGCACCGCAACCTTCAATCTCTACCTGTTCTTGACCAAAAACAATCCCTGAGATTAGGATAGATTCTCCCATAAACTACTTGACACTGGCGGATATGCAGTGCTAACGCACAAGCAAGAGTCCACTAATCTAAACTATTATAAAACTGTAACAGAAGTGCGTCTGTACATTGAAGATATTAACAAAAAAAAAGTTAAGATGTGGTTTTTAGGTGTTCCTGATTCCAAATCACTAATTTTTGGATTTTTTGTCTGTCTGTTTGTTTGTTAGTTTGTGTGTTTGTTTGTTTGTTTGAACGAGCATCACGCAAAAACTACTGAACCGATTTTAATGAAACTTTATTTGATAGCTTATGATCTGACTTAAAGTCTGGTATATAATTTGTGTGGACGAAGTCGCGGGTTAACTCTAGTTATAAATAAAAAAATTATATAAAAAAAGGGGTGCAAGGAAAATGCCTCCCCGAATGACTAATCTTTACACTATAACGCATGAGTGATTGTCTTCTTTCGACACAAAAGAAGAAGCGCGATACAGAATGCGTTAAAAGTTGTGCTTGGCTAGAGCGGTTCAATAACAATTCAAAGATTGGTCCCCTAGTGATTGAAAGTATTATTTTTAAAATCTATCTAAACTATTATAAAACTGTGAAAGAATTGTGTCTGTACATTGAAGATTACGATATGGTTTTTAGGTGTCCCTGACTACAAATAACATTTTTAGTGATTTATTGTCCGTCTGTTAGTTTGTTTGCATCACATAAAAACTACTGAATCGATTTTGATGAAACTTTTATTTGTTTGAAAGCTTATTATTTGAAAAATCGGGTATATATAATTACTGTAGACGAAATCGAGGTCATATTCGAATTCACTTCATAACTTATAATTAAAATTGTAGGCCAAATAAAATGTCCATACACGATATATTTTAAAAGTAATGTAAACTGATGATTTAAGATCTTCCCCTTCAAGGAATCTCTCAGTAGGGTGTCCTCTAACCTAACCTAACATAGTATCAAACAGAAATGACTCATTTTGTAGCGGAACAAGCAGCCAACCTTCGCACTATTTCACCTTTCGAAAATCGTGTTAGAGTCCTATTTTTACAGGACCGGAGATGGCGCCGGGGGTAGGGGGGGACGAGGCGTCGCGTCGTACAGAAAGTGCGCGAAATCCAATAAAACGTCGCAGCATGTGCACCCAGCCTCCCCGCTTCCCCCCACACTCCTCTGGCAATGTCAGCTCGCTATTAAACGCATTTACTTCATAAACATGTTTTAGAGATATATAAGCGCTAAAGAGATGCTTTACAGACTTTAAAATTACTCTCACATACTGAAAAAGAGCGTCGGTCGGTGGCGCATTGCTGAGGTATGGACACCCAATTATGGGGGTCCGGGTTCGAATCCGCACGGACAACATGCCATGCACCAATGAGTTTTTATAACTTATGTACGTAATACTGCTCTCAAACGGTGACGGAAAACATCGAGAGGAAACCTGCATTCCCTGAAGAAAATATTCTGATGTGTATGTGAAGTCTACCAATCTGCATTGGGAACGCGTGGTGGACTAATGCCCATACACCCTCCCTGAGGGTAGGTCTGAGCCCTGCGCTGCAGTGGGTCGTATATAGGCTGATGATGGTGTCTATTAAGTTTGACACTATTCGGAATCGTACTTGTTCTGTTTTTTAAAATGCCTTTTTCTCTTAAAAGACAATAGGACGGTATATACAAAAAGTTATATTAATAGTTAACAAAATACCTGGTAATATTGACAAAGGTTTCTATTTATATACCAAAAGGTTTGATCTCAGTATGCGATGACCCTGCGCGTACCTTTTGTCCGTAGACCCTTACATGTGTTGGAATTCCTCAACGGACAGGAATGCTGCGTTTTCACTTTTTGTATCGTAAAGGAATAATTCAAATTATGTTCAGAAATTTACCAATTCAATATTATGTGTTATTGAAATTATACCTACTTCACAGAACAGGTAATAGTATTATTAGTTCTACATACAGAACGGCCACTCTTCGCATGAGACTTAAGATATCCCACCTCACCTCACAATTTCTGGGGACACTTCAGGAGATCTTTTTGGTTCTTGAATCGGCTTTGCACTCAGGTCGGCCGTTGCAGACTAAACCTGTTTTTTAAAATGCCTTTTTCTCTTAAAAGACAATAGGACGGTATATACAAAAAGTTATATTAATAGTTAACAAAATACCTGGTAATATTGACAAAGGTTTCTATTTATATACCAAAAGGTTTGATCTCAGTATGCGATGTCCCTGCGCTTACCTTTTGTCCGTAGACCCTTACATGTGTTGGAATTCCTCAACGGACAGGAATGCTGCGTTTTCACTTTTTGTATCGTAAAGGAATAATTCAAATTATGTTCAGAAATTTACCAATTCAATATTATGTGTTATTGAAATTATACCTACTTCACAGAACAGGTAATAGTATTATTAGTTCTACATACAGAACGGCCACTCTTCGCATGAGACTTAAGATATCCCACCTCACCTCACAATTTCTGGGGACACTTCAGGAGATCTTTTTGGTTCTTGAATCGGCTTTGCACTCAGGTCGGCCGTTGCAGACTAAACCTGTGCAATTGGGAGTATAGGGATCCTAGCCTAACACCGTGTGATTGCGGCGAACCGATCCAGTCGATGGGTCATCAGCTAGAATGCCCGCTGTGCCCAAACACCTGCACGAGAGAGGATTTAAATACAGCTGCTCCTGACGCTGTCAGGCTTGCCGAACATCTGACTACTAAAATATAAAAACACCACAGAAGAACCATTGACACGAAAAGAAAGAAAGAAAGGAGAGCCGATCAAGGGAATGCAGTCAGGCGCGCGCACACATTGGATTTGACTACTGCTAAAAGAGCGCGAAAACAATTAGCCAATCGTGGCAAGGGATGAAAGTGGCACAACATCCTGATTGGTCAATATAATTTCGCGTGTTATTAAAGTCAACTGCGCAGGTACATCGGGGAACTTATAAACCTAATACTACTGTAATAGAGTCGTAATAAGATCGCAGCCAGTTCCGGGATCACGGGCAAATGTATAAAATGTCCGGGGTTCGGTAATGATAACGACTGCTAACGATCCGGGACCGAGGCGGGCCCGGGGAGTGCCGCGATCATTTGCTGAGTAACACATTTGGATGTCCGTGTGCGTTTTATTGTAGCCTAGGGCTTATGAATTCCCAAAACCGCACAGAGAAAAATATCTAGTACTTAGTAGGTAAACAGGGTGTTACAAAAGTAAAAATAAACATTTCAATCTTTTATGGGGGTTGTTGAGACCATCAAACTGAACAACTTTCACTATGGGACCAACATCGAAATCGCGAAAAAAAAGATATTTTTGTCCCGTACATTTAGCTCGAGTAGATCTATAGTTTAGTATGGAACATTGCAAACGCATCGCATCTTGGCTTTTATGGCAAATCTCCCCATTTTGGAGGAGGTTTATGTCTAGCAGTGGACCTTTATCGGCTGATATGATGATGATGATGATGATGGAACATCGGTTTTTTTTTTCGCGATTTCGATATTGGTCCCATAGTGAAAGTTGTTCAGTTTGATGGTCTTAACCACCCCCTAAAATATTTATTTGTATTTTTGTAACACATGTATATTATGTGACAACTCTTTATTTTACACACACTTTACTAAATTTTTTTTCTTATTATTAAAATTCTGAGCAAAACTAAAATTGACTTAAATATACAACAAATTTTTAATTAACTAAGATTATATTCAGACCAGGAATCTACATGGGTCTAGTACACAATTCTCGAAAAACCATAAACTTAGTATACTATTAATATGTTTATGATTCAAACGAAGACTGTCGCGCAATTGGTTATCTCTATATTTTTTGGTGCTCTTTTGGTTCAGACACTTTTGAACGCGGACCCGACGCGATGTCCAGTAGTTGGTAAGTCAATGAGCGCCCTATATACTTTGTTTGCTTCAACTATAAATGCGTTTTGGGCATATCCATTTCTTTTGCTTCGTATGACAACCATAGAAAGAAATGCCTAAAAGCAATGACCTTAAGGTCATAAGCCTAGAAACAAAAACATTTACGGTTTAAATCTAATTCTCGATCGTGCCAACTATGTCAAAGAGCGGCAGCACCCACTCATATAATAAATCTGTTTACTTTCAAACAATAACATAACTCTAATGAGGTTTATAAAAGCGTAGAAAGACCACAATATTTATAGCTAAGAGGAAATATATACAACGTTATTAGTAAAAGTCCATTTCACGGACCGCTTATCAAAGTGTACAGCGAGCTGCTACTGCGCGACAACTGTAACATGCCTATAGCTTTGCCATTTGGTGTTCCGCTGCAAATAGCCCCTGAGTGTCCTAAAGTGTCCTTAGAGGCGACTAATCTCACCCGGCATTGTCAACATCTCTCATACCAAAACCATGTGGCTAGTAATTACAATTACTTTATCGTACCACACCTCTGATCATAGCGGTCTCTCATTCCATCATATTCAAGAGAGTAAGAAAGACCATCTGTGTTTAGCGCATACACTCATGCACTTAAAATACTATTGTGTGTACCTGACTGCTTTTCTAAATAAGCAATTAAGCGTATGCAATAATAGATCTAAACTATTATAAAACTGTAACAGAAGTGTGTCTGTACATTGAAGATATTTACAAAAAAAAGATTACAATATGGTTTTTAGGTGTCCCCGATTCCAAATCACAAATTTTTGGATTTTTTGTCTGTCTGTTTGTTTGTTTGTTTATTTGTTTGTTTGTTTGGGTGTTTGTTTGTTCGAGTATCACGCAAAAACTACTGAACCGATTTTGATGAAACTTTTTTTGTTTGATGGCTTATCATCTGACTTAAAATCTGGTATATAATTTATGCGGATGAAATCGCAGGTAAAAGCTCGTATTTCATAATTATGATGGTTTTGGAAATAAAACCCTGCTTGACGCTTACCTTTTATAGATACAAGCTTTTTCCCGCGACTTCGTCCGCATAAATTGTATACCAGATTTTAAGTCAGATGATAAGCTATCAAACAAAAAAGTTTCATCAAAATCGGTTCAGTAGTTTTTGCGTGATACTCGAACAAACAAACACCCAAACAAACAAACAAACAAACAAACAAACGAACAAACAAACAAACAAACAAAAAACAAACAGACAGACAAAAAATCCAAAAATTGGTGATTTGGAATCAGGGACATCTTAAAATCATATCGTAATCTTTTTTTTGTAAATATCTTCAATGTACAGACACACTTCTGTTACAGTTTTATAATAGTTTAGATATTATGTATTTCTTAGTCTATTGATTTCGAAGTCACTAAATCGGCACTTAACAAAACATCATCATCACAAAGAGATTTAACATAATACTACTATTGAATGTCTTTGCATCATCATGATCAGTCCATAATATCCCACTTCAGTGCCTCCTCTCGTAAATAAGAAGGAGAGGCTATTACGTTAGCTACCAGGGGCGGTTTGATGGAGGCAAGCTAGTGGTGAGCATGATGTCAGAGTATTTTGAAACCTTATCCCTTTGATTTGATTGGTTTTGCTATGGTGAAAGATCGAATAGAAAAAGCCACTAAACGTCGAGCGCGTTTGAAAGTAAGCAGGAAAGAAACCATGGCTGTGTGTGTGACTTCTTAGAGCTGTCGCGCATTACTCAGTGGGCTTGTATCTTTCATTTACGAACCTTGTAGAGGCGTACTTTTCAATATATTTCTATAGAAACTCTCCTTTATCAGTGCACGTGCAACTTTGCGAAATTATAATTACTTTTACAACTTCTTGTTTTGGATTTCTGTTTGAGACTTGATGCGACATTTTTTTTTGTTACAATATTATAGGAGTGAGGATGTTTACATCACATTTAAATTTTTAACCAATTGTTGATTTGTTGATGATGATGATGTTGATTTAAAATTAATATTTCAGACAATGTCCATAGTGCTGCTGTTAGTAGATATAGCTAATTATTATTATTATTTAACACTTTATTGTACACATAAATAAAAAATAAAATATACATTGTAAAAAGTGTAGAATGAAAGAAATGATAATATGTGTGTATGTTATGATGTGTCTGTGATATGAAATGTGTATGTGAGTGCAAAGGTTCATTACAGGTACATTCACAAGCTTTGTTGCCACTCACAACTATCTTTTTATGCATGCTGTAGTTTTAGCAAGGTAGCATTATCTATTACTAGCTTTTGCCCGCGACTCCGTCTGTGCGGACATATAATATGTAGCCTATGTGTTATTCTGGAATACGAACTATCTATATGCCAAGTTTAATCGAAATCTGTCCATCCATTTTTGCGTGAAAGAGTAACATCTAAGGTAATATCCATCCATCCATACAAACTTTCGCGTTTATAATATTATATAAGTGGGATTTGAGGACGGAATGTTCAAACGTATAGGTACAATGAGTTCTCCAGCATCAACAGCATACGTAAGCTGATCTGGTGGACATCTCTCGACTCCGAGCGACTTCAGTGATGTAACACGAGTCAACAAGCCGTCCGCTCTTAATTTTTCAGGAGACACCGGTGTTTGGTCCACGTGACTAAAGTACAGAGTTTTTTATTATGTATTTTTGTCAAAGTATCGCTAACAGAATAATTTCATTTTATTTTTCTTAGGATTTACAGCAGCATATTTGACCAAATTCAGGCTCCATACTTACATTTCTGTGTTTTTTTTTAATTGCCAGCCAACTAAAAATATTGTTCACTAGCGGCCCGTCCCGGCTTCGCACGGGTGGACGTCTAATCTTTTCTAGCAATAAATATAGCCTATGTTACTCAGGGTGAATGCAGCTTTCTAATGGTGAAAGAATTTTTTAAATCGGCACAGTACTTTTTGAGCCTATTCATTACAAACATACAAAAATAGGTACAAATCTTTCCTCTTTATAATATTAGTACATACATACATACATACATAAGCTCACGCCATTGTCCCAAGGGGGTAGGCAGAGACCACAGATCGCCACACGCTACGACTCTGACACACTTCTCTAGCCTCATTGACATTCATACATCTTTTCATGCACTTCCGTCGATTGAGGGTGCTACGCACTTGTCCTTTTCGGAAAAGATCATTGATTTGATCGTGGTATGTTTTCCTCGGACGGCCTCTCCCAACACTTCCACTCACCTGTGCTCGATAAATTTCATTCGTAAGTCTTCTTTCATTCATTCTCTCTACGTGACCAAACCATCTAAGCATACCCCTCTCAATCCTTTTTACTATAAAATATCATCCTTCAACTTACACCAATCCCTTATCACACTGTTCTTGATTCGATCAACCAAAGTAATACCACACATTATATTAGTAGTCATTATATAACACATAATATTAGTGTAGATAAGTATTGTTAGAACTAGAATAGCTATTTGAAGTATTGAAACAAATTTTTAATAATAAATGACACAAAAGTTGTAGAGTTATTTTGAGCAATGATAGGTTTAATGAATCGTCATTTTTTATACAGGTTCCTTCTTAATTATGTTGACACGTTTTTAAGGGGATGATCAGACCATCAAACTGATCAACTTTCTGTAAGGGACCAACATCGAATAAATTTGGCTCGAGTAGGTTCACAGTTTTGTACGGAAGAGCTAAATTTTTTTCGCGATTTCGATGTGTTATGCCAAGATAGAAAGTTGCTCAGTTAGTCCTAGTCGTTATGGAGATATTTTAAGGAAAAGCTGCACTTTTAGATGGAAGCAAGCCGCTTTGCACAGTGATAGTAGGGACCAAAATAAGCGATTTGACCCGCAGCAGCGCAACTTTCATCCCTTAGGATAATAGATGGCGCCACTTCATTAAAAAATAACTTTAAAAAATTCTACAAGCCGAACGGCTTCACCGATTTCTATTATTAATGTGTCAATCGAAAGAACATTTATTTATTTAAGATAAAAAAAATAAAAAATAAATATATCTGTAATGGCTGCAAAGAGCCATGCATTTTTGTAAAAAATTTTATGTTATTTTTCAGTTTTTTCTGAATAACATTAAAAAAATGTATGAATTGGGTATATTTTTAATTATTCACATTGTTAATAAATCAATAACAAGTTTAATAAAAAAACTACATGTCAATATCTTTAATAGTTAGGAAAATATTTAAGATTACATAACCAGGTAAGGCGCGCCCCAGTCTTAGTAATTATGCAAAAATTACTCAATTTGGTGATGGAAGCAAGCCGCTTTGCACAATGATAGAAGGAACTAAAATAAGCAATTTTACCTGCAGCAGCGAAACATTTATCGTTTAGGGTAACAGATGGCGCCACATATTTTAACAAACTTCGAAAAATTATAGAAACTAAACGGCTACACCGATTTTAATTATTTAGGTGTCAAACGGTTCGACTTTTTATGTTTCAACTTTAAAAAAATTAAATAATCAATTATTTGCAGAAAACGAAAGTGCAAAAAAAATTAAATATATAAAAAAATAAAAAAAATAACATGTTTTCACTAAACTACGTTGAACAATGTATGAAGTGTGTATTTTTATTTTAGACAGATCTATTTCGAATCTAAAAGTGAAAACTGCATCGAAATCGGTTTAGTAGTTATGTAGATATTTCTAATTTCTGCCGATAAACGTCCACTGCTAGACGTAGGCCCCCTCAAGGATCGCCAAAACAACTGGTTTTGCACTACTCTCATCCAAAAGGTACCCACTATCATCACCGGATCGTCGGTTCACCTAGTGGAGGCCTACCCACGGTACGTTTTCCGGTACGCGACCTCGCGGTCGCCGGTCGAGAATTTTTCTGCCCCATCAGCATCTGCCAGCTGTTCTGCGAGCAATATGCCCAGCCCATTGCCACTTTAGTTAGCAATTCTTCGGGTTGTGTCGACTTCATTTCTGATTTGATTTCGGAGGGAAACTCCGAGCTTAGCCCTCTAGCCCATTGCACTTTGGTTGACTTGCAGCCTTCAAACTATGCCTAAATTTAGTATTATTATAATAATATTAGTATAGCCAAGTATTGTAGTTGGTGATTGGTATTGTAGTTGTGGTGTATGAGTTTAGATTCCGGTACTTTAAATGTGACTAGATAATTTGTGTGACAATGTCCAAGATATTTATTTATAGCATTTCATACTTTACTTACGTTTGATTCCCACAGACGCTTTTGCAGAATATTTTACACTGCAGGGTGCAAGGTTGGTCGACGTGTCGACAACTACAGCGTATTGTATCCCTCGCAGCCTCATTTATAAGTACATTGGTCGGAGAATGTTTTCAATTTAATAGTTCCCATCCCATGCTTATCTTTTTATGATGATGTAACAAGACCTCCTAAGGTAAGATGAACTCCACAATGGTCAAAAGTTGCAATTTGTCAGAATTATCCCTCTTCGACTAATACGCTTGTAAATCAGGCTGCGCACAATGCACTGACCATTGTATATTTTAACTACTGTGAAGTCCATTCACCTTAGGAGCTCTTGTTACATCCCTAAAAAGATGGACATGGGATGGGAACTATTAAACAGAAAATATTCTTCAACCAATTCGCTTATAAATCAGGCTGTGACGGACGCAATGCGCTGTGGTTGCCGACGCGTCGACCTAGCTTACACCTCGTCCTCTGTAGTGTAATAAAAATTCTGCAAGGGCGGTTGTGGAAATCATACGTAAGTAAATAGATATGATTTGAAATGATATACAAATATAATATAATAAATTATGCTATTACATGGTCGCTCACTAAATTAAAGCCAAGTAAAAATGTTGTAAGTCACCCAAAGGCAATGGAGATGGCTATATAGATTGTCCCTGCGAGATCGATTAAGAAATGAAGAGGTCCGTCCGCAAGACAACCAGGGTAGCCGACAGCCCGACACAACCCGGAGAATTTCTAACTAAAGTAGGAATGGGCTTAGCACATTGCTCGACGTACGGATGGGCGATGGGGCTGAAGAGTTCTCGAGTGGCGACCGCGCAGTCGCGTACCGGAAAGCATATCGTGGGTAGTCCAAAAGGTGGACCAACGATCCGGTGAAGGTAGCGGGCACTCGTTGGATGAAGATAGTAAAGGGCCGGTCCTGTTGTGGCGATCCTTGATTTGTGGACTTTTATCGGCAGAAATTAGAAATATTTACAAAACTACTAAACCGATTTCGATGCAGTTTTCATCTTTAGATTCGAAATAGATCTATCTAAAATAAAAATACACACTTCATACATTGTTCAACGTAGTTTAGTGAAAACATATCATTCTTTATTTTTTGTATATATTTTATAATTTTTGCACTTTCAATTTCTACAAATAATTGACTATTTAATTTTTTTAAATTGAAACATAAAAAGACGAACCGTTTGACACCCAAATAATTAAAATCGGTGTAGCCGTTTAGTTTCAATAATTTTTTGAAGTTTGTTAAAATATGTGGCGCCATCTGTGATCCTAAACGATTAATGTTTCACTGCCGCGGGTAAAATTGCTTATTTTAGTCCCTTCTATCACTGTGCAAAGCGGCTTGCTTCCAGTACCAAATTGAGTAATTTTTGCATAATTACTAAGACTGGGGCGCCCCTTACCTGCTTATGTAATCTTAAATATTTTCCAAACTATTAAAGATATTGACATGCAGATTTTTTTATTAAACTTGATATTGATTTATTAACAATGTGAATAATTAAAAATATACCCAATTCATACATTTTTTAAATGTTATTAAGAAAAAACGGAAAAATAACTTTAAAAAATTTACAAAAATGCATGGCTTTTGGCAGCCATTATAGATATTTTTATTTTTTATTTTTTTTTATCATAAACTAATAAATATTATTTCAATTGACACATTAATAATAGAAATCGGTGAAGCCGTTCGGCTTGTAGAATTTTTTAAAGTTTTTTTTTAATGAAGTGGCGCCATCTATTATCCTAAGGGATGAAAGTTGCGCTGCTGCGGGTCAAATAGCTTATTTTGGTCCCTACTATCACTGTGCAAAGCGGCTTGCTTCCATCTAAAAGTGCAGCTTTGATTTCATAATTAGTATGACTAAGGCCTCGTTCAAGGAGACGATGCACTTCACGCGTCACTTCAAGCGGCGCGGCCTGCCGGAAAAACAAACATATGAAGATGTATGAGAGCGTTCACGGAGAAGCGTTTTTGCATGCTTTTGTTTGATTTGAGGCGTCGCATGTGGCGGCAGCTGACGCGGCGGCTGACGCGGCAGCTGACGCGGCGGGTGCAGCGGCGGGCAACACGGCTATAGTTGTAAACGGGCGGTTTTAAACCGGTTTAAAACGAAACGGGCAGTTTAAAACGAATTCCTACGGATAAGACCAAGTAGCTTATACAACGTGTTAATGAATTAACGCAAAACTAGAAAGTAGTTTGTTTAGAATCGAGAGCAGAATCGAATTATCATGGTTTCAACATAGGTAATTTATTTCAAAATATTAATTTTTTCATTTGTGTCTAAAATTTTAAATTTAATGAACCCAACGCCAACGCTCCGCACAGGCACACTCACCCGACTTACTACCAAAACAAGATTATTAAAATGTATCCATGAGTACGTAAGCGCTTTCATTCATTGCTGAAATGATAACAAATCATTTTTGCCTCAAAACTTAAAATGCAAATAACTTTTAATTTTACTATCAAAATAATGAAATTATTGTTTCTATCTAATTATTTTGTTATAAATCAGTTGGGGTGTATGAGGTTTTGCGTTAATTCATTAACACGTTGTATAAAGACTGACAGGATGCAAAAAAAGCTGCGGTAGCCGCGGCGGGCGACGCGGCGGGTGTAGCGGCGGCTGCCGCGGCGTGTGTAGCGGCAGCTGCCGCGGCGTGTGTAGCGGCAGCAGCCGCGGCGCGTGTAGCGGCAGCTGTCGCGGACGGAACCATGAACGGAGAATACGCTTGAAGTGCCGCGTGACGTGCCGCGTGAAGTGTCGCGTGAAGTGCATCGTCTCCTTGAACGAGGCCTAAGTTTGATGGTCTGATCATAACCTAGAAAAGTGTCTACATATAGAGCTAATAATCATCGGAAGCAATTGCCTTTACAGCGTGAAAGCTGTAGAGTCTTTCTCATTATAATTCCGAGCAATGTTATACAAATTCGATTAATCGTAATGTTCATTATACATTTTTTTTGTGGTTAATATGGAGGCCCGAATCCCTGGGTAAGCGAGTTCGACTCGCGCTTGGTTGGTTTTATATTTAACTTTGGTTAATTTGAATCAAGAACGCAACCCGCGTTCTCCCTTCACTTGCCCACGCGGCTCGCCAGAACCCGGCAATAAGGGACGCGAATTACGTATTTATTCCCATCCAGAATTTTTTCCCAGCATTCCCGAATCGTCCCTTTATGGGCGGAACGACATTCCCGACCGGAACTTGTCCAACTAGCCGGGGCTTAGTAAAAAATGAATGGGAGAAAGTTTGGGTGTAATTGAAATCGGTGGGAGCGACCCAGATATTAAGAATTCAGATAGGGAAGTTGGTTACGATGAAATCTTTCCGCACCTTTACATATTGAATATCCACTTAATAATACTTCTGGTTTGGTCGGGTTGTTTGTTCTGGACTGACTTTTGCGCACGGGTTTGGAAATTCGTTGGAAATTTTATATAGTTTTCAATAACGATGATTGAAAGAGTTTCTAAGGCGGTTTTCTATTATGATCATTATATTCAAATGCATCAAAACCAATGGTTAATCTATTATACAGGGTGTAACAAAGCATCCTCCTATTATTCTTAAGGGGTGACTTAGACCATCAAACTGAACAACTTTCACATTAGGACCCAACATCGAAAAATCCGCTGTTTCATTCATACAAATCTGCAGTACCTACCTAACCTGCTGGACTCAAATGTATGGGATAGCTGATTGTTTAATTTTATTGTTTCTCGATGTTGTCTGTATAGTGAAAGTTGTTCAGTTTGATGGTCTCAATAACCCTTTTAAATATTACTAGAGTGTTTTGTTATACCTTGTATAGATTGTTGGTAGTAAATGATTATAGGTACGGTTGGGTATGTTTTGTATTGTATTCTATTCTATTCGATTATATGTACATAGGTAGGTCCGTTTGGGATCATTGACGCTTTGCATACTGGATGGATACTACCTATATATAAAGTTTACAAACTTACAAATTATTATTTTTTTCAATTTCACACCTAACAACATAAAATAAAAATCGTTCAATCAAAAACAAAATCCAAAAAGCACGCGCTCACTAAAATTACAACCCTACCCAAAATACGAGTCATTCATTATAAAAAAGAAACAAGACTAATTCGGTCCCCCGCTACCATGAATTTACAAGCAGGACTGCTCCCGCTGTAACTTGACCTCTCATACTCTCTCACTGTCATAACTTTCACCTTAATAGTACGGTCCAAGAGATTATGGTCAGTAATTACCGTCCTAAAGAGGACGTAAGTCTAATGTACGACGTCGTCCCCGCATGCAGAGTGCAGCTGATCCTCTGAGAGGATTATGTGCCTTGCGGGCATTACTTTAGATTATAAAATTATTAAACGCCTACCTGTTAAAGTTGGATGAATTAAACAAGCTCATGCTATTAAGGGAATATAATTCGGAGCGCGCTCCATACAAACGAAGTCTGGTGCACACAAATGAACAAATGACAATCATAAAAAAAGGAATGACAAAAAAAAAAGACAAATTATGGCAAAACGAACGAACGACGAATGGCGAATGTATACTAACCAGTTATAGACAATGAAATTTTTCAGAAAGAATCTAGAAACTAATCTGTATGTTTGTATGAAGTCAGATTTTCGTTAAAATGTTTGGTTTTAAAGTTACAGTGCCTCAAAGATTTCCATACAAATCTTAAATTAATCCTAGCATTAAAACTGTATAATTTAACAAAAATCTGACTTCATTCAAACATAGAGAATTGTTTCCATATTGTTTCTGAAAAATTGGTATTGAAAATATCACCAGACTTCGTTTGTATGCAGCGCGCATTTGTAATCTCGGAATAAACTTCTCTTTTACTCATATCTAGAATCTTATTACTAGATGTTTAGGCTAATTTAAGCTTATGGCTTATTCTTAGAACGGGATTAATAATAACATTCATCATCAAGCCTATATAAAGGATGTAAACTTAAATACGTAATATATTACCGACGACCCGGTTGGTGTAATGGTCGCCACACCGGACTGTCAAACCAGGGTCCTGGGTTCGAATCCCGGTTCGGTCATGGATGTTATATGTTTGTGCCGTTATTGTATGATTCGCATAACAAAAAGCCTAAGGCTTACCTTGGGATCATTAAAATGTATGTGCCTGTGAGTGTTATTTATTTAAGGGGGTGATTCAGGCCATGAAACTGAATAACTTTCACTACGGGACCAACATTGAATGAGAAATCAAAATCTGTCGTTCCATAGAAAACGTCAATAATGGAGGCTTGACGAAAATGTCTGAAAAAGCCAAGAACATTGTGTATAGTATTGGAAAAAGCTGATTATTTTCCCGCTATATCTGTGTTTGTTCTCTATGGTTTGTTCAGTTTGATGGTCTAAACTAAAGCACCCCCTTAAGACGATATACAGGGTGTACAATAAAATGGGACAGCTACTCAAAGGGGTGCTTCAGACCATCAAACTGAACAACTTTTTCTATGGGACCAAAATCGAAATCGCGAAAAAAAAATCCGCTCTCCCATACAAAACTGCAAACATAACTCGACTGCAATGTATGGGACAGCAGATTTTTTTTTCGCGATTTCGATATTGGTCCCATAGAGAAAGTTGTTCAGTTTGATGGTCTGAAGCACCCCTTTAAGTAGCTGTCCCATTTTAATGTACACCCTGTATAGAGGCACAGACTTACTCTCAAGGAGGGTGGGTGTATGGACTTGGTCTACCACGCGTGCACAATAAGATTGGTAGATTTCACATACGCATCCGAATTTCTTCTTCAACGTATGCAGGCTTTCTCACGACGTTTTCCTTCGCCGTTTGAGAGCTTACGTTACTTTCTACGCAGATAAAGTCGCCGGTAATAGTTTATATACATGAGAACTTCTTTCAGATCGCTGTGATTCTTGAAATTTATCTTCTTGTTTATCTATCTACCTATCTAATGCCATTGGGTTTAGTAACTGTGTTAGTGTAACAGCAGAATCAGTACAAGGTTGTGAAGCTCGTAAATTAGCTCCACTCCAGTATGACGTCACGAGCAGTGCGTCGCGCCGCGGCCGCGCTCGCCCTCTCCAGCGTACTTGTTCGTTTGTACCGACGCGTTTATTGCGTATGATAGTGATGGAGACTCGGGTGATGCAGATCAGTTTATATGACTCATTGATATGTCACATGTTATGAATTTGTCATTATTCATTTTGGACATTAGTCGCCAAAACCTTATTATTTAGTAGCCAGTAGTTTTTATTCTAGGTTTGATATTATTGGTATGTTTGTTTTGACATTCAAAACGTTTCTGAATTGCCATATTTATATGTATACCTATCCAGTATATATTCTATTTGAATTTGAAAAGCATGAGCATAAGCATATGCTCACGACTATATTACCCGAGGGGGTAGTCAGAGATATTCTGAAACATCAGAAAATCCATGTTTCACTAGTAGTACCGAAACTCTGTCCAGTGTGACGGGGATTGAGCCCGTCGCCACTTGTAATGGACAGTAGGTACAATACATACCTCGAAATTGAAGCATGCAGGTTTCCTTACGATGTTTTCCTTCACCGAAAAGCCAGTGGTGTTACAAATCGTACATAAATTCCGAAAAACTCATTGGTACGAGTCGGCCTACAATTCGAAAAGCAAGTTAAAAAATAGACCTACGAGCGCGTTACATCCTCGGTTTCATCTACACTTTCCATCAGGAGAGCTGAAGCCAAGCGCAAACCCATTATGAATAAAAAAAAATAAAAATAAAAAACATAAAAGTTCTCGTGAGACTTAGAAAAATGATTCTGTAACTTCTCTAAACTCCCAAGGTTAAATTCTCAATTTACTTTAACCCTGTTTTTTGTTTTTTGTATGTATTATAATTGTTTTCATACATATCGACGGCCCGGTAGCACAGTTGGTAGTGAACCTGCCTGCTGTGCCGAGGGTCGCGGGTTCGAATCCCGTAAGGGACAAATATTTGTATGATGAATATGAATATTTGTACCCGAGTCATGGATGTTTGTATCTATATATGTATTCTATGTATCTATATATGTATTCTATATCGTTGTCTAGTCATCATAATACAAGTCCAGGCTAGATTCTGGTACCTACTTTAAATGTGACTAGATAAGTTGTGTGACATTGTCCAAGATATTTATATTTATATTTATATCATTATTGTAAAGAGATCAAATTTTATTTTCCCGAGACAATGAGTCATAATCACAAAATGTGAATCCCTACTACCGAAAGCTTATTAAATTCATCCACTCCACTGTCGCCAAACAGAATTATAGCACGTGCAAATAAAATTATTCACGACTGTACGCTCGTTGCCTCACGAATTAGCTTATATTTCATCATTCCCCCTCTAGTTTGTACACTCGGCGATCATTTTAATTGTTTATAGTTAACTTTAGGTGAATGCTTAATTAATATGATCTTTGCTATGAGGCTGTTTATTGTAGAGGTTTAATATTCTGTGGAATATCGTGAGAATAACGGGAAGTTTAGTTTTTTTTTACTGGCTTAAAAGAAGTAGGACGTTATCAGTTGGTCAATAGTTAATTGATTATACAGGGTGTAACCGTCTCTAATGTATGGGACGGCAGATTTTTTTAATTGTTTCGGCGTTGGCTCCGTAGGGAAAGTTGATATAAACCTTCCTCTTGAATCACTCTATCTATTTAAAAAAACCGCATCAAAATCCGTTGCGAAGTTTTAAAGATCTAAGCATACATAGCGACAAACAGACAGCGGGAAGCGACTATGTTTTATACTATGTAGTGATAAAACAAACATACATATTACGTACATACTATGTAGTGATTATAAAGAGGAATGATTAGATTTTTTGTTTGTTTGTATTGAATAGGCTCCGAAACTACTGGACCGATCTGAATAATTCTTTCACCATTAGAATGCGTGATGAACAAAGGCTTAAAACGGCCAAGTGTATGTCGGGTAAATTCTAAGGCGTTACGAAGTTCACCGCGGACAATTAGTAATTAACGAGTTCGTCAGAAATGTTTTTTCAATCATTAATAATTTTGTCAGACTACAAGACTACGAGTGTAGCAGTCGTAGCAATTTGCTACGAAACATGAGAGCGTAGCGTGAGATTTAGTAATGTCATGTCAAACACGGTCGTAACCTCCTTGAAGGTAAGGAGTGGGGAGGGGGGGGGGGGGGGGGTGTAATTAAGATATGATAACGTGTACCGTCGAACATGACATGAGACGGATATGCAATATGACGTCATAATTAGACTGTTATCTCCACTTTTAGTACAACGTAGGATTTACAACGAATTAACAAATGAACGCCAAACCGTTTGTTCAGGATTTTATATATGAAATCGCGGCTTTATTTTGGGGTGGTTAGAAACATTGCTACAAAAAAACAATTTTCAGGATTCCGTTGTCAAACCTGAATGGGTTTGAAAACGGAAGATCTTCCGACCTGCTAAATAATTTTGAGTTACTGGGTAGAGGTATGAGGATCACATTCAAACCTTGTATGGTATGCGTCTGCCCAATAACTTAATATACCTGTGAATTTAATATACCTCATAAAATATTATCATAGAAATTGGAATATTTATGTCAAAATTCAAAGAAAAATCGTTATTATACTTTCATTTCACGTCTCAAGTTCCTTTTCATGTAGATTAATCATCATTGCCTATTCGGTATAATTTCAGGGCACATATTTCGATCTTTTTTTGCCCTATTTTATAAATGGAGGTATCATAAATAATAGTACTACTCGACCCAAATATATATGAAACGAACTTTTACCCGCGACTTCATCCGCATAAATTATATACCAGATTTTAAGTCAGATGATAAGCTATCAAACAAAAAAAATTTCATCAAAATCGGTTCAGTAGTTTTCACTTCTGTTACAGTTTTATAATAGTTAAGATAGTAAAAAAAATTAAGATTTCGATTTCGACTCCATAGTGAAAGTTGATCAATTTGATGGTCTGATAGTCATAGCTTCTACTGAAGAGGAAAGGCCTCCTTAGGAGGAGTTGATTCATTTTCACGCGAGCTGGTCCATTTAGAGGTTACCTACGACCGTAGTGAACCTACGTGCTGATCCGACGATCGCGGGTTTGAATCCCGCAAGAGGCAAATATTCGTATAATAACAACGAATATTTGTACCCGAGTCATGGATGTTTTTATTCATAACGAGCTTTTACCAGCGACTTCGTCCGCATAAATTATATACCAGATTTTAAGTCAGATGATAAGCTATCAAACAAAAAAAGTTTTATCAAAATCGGTTCAGTAGTTTTTGCGTGATACTCGAACAAACAAGCACCCAAACAAACAAACAAACAAACAAACAAACAAACAAACAAACAAACAAACAAACAAACAAATAAATAAACAAACAAACAAACAGACAAAAATCCAAAAATTTGTGATTTGGAATCAGGGACAGGTAAAAACCGTGTCGTAATTTATTTTTTGTAAACATCTTCAATGTACAGACACATTTCTGTTACAGTTTTATAATAGTTTAGATGTATTCTACGTCGTTGTTTAGTCATCATAATACAAGTCCGGGCTAGATTCTGGCTAGATAATCTGTATTTCAAGTTACAATATCTAAGAAATTATAATCTAAAGCAAAAAGCACCCACCCTAGGGACCAATATACCTATACATTTCCGGGACACTAAATGTAGAACTTCCAAAAGATATGTTATAGTTCGATATGAAACAAATATTGTATTTCATACAGACATCACTTTGAGTTCGGCATCACTGCACTTGCAAAGGGATTACGACTAGATATTGCATCGAGCAAATATATCCGTGTTTGTATGGAGGCAATAAAATGTTCATATCTACAGGGTGAAATCGATATCATTAGCATCCTTTTAAACTATGAGTCTACCCATCGAACTGAACAACTCAAACAGCAAACAGATCGGAGCAAAAAAAAATCAACTGTTGCATACATTTGAGTCGCGAACTCGCGCTTCGACATAAGTGTTGATTCGAACTGTGCCACGACTTAACTAAATTTATTCCTGTCACTTTCTAAAATAAGATTAAGAAAAGAGACCAACAACTGACTTTAGTGCTGTCAAAGTGACGTTACACGCCCAAAAACGCCTTAAATAAGATGGCGTACACTTGGCGTACATTATGATGGCATCATATTCTGGGCGTGTAACGTCACTTTGACAGCACTAAAGTCAGTTGTTGGCTTTCTGTCTCTTTTCTTAATTATTTTAGAAAGTGACAGGAATAAATTTAGTTAAGTTAAGTCGTGGCACAGTTCGAATCGACACCATTGTAGTTTATTACGCTGTTCCGTACGGAACAGCAGATTTTATATTTGCGCCGATCGGTTTGCTCCCTTAGTAAATTTAAATCTGTATTGATGCGGCATGGCAGTGTGACAACAGAGTTCGGTGTAAAAAGATGATGCACTTGTAGAAGATACACCTATACCATAAAGTTATTATACCTGTCGGAATAGAGAAACTGACATGAGTTGTCAAATGAAACCGTTTTTTGTGAATTTGTCGTCACTTATCGGCATGCTAAAACTTCGAGTTCTGTGTATAATTGTGAATCTAACGTAAAATCGTAGACTAATGAAATAGTGTTAACTAGTATATTTCACAAAATAATCTACGATTTCACTTTAGGTTCACTAATTATTCACAGAGCTCGAATATTTACCCTGTCGATTGTGCCGATAAGTTCCCAAAAACGGTTCTATTGCCTCGCGTCACGTATCTCTTTCTATTATACAGTGATGCCGCTACGTACATCTCGCTCTCTCAGCTGTCAATGCCTCTCTTCCGTAGTATAATACCTTTATGACCTATACAGAATTACTTTTTACATTTAAAAGTCAACACACCATAACCTACAAAGAAAAAATAATGATGCATAGGTACGTGACACCCACCAATTCGCGTTGGGTGTCCTTATGAGGAGAGCCTTGTGCCAGTAATAATTTGCGATTAAATAAAGCCTAAATGCTAATCCAATCATGCTTATTCATCCAAATAGGGTTCAGTATAAAAATTCTCAAACTGGTCCCAATGAATTTCATTGCGTATCCTAAACGTCCCCATCATATTGTTAAAAATTATGTTCAATGTAAATCCACGCCATGTTATTATATTTGTATTGATCTAGATATCGATATAGATAGGTAAGTACAACTCGTATCACACGAATTATTTTGAGCTGCGACTGCATAAGCGTGCATGTGCGTTTTAAAGTACATTGCATTCTGTAGTGTGTGGTTTTCATTGTAAATAATAGATAGCAAGCACATGCACGTGGGCGACAATGTATAAACAGCTTAAAAACCTTCAGTGCTGCGCTTTTCGCTGCAAGCATCTCTCATTATTAATTAAACACGACATGTTATTAATGTGGTGGTTTGGCATTATCCTCTTCATTAACAGTATGTCTTTCTTACAATTACACTCATTTACTAATATAGTTGCCTTTATGATTTAATGAGTATTTTGTAGATGAGTAAGAAAGGGGTATGTGTAGAGTTGGCGTCGTTTTCTACTTTCGCGGCCACTGATGAAAGTTGTGTGATTTAGATGAGGACACTAAAGGAACCTAATCTTACTATGAAGCACATAGCTAAGTCATATCGGGGCCGAGATATCTTTCTCTATAATCAAGCGAGCAGTACTCAAGCAGCTTATTGTCAAGAGGTAATTATTATTTTTGGAGACAGGTAACCCATTTTTTTGTGAATTTATCTTCTAAGAATATCATCGTCATCAGCCTATATACCTACGTACCACTGCAAGGCACAGGCCTACCCTCAGGGAGGATGTATAGGCATTAGTCCACTCCGCGTGCCCATGCGGATTGATTACCTTCACATACGCATCAGAATTTCTTCTTCAGCGTATGCAGGTTTTATCAAGATCCTTTTTCCTTCACCGTATGAGAGCAGTCGGTATTACAATGGACATAAGCTAGAAAAACTCATTGGTACATGGCATGTCATCCATGCGGATTCGAACGACCTCATATGATTGAATGACCATACCTCTCCGCAACGCGCCACTGAGGCCCCGGCGCCGTCCTATTGCCGTCGTTCGCGCGATCATGAGTGCGTCCGACGGAAATGATCGTGCCACCGTGCGTTTAAACATACTCAAATCTGCGGAATGTCTACAAAAAAGGTCGTGCGATCATGCGATGCGATCGAATTGTTCTATTTCTAATTAAAGCTAACATGGCGTACATGTAAAATCAATAACTTCGATTGTTCTATTTCTATTCAGATATAGTATAGTATGTTTAAACGCACGGTCACACAATCATTTTCGTCGGACGCACGCATGATATGACAATGGAAATAGGACGGCGCCTGACGCTCTCAGAATATACAACTTCGTTATTTCCTAAAATAAAAATGATATCGATGGTAATTCAAGGTAATCGTTGGGTTGTTAGTGATTGTAAAGATTTTATCTCTCAAATACCGCAAATATCCTCAGATGCAATAAAGGCTTCGATATCTAGTGAGCAACTCGTACCGTTCAAATTCATAAAAGCCTGAAATATGGAGGGTCATTATGTTGGAAGTGCACGTTTTATATCGGGATCCGATGAGGTACGGTCGGTCGACGGTCAGTACGGGACAGCATCATTTATTAATGATTTAGGTATCGAAGTACTTACATGTTTTAGATTTACATTGATAATTGATTAAGAGGGACCGAGCCTATTGTGCTGCCCTCAATCGTATCGCATGAAATATAATAATCCGGAATGTTTCGATAAATTGAAAGCTAATCAGGGCTACATTCTTGTTTTTTGGAAATGTTGTTTTATTGTTTAGGAATAAAAAAAATACGATTGAGGGCAGCACAATAGGCTCGGTGCTAGGGAAATCTTATCTTAACTAAAAACTGTAAGAGTGTAACAGAAGTGGTATCTGTACCTACATGGATGATATTTACATGAAAAAGGTTATGATATTATGGTTTTTAGATGTCGCCGAATCCAAATCAACCCTTTACAAAAAAAATTTCTGCCCGTTTGTCTGTTTATTTGTTTGTAACAGTATCACGCAAAAACTACTGATCCGATTTGGATGAAACTTTGTTTGTTTGATAGCTTATAATCTGGCTTAAAATCTGGTATATAATTTGTGCGGACGAAGTCGCAGGTTAACTCTAGTTAATTTATATATATGTATGTTTTTTTTAATTTTATTACAAGAATAGTAATTAAACCTATTAATAAAGACCATTAAAAATGTGTAATTTAGAAGAAAAAATAAGGTATGCGTAGACTGGATCGTAAAAAGCCTCAACGAGTGACAAAATCCGAATTCGTCTGGCGCACCCTGGGTGGCAAGCCTCAATACAACCATTGTTGTCTAGCTAATCGTTATATACTACAGCATATATAATCGTTATATATACCAATAGCTCATGTTGACACAAACTACTTTCGATTACGAAATTGCCGAATGGACGCAGTTCCATATGAATCAATACACAGCAAGAAATCTGTCCGTTCCGTTCGCGCCGATTCTGATCCAGTGGACGCGTAGCTTTAGAACATTCTTTGCATTCCAGTTCCACCCGACCACCCGACAGCCCGATCACCCGACCACCCGACCACCCGACTTCGTTCCACTAGACGAATGGCATCAATAACTCAGAGCAAACCGCGACTGCATCCATTCCGCTTCGCCTCGCTACATTAGTCTTGTAACACTGCCATTGGAAACGTTTTAACTCCGTTATTTGTTTAACAAAGTAAGGAGTTCATTTGTTTTTATTATTTGGAAATAAGACGTATTAGGGAGAGCGTATATGCATGCTGCAATACTTTTGGCGGTTTTAACGATAATAACTATAGCTACAATTCGATAAATTGAAAGTCGGTCAGGAGTACGATTTTTGAATCCCGTTCGCTGAGTTCAGCAGTTGAAAATGTCAATATCACTGTCGAGATATGCATCTTTCTACTGCTGATTTGACTTTCAAAAATCATACTTCAGCATGGGTAGCATGACAACCCGCGATAGCCGTGATACGGCTTTAAATTGCCCTAAATCTTTATAAATCTACACTAATATTATAAAGAGGAAAGATTTGTACCTATTTTTGTATGTTTGTATGTTTGTAATGAATAGGCTCAAAAAGTACTGGTGTGGAGCGTGGACTGTAAGTAGGGGTTTCGTTTCTTCAGTGAAAATGCCGATGCGATTTTCCGAATGTGAGCCAGGCTAGAGGGTGGGGCAGAGAGGGCTAGTGGTCGCAGAGAGTTTTCTTTCTTCAAGATGTTTTCTTCTCGAGTGCTGGATCCGGACTGAATCTGCGCCGAATCGGCGCTTCTTATATATCATTTTCGAGCGACCACTCCCCTTCACCCCGCACTCTTCCCCTTGACTAAAATCTCTTTATTTACATGTCAATCTTATACTCTACGGTTACAAAATAATGTTAATTACTTACATACCTATTTTCTAACATCCAAACATATCATTCTCATCGTCTGCCGGCGCAAAACAGAGTGAGGAGCGCGCGCGAAAGATTTCAATATTTATATGACCCCGTCCCCCGCTTCCGCATACCGCGGATTCGCGGGAGTCGGGGCCCCCCTCGCTCGCCTGTATGCGCCGACAGGGACAGTTGCACTGTCTCTTTCTAACGTTGATTTCTCTCAAGTTCCTCCCCTTTTAATGAGATACTAAGTCTAATCAGGGTTAATTCTAACTGGAATTGTGTAAGCTAATCGTGTTATTTTCTTTAAAATCTGATGAAACTATGTGCTAATTTAACTAGGGAAATGTGTACCTATCTAGCGGGGGTAGGAATCTCAAGGGAAATCACTTAAGGAATGAAATACAAGCCCTATTCTAACTATTTACATAACTTATGTACTAGGCCCTAATCCTAATAAGAAATTATGGCTTTATTCAAAGCGAAACTTATCCTATAACTAAATCAATACAAAACAATGCAAAGTAAAGCAATTTGATAAAAACTATGTACAAATGCTCGTTCTATGTTCTGTCGTGCACATTTCTCCCGCCGTCGCAGCTCTGCGATCCAACAGGTAGCACGACGATCCTCTTGGTCGGTCTTCGGAGGACGTGCCCGTTGCTGGTCTCGACGTCCACGATCCTCACCTCGCCGTCTCGCCCTGGGTAGACTGCGATGATGCGTCCTCTCGGCCATGTGTTGCGCGGCAGGTTGGGGTCGCAGATGAGCACCAGGTCGCCGACAGCGGGTGGCGCGCCGGTCGTGCGAGGCTCCCGCCGGTGTTGGAGTAGCGGCTGGTACTCCTTGACCCAGCGGCTCCAGAAGATGTCTGCCAGGCGTTGTGCGCGCCGCCAGTGCTTGCGCGCAGTGAGGTCGTCTGCGGTGAACTCGCCAGGTGGTGGGACGTGCGAGTTGGGTCCCAACAGGATGTGGTTGGGTGTGAGCGCCTCGGCGTCACCGCCCCGTGTGTCAGTGGGCGGAGATTTACTGCGTTTGCCTCGGCGGCGTGCGTGGTGAGATGCACGCGCCAGAGGCAGGTTACCGGTGGCCCGGGAGGCGGGCTTCGCTCTTCTCGGCTTGCATCGTCGACAGCGCTTGATGACGTCACGCACTGTCGGTCGTATCTTCACTATCCATGTTCTTTCTCGTAGCTCGTTCACTACGGTCTCGATGCCGCCGTGGTGTAGCCGCTCGTGTACGTGTTGTATGTACAGTCGCGTAAAAAGATGTTTCCCGTCGAGTACAGTCGGGCTGGCCGTCTCTTCGTCGATGTCAGGCGAAGCGTGGATTCTTCCCCTGAGGCGCAGAACTCCATCTTCGCCGACCACTACTGATAGCGCCGATAGCCTGTCTCCAGGTTGAGGCGCCGCGCAGCTCCTTACTCGACGTAATTCTTCGGAAAAACAATCTTCTTGTACCGCTTTCCACCACAGTTTCTCGGCGCGAATGAGATAGTGCGCCTCGATTCCGATGATGTTGCTATCTCTTTTCTTCACGTTCTCTGTTTCAGTCTTGCATGTTGTCTTATCAGTGTTCTTATCGGAGTCGTTTTTCTTGTTTTCTCGCGTTCTTTTTCGCTTCGTAGCCAACACTGTTTCATTTTTCTTACGCCTACATAGGTCTACGAACTGTAGCACGCGTGCCGTAGCTCGTAGTAAGCGTGTGAACGACGAGAAGCGCTCGACTCGAGGGAGGTGAGCGTGGTCAGGTCGCTGGTGGGTGACGTGACATGTCTCCCTTTCTTCTGTCTTCGGAACTTCGATGTTTCGAGTGTTCGACTTCAGATCGATGCAGTCCGTCGTCGCGTCACGTAAGATTTCTTGTGTTTTCTCTGTCTCTCTCCCGCCGATAGCGACGGTGGCGACACGCGGGTTGGCGGCGAACTGCTGTACTGTCGATATTGTCTCGAAGCGTCCGTCGGGCAGGCTGCAGCTTGTTTTTTCTGTTATTTTCATAACCGGCTGCTCGGGAACGCTCTTCTCTGTCGGTTTTTCTACTCCAATCGATTCCAACTTGAAATAGTTCGTAATTTTCTCCACGTTGTCTTCACTGTTTCGTACGACGGTTAGGTGACCGCAGAAGGTTTCTGGATACGTCATGGATGAGCGGCAGCCGTGAAGAACCCATCCCAGCTTCGTGTACGATGCGACGGGTTTGTCTTTCCGTCCCGCTCGCACCGCGCCTGAGATAATTAAATCCCAGTTGTCTTGCCCGATGAGTAGCTTCGGATGCGCCTCTTCGTATACCAGCTCGTCTCGAATTTGATTCAGGTGCGGGCAATCTTCGATGTCTCTTCTGCCGACCCTCTGAGAAGCGAAGTCGAGCTCTCGCACGGTGCGCACGTCGCGTAGCTCGCATGTTTCGTCTGCGTATTTCCCGCGGATTTTCAGGTCGATGCGCTTGCTTTTCGGGTACTGTAGTTCCTTCCCGCTCACACCACGGACGTTCATTGGATCGGTGGGCCCGTCGACGTTGAGTTCTTGTGTAATTTTCTCGTCGATGATGGTGATTGTAGAGCCCTCGTCGAGTAGCGCGAACGTTTCTACTTCCTTCCCGTTGGCTGCGGTGAGAACTACAGGAACGATTTTCAAATAAGCGCGCCGTGCGGTGCCGTTGCTCGCCGTGTTATTCGTGTCTTCGTACGTAGAGCCGACTTTTTCGCGATGCGGTGGCTCTTGTGTGCGACGAGGTGGTTCTTCGCTACGTGGTTCTTCGATCTTCGGTCTCGACTGATGAAGAAGCTTGTGATGCGATATGGTGCAACCCTGATGACCACATACCTTGGCTCTGCAGTCGGCGTGGCGGTGGTTGTTGCGCAGGCAGCGGAAACAAACACGACTTTTCTTCACTATCTCCCACCGCTCGTCCGTGCTGGCAGCTACGAATTTCTTGCAGTCAGGTAGGTTGTGTGGTCCGTTGCAGGCTGGGCAGCGTAGCGTGTTCACATTGAATGTTCTTTCTTGTCTTTTCTTCGATTTTTCTTCTGTGACGGTCTCAAGTGAAGCGTAGGCGCCGCATTTGTCTGCTTCTTCGTTCAGGAAGGTGGCCAGTCACTTCAGCTCAGGAACGTCTTCTTTGTTTCGGGCGGCGAAGTCGAACCATTTGCTTCTGATGATCGGAGACAATTTTTCAATCACGTTTCGCGCCATTTCGGGATTGTACAGGTAATGGATTTTCTTCAGTGCTTCTACGGTCGCGACGATGTTCGCTATCTTGTTAGCGAACACGATGAGATCGCGTGGGTTGTCTCCTACCTTCTGAAGTGTTCTGATCTTCTCCATTTCGCCCATGACGATAGCTTCAGGGCGACCGAATCTTCTCTCGAGCGTGGCGATGATGACGCTCGGCTCCGGGTTGGATAGGAGCAGGCTCTGGACCGCTTCTAGCGCGATGCCCCGGAGACTCTTTCTTAATCTTGCTATGTTCTCGGTGTCGGAGAATCCTCTTGCCGTGTCTTCGTACGCCGCTTTGAATGGCAGCCACGCGTTCGATTGTCCGTTGAAGATGGGTAATTCTTGAATGTACTTCGGCGCCTCCCTCGTAACGAATCTCATGGCCTGGGTGATGGCCGCCGCCAGTTCAGAGATGTCTTGACGCGCAGGCCGGGGCTCTTCGTTGCCCTGGTGATCACCGCGGTGATCGCCCTGTCCTCGTCCATCCTTCCGTGGCGCTTCCCGCTGCGTGCGGGGCGGGGGTGACGTCGCTCTTCTTTCTTCTTCTTGTTTCTTCAACCATTCTTCGACTCGAACGGAGGATTCTTCTTTTTCTTGGTTCTCTTCTTCTTCGTCCGACGATTCAGCTTCTGCATGGATCTTCGCTAGACGAAGCTTCGCGATTTCTCTGTCTAGCTCCGCCAGGCGCTCCCTGGCCTCCAGCTCCGCGAGGAGTTTCTTGCGGGAGGCGGTAGAGCGACGTGACGGTGCTCTCGACGGCGCTTTTGACGGCGCTTTCGACGGCGGCTTCATTGTCTCTTTCGACGTCGCAGCGGTGCCCGACGACGTAGCGGCGGTGCCCGACGACGTCGTGTTCGTTGCCGTCGTGGTGGTTCCGGACCCGGTGGCGCTTGACTCGGCGCTCGTAGTTGGGTTCGACGCGTTCCGCGACGTGGTCTGCGACCCGTCGCCCTCTCTACCAGACTGGCTGCGTGTGGTAATCGGCATCTTCAATTCTTCAAAAAATCTCTTCAAAATCTCTTCAAATTTCTTCAATATCTCTTCAATATCTTCGCAGGTTCTTCTTGATTCGGCTCCTGAAGGACCAAATGTGGAGCGTGGACTGTAAGTAGGGGTTTCGTTTCTTCAGTGAAAATGCCGATGCGATTTTCCGAATGTGAGCCAGGCTAGAGGGTGGGGCAGAGAGGGCTAGTGGTCGCAGAGAGTTTTCTTTCTTCAAGATGTTTTCTTCTCGAGTGCTGGATCCGGACTGAATCTGCGCCGAATCGGCGCTTCTTATATATCATTTTCGAGCGACCACTCCCCTTCACCCCGCACTCTTCCCCTTGACTAAAATCTCTTTATTTACATGTCAATCTTATACTCTACGGTTACAAAATAATGTTAATTACTTACATACCTATTTTCTAACATCCAAACATATCATTCTCATCGTCTGCCGGCGCAAAACAGAGTAAGGAGCGCGCGCGAAAGATTTCAATATTTATATGACCCCGTCCCCCGCTTCCGCATACCGCGGATTCGCGGGAGTCGGGGCCCCCCTCGCTCGCCTGTATGCGCCGACAGGGACAGTTGCACTGTCTCTTTCTAACGTTGATTTCTCTCAAGTTCCTCCCCTTTTAATGAGATACTAAGTCTAATCAGGGTTAATTCTAACTGGAATTGTGTAAGCTAATCGTGTTATTTTCTTTAAAATCTGATGAAACTATGTGCTAATTTAACTAGGGAAATGTGTACCTATCTAGCGGGGGTAGGAATCTCAAGGGAAATCACTTAAGGAATGAAATACAAGCCCTATTCTAACTATTTACATAACTTATGTACTAGGCCCTAATCCTAATAAGAAATTATGGCTTTATTCAAAGCGAAACTTATCCTATAACTAAATCAATACAAAACAATGCAAAGTAAAGCAATTTGATAAAAACTATGTACAAATGCTCGTTCTATGTTCTGTCGTGCACAACTGGGCTGATTTAAAAAATTCTTTCACCATTAGAAAGCTGCATTCACCCTGAGTAACATAGGCTATATTTATTGCTAGAAAAGATTAGACTTCCACCCGTGCGAAGCCGGGACGGGCCGCTAGTAAAAAATAAAAAAAACTTTTTATTAAGGACAACAGAGATCCAATGTGTTAGTAACAACAAGACTTATGAAAACTCACTTTATCACGTCTTTTATCTCGTTTGTTCGCGCGCAAACGAAAGAGATAAAAGACGTGATAAAGCCGTATCACGGCTATCGCGGGTTGTCGTGCTACCCATGCAGGAGTGCGATTTTTGAAAGTCAAATGCTGAACTGACATGAAAAACTGACTGCTGAACTCAGCGAATGAGATTCAGAAATCGCACTCCTGGACTACAATGTGACATTCTTGTTTTTTGGAAATGTTGTTTAATTGTTTAGAAATAAAAACAATACGATTGGGGGCAGCATAATAGGCTCGGTAGGCTTTTAACGGCTATCAAAAAAAAACGTAACGCAACTAACGTAAAACATGCTACAGAGTAACTAAAAACGACTACAAAAATTAAGGAAGAAAATAGATAACACGATAAACCAGCTTCAATTTTAGCTTTAGTTTCAAACAAGCAGTATGCAATTTTATCTAATTGTGGAAGACTGAATATTTAACTTCACTAACAAAAAACAAAAATAAATGTTAGATTGTACATACACGCTCCCGACTCGTGAAAATTGTTGCATGGACAAGCGTGAACTCTGATTTTAGATCGGCTGCCTGTTGGATGCGATAGACGAATTGTTGATCACAATTGCAGTGTGACAGTGACTGAAAAACGTTTCCTTTGTACGCCAATAACGTTGTTTTTTTGTTTCGTTTGAATTTTTCATAACGTTTTGAATTTGAACCAGTGTTCCGTTGTTTAGATTTGGTATTTTGAAGAATAAATTAAAATAAAATTGCATTTAAACACTAGTTGGCGCAGTGGAGAAAGTTAAGCGCCGTGACAGGAAAATCTTTATATGGGTAGGTAACCGTTTGTATTTCTCAGCCCAAAAAATATACTTGATACTTGACTCTAACCAAAATTTTCGCTTCAAAGCTTAATATTTCGCTAACGAATCCCTTAATCGAAAAATGCTTATCACAAACCCATAATATTTTTAAAAGACCTATCCAACGATACCCCACAACATGGGATAGACGAGAAAAAAAAATGAATTCGCGTGTACCCTAAAAAAAATATTTTTCAAGATTTTATTTTACCACTTTGTCGGCGTGATTAATATGTATATTCATGCCATAGCTTTCCAGTACTAAGCGTCTCTGAGCTAAGCCGCGGACAGACGGACGGACGGACGGACGGACAGACAGACGGACGGACATGGCGAAACTATAAGGGTTCCTTGTTGACTTCGGAACGCTAAAAATGGGGCTGCCACCATTATGCATAGGTACGTTAGTACACTATTATTATCTATTCATTTATTATGCTGCCACTCCGAAGCCTGTCGCCTCGCTTTCAGTAAAAGTGGTGGGTGCCGGCGCATGATTCAATTTATTTTTCTTCACTTTAATCAACCGAAACTTTTATGTTAAAAGTGAGCATTGCTAAACTAGCATGCTTTAGTTGCTTAGACCATTTAAATATGGACGAGTTACGCGTGTAATTCTACTAACAAACTTTTCTGCCACTTTACTACTTGCTACGAGGTAGTACGCAACTTTGGATTTTATTCCGTTATTATTTTAGAGTCTAATTTGGAATGTCAAAAATCATGACGAATAGTCTCGAGTGAACCCTAAATGAACAGTTGTTCCACAATTATGGGCTATCTCGTTTCTCGAAAAGGTATAAAATTGCATGCACATGTACATGATCATTTGATCTTGTACCTTGGCAGAAGAAATACTAACGTAAGACAGGTCCCTATTTAAATCGTCTAAGTTTAGTTGTAGCAAAGCTGCTGACCAACCCGTATAGCATTATGGTCTTGAGTTAATGTCTTTTTAAAGCAGGCTTTGATTCCTAATCAATAGCCAGTGATTGAAATAGTCTGCTCTCAGTATTATCCACAAAAACATAAAAAACATAACGATCCGACGACGTAATTTGTGCAGCTGAAAGGGAAATATTTCCAATGTCCCGCAGATTGGATTAGTTTCTATCTGAGGCTGAATCAAAGTAGGTGAAAGAAGATTGCGTTTGGTGGGCACGTCCTTGCAAAGGTTGTCGTTGCTATGTTAACCGGACAGTGGATACTTACAACCAACTGTATTTTAAGAGGGAGTGATACCTATTTTGTCTGTTTTCGAAACGATTTTTGATAACCAAATTATTACATTTAATAGTTCACATAACAGTGTAGATACTTTCATTCTGCAGGGCATCTAACCATTGAAAATACGATTCTATTAAATTTTCTCGATGGAAAAGAGGAGTAAGTAAGTTCGATTTCAGATTTATTACCAGTTTTACAAGAATCATCCTACACCATTTCTACTGAATATCCATCATTTGAAAGGTAATTAATTATAGCAGTGATTCTACCCGATGAATTTTACCCCAAACACCCAAAAGAAAAGAAATATCTTTTCTTTTAATGTTAATTAATAAATTAAAAATGCGTTTTTTTGCGATCTTGCTTTTAATTGAAGCGGGATGGCTACTTGCAAAAGTTTCCTTGTTAGAAAGAGGCTTGCTCTAGCGACACCTAGCCTTAAGTGTGCTGTAACGAGACTTTATTCAGCATGAAGGTGTGGAGGAACTGAGGTGGAAGGTGAGGAACCTTGAACCTTGAACCATTGAAAAGAGAAGTACTTCCGCCAGGCTAGGTGTGATGCCTGGGGACCGTGTGGTCCTTACTGATGTTTTGTCGGAACCTTGTATATACAGGGTGGAAAAAGAGGCCGTGGTTGGAGGGAAAGTACCCTTAATATTTATGATGGCAAATTTTACTGAAAGGAAACATTCCTTTAATTTATAAAACAATTAAAACTGCATTTAAAGATTTTTGAAAAATCATCTGCTTGAGCCGGGAATCGAACCGGTGAAAAAAAAAACATCCTGTATTTTATGATACCAACCGAAAGAGTCATTCATAAGGATCAATTTCTTTTAAACAACATAGTATCTTAAATTAAAGAAAGACCAAGAAAAAATGATTTTTTTCATTGTTAAACTTACTCACTATCTTTTAGATAGTGAGTAAGTTTAAGTAAAATTTGCCATCATAAATATTCAGGGTACTTTCCCTCCAACCACGGCATTTTTTTTCCACCCTGTATACTGAGTCCCTGTGATAATTCTTCTTGCGCGATTTGTGTCTTGCATGCGATTGTGAACCTTAGTGTAGTAGCTTACGGGTTTTAAAACATGCCATCGCGAATTGTGTTATGTCGTATTTATGCGTGGGAAACTGCTAGCTAAGCAGCAACAAAGGTTTATAAATCTCGAAATATCTCGAGCATCTCCGTACTCCGGAACAGAATAGGTAATGTTATATAGTTCTACATAATACAACACTATCTTTATACTGACAGATTTTGTAATTAATCAAAAATTTTAGGGGTGGTTCAGATCATCGAACTTAGCACAACTTATAACCTGAAATAACAAAAAATCAAATCAGCTGTTCCATTACTTAACTGCAATCTTTACTCGACTCAAATGTATGAAACAGCTAATTTCCTTTGTGATTTCAGCTTTGCTTCCATAGTAAAAGTTGAACTTGAATTTGATGGTCGCTGAACCACCCCTGAAAATAAGGAAAGAGTTTAAAAATCACCCAGTACCCTAGGTATAATAGCAATAAGGATTCTTATTCTGTGTTTTTGTGGACAATAGGTTCTATACAGCATAGCAAATTATCTAAATACTCTAAAAGAGATTATGGTCATGAGGGAGTTGTAAGCAGCGATTACATTAGCCAACATTTAGGGTCGATTTGGGCAACCATATATTGCTTGCTTTGATCGCTATACTTTAAAATCATCATCATCATCATCTCAGCCGATGGACGTCCACTGCTGGACATAGGCCTCCCCCAAGGAACGCCATAACGACCGGTCCTGCGCTGCCCTCATCCAACGTTTTCCCGCCGCCTTCACCAGGTCGTCGGTGCACCGTGTGAGGGGCCTACCCTCGCTGCGCTTTCCGGTACGCGGTGGCCACTCGAGAACTTTTCGGCCCCACCGGCCATCGGTTCTGCGAGCAATGTGCCCACTGCCACTTAAGTTTAGCAATTCTTTGGGCTATGTCAGTTACTCTGGTTCTTCTGCGGATCTCTTCGTTTCTGATTCGATCTCGCAGGGAAACTCCAAGCATAGCCCTCTCCATTGCCCTTTGGGTGACTTTCAGCCTTTTTATGAGGCCTTGAATGAACGACCACGTCTCTGTTCCATATGTCATCACTGGCAACACACACTGATCGAAGACTTTCGTTTTAAGACACTTATTCGGGACGTGAAGATACTACGCAGCTTCCCGATACTTTAAAATAGCGAGAACAAATCCGGCAATGTATGCCAAAATCGGGCCCGACCAACTGCTAGTGTAATCGCTGCATTACCAGAATTTTAGCATGACATAAGTCAGTTGGTCAATACAATCTGTACTGTAAAATTTTGAATAGATACTCTCTACCCGTGTGGTGTCGGCTAAGAATAGCACCATCCCATTTCATCCCGTGGGTGTCGTAAAAGGCGACTAAGGGATCTACCGGAGGACGGGCAGCAGCAACCTCTGAGTACACACATTCAATCCAACTGCGATCAACAACCCGCCTGCCAAGCGTGGCGATTATGGCAAATCCCCCCCATTTTGGGGGAGGCCTATGTCCAGCAGTGGACGTCTATCGGCTGATATGATGATGATGACTCTCTACTAACAACATACGTTTATTTCCAGACGCAAAATACAGCAAACAAACAGTACCCATTACACCCAGTGTCACATGAAAGTGAAAGGTGTTCATAAATCACTCATGTCACGCCGCGACATTGACGGAAGCGCCGGGCAACGAGTCCCTGCGATGTCGTGTAAGCTCCAATATACGTTACCAGCAGTATCGACACTAGTGTCCGAGTACTAGTACTCGAGTTTAGTTCAGGCGTCACATCAGTCTCCCAGAATCTTTTTGTACCTACTAATGTAACATGTACCTCATTGTTTGTGTAATCTAACTGATTGTGGTGAGGAATAAATAAGTTTTGAAGTTTGAGTTTCACGTGACGGCCAACTTTATTTTTGTACTGCATATAATTCCCACCCTTTCGAGTTTCAGGATTTATCTACAGAACGGAGTAGATTTGACACACTTTGTTTTTGTGACTATATCCCCACCAGCACAAATATCTACAAAATATCTAATAGATATCTACAAAACATCTAAGTGTCTACAAAATATCTAATAGATATTTGGTAGATATTCTGTGCTGTGTGGGATGCCGTACTTATAATTATGCATCAACCCATAAAAAAAATCTATCTGTATATAACATTGCATTTCGGTTTCTGCGAATCAAACGAAGCAAAAATGTGTCTTAGATAGTTTCGTTTATTTATTGCCCTTTTCGCGGGACTGTTTAGCACTTTAATTGAATGATTACTCTATGTAGCGCGCGCGTCTGTGTGAATCTGCCCCTGTTCGAAGGGGCTTGTATCTGTTCACGCGAATGCAACGCTACTGCTTGTGTAATGTGCTATGAAATGTGTATGAGGTGAGAGTATATTGTCACCTGTCAATTTGTCAATAACACCTGATGTTCCAGATTTAGGTGGCAATGAATTTGTGGCTGTTTTTTTTGTTGTTGCTATAGATTGAGGGTGAAGTAATCGATTCTGAATATTTTGAAGGACATTGAATCAATTGTTAAACTTTTAAAACTGTAACGAATTTAAAAGGAAACCTATCACGGCTAAGTAGGCGGGTCACAATAACAATAGATTTTCCATTGTTTGTCGGTCATTTGGCAGTCAAAGCCTTAACGAGTAATAGTCGAACAACTTAAAAATGTGCTTGGAGACGGTAAAACCGTAGTGTAAAACAAAAAAGTCACCTTGAAAGTGACGGGTTCGCATTGGATCTTAGACAATTTAATAGTAAGGACTGGCCTTGCGCTTTCCCCTCTGCCACGGTATAAGACAAATTGATCCTGTGCATTTACACTCAATTTTATACCTAATCAAGTTATCACTAAACGGGACAGCCTATAATTGCGAAACAATAATTTTGAACTTAGAACGTTGGGTTCACACGAGACTTCTTTTCATGATATTAACATTCAAAATTAGAATCTAAAGTTATGAGGAATAAAATCCAATGTTGCGGATTTCATGTTACCTCAAAAAGTGGCAGAAAATTTTGTTAGGAGAATGGCACGCGTTACGAGTCCATACTCAATTGTCTAAGCATTGGATCAGATTAGCATGGGACCGTGAGTAATGGCGCAATAAAAAGGCCCTATGCCCAGCAGTGGACTGATGTGGGCTGATTTTATTGACGGGAAGCGAAATCTATGTGACTGTTTATAATTCGTGAAAGAGTTACAGTCGAGGAGCCACATGTGGGTATCAAGCTGCAGTTTGACAACAACTACTTTAGGATTACCAAAATCTTAGCAAGAGAAAAAAAACCGGCCAAGTACGAGTCGGGACTCGGGAAATTAGTGTTCCGTAATACCAGTTCATGGGTCATTGATGAAAACCACTATAAATTGACATTTACTTAGTATGTGGTCACATAGTAACTGAAGATCATTCTACAGGTTATTTCTGATGTTCATGATTTTTTTCAGATCTTATACGGCTATATTTTTTGAAATAGAGGTGGGGACAGCAATTTCTCGGACTTAATTGAAAATTTTGTATAACAAAGTTTTAATAAAACTTTTGAAAAGTATATTTTTAGACTAGTATTTTATTTTTAATTTACCCTTTCTTCCTTCCCAAATTGCCCCCAATATAAAAATTTAGCTTTTTTTACTTCGTTTACGATATTGGACCAGGAATTGCTATATCTGTACCGAGTTTCAACTTCCTGTGTCTTACGGTCTCTGAGAAAAATGCCTGTGACAGACGGACGGACGGTCGGACAGGCACCGAGCTGATTCCATAAGTGTTCCGTTTTGCCAATTTTGATACGGAACACTAACAAGGGAAAAACTACCTAAACTCGATCTGAAATAGAAACAACAGGATTCGATCAATAAACTTAATGAATGGGTTCTTGTATAGCTTACAACGAACCTTCAAAGTTAACATACACGTCACTCTAGAATACAAACTCGGCCAAAACTTGCGCTCTGTATTGTACCACAACTTTCTATAACATTCAGCAGGAACAAAGACGAAACTACCGTTTAATTTTGAGAGTTGTATAGATTGTATAAATTCAACATAACCTTTAAAGTTTTGGTTGAATTAACCTACATACAGGGTGTTAGGGTAAACAGTTGCAGTACTTTTAGGAGTGATTGTACCCATGATACTGAACAACTTTCCCAAAGAAACCTATAGGAAATTCGCAAAAAAATGTTACGACTTTTCATACAAAAGTTCGATCAGCTGATTGCATTTAGTATGTGAAGTCCAAATCTCCAAAAATTTAAAGAATTTTCTATGTTTTTTTAGGGATAGTTGTTCAGTATCATGGGTACAATCACCACATAAAATAATGCAACTCTTTACCCTAACACCCTGTATATCGGTTAATTCTCTAGTTCTCAAACTACATAGTCTGCATGTGATTTCTACTGGTTCTTTTTTCTCTATATAACACCGCACAACATACTCTTACGAGTAGAAATCTGGTATACAGGGTGTTATGGTAATTGGATTACTTTAAGGGATGATTGTACCCATGATACTGAACAACTTTCCCTAAGAAATATATAGAAAATTCTTTAAAAATTTGGACTTCACATACTAAATGCAATCAGCTGATCGAACTTTTGTATGAAAAGTCGAAAATTTTTTTGCGAATTTCCTATAGGTTTCTTTGGGAAAGTTGTTCAGTATCATGGGTACAATCACTCCTAAAAGTAATGCAACTGTTTACCCTAGTAATAATATTATTAGGTATATTGGGGAAGTTTAATAGGTCTATAATCTAATCTAGGATCCATATTCAGATACCTATAGGTATACAAATTGTCTAAAATATGTAAGATCTTACTACATAGATGGAATATTTGATTGAAACTTCAAACTAATTGAAATAAAATTACTGAACCTTAGTAAGCTATTATTAGAAGAAACGGGGGACACCTAGTGATATGTCACTTTGTGCGTTTTTCCCCAGTTGGTTAGGACATTGCAGGCTGAATCACCTGATTGTCTGAAAAGAAAAATGATTCCGTGCTTCGGATGGCACGTTAAGCCGTTGGTCCCGGCTACTATCTCTGGTGGTAGTAGTCGTCACATAAAAACCACGTCAGAGGCCGTAAGGCGGTCTGAAAAAACTCTGACACCAGGGCTCTGCCCACACGATAAGAAGAAGCAGAAACAATGCGGGACTTAAACTATGAAATTAAACTAATTATAATGTATTGTGCATACGAGTTTTTGTCAGCGACTTGGTCCGCGTGGATTTCCGATACCACCCAACTTCAATTACAATACAATAAACTTCAGTTTTTTTCTTAAAGAGATTCAAAAGTAGTAAAATAAACGGATATTTCCACACTTTCGGCTTAGTAGGGTCAACACGTCTTTCATGGGTCACTGTATACACTGTTATAATAAAATCCCCGAGACTGTTTTGAATCTATCCGAAAACATGTTTTTTTTAAACTCTGATCTGCTCTAACCTTGTTTTTTCATTACAGAGTCTATATCTTCAACACTTGATACTGGCAAAATTATCAAGGAAATGCCATTACACAAAAATAGAATAGAATAGAAAGTCCTGTGTAAAAAAGCATATAACTCGATGATTATTTAAATGATCAAAATTGATGGATGATGAGTGTCGCTAACTTATAGTTTAGGTACTGTATAGTCTCCATTATTTAATTAAATAGACTGTAATTAGGTGTATTACGGTATAATTAACCATAGCATACTAATTTGTAACTGCTGGAATAGTTATTAAGTCGTTTTAGTAGAGTTTCTGGCCGCATCTTTTCTACAGCAGCGACAGCGACAACACGTTCCGACGCGGTGGTAGCTTCAAAAAAGATTTGACGTTTAATAAGTTGGCTTCAAGCTCCTATATTGAAAAAAATATTTTGAGTTTGAGTTATTAATGTGATATACGTAGCTGATACCCCATTTCGCACTTTTTGCCCACTGCTGGGCAAACGTCTCCCCTAAACTTTTCCACATCTCTATCCAGTACGATATACATCCATTCATTGAAATAGGCTTCAACTCATCCCGCCACCTCTACCAGGGTCTGGCTTGACCTCCACTTCCAAAACCAATAGGTATGCCTTAGATAATATTTCTCAGTGATTGCCCATTCTGTACGTAGAATAGAATATATTATTGTCTATTCTGTGGTTTAGCTACAAAAGAATTAGGTTAAGTAAACAACTTAGGCATGAAGTAGATTTTCGCGAATAAGCAGTGCTATTTTCCAGTCCATTTCACACTAGGGACAATTTATAAAGTTAACAGTTAAAGTTTTGTTATATTTAAACAAGGCAGTAAGTTAAGAGCTGGGACAGTTAGATACTGTTCTTAATCTAGTGAATAATGTCACCGACCCATTTAATTTCAAGCTATAGCCACAGTCCCTATACAGGGTGTTAGGGTAAACAGTTGCATTACTTTAAGGGGTGATTGTGCCCATGATAATACTAGAACAACTTTCCCAAAGAAACCTATAGGAAATTCGCACATAATTTTTTTCAACTTTTCATACAAACGTACGATCGTTGATAGCATTTGGTATGAAAAGTCGACAAACAAAAATTTCAAATTTCCTATAGGTTTCTTAGGGAAAGTTGTTCAGTATCATGGGTACAATCACCCCTTAAAGTAGTGGAACTGTCTACCCTAACACCCTGTATACAGGGTGTAACAATACACCCTAGTAATATTTAAGGGGGTGCTTCAGACCATCAAACTGAACAACTTTCACATGGAGCCAACATCGAGAAAAAATTAAAAAATCAGCTGTCCCATACAAAACTGCACTACCGACTCGACTAAAATGTAATGGGACAGCAGATTTTTTTTTTTCTCGATTTTGGCTCCTTAGTGAAAGTTGTTCAGTTTGATGGTCTGAAGCACCTCCTTAAGTATTACTATGGTGTATTGTTACACCCTGTATAAGAAAGAGCTACGTATCTACAGGGTTCTTCTTATATGCCGACACTTTTTTCAGGTGATGATCAGACCGTCAAACTTAACAAAAAATCTGCTCTTCCATACAAAACTGCAAACCTATTCGAGCCAAGTGAATGGGACAGCTGATTTTTTTTCGCAATTTCGTTGTTGGTCCCTTTAAGAAAGTTGTTCAGTTCATCCTCTTAAAAAAGTGTCAGCATATTAAGAAGGAACCTGTAGGGTGTTAGGGGGTTATAGTACCCATGATACTGAACAACTTTCCCTAAGAAACCCTGTTTAAAATATTAATATACATTTCATCTACTCGCACAGTGTTTTGACAGCGCCACAATTTTGAAACACCGAGCGGAAACAACTGAATTTAATTTAGCTCCCAGAACACGTCCGTTTCAAACAAACACACAATCTCGTAGTTTTACCATCTTTGTGTATATAGTGAAGCGAATTTGATCTCTCTAAAACTTTGTTGGGTTTCGCAAAGCTAATTTTGTAGCATCATCTGGTTTATTTACCTTTAGTATATCAAACTGTCGTGGGTTTGTCAACGTACATGACTGTGTACACTTGGGAAACATTTCTGTTAACTTGGACTTTATAACGGATAAGTAATGAATAAATTAATTAATAAACGAATTCTCATTCGAAAAAACCTTCAGTTCAAAAGTTCAGTTATATACGCAGGATATTTTATTGTGCAAAGCTGTGTGCGCTAAACTGTGTCTCTCTGAATGTGATGGAATGGGAAACCGAATATGATCAAGAGGTGGGGTCGGATGCAGTGGTCACTTATTCCTTGAGCCTCACTCACCGTGTGGCGGTTGGCCGGTTTTCACCACAGTTTTCACACTACTATTATAAATAAATACAAATGCCTGTCTCTCAGTCTTTATGTTTATTACCTTGCCAATCTTAATTAAATTTGAAAATCGGATCGCATTCTGAAGACAGACATCTAAACTATTATAAAACTGTAACAGAAGTGTGTCTGTAAAAAAAAATTACATCATGGTTTTTACCTGTCCCTGATTCCAAATCACAAATTTTTGGATTGTTTGTCTATCTGTTTGTTTGTTTGTATGTTTGTTTGTTTGTTTGTTTGTTTGTTTGAGCATCACACAAAAACTACTGAACCGATTGTGATGAAACTTTTTTGTTTGATAGCTTATGATCTGACTTCAAATCTGGTGTATAATTTATGCGGACGAAGTCGCGGGTAAAAGCTCGTATTATATAAATACAAATGCCTGTCTCTCAGTCTGTATGTTTATTACCTTACAACGGTTAAACTTCTGAGCAAATCTTACTTAAATTTGAAAATCGGATCGCATTCTGAAGACAGACATAGTTACCTATTAAAATTCCACATTTGCTATTATAATTTGCTGACCTTATAAATTATGCTGACACTTTTTTTAAGGGGATGATCAGACCGTCAAACTGAACACCTTTCTTTATAGCACCAATATCTTAATCGCTGAATCTGCTGAAAAATCTGCTATTCCATACAAAACTGCAAACCTACCTACTTATGCCAAATGTATGAAGCTGTTTTTTTTCGCGATTTCGATGTCGGCCCCATAGAGAAAATTGTTCAGTTTGGTCTGATCATCCCCTTAAAAAAGTGTCAGCATACTAAGAAGGACCCTGTACCTTAAAAACGAAATTCAAAATTAATAGCCTCCTAAGTTGTGGGTTTGATGCTCGTCCAGTTCGTTTATAATCCCCTGACATCCCAACCATTCAAAGATCGTGGCAGCTATATTTATTCAGCTTTGTTCTATACGGTTCTCATTCCGAACATTCATTCCCGCCTGCTCCAATTGCAATGTTCAAAGTTCCACAAACATTCAACACATTGAAGTCCCGTTAGTCAAGCCATTTAGAAACATACAACATTGGCTTAAGAGCTGAATCGTGTGACGTTTGACGTTTTGTATGAACAAAGTACTCATTACGTATCGGTTTTCGTATTACTTTACAACTTTTTAGGTCGAACGTGTACGTGGTACTTTGACAAATTGGCGTATAGTGACACGGTATTTGTTAGCATTTCTATTTTTTAAATATATTTAATTATTTTAGGCGCAAAGATTGATTTATGGGTGATTGGGAAACGTATGCCCAGAAGTGGGACAAAAAGCAAAATAAATTACCTATTTAAAAACCTCTCTTTCCATAAAATACAATCCTTTGCTTTAATCTTTATTGTAGTACCTAACTTCTACATATAATTATCTCTCCAAGATACTTCAAATGATCAAAGAAATATTTCTAAAATTCCACTTGCATCTCCGCTTGCATTTTCTTCAACAACATTATAATTCCGGACGGATTCCTGCGACACCTGTACTACCGTGCGGAGCGCTTCCGAAGAGAAGCGGTGCGAAGCGCTGCGGAGCGCGAAGCACGCTTCGCAGCGTCGGACACATTCCGCACTGTCACACCTAAGGTATTTGCGTATTCTGTGCCACTTAACAATGTTTTAGATTATCCAAGTAACCAAGTGTTTATAATGCCGTTTTAAATAAATACCTATCTTGGACAATGTCACACAAATTATCTAGTCACATTTAAAGTACCAGAATCTAGCCTGGACTTGAATTATGACTAGACAACGATATAGGATACATATATAAATACAAACATCCATGACTCGGGTACAAATATTCATATTCATCATACAAATATTTGTCCCTTACGGGATTCGAACCCGCGACCCTCGGCACAGCAGGCAGGTTCACTACTGACTGTGCTACCGGGCCGTCATTACACATTCGTTTTACATTGGTAGGTACTTTAGAAAATGTAGTTTCAGAAAAAAAAAATGGCCGTCACGTTACGCCGCCCGGCAGATGTGAAACACCGCCCTATGTTAACAAAAGAATTGATCTAAACTATTATAAAGCTGTAACAGAAGTGTGTCTGTACATTGAAGATATTTACAAAAAAAAGATTACGATATGGTTTTTAGGCTTCCCTGATTCCAAATCACGAATTTTTGGACTTTTTGTCTGTCTGTTTGTTTGTTTGTTTGTTTGTTTGTTCGTTTGTTTGTTTGTTTGTTTGTTTGTTTGTTTGTTTGTTTGGGTGTTTGTTTGTTCGAGTATCACGCAAAAACTACTGAACCGATTTTGATGAAACTTTTTTTGTTTGATAGCTTATCATCTGACTTAAAATCTGGTATATAATTTATGCGGACGAAGTCGCGGGTAAAAGCTCGTATTTAATAAAAACCTAGTATAAAGAAATAAGGAGTAGGCACCTAAAAAAACGTGAGCGAAAAACTTTAAATAAAGACTTCTTTGAGATGGTCTTTCAATAAAATCTTCTTATCTCCCAGCAACGCTTCCAGTCTTATATTTATATGTCCCAATCCAGTCCCAATCGATTACGCGCGCTTTTTTCTAAAACTAAATCGCAGCCACAGACTTCCTGTGATCGCAGCTGTCAATACAATAAGGCACTCCCGCGATTTAAATTTCGAACTTCCGTCACGGCATACGACAAAAAAACAACGGGCTGCACTCCGGGAGTGCCGGCAGAAGAGAAAACTTGAACATATAATAAAAGTACTATCATTTATGTGGTAAAATACAATAGTCATTTATTGCGCTATCGTACAAGAAACAGCAGGAACAGGCATACATTTTCACCGTGCGTTAGTAAGAGAGGGGGATATGTCCGACCAATTTTCGATCAGGTCAGGGTAGCGTCACGGTCCTGACGCGAGTTTAACACTTCACTTAAAAAAAATTGCAGTCGGTTCTACTGCCAAGGCGCGCCATAATTGATGTTTCATAGACAATACCCCATTTCCAGCTTCCTGGATGTTTCACATAAAAAAATGTTTAGGAAGGAGCATATGAAGCATTTAGGCTATGATTTAGGTCTCAATTTGTGCGGCCACTATGTAGGTACTTCGTTATGCATCGAACTTCGTGAAAGCTTATAAATCATAACGATATATCAAAATGGAGCTGAACAGCTGACAGAACCGGTAATCGGTTCACTAGTCATGTATAACACGACTAAGTAACTAGATATATCTATCGTTATCTGGCCACATAGTACATAGCACGTGGGCTACACTAATCACTACCATTAATATTAATTACTTAGCTTATATACGGTCCAAGTTATGAGAGGTCAGAGGGGATCTCTACTAGAAAAACTACAGTAAAGCAAAGAAAATCAAAACCAGAAAACTACATTGATAATTTTGTAGCAGTAAGGATGACAAAAGATGGAGGATCAGCTAAACAAAATGTTTTTGTAATGAGGGATTTTCTAAACGCTAATTAAAAAGAAAAAAATCATCCCAAGTACCTCGATAGATGGCGTGGTCACAAGATGGATGAGAAATCTAACAGATCGTCTAGAATTAAAACCAATTCCTGTACTTTTTTATAATGTTTACGACTGTGATCTGTTTATGTGCCTAATTAATAAATAAATGAAATGAGATGTTTATAAGTTAGCAGAAACATAATTATGAACAGAAAATTCGTCAACGGATGCGTTTGACTCAGGAACATACATTTTTGTGTTTAATTTTAATACCTATCCTTTTCCGTCTTCGCATCCATCTCAACTCAACGCCATCTATCGCGGTATGTTGAACTAAATTTTACTAGAAGTCAGAAAATGTAATCGAAATTGACTATGACTATAACATCATAGTGTCATCATTCATCAACTTATTATTATAGAAGGACGATGTCAAAGGGATACAAATTGAGCAATGTAGCAAAGCAATTGGCGCAGATTGAGTACAATGTACATAGCCTATGTCTAGGAAATAGGATACTAAGCCGACTGAGACCTAAACAAGCAAATCCTAGACAAACTCACTTAAGATCAGACGTAATCGCACTTCTAGACTGTCGGGGAACATTTTGACGAGTTTATTCCATCCAAGTCACTAGCTATAATAATGACTACATTCCCCGAGAGGAAGTCAGAGAAATATCCAGTTAAACCAAATTAAACGTTTATAACCCGACTGCCCCAGAAGAATGGTTATGTTTTTTGCATACCTATGAGTACCTATTTATTCTCAAATATAACAAAGTCAAAAATTCTCCATAATATATAGAAATCGTCAAAGTAATTGGTGATTAGGTATTGCTCAATTTGCATACAAAAGGTAATGCTTTAAACTTTCATTTCATTTCCATTGACTGAAATCAATTCACGAAAGCCGATGGCACGTTAAGTCGGTGATCCCGTTTACTATCTCTGATGGAAGTAATCGTAACATAAAAACCAAAGAGTACTTTTATAAAAACCACGTCAGAGGCCGTATGGTCTGAAAAAACTCTGACACCAGGGCTTGCCCAAACGATAAGAAGAAGAATGGAGTCGCGCTGCACGTGGCTCAGCCATTTTGCGAAGCTCTTTTGTATTTTAACTATAAAATTTGCTATAAAACAATAACTTGAGATTATAAACTACGTACTTGACATTGGCAAAATTGCCGCGCTAGACGCAAGCAACCGGCCATTAATTAAGAAGAATAGAAGAAGATGAATTCACGAAAAATTTTACCCTCAAAGGTTATAATACATATAAAGTAGGTACACTACTGAATATTGTACAAAACGACAAAGTGATACATTCATACAAATCACTCCACTATCAATGAAAAATGTGTCACAACAAGGGATCGCCTTTGAGCCCGTCTGGAAGTATTTGCACAAAAATTACATGGGACCCAACAAGAGCACAGATAAGCAGCATCCACCCTGAACCCTTTTCGACCTTCGGCCCAATACACGATTCAAGCCGTAGCGATAGACGTAGCGTGGTTGAAATGAACGTGTGGTCAATATTTATATTTTTGACTGCGGAGCTTGGGTCTCTGCTCACAAAACGGGACAGGGTGCCTACAGGGTATTGAAATCATCAATCATTATCATCATCTCAGCCAAAAGACGTTCTGCTGGGTATAGGCCTCCCATAAGGATCAGTCAAAGACCAGTCCTGCGCTATCATCGGCTAACGGGTTCCCGATACCTTCACCAGGTCGTCTGTCCACCTTGTGCCCTCACCTACCTACCTACCTTTATGGCCTACCCACGCTGCGCCTTCCGCTCGTCACTCGAGAACTATTCGGCCCCATCGGCCATCTGTTCTATGAAGTACTGTTTAGTAAAATTGTGGTCCGTGATTATTTCACAAATAGGACGTAAATAAAACAACAAAACGTATCGAATGTTGGAATTTCTAAGAATATTTTCGCAGCGCTTCGTTGTCAAAATTGGTAATATAGGTCAATCTCACATGGTGGACCTGATGGGCTACTAGTCGTTTTAGGATACTAGACATTTTGAGACTATACAACTTGAGGAACTAGTCCGTTTGGTAAATTTGACGTTTTAGTTCACTAGTCGATGCCGTCCTAAGCCCTATGATAGGATAGAAAAGTCAGCTTCTTAATGGGGTCGGTACTGTATGGTTACTGCATTGGTCCCTTGGTACGATTCCTCGTTATTTTTATGGATGTTACGTCATTTCCCTCGATCGGACCGAGGCATTTTTTTTTTAAATCTTCCACGCTTTATCACTGAAAGGACAAAGCTTTGTCCTCCCGCTTTTTGGACTAGAATGGATTTGGTTAAGATCGCATACTATATGTCATTGATTTAAGTGTTATAGTTCTAGCTTAGTTAGAACGAATGAAACTGTGTGTGATACTTGAGGTTTCATCTGCAAACAATTTTTGATATTTTGTTAGCTGCCACCTTTGCACTTGAAGTTCTTGCTATAAAAGAGCAATCTTGACTGTATGTTTAACCCGACCTCAGGCATAGAATGAATCCGACACAAATACGGCACATTTTTTTATTTTGTGTCTACTGTCTAGTGTCTAGTATACAAATTTAATGGGACACTTCCTTAAATGGGTGCTTCAGACCACCAAACTGAACAACTTTTACAATGGGCCCAACACTAAAATCGCGAAAAAAAAAATCCGTCGTCCCATACAAAACTGCAAACATAACTAAAATGTAATATAAGTGACAGCTGATTTTTTTTTTGCGATTTCGATATTGGTCCCATAGAGAAAGTTATTCAGTTTGATGGTCTGAAGAACCTCTTTAAGTAAGTGTCCCATTTAATTTGACACTCTAGTGTGCAAACTTAATTGCGTTACATACTGAAGGGGGTAGTCCAACCAAACCATCAAACTGAACAACTTTTACTATAGAACCGATATTGTAATCGAGAAATTAAAATTGGTTGATCCATAGAAAATGTCAATAGCTACTGAGTACCCACAGCTGCTGTTTTTCGCGACTCCAATGTTAGTCCGATAGTGAAAGTGGTTCAGTTTGATGGTCTCAGGCACCTTTATGTAACACATTTAAGATTATTAGTACATCTTGTAGTACATCTTGTAGTAACACACTAGCGATTTGTAAGAGATTTAATTTATTGCTAAAATCCTGCGTAAAATCGAATAAAAAAATATGTTAATGTCGATGTCGCGTCGCCTTATCGTGGATTCGTGGCGCCAAGGTCAAGGTCACTGCAAGCTCGTCAATAAATCACCTCGCCGCGCTGGAGAAATGCTCAAAAATAGTCAGTGTCAATATGAAATTGATTTATGGTCATATCTGCCGAAGGACTGACAACCGTTCGGGATAAAGTTGAGTGGAGACCATAAACTGGCAGGCTCTAGGACGCTCTGCGGTCCGCTGGACCATCGACCCTCAGGTCTCAACAGTCTCAACAGGTAGCGGGGAGCGACTTGATGAGCAAGGCCGAGGATAAGTTTTGGAAGGTGCTTCAAACAACAAACAATGAAACGCTTCTTCTTATCGTGTGAGCAGAGCCCTGGTGTCAGAGTTTTTTCAAACCGCCTTACGGCCTCTGACGTGGGTTTTATGGAACGACTACTACCACCAGAGATAGTAGCCGGGACCAACGACATTACGTGCCATCCGAAGCACGGAATCATCTTTCTTTTCAGACAATCAGGTGATTCAGCCTGCAATGTCCTAACCAATTGGGAAAAACGCACAAAGTGACATATGACTAGGTGTCACGTGGAAATCGAAACCACGACCACCGCGTCAAGAACCCAATGCTCTTAACCATTAGACTACGGAGGCAGTTGCTTATATTCAGCAGTGGACCATGACAGGCTGATGATGATGATGATCAATCTTTGGTCGGCGCGGCGTGTTCCTGGGCCGCTTCTCACTTGGACCGCACGATACCAACTCAGAGCTCGCACGGGCAGGGCGTGATAAGTAACATGGCGATTTGTTCACCTATCACTCACGTGAAATACATTGCCTCTGCGACGATTAGCTGCGTTGCTACATTCGTCTGCAGTATTATATTTAGCTCAATATGTAAGAATGATATACTAGTAAGTATTATGTAAATTGTAAATAGTGTTTACAGATTTCTAAGAATCGCTAAGTTTGCGCTGCTCTGCCGTAATTTATACTGTAGTGTTTTGTCCGTTAAAAATGTTAACAAATTACATACATTTATACCTATACATATGGGTGTATGTTGGTCCCATAGAGAAAGTTGTTCAGCTTAAGGCTGCCTGTCCATTGACGCGAGCTGACTGCGCGAGCTGTGTATCTGTGTAAATATTAACCAATCAGGAGCTCGGCCAATCTCGACCGAGCTCCTGATTGGTTAATATTTACACAGCTACACAGCTCGCCCAGCCAGCTCGCGTCAATGGACAGGTAGCCTAATGGTCTAATACAAAAAACGCTTTTTCTCTCTTTCTTCGATCCTTTTATAATGCTTCGTTTTGAAAAGAACGTTTCTGAAAACATGCCACAATATAATTGTCGTGCCTTTCAAATCTACTTCTAAATAACCTTGTTACGATTTTATTTTTCTTATTTATTATATAGGTAGGTAACTCTTTTACGATAGAAAATATATTTACTTACCTACGAGTACAAACGATCGCTCTAAGAAAAATTAAAAGTTTCTCGGAAATAGAGATCAAACAGAGAAGACATAAAAGCCCCTTTGTCATGTTAACCTTTACTTAACATCGTGTTCTACGATGAATTGTAAAACCTAGTAGGTAGTATTATAGGAAAATTACGACCGAAATACGGACCCGATATGTAGAAATAAGAAAAATACTTTATAGTCTACAGGGTGTTAGGGTAAACAGTTGGATTACTTTAAGGGGTGATTGCAACTATGATTTCCCAAAGAAACCTATAGGAAATTCGTTAAAAAAATTGTGTACTCCCCATACTAAATGCAATCAGCAGATCGAACTTTTGTATGAAAAGTCATTTTTTTTTTTGCGAATTTCCTATAAGTAGGTTTCTTAGGGAAAGTTGTTCAGTATCATGGGTACAATCACCCCTTAAAGTAATGCAACTGTTAACCCTAACACCCTGTATAGGCACTTGTAGCGCTGCATTCACAACTAGGATCCTGTTCTAATAAGTCACCGCAATGCGCATGCTCTGTCAACGGCCGCTTGTTTGAAGGTTTCGTTCTGTAGGATATTTATTCATGTGCTATTGCTTTATTTAAGTTGGACCATAGGCTATCAAACAGTGCAAACCGCGTATTATATAGCGTGCTGTACATACAAATGTAATTATTTTGTGTTTGGTGATGTCCAAACAAACAAACACAAATATTTTACAGTTTAATAATCGTCTATTTATAATGTTACTCGTCTAACTACCGACAATAATACCTTTCCTCATAAGTATATTTTATCAAAACTTTCTATAGAAATACGAATAGAAAAGAATTTGATTTATCAAAAAGCTACGTCTCGTATCCCCAATGAATTTCATTATAATTAGATATAGAAACGGTCATAAAGCTAAAATAATATTACGTATAGTATTTCAGAGAAAATATTGAATTCCCTAGTCAAAAGTCCAGGGCAAAGGTTTCTTATTATTATTATTAAAGACGTTAATAGATTAAGCTACACTATGCTTTGACGTCACTAAGACCTTATAGTACCATAGTACCACAGAGTACTATAATACTAGTCTGTGCTATGACTACGCAAAGTAATCGCTAGGATGGTCCGCTGCTAGTCTGTTTCTGAAAAATCAAAGATCGCAGTGAAGCGAACCACCGTCGCATGGTTTTATTAAAAACTGACCAGATGAAGCTAGTGTATGTACTCGTATGTTGAGTGACTGCGAGTGAAAGAGGAATTCACCACTGCCTACAACAACCACTTCCTGTACCACTGAGCGGGGTGAGATCGAAATTGGTGGGACAGGAAGTGTCCGTATTGTGCGTAGGTAAAATTAGTAGTTTTTTGTAATGTGCTGCTGTGCTCGATGCGTATCCGACAGGTAGCTACGCCACAAGGTAAGAGTGTTAATAACACACATTCTATACCTTTAGCATCGAAAGTTCTTTATAGCACAAGACTCAATAACCCACAGAGACAAAGCTTCTACGAAGAGAACAAAATGATCATGCTACGCGCTCACCCATATACTGTCATTGGCACTAAATATAAGTAGGTAGTAAATATCTATTTTCTCAGAAGACTCCAACATCTAAATAACTTTGCAACAACATTATAGAGTATTAAGAACTGAGATAACTCCAGGATACATGTTCATAATATGACATTAATCCGTTGCACAATATTGCACAATGCAACTATCCGCACCAGCGTAAATTTCCCGGAGAAAGTTGCAAGCGTATGAGCTATTCTAATTCTCTATTCATGACTGCAACTTCATCGTTCTGTTTCAACCAAAACCAGAACTGCTACATTTAGACACAGACTTAAACAACGCAACGATGAAATCAGATATCAAAAATCGTTTAAAAGTTTTAAATAAAACTCTACAAAAACTTTTGAAAGATTCCAATAATAAAATCTGATAAAAAACTAGGAGCAGATAGTAGTTTTATACTTGTAAGTTCTTTCTAAGACAAATTTACCTCCTTCTAAAGTACTAGTAAGACGATGTTCAAAAATATTTATGCAAGTGAAATATTTCAATGTCCTGATAGAAGGATTCTTTAAATTATGTTGTGCTTGAATTAAGGGATATACATGAAAAGACCATAGCACAGATAACTAAGGTGCTACTACATAATATTGCCACTAGTGTTAAAGGGTGTTGCAGGTTGTGGTAGCAGGTGAAGTTGGAGTAAAGCCATAACAGATTAGTTAGAGCCGATTAGGCAAAAAAGGAATGGGTCCTCCGGCGGCAAGGTGGGTGATACCATCAATAGAAGCGCCGGCAAGAAATAAATGCCAAAAACACAAAAATCGCGGTGCAGGCCCGAAATTGATGGAAAAATAGGGAGGAAGCTTATGCCCTGCGGTGGTTGGATACAGACTGATCATCATGATGATTGTTGATATTTGGCCACTCTCTACCCTAACAGGGGTTCCATGACGATCAGTGACACTTTTCTTCCAAACATTAGCACGATTTTCTAAAATTTACACAACCAAAGTGCAAGTTTTTAAGTAAGGCATTACAATGAATCTTAAAATTAAAGCCTTCCTTCAGTATTGTCAACTAAGTTGGCGCAGTCTTTGACAAATTAAGGCTTCCTCACGTCTTTGTCTTGTTGTTGATGTTCCGACTTTTGAGCTCCCCCCCCCCCCCTCCCCCAGTCCCCCACCCCACAGAAGCCGGATAATAGAAGCAACAAAGTGCAAGTGATGCAACGCTGCATCTGGCATTTCATTACATGCTACATTGTTTTAGTTTTACAGGGCGGTCCGTGAAATTTTTAAGAGGCTGTAGAACTATACAGTACTTGGAGATTTCTACTTTATGTTAGTAATGTATAATCTCTGCAGGATACAAGGAGATAAGGTGAGATGGAGTGGACCATACTCTCCACCAAGCACGCCCAGTGCAGATTGGTGGAGGGAAGTAATTTGTAACCTTTCTATTAGAAAAATTGCAAATGCTCGAGATGTATTATCTCTGGTACCGACATAGAAATCGCTAAAAAAATGTCTCATACTTTCACGTCAAGCAGGTTTGCAGATTTATATGGAACATCTGATTTTATTTCGGATTTTGACATGGGCCCCATAGATAAAATTGTTCATTGATGGTCTTGTGCCGTAGTGCACAATGTATGTACTTCAGTCATTCTGTGCAGCTACGAATAAACGCACGTGTCGTTCTATCATCACAGTCTGATCATCCCCTTAAAATAGTATTGAACTAATTTTAGTAGACCTTATAATTAGCATTTAAGCACACAACAGGCAGGCAACTGACGAGGCTCTGTTATAAAATAGAATATATTTATTATTTCTAAAGTGCACATTAAAATGAACACTTACTGTAATTAACACAATATACACACACATCAAGACAAATAGTATTTTTTATTTTTTTCTGCACCCCTTGTTTGCCCACTTTAGCAAACAGCATTACCACTTTACATTGTTTCACTTGTTTATAACCCAGCATTAACCCCCCCCCCCCCCCCAACCCCCCACCAGTCTGCCGCTGACGGCTCTTAATATCAAAATGGATGGTATTCGATTAACACGATTCGTTTAATATAAAAGCAATGTTTTTTTTTCGAGGCGATCCCGTACATTTATGAAAACGATTTCGATTTTGTTTTATTACGTCGCGATGGAATGCTGAATGAGTTATATGGACTGTTTTTATTAAGTTGATGTAAATTTCTGATTTTATTCGAATGCGCATTTTTTGTCAAAAATATTAAGTTGTTGGAAAACTAGCTTTTGCTTTGGCTTTATACTATCTAGATTTTGAAGTATCTTTATGCCCATTTTTATAGACATTGATAAAGCCATTTCCGAGAGATTGAGCAATAAACTTGAATCCGTCTAACCAATAGATAAAATTATATTAGGTAGGTTCCAAACATTACCACATATTACGCTTATACTAAAAGAAGAATTACTTATATTATTTATGAGGAAGGTTTTTCTTATGTTTAAAATAATATAAAAAAAAACATTAAAAAACTCAGTAAAAGCAAACACAAACTGCACACACATAAAAGGCACAAAAAACTGACCCTGATAATGATACTATTCAGAAATCAGCAAGTTCCTCTTATCGTGTGGGCAGAGCCCAGGTTTCAAAGTTTTTTCAGACCGCAAAATTAATAATATTATAATATTTGTATACAATCGATAAATAAACAAATTAACAAGTAAATAAAGTAGTTTAGCATATAAACGTTCGGCCAGAAATCACATCTCTCCTTTTCCATTTACATCAAAGCGAAACTACAAAACAATCCTCAAAAGTTTTTTATAAAGAAGTAAATCAAGTGAAGCATTTTATGTCGGTTGTTTTAGTGTTAATGAAGAGAAACAAAAACGTTAAGAGGTTAGTGGGCGACAAACAAGTAAACACAAGCCGCACAAACAAACGCACCTTGGTCTGAAAACATCCTCTGGTACATCTCGTCACAATCTGCGCAAATTATAATACGTGTCAATCGCTGTATATTAAAAAGTCGGCAGTGCATTGCACATTGGTATGGAATGGACAGTTAATTAAAAGGTTCTGAGTTCGAAACCGCACCGATTTCAACAGTGAAAGAAAACATCATGAGGAAAACTGCGTACGTTAAAGATGAAATTCTGATGCGTATGTGAAGTCTACCAATCCGAATTGGGGACGCATGGTAGACAAACACTGAGGGTAGGCCTGGTCCTGTTTTGTCTATACTATTTATCTCATTAGGTAACTAAATGTGTTTAATTCTTCTTTTATGTGTCCCCGTTTTGGCCTAGTATTTTATCTTGTTCTTTGATTTTTTGATATATTTTTATGTCGTTTTTATTTTTTATATATTTTTTCTTTATTATTTATTGTTATCTGTAGGAAAACATCCAAAATTGGAATAAACTCTTTCCATCATCCATGAAAATCGCTTCTTAGTAGACGAAACTTAGAAAGTTTATCTCTTAAGTTGTTTCATCTGTAAAAGTAGCGAGCTTTAACAATCAGGAGCGAAAAAATAAAACCGGACCAAAGAAGCATCCTAGCGGAACTTCAAACTTTAGTGAATAGCTTCCCGGAAACTTGTTTCAGTTAGTTTTAATTGAGAAGTGGAAGGGTTAGCCTCTCTTAGTTAACATTGTTTTCCAAATAGAATGAAGGCATGTGGGCAAACATTCCGGATAGACAAAGATGAATAGAGATACTGCTCGTAAATATTTCAGGTCATAAAACTGATGTTGAGGGAAATTGTTTGTTTGCAGTCGGAACGCTGGATTTATTTTCCGATTTCTCGCAATTTATCAGCGAACGGCGCATTTTCCAATATTTCTTTATCATGTTACGCGAAATGTCTCGGTGACTCAGTTCTAGGTGAGGGAATCCCAATTTATTCAATCTTGGCACAAGTTCAACTGACCCACGCCAAATTGAACGCCGAATGTAAAACGAATCTCAATTTCGTACGTAACCCAGAAAACTACTAGAAATGATTCGTACTCTGGCGGTAAGTGCCCTGTAATGATATCGCGGGCGTCGACAAAACCGATCGAATGAAATTTTCTATCAGCATTTCATTTGGGGGAGGCATTTTGATATCAGGTTACAATGGCAGCCCGCATCGAGGCCTCGGTCCGTTTGTTTATTTAGATAAATACAATTGTGTGGTGATGAATTCGATAGCTGCGGCCGCAGCGGGGGTGCGGGACGCGGGGTGCGGCGCGGCGTGGACACGCGTTCGATACCCCGCGCTTTTATCTCCGGATTTACAACAAATTGGTGTTTTGGGCGCGAGGCTCGCGATTAATTCAAAGCACGCCCATCCGCCCCAATAAATATGTTAAAATGTTCCGTGACAATGGCTCGGTGCCGATTTCGCAACGCATTTTCGAGTCGCAGTTTGTTGGAATTGTTCGCGCGATATTCGAGATGGAATGGAACGCAAATATTGTTCCGGTGGCGCCGCCTCGCTTCGCTAATGCAATGCGATACGCGATTGTTAAATAAAATTGTGGCGATACAGATTTAGCGGCAGCCAAATTGTAAACTTGATGCTCCAAAAACTCTGCAAGAGTAACAGGATGTCCGAATTTACCAACCGACACTGAAATGTCGAAAAAGACTCGAAAAAACGCAGTCAGCTGTCATATGTAATTATTTTGGTCGAATGGGCTTTGAAATTTTCTACCCAAATGAAAACCCATTTTCGGATCGTTCAGAGTTTTCGTATGTACGTAGCTGAGTATCTATCTACCCGACCTACACACACATACACGCGAGGGACGAGAAATATAATTAAATGGCTCCATTGTCTCCAAGTCATCACACACATTCATGAAAACGAATAAGAATTACAATACATCTACGTTCAAAGAAATGGGACAAAAGATAATCTAATCCGTATTACAATAGAACCAGAGATCTAGCTATTCAGGCTCTCGGTCAACGACGACGTTGATTAAACGTATGTGATTGTGATTGAATTCAATACTGACGTCAAGACGATCCTATCCTAACCTAACTGGGCTTCACAGTCGAGTGACAGTAATTGCTTTTGATCTTAGTCATACTGGAATCAGAGAAGGAAACAAGACTGTGGTTGCTGTCCATTTGTATCATTAATTACAATTAATCCTAGTTCAATGAAAGCTTCATGTAAGGGGAGAGCAACTCTTGTAAAACCAGAAATTACAACAACTTCCTTTGCATATTATTATAATAGTTAGGCTAAACTAAAATATGAAACAAGTTTGTTATGCGTGTGATCTATCGGTACAATGATAGCATTTTTGTCAGTTAATTGGTAATTTTAACTCGTAATTTTTTGTAGGATATTGAAAACGACGAAGATGAGGACAAGAAAAAATTATAATTATCAGTTAAGGATCGTCACGAACAATAAATATATAGACTCGTATAAATCGATGATCGATAAGTACGTTACAATACAGCCCTATACAGGGTGTAAGTGACAGCCTAGCAAATACTGAAACTGTAAACTTAGACCATCAAACTGAACAACTTTCACTATGGAGCCTACCTCAGGAATCGCGAAAAAAAAATCTGCTGTCCCATACATTTTAGTCGGGTAGGTACAGCGATTTTGTAGCGGGTTCAACTGTAGATTTTTTTTTCGTGTTTCCTGAGGTAAGCTCCATAGTGAAAATTGTTCAGTTTGATGGTCTGAGTTCACTGTTTCAGTATTTGCTAGGCTGTCACTTGCACCCTGTATTATGACTTTGATTTTCACGAGCAAATAGAAGAAACCAATATTACCAATAGCATGAATAATCTCATCGTCACGTTTTAAAAACTAAACATCAATTATGAGAAAAGATACTCTAAATAAAAGTTAAGTAGATTTAAAACTCACCGACAACATGCAGCGTCACGAAGAACGACCTGACAGGCTGCGTGGAGACCTGGCACTCGTAGACGCCGGCGTCTCTCTGCTGGGCCCACTTGATGTGCAAGGTCCAGTCGTCAGTCTGGGGCGAGTGCGTCGCTTGGAACCGCTGGTCCGACGTATACGTATACCCTCCCACTGTGAGGATGTGCAGGTCTCTGTGTCGGATCCATGATACCTGGGAACAAGATAAGACGAATTGAAATAATCTACGTTGGTTGGTATATCTTAGGAATGGAATAAAAATCTGTTTTTGGTCAAAAAGACATATTATAAGAAATCAGAGTAAAATTGAAGTCATTGGCATTTAAATACTCAAACTGAACTACTTTGCTTGTGGAGGCAAACATGAAATCGCCAAAAAAAATCTACTGTTTCATAAAATAGTGCCTCGACTGGATTATGTTTTAAAATAAAATATCACAATGACACAAATATTGGAGAAGTCATTCAAGTACCTACACGAGTTATTGAACTTTTATTTACCAACACATTTACTGAAATAAAATTAGAACGAGCCACAAGCATACTTTCTCGTTTGCATTTCTGCAGACCGCATTTCATACCAACATCGCCGCAATATCAAGTTACCTATAAGGCTTTTAACCCTCACAAAGAATATCAATGATAATAGAACAAGTACCTGTGACTCTCGTGGTCCTATAAAGATTATTGGAACCGAGTTCAAAGGGCACTTTTCCCTTCCCCTGCCGTTTGAAGTATTTTTGGCATTAATACAGAGCGGCAGTTGTTTTGGGGAGCCATTGAGATGCAAATCAGTAGTCTCTTATGGAAATTGCGAAATGCTATCTATAGATATGATGCCTGTTAAGAATTCGATTACACATTTTATAGGTGACTAATCTGCGACATATTTTATTGTTATCGAAGAATGTAAACTGAAAAGGACATGTTATCATTGATACTGTTTATAAATTGTTTCGTTTCAAATCGATGCCAACGAATTAAGATTATATTGTCAAAGTTGTCATAAGCTTTTCTACAACTGCCAACCATGTAAGCCATATTGCGTCCAAATCAGTTTAGCTGTTTATGTGTGATTGCGTCACACACTAAAGCATCTTTACAAACTTTCACATTAATAAGTAGAATACGAGGATTAACGACGATCCCAAGTGATCTGACCTTAATTTCATCTCCTGCGTTATATGCAGCCCTAAGCTAACCCTTAACAAAAACAGCTCTAGAGCAGCACCCCTTCAAGAAAATAAAATTTAAACAAAGCTCTCTCGGACGGTAAGTTTAAGATGAAAGTAAGCGTGGGTTATGTCTAAGCCGACCCGGGGCGATGTCCGTACCGCCCGGCGCCCGGCGTGGGACCTCGTCCCGGATCTAACGGGATAAACAAAGCTGGTGAAAGTTGACGAGCCTTGAAAGGAGCGGTGAAAAGAAGATAATGCGTGGAATTTCAAGGATTTTGGTTTCTTTGTCGATTCACTTGTAGCAGAGTAGTCTTTTGATACTGAGTAGTCTACCTTATTATCAGGTACTTGTCAGCACGTTTACGGCACGCAACAGAAAGAGATTGTATTCAATGGAATATTAGCATCTTGCGTTGCACTTGGAATATTATTAGATACAACTTTGAAGGTGTCGTCGTCATCGTAGGCACATAAACGCCGAAACGTGACTTTTTCTAGTCAGCCAGTTTTCTGAATTAGTATTAATTCTGTTCCTCGAGTGAGGGTTTTCTAGGGTTTCGACTACTTTCGACTAAGACTCAAAAAAAAAAACATCCTATGACGGAGTATTATTATTTGCGTATAGCTTTTATTTCCTCCAACAGCTTCTTCGAATTCTTTTCCTATATACATCATATTATTAGCTAACATTCTCGTACTATATGTTTTGGCCGTCGGCGCGCTAACCATTGCATTCTCGGGCCAGCTTGATCCGAGTCAATATCTAACACCACAGCATAACTATTTATAGTCCTTACAGTACGGCAACGTATGTACAAACGGCGACACATCAAGCTATACAAAACCAACATAAACTGGCCGCGCAACGATATAACTATGTTACTCGACTTACGCGGGGCCAGCTTATTTTGGTTTTGTATAGCTTGATGTGTCGCCGTGTGTACTTGCGCCGAAACACGGCAGGGGTCTGGCGGGGGGCGGTAGGTCGCAGTACCGGATCTGTATGAAGGTGTTGGGATTGCCTTGCATATCTGCGCATGACAGCGTGAGTACACAGGCGCGGCGCCGGGGGGCGGTGGCATTGCCCGCCATCAAGAGTGTTGTCATACTGCGAGGCTTATAGTAATACTGTGCTACCACCAGTCTACACAGATTGGATGATAGACTCAGTATTAATATTTTCAGCAGAAGCTAGTTGCGTGGCCACACCGGACCTGCTGTATCGTCTGAGACCCAGACGTATCCGACGGACCCTTGATTTTAATTCAGTGAGGAAAGGATGCTGACTTTTATTCAAATTCGATTTCACGCCGCCGCCGGCGTGTGGACACACTTCGTCTGTGTGTTGCAGTTTTTTGGGTTCCATTATACGAATAAGCTGAAAGGAGTCGCCTTGCAGGTCTGCTATTTGGTGGTCGCGTATCGGTTGCCTGCTCCCCGGTCTACAACGAAGCTCTAAATGTATTTACGCTAGTAGGTAATATTAAGTTAATGCTTAGGATAGTGTTTTTTTTTTTTCAAAAAAACGACCCTTGATGTCACCAAATATTTATAACCGTACAATATCAAGCAATTTTGCTGTATAAACTAGACATTGGCATAATCATCAAAATTCGAATAAATTAATAACGCTCACAGGCACATACGTTGTAATGATCCCAAGGTAAGCTTTAGGCTTTTTGTTACGGGAACCACACAACAACGGCACAATTCGGCACAAACATATAACATCCATGACCGAACCGGGAAAGAATAGAAAGCTAAGCTAAACTCGATATAAGCTAAGTTAGTATTGTGTTTGTGAGTCTATCTGTCTTTCCGTTTTTGTCCACCTAAAGCCGAAACGGACGAACCAATTCCGATTAGGTGTTTTTTTCACAATAGCGCAACAGTGTATCAATTGCTGACAAAATCTTCTAGGTAAGCTCGCTACATCTACGACCCCATCTTCGTCCTGAGGACTGGATTGAGGTCAAGAGCAAACCCATAGTTAATAAAAAAAAAAAAAAAAGCGTCAGGCTGACAATTTGGAACTATAAAACATTTTCATCCGTAGGTGCCACATGGTGGTCCGCTTGCCCATGAAAATGTTGTCAAAAGTGGACATTGTTACGGAGTAAATGCATTTTACTTGATAACAAAAAGGATACATAGTCCGGACTAGCAAAACTTTACTTTGCTTGTTCCATAGTTTGGTGCATTCTGCACAATAAACCTCTATTCCTTTGTAAGATTGACCTAATTCTGTTAGTTCTCTGATAAAAAATGATCCTATTTATTTTTAATAATGAAATTCTTTATTCACAACCTTGACTCGCTCTTGGCCCTTGGCCTGTTTTTATTAGGGTTCCGTACCCAAAGGGTAAAAGCGGGACCCTATTACTAAACCTACGTTGGCCGTCCGTCCGTCCGTCTGTCCGTCCGTCTGTCCGTCCGTCCGTCTGTCCGTCCGTCTGTCCGTCCGTCCGTCTGTCCTACCTATTTAGGGCTGTAACTTTTGAACCGTAATAGCTAGATAGTTGAAATTTTCTCAGATTATGCGTTATTACGACGGATTTATTAACAAATAATAAATATGACAAAAAGTTAAAAATTAAGGAGGGTTCTCAACAAGAAACTAGTATTTATCAACATTTTTTCTTCGCCCTCTATCGTAAAAACGATAATACATATAAGCGTCAAACTTTGTGCGATTATAGAGAATACTCTACAGAATAACAAAAAATACTAAAAACCGGCCAAGTGTGAGTCAATCTCGCTCTAAAGGTCCGGACAAACAAAAGTTTTTTTTCTATGTTAGTAATGTTGTCTTCTGTGGTGGTGTAGTACGGAACCCTCGGTGCGCGAGTAGCCCGATTCGCACTTGACCGGTATTATTTATGTTCAGGTAACGGTCACGAAAGAATATCAAGAGGTTTTGTTTGGGAGACTGAAAACATTGTCACTATAGTGACACTTGAAATCTCATTATAGCCTATCCTGAAAGCTTTAGTCTGCTAAAAGTGAGCCTGGCTGTAACTGAATAAAAATGACGGTAGTTTATCAACCACTAGGAAATTCTATGGACAGCCTAAACACACTTTGGACACTTAGCTGTCGTTTCATACAAATGGAAAAATTTTATAATTATCTGCCTCCGTGGTCTAATGGTTATGAGCATTGGCTCTCGACACGGAGGTCGTGGGTTCGATTCCCACGGGGGACACCTAGTGAAATGTCACTTTGTGCATTTTTCCCCAGTTGGTTAGGACATTGCAGGCTGAATCACCTGATTGTCTGAAAAGAAAGATGATTCCGTGCTTCAGATGGCACGTTAAGCCGTTGGTCCCGGCTACTATCTCTGGTGGTAGTAGTCGTTACATAAAAACCACGTCAGAGGCCGTAAGGCGGTCTGAAAAAACTCTGACACCAGGGCTTTGCCCACACGATAAGAAGAAGAAGAATGGAAAACTTTAAAAGAGGAGGTAAGCATGTGCGATACTGAGTGAGTGCAAACGAGAAAGTAATACGCATTCTGCCGAGGTAACCAGAGGGCGATAGAAGGGGTGAGGTAAAAAGTTGGTGGAAGGCAGGGAGTGTCCGTACTGTATCCAGTAAAAGATACTCTTTCTTATACTGTGGCCTAAATATCTTATACTGTGGCCTAAATATGTAAAGTCATCTTAAAAACAAAGAAAAGTTCTTACAAAATACATACATAAGTAAACAGTTATATAAATGTAAAGTGTAAAACAACCTTCAGAGAGGTCAAATAGACCGCTGGAAGTCAGACGGTGTTTTAGCATTCATAGCACTGTCCGCCGCAGATTGCCACTATATTCTAGCTTTCTATAACTGCTTGGGACCTAGGGTACCTAGGTTCTAGGGAATGGGGCTTAGCTAGTACAAAGAGGTTGGTTAAATAATTTACAATTCCTATCACATACCTCTACTAGGCTCACGTATTGTTAGGAGATATGTGTTAATTCTGTATTGAAATACAGAAACCTTAGAGAAACTTATATAAATTCACGACATTATTCCCTTTTGGCGTGGCCAGAACTTTTCTTGCATGTTACATTTTAAGTAAGTACATTTAGAGATTGTAGGTGGTTATCTTTTTTATTTTCGCATCTATTAAGAGTGCACGGAGCCTATTGTGCTGCCCTCAATCGTATTTTTTTATTTTTAACAAAATAAAAAAAAAATACGATTGAGGGCAGCACAATAGGCTCGGTCAAAAAACAAGGATGTCATAATGTAGCTTAGACAATTTAATAGGGACTCGCCTTGCGGTAGCATTTCCCCTCTGCCACGGTATTAGATCAATTAATCTTGCGCATTTACACCCTATTTTATACCTTATCACTAAACGAGACAGCCTATAATAGCGAAACAATAATTTTGAACTTAGAACGTTTGGGGTTCACACGAGACTACTTTTCATAATTTTTAACATTCAAAATTAGAATCTTAACTTATGGGGAATAAAATCCAATGTTGCGGATTTCATGTTACCTCGCCCCCCGCAAAAAGTGGCAGAAATGTTTCTTAGTAGAATGACACGCGTAACTCGTCCCTATTAAATTGTCTAAGTAATGTAGTCACTGCTGATTTTCAATTTATCGGGTCACTACGGATTTGTTTTTATAATGTTTGTAGTTATCTTTAAAACCGCCAAAAGTGATGTTACATTATAATGTAATATAATAATAATAGACAGCTTAACAACAAAAGGTAAAGCTTACATAAACTAACGTTTGAAAAGGGTAAAAGTACCTACATCCGAATTAACTCATGTGAACAACGAAATGTCCTAATTTATCACATTTGCTTACTATACTGGAAAGAAACAATTCACGTTTTATCTTCACACTTTGTTTAGAACGCAAAAAAAGGTTCTGTGGTAGGTAGTTTTCGTCATACGTAGGTCACACAGTTTCTATGGATATACAGTTAGCCTCAAAAAGATGTATATCTACAGTTTTGTTCCATGTCGTAGTACTAAAGTGTATACATTTTTTTGAGGCTGACGTACTATACCACAAATGAAGTATTTTAGATCCACCATTTTAACATTAATGCAAAATTAGTTGTAGACAAACCAGAATTATACACTTTATTAAAGAAGGACGACAGCCATAATTATGATCCGTGTCAAAGGACCTTTTACTGTGTCGCAGTATAAGAAAGAGTATCTATTACTAGGTACATAGTTTGACTGTATCTAAAGTGTTAATATACTATAATATAGTTAGCACCGGCAGTATTGGTACCGCGCGCAGGTAAATTGGTACTGGGACACGGTCCCCCCCGCCCCCGCTCACCGCGCACGATTGGCCATTGGCCTGTCGCGACCGCCGAGCGCTGCTCTCACTAGTTTAATTCCTACCATGATATTAGTACTCTCACTAATATTTTGCCACAGACTTTCTGAAAATCTCATTGGCTACATACACGCAGTAGAAAATAATGTTCAAATGCAGGTTTTTACGAAGTGACGTGCGCATCCAACGTGCAGCTCTCCCAACGGGCTGCATTATCATATTACAAGAACAAGTGCTACTGTTTCTGTTTATAAAACACACTCGGCACACTGACTGCTTAGATTTAGAGTGTTTTGTACTTTGCATTCTAGATGTTTACAATAAATAATAATAAATGTATTTATTCAAATAACCATGATTCATTTTGTTAGTAACACACTTATGTAAACTATGTTAGTAGGTACTTAATATTCAAATTACAATTGTTCAATGTCACATAAATTTACACAATACAATTAAATAAAATTAAATAAAATTAAATTATATTCCATTCATTTCAATTTTATTCAATTCAATTACAATTACAATTCAATATGTCAGTCAAGCGATCATTAGTTGTGCGACAAGTGCATCCTACAACAATGACCCAAGTACGGCTAGTCTAGTCGGTCTACATAGTGCTGTTTTATACAGGGTGTAACAAAACACCCTAGTCATACTTAATGGGGTGCATGAGACCATGAAATTGAACAACATTCACTATGGAGCGAACACCGAGAAAAAATGTAAAAAATCTACCAATCCCATTCAAAACTGCTGTACCGGCTCGACTCAAATATATGGGACAGCATTTTTTTTCTTCTTGGTGTTGGCTCCATAGTGAAAGTTGTTCAGTTTGATGGTCTGAAGTACCCCCTTAAGTATTACTAGGGTGTATTGTTACACCCTGTATAGAACTCTACCTTTTGTCCTCGACTTCACCGGCGTTGATAAATAAAAGGGTTTAAATATGGCATCTAATCCATAGACATTATTATACTACCTATCTAATCCTTTTAGCGGTTTATGCATGATTGAGTCACAACCTTTCATACCTACTTGATGACCCGATTGGTGTCATGGTTACCATGCCCAACCTGCCAAACCAGGGTGCTGAGTTCAAATACCGGTTCGGTCACGGGTGTTATGTGTTTGTGGCGTCTTTGTTTGGTTTTCATATGGATCGCTGTGAGAACTTGCTTTTGCCCGCGACTTCATCCGCGTAAAATAAGAAAATCAAAAATCCATTCTTAGCGCACCCCTGCATCCTCCATGGAAAAACAACTCAGTCCTACGCAAATATTCTTTTAATTAATTGGCATCTGTACTAATATTGTATATTCCTCATTTTTCTATCTTCAGCGGCTTAGGTTGTGCGTTGTCTGTCAGTCAGTTAGTCAGTCAGGCATGGAACTGTTTTATTTAGTATCGATATTATTAGTAGGACTAGTAGGGTAGCAAGCAAATTATATTATTATACAGGTTGAAATTGATATCATTAGCATCCTTTCAAACTAAGAGTCTACCCATCAAACAGAACAATTTTTACTATGGGAGCAAACCAATCAGAGCAAAAAAAAATCTGCAGTTGCACATTTGTGTCGCGAAGGCATTTCAGTTTAGTATGGAACAGCAGATTTTTTTGTTGCTCCGATCGGTTTGCTCCCATAGTGAAACTTGTTCAGTTTGATGGGTAGACTTTTAGTTTAAAAGGATGCTAATGATATCAATTTCACCCTGTATAAATAATATAATTTCTTTTATAACAGCGTACAATTCTTCGATACCTAAATATCTGTGTACTAAAAACCTAAATGAAAATCCAAAGAGAGAAGAGAAAGACACAAAATTGTTCTATTGGTGTAACATAATCCCTATTCAATTCCCACATGTGCCAACCCAGCTCTTTTTACTTAAAATAATAACCAAACATAAGCTTAAACACATTGCCATAAAGATCAATTTAAAGCAGTAGCTTACCCAAGGTCCCGAGAAAAGTAAACACAGTCAGATCGCGTCCACTCGCTCTATATGCAAAGTGAATCTTCTTGCTGTAGGATTATATAACATTTTGCCATAACAATATTCTGTATTTAGTACTCTTTGTACATAATAAACACTTCTGTATGGATATTCTTTTGAGGAGGTTCGGAAATATTCAATTTGAAATAAATATTGCGATTCGAAGGAAAATTCTAGATTTTTTGCTTACAATAAATTCTACAAGACTTTAGTTAAAAAGGAAATTGCTTTAGAATGATGTGATCGGATTATCATCAGGTCGAAATATTGAAAACCGTTAGGTTCAAGAATCGCTACACTAAATTCTCTACTTATGCAGGGTGTAACAAAACGCCCTGTGATATTTAATGGAGTGGTTTTATTAGGCCATCAAACTGAACAACTTTCTCTATGGAGCCAACCTCTTAATAAAATAAACATAATCAGCTGTTCATCCCAAACTGCAGTAGGTACCTAATAGTAAATGTTGTTCAGTTTGATGGTCTTAATCACCATAAATATGACAAGGGTGTTTTGTTACACATTGTATATTTTCAGTTACAAGTAAAAAGCTATAATCATATACATGGTGTAACTGATAATCTGACCACAAACTGAAAAAAATTACACTATGGAAACAACATCGAAATTGCGAAAAAAGCAGCTGTTCCACACATTTGAGTCGAGTCAAGTAGTTCACGCATTGTTACAGGGTGTAACAAAACACCCTAGTAATACTTAAGAGGGTGCTTCAGACCATCAATCTGAACAACTTTCACTATGGAGACAACTTTGAAATCGCGAAAAAAAATCAACTATCCCATACATTTTAGTCGAGTCGGTACTGCAGCAAATTTTTTTTGGCGATTTCGAAGTTGGCTCCATAGTGAAAGTTGTTCAGTTTCGTCACAGATAGTTTCATGGTCTGAAGCAACCCTTTAAGAATTACTAGGGTGTTTTGTTACACCCTGTAGAACCGCTAAGTTTACATTACCTACGTATCTGTATCACTATGTAGCTATAAATGGGAGGAAGCACCAACAATAATGATGACAAATGATACGCAGTAGTATATATAATTGAAAGATTTACACAGAAACACTCCTACACATTCATTTTCAGGTATATAATTATGCTTGAAACATGGACGTGTGGACTAAGTGCTTATTCGCGTGAGGAGCCGATATCTGGCAACATTTTTATGTTCCAGTATTTTTTTAATCTAACCCTAGAAAACTAGAAAACAATAATTATCGTAATAAATTATAAAAATTTTCGTTAAACATATCATTTTAATAAAAAATTCTTTAAATGACCTATTGTGTACCTACTTAATTCTTACAAAGAGTCAATCACATTAGCCCACATCAACCCACTGCTGGGCATAGGCCTCTCTTTTATTTCGCCTTTCCTCAGAGTCATGTGCTAATCCGTTCCAATGCGAACCGGTCACCCTCAATATGTCATACAAACCAACGTGCTGGTGTGATTTTTGATGATCAGTAAAGTACTTATAAATAAAGTATACCACATACATTTAAAACGTAAAACCAGAGTAAAAATAGAAACCAATTCCAACATATTATCAATTGAATCTTACAAGTTACTTCGGTTATACAGGGTGTTACGGTGAACAGTTGCATTACTTTAGGGGTGAATGTACCCATGATACTGAACAACTTTCTCAAAGAAACCTACAGAAAATTCTCAAAAAAAATTTGAACTTACCATACTACTTATTTATTTAGTAAAGTACTGTAGTACGTACGTATTTTAAGTACTGTTTATTTAGTTGTAGTAGTTTATTTTACTTTTGTATGAACATTTGTATGAAACGACGATATTTTTTACGAATGTCCTATAGGTTTCTTAGGGAAATTTGTTCAGTATCATGCGTACAATCACCCCTTAAAGTAATACAACTGTATATCCTTACACGCTGTAGACCCACCATTAATTCCCACTGTAACTGGTGTAAACCACTCACAACAGTGGTCCAACCAGTCACAACACCAGACAATGGAGTCCAGCGATCCAGGGGGAGGTTCCTAATCTTGTAAAGTTCATTGCATTTCACCTGCGAGCGTCTTGTGTAAACTGAAAGAACTCGACGGCGGCGACATCGCAGACCCACGGGACTGAAGACTGACGTGTCTAGATACAGACTAGACAAATACTAGAGAGACAAGCACTGATAAGTTTAGCACCAGTCTTATAAAAGACTGGTGGTGCCTGTGACTTTAGTACAACCTCAGCATAAGCACAGCCCGGACACTGTATACAAAAAAATGAAATTGACAAGATGACGTCAGCACATGCGAAACGGGTTTAGGGCTGCCACAACTTAAGTTGCGTGTGGTAGAACTTGTGACGGGCAGATGGCGCGCGTGACATAGTCGATGAACGAGTGGGAAAAATCAAAGAGATTGGTACCGTAAAATAAAGACCATAAACATAAACATAAAGTAAAAAAACAACTAACCTTGATTCTTCCTTTGGAAATCTGAAGAATCTTCTATAATTATCTTTATAATGGCTTTGGACAGCCGTATATCGCATATAATGTATGCCCATCTTGCACCTGGAGTGCTATTTTTGAATCTCATTCGCTGAGTATTGCTGAGTTCAGCAGTTGTAAATGTCAAAATTACTATGGAGATATGCATCTTTCTACAGTTGACTTTCAAAAATCGCAATCCTCAAGTATGATTTTTGAAAGTCAAATCAGCAGTAGAAAGATGCATATCTCCATGGTAATTTTGACATTTTCAACTGCTGAACTCAGCGAATGAGATTCAAAAATCGCACTCCTGAATTATTATTGTCTTGCAAAATGAAAATAGCGCATAAAGAGCATTGCTATACTGTAAGCCTTATAGTAAACTGTGGTAAAGCTAAGAATCCGTTCAGAGAGAATCTGTTCAGGTGCTACGGAGCACACTATAATCACGTACTCTCCCTCATAATCCTGAATACACACACTTATGTGTGAGTACACACTTGTGTGTAGAGTTTATACTCTCACTCACATTTTAGCAATTTAAATTTCAGGATGGAATGACGTGTGAGGTGGTGAGAGGTGGTCTCTCTCCTTAATCTGATGAGACGAGTAACCGATCATCATATATGATTACTGATTAGAGAGCATAGTGACTCTCGACCACACGTTGAAAACATTGATTTTTATTTTATTGCACATGGGTTTACTCTTGACGTCAATCCAGTCTTCAGGACAATGATGGGGTCGAAGATGTAGCGAGCCTACCCTGAAGAAGCCTATTCGCTAGTACTTTAAAAGAATTCGAGTTGTAAGCGGAAATACTGACGCAGGCAGGACATTCTAGCCCAAGAACAACACTGTTCGAAACCGGAAACCACTTAAAATCGACTTTAATTTGCAGGTTAGTAAGCATCATCAGCCTATATACATCTGCCCACTGCAAGACACAGGTCAACCCTCAAGGAGGGTGTATACGCGTCAGTACACCATGCGTGCCCAATACGGATGGGTTAAAGAGGTAGTACGGGACTGAGGGGAGGGTTGGTGTATGACGTCACACGGCGCCGATAGTTTACCCGTGTCTCGACACGACACGGCTAATTGATATAAAGTGACTTCACAGCACGTTGCCAGCAGTTCGTTCATTAGTTATGTTAACTTCCATGACAGCTCTGATTCAAGCCGATTGTTTTGTTAATTAATTTGTGTCGTTTAATGTCTTTGTTTGTTTTGATGAAGCTGGTATTCAAATGGAAGCAGTAGCTGTGACTGAAACTGGTATGGCATACATCATCATTAAAATTTGAATTTTTTGGCCCTATCAAGTAATTCCACGCCATTTTATGCCATCCTTTCGCCCAGGACAGGACAGTTCGATCTCCGCTCAGGCCGACTCGTACCAATCAGTTTTAAGGAACTTAATACTTTTCTACAATAAAAAAAAAAAAAAATTGTTTTTATATCTCAGTAAGAACAGAACATTGAAACCCCTAGCTCCTAATCTAGATGCCTGAACCCTAGGAGCTAGTGCCTTCCCAATCAATGCTTAAATCGAAACAATATATATATGTATATATATATATTTTTTTACAGTAAAGGAAAAAATGCTGTGAAAACCGACGAACTTCAATTATTTTAGGCCTTGTATTAAAATAATTAAAAGTGGTGACAGTCTCAGACAGTCTGTGGCAATACCAGTGAAATGTGGGTATTCGAAATATGCCATTTATAAAAAATATAACTTCGTCTATCCTCTGGGCAAAGTGCATTTCCACTGAAGCGGAGCAAAGCGGTAAAATCAACCAATAGATTGATTCTTTCAAGCGGAGTCAAGCGAGGAAAATTTACCAATTCGATTGGTTACTTCCACATTCCACACATATCTGCTACGCTCCGCTTCAGTGGAAACGCATCCTTACGTTCCAAGCTTAGCTTGTACTCTTAAGGGGCGTCCGTCCGGTTTTGAGTAACTTTGTGACCATTTTATACATTAACTATGGAACTTTTTAAGCAGAAAACAAAACTGAACAATCTACAGGATATGAGAAGTGATGTGGTTTTTCTCGAAATCTATTTTAATTAATAAAACTGGAGAAAAACGACTCCAAAGTCACCTCTTTTTTTCCAGTTGTAACCGTTTTACTCTTACATTGTTGATCAGAAGAAAATTAAAATTTACAGTATTCTTCACAATACAATATAGAATGATGTGGTTTTCATATTTTTTGAAAATTCATAAAAAATCATACAGGTTTTCAAAGAAAACGAAAAATTCTGACCGGAGCCGCGCAATTGAAGCGGGATGGCTAATTGCAAAAGTTTGCTTGTAAGAAAGAGAGCCTTGCAGATGGGAGGAGGAGCCTTAAATATTCCGTGGCTAAGCTCCTAGCTCTCAGCGTGCTTGCTTGATCGCGCGGCGGATTTTTTGCTCGGGCACAGCATCGCTACCTCTCATAGCTCTTAGATAGTGCCATTATCTACTCTGTGACCGAGAAAAAAATCCGCACATAGAATAGCTTCAATTTATATGACGCGATCAAGCAAGCGCGCTGAGAGATTCGCTAAATGTATTTTTGTTTTTTGACATTGTGTAATCCGATTTAAATAATTAATTTGTAGTTGACATTCATGTATTAATTTTATGTTATTAGGTATCTATATTCAGTATTGTACTTACCCCTTAACCGGTAAATTGTAGCGCTCTTTTGTACCTATCTTACTAGGTAGTCACCCTGTCGCACCTACAGTTTTGCAATAAATGTTTTTGACTTTTGACTTTGACTTTGAGCTAGGAGCTTAGCCACGAAATATTTAAGAGGAAAACCTTGTAAAACCAATCTTTAAGCATTGTGCTATGTCAACATTGGTCTAAGACTTCCCGGAAGCGGTGTCTCCCCCCCTCCCTGGCGCGCGTGATTGAAAGTTTAAAATTATTTCATTTAACTATAACAAAGTTACTGCCGGGATTCTGACTAACTGCCGGTGCCTTTATCTGCTGGTTAATTTTATTAAGTGAGAAACTTTTGTTTCTAAGATGAATAAAAGTGAAGTTTGAACTGTAAAGTGAAATGTTTTAAGGATGATAATGAATTCTACAACGAAATATTAAAAATGTGAAAGTTTGCGATGGTGTTTGGATATTTTGCAGTTTTTTAGTCTTCTTGTATCTATACTAATATTATAAAGAGGTACAATTTTTGGTTTGTTTGTATGTAGGGGTAAATAAACTACCTCCATGGTTTAATGGTTAAGAGCATTTTGCTCTTGACACGGAGGTAGTGGGTTCGATTCCCACGGGGGACACCTAGTGATATGTCACTGTGCGTTTTCCCCCAGTTGGTTAGGACATCACTAGATCAAATATTCGGATGCACATTTACCTAAACTTAGTTTTTCACAAGAATAATGTGGACATGTCTTAGTTAATTTATTTTAAGATACAATCCCAGGATGGTTCACAAGTCCCGGGGTTGCTGAAATTTCGTAGGACTTGGAATTTGAACAACTCGGACATCATGAACAACTCTGAAAATTTGGTCAATTTTTATACAATGTTGTCTGAGTTGAAAGAGTTGTCCGAGTTGTTGTTTTTTATGTTGTCCGAGATGTTTTGTTGGCGAAAGTACTTAATTGGACAACATGAACAACTTGGACAACGTGATCAAGTCAAATCAGTTGGCCAAGTTGACCAGGTTGTCAGAGATGTTTACGCTTCGGTGCGGGTGGCCCGATTTTCTCGATTAACTTTTTTCAGAAAGGCATATCCATATTATGTTTTCGTGGGAAAAAAATTGAAGTTTAGGTAAATATGCATCCGATTATCCAATCTCTAGACATCACAGAATATTATGTCAATAGATTAAAAATTTCTAGCTCGGTGGCGATATAGGAAAACGCAATTCCCCGGTTTGGAAAAGTGAGGGTTCAAGTCCCACCTGAAACTTAATTTTTCAATCTTTACTTTAATTTTTAATCAACATAATTATTAATTAGTTACAGTTTTGCAATCTGAACCTTCATAATTTCATAGATTCTTTATTGCACACAAAAACATAGTTATGAAAAAAATTACAATAAGTCGTGATTTACAAAGGCGAGCTTGACTCTAAAAGAGTTTATTTGGTATTAATTAGATTACAGAATAAAACTATACCGAACTTGTAAAATATAAGTATAGGTAGAGGACTGACCTTAAGGCCAATGACCTCTATTTATTACTTTTTTCATTTCTCTCATATTATAGTCGTAAACGCAATATTTTGTTGAAAGAATTTCTAATAAATTTGAATTGGTTTAAAAATAATAGTTATTTATAGGGTTCGTGTATTTGAAAATTTTTATATTAAATGTGAGTTTTTAATGAAAACTTATTATTTCAATATTTATTTAGATTCGAAATGAAAAATTCAAAAAATCTCATTAGCAAATTCGCAGTGCGGTGCTGAATATATTATTAAATATGGACTTGCCATGCCTTTTTTGACGAATGAACCACCTTTTCCATGAGTTTCGTATGAGACAACTAAGGGATGGGAAAACTACGGCTTCTCATGCTAAATGAAAATTTGAATTCAATATTACCTATAGTATATTTATTTTACAAAATAGGTATATGAGTCACGTTGCAAGTTTTGACGTTTGAGCTTGCCACGAAGCTTCAATAGTAAATAATAAATGTGTTTATTCAAATAACCATGATTCATTTTGTTAGTAACACACTTATGTAAACTATGTTAGTAGGTACTTAATATTCAAATTACAATTGTTCAATGTCACATAAATTTACACAATACAATTAAATTAAATTAAATACAATTAAATTGCATTTCATTCATTTCAATTATATTCAATTCAATTACAATTACAATTCAATATGTCAGTCAAGCGATCATTAGTAGCTTCGCCATGTCTTCTTAACTGTGTTTTTACTCTTAAAACTATCCTTGAGATTGGGATGGATACTCTCAATAATTCGGAGTGCGCTCCATACAAACGAATTCTGGTAAAATTTTCAACTCTAACCAATTAAAGTTAATGAGATTTTTCAGAAGAAATCTAGAAACTAATCTGTATGCTTCTATTGTATCAGATATTCGTTAAAATACAGTTTGATAACAAACTGTATTTTAACGAAAAGCTATCGGATTATAGTAATCCTAGCCTTTGCTAGGATTACTATAATCCGATAGCTTTTCGTAGATTTGTATAGAAATCTTTGAGGCACTGTAACTTTAAAACTACACATTTTAACGAAAATCTGACAAAATACAAGCGTAGAGACTAGTTTCAAGACAGTTTCTGAAAAATTTAATTGACTTTAATTGGTTAGTATTGAAATTATAACCAGACTTCGTCTATATGCAGTGCGCTCCGAAATTATATTCCCTTAATATTGCAGTGCTAACGCACAAGCAAAAATCAATTAATTTATCAACTAATTCTCTGTTGCTGCAACTCTTGTTTAACATGACCTCAAGGTCTGACGAATATCATCTTCCCATCTTCTTCTGATGCCATCTCTTGTGTACCATAGAGTTAACCCGCGAATTCGTCCGCACAAATTATATACCAGATTTTAAGTTAGATCATAAGCTATCAAACAAAAATAGTTTCATCAAAATCATTAGTTTTTGCGTGATGCTCGATCAAGCAAACAAACCCACAAACAAACAAACAAACCGACGGTCAAAAACAAAAAAAAATGATTTGGAATCAGGGACACCTAAAAACCATATTCTAACTTTTTTTTGTTAATATCTTCAATGTACTTACAGACACACTTCTGTTACAGTTTTTTATAATACTTCTTCTTCTTTTCGTGTCAATTGTTCTACTATTTCTATATTTTATTGGAAATTATTTCTATATAATACTTAGTTAAGATTAAGATAACTTAGAAATAGATTTGAAATACGAAGGTATTTACTAGGTACGTTATATTTTTTAGTTTATGTTTTATGCTGTATCTGTGCATGTGATTGGTATAAATAAAAGTATATTTCATTTCATTTACGAATTTGCTACGCTGCTACGCGAGCTACGGCGGCGTAGTAATCAAGCTACGCAGCGATTTCAGCTACAGAAACTGTGGGGGCATTGAACTCCATTGGTTCGCAAGTCATGGCTGAAACATTAATATCACTAACGATGAAATATAGCAGGAAACTTGGTTGTAAGTAATCCTTAGTACCTGTCATTTGTTTTAATACACATTATGGATATAGGTGTTAATTTAAATGCGTTACAATATATTAAAGTGGATGCTTCAGACTATGAAACTGTACCAACTTTCAATGTGAAAACTGTTCCATACATTTCAGTCGAGTTGCCATTGACATTTTCTATAGAACAACTGATACTTTGTACGCGATCTAAATGTTGGTCCCATACTCAAAGTTGGTCCCACTCCCATTTCGAAAGTTGTTCAGTTTTGAAGCACCTCATAAAGCATGTAAACATGCATGTCAACATGTATGTCTCCTTAAAGTTGTTACATATTTTGGAAGGTTACTTCAGAACCATCAAACTGAACAACTTTTACTATGGAGCCAATATCAAAATCGTCAAAGAAAAATATTTTTGGTACCGTTGGAAACGCCAAACTACTCGACCCAGGAAGCTTTCTTGCAATTGTAATGTTGGTCCCTTCTTCAACGTTTTTCAGTTTGATGGTCTGAACAACCCCCTAAAAGTAACATATTTAAGTTTATATATAAACTTAAATATGTTACTTTTAATAGTAGTAAAGTAAGTTTATACCCATAGTATTTAATCATAATTTTTTTCTTTTTGTGCATCTTTCTTCCCAGTATCTTAAGAAAAAAACATTCAAAGCGATATTTCAACCGCCTCCATTAAACCACAGTACATCAGCACTGATTTAAAAGCGGCAGTTGCTCAACAAGAAAAAAACGCAAATATTGTCGTGAGCCCGTCATTAAGGCTATTTTCATAATCTCCCTGCCGCTGGAAGAACAACTTTATTACCGAGCTTTACGTGCCGAATTTGCATGACAATGGTTAGAGGTTCTAATTTAATTTATTATGAGACTCCGTGATGGTATTCCTGGGTCGGTAAGAACGTGGCATTGTGTGAGGGGATGATCATTTAGTATCTATCTTGTGAGAAAGAAAAAATTGCGGATGTGCCTGTTTTACCCGACTGTGCGACGCAAAGGAAGGGTAATGTGTTTATCAGCCTATGTATGTATGTAAGTTTGTTCCTTTGTGGCACTTTAAAGACCAAACGCGTGGGCTGATTTTAATTATTCACTAAAGACATGACACTAATCAAAATTAAATATGGCGATAACCAGACGCCATATTGAGACAGAGAGATCATTTAATAGGTATTTGAAAATCATCTTTAGGTTTCTCATATTTATCATTTCTCATATTTTGGGTCTCAGTCTTAGGAGGGACCGTACACAATTGAAAACAATACGTGTAGAGTAAAATAAAATTAGATAGATAGATAAACAATTCATTTGCAAAAGTAACACACACATAATATTACAGTTCATAACAATTTTACAAACAAGAATACAACGAGACATAGAATAGAACAACATGTAATTTATTGTATGCTACAGCAGCAAATAGGTCCCAGCTCAACATAAACCTTGCCCGAGAGCAGGGTGTTGGTTTTCAGATGAAACCTTTTTGGTGGCAGTCAGACGCAGCAACCAAAGAAGTGAAGTGAAAGAATAAATAATTTAATGTAAGTTGAAATGAAATACAGTTATGGAACATAGTGTAAAAAAGTGTAAAAAATAATCTGAAAAATACTATAATATAAGTATGTATAGCCTAAAATTGGGTACCCAGTGAGACAAACTATGACACAAAAGGTGCAAAATTGACAAGAAAGTTTAGAAGTTTGAGGAAAGGCATTTCTTATGATACCTTTCGATTCAAGTGTGTGACCTCATAGTTCTTCTCATTAGATAGTTCACTCAATCTTTTCTATTCATTCACGATTTATATTTTAAAGCAAATTCACAATAGCCGTGTCATTATTATGACAATTGATGAAAACTATCATTTATTATGATACGAGTGCAGTATCATCAGTTCAACCAATTCATAGTAAGTTCCGTAACCAATGATTTTGTTACTCTACCGTAACGATCAAAAGATTGATCGTATTCGATGAAAATACTCGTAGCTGTGATGGTTGCGTTTTGTTACTGCTTTTTCACTGATTTGCTTCCAATTCCATTCAACTTTAAATGACGTGTTTTTTTTTGCAAATTCCTTTTTAAACTATCTTGTTTCAAATAATTATGACCAACACATGAGTAAAACTTTTAGTTTATGTAAAAAAAAGACTGTCCGATTTCGACACTGTTCTTTGGAGGAATAAATTGAGGACTCTGGGCACGCGTGGACTAACGACCATACAGCTACATTCTCCTTTAGGGCAAGCCTATACCCTGCAATGCAATTCACTAAGCGCAAACATCGTCACAACCTTAAATTCGTCGTTGAAACCTCGGCAAGCTGACAATTCAGTATTCACTATGGTTATTTCATGTGTCAAACTCATACAAAAACTTCGACAATCTGAAGAATGCGAGCTCGTCTATGTTTTTAACAGCGATGTGACGCTTAGACAATTGCGCTCCTGCTGTGGGTACTTTTATGGGCTGATGATGACTGTAAACATTACAAGAAAATTATAAAGCTACAAATATTTTTACAACAGAAGAAAGGAAGACTTGAACAGATTTCCTCAACAACCCTTTTTATACGTATTCACAGGAAATCTAACATGGAACCCATTTACAGTACTCCCAGTGACCCGACAATATAACTCCGTAGCGAGGATATGTTATTGATGTGAAAATACCTTACTATTTATTGGGTATACTATTCCTTTGACGACTTCGGGGCTTGAGCTGGTTTGTGTTCTGCTGAATAACTAGCTTTTGTACCCCCGTTGCATACCTTTAGGGGTTATTTTTGAAATATCCCTACTTACTCCTTTCATGTTTCCATTTTCAGTGGTCTAGTCTATTTCATATGTGTTTTTTGACTGAACATTTTATTTTAATTCTGACATAATTATGGTCTTGTCCGTGTTTTTGAAATAAATTGCTCATCCGTTTTTACACGCCGCGTGTTTCCCTTTTTGAATAATCAACCTCAATTCCTTCTAGTATATGAGTATTCTAGGAGGCACTTAAGAACAAAAAAGTTTCATATAACATATGATATTACATGCAGGGTATGGACATAACATCCCCCCCCCCCCCACACAATTTGACCTCAACCTCCCTCTCCGTGGTACGTGGGTCATCAACAGTACGTACGGTACCCAGTCGTGTCACAGATTATTTAATAGTTACTATCGTAAGTGTATTCTTCTCTCACTCACATTCACTCAGAACACGTAATTGTGCTCAGCCCCTCTGTAAGAGCGAGCCGATTTATGAAGTGTCCTGTGTGTGCCCAACCTTAGTCGCCAAATCATCACCTAGTTTGCAAGGAGCCTAAGGAAAGGGTAAAGGGGTATTCGATTAGAAGGGACGTATTGTGTCGAATTGTCGAAGTGTTTGGACACGTACGAGTGTGTGCTTGCGGTACAATACCGTAATGTAGTGGTCACTTCGTAAGACGAAGAATACGATTAGGTTAAAGTAGCTTTAGCTGGTCTTGATTTAGCTGAGCTTTGTGTTATGGGTATTTTTTTTACCCTGCGTATATTTTATATAAAAGATGCCCCTGCCGCTAATGATGCTTTCTAGCCGTATCTTTTATACAATAATACCTTTTAAAAAGTTAGTTTTAAGAGTAATCTAGAGTCTCTTTTGAACATAGAGGATTCAAAGCTTTTGAATAAATAATTTGATTGAATGTAGAATAAATTTTACTGTTGACAGACCGACGCATAGGTTCGGTATTGTAACTGCAATAAAAACATTGACGTATAATACTATGGACACCGGTTCTAGTACAAAATTCTCGAAAAAAGTGTCCGAGACTAAACTACACAAACCTATGTAAGTGTAGTAATATAAACCAACTAAAACATTGAAAATGCAGAAATTCTTTTCCATCCCACTTCCCCATCGTCTACGTCTTACTTCCACTACATCCAGTAGTTGGTAAGTCAACGGATAAAAATAAATTCCCTCAGCTCAATTGGCAGGTTCACTACCAAATGAGCAATTGGACCGTTTTCTTTTTTATTATTTAACAAAACCGTAATTCCGTACACAAATTTTATTTCATGCAAAATCGTGATAACAATTTTTAAGTCCGTTTCTGTGATAATAATATTATGAAAAAGTGGAGATAAAAAACGCTCGTCTTTTTTTTTACAATAACCTATAAGTAATGAATGACGTAGAAATGACACGGAGGCGGCAGGTGACCGGAAATGTCAATAAAACTGAGCCCCGAGCCGACGGGAAACTGAAAATTGAATAGTAAGGGATATCCTGATGAAGAAAATGGCACCTGCTGAAATTTTATGTTTGTACCTACCAACTGTGATATATGAACTGATTAGTATGGTTGTTACTACACCGTTTTCTGCTAAACAATGGTTAGTTTTCAGACCTTTCGTATCTTAAGGACATTTAAGTAAGGACACTTTTAAGCAAAATATCCTACATGTCATTGACGTAATTTTCCACGATGTTTTCCTTCACCGTTTAAGAGCAGTCGGTATTAATAAGAAAACTCAAGTCTTTGCATGTTATCCATACGTCATCACAAAAAACAAACATACATTACCGAATAAAAAGTAACAATAGATTTGCAAGATTGATAAATTGTCAACAAGTAACGATCGACAAGAAGGCTTGTCGCTTGATACCATTCCTTTGTCCGCGAACAAACAAACTTTGCCTATCTGCTCCCTCCTCGCCCCAATATAGCTGAGAGCCTTTTTATCTGATCACAACAAACTTGAAAAGAAAACTAGCTTCTGTACAATGGGTTTAGTGAAAAAAACAGGGTTGAGAGATGACGAAGCGTTTAGATAGATTGAACTATTTAAGGCTAACATCTGATCTGGGAGATAGACTTGTATACAGGGTGTAAGGAAAAGTATCATTAACCTTTAAACCACATATTCTACCCATCAAACTGAACAACTTTTACCATCGGCGCAAACCTGTAGGAACAACCTGACATCTACTGTACCTAATGTATACTCATGTTTCACAAATAAATGATTCTTATTCTTAGTCTTATTCTTACAATAATTAAAAAAAAAAATATTTCCCCTCTCTTTTTTTTAATTCGCAGACGCCAATTTGAAATAATATAGACTATATAGCTGATTTTTTTTTGTTCTGACAGGTTTGAGCGCATAGTAAAAATTGTATAATGCATATTGTTAGCCAATGACATTACACGTTCAGTATTTCATCAGTCTGGTCATGTATATTTGATTTGAAGGGAAACTGACTCGAGATTGACCCGACTAACATGGTGCTTCAGTATATCAGTTTCCCTTCAAATCAAATAAACATGACCAGACTGATGGACCAGAATGACGAAATACTGAACGTGTAACCGGGCTCTATAAACTTCTTATACTTTACTGCTTTGTGACCGAATACATTTGAAAGATTTGAAAGGACTGGAATGCATACAAAGGTGACAAAAAGTTACACATTAGAGACATGTGTCACTTTTTGGTTTTGATATTGAATGACGTGGCTAGTCTGTGTATAGAATTTCATTGTTACAAAATGAAAATAGAGCCAGCATTTAAAATGAATAAAAATCTTGTGTAAGTATATTTAATTTTCATTCATTCATTCATTCTTGTGTGTAAGCAGAGATATTCAGAAGTTTATGGACCTAGAGAAACTAAGAGAGGTGTGTCAAACCCGCTCAAAGTGGAGATCCATAGTCTCTACCTACCCCTCTGGGAAAAAAGTCTGAGTTTATATATGTATGTATGATCCTGGAGATATTATCTTCAGACTTAAACATCTTGTAGAATAACTCATTTCTGGCATCTTCATTTGAAAAGCATAACCTACTCATTCCAAGAAGTAAAACCTCGCTAAAGCTCCATCAAAGCTAAGACCACCGAACCAGTTTCGTCGTCCGACCTAAATAATCTAGGACCTAGTTTTATAAAATATCAGCTAAAGCTGTACTCCGAGTTTATATTAAAGGCATGGAGATTAATACCCTGACCGCATCCCCCACCCCCCTGACGCCGGCTAGATTCTGGCCGAAGCTGCAGTTTCTGCTAAATTCGGCTAAATACGGTTAAATTGGTTAACAATGTTAAATGTACTGTTTAAAATCAAATTAAAGATTGTGGTGACAGATGGCTATAATATCGCGGCATAACCCCTTAGTAGCCTCATGAGATCCCTACAGGAATAGAGTGGCTTATTTTACAATGCTACAAATCATCATTATCATATCAGCCGATAGACGTCCACTGCTGGAAATAGGCCTCCCCCAAATGGGGGGGGGGTTTGCCATAATCGCCACGCTTGGCAGGCGGGTTGGCGATCGCAGTTGGATTGAATGTGTGTACTCAGAGGATGCTGCAGCCCATCCTCCGGTAGATCCCTCAGTCGCCTTTTACGACACCCACGGGAGGAAATGGGATAGTGCTATTCTTAGCCGACACCACACGGACGCTACAAATGAAACCTTAAAACGTAGCTAATAGGCGGTTGTAGCAAGGTCTCTGAGCACCCTCAAATACGGTTGTTTGTTTATTTATATATAACTAGCTGTTGCCCGCGACTTCGTACGCGTGGACTTAGGACTTATTTATGGTTTTTTTTGGGGCAATGACTTGTTTTTGTGACTTCTAAAAGAACACCCCCTACAGTTACTCATCCCTCTATGCACCCCCTTCTCATCAGTTACGCACCCCTACTCACCCCTACGCACCCCGTACTCATCCCGCACGCACCCCCTACGCAGCCCTACTCACCCCCTTCGTACCCCCTGCATACTCCTACACACACCTACTCGTCCCCTACGCACCCTCTACTCACCCCCTACGCACCCCCACGTACCCCCTACACACCTTTACGTATCCCTACTCACCCCCTAAGCATCCTTACTCACCCCCTATTCGCAACTAACGCACCCCCTACCCTCCCCTACTTACCCCATATACACCCCTACATACCCCCTACGTACCCCCTACGCACACCCTACGCACCCCCTAAGCACCCCCTACGCACCCCTATGCTCCCCCTACGCACCCCCTACGCAACAATTACGCACCCCCTACGTACCCCCTGCACACTACTATGCACCCCTACTCATCCTATACGCACCCTTACTCACCCCCTCTATGCACCCCCTACTCACCACTTACAAATTCCCGGGTGCTCACCTCTACGCACCCCCTTCGAACCCCATACACACGCCAACGTACCCCTTTACGCACCCCCTACGCTCCCCCTACGCATCCCCTACGCACCCCTACGCACCCCCTACGCACCCCCTACGCACCCCCTACGCACCCCCTACACACACCTACGCACCCCTACACACCCCTATGCACCCCCTATACACCCCTACGCACCCCATACTTGCCCCCTCTACATACCACTTTCTCACCCCCTCCTCACCACTTACGCATCCCCTACTCACAACTTACCTACCTCTACTCACCCCCTACTCACACTCACTCACGTCCCAAAAAACCACAAAAATGACGCCCATAATGATATTTAGACATTTCAACCCCATCGCACCCTAATACGGTATGATGGTATTTTACGTCCACCACGTCGGATTTTAAAATCATTGTAATTTTCGTAATCAGCGGCCCCATAAACCATACAAACAATACCCATCATGATTTTCAGACTTTGTCACCCCATTTCCCCCTTTCAGGGGTTGAATTCTAAAAAAACCTGAAACAAATGTTTACTCATTTATCAATAGGAGTACTCCTGTGCAGTTTCGACTTTAATAGTCCAACTAATCTTGTTTCCCCATACAAACTTCGGACCCCCGTTTCACCCCCTCGGGGGGTGAATTTTGGGAAATCCTTTCTTAGTGCACCCCTAGACCAAATAAGGTACCTACGTGCCAAATTTGGAATGTCTAGACCCAGCGGTTTGGGCTGTGCGTTGATATATCAGTCACTCGGTCAGTTTCTTCATTTTGACCGCATCGCACCCCAACAGGGGATGATACCACGTCCACGTTTTACGTCCGTCACGTTGGATTTTAGAATCATTGTTGTTTTCGTAATCAGCGACCTGATAAACCATAAAAACCATACCCATCTAGATTTTCAGACTTTGCCACCCCATTTCCCCCTTTCAAGGGTTGAATTCTGAAAGAACCTGAAACACGTATTTACTCATTTATCAAAAGGAGTATTCCTGTGAAGTTTCGAATAAAATAGTCTAACTAATCTTGTTTCCCCATACAAACTTTGGAGCCCGTTTCACCCCCTTAGGGGATGAATTTTGAAAAATCCTTCCTTAGTGCACCCCTAGATCTCATAAGGAACCTACTTGCCAAATTTGGAATCTCTAGACCCAGCGGTTTGGGCTGTGCGTTGATATGTCAGGCAGTCATTAAGTCATTCAGTCATTCAGTCAGTCTGTTTCTTCTTTTATATATTTAGATTAACATATAATCTGACAGGGCAACTGAAGTTTTAAGACATGGCCTAGATAGCGGAGTCTTAAAGTCAGATTGTAAACTGATATAGTTACGCAATTGTGTTCTTGATATGAAACAAGTTTCTAAGACAGGGTTTATATCTGAGTAAGATGAACGTTAGTAATAACTAACTAATAAGTTACTGTTGTTTGAAAGTTTATAACGTTTAGTAAAAATGGTTATAATGGCCTAGTAGAAGGAGTTCTTGGCTTACGAATTTTTGTAATAGTTCAGTAAGGACACCACCTCTCTGTTCAGGACTGGGTCTGAATACTTAGACTAAAGTCTGAATATGACGGATTTTGCTGCACTGGGACAAGTAGTGCGATTTTTGAAGGACATAGTCGTTGAAATCAGCAGTAGAAAATTACCTAAACGGTATGAAGTCTGTGCATTCATTCGATTATGATTTTGAATCTCACGATTCAAAAATAGGACTTCGGGAATTGTGTTAGTAATATTATAGACTATAGAGTCTCCTTCCTATCTTTTTTAAGTCGTCGGTCCAGCGGGCGACAGAGCATCTTGTCCTACGCCTATCTGTTCATGGATGCCAATCTAGAAGTCAGACTCCCAATAGAATGTTAGTTTTTATTTATTTTATTTTCCTTTATTACATAAAAATAGTTTTAACATTTTCTTCACATCCTTAAACCTCTTCGACAGATATGACCAGCCCATTGCCACTTCAAATTGCTAAGATTCTGAGCCATGTCAACTACTTTAGTTCTCTGACGTATCACCTCGTAAAGTTAGCGGGGAGCTTCTCGATGAGGAACACTGAGGATAGAGTTGATGAAAGGCTGATGATGATGATGAACCCCCCCCCCCCACGGCTCGGTGCAGATTATGTGAAAAAACTTACTGTGTTCTCAACGATTATTATTTTATTTTGTTTATCGTTTCCACAATTTATTACGATTCATAATAAGTTCGTAGTAATTAGTATTCATTATGGTGTTCAGATTTTGCTCCAAAATTATTCAACGGCAATATGGAAATGTTGTGTTAATTTACCATACGATACGTGGAATGGAATCAAATGCTTTTTAATACAGAAAAAGTCGATTCCATGGCCTTTGATATTACCTCATTTCTTATATTGTCTTAATAATATTATAAACATGATAAAAACTAAGTATTGTAAGAAAACTGTAGTCATGCCAATAAATAACTTCTATTCTATTTACAAAGTATTTTAGACTAGCCACTTTATCACCATCCTGAAACCTTAAAAATGCGAATGTTTATGTACATTTGTCTATAATCCGTATACAAGACACCAGATTTTCAACGTGAATCCGAACTTCCCAACTACACTGGCCGAATCTAGGACAATATTGGTGAACCACGATGACGTATATAGATGCCTTGTTTACAACACGACTGATATTGATACAACGGCACATCAAGTCATAAGCTTATACATATTGACTTGACGAAAACTATTTTAAAAGTTGTTCAGTTTGATGGGTAGACTCTTAGTTTAAAAGGATGCCAATGATATCAATTTCACCCTGTACAGTATTTAACACTAAATGAATTTTCAATGTAATTATAAAAAGAAAGTAATAGAAAGTTACCTAAAGTTAGGTAGAGGGTTAACATAATAATTATTTTATTCCATGGATATCAACTTATCTGGTTTGAACTAGCAAACTCACATCAATCTCTGTACTCTAGTATTAGGAAATGAGCACCAAATTCGAGGAACTTTTACATTTAAAGTATTGCCGGATTGGTTTGTAAATATATTTGCAGTATAGTATCTCCATTATAGAGAATGAGACAGGTTTGTAAAATTAATAGAGCTTATTTTAGTTTATTTTCAATTTATTTTTGTTTATTGAGAAAACCAACAGCGCATTAAACATAGTTACAATAAATTCTTAAAAATAACTGGTAAGGCCAATGATAGATTTCCCTTTTTTTATACAAAGTTGTTTGTGGCGAAGTTTTGCCAAAAATTACAAATGGAACCAAGAAAAAGAAAAATTAAAATTTTAACAAAACAATAAAATTATGCTCTTTCCAAGCTTTTTCTTTTTGCTTATTATGTATGAATATACTGGAAGTGGGTAAATTTAAATTCTTAGTAACGTTAAAGGTAAGCAAGTACGTAACTAAAGTAGCATTAGTCTAATTTTAGATAGTTATAGATAATTTAGAGCTTAAGTATGTAGGGTTCTTATTTATTAGCTGTCGGTTTTTAGAGTCCCGTCGTCAAAGGAGTAAGAAACTTATATTTTTGGTTTGTCTCTCTGTCCGTGAGCTTATACGGTACCTATTATTTTCCATCATCCAATCTTTCAATCCAATTCCTTATCAAAAACGTATGCAACAAAACATTGTCAACAAAAGGTTAAAAAAGGCATGATCGCCATAAGGCTGACGTTCGTAAAATCTGTCCCCCGAGGGCCATCTTAACAGGAAAACGGTATTTCGGCTGGTTGGAATAGCTCCCAATATATCCTCCTTGACAAATATCATAGCCATTAGGCGGTCACGTTTTCAATAACATTACGTAAAATGCATACTTACTATGATTCCTTGCGGTTCATAAAGAATTTCCCTGAAGATGTCGTAACTAGAATAAATTGGATGTACCTACATATAGCAGTGCACGTAGAGTAGGTATAGGTACATTTCGTTTCTTTTCGTGGGTGTTACTTGTATGAGGCGATTAAGGAGTTTTTATTGCGTGTTTTTGTGGACGAAATGCTGCTATCACCAATTTGACAAAACCTTCAATATGATAATAGATGTTGCAACGTTTTGACTACACTTTTCATTTTAGTTTTATTAATATCGTGTTGGTTATTCAATACTGTTCTCTAGTCAGCAATAATCAAATATTTAGTAATAATAATAATATCTCTAGATTTTGTTACTTTCAACATTTTAGGATTAAAAAATCGGTATACAGCATCCAAAATATTTTTACGCTCCGAGTGTATGTATTATTTGTAATTTTTGTTTGTTTGTTCCGTGTTGTATTATTTTTGTCAATTAAATATTTTATTCGGTAGTACTAGAAATAGAAATCACGTGATCTCTGTGAGCATGCGTTTTCACAATCTCTATAGGGTTCTTCTTAATATGCTAAGAAACAAACGCCTCAACAAGCCGACAACTTATTAAGAAAGACCTTGTATTACGTCCAGCAGTTGACGTTCAGCCGAAATAATGAAGATATCTAACTGAATGGCATGCAACATAAGACAACACAAACTATCGCCATGTAACGTGATAAACACTAAACAATTACACAGGCAGGATCGGTGAGCGATGGGATCATTACTAATGGTTCCGCACCTCCTCGTTAGGCTATACACGCAAGGTGACCGCTCGGTCCACTATGACCAGAGAGTGTAATGAGATGGGTGGGATGGGTGTATGATGTGTTATATGAGATGCTATTTGTTGCCATTAGCTTTCAGAGAAAGAAAATATCGTAAAGAAACGTGCATGCTTAAATTTTGACGCGTGTATGGTATCTACTGTCCGTTAAAACGTGATGATGGGGTAACTGTTACTGCTACACCCTGCTATTTCCGTGGTAGTCATAATTATAATGAATACCCTAAACCTAAAGCATTATTGAGTTCAGAATTTAAACAAATTTCACAAGCACTGCAAAAACTTTATCCAGTGAGACACGTCCAGACAATCCAGACATGGACAAAATCATGGACACAATACACTCTTCGAAATTGGTCCACTCGTAGTAGGTGCTTTCGCGAAGTTTTCATTACCCGTATTTAAATACGGGGAATGACAACCAGTAGTGGTGGTAGGTAGGTACATAAGAAATGAAACTGTAATTTAATATTTTATTCTTCCATATTTTTCAACGGTATTGTAATAATACATTAATATTTTATGCGAAACACGAACTTCGCCAGCAGGATAATAATAAATTGTTATCTACGGATCACGTGACCTTATTAAAAATGAAATTATTGTTCAAGCTCTTTTCTCCATAAACTTTTTACCATCAGGGTTTATTACCTGGGCGGACCTAGCTTTGTTTAGCATGCATGCATATTCTCACGACTATATTCCCCGAGGGGGTAGTCAGAGATATTCCGAAACCTTAGAACATCCACGTTTCACTAGTACCGAAACTCTGTCCAGTGTGACGGGGAGTGACCCCGTCGCCACTTATAATGGACAGTGGGCACAATACACGCCTTGAAATTGAAGCATGCCGGTTTTCTCACGTTGTTTTCCTTCACCGAAAAGCCAATGGTTTTAAAAATCGAACATAAATTCCGAAAAACTCATTGGTACGAGTCGGCCTGGACGGGGATTGAACCACCACCTCCTGTACTCTGTCTGTTGCTGTTACTCGCAACTGGACCACCACGGCTTATGCTTCCAGCTTTGCAGTGTCCCTTGAAAGTGCGGGGTAAGGTGGGGTACCTGAAGCTCTTGTATATTCCGTGCCTGAAGTCAAAAACAGGCAGGGAGTGGCTGTTCTGCCTGCGGAACATTAGTTCCGCGTTAGATATTAATCTTTTCTTTGACGATAAAGTAGGAACAAAAAAAAACAACAAGTAAATATCCAAAATGTGAATAGGTTGTACAAACGGATATTGTATATTATTATCTATTTGACGATACAGTAGGTTCTAGCGAAAATACCCAGAAGTTTTGTTTTTGAATTGTGTGATTCAAAATCATGACCGAATGAATACACAAACTTCATAATGTTTAGGTAATTTTGTACTGCTGATTTCAATGTGTGATTTTCAAAAATCGGACTACATGGCATGAATAAGCAAATGTACGACCGGATACAAAATGGGCGTGGCCAGTGACATGAGGCATGAGGGGCATTCAAATACATTATCTGTTTATCCGGGGCAGGCGTGGGCATAAAGGTCAGCTGCTGGGTTTTTGCCGCGTGTCAACAAGATTAATTCGAAGCGATGCGAGACCGGGGTAAAAAGGGGGCGACTTAATTAAGCTTCGTGTAATAAACCCCGTTTATTTAGTCTTATCATTAACATGCAACTGGATACAGAAGAGGGTATAATGTATTTTGGTGAAGATAAAAAACATAAAAAGATGACCGTAATATGTGGACTGTTAAGATTTTTGGAATATTAATTAAAGTTAATTCATACAAACGTTATATTACAACCAGAATCCTTTTTGGGTGGTCTGACGTTTTATGAGAACTACCAACTACCTTTTCAAGATATTACTGTAATATTTTATAAATTATTTACGTATTTCTATATTTAGGCTGTTTATTTTCATAAAGAATAAGAAAGGATTAGTGACAGTAGATCGACGTATGAAATGTATAAAGAGTGAGTAGAACAGTCGAAAAGGGTCGCCCAAGATGTACGTATGCGGACAAATTGGTAGCGTACCTAAAATATACCCGAAACCAACGAGCTGTATGAAACGACTTATGACCGTGGAAAAGCCAAAAGAGGTGTGTCAGGATCGTAGCGGTTGGTGATCAATAGTCTCTGCCTACCTCAATGGGACACAGGCAAGCTTGAGTACATGTATGTTAAGATAAAATGTACACACAGTAGTATTAAGGCTCTATTTTAACATTTTGAAGGGTTCTGGATAGAAATTCGTGCCAAAGTTACGACTCAAAGTTCCCTTGCAACCCTCAAAAGGACTCAATTTTTTTTTAAATACATGTTGTAAGTGACATCCTGAAAAATATTGAAACGGTGAATTCAGACCATCAAACTGAACAACTTTAACTATGGAGTCACCCTCAGGAAACGTAAAAAATCTTTTGTTTCATACATATTTTGAGTCGAGTAGGTAAAGTCGTTTTGTATGGAGAGCTGATTTTTTTTTCGCGTTTCCTGGGTGGCTCAATGGTGAAAGTTGTTTAGTTCGCTACATCAAAGTAGCCAAGTATAAAAAAAAATCTTATTAATAAAAAGAAAAAATGTCCAACCTAGATTCTAAAAAAATGCCAATAAGGATCAACAAGGTCACTGACCCCGCAGCACAATTACCTTCATGACTAATGAACTCATTTACAATGTCAGATGTCAGACCATTTTTTCCTCCGATCCAAGACTTTCTTTACGGCCGAGGAAATTCGTTCGCTTGAGGAAAAACCTCAGTGATAAATGTTGAACTTCCTGACCTGACAGATGCCTAGTATTATTTATATTACATAGATAATTATAATAAAAATTACATACAAATATATTCATGCCATTATAGCAGGGGGGTATAATGAAACTACAACATGCCAAGATTTCTTTTCTATTCTATTCCTCAACCACACAGAAAATGTCTAGTCGATTTTACTGGTGTTTTTAATATAAATGTCACAACCATTAATTTTAGTAGACCTTAAAGAAAATTGTTTTATTAGTCATACATTTCAATAATAGAGACCTAAAATGGAATTCGTGGCTTGGCATGTGCGTTGCATGGGTGTTGCATGCGCTCCTATCTGGGAACTGCTTAAAATCTATTTTCTTAAACTGTAATTTTTAATCAAAGTTAATAAAGTTGCTTAGAATTTTTTTCTGTATGCACTAAAAGCTAGTCTTAAGATTATCTACATATATCATAACACTACAGGGCATTAGGGTATACAGTACCCATGATACTGAACAACTTTCCCTAAAGGAAATTCGCAAAAATATTGTTCGACTTTTTATACAAACATTCGATCTGCTGATTGTATTTAGTATGGGAAGTCCATTTTTTTTTTAAATAAAGATGAAAGTTTTTCAGAATAATGGGTACATTCACCCCTAAGTAATGCAACTGTTTACCCTAACACCACATTCTTCTTCTACATTCGAAAAGGTAGTTAAGACGAACATTTATGTCTGCCCCGAAAGAGATTAGAATCGATATTATACTTACGCATGCTTATATTATTATTTTTGACGACAAAAGTATGTGCTAGTGTGTGTTAAACTTTATCGTTGCATAAATACATGAGTAAGTTCACTCTGGCCAGAGCATTATGCTCTCATATCAGTTCATGAGAACCTTTAAAAGATCAAAAAGAATATCATAAAAGCTTTTAAAAACTTCTTTGTGGAAGGTAAGGTACATACAGGTACTTGGTTCGAAAATTTAACAAAAAGCCAGCATTTATTTGCTTTTCAAAGTAAATGCTGAAGCTTTTGTATGAATAGCTTGAATAAGACGCTTTTTAATTCAGTCACGATTTGAGTTGAATTTATTTTGTTCATTCGTGATTTGAGGTCAGGTTGGACAAGCTTGCTTTTTTTGGATCGGACTTTTTAGCATTGGATAGTTATTAAAATGTGGAAAAACTAACTGTAATATATCAACATTACACTTAGTTTTTCCACATTTTCTGGATTTTTTTTTTCGTTATTCACTGTCCGGTTTTTTTTACGGTTCTCTAGAACCGATGTCTTTTCCTACGAATCTTCAGAAAAATTGCTGTTGAAGTCTGTCTGAAGTCGAAAAGGTACAAATTTTGCGGAGATTGTCGAATCCTCGGTCATACTTGATTTTTTGTTCAACCATTGTTTAAGGCTTTGACTGCCAAATGACCGAAAAACAATGGATAATCTATTGTTATTGTGACCCGCCGGCGTTCAACGTGTTAAAATTGTGTATACCTAATGTAATTTAATTATATTGTAACTTTGTAAAATAAATTGCATTGTAACTTTGAAATTGTAACAAACTCTGAAGACGTTATAGGGGCTATTCACATCTCTCGAAACGTTTAGTAATTAAAGCAAACAAGAACAAAAGACTCAAAATAATTAGAGACGCTTTTAAACAACTCGACGATGTAATTAAGGATGATAAATATCGGGATACAAGCCCGGTGGGACCACCTAGCCGACCCACGGCCCGCCCACATGACGTGTACCCAATTACCCACTGACTGGCCTGATAGCTCATAATAATATCAGTTGGCTTGAAACGTGTAATGCAATTCACTAAGCACAAACATCGTCACAACCGAAAATTCGTCGTTGACAATTCGGTATTCACTATAGAATAGAATAGAATAGAAAAACTTTATTTCGACCAACTGCCTCCGGTTCAAAAGAACCTAATAATATTATGCAACGTAGGTTTCGTGCCAAATAAATAAAATAAAATAAATTACGGTAGGTACTTTGATTGGACCTAGATAATCTGTTGTTAATACATCCTAGGGTTCCGTGGTCATTGTATATTTTCCTTGTTCTTCCTTAAAATTAAGGGGCTATGTGACTCAAGTGGGGCTCAATTGTTTCAGAATTGGATTCTTCAAAGCTTCATATATCATGAAGTACTCACAGTAGGAGTATGATTTTCGGATAGTGTAAATTGAACATATAATTGAAGTTTTGATTAGAGCCAAAACACGATTAAGACAAATTTTCTCGATAGAAAAACAAGCCAAAGTAGCCTCCATTTTTATCTATAAACGCTTGGAACTGCTAAACGGTGAATAATAGAAACACAAGACTTGATTTAAAAAAAAGAGATTGATATTTTCTAAATTTTGATTAGAGCAGAATTTAACTTACATAAATAGTACAATCACAATTAAATAAAGTTTGATTTGGCGCTCGATTCGATTCAGGCGCGCGCGCCGCCCCATCTCTTTCTCTCGCATCAGTCCGTAATATAAGCTATCCCACGCCTGTTTCGTAAAAATTATTTTTCGACATAGGCTCTTAACTTCACTTTCCTTCGCTTTCATCAAAAACTCTTCTGAACAAAGGTTCAGAAGAGTTTTTTTCCGTCTGTGGCAGCATACGTTATAATTTTCATTGAACTTAGTAAGAGCTACATTTTTGTTTATTTTCACATTTTATTACCTACTGCATTATTTCAAAAACTATGCCCCGTTCCTTCTGAACTATTTTGCTGGTGCTTGCCAAGGGGTTGCAAAAATCCTAAATGTGGCAACCCTATTTTAGTAGAATCCTTATTACGAAACTACGATATTTCCACTGGAATATAATTGCTTATATCATTGCCTAAACATATGAGTGTAGAAAACTTGCAGCGGGATCTTGTAATATAACTGAGAGGGTTAGATATAACCGACCTTTAAATTAACTGAACGGGTAATATTACATCGTTGTAAGTGGTATAAGGTATAATTATTATGTTCAAATTAATTACAACGCTGCGCTGCTGTAATGGTACAGAAAATTAACCAAAAATGTTATGTTTAATTTTTTATGTGGATAGTAGGTATATTTAAATAAAATACATGTGGTTCCGGCTTAGAATGGACCACCTCAATTGTTTCCGTGGGTGTCATCGAGGCGATTAAGGGAATAGGTTTCATATAAAGTGGTTCAGTGGACGTAGTAGACACCATTTGACACGTTATTCCTGAAAACCTTCAAAAATATCTATTTGTATACGCGACAAATATTTATTTTAGCAGACTTTACCAGAAAATTTGATGTTATAAGTAGATTTTAGTTAAGTCTACCAAAATAAGATTTATGATGGATTTATGACAACAAATCCTGAATCTGATGGCCGATAAGGAAATAAAATTTTGATAGACCTATGTAGTCTGCAATTTTTTGTAAAGTCTTCTTAAATAAATATTTGTGACATTTACAACTATAATGTTTTCTCCGTGGTTTTTTTGCTCGTCGAAGAGTTCTTTAGTGGCGACCGCGTACCAGAAAGTACATAGCGTTTGTAGGCCCGGACAAGGTGAACCGACGACCTGGTGAAGGCGGCGGAAACCCGTTAGATGAGGGCAGCGCAGGACCGGTCGTTGTGGCGATACTTGGGGGAGGCCTATGTCCAGCAGTGGACGTCCGTCGGTTGAGATGATAATGATGATGATTTTTCTCTGTGTATCTTCAGGATGGATGGAATTACGTGTCAAATGGTGATAGGGGATTACCACTATAATACCTATATTAGCGTTACGCCCACAGAACCACTGCATAATATGAAACCGTTTCCTTTAGTCGTATCGTGGACACCGACGGGAACAATTGAGATGGTCAAAGGGAGCCATGAACGAAATCCTTCGTTCATGGCTTCATGAACGAAGGATTTCGTTCATGAAGGGAGCATTGCTGTTCAAAAGATAGTAATTGCGGTAAAGCTTCTAACCACCCTAATAAAGTCGTGAGTGTGTATGTATATTCAAATAAACATATTAAATCACGAGATACGATATTATTTACTCGTGTATTATATTGAAACATTGATATCCGACCAATTCAACCGTGCACGAAATAAACGCCTGAGTTGCTCTACAAGAAACAATGTGTTTTATGTTTTTGACAAACGAATAAAAGCATTTCAGTTTTGTCGTATCGATCGATAAATTAAACGACGACTTTCTGAACCGAGGACGTAGAAGCTTTAAACGCACAATCTAATCTAAACTATTATAAAACTGTAACAGAAGTGTGTTTACAAGAAAAAGATTACGATTATGGTTCTTAGGTATCCCTGGCTCCAAATCAACGTTTTTTAGAATCGTTGTCTGTCTGTTTGTTTGTTTATTCGAGCATCACGAAAAAACTACTGAATCGATTTTGATGAAACTTTTTTTGTTTGATAGCTTATGATTTGACTTACAATCTGGTATATAATTTGTGCGGAAAAAATTGCGGGTAAACTCATAATTTTTCATAATTTCGTGAACTTATGACCTCAATGCCTATTAGGGGTGATCAAAAACCTTGCTATAACTACCAACCATCAATTGAAGCGCGCTGTTATAACAAGACTCACAAGGATGGATTTACGCGTCAAGTTGGTGACATTTGGCCGAGTGACCCTTTGCCAACAAAAACACTGGATAAGAAACCTTTTACCTACCCTTTTGTCGCTTCGTACGACGCTCAACAGAAGATATTGAGTTGTATTGGCTGTGTGCACGACACCAGCGCCATCTAGCGTATTACGGCTCCGTGGATTATTTGGACATAACATGTTAGGATAAAGTTTGTTATTTTAATTAAAAAAAAAGTTAAAACTAAATAAATGAGCAATATTGACGATATTAAAAATGTAATAATACCTAACTAGCTAGGATTCCCATTCTTTGGTACAAAATTCTTATGCGAACTTTCACTACCGTTTTCACACCTTTGGGGGTTGAATTGCGAGAAATCTCTTTTTTTGTGAACACTTAGAAGGCAATAAAAACATCCCTGCCAAATTTTAAGTATTTAGTATTTGCTGTTTTGTATATTTGAGTATTGACAGAGCGTGCGGATTTGCATAGATTCAAGCAAATCTGACACAGCTTCGCCGTCAGTAGTTCAAATTTCTGCCACAGCGTGCGCTGCGATCGAATTGACAGTTCCCAACACCCACTTCGCACATAGCCAATATACGAAGAAACATATGTAGTAGTTCAGGTAACAAATTACATATAAATATTAGCAGATTTCACTCCCACTAGAAAGTTATTGTAATTCGAATTCGGGTAGACTTCTTTTCTTTTTCCTTAATTTTTAAAGTCTACTAAATTTTCAGTTAAATCTACCTTAATATGCTTACGGTTTATTAAGAGGATTATCAGACCATCAAGCTGAACAAATTTCTCTATTAGACCAACATCAACATGGCGAAAAAAAACTGATTCGAGTAGATTTTCAGTTTAGTATCGAACAGCAGATTTTTTTCGCGATTTCGTTATTGGTTCGATAGAGAAAGTTTTTCAGGTCGATGGTCTGAGCATTCCCTTAAACAACCGTCAGATATTTTTATAGTTGTCACATATAGTATAGTAGTGTAGTTGCTTAGTAGATATTTTTCTCAGTGCAGACCGAAACCACTGGACACGCAAGTTTTGCAATAATTGCATATTTAGAAAAATAACGTATCAATTGATAATTACTACCTTGTTCGCCAACACCACTTATCATCGACTCGTAAGACTACAGTATGCTTAAAAAGTTGGTGGTTATAGCAAAGTTTTTGATACTGAAAGAGATAATCACGAGTGTGTATTTAAGGCAAGCCAGTTGAAATTTACAGACCACCTTCTGGCGGAATTTTACACCGTGTGCTAAAACTTCTCTCTGCTGGTATTCACTAAAAGCTTCACCCCCTTTCCCCCCCTCCCTGCCCCCTCACAAAAAGATAACGTATCTCGGCTTGGTAGTCCCGAAAATTGCGCCTTTTCATCACGCGGTGCCGTCAAAGAGGTCCTGTCGTGTGGTTGATGTAGATTGTGGTATAGTTGATGTTTTAAAAATACAACATGTTATGTAAATCTATACACAAAAATACATACACATAACACCCGAACGGCCCGATAGCTTAGTTGGTAGTGAACCTGCCTACTGATCCGAGAGTCGCGTCGCGTGTTTAAATCCAGCATAATTGTAAGATTAATATTTTTACAAAATGTTATTAATTTAACGTTAAGTGTTACTACCAAATTAAGCAATAATAGCACTATTATAAGAGACGATAATAAGGATTGTAATTTAGTATGTTTTTTCTCTGTATTTTATATTTCATGTTTTGGTGTAAAATTAAGTAGGTATAGGTAGGATTTGATTGAAGTTATAATTAACTGTTTATTTAGATTACCTACATATTTAAATGAATTTCTGCCCTGTGGTTACGGCTAAGAATGGATCAGCGTTCAATTCACGTAAAATTAATGAATATAAATAAATAAAATAAAATAAATAACGCTCACAGGCACATACATTGTAATGATCCCAAGAAAGCACTATTTATAGGCTGTTTATTATGGAAACCATACAACAACGGCACAAACATATAAACATCCATGACCGAACCGGGATTCGAACCCAGGACCCTGGTTTGGCAGTCCGGCGTGGTAACCATTACAAAAAATAACCATTCCACCATTCCATTATTAATATGTAAGTAATTATTATACATATTATTAACAATTTTATCTACAGACTTTTACTCTCCAAAAATTACAACTAATCATTGCCTATTTTACTGTTGATTGTACATTGTAAAGGAATTGTATAAAAGAATAGCTTTTTGGTTTTTGTAGTAGGTACCTAAGTAGAAGTTTTACTTTTTTTTTTTTTGTTTTCAAAAATATACAAAATAATAAACAAAACAAACTAATTAAGAGAAACGTTGGTGTTGCTATAACAAACCTTGATTGAGTAATGGGCGCCACTGAATGGTAAAAGGACTCTTAAGGTTTTAAGATCATACAAACTCATGCTTTTTTCTCAGAGAGGTAGGCAGAGATTACGGATCTACTTTGGGTGACCCTGACATAGCTTAATTGCTTCCTCTAAATCCATCTTATCAGGTTTCAAGATCAACTAGAAAGAAAAAACTTGACCTTCCATACAGCTTCAATCTGCATAACAAAAAGAACAGTTCAACTAAATAAAGCAGCTTTATTAACCAACTTTAAATAGAAGCAACACATCAGCATCACAAAAGCATTAATGGCATATACTTTTTTAAAAGTGCCATCTCTGGATTCGCGTCAAAGTATTTAATCCACCCGTTCTTTGGCTAGCATAATGAAAAAAACGCGACAAAGAAGCAGTGGGAAGCGACGGGAGCCAGGGAAGCGGGGGAAGCGGAGCGGGGGAAGCGAGGGCTCGCTCTTATTTCGACAATAGAACTCGCGGCAGCCACAGATAAAAGAGAATAAGTGTTATATAACCATGTTTATGGAGCTAGCTAGAGATGGGCGAATTTCGAAGAAAACAACAAGATAATTTAGAATGAAAAGTCAGTATTCATAATTCATAATCGTTTATTGCTCACACAGAGTCTCACATGAGAGCTCACACATTCACCATAAAGAGTAACTGACATGAGTTGTCAAATGAAACCGTTATTTGTGAATTTATCGGCACTTATCGGCACCCTAAAACTTCGAGTTCTGTGTATAATTGTGAATCTAACGTGAAATCTAAAGGTAATTTAATGAAATAGTGTTAGTATATTTCACAAAATAATCTACGATATCACTTTAGATTCACTAATTATTCACAGAGCACGAATATTTACCCTGTCGATTGTGCCGACAAGTTCCCAAAAACGGGTCTATTGCCTCGCGTCACGTATCTCTTTCTATTATACAGTGGCGCCGCTAGGTACATCTCGCTCTCTCAGCTGTCAGTTCCTCTATATAATACCTTTATGGTATTCACTGAATTATTTATAAAGGTTGAAAATAAAATTAACTGAAAAGAAACTCTGGTAGGTAGTTGGTAATATTTATACACGCTGTTTTTTCATACGTCTGCCATAAAATGCCATGTCCAGTTAATGTTATCATTTGGTTAAACACTATCAGGATGACTTTTATTGTAGTAGATAATAATAGTAGGATATTTTATAAGTTTTTAAGAGGATCATCAGACCATAAACTGAACAACTTTTTCTATGGGACTAGGACCAAAATCGCTAAAACGAAATCTGCTGCTTCATACAAAACTGCAATACTACTCGACCGAATTTCTATGGTAGTGCTAAAGAACGTCAGCATCTTAAGTTACTACTAAAAACTATTCTTTATCCCTTTTTCTTATCGGCCCTTACGATGTTCTCAGGCTCCGGCTCGATAAAATAATAGAACATGCCCATCTCTACTCCTTTGATCTAGGCGACATAAAGCTGAGTTATGTGATGTAAGCGCCATTTACTTTTAATTGAAGTAATCCTTCATTAGTTGTCGAGCGGAAAATACGATTCTGTTTTTAAACTTCTATGCATTGTTTTGAAACCCTCGTCTTTCATATTATAATTTTATTCTAAATCTTAAAATTTTAGCTCTGTGGTCGATGATTTTACCAGTCTCCAGTATAATCAGCAAATGAGCGTGACATTGTTCGGATTACCTAATTGGGTAATTTTAATGCTTGTTTTTGTACAAAAACATACGCTTGAGCCACCACAAAATGGTGTAGATTCGTGGCAGGCCGGAGAGCAGGCAATCGACACGCGACCGCTCAGTAACAGACCTGCAACGTCACTCTCCTTTTTCATTTACAGACTGGCCCAGTCTGGGTCTCCTCGGAATTGGGCCCGATGGAAGAGTCGACTACTTCTATTTTGTTTATTTTTCATTAGTAGACAGGCCAAACTTGCATGAATTGAATTAAGCAATTAACAGGGGATCGGAGAGTCCGGGACAATGAGCGTTTTTCTTTTCTTTTTTAAATGTAGTTTCTAAAAAACTCGACAGATGACATGCTTATCGCTCCATAGAGACGTAGGCGAGATCCTGTCAAAATCATGTCAAGACTGTGCCTGACTTTTTTTTAAAGGCCAAGGGATCGAGCCCATATAACCCTGTTAGACGTAACCAGTTCCATATTTTCGTTTAAATTGATTCGTAAATAATGAAATATTCAATAAAAAGATGCGTTGGCATCTTTTTGATCATCTTCTTATTCATCTTTATTATTTTAAAGAAACACTTTTTAAAATGTTGACATTTATTCGCACAGACTGTAACGCCATCTATCGATCCACTAGAAAACTAAAAGAAAAACGCTCATTAGTCAAATTAGCAACTTTTAATCGAACGTCAAAACGCGCGCGATGTATGAAAAATTGTACTAAATACCCACAAGTGACGTCATCAACATTTCATTACTTGCTAAAAACAAACTAAAAATGTGAGTATTGCATTATTTTCAAATGTCCACAGTCCGCTCCCCCATTGTTTGTATTTTATTATTCTTATTTCAATACCAGAACATTTGAAAAGACAGATTTTTAAATATTTGTTTATTAAATTGTTATGTTAAGATGTATAATAAAATCCACAATACGTTTTGTCAGCGAAATAACATAAAAAAACACTAAACAGGCCAATGTATACTTCTTTCAAAGATTTAATCGTTCATTTTGTTTTAAATCGGTCGTTAATTGTTTTTTTATCAGCATGTTTCATTAATTATTCTATCAGAATCAGAAAGAATGTCTGAATGTTGGTAGATGTAGCAATATTTCTGGCCACACCGAAAGGGATTACGGTCGTGAATTTATGTATGTATGTATTATACTATCAAACAGATTATCTAGTTCCAATTGTAAGTTTAGAAATTATAAATATTGTTTTTGCATTGACATCTAGCAGAATATTCTCGCCATAGATTAGAAGTCTACAAGGTAGTCTTAGCCTAAACATAAATTGCAATAGTACATTATCTCATTGGCTTCTTATATCGGCTTTGTGCCTTATAATGGATTAACGAACAAAGCTATCAACACATTTCCGCAAGGGGAAAATTCTTTCGGCAATATTTTGAACAAAGAGGCGAATTTTCCGGGGATTAGTGGGCGACTTTGAGCTGATACAAGATAATGCCGTTCTAAGTGTGTTGATGACGGTTGGTTTACTTTGTGTGCCGTATCCTCTTTATATAAATACTAGTTCTATCTTTGAGCCCTAAATATGCTGGAAGTATAAGTTAGTGGGAAGAATGGACAGGGTTAGGAATGGGTGCATTAGCGGAATGTTTAAAATAGATAATCTATGGATAGAGAGCTGGTCTATGTGGACAAGGACAATATCATGAATCTATTCATGGATTATTATCCACATAAATATTTTATTTATGTACTGTATTGAAACACTCTTAACTTTTATTACGGGCTTATCTAAACTATTATAAAACTGTAACAGAAGGTGTGTCTGTATTTTCAATGTACATTGAAAATATTTATAAAAAAAGATTACGATATGGTTTTTAGGCTTCCTTGATTCCAAATAAAAATTTTTTGGACTTTTTGTCTGTCTGTTTGTTTGTTTGCTTGTTTATTCGGGTATCACGCAAAAACTACTGAACCGATTTTGATGAAACTTTTTTTGTTTGATAGCTTATGATCTGACTTAAAATCTGGTATATAATTTATAGGGACGAAGTCGCGGGTAAAAGCTCGAATTAATATAACACTATCTAATTTTATTATTATTATTTGCAATAAAATAATGCTGTAGAACTTTTAAATAAAATCACTTTCATTATTCGTACAGAAATCGGGCATAGATTTGACTATTATAGTGATCGCTTCGAGAATGAATCACTCCGAGTCGGATGTCGTCCTTTTATAAACATGCCCTTTCCGTAGCCCTTTACAGCCATTACTCCTACTCAAGTAGCATTCGGTTTTGACAACATTAAATAATACTTAATGTAAAATGTAATGTAAAATGAAAACAAACATGAGTAAACAAGGTTATGTTCGCCACTCAGATATTCAACAAATTGACATTCAGAGAAGAAAAAAAATTCAAAACGAAAAAACGAGTTGCGTAATTTTTTGTGTTGGACAGAGTTCGCTTCTAACGAGGCGCCTCGAAAAATGTAAACAAAGACAAAGAGGTTGCAATTAAGGTCCTCTAGTTCGGGCGCTGACAAATGGACGGGACTAGAAGGCCGAGAGCCGAGGGGCCGAAAGCCGATGGCCGGGATATTCGGCCTCGTGGCGAACGAAACGCTTAATTGTAGGTCTACCGCGAGGTTTAGCTGGCCTAGCTAGAGTGAAATATTTGTAAGGACTTAGTGTTTTCCTTAATACATAAAAATAGTGTTTGTTTTTTCAACATTATAATATTTTATGTCGTATTTTCAACCCAAGGGGCGTTATAAGTTTGACGCTTATGTCGGTCTGTCTGTCTGTCTGTCTGTCTGTCTGTCTGTCTGTCTGTCTGTCTGTGGCATCGTAGCTCTGAAACGCGTGGACCGATTTCGATGCGAATTTTCGCGAGACCGTTCTTAGCTTTGTTTCATGAAAATCGGTTCAACAGTTTTGAAGTAACTTTAAAAATTACGAAATAATATAACATTACAAATTTAAAAAACCTCCAAAGCCTTCTTTATTATTCGGTCACCTATTATTTTTTTATGTAAGCAAATCTACGAAGCAAATATGTTTTGCTTTTTAACTCTCTTTATATCTTCTTTATAAACAGTGTTTTTCAAATGTCTAGCCACTTATATTATAACCGATATTTCTGCCTTCATGCAAAATATAATTTAACTTTCAACTAAGCAGAGTTTTTAACTTAAAGATTGTTGAATCGCTCTAATCTCTCTGATATGTAATTTCATGAATTCTGCTATGGAGTCGGTCGTTCGGAGGGGTCGTTCGTCTTACAACATTAATCTAAAGAATATACTTAATGAGAGTTTCTACAAGCAATTTAGACCGCTACGTGACATTGATATAGTTTGTAGCATTTGCAATTTAGTTCTGAACAGTAAAGCCTGAAGTCTCGACGAATGGCCTGGATACATTGCTAATTTAGGTGGAAACTTTAGGGCATTCGTTAACAAAGGTTTAGGTTATGTAGGCTATTCTAGGAGAGAACTCACAATAATGGATTAAAAATTAAAATCACAGACATTATTCGTATCGTGTGGGCAGAGAAAAAAAAATTGAAATTGAAAAAGTTTTATTGTGCAAACAGAATGTACAGCAATTGTTATAATAAATAATTTCAATAATTATACTTTTAGAGTCTGCTTGCGACAAAAGGGATCAGCTCAGCTTTGTGCCGGCCGAGTGATCTGATCAGAGATCACAGCGAGCGCAGCCCTGATTTTCAGCTGTACCCTGTTCTCACTTGCAATATTTCCATCATTGTTCACTAAGAAAAACACTGCTAGAGCTTCTATGCCAGAATCAATTTCGGTAACAACGTTGAAGTTAGAAGGGCCTAATGAAAATATATAATAAAAAATGAAATAAAAACTTTAAAAATAAAATGCTAAAAAAAAATAATATAACAATAGTGACAGTAATGACAGAGTCTGACGAGCCCTGGTGTCAGAGTTTTTTCAGACCGCCTTTCGGCCTCTGACGTGGTTTTTATGTAACAACTACTACCACTAGAGATAGTAGCCGGGACCAACGGTTTAACGTGCCATCCGAAGCACGGAATCACTTTTCTTTTCAGACAATCAGGTGATTCAGCCTGCAATGTCCTGACCAAAAGTGACATATCACTAGGTGTCCCCCGTGGGAATCGAACCCACGACCTCCGTATCGAGAGCCAATGCTCTTAACCATTAGACCACAGAGGCAGTCGATCACAGACATTAATTTACGATCATAGTTTCTTACGGGCTGGTCAGGAACCTTGCTAAAACTACCAATTATCCCCTTCGGTGCATAGCTGTAGCTGGCGTTTTGCTTGTGTACTGCATTTTTGCCAATGTCAAGTAGTTTGTGGGAGTATCTATCCGAATTATTCCCAGTCTCAAGGAATGACCCCATCCTCAAGGAGTATCCCCATCTTTGTCGGTTTGTCTTTGTCTTTGTCTTTCCCGGACTGGATTGAGGTCAAGAGCAAATCCATCGGTAATTTTAAAAAAAAGTTTTTTGGGCAAAAACATTATGGTTGAGAAAAGAGATTGCGGAGCCTCGTGGCAAGCTCAAACGCGAGCCGCGCGAACACTCCGCGATTGACACAACCGCTCGGGCCGAATTTGCAATGTGTGGCTTTGTCATAATATTTAAGGGTTATTAGTCTAGTTTGGCTCTATCTAAAATACTGTTCACCACCTTTATACAGGGTGTACAATAAAATGGGACAGCTACTTAAAGAGGTGCTTCAGACCATCAAACTGAACAACTTTCTCTATGGGACCAATATCGAAATCGCGAAAAAAAAATCTGCTGTCCCATACTTTTTTCGGCGGGTAGGCGTGAAAAGAGCAACAGCCAAAAATTGCAAGTCTGTTCAAATTTATTTCTAATAATTAAAATAAAGTAATTAACAGGTCAAATTTATGACAATTTGATAGAGGACCAAAACCTACCTGCCAGCAGTTATTCTCCATATCGTAGTTCCCACCAGCTAGTTACTGCAGCACTTAACCTCAAAATGGAGTCACTCAAGCAGACCATGGAGGAGATGTCATCCCACTTTCACACGCAGATGGCACGCTTTCAATTGGAGCTCAATAAGCCACCGAGGGTGCCGGCATCTTCATCTGCTCTGGCCGCTGATTTTGAGGCTTTCAAGGCATTCGTTGTCACTGCCTTGAACGGCCTCCAAAAACAAATCGAGGCCCTCGCAGCAGAAAGCGATCGCATGGAGATGCACAGCAGGAGGAAGATTCTGTTGATCCACGGTGTGCCGGAGACGAATGAAGACGATCCTACAGCGTGCGTCGTCAAACTTGCAGCGGACCGGCTTAAACTGCCGGGGTTCAGTGCTGGCGACATTAATCGTTGCCACCGGCTAGGTCGAGGCTCAGGCAAAAAGACGAGGCCGATTCTTGTAAAGCTGAAGGATCTGTCAGTCCGCAGCGAGATGTGGTTTGCCAAGAAAATCCTTAAGGGCAGTGGTGTTACGGTGTCCGAGTTCCTGACGAAGGCACGTCATGGGCTCTTCATGGCGGCTAGGGAGCGGCATGGAGTTTCCCAGTGTTGGACGAGGGATGGGAGCATATTCGTCTTAGGGCCGGACGGCTCGCGGCATCGAATTGCTTCCCACGCCGAGCTCGATAAGTTGCCCTGCCCGGAACCTGCCGCGGAAGCACCTCCAGCTGTTAATCGAGCCCAAAGGAAGCGAGCTCCCCCTAAGAAGTAATACTACTTATTGTTATTGTTTTTGGGTGCGTGGAACGCGGGTAATTAATTTTTGTATCTTTCTGCAGTCCGATCATTTCTCAAGGTAGTTTGAAATTTCGTTATTAAAATGTAGGTACTATTGCTGCACTGTTTGTTACCCACTTGTATATGTTTATTTTCAAAATTCACAAAAAATTTCACTGTTTTGATTCGCAATTTGTCCATCTGACAACTAATTTGACTTTGACAGTTCGGGTCCGTTTTTCTTGCTTGTTTTGTGCTACTGTGTTGGTGTCCGTTCCGAAGCGTGTGGGGGTCACTCGGGTAGTGTAGCATACTAAAACGTAGTGATTATATTCTCTTTGTAGCATACGATATTTTTCCTTTAAAATCCTCCAAATCCTCGTATGGTTTTTCTCTTTCGTGTTGGCAATCTGAGTGATTTTTCGCGCGTTGCGAGACGGACCCGAATGTAGTATTGGCAATTTTTTGTGCAGTGCAGCATGTACGTTTTTACGTTCCGTTCTACACACGTTAGACTTATTTCTAAATTATTTTTTTCTTTTCTTTTTATTAATGTTTTTGTCGTTTTTGTTCTCCATTGTGTTGTGTAAAATTGTACTCCATGTGCTATGTAATTTGTTTTCGTTTTCTAACCATTCTGCTGGCGGGTAGAGAAGTGAGCTAAATTTTTAGTTTTTTCTATTTTTTTTTTTTTTTATTTATTATTTAAATTTTATATATATATTTTTTTCTGTACTACTACATCAATGAATACCAGCGATGACAGCGAACATTTCCTCTCTTTTTCATCTACATCTGAAAAACTGAGCAGCGATGACAGTTTTCACAGCACTAGTTCTCTCTCTCTGAACGATCATCTGAACTGCCAGTTTTCGGATGTCACAAAAAATTGTAATGTGGTTCATATCAATGCCCAGAGCATCCCTGCTCATTATGCTGACCTACTTACAACTTTCGACAACAAAAACATTCATGCAGTTCTTGTCTCTGAATCCTTCCTACATCCATGTCTCCCTTCCACATCTTATTCCTTACCTGGCTTTATACTCGTTCGTAACGATCGCACCAATACCTGCCATGGTGGCGTTGCGATCTATCTCCGTAGTCAAATTCCTTTTTCTATCATTAGCAAATCTCCCCAACCCCCTCCTCCCGGCACTGCTGAGCATCTTTTTTTGGAGATTACTCTCTCCCACACAAAGGTCCTTCTTGGTGTATTCTATAGTCCATCTCTAACAATCGATTACTTTCCCAGCTTCGAAAAACTCTTAGAAGATTTTTCAACTTCCTATAGTCATACGGTCATTATGGGTGACTTTAACACCTGTCTCCTTAAAAATGACTCCCGTTCCCAACGTTTGAAATCACTTGCCAATTCCAGCAACCTACATATCCTCCCTCTTTCTGCTACTCACAACTTTCCAAATTGCCTTCCTTCTCTTCTTGACCTTATGTTAGTCAGTTCTCTTGATCATGTTACTAAACATGGTCAGTTAAGTGCTGATGCTTTTTCTTATCATGACCTTATCTACCTATCCTATAAAATCCGTCCTCCAAAAGCCAAACCTAAAATCCTGTTGCAGCGCAATTTTCGTGCTATGGATACAGAACAACTGCGTATGGACGCTGCCAAAACCGACTGGTCAGTTCTTGACGAAGCAGCTACAGTTGATGAACAAGTTCTGCTTTTCAACTCAATAATAATTGAACTGTATGACAAACATGCTCCTATTCGGCCAGTAAGAGTCAAGCATCTTCCTGCTCCTTGGTTGACAGAGGAGATTAAAACTATCATTTGTAAGAAAAACCGTGCAAAAGCGAAATTTAAGGCTGAATCCTCCGAGGCAAATCGTGACAAATATCACATTATCAGAAATCGCTGCAATCGAGTGTGTAGGGATGCACAAAGACGTCACATTCATAGTTCCGTTGAAAACGGAGATCCAGCGAAAGTTTGGAAATTTCTAAAATCCTTAGGAATTGGCAAATCTCGTACTAATCCTGCTTCAAAAGACCTAGACATCAACTCTTTAAACAAACATTTTTCGGCTGCATCAACATTAGATGATCTTACCAAGGCTAACACTCTGAATAATCTTTCTTCACAGCCAACTCCTAATTTTTCTCCCTTTTCTTTCTGTCAATTTACTGATTGTGATGTTAAGAGGAACATTATCTCCATCGCCTCGAATGCCGTCGGATGTGACAGGGTAAGCCGTAATATGATCATTCCTCTCCTTGATTCCCTCGCCCCTTTAATCACCAAGATCTTCAACAGATCTATTTCCTCTTCCACCTTTCCCAAGATCTGGAAAGATGCTGAAGTAATTCCCTTACCTAAAAAGAGTAACCCATCCACCTTCTCCGAATATCGCCCTATTTCCATTCTTCCTTTTCTTTCTAAAGTCCTTGAACGTTTGGTCCATCGGCAACTCAGTCTATTCCTATCAAAAAACCACCTCCTTAATCCTTATCAGTCCGGTTTCCAACCTGGTCATAGTACGGTTACAGCTCTTGTTAAAATCTCCGACGACATTCGTTTCGGAATGGAAAACAAACAACTTACCGTTCTAACATTGCTGGATTTCAGCAACGCATTTAATAATGTTGACTTTGATATCTTGTTAGGACTTTTACGTACTCTTAACATATCTCCAACGGTAATTGACTGGTTTCATAGTTACCTGTTTGGGCGCCAGCAGCGTATAAAGGTTGAAGACACCTATTCTTCATGGTGTGATACCTCTGCAGGCGTGCCGCAGGGTGGCGTGCTATCTCCCCTCTTGTTTGCTCTTTTCATTAATTCCATCACCTCTCAACTCTCTTCCTCCTACCACTTGTATGCAGACGATCTTCAGATATATTCACAGTCGTGTTTAGATAATATCACTCAAGCCATTAATACCACCAATGATGACTTAAACCGCATTCGTGAATGGAGTTTATCTTATGGCCTTAAGGTAAATCCCAACAAGACCCAAGTCATCGTCATTGGGAGTCCTTGGTTTGTTTCAAGGATTCCTCTTGACCAGTTACCACCTGTATTATTTGATGGCGCACGCATACCTTACAGTACCTCCGTCAAAAACTTGGGCATTATGTTTGATAACACGCTCTCTTGGGCCCCTCAGGTCGCTGAAGTTAGTAGGAAGATGTTTGCTGCTTACGGTTCTTTGAAGCGACTACGTAATTTTCTACCCACTAGCACGAAAATTGCGCTTGCACAATCCCTCCTATTACCCATCCTAGACTACGCTGACTCCTGCTACCTTGACCTGACTGTGGAGCTACTTAATAAACTCGAGCGACTTCAAAACCTGTGCATTCGTTTTATTTTTGGTCTGCGTAAGTACGACCATGTGTCAGAATTCCGCGCTCGACTTAAGTGGCTCCCAGTCAAACGTCGTAGGGAAGCTCATATCCTTAACCTTCTCTACTCCATCCTCTTCAATCCCATTACTCCTAATTACCTCAAGGAACGCTTTGTTTTCTCTTCCTCCACCACTGGCCGTCATCTGCGTTCCTCTGAAAACCTCTCCCTCCATATGCCCATCCACTCCACTAACTTCTACACCCATTCCTTCTCCGTTCATGCCGTTCGGCTTTGGAACTTGTTGCCAGAGGCAATCCGACGTGCACCTTCCTTGAATGTTTTTAAGTCGAAAGTTAAGTCGCACTTCCTTGATCACTGACCCTCTCCGATTTTTTCTCCGAATGTAAGTAGGTACTTAAATCTTTTCCTATATCAATAGTTCATGTTTTCCTATCGTGTTTAGTTGAGTAGTACGCGTATTTATATATGATGTGTTTATGTATATATATATATATATATATATTATAGGAATATATATTATATATACTTATCTATGTATTGCATTTAGATGTATTTATAATAGGTTTATTCTTGTTTTTTTATTTACTGATATTTCTGGTCATTTATCTGAAAACACCGCCTACCTTTCTTCGTACACCGTTTCCTCTACCCTAAGGTTGTCTGGAAGAAATCGCTTCTTAGCGATAAGACCGCCTTATTTTGTGCCTTTTTGTATTTTTTTCTCTGTATTTTACTCTTATGTGTTGGTGTAAAATAAAGTATATTTGTTGTTGTTGTTGTTGTTATTTCAGTCGAGTTTATGTTTATAAATAATAATAAATAAATAAATAAATAAATATCTTGGACAGTGTCACACAAATTATCTTAGTCGCATCGCAGTTTTGTATGGGAGAGCGGAATTTTTTTTCGCGATTTCGATATTGGTCCCATAGAGAAAGTTGTTCAGTTTGATGGTCTGAAGCACCCCTTTAAGTAGCTGTCCCATTTTATTGTACATCCTGTATAAAGGTGGTGAACAGTATTTTAGATAGAGCCAAACTAGACTAATAACCCTTAAATATTATGACAAAGCCACACATTGCAAATCATTTTTTGACTCTACCACCGCGTCGGAAGGTGTTCCGTTGAGAGAAGATGCGGCCAGAAACTCTACAACACACATCTTTTAAACATATTATCATAGGTACAATCACCCTTTAAGGCAATGCAACTGTTTACCTTAGGGCCCTTTATACCACGAGCATTGTGCAATATAAATCGGATCATTTCTCTATAAACGTTCCTATAAACAACAAATTACCTACAATGCTACGTCGCTTTCGCCTCACGTATTTACGCAATATCTCAATAGCACGTGGAACGGAATGCACTACGACAAAGTATAATATTATAGTAATCATGTTGGAATAAAGGAAGATAGATCTTAAACGCTATACTATCTGTGGAACTAACATTAAAAATGGTTGCTCGGTATTTCCACCCTATAGCGTTTTTCTCATTGTGCCATATACGCATCCCATTTATGCGTTTCAATAATCAGAAGATAGCAAATCAGAGCAGTATTTTTGCACCCAGGTGCCAGGGGATTGCAATAAGACAACCCCATGAATTAGTGGCAGCCTCGTGTTTAGGTTCCTTAAACTATGAAAATTAGCATAAGCATAAGCATATTATCATCATCGGCCTATCATCGTCCACTGCTGATCATAGGCCTCTCCCAAGGCGCGCCACAAAACGGCCTTCCTCATCCAGTCGCTCGCCGCTACCTTTTTTAGGTCGTCTCTCCAGCGGGCAGCAGGGCGTCCCACACGCATAAGCCCATAAGCATATGCTCACGACAATATTCCCCGAGGGTGTAGTCAGAGATATTCTGAAACTTCAGAACATCCACGTTTCACTAGTAACAAAACTCTGTCCCGTGTGACGAGGAGTGAGCCCGTCGCCACTTTTAATGGGCAGTGGCTATGAAAATTCTACTGGAATAATTATAATTCATAATATTTAATGTGTCACATACTTAAAGGGGTGATTCAGACCATCAAACTGAACTTTTTCTATGCGACCAGGTTAAAAATCGTAAAAAAAACTAACTGTTCCTTATAAAATGCCAATAGCTACTACTGACCAAACAAAACTGTATGAAGCTGCTGATTTCATTGTCATGGATTCAAAGTAAGTTCTTGATGGTCTATATCACCCCCTTAAGTATGTACCTAACGCATTTAAGTTTACACCCAGTATCCTATTAACACTGTAAACAAATAATTATGGATGCGAAAAACATGTAACGGGATCTTGGAATGAACATGGTGTCAGAGTTTTTTCAGACCGCCTTACGGCCTCTGATGTGGTTTTTATGTAACGACTACTACCACCAGAGATAGTAGCCGGGCCCAACGGCTTAACGTGCCATCCGAAGCACGGAATAATTTTTCTTTTCAGACAATCAGGTGATTCAACCTGCAATGTCCTAACCAACTGGGGAAAAACGCACAAAGTAACATATCACTAGGTGTCCCCTGTGGGAATCGAACCCACGACCTCCGTTTCGAGAGCCCAATGTTCTTAACCATTAGACCACCGAGGCAGTTCTTCTTTATGACCTAGTAGTATATGATACGATTCAAAATACAGGGTGTACAATAAAATGGGACAGCTACTTAAAGGGGTGCTTCAGACCATCAAACTGAACAACTTTCTCTATGGGACCAATATCGAAATCGCGAAAAAAAAATCTGCTGTCCCATACATTTCAGTCGAGTTATGTTTGCAGTTTTGTATGGGAGAGCGGATTTTTTTTTCGCGATTTCGATATTGGTCCCATAGAGAAAGTTGTTAAGTTTGATGGTCTGAAGCACCCCTTTGAGTAGCTGTCCTATTTTATTGTACACCCTGTATAATGTCACATAACATAAACATTTTTATTCGAATTTTTAAGTGAACCATTTCATTACGACACCAGCCTCAAAAAAGCCTCAGAAACGTAATGACGTCACGACATTCAAGCCAGGACGTGAGTAGAGCAAGACTTAACCCGTCACGCGCGCCGTAATGGTGCGGACTCCGTTTTATTATACCTCTCCATTTAGTTGGTAGCGGAGTCGCCACTTTGACCCGCCACCATTTCTTTTGAATTGCCAAGACCAGTGTGTGACCGCCAAATGTGTTCAATGGACTTTATTTAAAACATTATTATAGGAAAAAGATTTCCGAGTCTTTGACGGTGCAAGGTCAATAAGTGATCAACAGTGATCGGAATAGGTAGATTCGATTAGGGGTAAAGGCGCAAATATTTGTGTGATGGATGAATATTAATATTTGTATTCGATACATGGGTGTTTGTATCTATGGAGGTGCTACTTGGGAATGTTCCTCCATTGAAAAGGGAAGTACTTCCGCCAGGCTAGGTGTGATGCCTGGGGACCGGACGTGGTCCAACAGTTCTTAATTGGACCTTCGATATATATCGAATCTCTGTGATTATTTCTCTTGCGCGATTTATGTCTCGCATTCGATTGTGAACCTTATTTGTAGTAGGTTACGAGTTACGTATTTACGATGAACGTTGTCTTTGTATGGAGCATATTTCCGCGAGCGACGGTATCGCCATCTGTTGGCATCTTTGCTATAACTTGTGGGTGCTGGATATCTGTAGTAGTTCCCCACAGTATCTATAAAGGTCGTGCACCCCGTTTACTATACAACACATAACATTTTACGCCCTACATAGGTATACAAACACCCACGAATCGAATACAGATAATTATATTAATCACACAAATATATGCGCCTTTACGCTAATCAAATCTACCTATTCCGATCACTGGTGATCAATCTACGCATTAGCCCACTAAGGAAATCCGTACTAATCTGTATTGGGCCTTTATTGTAAATGCGTGGTGGAGCAACGTTCCTACACCCTGAGGGTAGGCCTATGCCCTGCAGTGGGACGTATATATGCTGAGGATGATAATCATGAACCCAAAAAGATAATACAGTCGTGAGTTTATGTTAGTCTGTATAATGTTTATGATCTACTTCAAACGAGTACATAATTAACTTTATTTTGATCACTATATTTTTTAAGTCAATGTAACCTGTCTAAATAAAGGGTTTGTTCATTCATTTCACAAACGATTACTTAATTGCTTGTTATAAAGTTAAAAAAGAATGAAGAAGGTATATGACAAACTAGATCTAATAATACAAATACCTAACATAAATTCACTCCTGGATGAGTACCTAGAGTTACGGTAGTAACTATTAAATAATCTGTGCCTAGAGACAGAAAAACCATGTTTTAAAAACATATAAATTCCAAAACAAAACACAACGCATCTTTGACTTACCGCTCTTCAAACAATCGACTTACCCCACTCAGGAGTAAAGTGTACAAAAGGGAGGGTACTGTTTGTTCGGCATTTCGCTACTAAGCCGAGACAACAAGCGTTGTTTGCTTAGATATGAAACTAGATACACTTTACTTCATATCTGTGTTGCTTTAAGACGGGACGTTTTCATGAGATATATTTTGCCCGCGAAAATATGGCAGGAATGTTTTGTTTATAAATATCATAATAAAGGTTGAAAAATTCAGTTGGCGATCGGCATTTGGAGTTACCTAGTAGCTGTGTTAAAATAAAAATCATTTTACGGTACACAAAATATGACAATAAGCCATCGACTCGATACAAGAAGAGCCACTATATTTCTTTAGTAGTCAGCGCTAAAAACACAAACTGCGTAGGAAGGCGTCACTTTAAATGGATAGTGGATACAATACCTACCCCTTAAAACCAAACCCCCTTCCTGAACATAATTATGGGCTTACGATTTTTTCCATAACCAAAAAGCCTATGAACGTTACGATTCGTACAGTTCCTAAAACACATTGGTAGAAGTATGATCGAGACTGGAATCAAAGCACCCTAGCATGGAAAGACCACAGCTTTTAAAATAGCTGCAGACTTAAAAAAACTCACTAAAAAGTTTATTCTAAGTTAAAGTTGGGGACCAAAAAACTTATATCAGAATTCCTTTACGTTTTATCTGAAAGTTGAACTAGAAAGTGCAGAAGTTGAGTCTCGCCTGGGTCCAAGTTCTGGAACTAGGGACAAACATTTATCACCCGGTTCAGTAAACTACGAAACAACTTTGATCTAGACAGACTGATAGCAACCACGTGTTCTCAGGTAACATGTAAAAACTAAATAAAAAGTGTGAGAGGAAGAGTGTTTTCTTAAAGAGGCTATAGAACATTATTATCCGTTGAATTTAATCAACTAGGTACATCTACTTTCACTTCTACTACCTCACACATTACTTCTTCTTCTTATCGTGTGGGCAGAGCTCTGGTGTCAGAGTTTTTTCAGACCGCCTTACGGCCTCTGACGTGGTTTTTATGTAACGACTACTACCACCAGAGATAGTAGCCAGGACCAATCATTAAACTAAATCATTAAACTAAATCATTAAACTAAATCATTAAACTAAATCATTAAACTAAATCATTAAACCAAATCATTAAACTAAATCATTAAACTAAATCATTAAACTAAATCACTAAGCCATTCAACAGAAGAAAAATATATTTCTTAAAAATTGTCCAGGTACCTACCTACTATTACCGATCATGTAAACGTTGGAAACTTACACCATAGCCATACAGGTTTGTAGCTTTATTAAAGTAAGTTAAAGCCTTTAGGATCCCACTCCCCTAAAGTTATTTCAGGCCGCCTTACGGCCTCTGACGTGGTTTTTATGAAACGACTACTACCACCAGAGATAGTAGCCGAGACCGACGGCTTAGCGTGCCATCCGAAGCATGGAATCATTTTTCTTTTCGGACAATCAGGTGATTCAGCCTGCAATGTCCTAACCAACTGGGGAAAAACGCACAAAGTGACATATCACTAGGTGTCCCCCGTGGGAATCGAACCCACGACCTCCGTATCGAGAGCCAATGCTCTTAACCACTAGACCACGGAGGCAGTTTACATCTTACTATCTTACATTCACTATTGACCTGTCTTAAAATTACACAACCACGCATTCCCACCACTGAAACACCCAACTAGGATCATGAGGGGCAACCACTATCAACACTAAACAATAAAGTCCAGCGAGCCCGGGGGATGACTCTAATCTGTCTTGGATCCCACATTGAATATAATCAAAGAAGATAAGAGTAGAAGGAAGAGAAATAACCGACTTACCTCCATTACAAACAGGAGACAGCAATCGAAAAAAGCATGGCTATTATTACTAATAACTACGTACTATAGTTACGTATATAGATGGTGTCTTTACTTACACCAGCATGGGTAGCATGACAACCCGCGATAGACGTGATACGGCTACGTGAGACATGACGTGGTTCGCGCTGATGAACGAACGAGATAAAAGTGATATAGCTGTATCACGGCTATCACGGGTTGGCATGCTACCCATGCTGGTTTAGAATGAAAATAAAGTCAATTTTTTATAAAGTTAACAATTTAACTAAACAACTTTTACTATCAAAACCCATTATTGCAAGAGTCCTTTAGATTTTCAGTAAAACTACTACGAATTTACGGATTATGTTTAACAACTTCAAACAAAACACAGTCGTAGCCCACAAATAATACGGCTTAAAATAGTGTACACTAATAAGACTGGCTTTCCGTTAAACCTGAAACAATAGTGTCCGCTAAACGTTCAACAAACTGAACCTAAACACATAATTATTTAGGTCGGTTTTAGAGTTGCAAAGTTAATATAACCGTACTACGTCAGCTAAAGGTTTTCACAACCATCTTTCAAAGAGATGGCCTGTTTCTGGTAAAGGTAAGTGCATATTACGACGGGCTGCATCGGATTAGGCCGCAGCGTAAAGATCCGCCCAAATCGCTTCTTTACAGACAGGGTGTAAGTTACAGCTCTCCACAGACTGAAACAGTGAACTCAGACCATAAAACTGAACAACTTTCACTATTCTCAGGAAACAGGGAAAAACTACTGTGTCATACATTTGAGTCGGGTAGGAACAGCAGTTTTGTATGAAACAGCTGAATTTATTTCGCGTTTCCTGAGGTAGGCTCCATAGTAAAAAGTTGTTCAGTTTGATGGTCTGAGTTCACCTTTCCTTATACCCTGTACAATTTATATGAACTATCGCATACTACACCAGGACGGAGCGGAGTTTATGTATTATGTCGATAGAGCGTTGATTCTTTCCGTACAATAGTTTTATTTTAACGTCATTATAATCAGCCTGCCATTATCCACTACTGAACTCAGGTCTCTCTCAAGGGACCACAAAACTCTGCCTTCAGCCTTCCTTATCCAGTTCCAATTTCGCCCGCTACCTGTATTCATTATCTCAGTCAATGGATGTCCACTTCTGGTCTCCACTCCCCCAAGTGTCACCACAACGAGTATTACGGTTTAACATTCATAAATAGGTAAGTTTTATTTACAACGTCACGCGCGACCCGTTACTCACCCGCCCGCTCCCCTCGACCCCGCGGGCGAGCTCCGTGCTAATTACCTGAGCACAAATCAACATAATCGCCAAATAACTTACTTTTAAACTCCTATCTGTGCATTTGCGACTTTGCGGTTTTATGCTGACGTAATTGGGGTGAAAGTTAAATAATAATTGCTTGTTTGCGTTATTTAATTTGGGTTACCTTTTTATTTGGAATGGAATATCCTTTGGCTTGATATTACTGTCCAAAATGTCTAAAGGGTGTAAGTGACAGCCTAGAAAATACTGAAACGGTGAACTCAGACCATCAAACTGAACAACTTTCACCTACAGGAAACGCGAAAAAAAATCAGCAGTCCCATAAATTTCAGTCGGGTAGGTGCAGAGCAGTTTTGTATGGGACAGCTGATTTTTTTTCGCCTTTCCTGAGATAGGCTCCATAGTGAAAGTTGTTCAGTTTGATGATCTGAGTTCACCGTTTCAGTTTTTGCTAGGCTGTCACTTACACCCTGTATAGTAATTTCAGACTTTAAATAGTAGCAACACCTTTCTCTTTCTCTCTTCATATAGTGCTGTAATTGACGCACGAGAATATTGTTATCTCCGAAATTATTTTCGAATAAAACCTGTGACTCAGAAAAACCTCTGTATTTTTACCTAACAGACAGGCATAGGCAGAAAGTGGGCAGAACACTCACTTTACTACAGGTACCAAAATCTAGTCTAGACATAAAGAAATTACACGCTCCCAGTAAGAGTCTAGACTTGTATTATGATGACTAGGTAAGTAACTAGTCTAATTATAGATATCTACAAACATCGACGACACCCGTCACCCTGGTCCGACACAAGTATAAGTAGGCATTGGACAGATAGTTACCCTGAATTTCGCCTCGGCCATAAGTGGGCAAACTCCAAACAAGTGTTTCGAAACACACGCACACGCGTTGTTGATCTCCACTAGTACAATACACAATCACAAGCTTTCTTCATTTATAATTATCTTGAAAAATATGAGCTAGTTTCTAGTCAACTCTTTTTTTTTTAAATTATAGCCATATTATACTTTAGTTTAGCATAGAGGCAATATGAGAACATAAATAATAATAAAACCTGGTAAAAAACAAATAAAAATAAATTAATTTACATTTGTACAGTCGCCTACGTAAATTACTTAACTCCCTTTTAAAAATAGCCCCTAATAAAATTTAATTAAAACCGTTGCATCGTTAACTACCCTTAATTTATGCAAACTGATTTCTGCGACAGATTGGAGCAAGACACGCTATCGTCCTTTTACTTTCCAGCGAACCTAGAATCGAAGGGAAATTCAATTTTCCATTAATATTACACAACAAGCTTTTACACTTTGGAAACAATTGTTTTATACAAATTTTTTAACAAAAAAAATTAAAACCGCCTTCAAAAAACTAAAAAGTTAAAAAATAATATTGCAGCCGATGACTTTTTCGTTCGCATCATAAGAAAATATTTTTTTTGTTTTATCGAAGCCGCTATCAAGCCGGTACGATTTGCGACAGGACTTGCATTAGTTTCTTGGCTTGGCTTGACCGACAGGTCAGAAACTTTGCTAAAATTATCGACAACAATTTTGAATACCATCAACACCCTTCCCCTTTTTCTTTCAATGTCAGCCATTAAGTTGTAGCAAGGTAGGTAAGGTAGGTAGAGTTAAAAGGGTTCTTAACGTTTGAGGAAGAAAATAAGTGACATATTTTTGGCCATAAAAACGTCAAAACAAAAATAAACCTTATTTTATTATTCGTCAATAAATAACCCGGAAATTCACAGTGACATAGCGACAAGGCGACAAGCGACTGATAAAAACCTTTGAGGCAATCTTTCTTTATGTTTGAATTAATTTCCTAGAAAATTTCTAAAGGCGCAAACTTAAAGGATTCCATAGAAAACTACAATTGTACAACTTCTACATCTTGATAAATCTTTATCTATCTGTAACGTCACGGCTCGTTCCCATTGGAGGAGGCAGAGGCTATATGGTGCGCCATTTATACAACGTACCTATAAATAAATAAGCGCAAAACTATAAATAGTAGTTTGTTTAGAATCGAGAGTAAGTATATAGGTAGAATCGATTTATCAAGGTTTCAACATAATTATAATAGGTACCTAGTGTTTTTTTTTTTTCAAAATAGGAAATAATTTGTTTGTAAGGTACATTTAAAAATTAATTGATCTTGATTTCAACCAACCGCACGGGCACACTAACCCTACTTGCTACCAAAACTTAATCTCACTAATCTCACTTAATATTATAAATGCGAAAGTTTGTGACGATGTTTGGATGTTTGGATGTTTGTGTATTTGTGGCTCAATCACGCCTAAACGGCTGAACGGATTTAGATGAAATTTGGCATGCAGATAGAATGTGTTCTGGATTAACACATAGGATACTTTTTATCCCAGCAATGTAAAGTTTGTGACGATGTTTGGATGTTTGGATGTTTGTGTGTTTGTGGCTCAATCACGCCTAAACGGCTGAACGGATTTAGATGAAATTTGGCATGCAGATAGAATGTGTTCTGGATTAACACATAGGATACTTTTTATCCCAGCAATGGGTTACTGTGGGAGTCTGTGGGATAATTTCCAATGTTTTATCATGCTCACTAGCGCCGACTTGACGCTGACAGATGTATTTGGGTAGATTCCAGTGGTAAATAGTGGTTGCTTTTTTCAACACTTCTCTCAAGAGCTGTGTAGCGTAGTTGGGAAATGGTCAGATTTTCGCGCAAGAGGTTGGAGGTTCGATTCTTGGGTGAGATTTTTTTTTATACAACTTTTATCCATTTTTCAACGGATTTGACAGAAGCAATTTGCTGACCTTAATAATATCCTGAGATAAGATCAGATCCAATTTTATGACAGTACGTTTTCTTTGGCTTTTTTCTTATTTTAATACATACGTTGTAGTGAGTGATCCCAAGCAAGCACGGCTTTTTATTATGGAAACATTACAACAACGGCACAAACATAATAATGTCCATGACCGAACCGGGATTCGAGCCCAGGACCCTGGTTTGGCAGTCCGGCGTGGTAACTATTGTACAAAACGGGTCGTCAAATATAAAAAAATACTCTTTCTTTTAACCTTTTTTAAAGTTATTGTAGTACGTTTTCATCTTAATAGATGGCGTGAGGCGTTTTTTAAAAGCAAGTGTGCAACAATAAAATTATTTATTCCAAAACCTAGCTAGCAGGAGCTTAATGTAGTTGATTAAATCCCTGATCTCAAAGTTCATACACTTCGACCATACTTGCACTTACTCGTAACTCACGCTCAAGGCGTCTCAGAAATTAGGTCTTACAGATTTGATTGTAAAGTAACTTACCGGGTGAATTGAAAAATAATTAAATAAATAACGCTCACAGTCACATACATTGTAATGATCCGAAGCAAGCAGTATAGGCTTTTTATTATAGAAACCATACAACAACGGCACAAACATATTACATCCATGACCGAACCGGGATTCGAACCCAGGACCCTGGTTTGGCAGTCCGGCGTGGTAACCATTACACCAAACGGGTCGTCAAATATTTTTCTTTCTACCCTTTACCCTTTTCTAAAGTTATTGTAGTATCGATTTCATCTTAATAGATGTCGTTAGGCGTATTTTTAACTCTAGCAGGAGCTTACAAATTGATTGAATACATCTTTGTAAGTACGTATAATGGTAGTCTGAGCCCAATCTGAGCCAATTCTACGGTATAATAATTTTGTTGCAGAAAATTTTGCCAAATGTTCGTTTTGTTTCATTTTCGGTTCAATTATGATTTCTTGAGGATTTGTGTAGCTTAACTATAGAACATCAATCTACCACAATCTATGAAAAGATAGGTAACTACTTATCAAAAAGTCCTTATAACACCACAGTTTGGTAATGTGCCTAGGTACTTTCATAATAGCTAAGTAAGGTTAGAGATTTACAAACGTGGCTTGAAAATAATTCTTTTAGCAAGTTGACCATTTGCTTGCTAGAATATTATCGTTCTAGCTCTTGCCTCCACCATTGTGCACTAGCCCGCGTGGTAGAGTATCCTCTATCATCATCATCATCTCAGCCGATGGACGTCCACTGCTGGCATAGGCCTCCCCCAAGAATCGCCATAACGACCGGTCCTGCGCTGCCCTCATCCAACGTTTTCCCACTGCCTTCACCAGGTCGTCGGTCCACCGTGTGAGGGGCCTACCTACGCTGCGCTTTCCGCTTATCATCTATCCTCTAACGTTTATTTGTGAGTGGAGGTCTGTGATCCGCAGTGGGTCGTAAGATGATTATTATGCTGCTCGACATAAATAAAACACTGATAACCGACGAACAGTAGAAAAATTCAAGTGATGGATCTGTAAATGACTTTTTTTTAATACCTTCATACTTACTTTCTGATTTTGATTCAGCTTAAGTTCATGGCTATTATCCTATTCTTATCCTATTATGGGGGCTGGCAAGCCAGCAACACATCAACCCAATGGTATCTTTTGTGTTGACTCCTACTTAATATTAATTTTCTTCACCATTGAAAAACGTGCAAAATGAGAGAGGCAATAGCGTTCAGGGGAAGAAACATGTAATCTCCCAGTTTTGAATAACCATCTCTCAGGACACATACGTTTAGCCACCAAGACAGCGCAGTCACACAGTATAAATGTTCCATGGTTTCCTCTTCCTCTCCGCACGCCCGGCAACTGGGATCTAGAGTGAGCTTTATCGTGCCTGTGAGGCGTAGTACCCGGTGAGGGCTCCGACGATAGCACGAGCTTTGTTCCTGCTGTTGTTCAGTATGAACTGTGGGGTTCGTGGTGTTATATTGTTGATGAGTTTCCTGCAATGTTGCAGATCCGAGAAGCCAGAGCATTCTAGCATGTGTATTTTATCAGCCCATTTCTTAATGGCCATTTTAATGTTACATGCCAGGGTTTCTAGACTTGGTTCTGACCATGACCTTCATGACCCTTAGACGAGACATGGGACAAAATCATATGTCCACGCAGACGAAGTCGCGGGCAACAGCTAGTCAATAAAATAAAATGAATCCATGAGCACCGTTCATTTATATTCACAAATAAAAAAAATACCTATGGTACAGTTGTAAAAAGTACAAACAATAGGACGGACTGTTTATTTTTTCGACCTCCGACAGACGGAAACGACAATTAGTATGAGTTTACGACATTGAACCTCTACTGTACAAAACTTTGCGATATAGGTACTGCCTGCTATTATGAATATGAATAAAAATAAATGGACACGGCGACGAATGGACTAGAACGATGCTATCACTTTTATTTTGCGGAAACGTAAATGTTATACCGTATTAATTGGTAATTTATTTAAGAAATCTGGTAAGTATTTGTTTTTTTTCAAGAGACTGATATTCTAAGTAGGTGGGTTACCATGTTTCTTGTATAGATGTATAAACGAGAAAAACGCATAAAGTTATTATACCTGTCGGAATAGAGTAACTGACATGAGTTGTCAAATGAAACCGTTTTTTGTGCATTTGTCGGCACTTATCGGCCCCCTAAAACTTCGAGTTCTGTGTATAATTGTTAATCTAACGTGAAATCGTAGGTAATTCAATGAAATAGTGTTAGTATATTTCACAAAATAATCTACGACTTCACTTTAGATTCACTAATTATTCACAGAGCTCGAATATTTACCCTGTCGATTGTGCCGATAAGTTCCCAAAAACGGTTCTATTGCCTCGCGTCACGTATCTCTTTCTATTATACAGTGGCGCCGCTAGGTACATCTCGCTCTCTCAGCTGTCAGTTCCTCTATATGATACCTTTATGGAAAAACGTCATGCGCGCTCTTTCTGGCATACGTAAAATAATAAAGATGGAGGCACATCTCGATTTTTATCGTTTTCTCGGGGGTGGCATGCTTCAGAGACACAGTGCACATAAGACGTACGTCTAAGGTCCGCCACACACATACGGAATTGCAATCCGGAATTCCGAATCAGGATTGTGATTTTGTACAGGATTTGACAGCTGCTCAATTCCTAACTCGTATTCCTGATCCTGAAAATCCATACGAAATCGTAATCCTGATTCAGGATTCCGGATTGAAATTCCGTATGTGTGTGGCGAACCTAAATCTAAGATCGCAGGCTTCGTCACGATGCGGATGACGTAGCGTTACCATTGTATTGTTACAACAACACTAAATATTCAAGTTTGATTGTCCTCAAACACCGACCTTTATATTTTACGACAGTACTAAAACATAGCAGTTTCTAACGTTCTACGTCACAGCCCATCAAATCTCAAGGCATACATTGTTTCAGAGTAATTGTATTCAATCTTAGCATTCCTTGAATATATTCCATACAACACGCGCGCCCCGTCACCGCCCTGACAGCTTTGTGGCTAAATGAAATTCCTTCAGCAGGGCTGCCACAGTTACCAGTTTGCCTCGTAAATCCAGGCTTGTGAAGGCTCAAATACAATTGTTTGTACAAGCCCTGTCAATCAAGTAAACTGTTTCGTGTTGAATCAAATTGTATCTAGGGTATTGTTTGCGTAGCTTTGTTGAGGTTTCAGAATTCTGATACAATATAAGGTCTTTGTAAACACGGACTGTTAGTGCGGTCTGATTGGAGGCAATACAACAGTATTGAAAAAAAAAAAACAGTTTGTGGTTGTGTCAGGTGCTAAGATCAAGAATCTCCTTTATTCTAAAGCATAGAGACCGCATCAATTTACGATTGTAGTTAGTCTCTTTTGTCTTATGACGTACCTTTAATAGTAGAAGGAGACGGAACTAGAGGTCTTTGTTTATGCGGCTGTCCACTTTTCACTTGTCACTTTTGTGCTAGTGTGTGTGAAAAGTGAGCGTAGACCTTAGATTAAAAACTTTTCGCTTACGCTGAAAGATGGAGCCAAGAAATGAGAGAGCGGGATAGCCAGTTATAAAAACTTATGTAAACAAAAAAGACAGAAATATTATTTTTTGTTTCGGTCACCGTGGCCGGTTTTTTTGTTTGGCAAGATGTCAAACCATTGTCAAACCTATGGAATGTTGATGACATCTTGCCAAACAAACCGTCTTTTTGTATGCAAAAGTCACACTATTGCTGTTTCATGTGCGGTCACGGTATGGTTTCATATAGTTACTATATCTATGGCGTAGACATTAAGGCAGTTGTCACTTTGGTCTAGTTGGTCTCTTTTGTCCATACTACTTGACACCACACACTCAAACACAGACGTCAAAAAAAGTGGACATTCTTGCAATGGTATGACTCACTCCATAGATAAGCTACTATACTCACTCTATGCCTTTAGAATAAAGGAGATCCTTACTCTTAGGTCAGGTGGAACTAATTATTTTAATACGGTGGTGTTTACAGGTTATGCTCGATTTTGACGTTCTTGCAAAGACAGCAGCGCCCTCATTTTTTTAACATTTTTTTTGCCAAACTATGTTTGGTTACATGTCGAACAGGGTGCTTCAGACCATCAAACTGAACAACTTTTACTATAGGACCAACTTTGAAATCAATAAAAAAAAATCTGTTGTTTCATACATTTTTCTATTGACATTTTCTACAGAACAGCTGTATTTTCCACGATTTCGATTATTTTGGGGTTGGTTTCATAGTGAAAGTTGTTCAGTTTGATGGTCTAAAGCACCATGTTTCGTATCGAAACGCATTTAATTTAACACCCTGTAGAGTCGTGAGTATATTTCCTAAAGACGCAATACTGCCGTCAAATACAAAATTTAGATAGAAATACATATTGCTAATAAATATCTCCTTGGTGCCTATTTTCCAATATTAAAATACAACGATTTACCAGTCTACGCCGGATTCATAGGAAAATCAGCCCTGAATTCACTTAGTTAATCTTCTTTGAATTGATTTCTCGAGTTCTCGAGACGGAAGAAAACTTATCTCTGGAATATAGGTACAACAGAAAATTATTAATTCTACTCGCAAAGGATTGCGACAGATGACATGTTAATTTTGTATGGAAAATAATAATAAAATACGCAAGTCATCATATATTTGAGAACAAAAGAAAGCGTGAATATAATCCCAATTATTATACCATTCATCCATACAATACACTATTTTACGGGAGTATTGTAACATCACAAAATGGCGCTGATGTCATTCCTAGGGTTACCAGAGTAAACAAAACTTATTAATTTGCGGAAAAAAGTTGGAATACTTGTTCAGAGTTTCAATGTTAGCTCAAATAATTAGGTTAGTAGAGAAACATAGTGTTTCGAGCTAGATCCGGAATCTAGAACAAATTGCTTCATTTTTATTTTGGCTTCATGCCTATTGTAACAAAGCTATTAAATTATTCACCCTCTTACAACTCCAGTACATAACCCGTCAAGAAGTTTGCGACATATTCATATTCTTACATCTGCTGCAGTCAACCTCAATCCAATGCTCGTAGTCAATATAGGTACAATCATTATAATAGACTACATCGACTTCATAATTACAAACGAAGTCAGGGGAAGATATTTTTCCTGGTGAATAACCTAGCAAGCTGAACACAAATGCACTCTCTCGTCCATACCATCCTGAATTAGATGGAAAGGAAAACCGATACTATCAGAGGTAGGACAGATGCAGTTTCTCTAACCCATAGAGAAAATAACGCGCTCCCCTGGGGTAGAGATGTTGTATCGAACTGTGCACAGATACTTAACTGGGCCTGACGTCATATCATACACATCTAGCGGGAAGTAGCGTATTTAAATGTTAAACCCTCCCCTCACCCGTTTTTCACCCCCTTTGTTGGCGACAACATTTTCTATAGAAACAAGCCGATATGCCATCTCTTCGTACTCTATGCTCTAACCGGTAGCCCCACTATGTTACCATCAATGACATTAGTAAACTGCTTACTAAAAAAAAATTACCAGAAGAAAATGAAGTGGGCAGAGGTCGCGACTGTCCCCCGCAGCGACTACGAGGACCTAGATTAATTACGGCGATGCAACACGGAGATGATTGTGTTACCGGCTGGCTAGCATGGCAGCGTGATATAGCGCCATCACACCTTCGCTCTCTTTCTATTTGCGCGCGGAGGAACGAGATAAAAGGCGTGATAATAGCCGTATCACGTGCAAGAATCGATTAACTGCATATCGACTACAGTTCTTCAAAGCCGAGTTATAATCTTAGTAACATTATAATCATCCTGATTATCTTCGTCAATAATCGTGCGACATAACATACTTACACAAACACTTAAGCTTATATCGTCGCTGCTTTTGTTTTTCAGCATAAACTAAATCATCAAAAATATTTCCGTTTATAACAAACAAAAATGTAGCAGCCCTAGTGTAGTCACAGAGCTATATGTATAAATGGAAGGTATCTCTACTCTATGGAAGCCGAGGAGTCACCTTGGGTCTCCGTAAACACCATCAATTATAACAAGTTACTTACGTTCAGACCAAGTTTAAGATTTAGCTGTCTATTTGCTGAAAGCTTGCAGATATTATACGTCGTAACGTAATCTGTTATACACAGTTGATGTTTTTAATTAAAACTTTGTGACATTTATGCAACTAGGGGATAAAATTTCTTTTGTAGTTTTTTGGCAAAGGTCTAAAAAATACCCATCGGTGAATCATCATTCATCATGTAATTGCATTTTAAAATCTTTGATAATTATTATGCTAAAAGCTATAAATAAATAAAAAACCGCTAAAAGTTATTGCTATCTTTGCACCCTACAAAAATGGATGTTTGTAATAGATTTGATACATAATTCAGACTTTGAAAACCTTAACCATAGTCACCCCATACAACCCATGTGAAAAAAACATAACCCTCCTTCTGGCGCAGTCGAGTAAAAAATAAATGGTCAATTAATATTTTAGTAATTTTACTATCATCAAATAAATCGGGGTCGGCGCAATATGACATCCTCTCATGAACATGACTCTGATTATTCCCTTCAGAATAGACATTGTACACAACGTTTTTTTCATCGAGGATAGTCAAAGATATTCTAGGTATAACATAGTCAGAATATCCACATTTTACTGCCCAAACTCAGGTAGCAACAGGCGTTGCCACTTCTATTGGACATTTGACACAAAATAAAATTCATTAAATCACAGTATAAGAAAGATTATCTATTACTAGATACAGTACGGACACTCCCTGCCTCCCACCAACTTTTTACCTCACACCCTCTATCGCCCTCTGGTTAGTTCTATTTCTTTAATTTGCATTGTGCTGACGTCATCTTGTCAATTTCAAATTTTTGTATGCAGTGTCCGGGCTGTGATTTAATTTAGTTTCATATTATCTTTTTACGTAGCCAATTTAGTATCTCACTGTCGGGCAAAGGCTTCCAATTTCACATAGCATCATTAGTTACGAAAATTTAAGTAAATACTCTCTAAATTCTGTTTCTAAACTCCAACATTCAGCAACATTACTATTTGAATAACTCCGACTGCACTCGCAAGTCGGAACAAACATAGTAAAGCCACGTATAAGGCAAGGCACAGGCGCGGCTTCTTGGCAGGTGATACGGGGGATCGCTTAGGGCGCCCGCGCGCGTGGCGGCCTGTTTGCCGTGTGCAACGTCGTGTGCGGTCGACTGAACGCCCCGTCGCTTTAGTAGGGTTGACGACTGCGTTGTTTTTCATTTAGATATTAATTATTATTTAGAGATTTTGTGTCAGTAAGTGACTAAAAGACACTAATGTATTAAGGGCATAAACTTAAATGAGTTACGTATCCAACAGGGTGCTTTATAACATCAAACTGTCACTATGGAGCCAACATCGGAATCTTTAGCGCGCTTCATACAAACGAAGTTTGATTATAATCGATGATCATCTTTATATATAAAGTAGATGGAATTGTTTAAACACTGTCTAGATACTAATCTGTGCCTATAGTTTATCAGATTTCCGTTGAAATATACCATAAAAAAAAAAATAACAAGCGTCGGTGACGCGTTACGAAGAGGTATGGAGACTCAATCTTGAGGTCCGGGTTCAAAACCGCACGGACGACATGTTGAGTTTTTCGAACGTATCTACTAATTGTGTTATGTGTATGAAGAAAAACATCGTTAGAAAACCTGCATACGCTGAAATAGAAATTCCGATATACATTTCAGTCGAGTAGCTAGGCACTGCAGTTTTGTATGAAACAGATATTTTTTTTAATGTATTCTTGATATTTGCTCCATTGTAAAAGTTGTTCAGCTGATGGTCTAAAACATCCCTTAAAATATTACTAGAGTGTTTTGTTACACCCTGTTTAAACGTACGGCCTTTTTTCCTTTTAGAGTAGATAGAGACTAGCTATACGTGTAGGAATTTACACCTTTAGCAGACTAAAAATAAGTTATTTCCCAGAAAGAAAACACACTTACCTACCCTTTTAATCGCTTACTACGATTTAAAAACATAATAAAAAATGCAGTTATCTATTTATAACCAGAAAACGATAGTAAATTTGAAAAGTCATGTGTTACAACCCTACGGCGACGCCGGCCCGATCACAAGCTCCAGCCGAGGCCACTCGCCAAATACACTGAAGCATTTCACAAAGTGAATCTCTGATTTCGCACCTCGGATTTCCGCACGGAATTTAAAATAAAATCCATTCCAGAGCGAAATTTAAACTGGCGTTTTGAATTCGGAGAGCAAACAAAATTGTAGTTGTCGACTAAAAAGTGAAACAGGGGCGGGAGCAACAAATCTAATAAGCGTGTTTCGACCGCCGGCCGCCGCATCGGGCGTTTAGTTTGCGCGTGACCTAACCGTGTCCGGTTAATGGTATTACTTGAAACGTAACGGAAATAACTAAACGCTTTGAGACATGGTTTGAGTAAAAAAAAATTGATATTTATAATTTTATCTCTATCGGTTAGGCATGACTTGAGTAGGTAATTTATTACGTAATAAATAGCTGGTAGAGGCTAGCATTTGGCGCCGTCCTATTGCCATCGATGCCTATTGCCTTGCGTCCGACGGAAATGATCGTACGACCGTGCGTTTAAAGATAGGTACTCAAATCTGCGGAATGTCCTATCGAAGGTCGTGCGATCATGCGATGCGATCGAATTGTTCTATTTCTATTCAGAAGTGCGATTTTTGAAAATCATACGAGCGAATTGGCAGTAGGAAGATGCATAATCTCCATAGTAATTTTGACATTTTCTACTGCCAAGTCGCTCGTATGATTTTCAAAAATCGCACTTCAGATATAAGTATGTTTAAACGCACGCACGGTCGCACAAAATTTTTTTTTCGGACGCACGCATGATCTCGCGAGCGATGGCAATAGGACGGCGTTTGGATTCCCAAGCTGCCTTTACAGACTTTAAACTAGGCATAATGAAGAACAAGTTCTGAGTGTGAGAGCGTCCACCACTACATGGGCCCAGTATCGATGCATCATCATCCCACTGCAGCGCACAGACAGGCCTATCCCAGGAAGGGTGTATGAACCGTACAATACGCTTGTCCAATTGGTAGAGTTCACATACGCATCAGAATTTCGTCTTTAGCGTATGCAGGTTTCCTCACGATGTTTTCCTTTGCCGTTTGAGAGCAGTCGGTATTGTACATAAGTTAGAACAACTCATTGGTACATGACATGTCGTCCATGCGGATTCGAACTCGGACTCTCACGATTGAGTGTTCATATTTCTCCACAACACGCTATCGATTGGTGGAGGAAATTTTGTTGTCAACTTGCTGTTTGACCTTCCTATACCAGCTTTTTGAAGTACATCACCAATTTGGTAAGCGTACGTTTGAATAGGCCACCCTAAAGATTGCACTCGACAATCTGCTCTCATTCATAAATAAAAATAACGCTCACAGGCACATACATTGTAATGATCCCAAATTAAGCCTTAGGCTTTTTGTTATGGGAACCATATACAACAACGGCACACAGATATAACATCCATGACCGAACCGGGATTCGAACCCCGGCTTGGCAGTCCGGCGTGGTAACCAGCATAACACCAACCGGGTCGTCTATTCATACTTTAAACAAGACTTAATTAACCATCTAAACATAACCCTTTTCTATTCTTATTCCTCGAAACTGAATTCTCTTTCAGGCCAGAATGTTTCTTAGTGGGTTTTAATTTATAGTCCATTAAAATTATTACACAAACCGGAAATATCAAAATTCAATACAAATTCAAACTAATGAAAATGCCAAAGTTAATATAAACCGCTGAAAGTTGTAATTTTATTTGAGCTCGCAACTATCACTCGAGAGATTAGGATGAAATTATTTAGCTGTTTGGGTTATATTTACCATGCGTACATAAACTGGGAACTGTAATCCTTTTTGTGGTAGTCAGACTCGTTGATAAAACTAACAACTTCTATGTATTTATTTGAACATTAATTAGGTATTTTAATAAACTTTAATTACGCAGCACTCATCTGGGTAGGCAGGTGCTGACACCAGATGAGATACAAACTATCCCGATCAAGAATCTACTGCGATTTCTGGCCGCAGTGGGGATTGGTAAGGAACTATAAAAAGGGCGATCACAAAGGACCAGCGATGGTCTACGTGGCACAGGCTTAGCAAGCCTGTCAAGGCCCAAAACCCCAAATAATAATAATAGGTACTTTAGGAGGCTATGCAGAGAGCGGTTGAAGTACTGCCACATAAGCAGTACTAGTATTTACGTACAGTAAGGAAACTTCCTCCTCTCCAGCAATTTGTCGATCTGATTTATTCATATTATACAGGGTGTAACAAAACACCTTAGTAATACTTAAACATCTGAACAACTTTCACTATGGAGCCAACGTCGAGAAAAAATAAAAAAAAATCTGCCGTCCCGAATACATTTCAGTCGAGACGGTACTGCAGTTTTGTATGAAAGAGCGGATTTTTTTTTCGCGATTTCGATGTTGGCTCCATAGTGAAAGTTGTTCAGTTTGATGGTCTGAAACATCCCCTTAAGTATTAGTAGGGTGTTTTGTTACACCCTGTATAAGGTATAATTAAATTGAATTTAGACCTCACCACCTCTCATTGGTGCAGGAGATGACCGACTGTAAACAGTGGTGCATTACTGTCTCACTCGCACTTACTCAACATGCATGTGCTAACTTCACCTAGTCAGTTGTAGATGTATGAAGTGCCCACAGTGTGGTTAAGTAGTCAAAATACTCCGAGGCAGAAACAGGACGGGTTTTGGGCTGTTCTAAGCCGGGATCCCCACGACTTATCGCACAATTTATTGCAGTTAATACCTTTATTTCATTTACCTAACGTTTATATAATTCCTAAATACAGCGATCCTAATTGAAAATCCGCTTACGTAACGCTCTAAGCGGAATTAAGCGAGCGAATATAACGGGCGACTCAGCGCCCATACATATTACAATCCACTCACGCATTTTCTTTTCTGAACATTATCCCCAAAAGTGACATTACCGAGCCTCTTAAATTCAAGCGAAGGGTCGGGTTACATTAAAAATGTAGGCAAATTACTCACGAGGGAGATTTTTTGAGTAAGATTCGTTTTTTTTTCGAATCATTCGGTGTCGTTTCGTGTCGTTGAGCGGGCATTGGTTACTTCTTCAGTCTAGTCGATGGCATGCACTGATCTCTATTATTAAGAGGATAGGCGGGCTGCAATGCTAATTCGGAGAATAGGTCACGTTTCCGACTGTATACGTATTTGTTTTATCCGCCCCACCCTACGAATAAGAATGTATAGAAATGTAAATCAAGCTCAAAAAGTGACCCCAAAAAAAGTACACAGTGTTCGAAATTTGTTCCTTAAAAACTACACCTTGCCGCCAAAACTCATACAAAATGTCATTTTTCAAAGGGTGCCAAAAATTATGTTGCTTTTGTTTAGAGTTATTCTTCCATAGTTATTCTTATTCGTAGGCCCCACCCATACACCCCGCCGACTAGAGTGCGAAAGAGACAACTGCCAGCTTGGACCGATTTTATAGACAAAAATCGACGAAATTTGCGTTTCGTATTCCCCTGTTTCCTCCACCAAAACTAAACCGATTTTAATAATTCTTTCAAAAATAATATGAGAAGGACTCTGGATATGTATGTTTTGCTTTTTTTGTTTATATTCGTCAAATTCGTTTACTGGATGTCTGAAAACGGGCGGTAAAATTGGTCATTTTCAAAGGTCTCTAGTTCTTACAGTAATCAATAAATGTAAAAAAGCAAAACATAAGGACATGGCAGAGGTGACATAAATTGTATGGTAAAAAAATATTTGCTCCAGTGTCATTATCTAGGGAGAAAACATACGTTTGTATGGACAAAACCGTAGTGGTCTATCTTCTTAACACTGGACAGAATATCCGCTACAAATGACAGTCTTTATGACGATTTGAAACCCCACCTCTAAACTAACTAGGAACCTTACGTTCTTTCTAGATCTAGACGACCACGACCCGACCAAGTAAACTATAGAAACGATCAGTTTCTAAAGTGTTGTTGGTCGTTGCGGCCATGTACTGCTCGTGGTCATTGTCGTCTATTGCACGAGGTCCCTCTGAATATCTCAGTTAAAATAGTTTCGTGGACACTTGTATAAGGGCCTATCGAAACCTACACTACAGTGCCAAAATGGCGTAAATAAAATAGAAACAGTAACAGAACAACAATTATTATTTACAGTAAGGAGTTTAGGAACAGTAATTATTTGATAGGCTTGTCTGGTGGTAATAAACGCTTGTGATTATACAAACGTGCTTATACGTACCTATAAGTATGTCCCATAATGGGACTCCCATTCCAGTAGATCTCACTTGAAAACTTACCTGAAAATAAAAGGAAAATAAATGTAGCAGTTTCGTAAATATTATAGATTTATGGTGTATGATGAAGCATGAATACAATGTGTATTTTGCAGTAATAAATATAAGTGCTATATTTATTAAAGTAGATAATTAAAATGTACCTACTATAGTTCGATTTATAGGTGTATCATGCTTTCAACGACCAGACGTAATCTTTCGACACTAATGATCCATTGGGGTTAGTAACGTCTACGTTAGCGTTCAATTTTATTAGAAACTAGCTGTGCCCGCGACATCGTACGCGCAGACCACTGAAATAATATAAAGAAAAAAGAAATAAAAAGAAAGAAAATGAAAAAAGAAAGATATAAAGAAAAAGGAATTCACTTGATAAATTATTGCCATCAAATTAAGATATAAAGTAGAATCTCTTTATAAATTTTTCAAAACATCATCTAAATTGCTTGATAAGTAGGTACCTACTTTTTTTCGGGCATAGGCCCACCACACTTTCCCACCGCTGCCGCTGTAACTCCTGTAAACCAGGATCAACAGCGGCTACCATTCACAACACTGGACAATGAAGTCCAGCGAGCCCGGGGGATGACTCTAATCTGTCTTGAAACCCGCAATGAATTAATCAAAGAAGATAGGAGTCAAGAGTAGGAAAAAGACATATCCGACTTCCCTCTATTGCAAACGGGAGACAGCAATAAGAAAAAAGCCAGTTAAATACTAATTTAAAATCATCAGAACCATATTGTTAATAATAGTATTAGTACAGTATTGGTAATAATAGTTACACTAACGATATGTCAGAACATCGTCATGTCTCACCTAAGTGTCTCACATGGCAAAGTTTCTTCTTAACCCTACAAATTAACAATTATTAGAAACCTGTAGATTCTCAAAGCACACATACCTCACCACACCACGAAGTTACTCAATACATAGTTTATGTTGGCATTACCTCCAAATGATCTGGACTGAGAAATTAGAACCCGGAGGTTGGTCTTTGCTTGATGCCAACAATGCTAATTCGTAGTCAAAAAACCGGCCACGCGTGTTGGGTCTCGCGCAGTCTAGGGTCTCGTATAGTTGCCCGTTACAGTATATGGTTTATGAACTTCAAAGGGTGCTTTTTGTTTTACACTACTATACCGTTATACTATTGCCGTGAATTTTTTCACATCTCCAACCACAACCGTTTAGTTGGGAGAGGGTGGGGGGGGACACTTGACTCTAACAAACATTTTTGCTTTAAAGTTTAATATTTCGCTAAATCGAAAAATACTTACTACTACTTACTAATTTAATACTTTTACTGTTTCGATACCTTTTAATTTGATTTAATTAATTTAAATGGCTTTCCCACGCCCACAATATTTTTAAACGACCTATTCAACGATACCACATCATGCGATAAGAGAGAAAAAATATTTCATCCCCACTTCAAGTCTAAGGGAGGTACCCTAAAAACTATATTTTTTAAGAATTTATTTTACCACTTTGTCGGCATGATTAGTATGTATACCCATGCCAAATTACAGTTTTTTAGTACTAAACATCTATGAGCTAAGCTTCAAACAGACAGATGGACAGACGGATGAATACGGCGAAACTATAAGGGTTCCTTGTTGACTACGCGGAACCCTAAAAAATTATCAATTGCTGGCATCTTGCAAATAATTTTTTATTGAATTTGGGGTTCTAACTCCTCAGTTCTAATGCTGAATTGGTACTAACTACCTAAACCAAACCGTAAGCCTTGAGGATTTTTTGACTTGGTCTTTGCATAGGTTTTAACTGTAATGCAATGTAATACATTTGTTAAATAAATAAATAATAAATAAATAGCAGAAGCAGCAGAGTTGGTCTTTGAATTCAGATCGGTTTTGTGCATTAAATTCAGTGGTGGTCGACTTTGTCTTTAAATACTAATAACTTTTAATTGAATTAACTGATTGCGATGAAATAACGCCTATAATTATGATAGCTCAAAGCTCCACGCTTTTGTGAAAACCTTATTCAAATCGGTTTAGAAGTTTTTAAGTGATGCGTGTATCAAATTCAGTTGTGCCCGCGACTTTGTATTTAAATACTCATAACTGTTAATTGAATGTACCGATTGCGATGAAACAAAGCTTATATGCTAATTCAAATTAAGCCCTACGTTTTTGTGAAAATTTCATTTAAATCGGTTTCGTAGTTTTTAAGTGATGCGTACCATACAATTCAGGGGTGCTCGCGACTTTGTCTTTAAATACTCCTAACTTTAGATCGAATGAACCGATTGCGATGAAATAAAGCCTAAATGTTAATACAAACTATGCCCCATGTTTTTTGTAAATAAATCATTCAAATCGGTTTAGTAATTTTTAAGTTAAGCGTGCATTAAATTCGGTGGCGCTCGCAACTTTGTCTTTAAATACTAATAACTTTTGATTGAATAAACCGATTGCGATGAAATATAGCTTATAACTTGACCCAAGCCATGGCCTATACTTTAGTGAAAACCCCATCCAAATCGGTTCAGTCGTTTTCAAGTGATGCGCGAACAAACAAACATACAAACAGATAAACAGATAAACAGACAAACAGACAAACAGACAAACAGACAAACAGACAAACAGACAAACAGACAAAAATTCTAAAAATGGTCGTAATGTATTCCATTACGTATCCTGAACACCCCCAATTAATTTTATTGCAAATATCTTCAATGTACATCATCGGCAAGTTTAGAATTTTATTATATGTATAGATTACGTATCCTGAACACCCCCAATTAATTTTATTGCAAATATCTTCAATGTACATCATCGGCAAGTTTAGAATTTTATTATATGTATAGATAGAAGAATAGAATTAAATTTTTTATTTGTTAAAACAAATGTCAAAAACACAATGTCATTATAAAACAATTTATTACACAGTCAGTAAAAGTCTAAGATGTTTTTATAGGTATATAAGTAGTAAATTTCCAAAAGCTAGTCTAGAATAAGGATGAATGAAGGGGTAAAGAGCAGGTTTTAGCCCAAGTTTGGGACGTATACCGTCCCAAACTTGGGCTAAAAGGCTAAAAGGCTAAAAGGCTATGAAAAAATTTACCATCGTGATTGAAACCTTTAATTTGCTTAAAAAATTTAGTGAGCGTTGGTAAATCTACATGCCTAACAAAATTAAGTAGGGTACTGAAAAAAGTTTCCAACAGCCCTAAAAGAGATTATGTACGTGAGTTTATTACATATTGTATCTCATACACGAAAATTATTTCATCTATACCCAAACATTCCAACCTTTCCTTAATGACAATGGCTATCTATCGAGCGTAAAACAGTTTGCCGGGGAGCTCTCCCGCTCGCTGGAATCGTAGATCTTATTTCACTTGTTTGTCGTGAATAGAAACAAAGGCAGTGACTGAATATTTGTCAGGGAACAAAGGCGATTCTCGAGACGGCTGCTGTCTGCTCCGAGGATCAGTGCTGCGTGATGATTGGGTCGATTATCGATACTGTCAATTGATAATTTATCGATATTAGCGTTCTCCTTCTGAGTTTGCATTGACTGTCTGAGGGAACAAAGGCGGAATTCGAAACGGCTGCTGTCTGCTCCGAGGATCAGTGCTGCGTGATGATTGAACTATCGATAGTGTCAATTGATAATTTATCAATAATACCGTTCTCCTTCTGAGTATGCATTGACTGATATTTGTCACGAAAAGAAGCTGGAGCTCGAGACTGCTGCTGTCTGCTCCGAGGATCAGTGTTGCATGATGATTCGACTATCGATAGTGTCAATTATTATTGATAATTGATCAATATTACTATTTCTATGCAGTGACTGAATATTTATCAGGAAAAACGGCAGAGCTCAAGATGGCGGCTGATATAACAATAGGTTATTTGCATATTATTTGTTTATTTTCATCCTGTAAGCCACTGGATATTTGCTAGTGATTACAAAATGAATCACCTTGGATTCAGTTGCACCTAGTCTACTATCGACATCAAATCTATCGATAACACAACACTGTTTCGCAGGCAAGTCGGTGTGAGACATCCGTATAGCGAGGAACATCAATTACTTCAGTTGGTACCTATGGGCGAGGGGAAGGTGTCGCGAGGAAGGAGGGGGGTGCCTTTTGTTCTCCAACTGTTCGATTTTATCTCACTTCGACTTCATCTTTTTGTTAGCGATAAAGAAAATCGGTGTTAGAGGGATGGGAAATGGGATATTATTGGAAAAGTTGCTTTAATTAAATTCGAAATATTAGTAAAGGCAGACCTAGAAGGTCATTAAGTACCAAGATCAGATTGGGGACGTCATTATAAACTGCCAAGTTTAAAGTAGCCGAAATCGACGAGAATATACCGATGACAATCTGCCCATCTATGGATCCAGTGGAAGCGAGAGAGTTAAGTCGCCCAAAGTCTCCATTCATCATCCATAGTCTTTGCTCTCTGGGAAAAGGCGTGAGTTAATGTATGAACGATAAATGTGAACCATATAACCTTAAAAGTAGTAATTATAGCAATGGTTCTGTCCATCCCTAAAAGGTATAAGAATAGCGGAGCGGACTGCATAAAATATATTTTAGTTTTATCTTCTTACTAAAATAAACATTTGAAAATAAGGCTATACTCACATTTTTAGCTAGAATACTATTTTTACTAACATGATGAACGATAAAAAGTTATGAAATGTTGATGACGTCTCTTGTGGGTATTTATTACAATTTTTCATACATCGCGCGTGTTTTGACTTTTGATTAAAAGTTGCTAATTTGACTAATTGTCCGATCCCCTATTCATCATCATCCACAACATGGATCTACCCACTGCTGGGTATATGCCTTCATTTGTTTATGCTACCTTGCTCTGTCCTGAGCATCTCGCATCCACCTAGCTCCCGCGACTCTCTTTTATATCGTGAACACATCGTGTCGCAAGACGACCCACTCTTCGCTTCTCAGAATACCAACATTTTCATTAGCAACATCAAAACTTTTTCCAGCGAGACAGGTACCTTTTTTATTTAATTACTGATGGGTTTGCTCTTGGCCTCTATCTAGTCCTCGGGGCAAAGATGGGGTCGAAGATGTATCGAGCTTACCCAGAAGAAGCCTTTTCACTCGTACTTTAAAGGAATTCGGGTTGTAAGCGTTCGGAAATACTGACGCAGGCAGGGTATTCCACTCATTGGCTGTGCGCATTATAACAGATGCTGACCTATACCTATTGTAAGGTAGGGTATCATTTTCCAAACAGATTTACTGAACTATATAGACTAATCGCCCCTATAAATGGACAGTGTACTCAATAATGGTATTTACTAATGGTAATAATGGTAATTACTAATGTTGAAGAAGAAATTCTGTATATTATGTTTCTGTATATTTTTATTCTGTGTATGTGAAGTCTACCAATTCGGTATTTGACTATATTCAATATAGGTATTTTATTTTTATCTACTCAATAAAAAAAGGATTAGAAAATAACGCTAAACTCCCATTTTCATTGAGTTTTTAACATGAATACTATTTTTAGTAACAAGATTTAAAACTATAAAAAGTAATGAAAATGTTGATGACGTCACAACTCAATATTTAGTACAAATCTTCATACAAAGGGCATGTTTTGACGTCCGATAAAGAGTAGCTGATTTGACTAGTTGTCAAGTAGCCAATTGGCATTGGGCACTCCTGGTAGACTAACGCCCATACTCTCTCACTGAAGGTAGGCTTGTGCCCTGCAGTGGGCGTATATAGGCTGATGATGATGACGAATGTTGCTATATCAAAAATGGTATCATGATGTACTCTACTGCGAATCCCTCATGCTATAGTAAGTTTTGATTGATTGATTGATTACACGCCCCGAAAATTGAAGCATGCAGGTTTACTCATTGGAAATTTTGAATTATTGACCGATACAGAAGATGCATCGGGCTTATTTCCGGATTTACATAAGTACTAAAGGCAGTAATGGACTATTCCCAGAGAAACAAATTTTCTATATCTAAATGGCAGGATAATCGTAAACGAAAATAACATAGTGTATTGCTCGTTGTTCAAATATTGTAACTTCTAATAATGTTGTTACCTACCTTTGCAAAGTCATTAATTCATGAAGATTTTGTAGAATTTTTGGTTGGTACCTCTTACAATCATTATAGTTTTGCTAGATTTTTTTTTTAATTATGGTAAATGGACAGGTAAAATTTCCTACTGAACACACTGATGCTAGCAAATTTTATTCGGAACTCTGACCCTAAATCAAACGTGGAACTATGCTCTTCATAATGTTAAACGAATCATGACAATTTTCTATCTACGAGCGTATCTACCCCATTGAGTGTCTTCCGGTAGGTAGATCCAATGTATCGTTGGATAGATCAGATCACCAGGTAGTCTCAAATAGCTAGAAGTGTCCAACTGGACTAGATTTTCACAATTCAGCTTTAAAACATCGTTATTATCCATGCAATCAGTAATGCCTGTATTTATGCATAAACAACGCAAATCAAAACTTTCTTCTGCATTCAAAACGGTTGCACCTCAAGGGAGCAATGCTTTCTTCATCGAAGCTCACGCCAATCACAGCAGTCACAAAGGAAGCAGATCGGAGCGAGCGAAGCCGAGACAAACATTGTTGTGGAGTGACGCGGAGCCAAGGGAGCCATCGGCACAAAACGCAGCTGTCTCGAGGGCATACAATCGCCACATGGTAAGAGTAACAGATAGACAAGTTTGTAGGTACCCTGTGAGTTGTTTTCGAAGTGATTTATAGCAGAAAAGACACACGACTTTTAACCATTTTTTTATCCTTTTTATCCATTGTTTGGCAAAGCTTTTCCAGCCTCCTCTATCCCATGCCATCAGTTGCCATTTTTCTTCGTGGGCATCCAGGTCGTCGCGCCATCTCTTTCTTGGTCCACCCATTTATGGAGAAGCTAAATATACAGGATCCTTCTTAAGACTATCAAATTGAACATCGTCTTCATTAGAACCAGTTTCAAAATCGCGAAAAAAAAATCTGAAATCCTACTCGACCCAAATGTATTAGGGATTCCTGAAATTTTTTCGCGATTTCGACATTGGTCCAGTGGAGAAAGTTGTTCATCCCGGGGTACCTGCAGCATGCAAAGCCAATAGGCGCAACTTGCTGGTAAATGATTTTGATATCGTGTTGACCCATAAACAATGGTCCCCTAATTAACATGCTCTTTAATGTGTATGCTCAACGTGGGATATCTATAACTTCTTAGGGCACGAGTGAAGTAAGGATAAGTGAGTAAGTGAAATGACCTTAAGAATTATTTCTAATGTGATGTGGTATCTTTATTTCTAAATGTAAGAAACCAGTATTACCAATTCAGCGAATCAGACCAGCAGGTCTATCATAAGTTTTCACTGTACGTTACTAGTGTCGCAAACCACATTATTTCTGCGGTAGCGAATAAACTGATTGGTATGTGAATATTGTATTATACATAGGTACGTGCTGCACGTAGTACCTACATGCACAAGCATCTCTTGTCTGATCTGATCTGTTTGACCCAAACTCTGGGTTGAGGGTTGTTCCCTCGGAATATTATTTAGTTGAGGGTTGTTCCCTCGGCAGTGGCCTCCAACCAACCCCTTATAGCCACCCCTTACCACACAATAAGCCAGCTGTTCTGACCTGACGACGAGGTGCCTGTTTCACCTCGCTGCGTGTAGGTATTCTGATATACCAAACAATAAGCCAGCTGTTCTGACCTGACGATGAGGTGCCTGTTTCACCTCGCTGCGTGTAGCTATTCTGATATACCACACAATAAGCCAGGTGTTCTGACCTAACGATGAGGTGCCTGTTTCACCTCGCTGCGTGTAGGTATTCTGATATACCACACACACTGCTGATTGGTACTGATTCACGTGCGTGGATCTGATTCCACCGCCAACGACTGATTTTACCGCCAGCGCTCCAGACAAAGCACTGAATGGCAGGGATGTTCCCACACCTAATGAATTGAATAACGGGTGAACACACAGGTAAGTTAAAAGCACGTATTGCCTAAAAACACTCACCAAAAGGGATTCAAGAAAAACACCCGTGCGCACTGCTCGACGTTTTTACTCGTTCTGTCGTCTCACTCGCAAGACAGCTTCATTGCAGGTAAGTGAATAAAAACTAGTTTTTCATTTGATGGTAACATAAGCGTCAAACATGAATTAAGCTACATCCACACTATGCGTGTCTACATTATAGCATTAATATTTTAGGATTCGCGATGTGATTCGCGACAACTAGGCAGTAGTAAAGGCGGTGGCGGTAGTTGCAGTGCAAATTTTGTATGATAGAATTAGTTTTCAACGTAACCACTAGGAGCGCTGTACGATATTCAATACAAAAACTGTAGTTTAGTACAGAAGTTTTAAAAATAAATAAAAAATTCTTTATTCATCCGCACACATTTTAAAGTAGTTTACTACACTGTGTAAACTGATGGTAGGCCTACTGAAACGGTTATCAGTTATTCGTTCAATTGTTATCGTGTTGTAGTTTTCCTTGAGTCGTACTCCTGATTTCACTAAGCTGTGACGAGAAGCCGATAGCATCAATAGAAGCCATGTTTACTCATCACCAACACCCCCACCCTCCCCTCCTCTCTTCCACCCCCCAACTTAATGGATACCTTCAACTATCCACTCCTGTACCTCTAAGAGATTAAGTAAATAGAGAAATTCTTTTAACTTGCCAATTTACATGAAATCCGAGAGAAACATGCAAAAATATTCGGTGCAGAGTACGCTTATAGTCACAAAGGTCGGAATTGATTCGTTTTCGATTCCATCGGGTTTATTTTACTAAACAAGACTCTTAACAGATGCATTATCCCAACACAATATGGTTCAAAATCCATTGCTATACGGGACTTCTTATGTGGCACGTTAAGCGCATCGTGCTGGTTCATTCCACCAAACAGATCTCATATCAGCCTTCTTATCCCAACAAAGTAAGGTCCAAAATTATTTGCTCTACAGGACTTCGTGTATGGTACGTGAAGCGTACGTTGTGGTACTAAGGTATTAACTCGTTCGATTATAGCGAGAACAGATGTTTACTCACACGACGGTTAAAGTAAAGATTAAGCGATGGATTAAGTTAACAACTTTGTTTGGTTTGATAGTGTAGAGTGAAGTTTATAATTGAAAACTTTGCGAAACTAATTAAAGAAAATTGTTTTATTGAATTAGGGCATCAATGCCTGTTTATAGCAACGTCGAAATATACAGCCTGCAATCTTTTTAAATGATTTACATATTTTAAGGGGCTGTTTCAGTTCAAATTTTCAAACTGATCAATTTCCATAATGGATCTGACATGCCGAGTATGTATACAATTTTATTATATTACTAGATTTTGCCCGTGACTTCGTCCGTACTAGTTCCCGTCATTGTAATGAGATAAAAGATATACCTGGGCCCTATTTAATAAACGTTACAATTGTAATTTACAATTACAATTCAGGGTACATTGCTGATAATGTTAGTGACACATTACCTACTACATGTTTAGCGTCAATATTAACCAGCAATGTACCCTGAATTGTAATTGTAAATTACAATTGTAACGTTTATTAAACAGGGCCCAGTTCATTTTCAGCTTTTGGATACAGACAGTTTTATCGAAATTGGTCCAGTAGTTTTTACGTGATGCCAATAGTCAATGTTTACCTAGATCCGTCTACGTGATAAAACTACTAGTAAACATCTTGACTATTATAAAATTGTAAATTTGAAAAAAGAATTTTGTTTGTTTGTTTGTTTGTTTGTTTGGGTGTTTGTTTGTTCGAGTATCACGCAAAAACTACTGAACCGATTTTGATGAAACTTTTTTTGTTTGGTAGCGTAACATCTGACTTAAAATCTGGTATATAATTTATGCGGACGAAGTCGCGGGTAAAAGCTCGTTTATTATATTTTTATAAATACTCACAGAATAGACCAGAAGGCTACCATCGGTAATCCTGGGTCCTGTGGCCCGATCTCGATATTTTAAAAACATCAAATTATATTTATTACTATCCTTATTCATTTTCAGTTCTAATCACATTGCAATCCAGTTACTATTTAACTGTACCAAATTTCGTATCGCGCTACACTTGACGTGACGAAATTTTGTAACGGTCATCGACGGCCAACTCCAAGCAAACGGGTAGTAAATCTCTACTGAAAAACTGAAAAATAAGTCAACTTGACTTATTTACCTGAAACGTCGGAGCGATCTGACAAACGGCTGTCATGAGCTCTCAAACGATTCTCATGCGGTCTGATGACGTTTCAGTTGAGATTTACTACCCGTTTGCTTGGAGTTTACCGTCGATGACCGTTACAAAATTTCGTCACAAGCACATTAACTGGTCCCGTCGACAAAAAATAATATAACAAGCAAATAAAAATTTAAAATTAAAAGCGATATTAGTGACCGGGACGGACGTGCCGTACGTGCATTGCTACAGGTTATAAAAATTGCGTTTAATAGGGTCTCTTAGGGGTGCGGTACGGAGAAGCGGGAAGGGAGGGAACGGCCAACTCGAAGCAAACGCCTAGTATTTAGCGCGATCGGGCCCCAGTAGAAAGAGGGGACGATAGTACCCTCAGTTACCATCGTGACTCGATGACACAAGGTTATCGACAGTGGCCTCCCAGTCCACTATTGTTTCAATATTTTTAAACTTTTCTCAAAGTACAAACAAGATGAAAAAGGAAATAAATAAAATAAATAAATAAAATAATAACGACCAACATTCTCGCCAATAAAGTTGAGAATCGAGCGAGTTTCCTCTTCAAAGCTCAGTGATTAGAGGCCACGCAGTAAGAATAGTCACGTAGCATCAATTTGCCGACACATTGGCTTCTCGTTAAACTTGCTGGAACAAGTGTCGCTTTGGGCATTTAGCTGCCTTTGTTTTATCATTATTCGCTTTTATTACGTTGTCATAGAGACTGATTTGAGCTTTATGACATGAAAACAACAGTCTTTGCTTTGGATTTCCTTTTTTTTTACTAAAAGGGGTTGTGATGTTTTTGTGGTGATTAAATCAGAGAGATTGTAGTCACATCTAGAAGTTGTCATGTTGGTTGGTATTAATATAATACATATTAATGTTACTGCCCGGCCTGAAAGGGAATTTAATGTACCTATATTTCATGTGTGATCACGATCAGTAATTTTTGGGTTACCTATATGTTTTTGCTCTACTTACATAATTTTTTTTTTGCCTTCACCAACAACCCACACTGGATCTGTCTGGTATGGTTACCTCTTAGGTACCCTTAATCGAATGAGGTTGCCTTTTCCCCGCAATGAGATCTTTCAGGCTACAATGACAACAAATAGCATATCAATTTGATATACTTACTAACATATTATGTACGGAGTCTTGGATTGATAATTATCAGGCGTGTCTAATATGATTTTCTAATCGATTTGATACTGATTCAAGAATTCTGTTTACAAATTAATAATTTTAATTAAATTAATTATAACATATTGTACACCTGCGAACAGCTTTCCAAGTCTAGATATTTTAGTGAACCAACTGCAGAATAAGACCAGTGTATTTCAAACTTTATTCAACTGCGACCCTAAAATTACTCTCGTCTTTTTATACAAACGGGGTTGCACCTCGCGCTGGCAATCTAAGAAGAGTACGCTGGCATATGTAAGTGGCGAGTGAAAGAGGAATACACCACTGCTTACTGTCTGCCTCCTCCCATACCATTAAATGGAGATGGCCAAAACTGGTGGTACTGTAAGTAGGTAGTATCCTTTCTTATACTGTGCCTGTACCCTGTACGTTTTTATAGGCTGGTGATACATGTTTTCTCTGATCTCGGACCATGAGTGTCTCTCCCTCATTAAGTACCCTCCATCCCTCTTTAAGTTTATTTACGATGTCAGAAAAAATTCTTGCGCCATTTATTTTCATCATCCATCAATCCATTATTCACCAAAAGTAGTTTTGCTTTGGTAAAGTTTACTTAGTACTCAATAGATAAGTACTGGAACATTCGCAACCCCCTTAGAACTGCTTTGCAACTCACGGGGGGGTCGGAACCCGCAGTTTGAGAAACACTGGTTAAAACAATAGACTTCAAGTGCGGCGACCTTAGGTCTGGTATCAAACTCAATGAATATTAGATCTGTTTAGCGAACCCTAAGTTCTATTAGTTTTCAATAGTTTAAATTGATTTGTTAACCTTCGTACTGTGGTGGGCTTTGGGATTTCTAAATAATAAAGGTATGTGGCTTTCTTGTGTAAAACTTTTCTTTTGTATTGATAATTAGCATCGGAATATATTAGCCTGTTTAGATTGACACACTGACTGGGTAAACAATACCGTTCAAAAACTATTCTCGATGAAAATTCACCGTAACCTTTTCTCAATCTCCCTTGCCTCAATGAGGCGGTGCTTAAAAAATCTTTGTTGCATTTTATTCTAAGTTCCTTCAGATCATAGCCATCTTTGTTTTATGTGTAATCTGTCCCTGAAGTAGAAAATTGAAAAATTTTTGAAATGGGAACCGTGAAAATTTCCTTCGACAATCATTTTTGAACGGCAACCATGGTCTGTTTAGACTGACACAGTGACTGGGTCTAGCCAGTCACTGTGTCAGTCTAAACAGACCATGGTGGTTACGTATGAACCATATTAGTTGCGCTCCGTGTCACTGATCAGTCGCTGGCGAAAGACATAGTTAAAAGTTTTTACTTTCTTTAACTATCTAGGGTATAAGGGACAGCCAAGAAAATACTGAAACAGTGAATTCATGCAATACAACTCAATAAATTTGACTACGGAGCCAACCTTCTTAGTTCCGAAAAAAAAAACAGCTGTTTCATTTTAGTCGGTCACTGCAGTTTTTTCATTCCAAACGTTGGCCCCATACCCCTTAGTAATATTGTTCAGTTTGATGCTCTGAATTCATCGTTTCAGTATTTACCCAGCTGTCCCTTACACTGTACCTACAATCTTCCACCTAACATTGCCAATATGGTATTGAATTTCCTTTTAGCTCTGTTTCGAACAGTTTATTTGCAGTCGTAGAGCAAGGTTCCAAAATAGCCGGCGTAGTCAAAGAGATATATTCGATGCACGTTACAACGCCGCGCCGGCAAACACTACATCTCAATAACGAAGCAAACTGTGCTAGTGTCAGCCTCGAATCGAACAATATCTCGGGACATTACATTTTGAACTCCTGCTGCGGAGTCGGAGGAAACAGAAGGTTGATGTTTGTGCAGATTCAAAAAAAAAATGGTTAATTCACTGATAATTTCATTTTTACCTTTTTGTTAGGTATCTCATCTCACTAATATTATAAATGCGAAAGTTTGTGACGATGTTTGTATGTTTGTGTTTCAATCACGCATAAACGGCTGAACGGATTTGGATGAAATTTGGCACAAAGATAGAATGTGTTCTGGATTAACATATAGGATACTTTTTATACCAGTAGTGGGATCCTGTGGGAAAAGTGGGGATAATTCACAATGATTTACCACGCTGACTTGTGCTGAAAGATGTATTTGGGTAGATTGTAGTGGTAAATAGTAGTCTCTTTTTTCATCACTCTTCATAGAAGCCGTGTAGCGCATTCGGTAAATGGTTAGATTTTCAAACATGAGGTGATGGTTCGATTCTTGGTCGAAATGAAGTTTTTTTTTACATTAGGTAGGCAAACATGATATCTCACTATGTTTGGATGTTTGGATATTTGTCACTAATATTATAAATGCGAAAGTTTGTGACGATGTTTGTATGTTTGTGTTTCAATCACGCATAAACGGCTGAACGGATTTGGATGAAATTTGGCACAAAGATAGAATGTGTTCTGGATTAACATATAGGATACTTTTTATCCCAGTAGTGAGATCCTGTGGGAAAAGTGGGGATAATTCACAATGATTTACCACGCTGACTTGTGCTGACAGATGTATTTGGGTAGATTGTAGTGGTAAATAGTAGTCTCTTTTTTCATCACTCTTCATAGAAGCCGTGTAGCGCATTCGGTAAATGGTTAGATTTTCAAACATGAGGTGATGGTTCGATTCTTGGTCGAAATGAAGTTTTTTTTTTTACATTAGGTAGGCAAACATGATATCTCACTATGTTTCGATGTTTGGATATTTGACAATACATACATACAATACACCTACAATACATGGGACAAAATCACATGTCCACGCAGACAAAGTCGCGGGCAACAGCTAGTACATCATATTTTTTTTGTCGTCGTCATTTCATTAAAAGTTTTCATTAAAAGGCTGCACCGAGCCTATTGTGCTGCCCCCAATGGTATTTCCTTATTTCTAAACAATTAAATAACATTTCCAAAAAACAAGAATGTTACATTGTATTTCAATTTATCGAAACATTACGGATTATTATGTTTTATGCTTGTATCTATTATCGTTAAGTTTAAAGTGGCAATTTTTGGGCGGTTTTAAAGATACAAACATTATAAAAGTAAATCCGCAGTGACTCGATAAATTGAAAATCAGCAGTGACTATAATGTGATATTCTTGTATTTTTGGAAATATTGTTTAATTTTTAATAAATAAAAATTTACGATTGGGGGCAGCACAATAAGCTCGGTGTAGCCTTAAGGGTTTTATTTCAAATTACATTAGCTCCCTCGCGTTCTCTATCTGGGTGATTAGCAACTAAGTATATTTTTAAGTTAGGTTAACTTTTGGATTATGAGATTTCCATATGAAGAGACTCGTGAATTGATAATAGGTGGTTTTACATTTAACCGAAGAAGAAACTGTTTAAGGGGGAGGATAAGACCATCGAACGGAACAAACTCTGGCATCAATGTCGACATATTTTGCGATTCTCCATGGCGAATATTGTTAGACCTTGTAGTGTACAGCAATAAAGAGTAGTTAATGCGGAAAGCGCCGGTAGCGCCATCTATCGGCTGGTGCGGTCTGTGGTCAATATCTATCGTTCATTCGCTCGGTATTCGTGCACCGACCGCCGTGCTGTGCGGACGTGCGCTAGTCACATTACTAGTGAAGACTATATCTGTGTTTCATTATATACATCAACCTCAACCAACCCTTAGTAGAAATGTGTATTCTACATTGGCGACGACGGGATTCGAAATTCACGTGAGTAAAGTGTTTATCAGTTTTTTGAGGGTTGAAAATTAAAAAATACAAACGGTGCCAACGAAATAAAATCCACCAGTTAAGGAAGCTAAGCGAGTTATTTAAACACAATCGAAGACGGTTTCTACTGGCGTTGCTTTGTTTGTTGCCTAAAAAGTTACAGTGTTAAAATATATTTCAAAAGAAAAGTAAAAATAGTTTTGTCCCGATTTTAAATCGTTTATTTGGAATTATCTTAATTATCTGGTTTCTGCTAGCATTGCTTTGTTTTTGCCTTTGCCTAGTGATAAAAATATATTTCAAAAGAAAAGAAAAAATAGTTTTTTGTCCCGATTTTAAATCGTTTATTTGGAATTATCTACATACTGTATTTCTTTTCCCACATGTCGACCATCGAATGCTGGAGGAAAGAGGGGAGACCAGACAGGAGGAAGGTGTGGGACAACACGGGACGGCGCGGCGCCTAGGATGAACAAATGTACGCCAGCGCCAGCTGTGGACATCAATCTTTAAGGTCACGTAATCATTCCTTATTACTTTAAACGATTGAAAGAATTTATTCAAGTCCGTAGCTCCAGGCTCACTGCCCGTCACACGTGACTGGACGGAGTTCCGGTGCTGGTGGGGCAAGGGTGTTCTGGGGTTTCTGAGTCTCTGACTGCTCCTCGGGGAGTGTACTCGTGAGCATATACTAATGCATGCTTGTAGTCCGTCATTAAGCCCTAATGGGTATCCAAAATACGCGCATTAACCTCTCGTATGCCGGAAAAGCCAGACACAATAGAAATAAATGGTTTTCATCATGCTGATGCGCGTTCCTGCATACCAAAGGTTAAGAATAGTGTCTTGATTCGAGACAAACAGGATTAGGTAACCAAGATATGCCAAGTGAGTTTATTCCAATAGTTTTTTATACTTATATTGACACATTGTCATTTTTAAGTAATTGTCTTACTTCGTAGTTGTGATGGTCTCTAATAAAAGTTACTTATTACCATTATGCGTACCGAACATTCTACGTATAGAACATTCGGCGTAACCGATGTTCGGCGTAACGAACATTCGACGCCACGAACATTCGGCAAACGAACTTTCGGCGTAACGAACATTCGGTGTAACGAACATTCGGCGTCACGAACATTTGACGTAACGAACGTTCTGAGTAACGTACATTGGACTTAACGAACATTCGGCGTAACGAACATTTGGCGTAACGAACATTCTGATGTCACAAAAAATTTAAGTTGTAATCCAAAGTTTTACGTTTTGAACGTTTTACTTATTGGACATTCTCAGTGTAGGTATGCGAGAACAATAATAATATACAACACTTTCGGAGCTTATTTGGTGGTACTAGTTCATGAAAATATTTCAATTCAAACATCAATAGTACCAACATAATTTCCGATCATCATCATCATCCGATTTGTTACCGGAACTTGTTTGACGTATTCTATACTTTATTAGAACTTCAATTCAGTAACCTTACGTTGATCTTATCTTTGCAACATTGTTGTTAATGTCATAATTATGGATATAATTACTCCAGGTGAAACTAATTAGTTTCTTTGGCTATTTGAGCAAGGAATTTTATATTTTAAGGATCAATGTAAATTCAGACAATTATTTACAAAAAGTATTAGAAAATGATTAGGTGATTTCTTATTAAATTTAGTATTTCTGTAAATACCTACTCACATTTTAACAAGAAACATTTCATCTCAGTTGAGAGAAGATTAATAACTATATCATATTCAAGCATCATAACATTCATGACCAAACCGATAATACTGGTTAACAATTTTGTTCGCAGATTGTATGTTCCTAGATGTCACAGAAAAACCAGCCTTCAACAGGACGACTGCTAAGGCGCCGATTGAACCATACCTCCTTGCTTTAGTGCTTAATAAAGAGAAAATGTCTCCAATTAATAGCTAAGAGGTTTGAAATGGTCAGGGTGATTACTCTCATATTGTCAGCTTGTAGCTGGTTAATGGTTAGTGCTTTACCATGTACAACAAACAGTTACAAACAGTACAGTTCGGGTTTAAGAATCTTTATTATCCTCATAAGAATGACAATAATTCACTTACATGAGAACTTAGAAAAAGTATATAGATATAAACTATATTTAAAAGTACTTAATTAACAAAGCAACGAGCGTGCTTAGCAGGTAAAACTTATTTTTATACTAGGTACATAAAAATGTGTGTAGCTGTAGGTAGTTCGGAAAATATCGCACAATGATAAAATATTGTAGTCGAGAACGCATCAAGTTAACAAAAACACAGATCTATTACAAGATTACAACTAGATATGTCTAATACAATATTGGTAAGAAATATTTTTTGTTTTTTATAGCTGGTTATTCAATTGACATTAGAAACTTGTAGCTGGTCATTCAATTGACATTGGCAGCTTTTAGCTGGTCATTCAATTGACATTAGAAACTTGTAGCAGGTCATTCAATTGACATTAGCATCTTTCAGCTGGTCATTCAATTGACATAGGCAGCTTTTAGCTGATCATTCAATTGACATTAGAAACTTTTAGCTGGTAATTCAATTGACATTAGCATCTTTCAGCTGGTAATTTAATTGACTTTAGCAACTTGTAGCTGGTTATTCAGTCATTCAATTGACATAGGCCGCTTTTAGCTGGTTATTCAATTGACATTAGAAACTTGTAGCTGGTCATTCAATTGACATTAGCATCTTTCAGCTGGTCATTTAATTGACATTAGCATCTTTCAGCGGGTCATTTAATTGACATTAGCAACTTGTAGCTGGTCATTCAATTGACATTTGCAACTTTCAGCTGTTCATTTAATTGACATTAGCAACTTGTAGCTGGTCATTCAATTGACATTTGCAACTTTTAGCTGGGCATCAAATGCTATCAAATTTACTATCAGCAGCTTGTAGTTGGTCATTCAGATGACAAGTCAAATAAATAAAATAATTATTAGCAACTTGCAGCTGGTCATTCAATTGAAAAAAAAACTGTTATTTCATTATCAGCACCTTGTAGTTGGTCATTCAAATGACAAGTCAAATAAATTATTATAAGCAGCTCGTAGTTGGTCATTCAGATGACAAGTCAAATAAGTAATTATTAGCAACTTGTAGTTGGTCATTCCATTGACATTAATATAAGGAATTAATGACTTATTGCTCTTTCTTCTTTGCATAGATAAAATCTGTATCTTACCTAATCACTGCAGGCACTGCACTGTTAATTTATTCATTTGTATGTGTTAAAGTATACTACACTGTACTTGAACCAAATCGGTTAGTTATAAATTCATAATATTTTAAATAAAGAATATAATTTCAGTGCAAACAAGTCAAAAAACAAAATGATTTGCAGTTCTGTAATAATATTATGCCACGCAATTAAGTTGAAACAACAGTTGCACTTAATTCATGTACATTGTAATTAAAAATAGCATTATTTTTTTAAAGCCTACCAAATGATATAACTGTATGTTTCGTAAAAGGAAAACATTATTAGTGTTTAAATAATAAGTAAGTAACTAATGTTTCAGATACATACCTAAGTATACCTTACATTAGACAATATTTTCATGAGTTTCATGACGTTACATGTAACTAACAACTAATTGCTAAATTGGTTATAGTTTATTTTATTGTTATTGTTATAGAAATGTATGTATGTATAAGGGAAATTAATTATAATAACTTATTCACTGTTGAACGGCAGGAAATATTATGCCAATTTATAAAATTTATTTGGAATACTGCTTTAGTGACTGAATACTTATGTATAGCAGACAAAATAACTCATAGGGTAGACCACCATCAGACCCTTTGCTAAAACAATATTCGTGAGTACCAAGATAGCGGAATCAAATCTCAAGTTTCTAGTCTAGCATACTGTTGTAGTAGGCTAGACTTCTTTTTATTTTTGGTTTATGGACGGAATGACTTACCAAATGGTGAGAGAATGACAAGCTTTTCAACCACAAAAATTTATTCCAATATTAGGAACAATCGAAGCATAGCATACCTAATGGGGTAGAACTTTTTACAGACAAAAGGGGAAATAGATGAATAAGACAGGGCGTTGGCTGAAATTGTGCTCGTGACATAGAGCCCTAAATGAGAGCGACAGTAATGTGTGGACTCTGATTTTTTACTTGCCCGTAACATTAAATTGTGACTGCGTATTAAATTGCGAATCTTTTGAGTAATTGCAACACCGTCAAAGATCAGCATTAAAGTGGGTCAAAGAACATTTAATTAAATTATTACGATTATTATTTTATTTAGGTATCAGCATTTTAATCTGTATAGGTTGAGTAAAATAGTATCTATTTATTAAACGGGTCCATTAAATTGAAACTGCTGATTTCTCAAAACTAGTCTAGTCGACTAACTAAAGGTAACTACTGTACATAGCTGGTAACGAAAGCGACCTAGTGTACCTTACTTAATATTGTTGTCAGTCAGCGTTATATCAGCATTCATGAAACTGTAAAATTATATGGGTTATAGGACATGCAACTATGAAGTTGTTAGCGAAAGCTAAAATATCATGCAATAATAAAATGATATGGGTTACAGAGCTATGCAACTATCAACTTGTTAGCAAAAGCTAAAGGGTCATGCAAATAAAATAGCTGTGAGTGCTTAATTGCAAGAATATTTTGAGTGCATAAGTGTATGTGCTTATCACAGATTCACTCTTTTGTCCTTACCTCCTTAATTTGATAAAACGGAAATGGATACGATCTTGAAGCAGTGACTTTGACAAAATAAATAAATAAGAGATAATAAAGATCTATGGAACGTTATTTTTGTAGGTTTACTTACACCTATCAATAGAAAAATATTTTTACAGGGAAGGGATAGTATAGAACAGAAGTAACAATAACTGAAATGTGTTAATATAATGAGATTGTAATTTCCATAAACATTGTTTATCGTTGAATTTGGTGTTTGACAATTTCAGATCAATATATGATAAATATCTATTTTCTGTAAACAAATTAGTCTCAATAACTTATTCGTAATTTGTTTAATGTAATAGCATTGATAACAGTCAACACTGTATTGTAAATAAGATTTAAGAGATTAGCTAAACTGTGGAGTTTCTTGCGCCGCTTCTTCTCCACGGGCTATACCTTCCGAAGCGGTGGTAGATTCGAGTAAACGTAAAAAATAAATTAAAACAAGAAAGGGATGTAGTGTACAGCAATAAAGAGTAGTTAATGCGGAAAGCGCCGGTAGCGCCATCTATCGGCTGGTGCGGTCTGTGGTCAATATCTATCGTTCATTCGCTCGGTATTCGTGCACCGACCGCCGTGCTGTGCGGACGTGCGCTAGTCACATTACTAGTGAAGACTATATCTGTGTTTCATTATATACATCAACCTCAACCAACCCTTAGTAGAAATGTGTATTCTACAGACCTTATAAAATGACAGTATTGCATCAGGACAAATGGGAGTGAACTTTCCTAACCCGGGAACTACACGGCTATTTATGTAGCGTCTTAAAACAGTTTCCCGGCAAAAAAAGTTATGGCTTTTGATGTTGGTGTTCAAAGACGTATCTGCATCTATACTATTCTATGGTGTAGTGTAGTGTAGGTACATACAGCACGGCTCGTTACTCATGAGACGCGACAGGGTCGATGCAGGCGCTCTGTTTGACAAATAGCCTCCATCTTGCTGACGCGTCCGTTACCTGCGCTGCTACTGGCGCTGCGGCCAGTTGTGCTGCGTTTGCGTTTACTGGCCAGTGTGACATATTGATTGTAGTCGTCATTTAGTTTCAAAGACGTATATCATCTGCATCTATACTAGTCTATGGTATAGTGTAGGTACATACAGCACGGCTCGTTACTCATGAGACGCGACAGGGTCGATGCAGGCGCTCTGTTTGACAAATAGCCTCCATCTTGCTGACGCGTCTACTACCTGCGCTGCTACTGGCGCTGGTGGCCAGTTGTGCTGCGTTTGCGTTTACTGGCCAGTGCGACAAATTGATTTTAGTTGTCATTTAGTTTCAAAGACGTATATCATCTGCATCTATTATATTCCATGGTATAGTTTAGGTACATACAGCACGGCTCGTTACTCATGAGACGCGACAGGGTCGATGCAGGCGCTCTAGTTGACAAATAGCCTCCATCTTGCTGACGCGTCTGCTACCTGCGCTGCTACTGGCATGGCGGCCAGTTGTGCTGCGTTTGCGTTTACTGGCCAGTGTGACATATTGATTGTAGTCGTCATTTAGTTTCAAAGACGTATATCATCTGCATCTATACTATTCTATGGTATAGTTTAGGTACATACAGCACGGCTCGTTACTCATGAGACGCGACAGGGTCGATGCAGGCGCTCTAGTTGACAAATAGCCTCCATCTTGCTGACGTGTCTGCTACCTGCGCTGCTACTGGCATGGCGGCCAGTTGTGCTGCGTTTGCGTTTACTGGCCAGTGTGACATATTGATTGTAGTCGTCATTTAGTTTCAAAGACGTATATCATCTGCATCTATACTATTCTATGGTATAGTTTAGGTACATACAGCACGGCTCGTTACTCATGAGACGCGACAGGGTCGATGCAGGCGCTCTGTTTGACAAATAGCCTCCATCTTGCTGACGCGTCTACTACCTGCGCTGCTACTGGCGCTGGTGGCCAGTTGTGCTGCGTTTGCGTTTATTGGCCAGTGCGACAAATTGATTTTAGTTGTCATTTAGTTTTAAAGACGTTTATCATCTGCTGCTATACTATTCTATGGTTTTTATTATACAGATTTTATATTACAGATTTTAAGTCAGATCATCAGCTATCAAACAAAAAAGTTTCATCAAAATCGGTTCAGTAGTGTTTGTGATGCTCGATCAAGCAAACAAGCACACGATTATATACAAAAACACCGACCAGACAAAAAATTCAATTGATTTGAAATCAGGGACACTAAACTAAAAATCATATCGTCAATGAATATTACCACCATATCGTTATTAAGATTAAAGATGTTCTATATATACTATCCATACTTCTATATATATATATATATATATACAGGGTGTATAATAAAATAGGACAGTTACTTAAAGGGGTGCTTTAGACCATCAAACTGAACAACTTTTACTATGGGAACAACACTGAAATCGCGAAAAAAAAATCAGCTGTCCCATACAAAAGTGCAAGCATAACTCGACTGAAATGTATGGGACAGCTGATTTTCTTTCGCGATTTCGATATTGGTCCCATAGAAAAAGTTGTTCAGTTTGACGGTCTAAAGCACCCCTTTAAGTAGCTGTCCTATTTTATTATACACCCTGTATATGTACTACCCGTTTGTTTGGAGTTGGCCGTCGACGACCGTTACAAAATTTCGTCACAGGCACATTAACTGGTCCCGTAGACAAAAAATAATATAACAATCAAATAAAAATTGAAAATTAAAAGCGATATTAGTGATTGGGACGGACGTGCCGTACGTGGTTGCGTTGCTAAAGGTTATAAAATTGCGTTTAATAGGGTCTCTTAGGGGTGCGGTACGGTGAAGCGGGAAGGGAGGTAGCGGCCAATTCGAAGCAAATGACTAGTACATCACCCTGAGTAACATAGGCTATATTTATTGCTAGAAAAGATTAGACGTCTACCCGTGCGAAGCCAGGACGGGCCTTAAAATACCAAATAACCTTGTATTAACTTGGAGCCAATTTTTTAATTTCTGAACTAGGTACGCTGTTTTTAAAATAATCGTTTCACAACAATCACAAACCAATTTTAAAAGTGTCAAAAGTTAAAGTTATTCCAAATTAGAATTTAATAGCAAACTTACAATAAAATTTGTACTAGAATGTTCAACACTTCTCTAGAAAAACTTCATAAATTAGTTTTAGAATTTAAAACAACTTGAAGAATTCGTAATTCAACAAATTGTTTTGCTATGAATTATTTTATTATGGAATAATCCGATAAAATAGAAAGAATAGTCTAGAATACTCTGAATTACATGACAGATTTTGCTACATTGTCATTTCAAAAATGTTACTTTGACTAAAGAAATGTTTCCCAGCTTATTGAAATTTAATCGTAATCATTTTAAGTGAGGTTTTCTGTGACTGGAAAGTAAGAAAATTAAAGATATAAAAGTTGGTATACAACTAGGTTACTACCAAAAAATTTATTAAAAACTAAATTATTATGAAAAACAAAAAACCCGACTGCATAAAAAAACTGTTAACTGAAAAGAGAAAAACAAGCTATATAATCCTAATCACAACATTAAGTAAATACAATTTGAATGTTATTAGGTAGGTAAGTATCGCAAACGGGGACAAAGAAGAATTTTATAAAACATACCTAGGTACCTTCCTTTGGTTTGTCCCCGCCTGCAATACCTACCTAATAACATTCAAATTATATTTACTTAATGTTGTTATAGCTGATTAGGAATATAGAGCTTGTTTTTCTCTTTTCAGTTAACAGTTTTTTTATGCAGTCGGGTTTTTTGTTTTTCGTCATAATTTAGTTTATTTCATACTTTTTAGTCTTGTGTCAAAATGGAAGCATAAAAGTACTACAATATATATATATTTGGAATTGTCTGTTTACTAGCTTTCATTTGATACCCATATTGTAATTTTTTACAAACAAATAATTTTATTCCCCCTCTTTTTTTTAATTCGCAGACGCCATAATAAAATAATATAGCCTATGTCACTCTCACGATTTTTAAAAATCTAACAACACCTCATACGTCAAGATCCATCAAGCCGTTTAGGCTGCAGGCCGTGCCAAAGAAATAGACATACAAACATACATACATACATACATACATACATACATACGCTCGAAAAAAGATGATAATAAAGACAGAAGTCATTATAAGCAAAGAGTATGGAATCACTAGCGTTTTAAAGTTTAATGATTTACTGTAGGAACTATTGAATAATCTGTGGTTCTGGCACAATATCTGACCACCACAAAAGCTATTCCTGTTGCTTAATTATAAAATTTGCAATTTATCTTTCTTTATGCTTATTTTCTACAATGATACTTAACTGTGATATTTAATATCATTGTGTAGACAAACATGATGAAGGTACTATGTAAAATTAAATGACCGTCACATAATAAAAATAATATATTATGTACATAGGCTATGTTATTTTTTTAGGTTTTGTTAATACTACAGCAAAAAGAAGAACCAATAATTGTGTTGCCTCTCTGGTATCATTCTAACTAGAATAGGATAAAATAATATAAGGAAGAGAAGCGACATCGATGACATTGACAACACATTACTTTTGTATGGATGGACGTTTTCTAACCATTCATAGAATATGTAATGTGCCAAGTATTTCACTTTGACAGTCTAATAATCGAACACTCTGTATTCTATGGTTCTATGATTATTGCTCAAGATTATTGATTCGATATGTTATAATATAAGTAACCACAGAACATTATAAGAGGGGTTAGAAGTGCAAAGTAGGCGTCCATGCCTACAAACCGACCACGACGCCACGTTCGTTCCAACGAACGTGTCGCCACAGGTTATGCAATGATTTGCATAACAGCATAAGGTGCGCGGCGTGGTGCGAGCGAGAGGGCATGAGTAATTGTAGCAGCGTGAGCGGGAAGGCAAGTGGCGACAGCCGTCTCCAAAGCAAAAGCGCTACTTTGCATTTCTAACTCCTTTTATAATGTTCTTTGTAAATAACCGTGTGGTGTGCGCCCACACCCTGGACACTCTATACAAACGGGGTCAAACTGACGAGAAGAGGATAGCACATGACATGTATACTCACTTAATGCGAGTGACAGCTAGTGGAATGCACCATTGCTTCCGGTCGTTCACCTCCTGTTAGAGGGTGTGGTCAAAAAAAAGTGTCGTGCGTAGGTAGTGCAGTACTCTTTTTTAAACTGTCCCACTATCAACTAATAACTAGCTTTCAATAGTAATATTGTCGTTTCAATTACGAACCTACCGTAATGGCATCCGTTACTTATTTCCCGGTGGGATTATGTTGTGTTCTGGTATCGACACTGACACGGTGTCACGAGGATTATTTTCAGCATACTGCGCATGGAAAAGCGACTAAATGAGTTTATTTTAACACGCGTAAAGTACAGTATAAGAAAGAGTATCTATTACTAGATACAGTACGGACCATCCCTTCTTCCCACCAACTTTTTACCTCACTCCCTCTATCGCCCTCTGGTTACCGCGCACTGGTTACTCGTTACCTACGAAGAAGACTTAAGGTTCAATTTCTTTGGTTCCGCATGTGCTGACGTCATCTTGTCAATTTCAAATTTGTGTATGCAGTGTCCGGGCTGTGCCAGAGGTAAGTTCAGAGACACAGCTCAGAGTTTGCGCAGCCTCTGTTATACATCAAAGCAATATCATAAGTTTATTTCTATGGAACAGATTTCGAAATCGCGGAATATGTTGGTCTCATAGTAAAAGTTGTTCAGTTTGATGGTCTGAACTTGAAGTACTAAGATATGTTTACATCCTGTAAAGAAGGTTATTCTTTTTCTTGTGGCGTGGCGAGTGGTCGAAGGTCGCCATGTCAGGCCAGTGCCGGTGTCATCAACAGAGATGCAGTCCTCTCTGACTGCTGCTCTTCGTGTGCAGTTGAGCAAAGGAGACTCAAAGTCAAAGTCAAAGTCAACATAATTTATTCAATATAGGAGCTTGAAGCACACTTATTAAATGTCAAATCTTTTTTTAAGCTCTACGACTGCGTCGGAACGTGTTGTCGCTGTAGAGAAGATGCGGCCAGAAACTCTACAACATAACACGACTTAATAACTAAAGAATAATGATAATTAATGAAATAGACAATAATAATGACGACCCGGTTGGTGTAATGGTTACCACGCCGAACTGCCAAACCAGGGTCCTGGGTTCGAATCCCGGTTCGATCATGGATGTTATATGTTTGTGCCGTTGTTGTATGGTTTCCATAACAAAAAGCCTAAGGCTTACTTGGGATCATTACAATGTATGTGCATATGAGCGTTATTTATTTATTATTTATTTATTTATAATATAAATTCTTATGCTAAGGTTATGTATACAATAATACATAGTCTCTTTAATATTGCAGCTTATTTAAATGACGAAGTTTAAGTACCTATCATTAGCTTCAGTACCTACTGTGTATTCTTCTTCTTCTTATCGTGTGGGCAGAGCCCTGGTGTCAGAGTTTTTGACTGTGTATTAATTGATCTAGTTATTTACTTCAAAGGCAATATAAACAGAACAAAACCACAGGAAAATATGCGACACAGGTTGACTCACCCCAATTCTTTAAACCCTACAATTAAAATTCACGGCCACGGCCGATCGATTTTTTTACTTATGTTGTCTAGGTTAGGGTCCAATTTAATTCAGTGGACTTCTGCAGAGCTTTTTTACAAAGCTGTCTATCGGTCCTAAGCTTTTCACCAATATTCGCGTAGACAATACTTCAAAAGAGCCTTTTTAAAAGCAAATATACCTTTGAATTCAATTCTGACTTTTGACGCAGGCGGTGCAAAGCTGAAAATCCAACTGATATAGGTTACAGAGTGCATGTATGCAGGGAACCAGGTCGCATTCAGAAGCTGCGGCCTTATCGATTGTCGACCCGCGCAGTCGCCTTACCCTCCAACGTTTTAGCTTGAACGTCAACCATTGCGCGCTTTGTACGAGCGTGTTCAAACTGGCCGTTATTGAGCGAGGGATGGATGACGAATGGGTTAGAATGATCGTTTATGGGGATGATGGTAGGCGGTAGGTCGCCGACAACGTCCAATGGTGTTCCTAATGTGATTCGGCATTGATCGCGGCGCCGGGACCGCGATGTAAGACGAAGGATTCAAGTTGCACAGTAAGGCAGGTCGTTTGATTTGTGCGGCGCGGTTAGGGGTGGTGGGGGGAGAGTCAAGTTTTCCCGTTGAAGTTTTAATTGCATCGACAGCGTTTCATTGCAAGCTACCGTTTGTTTCATTTCACGTTTTGTATTCTTTGTGGGTAGGTACTTGCAATATTACTTCATTTATTACCGTGCCCATTCAAATCAAACTATGTTATTATGACTCACAGTTATTCATAGTTCGATTTGAATAGGCTAAAATACTTGTATTTTGTGTATGGAAATTAAAGTCGTTGGGAGAAACTAAGTTAAGTTAGTAACTAATTTGAATTCTATATTGCTTTATTACATTTAGTACACTTCTATAACTACACATAGGGCTTTGAATATGTTTGCTTTTTGAATGGACTAGTACATAGTATTTAGAGCATAGATTAAAAGATGTGTGTTGTAGAGTTTCTGGCCGCATCTTCTCTCAACGGAACACCTTCCGACGCGGTGGTAGAGTCAAAAACCGGCCAAGTACGAGTCGGGACTCGGGCAATTAGTGTTCCGTACTACCAGTTGTTTAACATGGGTCATTGAGGAAACCACTATAAATTGACACTTACTTAGTATGTGGTCACATAGTAACTGAAGATCATTTTACACTGGTCGTACTGGTGTTAGTTTTTTGGGTATAGAAAAAAAACTATCCAAGTTAGAGCCACCCTGATAATTTTCCCGCCATCTACACGTTATTTCTGATGTTCATGATTTTTTTCAGATCTTTTACGGCTATATTTTTTGAAATAGAGGTGGGGACAGCAATTTCTCGGATTGAATTGAAAATTTTGTTAAACAAAGTTTTTATTAAAAATTTGAAAAGTATGTTTTTAGACTTGTATTTTTATAAGCTTTCAATTGATACCCCACACCACAGGGCAAAAAAAAATTTTTTTTTTATTTGCCCTTTCTTACTACCGAAATTGCCCCCCAATATAAAAATTTAGCTTTTTTTACTTCATTTATGACATTGGACCACCAATTGCTATATCTGTACCGAGTTTCAACTTCCTATGTCTTAAGGTCTCTGAGAAAAATGCCTGTGACAGACGGACGGACAGACACCGAGCTGATTCCATAAGTATTCCGTTTTTCCAATTTTGGTACAGAACACTAAAAAATGACGTCAAAAAGCTAGGTATATGATATTATTTTGAATAAAAAATTTTGAAATTTGAATTTTGAAAGAGCAGAAAGACCAGAAATGACATACGATAATGATGATAGAGAGCACACATAGTGTTTATTACGTGTGGTGTCCAAATTACCATATAAAGTCAAAATACCATGCTAAGCAACTCCTCTGTAAAAAAGCTTATCATAAACTTGATGATTCTTTTCTCTTTTCACTTTTTTTTTCTCTGTATTTTACTGTTTATGATTGATTGATTATAACATGAATGATGAATTATCAAAATGCCTGGTATGTTATGTAATTCAATGTTGTATTTGTTTTGTTGTTGAACTTTGTATATTTTGCTTAAATGTGTTGTTGTAAAGTTTCTGGCATTATCTTCTCTAAAGCGTAAAACCTTCAGACGCTGTGGTAGAGTCAAAAAAAAATGTCGTCAAAAAGCGATCTATGTGTATTGTATTCTATTCATTCTATATCTAGAATAAACAATTTTTAATTATGATTTTATTCGAATACCACCATTACACGTAGTGATGCAAACCTTAAATATGCTAATAGTAAACTGTAGGGCATGCCACGCACGATAAAGCGACAAAACGAGAAAACTGCCATGCGCGCTCACTTAGGCATGCGTAAAGTATCTACTTACCTAACAAAGACAGATTCACATCTCGATTTTTCTCGTTTTGTCGAGGAATACCACCCTCGAGAAAAATGGAGAGCCCATGAGCTACAACCAAAAAATTAGCTACAACAATATAATAACAAAGTAATCTGTGGCTACAACTACAAACACCCTCGTATAGCTAGGGAGTTTGTAGTTATGATAAAGATTCTTACCACCTCTGATGGAACACGGTCTTAATAAAAATTATATAAAAAACAAAGGAAGGAGGTATGGACACTCAATCAGAAGGGACCGGGTTCGAATCCGCACGGACGACATGTAGGACCAATGAGTTTTTCTAACTTATGTGCGTAATAACTGCTCTCAAACGGCGAAGGAAAAGATCGTGAGCAAACCTGCATACGATGAAGAAGAAATTCCGATGCGTACCTATGTGAAGTCTAGAAATACACCACACGCGTGGTGGACTGTGATACCCATGCATCCTCCCTAAGGGTATGCCTGTGTCCCGCAGGACGTATACAGGCTGATGATGAAAAAATATACACTCGTACCCTCTCACTTTCAAATAAATGTGTTTAATTACACACGACGCAACAATTCGCATTACGTTCGTATTCCAAGGCAATAAGGATTATAATGGGTATATCAGTCAAAGCGACGGGGCGCCACAGGGGGCGCTAGGGGCGCAAATTATTATCGTGCTCGAAAACAAAAGCTTAGCTATTTATTAATAACGTTAAAATGTTTTCACGATTTTGTTAAGGGCAAGGTGTTTGTCTCTGTAATTGGGTCATTGTAATTATATTATTCTGTCGAGGCCCGGATAAATATTAAGAAATTTCATGCAGCCTTATTTCCCTTAGGTTTTATTTTCTCATAAACAATTTTGACTACAGCGTGTATACAGGGTGAAATTGATATCTTTAGCATCCTTTTAAACTAAGATTCTACCCATCAAACTGATCAACTTTTACTATGGGAGCAAACCGATCGGAGCAACTAAAAAACCAGCTGTTGCATACATTTGAGTCAAGTAGGCACTGCAGTTTAGTATGGAACAGCAGATTTTTTTGTTGCTCCGATCGGTTTGCTCCCATAGTAAAAGTTATTCAGTTTGATGGGTAGACTCTTAGTTTAAAAGGATGCTAATGATATCAATTTCACCCTGTATAAACAATCTGGTTGGTAGAATATTTTAAGTTCATAAGTGTAAGGGTCACAGGTCAGACATGCATCAGATTAGCATGACGGGTTTGTTCCCATGGTCAAAGTTTAGTTGTTCAGTTTGATGGTTAGAGTCTAAGTTTAAAAGGATGACAATAAGTTCAATTTCACCCTGTATAATGGTATCAATGCGTTCAGTAAAGTACTTATGTCTGAATGTAAGTATTTGGAATAATATCTCTGACGATGCCCAGATGGTCCCATAGAGAAAGTAGTTCAGTTGATACGATAGTCTGATCAATGATCATCCTCTTAAAAAACCGTCAGCATATTAATTAGACACTGTATAATATAGGGTCCTTCTTAATATGCTGACACTTTTTTAATTTGATGATCAGACCGTCAAACTTAACAACTTCCTGTATGGGACCAACGTCGAAATAGCGAAAACAAAATCAGATGTGCCATAGGTACAAAAGTACAAAGCTAATCGAGCCAAATGTATTTTATTTATTTATTTATTTTATTTATTTTATTTTATTCATTTTAGGAAAACTTACGGACTAATTACAGGATAGTAGGGTATCAACATTTTTTAAAACAACATTGCCAACTAAAAGTTATATGTATGGTATGCGAGAGCTTAATTATTTTTTTCGCGATTTCGATGGTGGTCCCATATAGAAAGTTGTTCAGTTTGATTGTCTGATCATCCCATTAAAAAGTGTCAGCATATTAAGAAGGACCCTGCGTAAAGTATACAGGATGTTAGGGTAAACAGTTGCATTACTTTATACCAATACCCATGATACTGAACAACTTTCCCTAAGAAATTCATAAAAAAATTTGGGTCTTCCCATACTAATTGCAATCAGCTGATCGAAGTTTTGTATGAAAAGTCAAATTTTTTTTTGCGAATTTCCTATAGGAAAGTTATTCAGTATCATGGGTACAATCACCCCTTAAAGTAATGCAACTGTTTAACCCTAACACCCTGTAGTACTCATGTGTTACATCCCTAACCTCAAAGTAAGTATATCTTTTTCATTACAATAATATATTCCATTTACAACAAAGAGAGGGCAACAAAATACAAAATAACGTTTCTTTGATCAGTGAAGAGAATAATACACGTTCAAGACCGTTTCCAAAAATCCTTCAAAGTTAACATTTTCATCACAATAATGTGCCTTATTCCTAGGAACATAAAGCTTAAGAAATATACGTCCATTCGATAAAAGCTGAAAGGATTATTCTTAGGCGTTCTGCTAATGAAACTCATGTAATATTAGAACAATAATAATTTCAAAAATACAGGGTGTTTAAAGTGTGATTGTACTCATGGCACTAAACAACTTTCCCCAAAAAACATAAGGGATACTCGCAAAAAAGTATTTCAGCTTTTCATACAAAAAGGTTCGATCAGCTGATGCATTTAGTATAGAATGTGCAATTTTTTTTTTAATTTCTTATGTTTCTTCAAGCAAGCAAGCAAGCGGGCAAGCAGTTGTTCAGTATTATGAGTACAATTACCCCTTAAAGTAATGCGACCTGTTTACCCTAACACCCTGTACCTACCAATAAGAATAACTATAGAAGAATAACTCTAAACAAAAGCAACATAATTTGTGGCACCCTTTGAAAAAGCTAAGCTAAGCTTTGGATAAGCTAAGTTGAAAAATGGCATTTTTTATGAGTTTTGGCGGCAAGGTGTAGTTTTTAAGGAACAAATTTCGAACACGGTGTAGTTTTTTTGGGGTCACTTTTTAGCTTGATTTACATTTCTATACATTCTTATTCTTAGCCCTGTACGTATATTTAGATCAGTTTTAGTTTTTTTGTAATTCGAATTATTTTCAGAAAAACATAAGGCTTAATTTTGAATAAGCTTACCCATTACAGCCTACCTTAAAAAGTAATACCTCCAAAACCTAATTCGGCCCGCAGACTATTAAGAGTAACATCTAAACATAAAGAGCGCTTCACGAGCTGCCGTAAACGTCCTAACATTAGGGCGCGTGCGGACGAGGCGCGGCGCGGCGCGGGGGTTTCCCGCGAGCGCGAGCGCGAATATCTTTCCGCACCATAAAGCTACCGCCACACAAATTAAATTATCTTCGGCCGTTACGTACCACGTAATTGTGACGTCACAGTTGCTGACAAAATACTGACGCTGTTAAAATTTGTTAGCAGTAGAATATCTTAATCCTAATCCTAACCAATCATATCGCATCTATCTATATATTATACAAAAAATCCAAAATTAGGTTTTTACATTAAGGTGGTTTCAGTCCATACAAACGTTTGACGCACAATACGCGTAGACGGAATTAACAAAAGTAATATTTTATATATGGAAAAATAGTTTAGACAATCTACATGTCGCGTATCAAATAACATTTGCAATTTATATTATAATTACGAAGATATAAAGCTTTGAAAATTTTGTATGAAAAATTTCAAAGCCTTATAATTCTTGTGTCCTTTATTTATGCTCTACACAGCCCTGTTCAAAAGCGACGTAGTTCAAAGAAAATCAATCAAACACCATATTCAGTGAACCTGAAGCTTATTAAATTGCGACACTCAATTGCGTTGCTCCTGAAATAACTTTATAACAATATTGTTTACCATTTAATACAATCATAATGAATTCTATATTTATAAAAAAACTAACATTTAAATAGTAAAAAATAATTCGGTCACCTACAAGAAGATTTAATTCTTGGTCACCTATTATATTATGTTTCACCTCACAAGCTCGGAAAGATTCTGTTTATCATTCGAAATCAGAGTTTGATCAGAGTGCAAAAGTGCATTTTATCCGCTAGCGTGGAAAGAGTTTTTAAAATTCGAATCTTTCTATTCAATGAAGAAAAACAGCCTAAACAAGTTTTTTTCATGCTGTTTATGTGCTGGCCAGTGCGATTATTCTAAAAATGAGGTTGGCGCATTGAAATTTTCCTCGCTGTAGTGAGGTGAAAAGTTGTGTGTTTCGCTCGGCAGCAAAGTTATTCTGCATCTCTTACTTATGAAACCTTCGCTCCGCTTAGGATTCTATATTTGAACCACTCGCTTCGCTCGTGGTTCAATCCTAGCCTCCTTCGCTTGCTCAGGTTTCAATACAAGTACTCGCGCCAAAAAGCAACTTTGCAACCTTGCATAACAATTAACTATTTGATGTCAAGCAAAATGCAATGCAATAGCAATGTATGTTCTACTTTTTAACTATCTTTAAGATATTTTAGGTCAATTAATGCGTAGGGGACCGCTATGAAATGACCATTGATTTTTTTACAATCACTTGCGGTCCCCGACTCATTAATAGAGTCAAGTAGATCATAATTACATTTGCTTACATCAAAAATAATAGGTGATTGAATTATTTTTAACTTTTTAAATGTTTGTTTTTGGCGCTGGGGGTTTTTAAATTTGTAATTTAATGTTATTTCGTAATTCATAAAGTTTCTTGAAAACTGCTGAACCGATTTTCATGAAACATAGCTAAGAATACTCCTGCAAGAATAAGCTTTCAGCACCCGTTTGGGAGCTACGATACTACAGACAGATCGGCAGACAGATCGACATAAGCGTCAAACTTATAACACCCCTCTTTTTGCAGGGATTGAATGAACCATCAACTCTTTTTTTTCTGGGATCATAATTCGTGACATATCATAAGATATAATCTTCTGTACCATGATAAACACAATAAGGGAGTCACGTTGCAGGAACTGACCCGAGCACTTGTCTCGCGTGGTTTCGCACGTCGCGTTTTTGCCTGCCACGAGGCTCCGCAATCCTCAATCTCTTCTTATTCTTGACCAAAAACAATGCCTGAGATTGGGATAGATTCTCCCATTAACTACTTGACACTGGCGGAAATGCAGTGCTAACGCACAAGCAGGAGTCAAATCAATCAATTAAATATACTTTAATTTACACCAAAACGTAAACAATAAAAAATTCATAAATTAATAATTATTAATTATTTATTAACTCCATTAATTATAAATAAATAAAAACACAATAAGTTTGCCTTGTAAAAGCAAAGTCTAGGATCGGAATGCTACCACCTACCCAGAAAAATTAGGAAACTATCTAGATTTCACCGCTGCTATTATACTGCCAGTTTAGTAATACTGTATTGCTCTCAGTAATAATGTTTATTGTCGACTTACAAAAGAAGAAGTCCCCCGGGCCTTACTAAAATTAATTTAGTAATAATGAAAATCCTTTGTCATGTCGTGAGAGGGGTTAAAGATTTGTTGAGCAAAGCTTTGACGGCTGTTTTTATGGTTTTAACTTTTAAGATATTGTCTTGTTTTTCATCTGTGGGACTCGCGGGCGTATAATAAAACCGGTCAAGTGCGAGTCGGGATACTCGCGCACCGAGGGTTCCGTACCACACCACCACAGAACACAACATTATTAACTTAGAAAAATTTTTTTGTCCGGGAGCTTTAGCGCAAGACCGGCTCACACTTGTCCGGTTTTTAGGGTTCCGTACCCAAAGGGTGGAACGGGAACAAATAATAAAAATGTCAAAAAGTTAAAAATTAAGGGGGGTTCTCAACAAGAAACTAGTTTTTATTAACGTTTTTTCTTCACGCTCTATCGTAAAAACGGTAATACATACAAGCGTCAAACTTAGTGTGATTATAGAGTAAACTCTACAGAATAACAAAAAATACTAAATACCGGCTAAATGTGAGTCGGTCTTGCGCTAAAGGTCCCGGACAAAAAAAAAGTTTTTTTTTTTTCTAAGTTAATAATGTTGTATTCTGTGGTGGTGTGGTACGGAACCCTCGGTGCGAGAGTAGCCCGACTCGCACTTGACCGGTGTTATTGGTTTTGTCTTGTTTTCGTCTGTGGGACTCGCGGGCGTATAAAAACCGTGTTGTTGAAGTTATGCTTGTTGAAGTTAATTATTCAGTAATTGAAGTCGACATAAGGTAAGCGCAGCGTGGGTAGGCCCCTCACACGGTGGACCGACGACCTGGTGAAGGCGGCGGGAAAACGTTGGATGAGGGCAACTCAGGACCGGTCGTTATGGCGATCCTTGGGGGAGGCCTATGTCCAGCAGTGGACGTCCATCGGCTGAGATGATGATGATGATGATAAGGTAAGGGCATTATTCGAGGATAGTTTTTGCTTTTCTTTCTTTCTTTCTTTCTTTATATTTTCAATACTGACCAATTAAAGTCATTAAAAATTTTCAGAAACTATTTAAAAACTAATCTCTATGAATGATTTTCGTGAAAATGTATACTTAGTTTTAAAGTTACAGTGCGTCATATAAAGATTTTCATACAAATCTTAAATTAATCCTAGAATTAAAAATATACCTATATTTTATCGAAAATCTGATAATATATTACAATGCTGTTTCTGAAAAATTTCATTGACTTTAATTGGTTAGTATTGAAAATTATATAACCAAACTTCATTCGTATTCACGGAAAATGTGTAATTTTCCAGTACTTATGTGGACTTCACAGTAGAATTAAACTTAACCCAGTAATGTACCTCAAAGTATTGTTGAGTAGCAAGGTTTGGCCCTGCAGTGGGATCCCACAGGCACCTTACTACCCTCAGCCGTATGAATTGAACTTACCTGAAACAAAATTATGAAGAATTAAAACAAGAAATGTAAATATGTTTTACAAATAAATAATAATAAATCACATTTATTTCAGACAGAGAGAACAAATGAATAATTTGTTTCATGTCAATATTCATTTGCATTCATTTCTGTACAAGTAATCCATGTATCGTGTGTTTGTATGTGTGTGTGTGCTCACTTGTTACACAGGGTCCAGCTTAATTTGCTGACAGTTTTAAGGGGATGATCATCTCTATGGAACCAACATCGAAATTGCAAAAAATATATATCGCTGTCCCATACATAGTGGTCGAGTAGGGGTCCTAAAGAAATAGTTATTCAGTTTGATGGTCTGATCATCCCCTTAAAAAAACCGTCAACATATTAAGAAGGACCCTATACAATCAAATGTTTTGTATGTGTAGGTGTGTGTATTGTACTTACTTTTTATACAGAGTGTAAGGAAAAGTATAATCGTTGACTATGAGAAAAAACCTGTAAGATAAAAAAAAATCAGCTGTTCTATGCGTTTGAGTATAGTAGATATTGCAGTTTAGTTTTGGAACATCTGTTTTTTTTGTTCTGATAGTTTTGCTCCCATAGTAAAAGTTCTTCAGTTTACTTTTCCTTACACCCTGTATACGGGTGTCGGCTCTCTTAAACTGTGCGAGATAGCGAGGCGGTAAGCGAATAAATCCATCAAAGAGATTTCTTTACAAGTAAAATATAGCGAACTATATATCTTAACTATATGGATTAGTAAGAGACCTAGTAACACAGTCGCGATTTTTATCTCAGAAATATATCACGGCGAAATCGCGACGATATTGTTCCGTCAACGCCTATGCTTTGAAAAGCTTGTGGCCCTAAAAGCGTAAAATTTTATTGCCTACGTACATTTAATTTGTTTACGTGTCATTTTAAAGCTACGTTCTTTGATTAAATTAAAATAGCGGAAGATAGGTGACGTTCTTGCATTACGTACTCGGAAAATGGAACTGCTTTTCATTTACTTACTAGCGAGAAGTAATGCAGTATGATTAGTTTATTCTTTTTGAATGATTAATTGTACATAGAACGTGTACGTGATCGAACGGTAACTTTATCCTGCCTAAAATCAAAACAGTATCTTTATCACGCAATGCCGCTGCTAAGTAAATTAGGCGACGCGACGGGGCTCAATTTACGCGGTCCATGCGCTATAGGTTAGTCACTTATCTTCCTATTTTAATTCAATCAATGGCTATGTCGAAACAATTAAAGGTACACCGCGCCGGCAAAAGTTTGAAATTAAATAAAAAGGCAGCGACAGAAGGAACGGTAATTCATCGACTCGATACAAATTGCAATTTCGACAGAAGCCGGCAACTCTTCGCAACTCACAAACAACTTATTGGTTTCGAGTAAAGTTATGTTTTGTGCCTCGTTCACATCACGTCTAGTGGGCCTATCAACTTGCCCAGGAGAAAGAGAGAAAAATATAGATGTATCTTCTGTGTTTGTTACTTGGCACATCAAAATGAGCGCGCACGACACGTTTTCGCAGTCATTTATTTCATGATAGTCCTACAGATAACGCTCAAATAAATAAATAGGTAACGCTCTCAGGCACATACATTGTAATGATCCCAATTAAGCACTAGGCTTTTTGTAATGGAAACCATACAACAACACAAACAGGCACAAACATTATAAAATCCATGACTGAACCGGGATTCGAACTCAGGACCCTGGTGCTGATCCAGATGCATATCAACTTACTCCAATACAATTAAATCATCAACTAACAAAACGTAATAGTACACAGGATAAAATTTAATAAAATATTTATTAATCTGTCAGTGGTAAATGATATTCTAATAACCTTCTATTGTAATAAAAAATACTTTAGAACCGAAATACATACACAAATAATCACACGCCTGTCTCCTATCGGGATAGGCATAGAAAACTAGTCAATGATACTATAAGCGCAGATTCGTACCTATAATATAGTTTCTGTAACATCCGATATTTCGATTAACAGTAAATCTATATTAATTTGTAAATTATAATCAAATGAATGGATAACGTAAACCACATTTACCAATTGATTAATTAAACACAAGATTTTAGGTCATTGTTGAATATCAAACTCACTCGGTTATTGGGTCAGGGTCACTAATTTTAATTGAAAAGACTGTTTGTTAAGTGGTTAACACTCAGTTGCAGAAACGCTCATTAGAGTTAATCCTACATTAAATCTCTTGCTAGCTTTTACTACGTCAACAAAACAAAAAGTGACAGCAAGAGATTTAATGTAGGATTAATTTTAATGAGCGTTTCTGCAACTGACAGTCAGTTAACCGAATGCTTATTGAAGGATATTGATATAAGTACAATAGGGATTTTTTTTTACATAATGAACAGATTAAAAAAGAAAAAATCAGTCCAATTGGTATTTAGACCTTTCTACCACCAACCTAACTTCCCGCAACACAAGTCAAGTATAATGACGAATGTAAACGAAGCACGGGTATTGCGAAACGAATGAAACTTGTTGAAATATTACAGGCGTCCTGGAAGGAATTCCTTTAAGGGCAAAGTACAAAATTAAATTCACTAATGGAGTTTACGCGAGGCTTTCGGAAACGTTTTGTTTCTTAATTCTTAATACCAAGTGCTGCGGTATCGGTTGACAAAGGATTGAAGGCTTACTGATTTTACTACCAATAATAAAACTAATTAAAACAAGATAAATTTAAAAACAAAAATCTTTAATCAAAAAATTTGTCGTAAACTAGGTATACTGCCACATGTAAACTTATCATAGTCTAAAAAAACAAGGTCTTCTATTCCCAGAGTGACACAAACCTACGTCACAAAAAAATGGCCGCTAAACATGGTAAAAGGGTATGATGACGTAGGCTTGTGTCAGTCACGTGGTCAGTCACGTGATCGGAAGAGAATACCAGGCGCAGTATATTATTGTACCATGTAAACTTATAATGCGTAACATATTTTAGGAATCTAAACTATTATAAAACTGTAACAGAAGTGTGTCTGTACATTGAAGATATTTACAAAAAAAAGATTACGATATGGTTTTTAGGCTTCCCTGATTCCAAATCACAAATTTTTGGACAGTCTGTCTGTTTGTTTGTTTGTTTGTTTGTTCGTTTGTTTGTTTGGGTGTTTGTTTGTTCGAGTATCACGCAAAAACTACTGAACCGATTTTGATGAAACTTTTTTTGTTTGATAGCTTATGATCTGACTTAAAATCTGGTATATAATTTATGCTGACGAAGTCGCGGGTAAAAGCTCGTACGCCATATTATCATAGAATCAACATGAAATTCACGTAAAAAAATTCGGCGAAGTATTTCGTTTTTCATTATACAGGCTGTAAGGAAAACCCTCTACACATTTACTACCGGAGCAAAGTTCAGCATAAAAAAAAATCTGCTGTTTCATACTAAAGTGCAATTACCATAACCAACTCGACTTCAACGTATGGAACAGCAATTTTTTTTTGTTCTGATTAGTTTGCTCCCATAGTAAAAGTTGTTTAGTTTGATGGGTAGAGTATGTGGTTTGAAGTTTAGTGATACTTTTCCTTACGACCTGTATATTTTTTTAGAGACAAATCATCATCATCACCCTATCATCGTCCACCGCTAAACATAGGCCTCTCCCAAGATGCAAAACTCATGGTACAATAATATACTGCGCCTGGTATTCTCTTCCGATCACGTGACTGACCACGTGAATGACACAAGTCTACGTCATCATACCCTTTTACCATGTTTTGCGGCCATTTTTTTGTGACGTAGGCTTGTGTCACTCGGGAATAGAAGACCTTGTTTTATAACCGACTTCAAAAAAGGAGGAGGTTTCTCAGTTCGACCGTATATATATATTTTTTTTTTTATGTGTGTTCGCGGATAACTTCGTCGTTTATGAACCGATTTTGATGATTCTTTTTTTGTTGGAAAGGAGATGTTTCGAGGGTGGTACCATGATAAGGAAACCAGGATCTAATGATGGCATCCCAGAGAAATCGAGAGGAACCTTCGAAAATTGTAGTGCCGACTAGTGAGTTTGTTAGTTTAAAGCACTCCTATTAAATCGAACTAATGAATTCACCACTGAAAATTGTGAAATAAACAAAATTTTAACAAACATTAAAACCGCCTTCACAAAAACTAAAAAGATAAAAAATAATATTGAAGCCTATGACTTTTTCGTTCGCATCATAAGAACATTAATTTGTTTTATAGAAGTCGGTGTCAAGCCAAGCCGAAAAATGCAAGCCCTGTCGCGAATCGTACCGGCTTGACAGCGACTTCAATAAAACAAATTAATGTTCTTATGATGCGAACGAAAAAGTCATAGGCTTCAATATTATTTTTTATCTTTTTAGTTTTTGTGAAGGCGGTTTTAATTTTTTGTTATTTAGACTATGCGCATAACTCTATCCTGTTACTCCCCTCTACCTTTTTTAGGTCGTCGGTCCAGCGCCAGAGTGCAGTGTCCCACACTACGCTTTCCAGTTCATGGTCTCCACTCTAGAACTTTGACTCCCCATCGATTGTCATTTCATCGGACATCATGACTAGCCCATTGCCACTTTAAGCTTGCAAATCTGAGCTATGCCCATATCACTTAATTCCTGTAGTGTAAGGCTACCTGTCCATTGCCGCGAGCTAGCTGGCGGAGCGGAGAAACTGAGTTTTATCAATCAATCAGGATTGCATAAAATCTCGGCCGGAATTCGGCCGAGCTCCTGATTGGTTAATATTTCCTCGTTACTCCGCTCCGCCAGCTCGCTTCGCGTCAATGAACAGGCACCCTAATTCACTAAGCGTCACATCGCTGTCAAAAACATCGACGAGCTCACAAATGTAACATCGGAGTCACGTTGCAGGTTCTGACTTGATCAAAAACAATCTGACGCTGATAAACTACTTGACGCTGGCGCAAATGCAGTGCTAACGAACAAGCAAGAGTCCATAATAGATCAATAAAAAAAATTTAACATCCTTCTTGCTCCCTTCAGATCGTCGAATTTTTTATATATGAGTTTGACACATGAACATGACAATCATAATTCCGAATTAGATAAGTTATATGTCAAGGTAGACAGACAGTCGACGCTACGAAAGCGTAGAAAAAAATTGCAACCAGCACTAGCTTCTTAACTCTATCCATATAAACGCACCATACCACAGTATAAGAAAGAGTATCTATACCATACTATACATAATTTGTGTGACGCACACCAACCTAAGAAAGTTGGCCCCTTTTGTTTTATACGGTAGAAGCATGAGGCTCATTCTAGACATAGGTAAGTATACTTTTTCTAAGGCTGTGACGATGTTTGTGCTGATGTGATCTCTCAGAGAAACACCGATCTCTCCATGGCTCAGTGATCGACTTTAAATTGATGAACTATTCCTATAGCTATCTTATTTTAAAGTTGCGTCACCCTTATGTGAATGGACGGTTGACGGTAACGAGTTCGAACAAACCGCTCATCATATTCTTTGGGAGTGTGAGCTCTGGTACGCCGAGCGCCAGACCATGCTTGACTCAATAAAATCGTTTTCTGGTGTCCTACATGGATCTTGTTGCAACTAGGCATAACTTCCGTGCGTTCAGATGTTTTTGCACATACTTATTACTGGAAGCAAAATAGGTCATAGTTTTCAGTATAATTAGGTCCCCATTGTTATTTTTTTTATTTTTGGTGCTTTTGCCATAAATTATCTCTGGAATTGGCTCTCTAATAGTCATGCTTTTGTTCTTATTGCTGTCTCTCGTTTGCAATGGAGGGAAGTCGGATATTTCTTTTTCCTACTCCTCCTATCTTCTTTGATTAATTCATTGCGGGTTCCAAGACAGATTAGAGTCATGCCCCGGGCTCGCTGGACTTCATTGTCTAGTGTTGTAAATGGTCGTCGCTGTTGATCCTGGCTTACAGGAGTTACAGCAGTGGGAATGTGTGGTGGGCCTATGCCCGATCAAAAAAGGAACTATTCCTATCTTTTATTTAGCGACAAATACAGAACGGATATGTAACGTTTAACAAAACACGTATCTTAGCTTGCATCAGTCAAACGTTCGGTTAGATACGGCTCCGCCGCGTCTGGTTTCATTGCTCATTTGTAGAACTGAGAGCGTATTTTATAGCGGGGCGCGGAATGGGCGCGCACCTCTTACTCCTAATCTTTATGTCCGAATAAAACGAAACACTAAATGTGCTCCGTGAATAATGCTACGCTTTTAGTTCTTCACGTCTTGGATTAAACCAAAAGTCCTTCGAAGATTTTAATGGAATATCATTGAGTTGGACTACCCATCGTGGTAAAGAGTTGCTAACAAGAACAACTAACGGCCTGTTTGCCTGCGTCGTCGGATATCTGGGATTCAGTAATGTATTTTGAGGAGGATGTTTGCTAGAATTAATGGCACTAAATGGTCATCGTTACCGGTAAACTCTCAAAGAAACCGCTTTAACACTTATTTTAAAATTTTCACGGATCAAAAAGCCGACCACGAATATCACAACAGTGCTGTCCTCCCTGTATGCCAAGTTATAAAAAAAGTGGAAGATAATAAACTATCTAATTTAAATATGAAAAAAATTGATTCAGTCAACAAAATATATTTTCAGATAAACTATAATAAAATTGTTATTGATTTCAAAAATATTGTCATTGGCAGCAATCTAAACTATTATAAAACTGTAACAGAAGTGTGTCTGTACATTGAAGATATTTACAAAAAAAAAATTACGACATGGTTTTTACCTGTCCCTGATTCCAAATCACCAATTTTTGGATTTTTTGTCTGTCTGTTTGTTTGTTTGTATGTTTGTTTGTTTGGGTGTTTGTTTGTTCGAGTATCACGCAAAAACTACTGAACCGATTTTGATGAAACTTTTTTTGTTTGATAGCTTATCGTCTGACTTAAAATCTGGTATATAATTTATGCGGACGAAGTCGCGGGTAAAAGCTCGTATTATCTATTATTATACAAATATAACCGATTTCGGCCTTGTGGTGTCGGCCAAGAATATTACAGCACCCCAGCCCATCCCGTGGGTGTCGGAAAAGGCGGCTAAAGGGATTTAACCGTAGGATAGGCAGCAGCACGATCGCCAACCCGCCTGATAAGCGTGGCGATTATGCCGAAATCTCCCTTCTTGGGGAGGCCTTTGTCCCAGCAGTTGACGTATAAAAAAGGCTGAAATGAATGAATTAATTAACAGATTTTACCCGACAGCCGAAATTCTAAGTGCTCACGGACTGTATATAAGGTGAATGAGTGGCTTAGAATAATAGTACCTAGTGTACTTAGTGTGGACAATCTGATGCGCTTCTGATGCGGCGTCTACTCCATTTCGGTTATATCTAAGCACTGCTCTGACAAAATGGTGGAAGTTGTAAAAGGGAAGGTGCTCTATTATTATGCATTGGATTTGTGATGTTGAGGAATGAAAGGATTAAACATGTTGAGGATATTGTGATGAGGAAATATTTGGGTTTAACGTTATGTTTAACTGGAATTACCGTGTAGATGTTCAGAATTGTTTTGCGATTGTTAACCCGCGACGCAAAAAGACAAGTGTTATAAGTTTGACGCCATTGTTTGTGTGTCTGTCTGTCTGTGGCATCGTAGCTCCCAAACGGGTGGACCGATTAAGATGCGTTTTTTTTTACTAGAAAGCTAATTTATGCGAGAGTGTTCTTAGCTTTGTTTTATGAAAATCGGTTCAGTAGTTTCGCCACCCAACAGCCGGTAACATTATAAAAGACTCATCTTACAAAAACAAAAGATTATTTCGGAAACAAAACGTCATTATTCACATGACATTTTATCCAAATTAAGCAAGCTTTCGTGCGGATCCGGCGCCACCGCTGACATGCCGGACGCCGGACGCCTAATCGTCCTCTAATTGATTCCGGACGTCCGGGGAGTTGCCCACGTTTTAGGAGTGACATACATACAAGGAAGTCTTGTCTATGTATAAATACAGAGGGTGATATTATTTTAGTAATCAGTTAAGGAATTTTACCCTACTACGCCAGAAGGAGGGTTATGTTTTTCGAACGTATGTATGTATGTATAATTGTAGTTATTCTACTTATAGAATGGCTAAGGGATCCTATCATGGGTGAGTCCGACAAGCTCTTGGCTGGTTTTTACCTTTAAGTATTTTGATGACGTTTTTTTGTTTTCATTTTTATGTTTATAAGACTTATTAAAATTATCTTATCAGTTGGTATCCTATCGTAAAATTATCAAACAATTGGTTTTCAATAAAAAAAAAACAAATTAAATGACATTATTCTGAATTTTTGACCATACGTAAAAGATCTAACCAGAAATGTCTGCCCAAAAAATTGTCATGTCATGTCCATCTTCTAAATTGTTAATCAAAAATTTTGACGTATTACGTAAACAAGATAATTGGTTTACAGTTGTTTACTTTAACTTTTATAGGTCAAAGTGTTGTACAGTCGGTGACAAAAGTTAATTGACACTTCTCATCTATATTTCTATCAGGATAAGGTTCAAAAGGGCTCAACTTCCGTTGCTGATCATACGTTCCAAACAAAGTTGTTCAAGACCGTTAATATGACGTGGGGCTGAATTATTTTAAACTCTATTTACTATCCAGGTATGTGTACATGCGTGGGTAATGAAAATTAGTTTTAGTTTGTGTTACTTGGAAACTAAGTCAGAGATTAGATTAGATTTCATTCATCTACACAATGAGATTACACCTGAAGGCATAGAGGGAGCCATACCATTGCAAGAATGTCGTTTGTGTTTGAGTGTGTGGTGTCAAATAGTATGGAAAAAAGAGACTAATTAGACCAAAGTGACATTTGCCCTAATGTTTACGGTCGCTTTTCACACACACTAGCACGATAAAAAGTGGACAGCCGCATAAACAAATGTCTACTCTTGTTGTCTGTCTGTCTCTATGCTTTAGAATAAAGAGATCCTTCCTCTGAGCATCTACAGCATAATTAAATTTCGTAAAACAAAATACCATAGCACAGATTATGTTAACGACTGCTATTGATCACCAAGACCATCCTCTTGCCCACCACAGCTACCCACTAGACCACCACAGCTATTAAGCAAAATATACCTATTTTTTCACCCGACTGCGCCAGAAGGAGGGTTATGTTTTTTATCGTGATAGGAGGTAAATAAATAAATAAATAAATAACGCTCACAGGCACATACATTGTAATGATCCCAAGCAAGCACTAAAGGCTTTTTATTATGGAAACCATAAAACAACGGCAGGAACATATAACATCCATGACCGAACCGGGATTCGAACCCAGGACTCTGGTATGGCAGTTTGGCGTGGTAACCATTACACCAACCGGGTCGTCAAAGGTGGCTCATAGGTAGTTCATAGGTGGGATGTATACAACGTGTTAATGAATTAACGCAAAACTAGAAAGTAGTTTGTTTAGAATCGAGAGCAGAATCGAATTATCATGGTTTCAACACAGGTAATTTTTTTCAAAATATTAAATTATTTGTTTGCAAAATTTTAAATTTTCTGATCCCGATGTCAACCCACCGCACGGGCACACTCACCCTACTTACTGCCAAAACAAGATTATAAAAATGTATCCATGAGAACGTTAGCGCGTTCTTTCAGTGCTGAAATGATAACAAATCATTTTTGTCTCAAAACTTAAAATGCGAATAACTTTAAATTTTAACTATCAAAATAATGAAATTAATGTTTCAATCTAATTATTTTGTTATAAATCTAGCTACTAAGCTAAACCTACTTATAAATACCATGTTAATCTTACTTATAAAAATATTATGCTAAACTTACCTGTAACGTAACAAACATGCTAACCGTAGCTCACCAAACTGTAATCCTGGGAAGGCGTTGGTATCTCTAGAACTGGCCCAGTGCCGTGTTGAGGTCCAACGAGTCACAATGTAACCATACGTGTTTTTGTGTAATAAATATATTTTTAATTAATTTAATTTAAGATTGGCATCTTAACACCTGTAGTGGAGAGAAAATGGTAAAATAAAGGCGGATATATGAAAAAGAAAAAAAAAAAAAAAAAAAAAATACTTTGTCCTTTTGGACAGCTGTTACAAATTTAAACTTTAGTCGCTTGCAGTAAAGCTGATATCACACTGTCACAACACCCACAGACATGTTTGAAAATAAAATATTATTGAGAAATAAGTCCTACAGGGTGTAACGTATTGTACCAAGTCGATAAGTTGTAATTCAATGAACTAAATACCTAACTTGCGCTACTGGGCCAACACAGACTGTCAATAGTAAAAAGAAAATATTTAGCTTTTCATACAAATCGTAACGATCAGCAGATCATCTTGTTGTCACTAGTAGTCTCCAAGTTAAAGTGGTTCTTTTAAATTATTTGGAAAAAAAAAAACATTTTGTAGGTAAGTACGTTTGAACAAAAAATTGTTTTGTTCCAATTTCACCTCTAAGGAGAATTTCAGATAGATAATTTGAATAATCCGTTCATTTGAATCACACCATCTCGGTTAGGTACCCCTATAATGTTGTATTCTCATTCTGTACAATAATAATGATTCTCACTTATGCAATAAGATAATGTAATAGAACACAAGTCTTCTGACCGGGCAGTAAGGTGGTATTTGCGACGTCACAGTCAACCCTACTTACAACTTGGTAAAGTCGAGTACAAAATATAAAACTCGATATCAAAATTATGTTTGTAAGAGTGACTCATGTCTTGCGATATATTATTACATAATTAAACGATACGTGAAACATTCAAAAATCAGTTGGGGTGTATGAAGTTTTGCGCTAATTCATTAACACGTTGTATAAAGGGTTATTCTTAGTTATTTAGTTGTTTTTTGGGATCCTTTGTATGTATGTACCTATAACAAGGTAACGTCAAATGTATATTGTCGTTAATTTTGTAAAATGAATGATAAATGAACTTTATTTTGTATGGATTCAGGTGTAGGTACAAATATTTGCAGGTGTTTTGGCATTGATAAGTTTCACTGAAGCCTACCTTTGCAGGCATTTACACAAGGTCTGCAATACGATTATTATTAATTAATTACTATTACATGCCATTTTGAATTACAAATTATTATCAAGAACCAATATAATTATTATAAAAGAAACAAAAATTTAAATCACAATTACTTACAACTAGAAATTAGTGTCCTATGCGTATTCGTCTACATAGTTAACCATTATTATAGATGCATGTCATTTTCAATTACGAATTATTATCAAGGAGTCAACATATAAAAGAAATAAAATTGAAACCATTATCATATTAAAATTAATTATACATGTCATTTTCAATGAAAAATTATTATTAAAGAGTCAATACATGATGTCATACAAGAGTCATACTACTCATGTCTGACAAATAAATGCATCTTTATCTTTATCTTTATACAGAAAAGAAATAAAATAAAATTAATGTCCAAATTATAATTCAAATTATTGTCTACATGTTTGTCTCATCTAAAAATTCCCTAACACTATAAGATACTAAGCCTAAATTTGTTTATGTTCATAACTGTAAAAGCCTCTGGAAGTTTGTTATAGATTCGAACACACATTATAAAAGAGTTTTTAGATACCAGTTCCAACCTACTTGCCGGTTTGTATAATTTACATCTATGTTGCTTACGCAAAATTCTAGTGCTGACTCAAAATTATGCTGAAATAGGTCTTTATTTTTATGAACAAAAAGGCATATCTCCATAATGTAAATACAAGGTAACGCTGAAACAATTTGCTTTGTTCTTTTAAAAAAAGTAATTATTAATAATTCAAATTAGGTCTTCGGATATGAAAATACAGCAATGTTTTTTCAAGTCCTAAATACAAAAGTAAGATACTCCAGATAGTATAGTAGAAAATTTAATATAAATTTACTCGTAGGTATAATAAAAACGTATGTTAAATTGACTGAAAAATAGTGTAAGTATCTAGTCTAGTCAGAGCAATATAAACTTTATATCACTAAGTCATAAAAGTGACTTTCAAGTGTGGTAAAGGTCCTGGAATAGGGGAAGGCAATTCATTCGACATAACAGGGTCGGGGTTTTTGATATTAATTGTGGTATACAAGGTTAACGAGACATCTACTGGAAGATAGGGTTGTGGAAATAGATTTAAATTTAAGGCTATGCTCGAAGTTTCCCTGCGAGATCGAATCAGAAATGAAGAGATCCACAGAAGAACCAGAGTAGCTGACATAGCCCAAACAATTGCAAAACTAAAGTGGCAGTGTGGGCGGGGCACATTGCTCGCAGAACCAATGGCTGATGGGGCCTAAAGGTTCTATTGTGGCGGCCACGTACCGGAAAGCGCAGCGTGGGGGGGGGACCTAGTTAAGGCGGCAGGAACCTGTTGGACGAAGACAGCGCAGGACCGGTCGTTATGGCGATCCTTGGGGGAGGCCTATGTCCAGCAGTGGACTTCCATCGGCTGAGATGATGATGAATCGTCAGCCACTTAAACACACAAGAGTCATCAGCTTATACTCCATAATATGCTGACGGTTTTTAAGGATATGATCAAACCATCAACCTGATGAACTTTTTCTATGGGACAATCATCGAAATCGCGATAAATAATCAGTTGACCCATACATATATTATGAGTCGAGTCGGTATTGCAGTTTATGAAACAACCGATTTTTTTACTGTTTCTGTTTCGTTTGTTTTTATTGCACTGCAGTTTTGTATGAAAAATCAGATTTATAAAAAAAAGTCGATTTTGACTTTATTAACGAATTTCGATCAGTTTCCTGGTCTGAAACTCCCCTTTAAATACTACTGGTGTGTTTTGTAAGACCATGTTAAAACTAACGTTCGCTATTCGTTGTTAAACCGCCGAATAAAACATTTATGTGGGACTCCATATAGCGACCTTTTTAATATTATGCTGACGTGTTTTTAAGAAAATGATCAGAGCAGCATCAAATTGAACAACTTCGTCCGTAGGACCAAGGTTGAAATCGAGAAAAAAAATCTGCTGTTCCATATAAAACTGCAATTTTACAATGTATGGCATAGAAGATTTTATTTTCGCGATATCGATGTTAGTCCCAGATAAAGTTGTTCAGTTTAATTGTCTGATCATCATCTTAAAAAACCGTCAGCATATTGAGTTGGACTCTGTATATTCTAAGCCTAGAAAAAATTCATGTTTCTTGTTAATATTGCTTTGCCCTTTCAATGTTCATGTTCCCACTTTAGCTACTAAGTAAAACCCATGCTGTAATTGTACATGAATGCAAATAAATAAAATGTGTATAAATATGAACATGTAGATATAAATGATAAAATAAAACATCTCGCTCCCGTGTGATCCAAAAATGACGAATAAACTAAATTCCGCTCAGTTAACTGCGTCCATTTTAGTAGAACCGAGGGTTTATCTAAAATCTTTATTACTTCAAATAAATAACACAATTAAAATGTTCAGTATCCGTTTTATTAGAAAAGCTCTAACCTTTTATGTTACGAGATATCGTTTAACGTCCGTCGGTTCGTCTGTAATAATATAATGTTTTACAATTCAAAAGTCTGTTTGCTTTTTTTATTTATTCGTTTCATACACTATTAAATTATGCAACTTTCACGGTGGAAACAAAGTCGAAAAAAAATGGTTCCCATACATTCGAGTCTACATTTGAGGTACTTACTATTTTGTATAAAAACATCAGATTAAAAAAAAAACTATTTTGGCTCCATAGCGAATTGTGATCAGTTTGATGATCTAAACCACCCCTATAAAAAATAATAGGATGTTTTGTTACACCCTGTATAGCTTTCTGGCCAATTCTCATTAGCAATAACAAATTTTGCACAAAGATTATGCTATATTTAACATTTATCTTAGATGTGATCTAAGAATAGATGAGATTAAGTGTTTGAAATATCTGCTTTTGTAATTTAAAATATAACCCAGTAAAATTAAGCTGAAATATATACCAATCAGGAGAAGTAATTTCCGGAGTTCTAAAACTTTTTTTAAACGTTCCTTTGGTACGTAATATTGAAGAAGGGGGCTCTAAAGACGCCTTTTATGTTTTTCGCTTATTTCTTGAAATCTAAAAGTCGTATCGAAATACTTTGTATTGACAAATTATACCTAATAAAATTTCCTTCAAAACAAGTGGTATGCATTTTTGTCATAAGACTTAACCTTTGAGGGCTACGGGGCCGAAAAGTAACGGCATTTTAAAAATTATGAAATTTGTAAGGCGACCCTCATGAAAGTTGAAGATAAAAACAAAATGATTTCATATTCTTAATCAGCAACCCCGAAAACCCCCAGATACAATGTTTCTGTCGGTTCGGAAAACCCTTAAAAGCTGCATTGGTGTTTGAAATTTCCATGGCAGCCATCTTGGATATCGCAATTTTGGATTTTTTTCACCGCCAACCAAATCTGACCAGGGTCATCTATGACATTTGTTCAAGGTCCATATCCCTATCTATCATAGTATCTGCGGGCCGTTGACCTCATCCGTCAGGAGTCGACCTTCTGAGGAAGTCGAAATATTATTTTTATCGCCAGGGCATCCTTATGATGATCCCTAAAATCATTTTACTATACGTTGAGTGGGGGAAACCCGGTGAACAATTATACGGGTATTTATCTAATATCTATTTGGGGGGGGGGAGGGGGGGTCAACCTGATACCTCCAATTGATCTCCGGGTTCCCCTTACGGTACAAGGATGACATTCAGGGATCATCATATGGATGCTTTAGTGATACAGGGTTAACTTCGACTTCCTCGGAAGGTCGACTCCTGACGGATGAGGTCAACGGCCCGCGGAAACTATGACAGATAGGGTTTTGGACCTCGAACAATTGTCATAGAGGACCCTGGTCAGATTTGGTTAGCGGTGAAAAAATTCCAAAATTGCGATATCCAAGATGGCTGCCATGGAAATTTCAAACGCCAATGCAGCTTTTAAGGGTTCCCCGAACCGACTGAAAATTTGTATCTGGGGGTTTTCGGGGTTGCTGACTAAGAATATGAAATCATTTTGTTTTTATCTTCAACTTTCATGAGGGTCGCCATACAAATTTCATAAATTTTGAAATGCTGTTACTTTCTCGACCCCGTAGCTTTCAAAGGTTAAGTCCTATGACAAAAATGCATACTATTTATTTTGTAGGGAATTTTGTCAGGTTTAATTTGTCCATACACAATATTTCGATATGACTTGCAGATTTCGAGAAATAAGCGAAAAACTGAAAAAAGTCACCTTTAAAGCCCCCCCCTTCCTCGAGCTCACCCCCCCATCACCAGGACTTTCTTTTTCTTCAATATTACGTACCAAAGAAACGTTTAAAAAAAGTTCCAAAACTCCGGAAATTATTTCTTCTGATTTATCTAATTTTACTGGGTTAATAGGTACCTGCAATCTACTGTTATTTTGAACAGAGTTAAGAGGTGTGTATACTTATTCAAATCTCAAAAAACTCAAAACCCAGTTTTATTCAAAATAATATCGCATGGATAGCTTTCTGACGTCATTTTTGACTCTACCACCGCGTCGGAAGGTGTTCCGTTGTAGAGAAGATGCGGCCAGAAACTCTACAACACATCTTTAAAAAAATATATATACAAAGTACAATTACAAATACAATATTGAATTACATAGTGTAACATTGTCCAGACCAGACATTTTGGTCATTAATTATAATCATCGAGTTTATAGTAAGATTTTTTACAGAGGACTTTCTTAACATAGGATTTAATAAACTTTTTGTCTGGCAAGTTTAGAATATCCTCTGGTATCTTATTATAATTGCGTTATAACCTTTCAAGCTGTAATAATATCAGAAGGGTAGAAGTTAATTACTTTAAATTTGAATAGGAAAGAATGATAACAAGGTTCAATGTTATTAAAGTGGGTAGACATTCTAATGTCTGGGATTATTAGTATTACCTATTACACACGCTGCTTATTTTATTTGTCTACCATATCCAGCCCAGTTATTGGATCAAATGCCTACGTAAAGCCAAACTTAAAAATTATGAGTAGAATTTAATAAAAGTTTTGTAGTGAAATCATTATCTACTGTCTATTCACTCTAAATATTCTTATATCGATCTATGAGTATATAGGGTCCTTCTTAATATGACACTTCATTAAGTGGATGATCAGGAGTGCGATTTTTTAATCTCATTCGCTGAGTCCAGCCGTTGAAAATGTTAAAATAACTGTGGAGATACGCATCTTTCTACTCCTGATTTGACTTTAAAAAATCATACTTTAGGAGTGCGATTTTTGAAAGTCAAATCAGCAGTAGAAAGATGCGTATCTCCATACATATATCTCCTTTCACCGTCAAACTGAAAAACTTTCTGTATGGCACCAACATCGAAATCGCGTAAAAAAATCTGCTCTTCCATACAAAACTGCAAACCTACTCGAGCCAAATTTATGGGACAGCAATTTTTTTCACGATTTCGATGTTGGTCTCATAGAAAAAAGTTGTTCACGTTGATGGTCTGATCACCCTTTTAAAAAAAAGTCAGTATATTAAGAAGGATTCTACAATACAATTGTAAATGGAATGCACTGACACCATTTTAAGATTTTTTGTCTGTTTATCTTATTGTTTACGCACGTTTAAAAACTACTGAACCAATTAAGATGCTGTTTCAACATTATTATAGAACTCAATTTTAATTAACATTTAGGTATAATTATCATTGGAATCGGTTTATTCAATCAAAAGTTATGAGCATTTAAAGTCAGTAGACTGCGCGTACGAAGTCGAAGGCGCCAATATCATCATCATCATCAGCCTATAAACGTCCCACTGCAGGACACAGGCCTACCCTCAGGGAGGAAACCACTATGAAACATAATAATTGTGTTAATTAGACTTAAAACGATTTAATTGAAGCAATTAGAGACAGTTTTGGAAGGTTTTGTCAAAACTCGTTAATAATTCGTACAAAAACAAATTCTCGTATTCAAATAGAGCTAATTTCTTGCGAAAGTTTGTGAAGTCGCTCGCTGATGACGTCACGTAATGTTGATAATGGATGCCAAAAAAGTTTTTGAAAGTAATTGGAGGCAATGTGACGGAAAATATAATATCTATCTACCTACGAACTTTTACAGTGTGCAAAACCTGAAAACTTTTATTCCTACCTAATTTTTACAGTTATATTTTTTTTTTCCACAATGAAAGCAATCAGCACAAGCGTCTTCAAATAAGAATACACACAAAAATCAGCAACTTGCTTCTTCATGTTACAAAATTTTTTGTTTTGAAATTCACATAAAAGCAAATATTTAGCATTTTGTGCACAGCTTTTTGTCGTGCTGGTTTTTAAGTTTCAAAATTTGAAAAATATTATCTGTTTCAACAAGTATTGTTTTGAATTTCATACGATAGTAAAAAATTATACTAGATGAACAAATGATTTTGTTGACAAAGCCTGTCGGTCGTGGATATGCACTTTGCATTTTTTTCGAATATATCTATTAGTTTATGATTGTTAAAATACAATTTTTCATCAAAATCTAAAATCTTTCAGGCATTGTGGCAATCCATGGGGGAGGCCTATTTAGCAGTGGACTTCCATTGGCTGAGATGATGATGATATCTTTCAGGTTAACGGCGAAAATAATGCACAATATCGATGCGCTCCGGGTTAGAATGAAACACCCCATTTCTTCCCATGGGTGTAATACCAGGCGACTAAGGATTAAGGATTTGTGTTGCGGCGTATTTGTTGAAGAAAAAATAACCTAACCTAACCTAAACTTTCACCACTTTACACTTCATTAAATGAAGTAATAAGTGGTGAAAGTTTAGGTTAGGTTAGTTTATTTAATTGTAACCCTTGTTATAACTGGATGCAGGACAGGAAAATTATAACAATGTTTCTGACCACCCCGAAAATGATTATGGCTGTGAGTTTATGTAGGTATGTGATATGCTTTGACTACTTATATAAGGACTGGCCTTGCTGCGGTAGCATTTCCCCTCTGCCACGGTATAAGACAAATAGATCATGTGCTTAATCTCAATTTTATACCTTATCACTAAATCACTAAACGAGACAGTCCCTTTATAAGTAGTCAAAGGTGATATCTGATGTAGGAACCGTTTTCTTACAAAAACCTGTCACCTCTGAACCCTTTGTCAATCAATCCTATAGCCCTTCTTCTTATCGTGTGGGCAGAGCCCTGGTGTCAGAGTTTTTTCAAACCGCCTTACGGCCTCTGACGTGGTTTTTATGTAACGACTACTACCGGAGATAGTAGCCGGGACCAACGGCTTAACGTGCCATCCGAAGTACGGAATCATTTTCCTTTTCAGACAATCAGGTGATTCAGCCTGCAATGTCCTAACCAACTGGGAAAAACGCACAAAGTGACATATCACTAGGTGTAACCTGTAACCCTAAAGAGTAAACTGCTATACGCTAAAAAACTATTTTTGGACATGGAGACAACAGTAAACAATTTATGTACTTTAAAACTATCAGAACCAAAGTTGTGCCATTATGAACTCAATTGACAACGTTATCAAAGCAAACTTTAGGCCACTCGGAGCCAATGTTTACAAGGTCCACCTTTTCCGGCTATTTCGGTCTGAAAGTGAATAAAGATATCCTTTGACCCAAAAAGTTTCATTCCATTCAAAAGATTTGTCAAGATCGCCAGTGGCTTTTCAATATGACCCTTGATATGGACTCTTTCGAGAAAAGTAGCTTTTGAAGTCGAGTTTGTCTTTATAATGTAAAGGGTCGTGGGGTGGGGATGGTTGAGAATCCCCTGTTCAATTTAAATAATAATCGAAGTATGTACGAGTACTTTATGGGTTATTTAGGTTTCTTCTAATAAAAACCGGTCAAGTGCGAGTCGGGCTACTCGCACTCCGAGGGTTCCGTACCACACCACCACAGAACACAACATTATTAACTTAGAAAAAAAAAACCTTTTTTGTCCGGGACCTTTAGCGCAAGACCGACTCACACTTGGCCGGTTTTTTGTATTTGTTGTTATTTTGTAGAGTTTACTCTATAATCACACTAAGTTTGACGCTTGTATGTATTACCGTTTTTACGATAGAGCGTGAAGAAAAAACGTTGATAAAAACTAGTTTCTTGTTGAGAACCCTCCTTAATTTTTAACTTTTTGACATTTTTATTATATGTTAACAAATCCCCCGTAATAACGCACAATCTGAGAAAATTTCAACTATCTAGCTGTTACGGTTCAAAAGTTACAGCCCTAAATAGGTAGGACAGACGGGCGGACGGACGGACAGACGGACAGACGGACGGACGGACGGACGGACGGACAACGTAGGCTTAGTAATAGGGTCTCGTTTTCACCCTTTGGGTACGGAACCCTAAAAATCAACAACCTGCTCTCGGGCAAGGTCTAGGTTGAGCTGAGACCTATTTGCTGCTGTAGCATACAATAAATTGCATTTTGTTCTATTGATGTTTTGTTGTATTCTTGTTTTGTAAACTTATTAACTGTAATATTATGTGTGTGTTACTTATGCAATTAAATTGTTTATCTATCTATTTACTTATAATAAGTGTAATGCACAAACAGAGAAATTCAAAATGTATATTGATATTTACATTTCACTTGCACCGTGACAGGAAGTGAACAACACATTTTGATTGAAAATGTGCAAAACATAAACCAAATGCCAAAGAAATAGGTACTACGTACAAACGTTTCCAATAAACGTTTCAAATAAAAAATAATTTCGAAGGAAATGAAACAAATAAGATTTGACTGGGTAAGCGATATAATACACCTAATTGACGGTCCGGTAGCACAGTTGGTAGTGAACCTGCCTGCCGTGCCGAGTGTCGCGGGTTTGAATCCCGTAAGGGACAAATATTTGTATGATGAATATGAATACTATGAATATATGAATACATGAATACTAATAATTTTTACCCGAGTCATGGATGTTTGTATCTATATATGTATTCTATATCGTTGTCTAGTCATCATAATACAAGTCCAGGCTAGATTCTGGTACTTTAAAATGTAACTAAATAAATAATAATAAATAATTATGTATAATATAAATAGTCTGATTCTACTTTCTGATTTAAAAAATCTAATAATAAGCTTAACCCAATGGCTTGAAAATTCATCCAACGCGACGGGCGAAGCGACACCTGGAGAGCATTAATTTGTACTACGTGTTATGAAAATATCCTCCCTTATTTATGAACTTTCCGTTTAATATTTTAGGAATAATATCAAACTAGGTCGCAAGAACATGTACAAAATACAAGACGAATAATACTTACTTACGAGCAAAGATCAAACGAATACAGTAATTATTACTGACATCATTCACACCAGGGATTCTTTGAGGCTCACATTATTATTGCTCAGCAACAGGTAAAGCCAAAAGTATGCAAATATTATTTCATACACAGTTTGAAGCTATGCTCGGTGTTTCTCTGAGAGATCACATTAGGTGATACGTGATCCCATAGAATAAATATTAATTTTTCTCAAACATGCTTGGAAATGTGAGCATTATTTTGACAACCTTCTTCGAGATAAATCGAAATTGCTGTACTGGCCAACTACATGCGCGCAGCGGCCGGCAATGTTTGTATGAAAATCCATATCTGTCGTGTTTTGCGGCCAAATAAATTACATAGTAAACTCATATCTGTCGTGTAATTTAAAAATGGAACGATCTTTTTCTCCTAAACATGGCGACCAAGGAGGTAACTCATCAAAGGTTTTATTTAAATTTCGAACTGGCTTGCAAATAGAAAGCTGTTTATTGAAAAAAAAAAAACAAATTGTTGTTCGTTGTTCGTCATTGATTTTGAAAAGAGTTTTAATTTCCGCGAATTATTTGATAAAATTTACTGTTTTCATTTCCGCGCATTATTTGAGAAAAGTACTATACAAGCCTTGGCCACAACTAGGCATTGATGGACTTACGTATGTGTGCCTCGGCGTCGCCTCGGCCCACATTTACACGTTCGTCCATCAATGCCTGTGTTGCTGGCCGCTGCAGTAATGTACTATATTCTTATGGTGTGAAAGCTTTATTAAATATCTTCGTAATAAAGTGCGTATCCACGACAGGCTTCGTCAAAGGCAATAGGTACAACATTCACATCCACAACAGGCTTCGTCAAAGGTAATAGGTACACCACTCACATCCACAACAGGCTTCGTCAATAAATACATCCCATATATCTGCAACAAGCTTCGTCAATTTCTATACCTACAATCTATAAACCTCCTCCAAAGCCTCTCCCTGCGGGACGGTGCCTAGAACGCTGGCAGCATTCCCCCTTTGAATCGCCAAGCTTATACGCTGACGAAGGTAACTGCCAGCCCTCTTATCACCAGTGGACTCTATAAGGCGCGCAGATATGTCTCTCACAAGCTGTTTTACATCGGGTCCCCATGGTCCTAGGGTCTCAACTCCCAAAGGTCACTCTTATGGTGTTATGTTAGAGAACTAAAATGGTTGACATAGCTCAGAAAAATAGCAAGCTGAAGTGGCAATGGGCTGGTTATATCTGCCTGACAACTGATGTTGAGTGATTCAGTGAAGACAATGAACTGGCTGGCGTAGTGTGACCTTAAAAAGGTATTAGCATGTCCGTATGGTGTCGGCTAAGACTATTCTTATGAATGAATATATGAATACATGAATACTAATAATTTTTACCCGAGTCATGGATGTTTGTATCTATATATGTATTCTATATCGTTGTCTAGTCATCATAATACAAGTCCAGGCTAGATTCTGGTACTTTAAAATGTAACTAAATAAATAATAATAAATAATTATGTATAATATAAATAGTCTGATTCTACTTTCTGATTTAAAAAATCTAATAATAAGCTTAACCCAATGGCTTGAAAATTCATCCAACGCGACGGGCGAAGCGACACCTGGAGAGCATTAATTTGTACTACGTGTTATGAAAATATCCTCCCTTATTTATGAACTTTCCGTTTAATATTTTAGGAATAATATCAAACTAGGTCGCAAGAACAAGTACAAAATACAAGACGAATAATACTTACTTACGAGCAAAGATCAAACGAATACAGTAATTATTACTGACATCATTCACACCAGGGATTCTTTGAGGCTCACATTATTATTGCTCAGCAACAGGTAAAGCCAAAAGTATGCAAATATTATTTCATACACAGTTTGAAGCTATGCTCGGTGTTTCTCTGAGAGATCACATTAGGTGATACGTGATCCCATAGAATAAATATTAATTTTTCTCAAACATGCTTGGAAATCCACCATCCTATTTCCTCCCGTGGATGTCGTAAAAGGCGACTAAGGGATCTACCAGAGGGTGGGCAGCAGCATCCTCTGAGTAAACAAATTCAATCCAACTGATTTCGCCAACAGCCGTCTACAAACGAGCATAATTAATACACGAGTATATCAAATATTCATTTTATTAATTACATTGATGTTTTAGTTTACAAAAGGTCGAACAGATAGACAGACGGACGGCCGGCGTAGGCTTAGTAATAGGGTCCCCTTTGATTCTCTTTGGGTACGGAACCCTAAAACTTAAACGTTAATCTATGTTAAGCCCTTTGTTTAGATTTTGAACATACACAAATACATAAACTCAAGACCGTAACGTAATTCCTTTCAGGGTAATCAAAACCATTGCCACAACTACCAATACAACAGTATGTTTAAGAATGTCATTTCCTAGCCAACAAATATACTTTAAAAGGAAAAAAATAAATGAATGAAACGAATAAGGTAAAAAAACCTCTAACTGTGAGGTTTCGTGCCATACAACAATAGGTTGTTTTGTACACTGTACACAGACAGTTATTTCAGTTTGACGTGATTTACTTCAACCCTGCGTGTTGATGACTTCTGTACTGTGGATACTGTCCACAAAAAACAATGTTAATGTACAATTTATAGCTATGAAACATCCATGATCATTTAGATGTACGGTCTAGGGACGGTCGCGTTAACGTAAAATTACTTGTTTTGTAAAAATTACAAGAAATATCAAAAAGGCGGTCATCTTAAAGGTTGAGCGAACGAAGATTGGCAGGCGGAAGGAAAAAAGGGCGTAAAAAGGCGATGGCAATTTTTTTTACAAAAGTTCAAAGTAAAGTTATCCCTTAATGGCCTCCTACGCCAACCACAGAGACAGAAAGGCCTCTTCTGAATGTAGATCATACGGCAATATCATAATTAGAAATTGTCAATATGCCCTGCAGTGTCAATTAAGGGTTGAGACACATTTACAGACGGCGACCGGCGCGGCGGCCGGCCCGTACAATTTAGTATGGGAAGCCGTCCGCCGTCGACCTAAACTGTCATTTAGTATGGGATACTAAATGACAGTTTCGCGCCGCCGTCGGCAAATGTGTCTCAACCTTTATAAGCCGTGGCGATTTAGTGGCGAGTATCCATGCCTGCCCTTAAGGAGGTGGGGGTTCGATCGCCGTCCAGGCAAACTCGTACCCATGAGTTTTTCGGAATTTTTGTTCAATTTGCAACCACTTTCAGTGAAGGAAAACATCATGAGGAAACCTATAAGCTTCAAATTCGAGGAATTTTATCTACCAACTATCTATTTTATATGGTGACGTGCTCACTTCCCGTCTCTCTGTTCTGGACAGAGTTTCGGGTACTACTAGTGAAACGTGGATTTGGTGGTGTGATATGCTTCTCCGTTTTCAGAATATATCTGACTACCCCCTCGGGGAATATAGTCGTGAGTATATGCATAAATGGGTGCACTATTAGCAGTACATAATTCTAAACATCATCATCATCATTGGTCTTTCCATCTACAAAAGATGATTTAAGCAGCGTCTTGGCGGCACTTACGCTCATGACTAAAAAGCCCGATACCTACGAGAGCTACAGATACGGCCGCATGTACGGCAAGTAACATTCTAAACAGTTTAGGCCCTATGGTAGGACGAAACACCTTGGAGGCATCTTTTATTTTGCATGTTTCGACTAGATTTATACAATTTACCGAAACCAAAGTCATACCTCAGTATTCTTGGATTGTTTATCTAGTGAAATCATCAAATAGAATACACGATTGGATTTACTTCACTCTATAGAAAATTGTCACAAAGATGACGTATTTTCTTGTGTTTTTAAACATTTTTCTTGTGTTAGAAGAACTTAAAATAGTTTCCGATTTTTAATATTTATGCTCACATATTCACCATTAGTTTATCTAGTGAAATCATAAAAAAAATGTATAAAAAGTACTTTCGTTAACTCTTTTTAATCGAGGGCCAAATAAAATGTAACCGGAACCGACGAGCTTGTATGAAGAGACTTATGGATGTTGAGGAGGCGAGAGATGTGTGTCAGAATCGTAGCATGTGGCGATCTGTTGTCTCTGCCTACCCCAGTAGTGGGACATAGGCGTGAGCATATGTATGTATGTATGTCTGTATGTTTTTTATCGAAAATATGGCACGCGCACGCACTTTTCGGAGGGCTGGGTAATCGCGTTTCTCATAGAAAATATTCGTCTGAACCTATGGCCCCTTAAATCATAAATCCCTATTCACGCAAACTGAAATCGTTTCAAACTACATAAGCATTTAACATTACCCAACCCGGAAGTACGTGGAGGGTTGACAACACTACAATGTACATGTAAACTTGTAAACGATCCCAGCCCAGGCCCCGAGGCGAAGGTAATCCCCACGCATGGCCAACATAAATTACCTATTAATTTGTTTTACCTCTCATGTTTAGGACTGGTAAAGTTTCAGGGATGAAAGAATGGATATTTTGTTCTCTTAATTAAAATATATTGGTTTAGTTAGTTTGTTTTAGAACAAAGCCTAAGGCTGGCTTGCACCAAAACTACCACATAAAAGTGTTTAGGCTTATTTAGTGATCGCTATGTCTTTCATACGGCTCATTCTAATGACAGCATCATATTAAACATTTTTTGTTGTTTGTCATGTTTAATGCTCATTATTAGCATTCGGTAAGCTAGAGAATGTGCTGAAATCCAGAATCACACAGAGCCTTAAGACCAAGGTGTTTAACCAGTGTGTTTTGCCCACTCTCACGTATGGTTAAACATGGACTCTGACTAAGGACGCAAAGTCAAAGTCGCACAAAGAGCAATGGAAAGAGCTATGCTAGAAATCACACTTCTGAACCGAGTTCTAAATGTCGAGATCAAAAGTGGTTGATATTGGCAAGCGGATTTCGACTCTGAAGTGGAGGTGGGCGGGACACTTGACCAGGTGGAATGATGGCAGATGGACGATGGCAGATGGACGAGGGCAGTACCAGAGTGGTGGCCGTGGGAGGAGGAACGGGTAGTGGGCAGACCAGCGGCCAGGGCCCTGTTTAATAACGCGACAATGGCAATTTGACAATGACAATTCAGAGTACATTGCTGGTTACTAATGACGCTAAACTTGCAGTGCTTCATGTGTCCTGGCATTATCAGCAATGTACTCTGAATTGTCATTGTCGAATTGTCATTGTCGCGTTTATTAAACAGGGCCCTGGTGGTCGGATGACATTTGTAGAGTAGCCGGCAAACAGTGGATGAGACTAGCGTGGGACCGTTCTGTTTGGCGTGAAAATGTAGAGGCCTATACCCAGCAGTGGGGTTTACCGGGCTGATGATGATGAATGCTAAATACATTAGAATACAGAACAATGACGTTCTATATCCATTACAACATACAACGTAATTGAAACTGATTTAGAAAATCCGATCTATTGAAATTCCAAAAAATATAATACCAGACTGCAGGCTTCGACCCCACTGAACATATGGACATCAGATAGACCTTTACACTGTGACCGAATCGTCAACATAATATAGATATGATTAATATTTTAGGACGATATAATTATTATTCCCTACGACACCAGTCTGAATTGGTTCTATTCGTAGTTCGATAATACCATGATAATACAAAGACGAAAGAAAATTAAGAATGTGTCGAATTTTTCCTGTTTGCCTCATCTCATATTATATAAACCACAGCAATCTCATTCACGCGCGATTACTGTCACAAATCCTTTAACAAAAAATACAACAAAACCTCCATAGTTCGGTCACAGTGTTAATAAGGATAAGTGTGTCCACAAAAAGGGCAGCCCGTTAGTTTTTATGTTCCGGCGTCCATATGGCAGGTCCGGCGGGGGACCTCGGCAGTTTGGCGTAATTCCAACTAAGTACACTATGATGGACAGAGACGCGTGGTGTTGTGACGATGGCGTCACATCTAAAAGCAGGGTTTCTCAAAGTGAGGTTCGCATACTTCTAGGGGTTCACCAGCAGCAATCAATTCACTAAGAGCAAGTACATCGTAAAAAACTTAAATTCGTCGCTGAAACATCGACGAGCTTGACAATTCGGTATTTGCTATGGTTATGTCATGTGTCAAACTCATATAAAAACTTCGACAATCTGAAGGATGCAAGAAGTATGTTACATTTTGTGAGCTGGTCGATGTTTTTGACAGCGATGTGATGCTTAGTGAATTCTGATCGTCTGGGGTAAGCAAATCGACTCAACTTGCGACAAGAAGAACCCATCATATTAATAATTTTTTTTTGTTCGTTTTTGAGATTATTGTCATTTTTTGTTTAAATAAAAAACCTTATTTTCTTTTATATGCTAGGTAGCTGATTTTTCAAAAGGGTTTGCAGCATTCAAAATTTTAAAAGGGTACGATCGGCTATAAGTTTGAGTAATCTCGCATATAAAATCTTTAAATTGTATTCCAAATTGAAAATAAATTAAACTGACAACGACAGCCGTGGTTACCGTGGCGAGTAACCTTGCCTGCCGAGCAGGAGGCGATGGTTCGATCCCCGTCCAGGCTGACTCGTATGAATGAGACATTTTGTTACACCACTGGCTTTTTGGTGATGGTAAACATCGTAAGGAAACCTGCATGCTTCAATTTCGAGGCATGGATATTGTACCCACTGTCCATTACAAGTGGCGACGGGCGCACTCCCCGTTGTGACGGGGGAGAGAAACAGGAAAGAGTTTCGGTACTAGTGAAACGTGGATGTTCTGAGGTTTCAGAATATTTCTGACTACCCCCTTACGGAATATAGTCGTGGGCATTATGCTTATAAACTGACAACCATATTTTGGCTTATTATGCTTGCAACTATGCTTTTTAATATAAAATTTTTTGATATAAAATTTTCCCTCTCCTATCTCCTTCGATTAAGTTCATTGCAGGTTCCCAGACGGATTAGAATCATCAATATGGTGTTGTAGGTGGTCATCACTATTGATATTGGTTTAAAGGAGTTACAGTGGTGGACTAGGTGATGGCCCTATGATAATATTCTGATCATTGGTGATGCCCTATCATCATAAAATGCAAAATTAAAAAAAAAAATATTTAAAATAATATCATATACAGGGTCCTTCTTAATATGCTGGCACTTTTTTAAGGGCATAATCAGACCATCAAACTGAACAACTTTCTCTAAAGGACCCACTTCGAAATAGGAAAAAAAAATCTGCTGTCCCATACATTTAGCTCGAGTAGGTTTGCAGTTTTGTATGGAAGAGCAGTTTTTTTTTTCGCGATTTCATTGTTGGTGTCATAGAGAAAGTTGTTCAGTTTGAAGGTCTGAACATCCCCTTAAAAAAGTGTCAGCATATTAAGAAGGACCCTGTAGATAGCTTTTTGACGTCATTTTTGACTTTAACACCGCGTCGGAAGGTGTTCCGTTGAGAGAAGATGCGGCCAGAAACTCTACAACACACATCTTTTAAACAAAACAAAATGTACAAAGTACAATTAAAATACAATATTGCATTACATAGCGTAAAATTGTCAAGACCAGACATATCCTATAGATTATGATGACGGTCTTTTAGAGTTCATACCACAGCATATAAAAGTGGCATGTATAGCTATTATAGTATGCAGATGATTATTCAGCTATTGTCTACGTCACAGCTTCTGCACCAGTTGACAGGGATTGTGTGCCAATACAATGTAATGCCAATTATTGCTTACATCAATATGTACCCAGCTAATTGCATTATGTGAGACAAAGCACCTTTGAAGCTTCGCTGATTCAATAACTTTACCTGATTTAGACTATTATATTTGTCTCATTATTATGCTTGACATGTTATGCAAATTGTTCTAGATAATGATGTTAGTTGGCAACATTCGTTGAACCAAAATATTGATGTTAGGTAGGTACAGTCTGACCGGAACCGCTGTAACACGCCTAAGGCTGGTTTCAGAGTCACGCTTACGCTGGCGCCGCGGGCTACGAGCTAGGTGTTGCTTTGTATCGTTTCCCAGTGAAAACTGAATCGCCACAGACAATTTCATAGTTTCCCCCCCTCCGCCCGGAAGCCGTTGAGATCGGACGTGTTATTTGGATCCGTGTTAAATTTAAATAAGTTTTAAACCAAAAATTACTCTCTAAAAATCGCATCAAGTACCAGGTGCCCATAAGTCTTGTGGTGGTACCTACACAACGTGGGAGTGTGACATCCAAGGTGCGAAGAAACAAGATAGCACTTACACCGTACCGCACGCACCTTGCGCCTGAGATGCAAGTAAACTACAACCAATAAGACGCAAGAGATAGCTGCAACCGTCGCCTGTCCACTCGTTAGTACATACTTACATATAGCTATAGTGCAGCGCCCGGTACAAGCTCCTGCTTCAAATTGCCGTCGGAGTTCGATTCAAATAGGCCTACAACCGCATCATTATGACTAGCGTGCAGCGATCACCAACTAAAATAAAATCTCCGAAACCCAAAAAGACCCCAAAAGAACTCGCAAGCTATGGCTCTAACCCTGAACTCTTTGTTTTAACCCAAGATGATACCACACTACTGGATAACTTGCAAATCCCCCGTAGAATTAAACGTAAACTAGAAAGTGAGCCAACTGAGTTGAACGCGATCATGGATAAAATGGATGCCCTCTTTCTACGTTTTGAGCAAAAACAAAACAACAAACTAGAAAAAATTTTGGAGTCCATGATTTCTATCTCCGATCAAAACAAGGAAATAAAGGAAAGCATTAATTTCCTTTCGGAAAAGTACGATACACTCCTTAACCAAGTATCTGACCTGGAATATGAAAACAAAACCTGTAAAAAACAAATAGTCACCCTAGAAACTAAGATAGAACAACTAGAACGTAATTCCCGTTCGTCTATGGTTGAACTACGAAACATACCAATACAACAACCTGAAAATAAACAAATACTTCGTAAAATTGTGGAAAATGTGGGACAAATCCTAAACCAACCAATCGATGAGTCAGAGATCCGTGATGTAATCAGAATTCGTTCAAAAAAAGAGGGAAATAATAGTCCCGTCGTTGTCGAGTTCACAACAACTGAACTGAAAGAAAACATTATAAGAAAAGCGAGATCCTTCAACAAGGAAAACCAAGCAAATAAATTAAATACTTCTCACATCCAGCTTCCAGGTCCGACTAGGTCAGTTTTCATCTCAGAATCTCTCACCACAAAGGGAAAATGGTTACACTATCTCGCTCGCCAAAAAGTCAACAACAAGTGTCTCAATAGCTGCTGGACCTCCTACGGACGAGTTTACATAAAGGTACACGAAAACTCTCGCCCACTACGTATCGACTCCGAAGAGGATCTCCTGCACTTCCACCCCGAGAACAATGAAACTGCTAACTGACTAAACCACGATACGCAATTTTCATATCATTGGTACTTCCTAAGCTCATTAAATGTGTTTTTAGATATAATTCTCTACTCTAATTTGTTCATTTTACATATACCTAAACTAACTAAAAAATTTATCTTTTTATTGTTGTTCCTTTTATATTTGTCTAAGTATAAACTAACACCGAAATCTCAATGTAATTCACCCCACACTAAAAACAAAATACTACAATGCACTCAATCAAACATTCCAATACATAACAACGTACCTAACTACATCCAAAACAACTACACACACATACAGATGCATGACATCATACCTTTCCCTTACGTAATCAGAATCAGAATAATATATAGTTGGAACAAAACAACATCAACTTACGCATATAAACCGCTACTCCGTATCCTTCATAAACAACCAGACTACACCTTCTTACCTAGACTTTTTCTCGAAAAATATTTATGTTCACGCCATTGTCCCACGGGGACTACCAGAGTCCAAGCACCGTCTAATACTACCAGTCCGTCTCATTTCTCTACCTTCCGTATTCCCCAAGACTATCATTACACACGATCACACCATTGTCCCAAGGGGACCAGCAGAGGTCCGTCAAACATCACAAACCCGACACAAATCCCCATTGCCCATACTTCGTTATACTTACACACGCATACATACATGTTCATACCTACACCTATTCCAAACCTCGCATATCACCTCCTATGTTCACACCCTTTGTACCACGGGAGTAAGCAGAATCCAAGGTCCGTTAAATACTACGAGTCCATACCTACTATTATATTCCATAATATAGTACTACCCATTCCCCCTTACTTCACTACACATACGATCGCATACCTACCTACCTATATACGTATATACGTACCTATATACGTACTTACACCTATATTCCAAACTTCACTTAACACGATCATAAAAAATAAAATTCGATTCATTCTTAGAAATAAATAACGATCTCGATCAACTTAACATTGCGTCCTCCTTATTATGCGACCTAGACGTATGTGCCAACCTGATAAAAAAAGATTTGAATCCTTCCCTTAAACTACTGCACCAAAACATACGCAGCATAAACTGTAACATTTCAGGACTACACACCTTATTAGAAAGAGCCGAAATTGACTGGGACCTTATAATCCTCACTGAATGTTGGCTTAACTGTGCGCACACTATCCCAACTATTGACGGCTACAATTACTTTAAGACCACTCACAATTTAACACAAAACGAAGGAGTCGTTGTTTATGCAAAAAATAATACCCGTTTTCTGGTTGAGGAATACGATATGATAGAAGCTAATTGCCTAATGATAAAAATAAACACAAAAACTATGGTACTTGCCATTTATAGACCAGCTGGCTACAAAAATGCTACGAACTTCACTGAGTCACTAAATCACCTCTTAAAAACCCTTTCGCATTATAGTAACATTAAAAATAGTCGGTGATATTAATATAGATATCACCGCTGAAAACAATGACACCTATGCATCCCCATACCTAAATCTACTTGCATACCATGGCATGCTCCCTGCTTTTACTCTTCCAACCCACAACCGAACATGCCTAGACCACATTATTCTCAAAACCAAACTGCCAGCCAAATGCTTTGTCGCTGAAACCTCTCTAACTGATCACGACTCTGTTATACTCACCCTAGAACTCAAAATAATTCAAAACAGTCCACCAGCCAAACTTATAAAAAAAATAAACTATGATCAACTTGATAAAGATTTTAACCAACTCGATCTATCTCCTATAGTACACATTGATAGCTCACATCTAGCAGCTGAATTTCTTATTGACTCCCTAAATAAGATCATTTCTACAAATACGACCACTATTAAAATATCAAATAGGAAAAGAATTAAAAAACCGTGGATCACTTCAGGTCTGCTAAAATGCCTGAGAAACCGTGACAAATTACACCAAAAACTAAAAAAGGACCCTAGTAATGAAATCCTTAAGACGACTTATAATAGGTACAGAAACTTCTGCACCAACACACTGAAAAAATTAAAAAGGGACCATGAAAGGAGTGAAATAAATAAAGCATCTTCCACTAACAATAAAAAGCTTTGGGATACAATAAAAACCATAACAAATACAAAGAAAATAAAGGATGTTCCTCTGGACCTTTTGTCTAAAAACGATCCCCAACAAGATATCAACTCTGTCAACAATTTCTTTGTAAACGTAGGAAAGAACCTCGCTGAAAAATTTTCTGATACTATTTCCCCTACGTCCACCCAATCATTCAACCGTCATCCCCACTCATTTGTTCTACTCAACACAGATAACGATGAAATCGATGGACTTATTCGTGGCCTTAAAAATGACTGTGCAGTAGGACGTGACAACATCCCTGCCCACATATTAAAACGTTACAATATGTTCGTCACACCAGCTTTAACATACCTATGTAACCTAACCTTATCTACTGGCCAGTTCCCAAACATATTCAAACTTGCCGAAGTCCATCCCATCCACAAGGCAGGGGACAGAGATTGTGTCAATAACTTTAGACCGATATCCGTTCTACCAACGCTCTCGAAAATTCTCGAAAGATTAATTAACAAGCGCCTTACTAATTTCTTAGAATCAAATAATTTACTTTCCCCTTCACAATTCGGATTTCGGTCTGGCAGATCAACAAATGATGCTATTCATGAATTAACTAACTTTATTATCACTAATTTAGACACCAAACAAAAAGTCATAGTAATATTCCTAGACCTTGCAAAGGCATTTGACACAGTCTCTGTCCCTCTCCTCTTGGACAAATTGGAACAGAAGGGTATCAGAGACCTACAATTGCAGCTCTTCACTAGCTATCTTACTAATCGTCGCCAACGAGTGAAAATAGGGACTTGGTATAGTGATGACCTTCCCATTGCGTTCGGGGTACCGCAGGGTAGTATCTTGGGACCCACCCTATTCTTGACCTACATTAACGAACTCTGTGATCTCGTCATGCCGGGTGGCCGAGTAATTACATTTGCCGATGACACCGCCTTGCTTTTTGCAGCAGACAACTGGCCTAATGTCTTTAATCTTGCTCAAAGTGGCTTTAATATTGTGACAAAATGGCTCCATTCAAACAAACTGACGCTTAACACTGACAAAACTAAATTCATTCCCTTTTCTATCAAGAACTTCTCGACCAATGCATACGACAATCTGTCCATAAAATCTCACACCACTGAATGCATACATAATGTTACTTGTCCATGCCCACAACTTACCCAAACAAACATGATAAAGTACCTTGGGATCCATATTGATAACACCCTAAGTTTTAAACCTCACATTGATCTTCTTACTAGTAGAACCCGCAAACTAATCTTCATTTTTAAAAACCTCCGACATGTAGCGAATAATAAGATTATTGATACTGTGTACTATGCTCTTGTCCAATCCATCCTGACCTACTGCATCACAGTATGGGGTTGCGCTCCCAAAACGACACTGCTTAAACTAGAAAGGGCTCAAAGGGCGGTGTTGAAGGTAAGTAGGTTTCTTCCATTTTTGTTCCCAACCAGAGAACTATACAAGCGATGTAAAGTCCCTACTGTACGACAATTATTTGTTCTCAACACCACCATGCGTAAACACAGCCAACTACACTATAATCCTAAGTTATTCGAACACAAAAGGCGTAAACACACAGTCTGTACAAATTCCCCACCCAACACCTCTTTTGCTCGAAAATTCTTCAACTTTTTAGGTTCCCATCTCTATAATAAAATTAATAAACAACTAGACATATATTCCCTTCCTAAAAATCAATGCAGGCACAAATTACAGACTTGGATAAAACAATTGGATTATGAAGAAACAGAAAACCTAATAAACACTATCAAATAATCCTGTCCAAATAAGTAATAACTACCTTTCTTTTATTTCTCTATTAGTTAATTTAAAATTATATTATGATACGGAACCCCTGCATACCAAACACGGCATCACACACACATACACGCACAAACACACACACACACACACGCATCCACATGACCACTTATACACACACCCCTCACACACACACACACACACACACACACACACACACACACACACACACACACACACACACACACCCACACACCCACACACACGCACACTCCTAGCTTCTAAGATTAAATGTACCAACTACTGTAAGCAATAAAACCCCCTAGCCTACTAAGCAAAAAACAGTGTATTATCTTGTAGCGCGGCGCGCCGGCGGCGGCGCCCGGGCGGTGGAGGCCTGGTGACCTGTAACACAAGTGCGGAGAATTAACTCCGTACCGTTGTACGAGCACCAGTCTCCACAAACCTAGTTGATATTGATATTATTTCTGTTTATAAAGTGCCTACTAATAAGTTTATTGTTTATATTTATGTTAGCTACTTTGTGGAGAGAATAAATAACGTTTTTATTTTATTTTATTTATTTTTATAGTGCGAACCGCACGCTTACCGCCTGCGCTGAACGTAAGCGTAACACTGAAACCAGCCTGATAAGTACGTGGTAAGACGGGGGCGGTGGAAGCTGCTTGTATAATATCGACAATGTACGGACATTGCTAACAATACGGCTTTGTGGACATTACTAGTAACATGGACATCCTTATAATGCCGTTACATAACTATTCTAAGAATGTGAACCATATAATCGCACCTTTAAAAGATGTTCAGATGGAAATGCTAAGCTCTCCGAAAGGAAAAATTCGCACGTGAGTTTATGTAAGTACCAATTTTTAATCTAGGCCTTAAATTTTTTTTTAATAATAGATATCAAAATGTTTATACAGGCTGTAACAAAACATCCTAATATTGAAAGAGGTGATCATTAAAATGAACGATCTGCTGTCCCAAACATTTGAGTCGAGTAGGTAGATACTGCAGTTTTGTATGAAACAGCAAATATTATTTATATTTTCTCCTTGTTGGCTCCATAGAGAAATCAGTTCAGTTTGATGGTCCAAGCCACCCCCTTATCTAAACTATTATAAAACTGTAACAGAACTGTGTCTGCACATTGAAGATATTAACAAAAAAAAAGTTGCCTTGTGGTTTTTAGGTGTCCCTGATTCCAAATCACAAATTTTTTGATTTTTTGTCTGTCTGTTTGTTTGTGTGTTTGTTTGTTTGTTTAAACGAGCATCACGCAAAAACTACCGAACCGATTTTGATGAAACTTTTTTTATTTGATAGCTTATGATCTGACTTAAAATCTGGTATATAATTTGTGTGGATGAAGTCGCGGGTTAACACTAGTCTAAACTATTATAAAACTGTAACAGAAGTGTGTCTGTACATTGATGATATTTACAAAAAAAAAATTACGATATGATTTTTAGATGTCCCTGATTCCAAATCACCAATTTTTGGATTTTTTGTCTGTCTGTTTGTTTGTTCGTTTGTTTGTTTGTTTGTTTGTTTGTTTGTTTGTTTGGGTGTTTGTTTGTTCGAGTATCACGCAAAAACTACTGAACCGATTTTAATGAAACTTTTTTTGTTTGATAGCTTATCATCTGACTTAAAATCTGGTATATAATTTATGCGGACGAAGTCGCGGGTAAAAGCTCATACATTATAATACTAGTGTGTTTTGTTACACCTTGTATAGTGATAGTAATTAATATGATATTGATAATCACACAGAACATTATAAGAGGGGTTAGAAGTGCAAAGAAGGCGTGGAACGCGATTATGCAACGATTTGCATTACTCCGTGCGCGCGGTGTGGTGCGAGCGAGACGGCATAAGTAGTTGTAGCAGCGTGAGTAGGAAGACAAGTGGCGACAGTCGTCTCAGAAGCAAAGAGCTACTTTGCATTTCTAACTTCTCTTATAATGTTCAGTGGATAACCATGAATGTGCAAAATACTCTACTTGACTTACCCATCTAACCAACCATTAAAAGCAAATAGCATCTCCCTCGCACACAAGCTAACTGCCATATGTGACAGTGATTAGAGCAATACAATAAAACGAGATGGCGCTAGATACGGCGCGGACGCGATATGAAACACAATTATGAACACATTTCGTTCAGGCTGGACGTCACGGTTAGGCAATAAGAAACAATGGTAGGATGTGTTTAAGGCTCAAATTGCAATAATAAATTGATCGCGCTCGTGGAGTTCGAAATGATCATTGAAGTTTAGCGACCGGGTTATTCTGATGGGTATTTTAACGCTGTCATTACCGAGGCTTATTATATTCAGAATATGTACAATCGAGCGCGGTGTGTGGGGGCCAGGAGGCACGCCCCTCCCGAACCCTGTTGCTTGCGTCCGTACCCTAACCGCGAATTCAGTAAGGGTACGTCTGTCTGGGGTGGACTGCACAAACTACGAGCATAGACTCTCCGCGACCGCTGAGCTTTACCATATTCGTTTTTATTACACTATTCTATGGACCCTCGTGAGTAAACCGGCATGCTTCAATTTCGAGGCATGTATTGTTTCCACTTTCCATTACAAGTGGTGACGGACACACTCCCCGTCACACTGGACAGAGTTTCGGTACTTAGTGAAACGTGAATGTTCTGAGGTCTCAGACTATCTCTGACTACTCCCTCGGGGAATGTAGTCGTCAGCATATGCTTCTATGGACCTAAAATCGTTCAAAGGCATGCCCGGGGTGTGATGTAGGTAGTTCTTTACCGATCGCAACCCGGATTCAAAGTAACAATATAGATAAATAAAAACCGGTCAAGTGCGAGTCGGGCTACTCGCGCACCGAGGGATCCGTACCACACCACCACAGAACACAACATTATTAACTTAGAAAAAAAAATTTTATCTGGGACCTTTAGCGCGAGACTGACTCACACTTGGCCGGTTTTTAGTATTTGTTGTTATTCTGTAGAGTTTACTCTATAATCACACTAAGTTTGACGCTTGTATATATTACCGATTTTACGGTAGAGCGTGAAGAAAAGACGTTGATAAAAACTAGTTTCTTGTTGAGAGCCCCCCTTAATTTTTAACTTTTTGAATTTTTTATTATTTGGTAACAAATCCGCCGTAATAACGCATAATCTGAGAAAATTTCAACTATCTAGCTATTACGGTTCAAAAGTTACAGCCCTAAATAGGTAGGACAGACGGACGGACGGACGGACAGACGGACAGACGGACAGACGGACAGACGGACAGACGGACAGACGGACGGACGGACGGACGGACGGACGGACGGACAACGTAGGCTTAGTAATAGGGTCCCGTTTTTACCCTTTGGGTACGGAACCCTAAAAATGGGTGGTTCAGTAGGTAATATCGCGTCCATAGGAGTTCAAGGGTTAAACCATCTTCTAATAATTTGATAGTTACTCGCTGTAACTTCAAAGTCTAAGAATTTTAAAACTTAACTAACATTTTCAAAAGTTTTAATAGTACAGTTCAATTAATTGAAAACAATTTTAATTGGTGACTGTTTAATTAAAACTTAAGCAAATTAATTTTCTTTAAATGACATTTGATTTTAATTCGGAACTTTAATTTCACTCTTTGTTCTTGACTACTAACTATGTCGTATTATTTATTAACTACTACAAAAGGTTGAAGGAAAGGTACCATTAACCGTTAACCTTTAAACCACATACCTACTCTACCCATCAAACTGAACATCTTTTACTATGGGAGCAAACCTGTCAGAGCAAAAAAAATCTGCTGTTCCATACTAAACTACAATACCTACTCGAATCAAATGTATGAGACAGCTTTTTTTTTGTTGTGACAGGTTTGCTCCCATAGTAAAAGTTGTTCAGTCTTCTTCTTATCGTGTGGGCAGAGCCCTGGTGTCAGAGTTTTTTCAGACCGCCTTTCGGCCTCTGACGTGGTTTTTATGTAACGACTACTACCACTAGAGATAGTAGCCGGGACCAACGGCTTAACGTGCCATCCGAAGCACGGAATCACTTTTCTTTTCAGACAATCAGGTGATTCAGCCTGCAATGTCCTAACCAACTGGGGAAAAATGCACAAAGTGACATATCACTAGGTGTCCCCCGTGGGAATCGAACCCACGACCTCCGTATCGAGAGCCAATGCTCTTAACCATTAGACCACGGAGGCAGTTCAGTTTGATGGGTAGAGTATGTGGTTTAATGGCTAATGTTACTTTTCCCTTTACGATTGAACACCCAGTTTCATCCCGTGGCTATCGTAAGAGGCGACTAAGGGAAAAGGGTTTTTGTGGGCGAAAGACTTACACGGATGTAGTGTATGTTTGTGCGTGTAAAATGTATTCGGGGGTGTGTGTGTGTGTAAGTGTGAATCAGCGAAACGACAATTCATGTAAAAATTATATTATGGCAGAAAATTTGAAAAAAAACAGTAATTTGAAAGTTTAGAAGGTTAAGTTAAGTTAGGTTAAGTTTTAGAACAAAAATTATAAAAGTTTTTACGTCAGGAGACAAGGGTACAAATTAGATAACTTTTCAACTGTCGAGTTTCATCAAACCTTTTCGTAAAATAATTGTCATGTCATAAAATTATTTCAGTTACACGACAAAAATAAATATTTTTTTTTTATTTATATTTTTTTTTTTTTTTTTTTTTTATGCTCACAGGCACATACATTGTAATGTCCCAAGAAAGCACTATTTACAGGCTGTTTATTATGGAAACCATACAACAACGGCACAAACATATAAACATCCATGACCGAACCGGGATTCGAACCCAGGACCCTGGTTTGGCAGTCCGGCGTGGTAACCATTACACCAACCGGGTCGTTACCCCCCCAAATGCACAGAACAGTAACTTACTTAAGACTCGTAGACAAAAATAAATAATAGTGTAAAACATTTTTAACGAACTCAAGTCGCTCGGTCGATTAAATTTTTAGGGCTCCGTAGGCAAACAAGGAACCCTTATACATACTTTCGTCCATTCTGTCAGTCTGGATGAATAAAAAAATCTGTAAATTTTCCAAAATATAGGGTCCTTCTTAATCTGCTGACACTTTTTTAAGGGGATGAATAGTCAGACCATCAAACTGAACACAACTTTCTCTATGGCACCAACATCGAAATCGCGAAAAAACTCAGATGTTCCATACAAAACTACAAACCTATTCGAGCCAAATGTATGGCACAGCAGATTTTTTTTTCGCGATTTTGATTTTGGTCCAATAGAGAAAGTTGTTCAGTTTGATGGTCTGATTATTTCCTTAAAAAGTGTCAACATTTAAGAAGGACCCTGTATAGCTTTTTGTAAAAAAATTATAACGGATTTTGTAGCGCAACCAGTTTCGGAAAAAAACTGAAACAAAGATTTATTTTCTGGTAGCACACTACATGGCGTTGCACGAACATAAATCGCGCTATCTTTAAGTTTCAAAAATGTCTCTTAGGTAAGATAAACAAATTGGTTACCTTTTCTTCTGAGTCATGTAATGGCTAGGGAACCCTATTATGAGCGAATCCGGCATGCTCTTAGCATTTTTTTTTATAATAACAAATTGTGTTTTGGCTTACTATCATCTGTCTTCATGTCAAAGGAGTTGTTACAATCCGGGCTAACACTTTGTACGGTATTCAGAAAAATCGAGAAAAAAATGCACATCAAGTCAAAAATAATAAAATTGTGTTTGGCGAAACAAGACGGCACAATAATAATTTTTCCAAGTAAATAGTAAGCGTTTGTTGTCATGATATTAAAAAGTGACAATATGTTAATATACAGGGTGTAAGTGACAGCCTAGCAAATACTGAAACGGTGAACTCAGACCATCAAATTGAACAACTTTCACTATGGAGCCTACCTCACAGGAAACGCGAAAAAAAAATCAGCTGTCTTATACAAAACTGCTGTACGTACCCGACTAAAATGTATGGGACAGCAGATTTTTTTTTTTCGCGTTTCCTGAGGTAGGCTCCATAGTGAAATTTGTTCAGTTTGAGTTCACCGTTTCAGTATTTCAGTCGTGCTAGGCTTTCACTTACACCCTGTTTATTTTTATACCTGCAAATAGCTTGAATCTGTGAGAAATGAATAGGTGAAATTTTCTATGATATAATATAATGTCCTATAATAATCCGTACAAAGTTATGGCCCAGTTTCCATACATTTTGGAAAAATCTTATTTCATTTCAATAGATGCAAAAATGAGATAAGTATTAAAAACATAATGAGAGATTGCGTAAGCATTTTTTAAATTAAGATACGAACAAGACTTCTACAACGTGTTAATGAATTAACGCAAAGCCTCATTCACCCCAACTGATTTATAACAAAATAATTAGATTGAAATAATCATTTTATTATTTTGATACTTTAAAAGTTATTCGCATTTTAGGTTTTGAGGCAAAAATGATTTGATATCATTTCAGGAATGAATGAAAGCGCTAACGTACTCATTAATTCATTTTAATAATCTTGTTTTGGTAGTAAGTAGGGTGAGTGTGCCCATGGGGTGGGTTGACAATTGACATCGGATTCAGTAAATTTTTAATTTTACAAACAAATTATTTTATATTTTGAAAAAAAATTGCTATATTGAAACCATGATAATTCGATTCTGCTCTCGATTCTAAACAAACTACTTTCTAGTTTTGCGTTAATTCATTAAAACGTTGTATATTCCAAAACACCTCAGACTCCAACTGGAAGAAATGCGTCTATTCAAAGCCACAAGCTAGTTCATACTTACACACTAGTAGACTAGCCAATCAAATCAAAGGTAACACGTTTCTAAGCCTATCGGTTCCCAATTCATATGTAAAGTGAGCCCGCATCCGGAGCGGAGCGGAACGGAGCGGAACGGAGCGGGCACTGATGACATCTTGTAAGTCATTGCTTCGTAACTAGCTCCTGGGGAGATCCGAACAGACCCGGTCAGGTGTTACAAATTGAGAATTGGTTATTGAAGTGGAAATGTGTGGAGAAATTGTTAGATACACGATGTTGGAGAATATAAGATTTTGGCTTTTAGTTTTATGATTAATTCTCAGGTAGACACATAAATTCACGACCGTTATCCGTGTAGGGCGGTCAGAAATATTGATACTAGAATTCCTAACTTTACAGGGTGTTTTAAGAGGATATTTTTTGCTTCGCGCAACTTTTGGTTATATTTTCAATACTTATTACTAATTAAAGTCAATTACCTACATTTTTCAGAAACAATCTCTATACTTATCTCTTTGCTTGTAGGTATGTTGTCAAATATACAGTTTCAATGCTAGGATTAATTTAAGATCTGTATAGAAATCTTTGAGGTACTGTAACTTTAAAACTATACATTTTAACGAAAATCTAAAATACAAGCATAGAGATTAGTTTCTAGATTGGTTCTGAAAAACTTTTTTTACACTATGTATGTTACGTTAATGACCATTAAGTAATCTGTGATTATACAGTGTAAAAAAACCCGTTGCAGCCTTAAAGGGTTGCTTCAGACCATCAAACTGAACAACTTTTACTATGGAGCCAACATTAATAGTCTCGTATACATTAATTTTGTGATTCCGACATTTAGCTTTCTATTCGTTATTATTATCAGTTTATTCATAATTCCTAACTCAAAGAAAGCTATTGAATTTTTTTGCTTTTTCTTCTTTTCAATTCATTTCTTAAATATTTTTAATTACTTAAATCAAGGTTGTGAGCAGAAACGGTTTCAAATTAAGCACAATTTCTTTAGGCTTGTCTAATTAAAATCTTTCATTCGAACTTTTTTCTTTTACTTAGTCTTGGATTTGTGTTTTTTTTTCTTTAACCTTTTAACGTCGGCCTTTAGATTTACATACAAAGTGAGAAAGTGAAATCTTTTATTTGGAGTTTATTAACGAAATGGTTTTACCTATTTTAAACACAACAAAATAATTGGACCTCTCTGTTTGAATTCGTGCTTGATGCTGTGTTGGAACAAGTTTGACTTTGTTTTAATTTAGTTTTGAATATTTACTTTTAGGTGTTTTTGCACGTAAAAGACTATTAGACTAGTCGAACTCAAATTTAAATAAATTTTCTTTAAAAAGAATTCTCTTCTAATCTTTATTTTCTTTCTTTTTTTCTTCTTTAGTTCTAGTTCAGTAGTATTTTTGTGTGACTATGTATCTAACAAAGCCAGAAAGATAAGGCCAGAAACTCTAGAAAAAACAATGTTTTAAAACACATGGTGCAAGCTTTACTTATTGGTCATTGGAATAGCCTGCATAGGCACTCTAGGCCCCCTTTTCTTAATGTTAAATAAATAAACGTATTTTTTTTCTCACTAACATAATAAAATTTTAAGTCATTGTTACTAACACCTACTATGGGTTTTTGATCTGATTCAAGATAAATGAATTGAATTGAATTGAATTAACTTAAGGAGGTGCTTCAGACAGCCCAACTACAAGCTGATATTGAAATCGCGTATAAAAATTAAGAAGCATAACATCCCCAAAGCATGTTATGCATTTACACCCTGTACATACTTTCCCACAATTATCATTATCAACAGCCTATATACGTCTCACTGCAGGGAGACCTACCTCAGGGAGGGTTATATGGGCGTTAGTACAAAACAATAAAACCGGTCAAATGCGAGTCGGGCTACTCGCGCACCGAAGGTTCCGTACCACACCACCACAGAACACAACATTATTAACTTAGAAAAAAAAACTTTTTTTGTCCGGGACCTTTAGCGCGAGACCGACTCACACTTGGCCGATTTTTAGTATATGCTGTTATTTTATAGAGTTTGTTCTATAATCACAGTAAGTTTGACGCTTGTATGTATTACTGTGTTTACGATAGAGCGTGAAGAAAAAACGTTGATAAAAACTAGTTTGTTGTTGAGAACCCCCCTTAATTTTTATCTTTTTTACATTTTTATTATTTGTTAACAAATCCGCCGTAATAACGCTAAATCTGAGAAAATTTCAACTATCTAGCTATTACGGTTCAAAAGTTACAGCCCTAAATAGGTAGGACAGACGGACGGACGGATGGACGGACAACGTAGGCTTAGTAATAGGGTCCCGTTTTGACCCTTTGGGTACGGAACCCTAAAACTCGGCAAATTAAAACAAATAAAACAAAATTACGAAATCAAACAAGCATGATGTTCCAATTTCCTCTGTCACGTACAAAACAAATGAATGAAAAGCAATCACTTAATAGTGACGTCAGCCGACCCTCTTAAATCAGAGACGGGAGTGCTAAGTGTTTCGTCGTTGACACTTGTTTTGTTACAGCCTCCCCCCCTGAACCTAATGTCAGTCAGCGAGATGCATACCAATGAGGTTTGAATGGCTGGCTGCTGGACTATTCACTCAGGCCGAAAGATTTGAGATCATTTGCTAAGAAACTACAAGAAAGTCTTATTTAAAAAAAACAACGAGTTGCACTCCGGGAGTGCCGGCAGAAGTAAAAACATGAGCATATAAAAGTACTATCATTTATGTGGTAAAATACAATATGCATTTATTAAGCTATCGTACACAAACATGACAATTTATGCTGCTTAAACGAAAAAGCAGGAACAGGCATACATTTTCGCCGCGCGGTAGAAAGAGAGGGGGATATGTCTGACCAATTTTCAATCAGGGTGACGTCACGGTCCTGACGCGGGTTTAACATTTTTTACCCATACCAAAAAGTGCGCAACGCCGCCATAGTATAAGAAAGAGTATCTATTACTAGAGGCTGCTAAAGATGTTTTTAATGTTTTCACTTTCAAAAAATGCCTGTCCCTCTCAGGGCAAAGTATAATATAATAGGCCTCTAGCCTGGCCTAATGGATAGTTACACTGACATCTGACGGAACTATCCAGGAACAACTATTAACGTGCCTTCGGAAGCACGGAGACGCTCGAGATGTTCGACCACTAAGGCTGCCTGTCTATTGAAGCTGTGCGAGCTGTGTAGTTGTGTTTTTTTAACCAATCAGGAGCTTGGGCGAGATCGGCCGCGCCTCGCCCGAGCTCCTGATTGGTTAAAAAAACACAGCTACACAGCTCGCACAGCTTCAATGGACAGGCACCCTAAACCACAGTAACTAAACAGTCACCCATACAAAGACTGATCGGACCCGATTTACCTGTTTCCGAATACCAAAGTTTCACTATAGCAAAGAGCAATTTAAAAACAAAAATGTTTTCCTCTGAGTGTCGTATGAGAAGACTAAGGGATAATGTTTCTTATGTATTGTGTTACTTTTAAGCTTACCGTACAGTTCTTTGAAGGTTGAATTAAAGATGAATTTACCTGAAAAATAAAAAATAAAATATTTAGTGAACCAGGTTGGAAGATTAAAGGGGAGGCCTTTGCCCAGCAGTGGGATGAAACAGGCTAGAAAAAAAAAAGTGAACCAGTGTGAGTGTAATATTGATGATGATGATTATACAAAATCATCATAACCATAAATTACCGCATTCGTAGTAAAAATTGTTGTTCCATAGAACATGTCAGGCTTTTCGGCCGAAATGTTTTTTTTTAGCGATTTTAATTTTGATTCCATAGTAAAAGTTGTTCAGTTTGATGGCTTGAAGCTTGAATTCTGAATGTAGGTAGGTAACGCATATTTAAATCATACGCATATTAAATCACTTAATAATAATTTTAAAAGTAATTATTTTTCTTATCGTGTGAGCAGCCCTGGAGAGAGTCAGAGTTTTTCAAACCAGGTGAGATTGGGGTCAAATGCTTACCTATCACACATAAAAAAAAAAAAAAAAAAAACCGCCTCACGGCACGGAATAGTCATTTTTATTTAACGACTACTATCACCAGAGAAAGTAGCCGCGGCCAACGGCTTAACAAGTCATCGGAAGCACGGAATCATCGTTCTTTTCAGACAATCAGGTGATTCAGCCAGTAATATCCTAACTAACTGAGAAAAAACGCGCAAAGTGACATATCACTAGATGTCCCCCGTGAGAATTGAAACCACGACCTCCGTGTCGAGAGCCCAATGCTCTTAACCATTAGACCATGGAGGTAGTAAAAGTTTAGTAATTATACTGATTAAAAACCGTTATTAAATTACTGAAATTTAAAAATAACAGCATTAAATTCACCATAAATCCCGTTTATTTTAAACAAACACAACCTTACACTTTACTTTCCTTTCGCAATAAAAAAAAACTTTGAAACATTAACTCACCGTCTGCCAATCCGTTATTTCTGAGTATAAATTATCTTAAAAACATGAAAGCTTAAGATCAGGAGAAACAAACTTTCTCACGGGCCGCTAACAATTTGCGCCGCACCGTCAGAAATAGGTCAAGCGTAGGAACAAAAAGTTTACGTTTGTACGGAAGTGAGCGAAGCTTCAACTTTAGGGTGCCGCTTCGTTCGCTCCCGAGCGAGTCGAGGGCAGTCGAGTGTGGTGCTGGCAGGCTGGTGGACATCTATAGCTCACGAGTTTACCCGCGACTTCGTCCGCACAAATTATACAGGGTGTAACAAAACACCCTAGTAATACTTAAGGGGGTGCTTCAGACTATCAATCTGAACAGCTTTCACTATGGAGCCAACGTCGAGAAAAATTGTAATAATCTGCCGTCCCATACATTTGAGTCGAGACGGTAATGCAGTTTTGTATGAAAGAGCTGATTTTTTTTTCGCGATATCGATGTAGCCTCTATAGTGAAAGTTGTTCAGTTTGATGATCTGAAGCACCCCCGAAGTATTACTAGGGTGTTTTGTTACACCCTGTATACCAGATTTTAAGGGTGAAGACAAACGAGCGTAATTTTGTGAGTTGTGAGTGGAGTATTTTGAGTTCGTTTCATATAAATGCTGAGGTCATAGAGAATGCATTCCCGGATTTTATATGAAACTCATAAAATTACGCTCGTTTGGCTTCACCCTAAGTCAAATAACAAGTCATCAAACAAAAAAAAATTCTTCAAAATCGGTTCAGTAGTTTTTGAATAATACTGTCAGAAACAAACAGACAAACATTTGCAGTTTTATTCTAAATCCCGATAATGGTAGCTTCCTCACTAGCATTTTGAAAAAAAAAAAATATATCCAGGATTTTATCTCGCTAATCGATTGGTTTTGTCATCGATTCTAATCAAACATTTATTATTAAGTTTTATATGCGTATATGACGACGACGACATTATACGCGAAAGAGATAAAAAGACACGAAACTATAAATAAACTAATTATAAATGCCGTTATCTATTGGGGAGTTTCATTATTTATCTGTGAAGTGCTTCATCTGTCTTTTGTAATAATAATGGCAAGCTTTACCCTAGTAAAATATTTATCCAGCAAACCGTTGAGTGATAGTAAAACTAAGTATCACATTTATACCGAACCATAATAATATGATTTCTTTCTAACAATCCGCACAAAAAGGTTCGCATCCTCTTTTATAATGAAAACCGGTTGGAACTGTCTCGACTGATCCTCGACTTCATCTACACTTTCCATCAGGTGAGCTGAAGCCAAGTGCAAACCCATTATGAATAAAAAAAAAAGATAAATAAAAAAATGTCTATGTACTATTTGATCAGAAATAGATTACATAATAATAATTACTACAGAAAAATTAAGAATCCTCTTTTGTGAGTTGAATATAAAGTCCTAGAAAATGGGGCGCTCTCAGTATCACTTTACAATTTCATTGATCAGAATCACACTCAGAGGTTTTAGAATTACAAGCTGTGCTGCGCAAAATGCTACGGCTCGTATTACAAGCCTACGGCGTAGTCTCCTGCTACGCCTAAGATAAAATGTTGTACCAAGTGAGCGAAGTAAACACGAGGGGTTAATAGGTGAACCGACAAACAGGAGTATAGCTCGGAGCAATAACAAACTTCTTTACGGACTGAGAATAATTTGCGAAACGTAAATAAGTCCGCAGCTTGGGCGGGTACGCGAAAAACCTTCGCCTGTCCACAAGCACAGTTCAGGTTACCTACCAGTAGAATATCTCCAAAATGTACAATATTTCTGTTATCTTTGCTTTGCTTTCTTTGCTGATGGGCTTACTACTTATAACACTTGACAGAACTAGGGAACTGCAAAATATGGACACATGCTATATTTATAGTAACATCGTCTATTACAAGTGGCTACGGGCTCATTCCCCGTCACGCTATTGGACAGAATTTCGTTACTAGTGAAACGTGGATACTCTGAAGTTTCAGAATATCTCTGACTACCCCCTCGGGGAATATAGTCGTGAGCATATATATGCTATGCTATAGTGACTTTGACGAAGCACCTACAGGGAATCATTCTCGCATGATCTTATGCAATCTGTCTTGTCTAATTGTTTTGTCAGGGCAAGATAAGCATGGGCACAAAATATGTAGACATCCACAAAATCCATTTTCTTGAAATACCTCGCAAACGCTGACCACAAGGAGCCTTGGCCTGAAATAACTACCTACACCAAACTCAGATTAACGAGTTCTAGCACGTAGTTTTGTTTACGTGGAATACGGTAAAATTTTTGAATTAAAAAGTTTCTTGTTTGTGTGGGTACATACCATAACGCTATCAGATTCTGTATACTAAATATTTCGATAATTTGAATTTTGAAGCATGATGTAAACAACAACAAAACGCATCTTCCAAAGACATTCTACAAGGAGGACTTCCCATCAGTGTGCTATTAACGGGACCACTAAGTTATGCCCAGCTGTTTTACATTACAGCTTTGTGATCACATTTGAAAGGACTGGAATGTCAGCGACAATGTATACAGCTGAGCATAACTGATGCATACAAAGGTGACATTAGAGACATGTGCCATGTTTAGGCCTATTATGATGTGATGACTCTATGGTTATAAAAACTCATTGGCATCTTCAATTATTATTTTTCTGTTAGGCTGCTGTCCTACTGCCTGATAATGACTGTGTGTTAACCTCTCGCAGGCCGCGTGCACAAACGGCACTTGAGAAACTAGCAGCGCTCGCTCGAGCAGCAACCAGCAGCGGCCGGCTGCCGCAACTTAGCTTGTTTGTATTAAAATATTTACTTAAATACTTGCACAGAGCACGAGTCTCAGCAAGTTGCCAAGATTTCATTTTAAAATGTCTCGCATTTTAAAAGTTGACGGTTCTTTGAAAATTAAAGAAAAATTGTTTGTATTAATTCCTTGAAGCGAATGTTTTGAAACTTTGCGCAAAACTTATTTTAAGTAGCTAACCAGCCTATGACAAATGGTACGAAAGATGGGTAAAACCACCAATTAAATTTAAATTTTCAACAAATATGATTAAATAGCTCTTGCCATCTGCGTTGGCTTTACACAAGTCCTGTGATAATCTTAATTATATTCTATCAGTGTACCAAATCCGCTCAGCCTTTTATGCGTAATTCAAACATCCAAATCTTCACAAAATATAGCAGGATTATTCACAGGGTGCACAATTATTTACGATAAATTTCTTAGGGGGTGTTTCAGACCATCAAACTGAACAAATTTCACTTTAAATGGAGCCAAAATATAAATTGCGTAAAAAACATCGGCTGTTCTATATAAAACGTCAACGGCTACTTCACCCAAATGTATGCAAAAGGAGATTTTGTTTATTTATAGGCTATTTAAGGGAATAAAAGATTGATATTTTATTGTAGAAATGTAATATAAATATTGTGATATAATAAGCATATCCATAAATGCATGCATGCGTGTCACACGATGCATATGCACTCATGCATTATAATAACAAGCTTTCCTTATATTCTCGACGCGGGTCTATGAGACTGTGATAATCATATTATTATTTAATATATTCAAGTATGCCTTACATACTTTATAGGCTACTGAACTGTACAACTTTAACTGTGAGATAAACTATGAAATAGCGAAAAGAAATCTGCTGTTTCACATACTTTGTCTATTGACATTTTCTATTGAACAGCTTATTTTTTTCTCGATTTTAAAGTTGGTCCCATAGTTGTTGAATTGGATGATCTAGAGACCCTAAAGTATGTAACGCATTTAAGGCTACGCCCTATCCAAATACAGTTTCTATCTATCTATACAACGTGATAATAAATTAGCGCAAAACCTCATACACCCCAACTGATTTTTAACAAAATAATTAGATTGAAACAATAATTTTATTATTTTGATAGTTAAAATTTTAAGTTATTCGCATTTTAAGTTTTGAGGCAAAAATGATTTGTTATCTTTTCAGCACTGAAAGAAAGCGCTAACATACTCATGGATACATTTTTATAATCTTGTTTTGTTAGTAAGTAGGGTGAGTGTGCTAGTGCGGTGGGTTGGCATCGGGTTCAGAAATTTGTAAATTTTGCGAACAAATTATTTAATATTTTGAAAAAAATTACATATGTTGAAACCATGATAATTCGATTCTGCTCTCGATTCTAAACAAACTACTTTCTAGTTTTGCGTTAATTCATTAACACGTTGTATACATCTTTGACTACAACCACTATGAAATAGTAAGGGAAAACATACAAAACCAACAGTCGGTGGGCGCGGTAACACAATTCCTCTACAAGTCAACTTGGCGAGTTGCCAAATAGATGAAACAACACCTTCACGATCATTACAGACTCATTTTCCTCTTAGATACATGATAATAAACGATACAACCTTCTAGGATAAAAGCGTAATATTTTATATCATATAGATCTACTGTGCTATGATCACGACACTACATCGAATATTGGCGTGGCCACAATTTTCGCTATAACCTATAACTATCAACTAGGTTAAAAGGTTTCGATCATTGAGGACTGCCTCGGTGGTCTAATGGTTAAGAGCATTGGGCTCTTGACACGGAGGTCGTGGGTTCGATTCCATGGAGGACACCTAGTGATATGTCGCTTTGTGCGTTTTTCCCCAGTTGGTTAGGACATTGCAGGTTGAATCACCTGATTGTCTGAAAAAGAAAAATGATTCCGTGCTTCGGATGGCACGTTAAGCCGTCGGTCTCGGCTACTATCTCTGGTGGTAGTAGTCGTTTCATAAAAACCACGTCAGAGGCCGTAAGGCGGCCTGAAATAACTTTAGGGGAGTGGGATCCTAAAGGCTTTAACTTACTTTAATAAAGCTACAAACCTGTATGGCTATGGTGTAAGTTTCCAACGTTTACATGATCGGTAATGTGACTGTAAGTAGGTACCTGGACAATTTTTAAGAAATATTTTTTTCTTCTGTTGAATGGCTTAGTGATTTAGTTTAATGATTTAGTTTAATGATTTAGTTTGATGATTTAGTTTAATGATTTAGTTTAATGATTTAGTTTAATGATTTAGTTTAATGATTTAGTTTAATGATTTAGTTTAATGATTTAGTTTAATGATTTAGTTTAATGATTTAGTTTATGATCCATGGTCTGAAATTAACTAACTAAATACTAAGAAAAAGAATCGCTAAGAACTGACAAAAAACACCATTTCGATTTGATACCGACTGAATCGAGTAATTACACAATAAGACATGGGGAGAAATTGAAAGAGTAAGTTGAATATTGTGTCAGTTCTGGCAAGGCGAATAAAAAAAAAATAATAAAAAAATAACGCTCACAGGCACATACATTGTAATGATCCCAAGTAAGCCTCAGGCTTTTTGTTATAGGAATCATACAACAACGGCACAAACATACATCATCCATGACCGAACCGGGATTCGTCACCCCCCCCCCCCCCCCCCCACCCAAATGCCCCTTTGCCAAAACGGACACAATAGTAACTTACTTAAGACTCGTAGGTGAAAGGAAATCTCTTTCGTATCACAAGTCTAATAACGTTTTCCAAAACCGAAAGTAACTAAGTCGACCCTCTAATTGAAGGCGACGCGTGACGGGACCACAAAAAATAATGCGATTTGTGTCACTCAGACATAACAACACAGGTTGCAAGCAGTAGCGATAATTATGTACACAATGATCACGTGACGCATTTCCACAAAGTTTTCACCACGGGCGGCGCCCGCCGGCGCAGTAAAATCGTCGGTGGAAGGTCACGCACACACCGCTGCGCTTTGTAGTAGCTGTGGTAGTAGTGTAACTATCGTAAGACAATTTTATGAAGCTTTGTCTCTTTGGGGTAGTTTTGGCGAGCAAGACAAAACGATCAGCCTTACATGTGACCTTATTTTCAAACGATATGAGATATCAAATCTACATTTTACAACACATCGGAAAACCATCTTTAAACCTAAAATCATAAGGTCCTAAAGCGCAGCAGCCCCATCAAGAGCGGGGGGGTCTGATCTAAAGCCGACACGGTGTCAGACGGTCAGGAGCGACTGGAATCTGGAGAAAGTGTTAAGATACAGATGGAAGCGGCCAGGGAACAGCATAGGAGGAGGCTCTAAGCGATTTTGTACTTTATCGTAACGGCACACTCCCCCGCGCCTTGTATCTACTAGTGTACCTATCGTAGCTCGGTTGTATGAATCTTAGGATAGGGTTCACACCAAAAGAGCAGTGAAGCGCATTTGCTCGCAGCGGCAATCTTATCACTAGTGAATAAAGGTCAAAAAACATTGCCCACGTTACATACTGTATTCGTTTCGGGTCAAATACAAACCGTATGATAGCTGAAATTATACACAGGATAGGAGGAATATTGTGCTTCCCAATGAAATGGAAAGTATCCTTTTCAGCATAGGGATTTCTTATAAAATTCAAATTTTGCCACTGCGAGCAAATGCGCTTCACTGCTCTTTTGGTGTGAATCGATCCTTAGGCTCAATTCCCACTGGCGCAGAGTTGAAGCAACGCGACGCGAAATAATTCGCCCCATTGAACCGTGAATGTTATTTCAGCGTGTAGTGACGCGCGAACCCGAGCGACCCTTGCAGGCGAAGACGCGCGCATTCGCGCGCAGACGCGCGTCGCTGAGCGTTTTCAAATTGTCGCAACACAAATTCGTACCGTATTAATAGAGAAATAGAGATGAATTTAGAACGGTTGAAAAACGTGACGCTTCACGCCGCGTCGCGACTCTGCGCCAGTGGGAATTGAGCCTTAGTGTCTTTGGTGTGTTCACTTATGTGCCATTACTGCTTGAGTAGTGTGGGCCTGGATACACGCAGTGGACCTCCCCCCCCCCCCCCTCCCACTCCGGACAAAATGGCGGCCGCCGTAATGAGGATACACGAAATTAGTTTAATAGCACGACAATTACGTTCTTCGGGAGAATAATTCCGTAGCTACCGGCAGTTCGCAGAAATCTGTTTACTATTCTATTTGCTTACAATAAAGATTATATTCGCGTAATAACATTTTTTTTTTTTTTCAGAAAAAGCTTTTCGTTACGTAAGGATTACTTGGCGACGTCGAAAATTTAATAATGAAAAAAGTTGTTAGCTATGTCGCCTTAACTTTACTTTGTCATTGTTAGCGGCGATTTATGTTAACACTTCTTGCGGCTAAATTAGAAACAACGTTTGTGGTTGATTAATAAAGGAACTGATTTTACGTTAGGTAGTTTATCGTTTTTTTGCAGCACGTTTGGTCTCTTGGATAATTTATTATGTCAAGATAGTCGACTATACGAACGCGTCGAAAAAATTGCAACCAGAACTGGCCTCTAAACCCTATCCATATACACGTACGCACACATACATTATTTGTAAGACGCATTTAAATGAATATACAGGGTGAAATTGATATCATTGGCATTCTTTTAAACTGAACAATTTTTAGTATGGGAGCAAACCGATCGGAGCAAAAGAAAAATCTGCTGTTGCATACATTTAATGTCGAATAGGCATTGCAGTTTAGTATGGAACAGCAGATTTTTTAGTTGTTCTGATCGGTTTGCTCCCATAGTAAAAGTTGCTCAATTGGATGGGTAGACTCTTAGTTTAAAAGGATGCTAATGATATCAATTTCACCCTGTATATATCAATTTATAACCACTATCGCTTTTGGTGTGGTCAGAAACCTCGCTACAACTATCAATCAATGCTTTTAAGCGCTTTTGGCATATGAAGTGGTAATAACACGGAAACATATGTAGTAACTACGTGGTTTGGTGTTCCATTATGAAAATTAACCTAAAATATTTTGGACATTATGCACGTATTATTTAGAATTCGACGAATTTCTTCGTAGACAATATATACCTAATTATAAACATGGTATTAGAATTGATAAATGATGATGATGATTAGAACCATCCATAACTCTAGGACAAAAATATTCGTATTCACCCTTTGATCACTAATAACGATACGGTAATTCAAGTGTTGCCTCTTACAGGAAACCACTATCATCGACCTATTTCATTTCATTGACCTAGTCATCTTGCAGAGGCCCTTTTGGGGGGTCTTTATTAGCCTACCGCCGCAGAGTAGCCTGCTTGTCGGTCTTCTACAGATTATACTTCGATTAGTGATTCCAAGAGCTGCATGAGCTCATCCCGCATTCCCCTTTCTACTATCGGACTTCCAGGCCACCGCAGGATATCACCCCTTCTTGGTTGACATCCCACATATCCGCACCAAGCGCCTTTCTGAATCTTTTATAATGCGCACAGCCAAGGAGGGGAATGCCTTACCTGCGCTGCGTCGGTATTTTCGAGCACTTACAACCCCAATTCCTTTTAAGTACGAGTGAATAGGCTTCTTCTGGGTGAGCTCGCTACATCTTCGACCCCATCTTCGTCCTGAAGACTGGATTGAAGTCAAGATCAAACCCAAACGTAATAAAAAAAAACGAAAACTATGGCATACAAACTAAGAAAGAATTAAACAAAAACCAATAACTAACAAAAATATATATTCAACTAAAACATCATATTCCACTAAGATATTCCATAAAGAATATTCAACCTCAAGTTTTCCCAAGAGCAATAAACTCCTGGACACTTCAGTAAAACAAAAAGAACTATGTAAACAATCTCAAAACTCAATACCCAATGCTTGTTCCGTCGGCGTCACTCACCGACTCACAAGGGGCTAGGGAGCAATGAATAACGAAGGTGAGTGTAAACTCTTTTGAATGTGTAGATATGTTGAAAGGATGGACGTTGCCAGGCTACGAAAGAAAAAGAGTGGATATTTTTCTTGTGAAAAAGGTTATAAAAGTTAAAATAAAACATGTTGACATTAGTGATGAAAGAGGTAGAGCAAGAAATTCTGCATGTAAAAAATATTAGTAAAAATCTTTTTCTGTAACATCAAAGTAACATAAAATTAGTTTTATTTTTTTATTTATTTTACCAAGGACAGTTTTGACGTTAAGTAAACGTATATAATATAAGCATAAATTATGCTCGCGACTGCCATGTTCTCCGAATGGGCTGTCAGAGATTCCTTTTAGATCTTCAAGAATATCCATATTTCACTAGCACTGCCCACTGACTTAAAATATAAAAAACAAATCTGTATAATGTCCTGATAAATACAAAATGGGAGTCATATTGCAAGTTTTGCCATGAGTGGTTGTGTGCGCATGGTTCGCTTTTGAGCTCGCCACGAGACCCCGCCATCTCTTCTCACATTGAAAAAAATAAGCGAAATGGTTTTTTCATGGGATAGATACTCCCAAAAATTATTTGACATGGAACATGGGGCATTGATATACAGAAATGCAGTGCTAGTCACAAATCCATAATTTTGTTAATAAAACACAATAGGTAATAGAAAATTTGCAATCTACCAATGTGACATTTTGCTTTTTTTTTATCTAAGCTATTATAAAACTGTAACAGAAGTGTGTCTGTACACACGGCGACAGGGCAGGTTATCCTGTTTGGACTTTGAACTATTAGAAGTTGAACGCTGCGAATCGTGCGAGAGGGTGCGGTATGTTGTTGTTGTTTCGTCTCACAGCACGCTGCGCCCGCGCCGGCAGCCGCGTCTATGCAGGCTCTCTACCGCACTATTTTGTGTTTTGTACGTAGTGTAGTTATGGGTATATGTATAGGGTGCGTAACCTGATGTGTCGCCGTGTGTACATTGAAGATATTTACAAAAAAAAGATTACGATATGGTTTTTAGGCTTCCCTGATTCCAAATCAAAAATTTTTGGACTTTTTGTCTGTCTGTTTGTTTGTTTGTTTGTTTGTTGGTTTGTTTGTTTGTTTGTTTGTTTGTTTGTTTGTTTGTTTGTGTGTTTGTTTGTTCGAGCATCACGTAAAAACTGATTTTGATAAAACTTTTTTTGTTTGATAGCTTATGATCTGACTTAAAATCTGGTATATAATTGATACGGACGAAGTCGCGGGTAAAAGCTCGTGTTTTATAATTGTTTAGAAAAAAAATACGATCGAGGGAGCACACTGGAAGCTCGGTACTCGCTCTTAAAAACAAGTCTATCAAGATTCAAGAAAATAACGAAATCAAGCTAAAATTTTAAACTGGCAACACAGACGTGAGTGGCCGAGTATTCCCTGAATACTGTATAAGGCGATGCAGTCGCGTAGATATTTAATGCTATGAGGTCACTCGGGTGACGCCCGCCGACGTTTTATAACTTCTTTTCTTTTAAATATTGATTGGCTCGAGCGGACTGCACGATTTGGATTTTTCGTGGCGAATGCAATTCTATTTTATTGTTCGGTTTTAAGTTATTGCCTCTATCTTTTCTCAGGCAGAGTGCTGCTTGAATCTTCATGGCCTCTTTTCTTGTTCTACCTATAGATAGATATATGTATAAGTGCTCGGTGGCCTGATGGTTAAGAGCATTAGGTGGGCTTCGATTCCAACTGGGGACACCTTTAGTGATATGTATATGTCACTTTGTACGTTTTTCCCCAGTTGGTTAGGACATTGCAGGTTGAATCACCTCATTATCTGAAAAGGAAGATGATTCCGTACTTCGAATGCCACGCTAAGCCGTTGGCCTTGGCAACTATCTCTGGTGGTAGTAGTCGTTACATAAAAACCACGTCAGAGGCCGTAAGGCGTTGAAAAAACACTGACACCAGGGCTCTGCCCACACAATAAGAAGAAGTTTGTCATACCAAAGAGTAAATAAATTATACACAACAGAAGGGTCATTTTCAAATATTATTGATTTTGAACATGTTACAGCCATGTTGTGCTATTTCGAATCAAATTAAAGATTGAAAAATTCAGTCTCGGGCGGGACTTGAACCCGCACCCTTCCAAACCGGGGAAGTGCGTTATCCAATTTCGCTACCGAGCCCACGAAGCCAGAAGGGTCATTGCCCATACTAAGAAAGTTGCCACCTTCTTAGTTGCCAACTCGCGCAATTACAGCGACGATGGTAAGTAACGGTACTACAGCAATGTTTAATTACGTTTAGACACGTGTTAAAAACATTTGTTATAAAAAATTTTAAGAAAATTAATCTACATAATTTATTTCCGTGGAACAAAACTAAAATAATAGTGATCTAATAACATTTAATTAAGATTTATCTCTCGTCCAGGCCAAATGATACTTGTAGCGACATCTGTTTGCGCCAAGACTATACTAAATCTGAAATGTATGGAACTGACCAAACATAGTCATACCAAAGTATACTTAATAGTACCCACGTATATATCATGCACTTTGCGCGATAACACATTTCCACCATCCCGGTGTAGCGAGTAGTGGGTTACCATCCTGTTAGATTCAAAAATACGCAAAAAATTTATTTTACTACAACGTGAAAAGGTCTTTGGTAATTAAGGTTTCAGACCACTTTTATGTGTGTACGGGGTGTAAGTGGCAGCCTAGCAAATACTGTTTGAAACGGTGAATTCAGACCATCAAACTGAACAACTTTCACTATGGAATCACCCTCAGGAAACGTGAAAAAAAAATCTGCTGCTCCATACAAAACAGCTGTACCTATTCGACTTAAATGTATGAAATAGCAGATTTTTTTCACGTTTTATGAGTGTGGCGCTATAGTGAAAGTTGTTCAATTTGATGGTCTGAATCACCGTTTCAGTATTTGCTAGGCTTTTACTTACATCTTGTATTGTATTGTATTTATTTATTTACCAGATACATGAATTGACACGACCTAAATAATACATCACATAAACCAAAAGAGAGAGATTAGTGGTCGTGCGACTTGTGAGTTTATTTTAAGTTTTTTGTAACAAAACTGATTGCACCTGAATCTAGAATCTAGTATTTATAATATGAATAAAACATGCATTTCATTCCAATACAAAGCTTCTACTTTATTTTAAGCAACATTTAATCCAAAAGAAAGCACCTTATATCTAAACCTGGAGTCAAGAATACAATTCTGCAAAGACCTAAATAAACTAGATAAATAGAGCGAAACCTTGTAAATAAGGCGCGGGGACATCCATATTGTATGAGATGTGCCTACCCCCCGCTCGCTCGCTTGCCTAGTGACAGTTTGCCGTAGTTTACGACCGTCAGTTCCGTACAACTATATACAACTAGTTGTGTTGTGACGTCACGTAGCCGTGGAGATTGCGGTTGCTTTTCTGTTGATTTTGTAAGTTCATTGCAGAGAGATGTGCTGAACTTTAATTTTGTTTTATTATGAGTACTTCAGTTGTATTTAGGTCTTTTGTTTCTGTGTTTATCAGTGTCATAGTAGCTCCTAGTTTTTAATATTTAAAAATAATTTTGACCGGGCCGGTAGCACTGTCGGTAGTGAACCTGCCTGCTGTGCCAAGGGTCGCGGGTTCGAATCCCGTAAGGGACAAATATTTGTATGATGAATATGAATATTTGTACCCGAGTCATGGATGTTTGTATTTATATATGTATTCTATATCGTTGTCTAGTCATCATAATACAAGTCCAGGCTAGATACTGGTACTTTAAATGTGACTAGATAATTTGTGTGACAATGTACAAGATATAAAAAAAAAAAAAGAAAGCTCTACAGGCACACGCAATCTGTTATGGTGTCTGTAAAAATTATTTGTAAAGGAGTTTGGCGGACGGCCATGTCATTTGAGACCCAGACTTAGAGGTCTCATACATGAATGAAACTTAGTAATACGTGTAGAGTGAAACAAAACTAACAAAAAAGAATATTAGTTCTAACCTGTAGAAGTTGGGGGAAAGGTATTTTCTCCTTATGATACCTTTTGTATCAAGTAAGTGAAAATAATAATCTTTCTTATTAGATAGTCCACTCAATTTCCTACGCATTCATTGTGTTTATTTTAATGAAAATTCACAACAACTACAATATTATGAAACAAGCCGAATACGTTCCGTAACGACCAAAAAATACCTCAGTGATAATATTCGATGAAAATAGCTGTCGTGGTTGCGTTTTGCTACTGCTTTTTGGAGGATTTGTCTATTTTACTAGAAATTTCTACTTTGGAATCCGGACTTCTAGAGAGGTGGAAGATTTTTTAAAAAAATGCTTTAATTTTTCTGTTTATAATAATTATGACCGCTATCCTGAATGGCTTTTAGTTTTCGTAAAAATGGCTGGGTTCAAATCTGCCATTATTCTTTAAAAAAGTTACAAAAAGGTTAAAAATCGAACGTTGTTCACTTAGCAATTCTATACAAACGTTGTACAGGGTGTAAGGGACAGCCCTCCGCAAACTGAAATGGTGAACTCAGACCATGAAACTGAACAACTTTCACTCTGGAGCCTACCTCAGGAAACGCGAAAATTTAGCTTTTTCATACTTCCTGAGGTAGGCTCCATAGTGAAAGTTTTTCAGCTTCATGGTCTGAGTTCACCGTTTCAGTTTGCGAAGGGCGGGTAAATTCAAAATTCAAAATTTTTTATTCAAAATAATATCATATAGATAGCTTTTTGACGTCATTTTTTGACTCTACCACCGCGTCGGAAGGTGTTCCGTTGAGAGAAGATGCGGCCAGAAACTCTACAACACACATCTTTTAAACAAAACAAAATGTACAAAGTACAATTAAAATACAATATTGCATTACATAGTGTAAAATTGTCAAGACCAGACATTTTGGTCATTCAAATAATCATCGAGTATATAGTAACCTTTTTTACAGAGGACTTGTTTAACATGAGACTTAAACTTTTTGTCTGGTAAGTTTAGAATATCCTCTGGTATCTTATTATAAAAGCGTATACAGTGCCCCATGAAAGATGTGTTGACTTTACTGAGTCGAAAATGTGGGAATACTAATTTATTTTTATTTCTTGTATTGTAATTATGAACGTCACTGTTTTTGGGAAAGAGAGACAAATTTTTTCGAACGTTGTCCCTTAAGCTCTGTATACCTAAGAGTATAAATCATCATCATCATCTCAGCCGCTGCCCCCATCCAACGGGTTCCCGCCACCTTCACCAGGTCATCGGTCCACCTTGTGGGGGTATACCCACGCTGCGCTTTCCTTTAAGAGTACTTGTGCTTTAAGAGTATAAATATAGAAAATCTAAACTATTATAAAACTGTAACAGAAGTGTGTCTGTACATTGAAGATATTTACAAAAAAAAGATTACGATATGATTTTTAGATGTCCCTGATTCCAAATCACCAATTTTTGGATTTTTTGTCTGTCTGTTTGTTTGTTTGTTTGTTTGTTTGTTCGTTTGTTTGTTTGTTTGTTTGGGTGTTTGTTTGTTCGAGTATCACGCAAAAACTACTGAACCAATTTTGATGAAACTTTTTTTGTTTGATAGCTTATCATCTGACTTAAAATCTGGTATATAATTTATGCGAACGAAGTCGCGGGTAAAAGCTCGTAGAATTATAAAATCATGAATTCACTTGCAGAAGTTAAGTGAACAGAGATAGCTTAGCTAGCACAAATGTATGTGAAAGAATTATTGGAGCAGCAAAGCTAATGTTAGCGCAATTACTTTCAAAAACCGATGAGCTAGAAGAGAAAATGAAAATGCTGACCTTTGTTATAACTAGGTACCAACTTTTAATTTTTAATTTTAGTTCGCATAGTTCTGTTGTATCAAAGTATTTTACATTGAGCACTAAATTAGAGCACCAGGGTTGGTGCTCAAAAAAGAATTTTTATGAAATAAATGACTATGAATATGAATGATAAGTCAAGTATTGGAGTCATGTTGCAGGTTCTGACACGAGCACTTGTCTCGCGTGGTGTTCTCGCGTATATATATTTTTATAGTTTTAATTGATATTCGCAGTTCTGTTGTATCAAAGTATTTTACATTGAGCACTAAATTAGAGCACCAGGGTTGGTGCTCAGTTTGGTATATTTTGATTCAAGTTCTTAGAAAATAATTTTTATGAAATAAATGACTATGAATATGAATGATAAGTCAAGTATTGGAGTCATGTTGCAGGTTCTGACACGAGCACTTGTCTCGCGTGGTGTTCGCGCGTCGCGTTTTTGCCTGCCACGTGCCTCCGTAATCCTCAATCTCTTCTTGTTCTTGATGAAAAACCATCCTTGAGATTGGGATAGATGCGCCTACAAACTACTTGACACTGGCGGAAATGCAGTGCTGACGCACAAGCAAGAGTCCATTATCTACATCTACATTAATATTATAAAGAGGAAAGATTTGTACCTATTTTTGTATGTTTGTATGTTTGTAATGAATAGGCTCAAAAAGTACTGGGCCGATTTAAAAAATTATTTCACCATTAGAAAGCTGCATTCACCCTGAGTAACATAGGCTATATTTATTGCTAGAAAAGATTAGACGTCCACCTGTGCGAAGCCGGGACGGGCCGCTAGTAATTAATAAAATAAAAAAGGTAAGTGTTTCTTATTTATGTACAATCGATAAAGTGGAATCATGAGACTAATTCCACACTTGCACACAAATACATCTCTGTTAATTTTATCAATAATTATACCGTGGCATTTGATTTCGACGACTTCAAACGAAATACATTACTCTACTTTGTCAACTAAACAAACATAGTCTTATTAAGTCTTATCTTTTAGTCGCTCCGTAACTACAAACATTTCCCAAACTTTCCCATATAACTTTACAAAGTGTCCCACAGACGCACGACCAAACAGACTATCCAAGCTAAAACTCTGTAACATTGTCTTGTAAAGATAAATCCAGTTATTTAAGCGAGAGTGCGTAAGGCGGGTCGTTGCGCATATCAAATTGACCCTTGTGTATCGGAGAGGGGATATTTGGGCTCGGCGCGCGCTTGGCTGCACGGATAGGGAATTTTAACACGGCTGTAACGTAAGAGCGGGAAGCGTGAAACTGTCATTGGTCTGTTATATACGTAGTAGTAGTAGTGACTGTAAATAGTTTTAGAGCTAAATATAAATCGGCTTTATTAAGAAAACAACTTTCTGCTGAAAACTTGAAACATGCCTACTGGAACATGTTGAAGATAACAACAGACTATTTTAATTAATCCAATCAATCGCAATGATATGAAAATAAAACTATAAAAATAACACACACACACACACACACACACCCCCACACACTCACACACACAAACACACGCAACAAGCACTACTTTGACTTCATTCAGAATACCATGAATCTTAGTTACCCTTTCTTAGTTATCTTTTTAAATTTTATGATTTAATTTTGTATGTACCTACCTATGTTAGTTTTAGATGTTTAGAGCAGCTGTTTATTCATCTGCCTGTATTTCCTCATCTCCCGCTCAAGACCTTAGGGAGAAGGGAGGGGCTGAAAATCAGCGCTGCGCGGGTTCAACCCCGTGCCAGCAAAGGCTGAGCCTCGACCTTTTGCCTCAGTCGTGTAATTCTATATTATTTTGTACTTTAGATTGTAAGAAAAACTAAGGCAGTAAAATGATTTTTTTTAATTTAATTTTAATTTAGTAGAGGAAACTACGTTCCGGCGATATAGCCGTACTTTACTCATCAGTAAATTGCTGGATTCTCTTTCACTCGCCAGTGCTTTTCCATTAATGACGCCTGTAGCTATAGCTTAGGATGTAAAGCAGGTACGCAAGATACATTTAAAAGTAGGTAAGAATATAAGAAAATGACTCTAACAAGTAACTTCATGGCACAGTATAAGACAGTAAAATATCTTCAAACAATGGTAACAAACGGGGTTTGTATGTGTGCTCGCCAGTACGTACGCCTCGTAACGCACACCAGACGGGGCTAAGCGGAGATATTGTCAGCTATTTGGTCAGCTACGACGTACTACATACGAGGCGTACGCTGCGTTTGGTACCATTGTATGAAGATGTTTTACTGTCTTATACTGTGTTCATGGTGTGGAAATCGGAGATATTGCAATGTGTGTATGCGGCGCGCTGCAACGCATCATATAGCATGCCACCATTGACTTAGTATGTACTACGTAGTAACTATTAAATAATCTGTGATACTACGTACTAGAGGTAGCATGACAAACAAACTACACGCACCTCTTGCGAGTAGGAGATGCGTGGGCGAGCGAAAAAGAATCTAGCGAGAGACAGAGTAAGGTGCCGCCACACTACCGCACTTTAATGGGACAGCGTAATTGCAATGTTTCCTCTAGTGCGAAGAACAATCCAATAATAGATCAATGCACACCACACACATTTCTACGCTTCTATAGGACCCCCCAGCATCACGCAATGCATCATGTGGCTTGTCGTATACCCCTTCAAGAATCTATACTCAGTTATATGGAAGGTCAGTAGTAAAACTACACAGCAGTCACTCCGCTACATCTCCTGGCTAGCACCAAGCGGTGGAAGTCTTTAGGCCCGTGAGCCTAACACTCTCATTTACATAAAGGTCCTAAGCCCCGCTCGGCTTAGATACCAACTTACTGTAACGGGTACCGTTGAGACTGGACCAGGGATGTAGGTACTGATGGTAATACCACTCTTGAATGTCTCCCGCTGTATTACTATGGGGAAAAGACAATGCGGGATTTTGTATGGAAGATGCCGCCTTATTTTGCGCCTAATTTTTTGACGCGGCCGTCAATCAAACTTGAGTGTTTTAATCATAGGTTTTAATTCAGAATTAAGAAACAAACAAAACTTTTTATTGTTGGATATCTCTGAACTCAGTCCGAACCATAGAGAAAATAACGCGCTCCCCTGGGGTAGAGATGTTGTATCGAACTGTGCACAGATACTCAACTGGGCCTGACGTCATAATAGCGGGAAGTAGCGTATTTAAATGTTAACCCTTCCCCTCACCCGTTTTTCACCCCCTTTGTTGGCGACAACATTTTCTATAGAAACAAGCCGATATATGCCATCTCTTCTTACTCTATGGTCCGAACAGAGATATAAAAGCTTGAAGTTGAAAATTTATTCATTACATTTACTTCAAGCCTTTATAATATCTCGGTATATTTGTCATAATAAGTTTTGTTTGTTATTTTATTCTGAACTAAAATATTTAAGTTTGGTTGATAGCCGCACAAAAATAAAAGGCTCCATTTTTAGGCATTGGATTTTCTTAAATTTTAGTATTTGTGTCAAACAAATCTTAAGTTTCAATAAAATCGATTAAAAAGATTACCATACCAACAAAACTGTACAAATTTCATTAAATTAAACGCATTTTCAAAACCAATAAATCAATTAAACAACAACTTCAAACAAATTATGCAGTAGAGTCGAAATTCCCTCACCGCAATCATTCGCGTGAAGGAAACCTCAAAGTATATATTTATAGATCCCGCTTCGAAGCTCTTTACGGTTATTTGCATGTTTATTTTTGGCGAATTGTTGCCGCAAAGATAAGAGGAGATGAGGGAGAGTGAATTGAGCATTTTCAAACAATTCATCCACTCACTGACTGTTATTAAATTGGTATTTGTTGAAGCTAGAGTATTTGTTTGGAGGAGAAACATGCGTAGAATTACGTTGAGTGGCGATGTGGAGTCGTCGGGACCGCGTAGGGTTGTGCCATATCTTAAAGTATAAGCTCACGACTATATTCCCCGAGAGGGTAGCCAGAGATATTCTCAAAAACCTCAGAACATCTACGTTTCACTAGTAATACCGTAACTCTTTCCAGTGAGACGAGGAGTGAGCCCGTCGCCACTTATAATGGACAGTAGGTACAATACATGCCTCAAACTTGAAGCATGCAGGTTTCCTGACGATGTTTTCCTTCACCGAAAAGCCAGTGGTGTCACAAATCGTACAAAAATTCCGAAAAACTCATTGGTACGAGTCGGTCGAGACGGGGATCGAACCATCGCCTCCGCACGGCAGGCAAGGTTACTCGCCACTGGACCACCGCGGCTTCTTGTATCTTTAAACGACTGGTTATATCAGTGTTATTGTGACCCTTTTGCCACTATACCATCAATAAAAAGGCACAAAAGATACAGATGTAACACAAAATTGTGTTGTTTTAGTGGAGGAACAATAAATGTAGGTACTTCATCTATAAATAGCTTTGAAAGTAGGCCATTGTATTGCAGAGTTCAGGAATCATTCTTTCGATTACAGCTATGTTTTGTTGGTTAGGCATTATGTCCGATACTTCGTTAGATTTTTTTTTTCTAAATTAAATCATGACCACATTCCCGGTATTCCGTAGAACGGTCTTATATGATGATTGACTCACTGCTAAACAAAACAAGATGTCATTGACCAACCCGCCGTCCGTACCACTCGCATGCTGCATTTATGCTTCTTGCTCAGCTCCCTAAAGTTACCCTCGAACTCCTCGAAGTACGGGGTTAGGGGGGTATTTGAAGTCAGAGAGGGGCAAGGAGCAGGAGTGAGATTTTTGAAACTCATTCGCTGAGCTCGGCAGTTCAAAATGTCAAAATTACTTTGAAGATATGCTTCTTTCTACTGCTGATTTGATTTTCAAAAATCATACTCGGGCGATTTTTGAAAGTCAAATCAGCTGTAGAAAGATGCATATCTCTATAGTAATTTTGACATTTTCAACTGCTGAGTTCAACAGATGAGTTTCAAAAATCGCACTCCAGGGCCGTGTTAATCATATTATCGGGTGCCGGGGTACGAAAATCAGCTTGCGCCCCATTTCCAACGAAAAATCTACAAAATGTATTTGTTGATTTTGATTTATTCTTATATGTTCTATTTTGCTCCCCACGCTCTCGGAATTTGTCGCACATGTTTCATAGACCATCAGTGAGATCTAAATTGACTTGGACATCGCCAGTCGCAACTGAGCAAGCCAAATAAATGTTCATGAGCCGTATTCGTAAACAATATTTATACGTTTAGAAAAATTTGTCTCTGTTTCCCAAAAATAGTAACGTTCATAATTACAATACAAGAAATCAAAATAAATTGGTATTCCCACATTTTCGACTCAGTAAGGTCAACACATCTTTCATGGGGCACTGTACAACACGCTTTTATATAAGATACCAGAGGATATTCTAAATTTACCAGACAAAAATTTTAAGTCCCATGTTAAACAAGTCCTCTGTAAAAAAGGTTACTATAAACTCGATGATTATTTGAATGACCAAAATGCCTGGTCTTGACAATTTTGCACTATGTAATGCAATATTCTATTTTAATTGTGCTCTGTACATTTTGTTTTGTTAAAAAGATGTGTGTTGTAGAGTTTCTGGCCGCATCTTCTCGCAACGGAACACCTTCCGACGCGGTGGTAGAGTCAAAAAATTACGTCAAAAATCTATCTATGTTATATTATTTTTAATAAAAAATTTTGAATTGAATTTTTGAATTGCATATATTTTTATAGCTATAATGAATATCTGTTAAGCTAATTTCAAAACTAGCAGAATACGCATGGTATGTGCATAAGGTGATCGGCTTGCGCCCCTTAGGCAACCTTAGGTCCCTGCGCCCGGGTGCCACGCACCCCTTGCATCCCCAGATAAAGACGGCCCTCTTGCAAGGGTTGGCCATTCTTTATGTAGAAATAATTTACTATTATCTATTCTGTGTCAGGACTAAACCTGACACTAGCTTAATACACCAAGGGATTAGTTTCTCATCTCCTCTCGCATCAAACCTGAAACTATAAAAGCGACAGCGTCGAGGCGGCACTGTCACCTCGCCCGCAGCTGCAAAAGTTGCGCCATATCCACAGTCGGAGTGCTATTTGTTGAGCACCTCCATGTTTCAGTAGTTTCACTAGAAGCGTAATATTGGTTCTGTAGACAGTTTCTGAAAGCTCGTGTGTTCGTATCACTTTGAATTTTGTTTAAATTGTTCTGCATCGAAGGGTTCAGTGCAGTTCAGTACTTCAGGGCTGTACAAGGGTAGATGAAGGATGTTATTCAGGAGGTCAATAAATTTTTTTTAAGCCCATGTTTACTCACAAGTCGATTGTTTTTATGAAAGTTTTTAAACAACAGTATCAAAACTAGCACATGTATACTGAGTGAGTGCGAGTGAGAGAGGAATACACCACCGCTTACTGTCGTCTCATATTTTAAGGTTTCTGAATAAAATTAAAAGGGATAAAGAAAAGAAAACAAACCTAAATTGCTTCAAAGATAAATTCCATTTATTATGAGTTTCCTTCACTGTTCGATGACCTTGTATGTTTTCTTTAGAAAATTATCTTTCACAATATTGAAGCCAGACCATAAAGTTATTATACCTAGCCAGACATTGTTCTTATAGAACAAGATCCCACTGCAATATTTCTATGTTCATTTGTTAAACAGTAATAAAAAAGAACGATTAACCATTAAATATATTTTCTTTGGGTTACCTAAAAACGAAAATAGTGATCGTTGAAAACCATTAAAATAAAAAAAATTAATAAAAATGTTTTATTTCAGACTAAGAATTGCCCATATTTTGTTAGTAGCACAAGCTTACATCTAATATTAGTATAATCATATAAAACAAACAAAGAATTATTAATTGGATCGGTTCACCGATCCACACCTCTCACATGCAGATCGATGAAACGACCGAGGATAGCTGTATCCATCCGATCAGCGATCATCTTCAAGATTCTGTTCGGGCTCCCCCGTATTCTGCGCGCAACAGACGCGGTCTTTTTGCGTATAATCGCATAAATTAGCTGCAACTATTATTTTAGGCACTCGGCCGAAAATGTATGTGGTAGTTGCAACAGACATAATCTGCCTCCGTGGTCTAATGGTTAAGAGCATTGGCTCTCGATACGGAGGTCGTGTGTTCGATTCCCACGGGGTACACCTAGTGATATGTCACTTTGTGCGTTTTTCCCCAGTTGGTTAGGACATTGCAGGCTAAATCACCTGATTGTCTGGAAAGAAGATTCCGTGCTTCGGGTGGCACGTTAAGCCGTTGGTACCGGCTACTATCTCTAATGGTAGTAGTAGTCGATACATAAAAACCACGTCAGAGGCCGAAAGGCGGTCTGAAAAAACTCTGACACCAGGGCTCTGCCCACACGATAAGAAGAAGAACGGACATAAAATTTATAAATAAATATATTTTGGACAGTGTCACACAAATTATCTAGTCACATTTAAAGTACCAGAATCTAGCCTGGACTTGTATTATGATGACTAGACAACGATATAGAATACATATTATTTCTGACTTTTTAGCAGGTCAGAGTAAATGAAAGTTTTAGTATAGATTTCACCACCATAATATAATATTTTGTTCCAGTTAATATTTTAATTATTATTTTTTTTTTTCATCGTACATTCAATTTATTTAATAAAGCACAAATACACATAAAAAATACAATTGAATAAAAATAAAAAGCACACTAAACTAAAACACCAACTAAATTACCTACAAATAAAAGATGTCCTCCAAAGCGCCCACCCGAGGCAGAGTTCCAAGGAGGCTGGCCGCATTGCCTCTCTGAATGGCCAAACTAACCCTTTGGGCAAAATAGCTGCCAGCCCTCCTGTCTCCCGTGGCCTCAAACAGGCGCTTCGAGAGGCACTTTAAAAAAAGCTTCGCAGCGGGGCCCCAACAGCCCAAAGTCTCCACTGCGAATGGCAGAAAATCATAGCCCTAATAAAACAATTAAAATACAACAATACAACAATAAATACAATACATATATATAATTCATTCATTCATATATATAATTTACAATTAATTTTTTAATTATTAAAACAACATAGATTCAAACATCCATGACTCGGGTACAAATATTCATATTATTCATCATACAAATATTTGTCTCTTACTGGATTCGAACCCGCGACCCTCGACACAGCAGGCAGGTTCACTACTGACTGTGCTACCGGGCTGTCGACAATACTCGAAATAGAGGCCTCTGTTGTTTTTAGGGTTCCGTACCTCAAAAGGAAAAAACGGAACCCTTATAAGATCACTTTGTTGTCCGTCTGTCTGTCTGTCTGTCTGTCTGTCTGTCTGTCTGTCAAGACAATTTTTCTCTGAAACGGGTGGAGGTATCAAGTTGAAATTAAAAACAAATACTAAGGTCTCCAGTCCCTTGGCGGTGGAAAAAATTCAAGCTTCTAAGTCAACTCAGTCAAAAGATACGAACATTTGTTATCAAATTTTCATACTAGCAGCTCGCAAATAAACTTCTACTTCACGTTGACATATAATCATGAAATTTGGCAAGAAGCAAGATCTCAAAGCAGAAGTATGGGAAAAAATCCGATAATAGTTAATTTGTAGTTATATCACATAATTTTATCATATTTTCATACTCGAAACTCGCAAACCAAAACCTATAGGGTACTTCCCGTTGACATAGAATCATGAAATTTGGCAAGAAGCTAGGTCTCAAAGCACAAGTAAGGGAAAAAATCGGATAATAGTTAATTTGTAGTCATATCACATAAAAATAGCATAAAAACATATTTTTCGGTTACAAACTTATATTTTCAGTTGGAGCATCAACCATAATCGATACATGGGAGAAAAATTTGAGCCCTGGCCAACCAAGTGTGAGTCAATGAATTAATTTCTTTCATGCAACACAATTTGTTTCGTAAATAGAGACCCCAAATAATATTGTATGGTAGTACGGAACCCTCGGTGCGCGAGTCCGACTCGTACTTGGCCGGTTTTTTTAGCCTTAATCTATTATATTTTCCTTTGGTAAATAAGACATCGCTTAAACATTCGAATGAAAAAAGTAAAAAAATATATACCTACTGTTTCTGTGCTAAAATATGTAGCAAACCCTATATCAGATTAATTATGTATTAGGTATTTAAAATTTCTTTTTATCCACATTTAAAATGGAATACATAGCAGATGAACGTAGAAATATTGCAGTGGATTCTTGGTCAATTACAAGTTTTACTTGAAACATCTTCAAAGGTAAACTTAATGGAAGGCTTGAACCGTTTAGAAATCAATTTACCCCCGAGTCTTTGACCACACGAAACAGATAAAGGTTGAGCCCACATTATTATGTGCTTACTTCAAAAGGTCTTTTAGTGAATCTAGGCAAATAGTTCATTCTCCCTTTGATGCGGTAGTCTTTAGCGGTGCCGACAGATAGACACGATCTGCGGTTACAGACCTAGTGCCGTCACTGCGCTCATTTTTAGGGTTTCGTACCCAAAGGTTGCCATTGGGCATTACCACAGTACCTAATACTAGAGCACCACGCCGCCGCCGCGCCCGTAGATTTACGCTGTCATGTGCACATATGCAAGACAATTCCGACACCTTCATACAGATCTCATGATGAGACCCCCGCCGCCCGCTTCCCCGCAAGGCCCGTTGCTCTGCGCAAGTACATCTTTTGCCGTAATGTAAGAACTATATAGTTATGCTGTGCTATTACTAAGCATACGCTGTTGGCTACGTATTTCCGTCCGTGCGTCTGTCCTATCTTACCTATAAAGAGCTTTATCTTTTGAAACTTAATAGCTAGATGGTTGAAATTTTCACAAAATATGGGACTCCCTTTCCGATACATACTTATTATCTATTCAGAAGCGTTTGAAGTGGCGTTCCTCCCTCTGCATTTAGACATTATAGAAACTAGACGTGAAGGGTGCTCTACTAAATAAAACGGTATATAAACTTGACACATTTTGGTTCTTGCTATATCAAAACGGTAATACAGCACATACAAGCGACACCGTGACTGCAACAAATAATAAAAATCAGCCAAGTGTATGTCGGGCTCGCGCTAAGGATTTTGGTTTTGCAAATATGCTAGTATGAAACCTTTAGTTCGTAAAAATTTCAGATAAAACTGAGAACATTCAGCCACCGTCAACGCAGACCGCGTTGATTTGGCCGTTTGAGGTACGTCTCTCTACGGTGCGGTGCCTATTAGGGTATGAACCACAGGCTGAAAATAGATGGGAACTTGCAAAATTCTTCGGTTTATATTGTAAAGGCCTCACATGACCAACTAAAACGTGATCTTTGTTATTTATAGATTCAACTTTGAAGTTTCTCGTCACTTCAAAGAAATTTATAATTTTACTATAAATGTAATGGGTATGGAAGTAGGGGCTGAATATTTTTTTAAAGGGGAAGCCGGGAAATTCATATATAATTTCTAGTTTCGCCACATGAGTAAATAACCACAGAGACAAAAGCTTCAAAGGATCGCACAAAATGACAGGCAGTCTCATAGATTGGACGAGTCGGTTTGTCCACGGACGGCATGTAGGTGAACTCATAGGTGGAAGGTCACGCACACACCACCGCGCCTTGTAGTAGTGTCATTTTATCGTATGGCGCGATGGTATGAAGCTTTGTCTCCGTGGGATATTTTCGAGAGATATTTTATTAATGTCATACAGAGTCGCCAAAGAATGTCGTCTCCTACTTAGGGTCTTTTTTGTTTTGTACCGAAGAAGATTGTTTGTTTTATAAACCTTTTAATGTCAACTGAATAAAGTGCTTTTTCCGCTATTCTAGAATCTAGACCGTAAATAGGACTATCAATCTAGGGCATCGATAACAGCCTGTCTCAACATGTCTCGACTGGTTCGGTTGCATCCATTTATTTCCCATCTGTTTGTCTATTTGTCATGGAAAGTGACGATTTTTCACGCGCTTCTGTACGGGTTCTGGTATTTTTGTTTACGTTGTACATAACACGGGTTTCGTTTGTGTTTACTTATTTTAAAGTCAAATCCATCCATTTTGGTATCGATGACAATTCAAGAACCGCTTCTTTGTTATAAATATTAATAATTTTCTCGACACAAAAGACAAAGTTAACAAAAACAAATTAAACATATTAAATAAGTAGAGTTTGTGGGATGAGACTGGGGCTTGGTAATTGGTACCTAAGTATGTAAATGAGTACCTACATTATTTAACGTATTTATGCTTTGTCACTATATCTTTTAAGTACAATAGTTTTGTAGATATGAAGTGGGGATAGAGAGGTGTCAAAATCAAAACGTTATCGCTCTTTAAACGACCTCAAAAAAAGGAATAGTTTCTCAATCTTCTTCTTTCTCGTGTGAAGGTGATCCCAATTTGTCCTTCCAAGACTTGGCCACCTCTATTCTTCGATGGGAAGCCTCTATTAGGTCATGGAGGGAGCAAGATACAGGGTACAGGCTACACTGTTTCTCAATAAATTCGCATGACTTTTTACTTTTTTTTTAACGAAGATTTGAAACTATTTACAGCAATGTTTTGATTCACATTTGACATTGCGCTGGAAAACATACCGAAGTGAAGTTTACCTACTAGACAAAACCTTAAGTTTGTTCAAGTTAACAAGAAAAGTAAACGAGTTGCACGTAACACCCTAGCCGGTCTTCTAGCGACCCCCAGTAAATAAGCGCTATAATGAAACTTCTGTTTAGAAAAGAAAAAATATATTTTTCTTAAAACAACAGAAACAAGATTCTCAGAAAATGCTCTTTCTGTTTCTCCACTTTAGTATTGTGAGAGTGGAAAAACTGGAGCTCTCGAGCAGTTTACGTATTACTATTTTACGTACCAAAACCAACTGCTAACAACTCTTGTACTTGTACTGTTTCACTTTAAATTTAATAAATAAAGCTCACATGCGCATACATTGTTCTGACCTCAAACCACAGTCAATATGAATACATAATAATACTATAGAAATGAAATTCCCGCGTTAAATGTCAAGTTACCTGCCAAAGCCTACCGTCTCATGTAGATTTAACCGTAGCTTTGCTTCTATAGTGTACTATTATTATCTATTCATATGCCACAGTATAAGAAAGAGTACGTGGTATTAATAATAATAATATACCTTCATACAGTACGGCCACTAACTCCCAAAACCAAGTTAACCTCACCTGCTCTTGGTACGGGGGTTAGCGAAGTGATTTTTGAGAGTAGACATTTCTGACGAAATGATATCGTCGCAAAATCGCGAAATCTGGGCCTCTATCCGCACATTCGAACTTCGCAATTACGTGAATTTTTTCTTTCCAATGCCAACTCTATTACAATGAAGCGCGGACCGAAACAGTGGCGATATATCGAACATCTTAAGTACGGGTACAGGGCCAGTATCGTAGCGGAATCGCAGCGATAACGCTCAGTAAAAGTCGCGGCGACTCAGTTGCGATCACGAAGTTGTACTGTTGCATCGCCTATGCTCAAAAATCGCTTGTGTGACAGAATTGATAGATCTCTATATAAGCAGTTGTGTACCTATTCAACTCTCACTCGCATTCACTAAATATTCATGTATAAGCATCTTCTTGTCAATGTGAGTACAGTCGTACACATTGGAGAGATAAAAAAGCATCTCGCTTTAGTAATAAAGAATTATTCCAAATATTATGGATTTTTAAACATGATACAGCCATGTTGTGGTATTTCGAATCAAATTAAAGATTGAAAAATTAAGTCTCGGGCGGGACTTGAACCCGCACCCTTCCAATCTTGTTCCAAACCGGGGAAGTGCGTTATCCAATTTCGCTACAGAGTCCACTAGCCAGAGAACGAAATTTTCAATCTGTTGCGTCTTGAGGGGACGTGTGCGCCATCTACTGGAAGTTATTACAAACTAGCCAACCTGCCAGTCCAGCATTACAACTGGAATTCATACAGTATAGATGACACACCCTGTTCCAATTTCAAATATTATGGATTCCCCTCAAGACGCAACAGATTGAAAATTTCGTTCTCTGGCTAGTGGACTCGGTAGCGAAATTGGATAACGCACTTCCCCGGTTTGGAAGGGTGCGGGTTCAAGTCCCGCCCGAGACTTAATTTTTCAATCTTTAATTTGATAAAGAATTATTTTATAATTGTATTTTTTTCTTTTTCTTCTTCATTACGATATCAATTACGTATAGGTGCCACAAATTAACGTTTGAGTGTTTATTAAGACTTATTAAGTAACCTCCTCCATCTCCCATATTCTCTTTTAAAAGGGGGGGTGTGTAGGCATCTATAGAAACGGATACTAAGCCTCACCAATTAGTCAGTGTGCAATTAGTGAAATGTAAACAGCAAACAATTATTTGTCTCAAGTTCGTTTACTCAAGACACAATAGGGGTGTAATCAGCGCGCTTCTTTACTTTTCCCGTTCTATAATAGACTTTATTGTGTTCGAGTAAAGTGCTACTTGAAGTTAATGGGTGAGGTGAGTTACTCTTATTGACTTAGTACGAGTTTTGTAAACGTATTAAAGAGTTATGTGAGGGGTGATAAAGGTTACCATGTAAGAAAATAATTACGTGCGATAACGTGACGTATTTTTATGACAAAAATCCAAAAAGTCCTAGTAAATGTTATAAATCTGAAAGATGGAGAATTTGAGACAGATTTTAGTATTACAAATAGAACGAATAAATATTCTTAGCATATACAGGGTGAAATTGATGTCATTAGCATCCTTTTAAACTAAGAGTCTACCCATCAAACTGAACCACTTTTACTATGGGAGCAAATCGATCTAATAAAAAATCAGCTGTTCTATACTACACTGCAATGTCGACGCGCGAGTTCCCAACTAAAATAGAATATGGTAGACTCTTAGTTTAAAAGGATGCTAATGATATAATTTTCACTCTGTATATTATATTACAAATAAATGATCACACAATGCATTCTTTTTTCCTCAGTCCTTACTCTTCTAAATAATAATATGATGGAACCAAACCGATCTACAGGCTGTACAATAAAATGGGACAGCTACTTAAAGGGGTGCTTCAGACCATCAAATTGAACAACATTATCTATGGGACCAATATCGAAATCGCGAAAAAAAAATCCGCTCTCCCATACAAAACTGCAAACATAACTCGACTGAAATGTATGGGACAGCAGATTTTTTTTTCGCGATTTCGATATTGGTCCCATAGAGAAAGTTGTTCAGTTTGATGGTCTGAAGCACCCCTTTAAGAAGCTGTCCCATTTTATTGTACACCCTGTATACGGTCCGAGAAGGTTGGTACTCGAGTAACTAGGAAGTGAAAACTAAAGTAAGTCTTTATATATAAGTAATATGTAAGTACAAAATAGCTAGCAGTCTTGCTCTAGCCCCCCAAACATCGCCGGAAGTTGCCGAGTGCACCCTGGAGACATATTCCCGCTAAGTAGCAGCTAAGCGGCTTATATCGGCGAAGCAATTAGATCCTACGCGATGCTACTCACAGTGAACACATTCTGTTTCTCGAATCAGTTTAGTAGCTTATCGCATGCATCTAAAATCGCACTATTAACGGAATAGCTTTTAAATCATACTATATATAGGTCTTAGATCTATGTATAGGGTGAAAAATTTAATGCGTTAAATAACTTATTGATTACATTACCATTACTAGCACAGGTTTTCAATAGGCATCGTATCTGCATGGGTAGCATGACAACCCACGATAGCCGTGATCGGCTTTATCACGTCTTTCATCTCGTTCGTTCGCGCGCAAACGAACGAGATAAAAGACGTGATAAAGCCGTATCACGGCTATCGCGGGTTGTCATGCTACTCATGCTGGTCTGGTGGAAGATTTTCCCTTTTTAGTGTTCCGTCCCAAAATTGGCACAACAGAACAATTATGGAATCAGCTCGGTGTCTATCCGTCTGTCCGTCTGTCACAGGCATTTTTCTCAGAGACTGTAAAACATAGGAAGTTGAAACTCCATATAGATATAGCAATTGCTGGTCCAATATCATAAATGAAGTTAAAAAAGCTTCATTTTTATATTGGGGGTCAATTTGGGATGGTAGAAAGGGTAAATAAAAAAATATTTCTACCCTATGTCGTGGGGTATCAATTGAATTTATGTAAATGCGAGTCTAAAAATATACCATTTGACTCCCAATGCACGGTTCTCCAATATTGGGAGTCAGGGACCCAACCATTTATTGTAATGTATTACTGTTGTTTTCCCAAAATAAAGAAAGAAATTTATACTTTTCAAATCTTTTATTAAAAGTTTGTTTAACAAAATTTTTAATTAAATCTGAGAAATTGCTGTCCCCACCTCTATTTCAAAAAATATAGCCGTATAGGATCTGAAAAAAATCATAAACAACAGAAATAACGTGTAGATGGCGGGAAAATTATCAGGGTGGCTCTAACTTGGATAGTTTTTTTCTATACTTACCCAAAAAACTAACTCCAGTGAGACCAGTGTAAAATGATCTTCAGTTACTATGTGACCACATAATAATAAAACTAAGTGTCAATTTAAAGTGGTTTTATCAATGACCCATGTTAAACAACTGGTAGTACGGAACACTAATTGCCCGAGTCCCGACTCGTACTTGGCCGGTTTTTTTTTTCAATATAGCAGCTCTACGTATTGCTTCTAAGACAATGGTGTAATCTAAACAGTAAAATTAATTTAATAGGTATTTACTTATTTAGATCATTGTTAATGCACCTGTATTGTAAAAATATTGTAAATAAAGAATAAGACATAAATATGAAAAAAAATATAATTATGTATGTAGAAACAAAATTAAGTATATAATAGTAGATTATGTACCAAGGGGATAAAGCAGTGTCTTTCATCACGGGCGCGATATTGAATCCCGAGCGTAACGAGGGATTCTAGGGTTAACTCCCGAGCGCAGCGAGGGAGTTTAGAGTTAACTCCCGAGCGAAGCGAGGGAGTTAAGACTAGAATCCTGAGTGAAGCGAGGGGTTCAAGCTCGCCCAAGATGAAAACACGTTTATCCCCGAGGACCATACTCTACTTTTCACACCCTCCGCGAGAAAATAAAAAGCAATACTGTTAGAAACCCAGGGGAGCGTGTAAATTCTCTATGGTTAGAAACCAATTCTTTTATTAGAGTTTATAACAAAGTATTAGTGTTCAATAGTATAGTATTTAGAAAAACTATTTTATTAAATTAAAAGTGAAAGTAGATAATTGAAACATTAGACCAGGAGTGCGATTTTTGAATCTCATTTGCTGAGTTCAGCAGTTGTAAATGTCAAAGTAACTATGGAGATATGCATCTCCATACATTTTCAACTGCTGAACTCATCGAATGAGATTTAAAAATCGCACTCCTGGAGTGCGATTTTTGAAACTTTCTTTGAACTCAGCAGTTGAAAATGTCAATATTACTACGGAGACGTGCATCTTTCTACTGCTGATTTGACATTAAAAAGTCATACTCCAGGAGTGCGATTTTTGAAAGTCAAATCAGCAGTAGAAAGATGCGTATTTCCATAGTAATTTTGACATTTTCAACTGCTGAACTCAGCGAATGAGATTCAAAAATCGCACTCCAGTTGTGGAAAGACAATGTAATATTTTTTTATTACTTTGTTCGTAGCAATAGGAAGGCAATAATAGGTACAGAGCAAGTACAGAGATATGCAGTATTCGCGCCATAAAGATGATACCTTTATGATTCGCGCCTTTTTTTCTTTTTTTGTGTTCAATACTCGTGGTGGCCAGTTCAAATTTCGAATTAAGTTCTTTTTGGTGCCTGTCTCCATAATTAGTTTTCATCACAGGTTTTCATACGAATTTTAAGTAAGGATCGTAGTAACTATTAAATAATCTGTGGATGCGGTTCCATATTCAAATCTCATTATTGACCAGCGGGTTATAATGAAATTCAGTACAATATTATTGCCCGGCTAGGCCCAGGGCAAAGAGTACTTTATGCCCAGGGCTATAATGACTTGCTTTAGGTTCGAGTTACATGACATATAATGTTCCATTTTCGAGCGGGTGGTGTGAAAAAATTTTTTTTTTACTGTTCTTGTTTTTGCTCTATTTTAATAACGTGTAAGGTGTAATTATATTGCATACCTACTGTAATTTATATTTAAAAATAATAAAAACCGGTCAAGTGTGTCGGGCTTGTGCTAAGGATTCCGCAGAAAACAAAATTTTCGGCAATATTGTATTTTGGTACGGAATCGTCAGTGCGCGAGTCCGACTCGCACTTGGCAGTTTTTTTTAAATCGGTAGATAAATAATTTGAACGACGCACTGCGCCAGTCATTCCTCCACTTCCCATAGCGGGGTTGTCCCATAAAAATAAAAGATATCTAGTAACATACATACAATATGTGACGCAGGTGGAACCTTTTCCCGCTTTATTGCTAGCCTTCGTTACATCGCGGAAAAATAAATAAATAAACATCTTGTTGATAAAAGGACCCCGGGTTGTGAAGGGACCGGGTTTCAATGAATTGTCGACTGAAAAGACCCATTGAATTTACGTTCTGATTGGTTGCGACAGCATAGCCGTAGCTTAGCGTCCGCAAAGTTCTTTTATCCATAAATAAAAATCGGTCAAGTGCGAGTCGGGCTACTCGCGCACCGAGTGTTCCGTACCACACCACCAAACAACAAATAACTTTAAAAAAAATGAAAATTCGTCGGTAATGCACGAGACCGAATCGAGTGACTTGGCCAGTTTTTATTATTTGTTGTTATACTGTAGAGTTTGCTCTATGATCACACCAAGTTTGACGCTTGTATTTATTACCGTTATTACGATAGAGAGAGAAGAAAAAACTTTGATAAAAACTAGTTCCTTGTATGAGGACTCCCCTTAATTTCAAATTTTTTGACATTTTTACTGGCAATTTTTTATTTTTATTCGTAATAACGCATATTCTGTGAAAATTTCAACTATCTAGCTCTAACGGTTCAAAAGTTACAGCCCTAAATAGGAAGGACAGACGGACGGACGGACGGACAACGTATGCTCAGTAATAGGGTTCCGTTTTCACCCTTTGGGTACGGAATCCTAAATAGGGGGTCAATTGGTACTTTTTTAATGTGCTTTACATTACGGCCTCTGGTTTGGCTCCCATTATGTTCCGTAGGTTTTTATTAGGGGTGAAAGTGTAACCGTCACCGATATATCGGCGTATAGGCGCCGCCGCCGTTTGCTGATATGACGGTATGGCCGATACAGAAATATAAAAGGAAGAAAAGATACAGGTAGAAGTAGAGAGATATTTTAGATCACCGAATCAAACAAGAGAAAAAGATCGCATTAACTAGCATAAAAGATTGTGTTACACAAATAAATAAAAGAATGGAAATTATTGAGCTTCCAGACGAGTTCAGTGAAATCAGAGAGTCTCTTTTCGACAGCCTGTCTCATTTAAACGGATTTGAAAAATCGCTTGACTCTGAAGAATTTGAATATGCAGTGTATTCTGCATAAAAAATTGAAAAAATGTTTATTTTCGCTTGAGATGTTTGTTATAAATAAATATTTCACTTCATTTTGACAAATTGTCAAATACTTTCTGGTATCGGTATGGCCGATATTTCTCCAATAATATCGGTATCCGTATATCGTATCGACGGATCAGGCAGCATATCGTTGCCCCCCTTTTTAAAGCGCGTTCGTATGGAAGTGAAACTTCTGTACTTTTATATTACCTACTGTCATTTATTCTGTTGCCGGTACTTATTTGTAACTAGCTCTAGGGCTGAGAGGTACGGATAACAAGCTCATTCTTGAATAAATCTCTTGTAATAAGACATCATTTTAATTCTATTTCAGTGCTCTTCACAAAAACTGGGTGAAATAATATTGTTTTTGTAAATGGAACTGAACCTTAAGTAAATATGAGATGAGTTTACATTACATTAACATTAATTTACTTTTTTCATGTTAATAAATGTCTGAACTTTGGCTTATATTGTTTACTGTACCGAGACCGTCATGCAAATGTTTTAATAATATTTCTTCAAAATAACAATAAAGACTAAAAATTCATAGATTGATATTGTTAATTATCATCATCAGCCTTATACAACGTGTTAATGAATAAACGCAAAACCTCATACACCCCAAATTATTTATAACAAAACAATTAGATTGAAATAATAATTTCATTACATTGATAGTTAAAATTTAAAGTTATTCCCATTTTAAGTTTTGAAGCAAAAATGTTTTTTTAATCATTTCAGCAATGAATGAAAGCGATAGATAATATAATGAAGCCTACTCATGGATACATTTTAAAATCTTGTTTTGGTAGTAAGTACGGTGAGTGTGCCTGTGCGGTGGGTTGACATCGGGTTCAGTAAATTTAAAATTTTACAAATAAATAAATAAATATTTTGAAAAAAATTACCCATGTTGAAACCATGATAATTTGATTCTGCTCTCGATTCTAAACAAACTACTTTGTAGTTTTGCGTTAGTTCATAAATAGTGAGTGCAGACTAGAGACAAAACAGTTGTAAGACAGACTACCGCTTTACTAAAGCTATGAAGCTGCGCACACCTGCAACAAAAAGTCTCATAGACTAAACTGTCTAAGAGACACCGCGACGAATCTGACTAACGACTGTCGGCTTCCCTTGGAAAAGTATGTGAGCGCGCACACCAACGACAAAACTGTCTAGCGACGTACCCCTTATAACCCCTTTGTTCCCGAGCTGTTGCTCGGGGTTTCTCGGACACTGCCTAGTGCCTACATAGGTAGGACAGAAGTCACAGAAAGTGCCAAGACGACGACGTCAGCAAATATTAGGGCTGCAAGAACTATGGTTGTTTGCGGTACAATTGATGAACCGCGGGTAGATGGCGCGAGTGACAAATTAAATTTTATATGAATAACTACGCTCGGCGACAAAAAATCGTCGACGATGTTCAGGACAGAGCGAAGTGGAAGAAACAGACTAGGAAAGCAGACCCCGCTACCCAGCGGGACAGCAGCTAGGAAGATGACGATGACGCTCGGCGACAAAAAATCGCACCTTTTGAAAATTCAACTTCAAACTACTATTAAACCTTTTCAAACCTACTTGGACAAATACTTTGAGGCACAAACTAATTAATTTAGTCTGATTAAAACTAATAAAATTAATCAATTGATTAAAAATTTATCGATTAATGCCCACACTGGTTCTTAGGAAAATAAAAAAAAAAATTAAAAAAAAAAAAAATTAAAAAATTAAATTTTATATGAATAACTACGCTCGGCGACAAAAAATCGTCGACGATGTTCAGGACAGAGCGAAGTGGAAGAAACAGACTAGGAAAGCAGACCCCGCTACCCAGCGGGACAGCAGCTAGGAAGATGACGATGACGCTCGGCGACAAAAAATCGCACCTTTTGAAAATTCAACTTCAAACTACTATTAAACCTTAACAAACGTACTTGGACAAACACTTTGAGGCACAAACTAATTAATTTAGTCTGATTAAAACTAATAAGATTAATCAATTGATTAAAAATTTATCGATTAATGCCCACACTGGTTCTTAGGAATGGCGGAATCTAGTGGGAGCGCAGGCAGCGATGACCAAAAAAAATCGTTGACTATAATAATGTCTACAGTTTTTATATGACCGCGGCGCTGGGGGGACGTTCAATGAAAAATGTTCGGGGGTTATAAGGTTAAGTTACGCGTCGTGACGTAGGCAAAACAGTTTTGTCTTACTTGGTGTGCGCCGCGTTTGAAACAAAACTGTTTCGAAACAGTTTTGTCTGCGTGCGACGAATCTGTCTTACAACTGTTTTGTCTCTAGTCTGCGCTCGCTCTAACACATTGTATAAGTCCCACTGCAGGGAGCATACCGGATGCAGGTTGGTATAGACTTTACATAAGCATCACAATGTCTTCTTCAGCGTATGCAGGTGTCCTCACGATGTTTTCCTTCATCGTTATTGTTATTTTATCATCATCATCATCTCAGCCGATGGCCGTACACTGCTGGACACAGGCCTACCCACGTTGCGTTTCGGCACACGTTCAGTATTTTATTGTAATTGTACAGTATTTTGTATCATCTCGTCTCGTCTCGTCTCGACTCGTCTCATCTCGTCTTGTCTCGTCTCGTCTCGTCTCGACTCGTCTCGTCTCGTCTCGTCTCGTCTCGTCTCTTCTCATCTAATCTCATCTCACCTAATCTCATCTCATTCCATTATATTTAATTTCATTTCATTTCATTTCATATCACTTCATTTTCATTTCATCTCATTTCATCTCATTTCATCTCATTTCATCTCATTTCATCTCATTTCATCTCATTTCATCTCATTTCATCTCATTTCATCTCATTTCATCTCATTTCATCTCATTTCATCTCATTTGAAATACAGCTGTAATCTTTTTTGTTATTAACGAACACCTTTGTATATTTCCTCCACCTATGCTATGATTACCACAATGAATGAGTTCGATTCTGATTTATATAAGACCGGTGGAAACGAGTGGTGGACCAAAGTCAGTAAAAAATTAGAACATTGGCTGGTATTATGCTATACTAAGTTATAATTTTTTATGAAGATAAATTTTATTAAAGAAAGGAATGAAAATGATTGGTTGGTTCTGTAAATGGCTATTTAATCGTAGATTAATTCGATAGACTTTTTTGATTTATTCCAAGAAATTTAAAAGCTAAAAGGTTTTTCTTTCCTTTTGAATTATATTTTTATAAGCTCTTACGTTTATCCGTTAGAAATCTATACCCAGGGGGATTTTATTAGCTGATAATGATGATTAAGTTATTTATTAATATATCTCACTTATATAATTAATATTGTATGTATAAATAAGTACCTATGTTATGTCTACCAATCCACATTGGGCACGCGTAGTGGACTATACTATAACGCACATAAACTCGGGACTCGGGACGTATATAGGCTGTGATAATAAATAAATAAATTTCTTTCACATTGTCACACAGATTGTCTAGTCCCAATTAGTAAGTTACTAATACTTAGTCCTTAATTTTACTTTGATAATTAATAATTTTGGATACAAACATAGAGTCAAAATCTATGTAGGTATCTATAACGTTACGCCTCTTTTCTTGTAGGGCAGGCAGAGACCAAGACGCCCCATTTGCTACTATCCTAACATACCTCTATCGCCTCATTTAAATCCATACATCGCTACATACATGCCCGCCGGTTTCGAATACTCCGCACCTCCCCTTTCTGTAAGACGTACCTACCGTAAAATCATACAACTACAAGTATAGTCCTAGGTTGCAAATATGATCCAGTTTTCCTACCATACTCCTACGTTAAATTGCTACATATAAAGCCATGTAAGAATTTTTAAAACTCCTAGTGTAGAGAAATATAAAGTGAATAGAAAAACTGTTTTCGAAATTTGGTAACTGAGTAGTCGCGGAAAATTGGACCATACCTACATGCACCCTAGGACTATAAGTATATATTAGTATGGTTTTACGGTAACCGATTTTATCAGAGTACGTCGCACGAGGCCGTTCTCTACCGTCACTCCCATTCAAATTCGCACAATAGATTTCTTTCGTACATCTGCTGTCATTCATGCTCTACATATGACCAAACCAACGAACAATACCTGTCCCGGCTTCCTGTCGACGAAGCATACCAATTCTTGTCAAGAAATCTTTTTTCAATTTACGCCAATATCGTCACGTCGAAATCTGTATATCCGTTTTTGATAAACTTTTTTCTTTGTCGGTTAAAAACAACACGAGCGGTAAAAGCGATAGGACACAGCAGCGTAGTCACTGGATCGAAAATCCATGAAGAGATAAACGTCGACCGACGTCCAGCACTGACGCGCCATTTGTCAGTTTCAGATTCACATCAATGTCCTCACCTTTTTGTCCAACAGACCGACAAACCTTTTTCGCTAGTCGCATTTGAACAAGGATTTTTCAATAGAAGGATGGAACATTATAAAGCACGAAAAACACATCCGAGTTCTTTACACTTGAAGGATTCGGATTGGAATTTAGGAATTTAAATGCGTTACATAATTATTAACACTTGTTGTTCGTGCTCGAACATTTTGCATGTGTTAGTATTATGTCGGCTCTTGTGAAGCGCCTACATTTCTTAGTTGGCCATACGCTCGAATTTTGATTCGGAAAAAATTTTACGGCCCCTCGGGAGTGTATATTTTCTTTGCCTCGGGTAACCTTTTGTTTAAAAAGGGCGTTACATGTATTGTGTTAAAGAACCATCAAACTGAATAACACCTTTCTATTACAACCTGTATTTATTCTAGCATTTGTTTTTGCCTTCTCTGATGGATATTTTGGTATAGCCATGACCCCGAACCGTGATATTCTCTTTGTTTTAAATTATTCAAATGTTTTGGAAGTCACAGTGTGGGTCTGTTATTGGGTGGTCGCGTTTCGGTTTCGGCCACCGCCTGCTACGAAGTCCAGTTATATGGGGGCTCAAGATTTACCGCCACTTTAGAATTTAGACCCTTTAAGTCACAAAATATTTATAACCGGACATTGGTCAAGCGCTTAATTGCAATTTAGACTAGACATTGGCAAAATTGTCAACATTAAGATGGACGCCACAACAGTAAAAAAAAAAAATTAGAATAGAATTCATTTGTTTTAGCTAAAGCATACCTATGATTAGATAATGTTGAAGGTTCGCTCACTAAAACACAACAATGGAATAGATCTCTAATTCAATATAAGCATGCTATATTCTCATTTATGAATCTAGAATCTATCCAATTTCAAATAAAGTCTTTATTGACTTAATCAAATGTTCTTAACTTTCACATCTGTAGCTTCAAATGTTAATAATGCTGTAGGAATGTTAACCATTCTGTATTTTAATAGAAGTAGGAGATAATACCCTCACTAAGCCGGGGATAATATCGTGTCAGCGTCAATGACGTTTCGTAATCTGGTTTGACAGAAAGCGAACGACGTCATGACGTTTCGCTGACGTAATCCTGTGAACAGACATTTATAACACGTAAAAATAAAAATACATTTAGCTAGCTGAATAATCTTTTTGGAGCACATTTCTTTTGTTCTAGATGAATATTTTTACAGATTTCAAATTTAAAGATGAAAAGCAAAACGGGTTGCACTCCGGGAGTGCCGGCAGAAGTAAAAACTTGAACATAATTATAACAGTACTTTTATTTATGTAGTAAAATGCAATATTCATTTATTGTGCTATCGTACACAAACATGACAGTTTATGCCGCTTAAACGAAACAGTAGGAACAGGCGTACATTTTCGCCGCGCGGTAGAAAGAGAGGGGGATGTGCCTGACCAATTTTCGATCAGGCCACGTGACGTCACGGTCCTGACGCGAGTTTAACATTTTTTACCCATACCAAAAAGTGCACAACGCCGCTAAAGAAGTTTTCACTTCAAAAGTTGATGACTCACTTCAGAAATAGACAATGAAACTTCTCAAAAGATGAGAGCTAGACTATTGTAGCGCATCTACCATACTGTATACCATCTGGGACCCCCCGGCCCCCGTAACACGACACTATGGCGAAGCAATTTTATGTAAAACATAAATTCATACACAAACTTACGTTCGTTTTCTCAAGAGAAGTTGCTGCTACCACGCTGTAGCAAGGATCAGGTTGGTATGATGTGTCAAGTGTAAAACTGCAAAAGAAACTTATCCCACAATCGCATCTTCAACATGTAGTAATAGATACTCTTTCTTATACTGTGGTTCGACATCGACACCCACGGGAAGAAATGGGGCGATTCATGCTAAGGCTTTTTAGTAAAAATATAAAAATGTATCTGATCTTGAACAGCTCTCTTGTAATAGCTCCTAGAGGGTTTGCGATCCTGCTTCATTCAGTCGCTCGAGCTATTGTAGTATTGAAAGGAAACACGGCAAATACCTTTGAATCTTTGATACAGATAACAGTGTTGTAGAAAATACATTCATGTCATTCACCTCGTACAGGGTATTATCTGCTTAAAGTATTTCTATCTCACGCCTATTTGTATTCGTGAGAGGAGGCCTGTTTTAAGCGGTGAAACAATAATACAGGGTTACTTCGGAGACAGTGAAAAGGCTTATTCAAAATAAAAAGACCCGTATTTTTTTTACCATGTCTCGTACATAAATATTAAAAGTCGAGCGTAAACAAGACGCGTGCGCACTCTGCGGAGGGGTTGCGATCAGCGACTCACGGGGCGCGTACGCCGGTCGCCCGCTCGCTACCCTCACACCCTCACGATTGTAGTGAAGCAACGCTACATTAATTTTCGAGCGGATAAATTGAAAAAAAATAACAAACAAAAAAATTTTTTTTGCCATTAATATGTTCTATTAACGATACTGATTGCATGGAAGAAAAATTAAATGGCAAACTTCCTTAAAGGGGTGCTTCAGACCATCGAACTGAACAACTTTCCTTATAGGACCAATATCGAAATCTGCTGTCCCATACATTTCTTAGAGTTATTTTTGCAGTTTTGTATGGGAGAGCGGTTTTTCACCTATGATTCGTTCCATATATCAATACTAGTTTTTGTCAGCGACTTCCTTTGCGTGGCATTAGAATATCAAAAAATCCTTTTTTCGTGCACCCCTACATCCTCTTTAGAATCTTTTCATGTTTCTATCTTCAGCGGTCTAAGCTGTGCGTTTTCAGTCAGTCAGTCAGTCACGGAACTGTATAAATACGAGTAGAGACGTTATGATTTCTGTTTTTTTGGAAAGAATAAAGTTTTTTGAAGATTCAAAACTTATCTCAATTAGGACAGCAAATAATAATTATACTTGTACCTAAACCACCTATATAAACTACATAAATATTCTACTTATATTTAATTTCAGTCTGTAAACATTATAAAAATAATTTAGTACGTAGTAGAAAGGAACATTTTCATGCAAATTTATTTTAAGCTTTAAAATAAGCAGCCTTTTAAACGACCGACGCAATAAAGTTAAATTATTTACAAGGGCAAAAGTTTTAGATAAAGCCATAAAATTGTGCAGTCTTCAGGTTAACGCCAATATAAAAATAATTTTATGTTTTGGATATGAGACTATATTAGTTTTTAACCCTCTAAAAGCTATAATGTCAATGACCGCCTCTTGCACCTTGAACTTTCACATTTTATCGATTGCGATGATGATGATGATGGCAATTCACTAGACACAATATCTAAGACTGCTACTTCGGGGAGCAAATCAGTGTTTTCCGTTAAATATCTTATGCATCAATGAAAAACAAGCCAAGTGCAAGTCGGTCTCGTTTTCGTACAACCTTAATTATTTTAGAGGACAAAAACTTTGCAGTGGAAAAAAAATTCTCCCTAAATCCGTCTACAACACACATCTTTTAAACAAAACAAAATATACAAAGTAGAATTAAAATACAATATTGAATTACATAGTGTAACATTGTCAAGACCAGAGATTTTGGTCATTCAATAATCATCGAGTTGATAGTACTTTTTTACAGAGGACTTAAACTTTTTGTGACCTCCGTAACATCGTGAAAATATAAGTTTGTAAAACAATTTAGTTTTTATGTTAATAGAAAATGTTTATTTAGTTTTCTACCGTTTCTATTAACTATAAAATTGTTTTGTGTGAAACTAAAAATTTACTATTTTCGGACTTATTCCTTTACCCGTGTCGTGTTACCTTGTTTCTTTCTAAAAGGTCAAACGGGAAATAATTTTGTATTGCAAGTTGCGAATACAATTAAAAATATGACATAAACGACCCTATCTTTTGATTGTATATTGACTTTTGAATTTTTTACAACTCCAAGGGATCGTAGATTTTAGTATTTGGTACCATTCAATATTCCCCTTTACAGACGGATAGACGACAAAGTGGTCCTATATGATACGTTGTTTCCTTTTTGAGTTACGAAACCCTAAAAAAACCAATACACCTTGCTTCGAAGAAAATATAAATACGTAGTTGACTACACAAGTACAATAACCATTCCTAGTTTTTTCCTATGACTAAATCTACCGCTTTAGGATATGGTAAGAATCGGTGTGAATGTCTCCATGCGATGCGATGTAACTGTCGTAAAGTGATTGTTTGGCGAGTGTGAGTGTGTGGTGGCATGCGATGTCTCGTGTCGGGGAGTCGTCGATGTCCTGGTGCCTTGCTGGTGTCCACAGAGACGTACCAGTGAGGCCCTAGGCTTCAATATGGCCTTTGATTTCCTGACGGTCTGTGTAAAGATTCCCTTTATCACGTTCGTGGACAGTGACTGGCTATAACAGTAATAACAATAAAAGCTATATCTATTGTGTCTCGTTCACTGTCAACGTGTTAAGAATAAGAACATTTTCAAACATATTCTGTCCACCAACCTACACAAAAAAATTCTAGTATTTTTCCCGTTCATGCAAGTCATGGTCACTACAGGATGTTAGGGAAACAGTTGCATTACTTTCAGAAGTTATTGTACACATGATACTGAACAAATTTCCCTACAAACCTATAGGAAATCCGCTATGTAAATTTTTGACTTTTCGTACAAACGTTCGATCAGCTGATTACATTTAGTATGAAAAGTGCGTTTTTTTTTTAGAATTTTTTATAGGTTTCTTAGGGAAAGTTGTTCAGTATCATAGGTACAATCACCCATTAAAACAGTGCAACTGTTTACCATAACAGCCTGAATATTTCATGAGGGATAGCCAGAAACATTCAAAATATAAAAAGTAGGTACTTATCTAATCTAAACTATTATAAAACTGTAACAGAAGTGTGTCTGTACATTGAAGATATTTACAAAAAAAAGATTACGATATGGTTTTTAGGCTTCCCTGATTCCAAATCACGAATTTTTGGACTTTTTGTCTGTCTGTTTGTTTGTTTGTTTGTTCGTTTGTTTGTTTGTTTGTTTGGGTGTTTGTTTGTTCGAGTATCACGCAAAAACTACTGAACCGATTTTGATGAAACTTTTTTTGTTTGATAGCTTATCATCTGACTTAAAATCTGGTATATAATTTATGCGGACGAAGTCGCGGGTAAAAGCTCGTATTATATAAATACATACATTTAACTTAGTTCCTTTAGTTCCAAAGCTCTAGTCACAATACACATCTCGAATTGAAGCATGTAATTGATGTCACACGCAAATTACATATAACTTAGTCCTAATTCAGACATAAACATAATATTAGTTAGGTATTTCAGTCAGGTATTAAGTTTATGTCCTAATCAGAATCTAGTAAAGATATTAATTGATTAAATACCGATCCGCCTCTTTGATACCAATTACTTAGCATTTATTCGACAAATTTGGTGACATCGTTGTTGAAAACCTACTCTATAGCTTGAATGGGCAGCATTCAAGCATTCATTCATTCCCTCTTACTATTTTGTATATCCAATGGCCCTATAAGTGCATCCCTGTACAAATCTGAAGTCATTCCTTCCTGAACCTCCTTATTGGTTTTACGAGTAGAATATAAAAATTTTAAGTTGATATTTTTACGTGAAATGGAAACAGCTCGGTGACACGAACAGACCCGTGAAATAGGTTTGTTGTTGGTAACGCTTGCGGTTTCGGGTGTAGTTCCAGCGTTTTATTTTATACTTGCATCGGTAATATGATTTATCAGAAATAGAGTTTGGTCGGCTTATCGCAAGAAGTCATTAACGTCAAAAAGTAACTAAGTACAGTACAGTTGACTATACTACTGAGTTCACCGCGACGACGAGTACTAATTATAAGCAAAGATCATTATCTGCATAGAGTTCTTCAAACGTCACCTTTATCGGCTACTACAGAGTTCACCGCGATGAGTACTATTAATTATAAGCAAAATTAATTATCTAGATAGCACTTCAAATTTCGCCTTTATGACCTATGCATAAAGTCCCATAACCCTACAGAAAAAAATATTTTGCCAAAATTAATTAGTGTTTTATCGAGTTTTACAAAATAGTAGTTAATGACCTCTTGTGATAAGCCGACGATTTACTCTTTTTTTTCTTATTACGTTTTATACGTAACTAGCACTATTCTAATCTACGCCATCTCCTGTGTTTTGAACGAGAGATGGCGGTGCCTCGTGGCAACCTCAAACGCGAACCGCGTGACCACCACGCGAATGACACAACCACTCGCGGCAAAACTTGCAACGAGGGCATCCAGTCTTGCATTGCTTGGCATGTGCGTATGCCGTCGCCAGTAGGAGTAACTATTCAAGCATCGTGAAATCGTTCTATGGAGTGCCCGTCATGTGTTTTTTCTTTCATAGACTACATGGTCCCACTGCTGGCCTGTCTTTTAATTCTCCAACCATCTCTGTCCTGGCCATGCTCTGGCCTCTTGTCATCGAAAGCATCCAGATCGTCCCGCCACCTCTTCCTAGGTCGACCTGGACGCCGACGACCGTTTTCTTGGATCCAGGGCGTGACAATTCTTGCCCACCTTTCTTGGTGCTTTCGGCAGTCATGGGACTAAAATCTAATTATTTGTACTCAGGGATTGTGCATCGAGAAATAGAAAATTGTTAGTATTTTAAAACTAGTATTTAAAATAAAAATATTTTAATAAATCGTGACCAAAGCCGCAGTCTGAATCTGGTTAGATTTCGTTTTGTGTTGTTTACCGTCGAGCAAATAAACAACAAATATGAATACGAATGGCAAATAAAGTGAAAAGCTTTATTTTTCTACCTCTACGTTGTAAACACGTAGGTATTTCTTATTGCTTTTTTTACGTTTCGTGAGTCATCGTGACTACGTGAATACATGCTATGTGGTTATTTTACTGTTTCCACTCCGTTTATTTTATATCTTTTCTATAAACCCCCCTTCTTCTTTTCCCTTTAAACTAAAATCCCAGCTATTAATAAAATAGTAGCAAATTCGTTGTAATAAATATAATTCTGGAACATATATTTTTATATAAAGTATACAAAATTTCAGTTAAATCTACCAGAATATTAGATTTTATAACAACAAAATATTACTACTTAGTAGGTATGGGAAGAGTATTTTTTTTAGAATATCCTAAAGGAAAAGTCTACCAGCATCATGGGTACAATCACCCCTCAAAGTTAATGCAACTGTTTACCCTAACTCTGAAAACAACAACAACACAACACAACCATGTTTAATATTATTGTTTTATTGCTATACTTATTTTTTTCTCCGTGCAAACTGTCCCAGTGGCACAGATAACAAATGGTCCTAGATACGAGCACAGATTATAAAACACTCGACGGCAACACTTCGACAGATCGTACCGTATCGTCACGTATCGTTCCCTAGAGGGAGCTGTACTGTAAGAGCTCACGCAGTAAGTACAATCAATTTCAAATGTAGGCCACCAAATGCATTCTTATTCGTAGCCACCAAAGAAACTTGTTACCTAGAGAAAATTATTGTCAGTCATGTTACAGGTGATTTGATTATGACATGCTACTAAGGTAGCCTACATTTAAAAATTAATTTTATCGATTGTATTTTATACAGGGTGAAATTGATATCATTGGCATCCTTTTAAACGAAGAGTCTACCCATCAAACTGAACAACTTTTACTATGGGAGCAAACGGATCGGAGCAACTAAAAAATCAGCTGTTGCATACATTTGAATCGAGTAAGCATTGCAGTTTAGTATGGGACAGCAGATTTTTTAGTTGCTCCGATTGGTTTGCTCCCATAGTAAAAGTTGTTCAGTTTGATGGGTAGACTCTTAGTTGAAAAGGATGCCAATGATATCAATTTCACCCTGTATAACAGCAGCTAGCCAGCAGTTGTAGCAAGGCTGACTTTTATCATAATTATTGAAAGTTTTAGGGTGGAAAACATCGTGAGGAAACCTGCATGCTTCGATTTCGAGGCATGTATTGTACCTACTGTCCATTACAAGTGGCGACGGGCTCACTCCCCGTCACACTGGACAGAGTTTCGGTACTACTAGTGAAACGTGGATGTTCTGAAGTTTCAGAATATCTCTGACTACCCCCTCGGGGAATATAGTCGTGAGCGTATGCTATGATGCTTATGCTATGCTTTTAGGGTGGAATATCGTAGTGTCAAGAAGTGACAGATAAAATTAAATGAAAAAGACCATGCGGAATTTTGTTTGGAAGGTGGCCCGTCATTTTTCGCAAATTTTTTTGGCGCGGCCAGCAACTTACAAATATTTTAGTTCAAAATAAAATAACAAACAAAACTAGTTATTACTTACATGTACATTTATCTCTAAACTCATTCCGAACAGACATTATAAAAGCTTGAAGTTGAACATTATTTTAATCCTTAGACTAATTATATCCGGACCGGCCTTGCGATAGCATTTCCCCTCTGCCTCGGTATTAGATCAATTAATCTTGCGCATTTACACCCAATTTTATACCTTATCACTAAACGAGACAGCCTATAATAGCGAAACAATAATTTTGAACTTAGAACGTTTGGGGTTTACACGAGACTACTTTTCATGATTTTGAACATTCAAAATTAGAATCTGTTTGTATCATTAGTTTTTCATTACAGGTAATTAAAGAAACTATAAAAAATATAAGTTAGTCTCACTGTAACTACATAGCCTTTCGCCCACAAAAAAATCATAACTTTATCCCTTACTCACTTTGTACGACACAGAAGCAAATTTTCTTAGATCGAACATTCCATGCCAAAATCACTAAAAGGTAAATCTGTAACCGTGCTACAAGTAAATACATTCTTCTGCCTGTATTCTAAGTATAATACTACGTCTCCCAAGTGCGGTGCTACGGCGGTGGCGGTGCGGTGGCACTTCGAGGTTTCACCGCTTACGCTAAACCATCCATCTGAACATGCCTTAATTAAGTCAGCTTTATATAATCACGGTCTCTCTTTCATTACGCGCGAGTGTATAGCGCGATATGAATTAATGTTTATACAATTCAAGTTTATGACTCCAAGGGAATGTGTTCTCCTTAATTGGGGAAAACTTTATGGCCTTAATGGCTTTGCTCCCTTGTTTCATTATTATGCTAATCAAATGGACGAATCTTTCGTATTTTAATTACTTACCGTATAATTTGGGGGAGTGTCACTAAGTTTTTATTCGGCAAGGTTTATTGCCGCGATAATTTTGCCATTGTCCTTTATCAAAGTTATTAGGTGTTATTTTGCTAGAGCATCGGTAGCGTTTTGAGAGCGATGATAGTCCATACCAACTCAATCATGAGGCGACGGTTTGATTCCTGGCCTGTACCACAAAGTTCTTCGGAATTTATGTACGTATGTATCATCTACTAGCTCTACGGTGAAGGAAAACATCGCAAGGAAAACTGCGTACCCAAGAATGAAACGAAAATATCCTAAGTTCGGTGGTATGCCTAAAATATGGGTGAGCTTGGGGCGAACACAATAGACCAGCGATGGTCGCAGTGTTACATAACGACCCTTGCTTGCAATAGCCCAACTTTATGTCGGTGAGCCCAACCAACAATCAATCAATCGGTATCGCGTTTCGTTGAGGTACGGATACTCAAGATACTCAATGATGAGGGTCCTAGTTGGAAACCCCACGGATGACATACCACGTATCTGTCAGTTTACTAACTTATATACCGCCATTTGTACCCTTTTGTTTGCTTTTATTATTGTTATTTTATGTTTTTGGTGTGCAAATAAAGTGTATTGTATTGTATTGTATTGTATTGTATTGTATACCTGCGTAATACCGTCAGCTCTTAAACGGTGAAGGAAAAAATCGTGACGAAACCCGCATACGCTGAATGAAGAAATTCGGATGCGTATGTGAAGTCTACCAATCCGCATTACCTAGGCATGCGTGGAGTACTAATCCATGTATAGAAGGGTAGGCCCATACATCCAGATAATAGTAGGGTATTTCTAACGGTAGGCCTATGCCCTGTAGTGGGAAGTATATAGGCTTATGATGGTAATGGCCTCGATTCGGAGTGCACTACGACTAAACTAAACTAAATGTATTCCTGTCACTTTCTAAAATAAGATTAAGAAAAGAGACAGAAAACCAACAGCTGACTTTAGTGCTGTCAAAGTGACGTTAAACGCCCAAAAACGACTTAAATAAGATGGCGTACATTATGATGGCATCTTATTTTGCGCATTTAACGTCACTTTGACAGCACTAAAGTCAGCTGTTGGTTTTCTGTCTCTTTTCTTAATCTTATTTTAGAAAGTGACAGGAATACATTTAGTTTAGTTTAGTCGTGGTATACTCCGAATCGAGGCCACTGATAAGGTATTCTATTTATGTTGGTAGTCTAATAGTGAGTAGCTTCGCCCTTTTTGCCCAGGCCAACTCTTACTATTGAGCTTTTAGGTAGGTACTTAATTATCTAAGAATATTTTGAGTTAATAAGTCTGCGTTTGACATCAAGGGGAGTCAGATGCAGTACTTAGTCACTTTTTGCAGATGTTAGCAGAAATAGGTACCTAGTTCACCACTCTTCTTTATAATCATATGACAATCAGTATCAACAAGTCGTATCGGGGCTGACTGCCCAGGGCGCGCTAGACGAACAACTCAGGTTATTCACCACTAATAAAACTAATCATTCTTGATTCTGCACTCCTGGGACCATTGTTTCCTCCGTCGACATACAATCGCAACACATCCTATGTTACGTTAGTACGATGAGACATTGCAGCCATGTTGCCAGGGTTGGCAACTAATAAATTAGTGTCAGTTCATTAGTCAGGCCGCGTCATGGCTCCCTGGTGAGTGATTGTCGGTACAGCTACAACGTCCTTGCACTAAGCTCAATCAGGCCGTATCTGCAACGAAGAACTTTAAAAGCTAGAGTAAAAAAAAGAAACCTACATGCCATGTTTAGGTATCTATGTATTTTGTCAGCTATGTTCCGGGAATGAACCACCTAATTTCTGCTAGTGGGTAACGTACGAGGCGCCTAAGAGATAAGATTTCTTATGCAGTTTTTTGTGGGCAATGGAGTACGGTCATGCGTTTATGTATCTATGTTTGTTATGTCCGTGCTCACTACCTTCCTGTCTCACTGGACAGAGGTTGGGCTAGTACCTATAGTGAAATGTTGATACTGTTATTATGAAAACGTTTTATTTATAAGCACCAAAATTGAAGTCACAAATAGAACATCTCCAAACGCTTCGCATCAGGGCATAAACCCTAATTCCCTTTCTAAATTCTCGAACTAATTCTTTGGGCAAAGTAGCTGCCAGCCCATCGGTAGACTCGACTTGTGATTATGGTATTTAGAAGATCTCTGATTACCTCTTTGGAGAATATAGTCAAGAGAATAATTATGTTAACGCTGATTCAGTGGTTATGCTAGTTTTTATTTTGTGTTCAGTATCGATAGATTAATTATACTGACCTAATGCTGAAAAACTTCCGACATTGTAGAACTTACCTGAAAAAGAAGAATAAATAATAAATATTATTATATTAAAAGAAACTTTCATTATGCTAAAAGCCTTGATCACGTTTAGAATTTAAAATATATAAGACTAAATATATTACCCATACAGATCTTTTTTCCACTTTCCAACCCAGTAATTTTATTGCTGAATATTTTCAGTAATGAATAATTAAATCAATAAAAGTTCAAAGAGGCTAGACTCGCAAGCGAGCGCCTCTAGCGCAAAATAGACACATTCTCAAACAATCATAATGTTCACAAAATGTAATAAATAACATCAAAAACCTTCAATAATCATCTCACAAAGGAATCGAAGTGCCTGTAAGGAATCGAAGACGAAATTGCGACGAGACACTAACGAGGGCATTGTGTGCTATGAGTTTGTGTTGTGGGACGGGAGTTGATATATTGTATGATGGTAGGTATTTTTTAAGGTTCCGTACCCAAAGGGTGCCAATGGGATCCTATTACTAAGGCTACGCCGCCGCCGCCGTTAATTAAGAGGGTCCATACTAGAAACTTGTTTTTACCCGACTCCCACAGAAGGAGAGTAGTTTTCAAAGATTTTTATTTTGTTGTTTGACAATAGGTACATACAAGCGTCCAACTTTGTGTCAAACTTCAAAGTAGAACAGCAAGTAATGGAAACTGGTCAAGTGTAAGCCGGGCTCTCGCTAAGGTTCCCGAACTGAATGAAAGTAATTTTTTTTTTTGGTACCTGAATACATGACACAAATATAATATAGTGTGGTGGTATGGATGATGGAACCATTGGCAAAGAAAATATACACTAGCCATTGGTGCATAAGTCCGACTTGCACTTTGCCGATTTTTAACTTTACCACAGTCCAGTAGTTTGTTGTAGGTTTTATTGAGAACCAAAGTTTACCGTACTACCTACTTAATTTTTATGCTAGAATATTACAAAACATGATTATTCAAAATAGCACTGGGGTCAATAGGGTCATATCTGGTGCAGAGGACTTCATTGGCCATCCAGCGCGGGAACGCAGCTGTTGTGATGGGATCCTTTGTGCTGGGTACGTTTCATGACGAGAGGCCCATTTAGAGTGTGTATTTCTGTTTTTTTTTTTCTGTAATTTCTTGTGACGAAGCTTGACGTGGATTTTTTTGACTGTACATCCTTCGGACGAGGCATGTTGCCGAATTTAAAATTGATTGTTTGGTATTATTATGTAATTTGATTATTGTAATTTGTGACATTGTTACGTAATAAAGATTTTACCCCAAATAGCACTGTATGATGATCTGTAGCTAAGGTACAAAGGTTATGAGCAGCTGGCCCACACCCCAGTATAAACTGTGTTCTGAAGTGTACTGCACTTGAAGTAAAAGACAGGGCAACAAGCTGATAATATTCCTTCATAGACGTCGAATACGGCGAGCTGAGCCCAGAGTACCCCAGAGTAAATGTTTGCTTAGGACCCTTGGCCTCCATGCTTTGGTCTGGCGTTTAAAACTTAGTAGAGTTTATAAAGGTGCGCTAATTTCTTTTGTTAATTGTATTAGTTTGGTCTGTCTTTACCTAAAATACTAATCAGCATTTTAAAAATGTCTGCTGAATTATGTCCAGCTTCTACTTTTGAATATGACGAAAATGCTGTGTGTTTAACAAAAAGCATCATCTTTAGCAGCATTCTGGCCCTGTACCCGGGCTTTCGATTTTCGATATATCGCGACCGTTTTGGTCCGCACTTGTAATATAGTTGACTTTGGAACGAAAACGTTCACGCAATTGCGAAGTTCGAATGTCCGGGTACAGGCCCTGGCCCTGTACTGTACCCGGAGTCCCGGACCTTCGATGTTCGATATATCGCCACTGTTTCGGTCCGCACTTCCTTGTAATATAGTTCACTTTAGAACGAAAACGTTCACGTAATTGCGAAGTTTGAATGTCCGGATACAGGCCCTGGTTTGTCTCAAAGACCGTGCGATAGTGTAATTGAACTCTACTTGTGTGTGCGTTGCAAAATCAGCTGTTTTATTAGAAACTTGCACACTATCGTACACTAGTCTGTCTCTGGTTTGTGAATGGTTTTCAGCGTGAGATGATAAGTTGAGGCAAACCAGAAAGCGGCTGAAGGTAGCTGTCTGTAAAGAAAAAAAAAATTAAAAAAAGTCATCGTTAAAAAAAATGTTATTAAAAAATTGTCGTTAAAAGCAATAACACCATCACATCTTTACAGCTCGGTCAAAATAGAACGTTGCATCATCAACATCACCCTATGCAGGACAGTAAGGGTGTATTGGCATTAGTCTACCACGTGTGCCAAATGCGACTTGGTGGACCATACATACGCATCAGAATATCTTCTTCTGCGTATGCAGGTTTCCTCACGATGTTTTCCTTTACCATTTGAGAGTAGTTGGTATTATGAAAAAAACTTTACAATAGTTACAAAATTATTTTAAAATTATGCACCGAAATAAAATAGCGGTAATGAGAATGAATGACAAGTCAATGCCCTTTGAAAAATCTGAACTCACAAACAAAATTCCAGAACGGAAAATGACATTTATTACCTTTCCACAAGAGTTCTTTACAGCTCAAACTGTCAACTGTCACAGTCAAATGTGACACGACACAACACGAGTTCATTTGAACCGAAACACGTGTCATATTTGTCATGTTATTTTGGCGGAAGTGTACTGAAAATTATTACGTTTGCGTTCCTTGAGATATGTGATGTTGGGGCGTTCGGCGTTCGTTTGAGTGAATATATTTTAAGCTACGAAACATTACCTTACGGGAATAATGCCAGTCCTTACGTAGGTTTCTTCATGCATGCTTTATGATCCTATTTATTTGACCAATTAAGAATCCGCTTAGAAGACATACTTCAACCAATAAGATGTTTCACAGTTCATGCGGCCAGATTGTGGAATTCATTGCCGCATAATATCTGTGCTAGTCCTTCGTTGGACATCTTTAAGAGGAGAGTTAAGGAGCATTACCTATCTAAATAAAGTCGTAGTAGTTATATGTATGTATGTATATAATATATGTCATATTTATTATATTTAATATTATTATTTATGTAGGTATATTCATGTATATTTATTTGTTGAATAGGTGTAAGTATCTTATATTATATTGGTTCTTATTATATAGGATTCATTTTACTATCTCTCATAAGTAATTAAGTAAGTAGATTTTAATTTGTGTGCACACTGATTTTTACCCAAACATATTAGTTTTCCTCTCACTCAACGGTTTGCTGGAAGAAAACTCTTTTAGAGTTAAGCTCGCCTTTGTAAATCACGACTTATTGTAATTTTTTTCATAACTATGTTTTTGTGTACAATAAAGAATCTATGAATCTATAAATGTTTTTCTAACTGTACTAACAAACTGCTCTCAAACGGTTAAGGAATACATATCGTGAGGAAACCTGCATACGTTGAAGAAGAAATTCCGATGCGTGTGTGAAGTCTATACCAATTCGCATTGGGCACGCGTTGTGGACACGTAGATATCCTTAGATGTGTCTGTGCCCTGCAGTAGAACGTTTTAAGACTGATGATGATTACTAATAACGATAGCACCACTGGCTTTTTGGTGCAAGTAAACATTTTGAAGAATCCTGTATGCTTCAATTTCCAAGCGTGTATTGTGTCCATGTGAAATGTACCTTTGTTCTGAATTATGTAATAATAGCTTTACCCCGCTACTTTGAGCGCGTGAATTTCAAAAAAATTCAACACCCCGTTGCACGTCTTTATGAGTTGATTTTCGAAAAATTCTTTCCTTTGTTTTGCTGCTTTGGTATTGCAATTTTATAATTTTTCTTTTTGAAGTATACAGTATTTGACATTTATCGCCGGATGCCATTTCATGTTTCTATCTTCAGTGGTTTAGGCTGTTCGTTGTCTGTAGTCAGTCACTCACTGTTGACTCACCTTTATAAGGAGATAATCAGACCATCAAACTGAACAACTTTTTCTATGGGACCAATATCGAAATCGCAAAAAAAAATCGCTTTCCCATACATTTGGCTCGAGCAGATTTGGAGTTTTGTATTATAATTATAAGAGCAGATTTTTTTTCGCGGTTTCGATGTTAGTGCCATTGAGAAAGTTGTTCTGCTTGACGGTCTGATCATCCCCTTAAAAAAGTGTCAACATATTAAGAAGGACCCTGTATAAATGTAAAGATTTGAATAAAAGGTCCGACCGTGTCGATGCATTCGGTATGATGTAGATAAATAAACAGAATATTTATGTTTCACTCGCACGCATTAGCTTCTCTAGTAATTTTTCCCAGTGTCCGGGCATCGTCCGCTTGTCGCGTGTGATTGATGCGAACATTCCTGCGGAGTGGGGAGTGGGGAGTGGATGGGGGGACGCACGCGCGGACGCGAATTAATGACGAGATTATTTTAGTTAATTAGCCCGTTTTCCTCGCATTGTTGTGGTACAATGTTTTTGTTTGTCGTGTACCTAAATGTGTCATTGTCACTGCCTATCTCGTTAGCTTACATTCTTTGTTTATTTTATGTGTGGTTCTATAATCAACCAACCATAATAGAGACAACAGGGTTTAGGGTAAACATTTGCATTACTTTAAGAGGTAATTGTACCCATGACACGGAAAAGTTCCTTAAAAACCCTATAGAAAATTAGCAAAATAAATTATTATTTTCCATAGGTACTAAGTGCAACTAGCTGATCAAACGTTTATGTGAAAAACAGTTTTTTGTTTTTTTGCTAATTTTCCTTTATTCCCATTGAAAAATTGTTCAGTATCATGAGCATAATCACTCTTTAATTAAAGTAATGCAACGGTCTACCGAAATACCCTGTATATTTTAGCAGGGCTTAAACTTAAATGCGTGACTCATTTTAGGGGGTGCTGAAGCACCTGTCATCCAAACTGACCAACTTTTAATATGGAACCAACATCAAAATCGCGACAAATAAATTGTTTGGTCCAAAGATAACGACTACGACTACTCGAAATTATTTTTGTGGCTTTTCATCTCCCAAACGTCATATTCCACCGCGAGGAAACCGATAAAGTGAATTCATTACAGCAATAAGTTCATAAATAAACGCCTAGTCGTATCTCTCCGTCCAACCATAGGAATGTCTACCCATCCATCACGGGTGGCGAAGCTGACGACACGCGGTCGACACGCGGTCGACACGCAGCGAGGGCATCAAGCTAAACGTGTCACTATGCCGGAACAATACCAGGCCAATAAAGCTGCGTTATATTAGACCCACCTCCCAACTAACAATTTGGTCATATAATAGGTGTCGTATTGTCGATCATTAGACGCATAAAGCACCAGTATATAACGAAATTAACGTTAACTTTTATAACTCAAAATAGTGTTATAAATGGGGACCTAAAACGATAAATTTTTTTTGCTGGCCTATCACTTCTTTCCGTCCTGAATTCTTCCACATGCTACAGGTGAGCCTTGCTACACAGGGTGTAACAAAACACCCTAGTAAGGCCTTAAGGGTGTGTTTCAGGCCATGAAACTAAACAAATTTCACTATGGAGCCAACATCGAGAAAAAAGAAATAAACTGTTTCATACAATTTAGTCGAGTCGCTACCGCAGTTTTGTGTGGGACATCAAAACTGAACACACAGGACATGAGAAGTGGTTTTGTTTTTCTTGAAATCTATTTTAATTAATGAATCTGATGAAAAAGGAAGCTAAAGTGCCCCCTTTTTTCCAGTTGTAACCATTTTTCTCTTACATTATTGATGGGAAGAAAATGAACAATACAACATAGAATGATTTGATTTTATTATTTTTTTAATAAAAAATAAAAAAATCATAAAAATTCATCTCATTTTTAACATCTAGCGTACGCACGGCGACAGATCAACCTACCCATAGTTCGACCTTATGTCCATGAACATAGAGTTCAACTATAGGTAGGTTGATCTGTCGCCGTGTGTACCTTACCTCCCCAACGTTTGTGCCCCGCGGGACGGTCGCTTATACCTATACGTGAACACTGTGGCCACGGCACGGCACGAGTCGCGGCCATCAATCTTGGTTTTGTCGACGCGAGACGCGCGACAAAGACCACCTTTTATTTCTACCTCTGCACTCGCTTTTGTATCGATACACTAATCAAACAATAGCGACATTACATGCGAGCTGTGTATATTGGGTACACAAATGAACAATAGACTCCTTAGACGATAGGTAGATAGGGCGAAAATTTTCAGAAACCTAAGAAAATACTATAATTATCATGGTATTAGACTGTATTAGACTCATTGAGCGAGGTTAAGCCTGATATCGATATAGGGACGTATACAAATATAGGATGATGATCATTATTCTTATAAGTACCAGAATATCTAATCAGCTCGCAAGCGTCAGATCTGGTTCAGAAACTACAAATGATAAATAAAATAAAAGAATTTTAAGCCAATCGCTGCATTCTTAACCATCTCCGATGGAGCGGACTGCATAAAATATATTTTAGTTTTATCTTCTTAGTAAAAATAACATTGAAAATAACGCTTTTATCACATTTTTAGCTTTTTTTAAGCTAGAATACTATTTTTGATAACATGAAGAACTATAAAAGTAATTAAATGTTGATGACGTCACTTGTGGGTATTTAGTACAAATTTGACTTTCAAAAATCACACTCCTGAAGTATGATTTTTCAAAGTCAAAGCAGCAGTAGAAAGATGCATATCTCCACAGTAATTTTGACATTTTCAACAGCTGAACTCAGCGAATGAGATTCAAAAATCGCACTCCTGGACGGATTTTGGAGTGAATCGTTTTCGGAATGAAAAGATGATCTCTCCTTGCGATTGCTATAATCAATCTTGCGCTCAGTGACAGTTCTGCTTGATTTTTGTGCTGCGCTTTTGTTACGTGACCAGGTAAATGTAAAGCTATGTTTGTTTCAGAGGTTTATTTTTATTCCCGCATGCATGCTGAATCGCATGCTAGTTTATTTTCGATTTGATTTATGCTATTTTTTATATTAATATTTTTATAGTGCTATTTGAAATACAATCGAGTGTTTCACTAGACGAAAGAATAAAGGTTATATTCGGTATAATTGTTTTAAAATGAAAAAACAAAAAAGATTATTTTTTTATAATATATTTTTTTGAAAATGTGAATAGACAGGTACCTAATTAAAATTAAAAAATTAATTTAAAATGTCAAATACTCGTATACGGGTGTAAGTGACAGCCTAGCAAATACTGAAACGGTGAAGTCAGACCATCAAACTGAACAACTTTCACTATGGAGCCTACCTCAGGAGACGCGAAAAAAAAAACGGGTGTCCCATACAATTTAGTCGGGTAGGTACAGCAGTTTTGTATGGGACAGCTGATTTTTTTCGCGTCTCGTGAAGTAGGCTCCATAGTGAAAGTTGTTCAGTTTGATGGTCTGAGTTCACCGTTTTATTATTTGCTAGGCTGTCACTTACACCCTGTATATTTTATGTCAAAATTATAGCGCTCAATAACATTATTTTATTCATACAGAGTAACTTGATATCCAAAAAAAATCGTACGTGCCCAAAAATTTCCTTTGCACGCTAGTTTCGTATACATCTCCAATATTAGATTCTTGTATATTTCGGCCAACATTCGCAAAGTGCAATCCGTGGTAGGCGGCTCGTATTCCAAATCCACTGAACTGTGAAAGGTATGTTTATACCCGCTTCAATCTTTCCGTATTCACAGCTTACAATATACGTCGTCATATACGTCATATTACGCAACGAAACGTTACACCGAACATCAGAAAGGGCAAATAGGAATGAGGAAAACTTTGCTGTTAATACACGAATAATGTTTCCTTAGTAAAGGTACGTTAAAAAATAATATTTATCTTACGTTACCTATAGGGAACAGGTTTTTTTTTTCATTGTGTGTTAGCAAGATTTTACCTCAGAAATCCTGGGGTGATGCATTTTTAAGCCTTCGATCAAGAATAACACTAGGTACACAATCAAGGTTCCAAAAATTTTAAAGTAATATTACAAATTACATGGACGGCAAAATTGCTTATTAACCTAGCTAGCAAGTTACACGTGTTATTACGGCTATATCACGCCTTTTTATCTCGTTCGTTCGCGCGCAAATAGAACGAGAGCGAAGGCGTGGCACGGTGGCATACTACGGAGGCAGGAAGCTGTAAAATTAAATTATTTTTTTTGTATACAGGGTCAACTTAATATGCTGACGGTTTTTTAAACGATAATCAGACCACCAAACTTAACGACTTCTTTATGGTACCAACATAGAAATTGAAAAAAAATTACGTCCCATACATTTGAGTCGAGTAGGATTGCAGTTTTGTATGGGACAGTTGATTTTATTTTCGTGATTTCAACGTTCGTCCCGAAGCCCTTAAAACATAAGGATCCACATAACCATATGGTTGCTTCTAAGGTTAGAATTGGCTAAAAAAGTTGTTTCAATACCCGGTAGTAATGGCACGGTTTTTTAGAATCCCGGTTTTTCAAAATCCCGGTGTTTTAAAATCCCGGTTGTTTAAAATCCCGGTTTTTTTAGGAATCCCGGTTTCTTTTAAATTCCCGGTTTTTTGGGAATCCCGGTGTTTTAAAATCCCGGTTTTTTGGGAATCCCGGTGTTTTAAAATCCCGGTTTTTTGGGAATCCCGGTTTTTTGGGAATCCTGGTGTTTTAAAATCCCGGTTTTTTAAATTCCCAGTTTTTTGGGAATCCCGGGAATTTAAAAAACCGGGATTCTTAAAAAAACGGGATTTTAAACAAACGGGATTTAAAAAAAATCGGGTTTTTAAAACACCGGGATTTTGAAAAACCGGGATTCTAAAAAACCGTGCCATTACTACCGGGTATTGAAACAACTTTTTTAGCCAATTCTAACCTTAGAAGCAACGGATTAGAAGTGGAAAATGAATTAAAAAGTAAAGAATAAATTGCACAAATTTCACCCTAGCACACAAGAAAATTAATATCTCCCAATTTTGTAAAGTAAATTCAGTGATTCGTATTATTTTAAAATCGTCATTAAATAGGCATCTTTTTGAAGTAGTTTGCCGCACAAGTCCCATACATTTTTTTTATACTACAGCTGGTTAAAATAGCAAGAAAATTTTTCGGTTCAGAAAAAACAATTAAACTAAGTGGTCTGTGCTCTAAGTGCAGACATTTTTTTTTGTAAAATGTTAACAATCAGTCGAAGCAACCTCTAACAATTAATATTGGCAGAAAAAAATTACAAATTATCCCAAAACGCGATAATTAGAGCTGGAAACTTAGAAAAATTTGATGATTTTCCCGTTTTTTTGGATATTCTTTTTTTTTTATGGTCATGTGCGTTTTATTTTTTTTAATATTTTTTATGGATAGGACATTAGTCAAGCTGCCTCCCATAGCATTTTGATTCACCATTTCTGGGACACCCTGTATAATTAATTATGTTTGTAACAACGATTACTAAATAATGAGATTGCTACCAAAACAATCTAACTTCATAACAATTAAGTAGCTATAATAATATGTTGGTAATGTAAAAAAAAAGTAACAAATTATGTATTCCTAAACTAGAAAATTATAACTTGAATTACAACAAAAATGCTGGTTATTATTTTTAAATATTCTTTTCTTCGTGTCATCGGGCAAAGCAAGGGTACATCCCTAGTAGGTACAGTTTACTAGAAACGAACCTAGATTATAAAAGGTTTACCGCGAACCCTGCCGGACATCGCGGGTACAAAAGTTATCTAACTAATCAAACTTTAGCTACTGAAATTAACCTGAAACAAGTTACATTTTAAACCGCATAAAACATTAACGCTCCAACGAACGCTTTTCATAGTTATACGTGAATTTAATGGCTGTCCCAAAAGGGACAAAAACGTGCATTTGTAACTTTTTAGGGTTCTTTAATCGAGCACGGAACCGTTACAGTTTCGTCATTCGGTACGTCAAGTTTTTTTGTTGTCATTATTTTATACTAGCGACCCGCCCCGGCTTCGCACGGGTGCAATGCTGATTTTAAATACATATAAACCTTCCTCTTGAATCACTCTATCTATAAAAAAAAACACATCAAAATCCGTTGCGTAGTTTTAAAGATCTAAGAGTACATAGATACAGACAGCGGGAAGCGACTTTGTTTTATACTATGTAGTGATTTTTTACGAATAGATTTAAATCATTTTAAGAAAATGATTTCATAACCCTCCCTTTCCTTTTCCTTCTTGTATCGAAATAAATGAATTGAATTGAATTGAATTGAATAAATATATATATTTTTTCTTAATGACCAGTTATTTTAAGTAGATTTTTAGTTTACCAAGGATTAGCAGGTCCAGCGAGTGACGTCGATTTTATAGTAAAAATATCTGTAATCCTTTCATTTTAAAATTTATTGTTGTTGAGACAATTATCTCGAAATGGTTTTCGATTTAGCCCTCCCAAAAAAAACTGGACATACCGAATTCTGTCTGTATGCCTCATCGCAATATTATTACTCTCTCAATTTTTTACTCTTATTATAATAAAATTTTGCATGAAAATATGGAATAGGTACTTATAACTCAAAGTCACAAATGTGATAGGCAGGTAATTAAGAAAACAATTTTCAACACCCCTCAAAAGGGTGTCTCGATCTTTCAACTTCCTAAAATATACTACAAGAGCGTAGCTCTTAATAATAGTAATGAAGCCCGAGGACTAATTAATTACCAAAAAGGTTACCGATTACCGTTTTGAAATTGTTTTAAGGTGCGACATTACCAATACAAAAACCTAAGTCTTAAAGATCACAACCTGTTCTTTCAATGACAATTATAAGTAGGTATAACAGAAAAAAAAAATCTTCTGAACAAACAGGGTTAGTGAAATAGAATTTACTTTTGACAGAGCTAAAATAGTCAAATGTGTTAAATAATCATTTTAAAATGACTACAGTAGTAACACCATCAGGATTTGACTCTGTAGTATACTGTTGGTACGCTGCACATTTTGTGTGTCAAAATTAGTTCTCAAAGTAATCACTAGGAGGGCTGTACGAAATTCAATACAAAATTAGGAGTAAAACTACTGTAGTTTGCTACAGTTCACACTAATGGTAAGCCTACAGAACTCTATCTTGGGCGAATCCGACTCACTCTTGGTTGGTTTTTTATCGGAGACTGCATTGTAAAGGTGGTGGGTGTTAGGCACAAATGACAAGCGACTATAAGCTCTGTCGCATTGTATCACGACATTGTATTCGACGGCCCGGTAGCACAGTCGGTAGTGAACCTGCCTGCTGTGCCAAGGGTCGCGGGTTCGAATCCCGTAAGGGACAAATATTTGTATGATGAATATGAATATTTGTACCCGAGTCATGGATGTTTGTATCTATATATGTATTGTATATCGTTGTCTAGTTATCATAATACAAGTCCAGGCTAGATTCTGGTACTTTAAATGTGACTAGATAATTTGTGTGACATTGTCCAAGATATTTATTTATTTATTTATTTATTATCACGGGGTATAATGGTGCTGGTAATTATGGCGTAAATAAACACGGGGATAGGCATTGTTGCCATTTAAGTCGAGTTTGCCGAGATTTTGGGACTTTTGGCAGCTTGTTCCTGGCCTATTTTTGAATATGGCCCAGGGTCAAAATTTAAAATTCACGAAGAAATTGTCAACTGAATTGGCATTATTTCCCATATCAATTGATGATTCACTACTCTCTAAGTTTGAAAATCAAGACAACACAATAATGACATGCTATCCATTATAATTCTGTACTGCAAACATTATCTAAACTGCACATTGGTGTCGATTCAAACTGTGCCACGACTTATATAACTTAACTTAATTTATTCCTGTCACTTTCTAAAATAAAATTAAGAAAAGAGACAGAAAACCAACAACTGACTTTAGTGCTGTCAAAGTGACGTTACACGCCCAAAATATGATACCATCATAATGTACGCCATCTTATTCAAGGCGTTTTTGGGCGTGTAACGTCACTTTGACAGCACTAAAGTCAGTTATTAGTTTTCTGTCTCTTTTCTTAATCTTATTTTAGAAAGCGACAGGAATAAATTTAGTTAAATTAAGTCGTGGCACAGTTCGAATCGACACCATTAGTTTGTTATTGAAATAAAAATAAATAAATAAATAAAATAAATGGCTGATTTAAATTATGTTTGGCCACAAAGATAGTTTATTAAAATGATTAACACACAACACCAAATAACGTATCCTCCTTGATGAAGACGGGGAAATCTTAGTTAATTATTTTATACTAAAACCCTTAAACCACCTTCTTTTAACGCACAGTATTTTAACAACCGAAATCTCGTAGTTTTTTCTTAAGTTGGTAACACTGATCCCCATGAAATGAGGGGAAACCTTTTGTGCAGACCGCATTAGTCCAAGCTAAATTACGCGCGAATGGACAATGGTCTACTAAATCATTGGAAATGGAGGTCACAAAATACATTTTGGTTGTTCCTTCACGTTTAATAGGCCATAAAATATTATTTTCTTTAAAGAAAACTAAATATTAGAGTTACAATAGAAAGCAAAATTGAAAAAAAAAATGGTGAAAATAGGGTTGGTAGGTACCTATTTGTAGCAAGGTTTCAGAAAGGATTTTTACAACTTAACATCTCGTTGTATCCAATCTATTATTCTTTTGCAAACCTAAAATGACAAATAAATTGTTTTGAAGAAAACTTGAACGACTCTAGAAATACTGATTTACCGACTCGAGCAAGTATAATGATAATGAATTGCACTTTCTATGCCGACGTTACAGTGAAGCTGGTTTCAGAGGCACGCTTGTATCGGTTCATAGTGAAAACTGACCCGCGACAGACAATTTCATAGTACAAACCGCACGCTTACCGCCCGCGCTGACCGTAAGCATAGCGTAAATACCTTAAGGCTATTCTACCGTTGGCGCGCTCCATACAAACGTAGTATGGTGATTTTTTCAATACTATCTAATTAAAGTCAATGAAATTTTTCAAAAACAATCAAGTAACTAATCTCTATGTCGGTATGAAGTCAGATTTTCGTTAAAATATACAGTTTCAATGCTAGGATTAATTTAAGATTTGTATGGAAATATTTGTGGCACTGTAACTTTAAAACTATAAATTTTATCGAAAATCTGACTTCATACCGACATAGAAATTAGTTACTAGATTGTTTTTGAAAAATTTCATTGACTGTCCGCGGAGTCCGCTGTGGAGTGTCCGCGTGGCGTGCGGGGTACGGCGGGGGACGGGCGTACCCTAACTCAATTCAATGTTACGGTACACGCGCAGGCAGCGTGGGCCGGGACGCACTCCTCTCGGCCCCCGCACGCCCCGCACGATTGGCCTGCCGCGACCGCTGAGCTTCGCCACTCTTTACACTATGCCGTAAGCGTGACTCTGAAACCAGCCTCACATCTTAGATCGAACAATGAACCTCGAAGTAAATACCAATGCCTGCGTCTGAATATGTGCAGATCATTATCATGTAGATTCTAGGTCCACACGACAACGGCCTCTCTCCTCACAACCCCTCTCCTCCCCCACCTCTGACCTCATCGTCCTGGAACAAGTCAAGGAACAATACCACGCCAGTGTGAATGACCTACATGCACTGATTAGGTATTTACAATCAAGAAGCCTAATATAACCTCAATACAAGAAGCTAAACCTTAAGAAGAAATTGAAGAAAAAAAAACGTATTCGACCCGATGAGTTGTAGGAATTTATGTAGGTACAATGAGCGTTTTTCTTTTCTTTTTTAAATTTAGTTTCTAAAAAACTCGACAGATGACATGCTTATCGCTCCATAGAGACGTAGGCGAGATCCTGTCAAAATCATGTCCAGACTGTGCCTGACTTTTTTTTAAAGGCCAAGGGATCGAGCCCATACAACCCTGTTAGACGTAAACAGTTTCATATTTTCGTTTAAATTGATTCGTAAATAATGAAATATTCAATCAAAAGATGCGTTGGTATCTTTTTGATCATCTTCTCCCTCTTTATTATTTTAAAGAAACACTTTTTAAAATGTTGACATTTATTCGCACAGACCGTAACGCCATCTATCGATCCACTAGAAAACTAAAAGAAAAACGCTCATTTGTTACTGGCTTTTTGGCGAAAGAAAACATAAATCCATACAGGGTGTAACAAAACACCCTAGTAATACTTAAGGGGGTGCTTCAGACCATCAAACTGAACAACTTTCACTATGAAGCCAACATCGAAATCGCGAAAAAAAAATCCGCTCTTTCAAACAAAACTGCAGTACCGACTCGACTCAAATGTATGGGATGGCAGATTTTTTAATTTTTTCTCGACGTTGGCTCCATAGTGAAATATATACAGGGTGTTTTGTTACACCCTGTACATGCCAAAATTTCGAGGCTTTTATTACATCCACTGTCCATATTAAAGTTGGGGATACAATACTGCCCAGCAAACAATTTGGTTGTATAGTATTAGGACCCCATTTATATGTCGTCATATACTGGTGCTTTATGCGTCTAATTTCGAATTCGACTGTACGACACCTAAATTGGGTTGTCAGCTAATTTCGGCATTTTCTAGTAAAATGTTGATAGCCTGAATCTTATATCCTGTCCTATCCTATCCTACTAATAATATAAGAAAGTTTGGATGTTTGTGACACGATCACTGCAAAAACGGGTGAACGGATTTGGATTTTTAATACGGATAGAATATTATGTTCTGGATTATCACAAAGGATACTTTCAAGGAGTCGATTGCATACGAAGTCGCGGGCAACAGCTAGTCGTTAATAACAATAAATCATATACACGATAGTGTCACAAACATAGCTTTACGTGCTTGACTTGTGCAAAGAAAACAACCGCAAAATAGGTATAGATTTAACGTACCTTATAATAAAGGAGAATTTCCCTTGCAAATTGCTTATGTCTTTTCTAAGTGCGCACCGTTGTACATCTTTATGAAAGCTCTCAAGTTTGCGGACGGGTTTGGAATGCCAAGCGGCGCGTCGCGGCGCTGCGGCACCCCTTCACACCCGCGCTGATCCGCGCAAATCCGCACCGTTTATCAAATGACTAATTTGCAGGGGATCTGGAGTTGCTAAAGTGTCATGTGGAAGTTTTTAAGTGCTTCCGAGAGATTTGTGAAGTCGCTTTAGTTGTGAACGAGTTTGAGTGCTCTTTATGGCTTAGTTGGAGGTGTGCTTATGGGTTTGATTTGCGTATTTTCGGCATATTTACTTAGATAAACTTTCGCCTTTTTGTAGACATTAATACTTTGTGAGGTCCCAACTTACTTTCCTCGCTTCATCCAGATTCATACACCTTGTCATACATTCTTTTCTGTATCGACTACATCTGACTTGGCATTTTCTAATTGCGTTCTCAATTTGGTGTAGGTACGTCTTTTTAGGTCTGTTTTTACCAAATTGTTTTTATCTACGCTCGTTTCGTAAGTCGATTTTTATTAATTATTCACAGTATTTTAGATTCGTTAAATAATTATTCACACTTCATTAAACTATAAGATTCAAAAGAGGTTTACAAACCAAGAAACAATTATTGCAGCGCACTGCAACCACATTTAAAATCATGTATTCATGCATACAATGCTGCTTACAACTTTCCTGAGGATGTAGTCAGATATATTATAAATGCACTAACTCAATACATTTAAAATTTCAAAAAGCACCGTATTATGAGTGCTTTTTTGTTATTGCGATTCTGTACCTACTTGTTTACATGAATATCGAACTAAATCTCTTTTTCACCATTACCAACCAACCTCTACATATATCTCAAGATAAGTCCCAAGATCAGCGGCTCCAAGCGGCCGTGAAGTACACGCACTTACGCGACCTACTCGCTCATGTCACGTCTAGGTAATGATGATGTATGGCGACACTTATAATGTTACACTAAGTACGCGCCACAGAGCAACGAACTACTACGCACGACACACAGATGTTTAGTCATAGTAAGATGTAAGCAATTCGACAGCAATTTGACTACAAACAAACAGACTCTGATAGACAAACAATTTCTCTTCTATTCATTATTTATCCTTCATCTCCGCAATTAAGGGTGCCTGTCCATTAACGCGGAGCGAACTGGTGAAGCGGAGTAACGAGGAAATATTAACCAAACAGGAGCTTAATTCTATGCAATCCTGATTGTTTAATAAAACTCCGCTTCCCCGCTCCACCAGCCAATGGACAGGCAGCTTTGCCTTGGGCCTTAGGCTGCCTGTCCATGTCCATTGTCTCGGGCTGGCTGGTGGAGCGGCGAAGCGGAGTTTTATTAACCAATCAGGATCAGGATTGCATAAAATCGCGGCCGAGATACGGCAGAGCTCCTGATTGGTCAATATTTCCTCGTTATTCAGCTCCGCCAGCTCGCTCTGCGTCAATGGACAGGCACCCTAATTCACGCAACATTAACAATTTTATTATTATATTTACCTATTTTTGTGATTAAAAGGAAGCACTTCTTTTTATATTAACTATATCTACTACTTACATACAATTTAGCTTAAGGTGATCGTAGTTTCGTAGCACTTACTGTCATGGCCACACTAATCACTGCGGTTTATCAGACTTTCAAGTGACCTAGAACGTTTTTGACTTTGGTTCAAAGAAATCTACAATAATAAAAGCGGTCAAGTGCGAGTCGGGCTACTCGCGCACCGAGGGTTCCGTACCAAACAACCACAGAACACAACATTAACTTCCCAATTTCGTCAAACCAGCTGAAACACTACCACCCGGAGGGAAGGAGGAATGGCCTGTGTGGAAAGCCTTGAACCGTCTGCGGGTTGGAGTGGGTAGGACCAAGGATAATCTCTTAAAATGGGGAATTATCCCCCAAAACAGCAACACTTTATGTCAATGCGGATTACAACAAACTACCCCGCACCTAACAGTCTGTACAGGTGGACCACAATGTGGAGAGGAGGACCTAATGAGCGCATCAGCCAGTGCGACAGAGGTGGCAAGATACTGGAAACTGACGATTTGAAGAAGACGTGACGATTCCACACGAGAAGAAGAAGAAGAACATTAACTTGGAAAAAAAACTTTTTTTGTCCGGGACCTTTAGCGCAAGACTGACTCACACTTGACCGGGTTTTTAGTATTTTTTATTATTCTGTAGAGCTTGCTCTATAATCACACTAAGTTTGACGCTTGTATGTATTACCGTTTTTACGATAGAGCGTGAAGAAAAAACGTTGATTAAAACTAGTTTCTCGTTGAGAACCCCCCTTAATTTTTAACTTTTTGACATTTTTATTATTTGTTAACAAATCCGCCGTAATAACGCATAATCAGAGAAAATTTCAACTGTCTAGCTATTACGGTTCAAAAGTTACAGCCCTAAATATGTAGGACAGACGGATGGACAGACGGACGGACGGACGGACAACGTAGGCTTAGTAATAGGGTCCCGTTTTCACCCTTTGGGTACGGAACCCTAAAAATTAAAGGAAGTAAGACAAAAATGTTAGTCCTACTACATTCAGGAGCTAGGTATTTAATGCTAATTAAAGCAACGCAGTTTGATATTCAACGCTTACAAATTTCTAAAACACCGACCGGTTTTTTTTTTGTGAATAATCTGCCTCTAGCTAGACAGACTATTGATACTATAATGCTTTTGGAGTGGTTGTACATTTGGCTCTAATTAACTACCAAACCCTTTAACCTCCTGCGTACATTTGTACTTCCCATAGGACATAAGAAATAATAAAATCTATTGTTGGTGATATGGCTGGCGACTGAAACACTAACAATAGATAATGATTATTTCTTATGTCCTATGTGAAGTACAAATGTACGCAGGAGATTAAGCATGCAGTTGTAACCATTTTCGCATCTGCACTATTATAAAACTGTAATAGAAATGTGGAGAGACGACCTGGACACATTCGACAAAGAGTGGATGGAACTGGCTCAGGACAGGGATGCATGGAGGATAAAGGGGGAGGCTTTTGCCCAGCAGTGGGATGAAATAGGCTAAGAAAAAAAAAATAGAAATGTGACTGTCCATAGTAGATTTTACAAAAAAAAGATGGTTACGATAATAATGAGATCACAGATTTGGTCCGTCTGTTTTGTCACACAATGTCAAAAACTAAAAGAGTAAAGTAGAATAATGTAGGATAATCTATTTTCTATATAAGACCAAAGTCTAAATCGCAAGAAAAATTTGCTGTTTTATACAAAACTGCAATTCTACTCGATCCAAATATATGGGAATAATGGGATAAAACCGTCAATATATTAAGTTGGACCCTGTATAGCCTACTTCTATCTATCTATCGAAACTATTATAAAACTGTAACAGAAGTGTGTCTGTACATTGAAGATATTTACAAAAGAAAGATTACGTTTATGGTTTTTAGGCATAGATTTATATATTACTAGCGTAAGGATAGGCCCGTCAGAAGATTTTACAAAAACCTTCTTCATAGAAACAAAAATTTGCGCCATCTGTCATAACTCGTATACGAACTATATCGTGTCATATATTTGTAGTGCTCTAAATTGACATTTTTCCTTGCATTTTAGAGCCAACGAACTGGGGACAATAGTCAAGCTCATAGGCCATGTCCTTACGCTAGTAATATATATGTCTTTGTTTTTAGGTGTCCCTGATTCCAAATCACAAATTTGTTTGTGTGTTTGAACGAGTATCACGCGAAAACTACTGGACCGATTTTGATGAAACTTTTTTTAATTAATAGCTTATGATCTGACTTAAAATCAGGTATATAATTTATGCGAACAAAGTCGCGGGTTAACGCTAGTTTCTTATAGAATCAGTGGGAGGTGTAGAAAACAGCGGTGAGGTGCAGTTCCGTCCAGTGCCTTCAGAATGGATAGTCCAAGATCCGACCGTAAAATTATGCACCTATTTATTTGGCAAACGAATTAATGCGATTCTAATGCATGTTTACACAGGGGTTAATACAACGCCATCAAGTAGCCTAGAAAAATTTGCCGCAAGTACCTTTACCATTATAATTTTTAGTGCAATTTTTTCCACCTATCTGTTTGGGAAGTAAATGAAGTGCAATCGGAATCAGGTGAAATATGTGCATAATTTTACGGTCGGGTCTCGGTCTAGGATGGTGTCGCCGGTTTGAATGGTATTCAGGAGACTGTTGGTACTACTTTGGACGCGACGCATCAGAAAAGCAGGAAGAGAGTAATGAGAGAGTTGTTTTCTTTTCATGCTATTTGGTATGTTATGTTATGTTAGGTATATACCTTGTCTTACATAACGTAGGTCATGAAGGGCACACACACATAAACAGGCGCGTTTATGTGCCTCCCGCCAAATTTACCTTTTATTTTACCGCTCTTACTTTTTATTGCGTCGTGCTCTTTTTTTGCTTTCGGGCGTCGTGATAATATTATGTCATGCGTGTATTTTCAGAGGTTTTTTTTTTGGTACCGAGGTTGCAAACAAAGTCAGATGCATAACTAAACATTTTGACTATGGGAAAGAGATGGCTTCTGCTTGGCAGCGGGTCATAGAAGACTCTAGATAGACGCCCTGTAATGTATGATGACTTATTTCACTGAGTGAATGAAGAAAGGAGGGCCTCTGTAAAATAATACTAACCTCTCTTTACCTCTCTATCTTTCAGTTGCCTGTGTGGATCTGTAGGCTAAAAAGGTAACGTATTTTGATGAGATATCTTTAAGTCTAGCCTTGTTGGTCCATATAGCAAAATTTTTAGTGTTAGTCCATAATTGTATAGTTATTGTTCTTCAATCTATTCGTATTTCGCGTATTGAGCAAACGTTTCCATAACTATGTTTGTTTAACAGCAGTTATAAAAGTGTATTGTAACATCATTGTAACACAAATCGTTGTTACTGTTATGAAACAAATTCAATTCATGATTATAACAATGTTTTTGAAATAGTTTGTTTAACGAAATTTAATACTTCAATTTTCAGAACTAAGGGCCACTATAAAGTTCACAGCATTATTAGGGGTAAAACGCGTCTTGCTACGTCATCATCATCATCATCATATTAGCCGATAGACGTCCACTGCTGGACATAGGCCTCCGGATTTGCCATAGTCGCCACGCTTGACAGGCGGGTTGGCGATTGCAGTTGGATTGAATGTGTGTACTCAAAGGATGCTGCTGCCCATCCTCCGGCAGATCTTGCCACGTATTATTTAAAATATTATCAAGTTGTATTGAAAAGGGCATAGTGGCCTCCTCCCATTAGAGATTTTTAGTATTTGCGCATTCTCAATAAATACGGGCTGCGCTCATATCGTTCCTCACAATAACTGTCGTATGAAACATCAGAAAAAAACAAGGCAACGTATAATAAGCAATGTAAATGTAATTTAGTTGTCTTAATAAATACGACAGCTTTGCATATGGCATCACATGTGCAATCAGATAGGTAGGTACATAAGTCTCTAACACTGTTTTGACAAAAATTATGAATGTGATAGTTAATCATAAATTCATAATACATGAGGTATGATATATGAATGGATTACACTCTGCAGTCCAAATCTGCAATTTTTTCGTGTCAAGTCTAGAGCCAATGCGAGATGCAGTGAACCTAAGCTAAAAAATACTTTCCTTTAATTCGTAAAAATCCTACTTCGTACCTTTTTTTTTTTTATTACAAATGGGTTTTCTCTTGACCTCAATCCAGTCCTCAGGATAAAGATGGGGTCGAAGATGACCCCTACTTCCAATGATAAAACACATTTCTAACTACTCTAAAAGGGATTAAGTCATTTGTAGAGTTCAATGACTGTATTATGTAAAAAAAATCATTAGCAGACATAGTAAGACAATTTATTGAGAGAGTTTTTTACAACAAATAATTAGTAACAATGTGAAGGAGGTATCAAGTTAACATTCTACTTTAAATATATCAGCTTACCCCTATTGGAGGCCGAGACAAGGCTGAGACGTCTTCACTGTATTTATTAAGTACATTCTTAGAAAACAATGTGTTACTTTGTAAAGTGAGCAGAGTATTAAACTTAAAGGTTGAGAGTTAATCTTATTTAGATTATTGAACAAGAGAGTAGATAAATAAGTATAGGACCAAATTTTAAATCGTTAAAAATTAATCAGCTGCTTCAAATAGGTAATTTCGGTCGAGAGCTATTGAAATCCATAGCAAAGCAAGTTTCTTTTTTCAATTACCTTATTGATCCCATAAAAAAAGTTGTACATTTTGATGGTTTAACGTAGAAAACCTACACATAAAAACTCGGAAATTACAGTACTTCGGTCACATTATGAGAAGTGATCAATACCAACTTCACCAGATTATTTTGCAGGGAAAAATTTTGGGAAAGACGAATGCCTGGTAAAAGGACGTCCTGGCTTGAAAACCTGTGTAAATGGTTCGATATGAACACCACTTCACTGTTCAGGACTGCAGTCTCCAGGGTCCTAATAGCCCTAATGATAGCAAGACCTCCGATGGAGATGGCACCACAAGAAGAAGACCTATGTCCAAACTTGATGACATAATATATGCCTTCGACTCTACAGAAGAAGCTAGCACGGCTAGCATGCTGCACACGACAAAGCGACAATACGAGAAAAAATAGTTATGCGCGCACTTTTTGACATAACGTAGAAAATAAAAATGGTGGTTTTGCTATGGGACCAAATTTGAAATCGTGAAAAATTGCTTCGTATTATAATTTCGGTCCGGAGGCTATATAAACTTTAATTGCCATAAGTTATCAGGAAAGATATCAGATTTATTAATAGCAAGATTAGTGCTTTATTGGCCTTCATTTGGTTTGGTACAAATTATTGTTTCATGTAACAAACATTTCATTGCAATACTCAAAGACCCTCTCCGAGTGATGCATGTAAGCCACTTAAATGCTAATTGCACTTTCACGATACAAGATGTAATTGCCTTCGATAAGTCGACGTTACACAACTCTTGTTCCCAAGCTTAAAAAACCGACGACTAACAAAGGATCGCGGACAATTTCCTCGCACTACAAAAAGCGTTTATCCTCCTACGTCAGGTCGGAGTCCAAGCGAAGTGCCGTATAAAGCGGGCGAGTGTTGCCAGGCCGCCGCGGGCGCACGCTTATCGCTCGCCCCCGTTACCGCGCGACCATTTTATGCACACATAAACATTGCTCTTGGAAATAATAAAAATAAATGCGTGGTCCACGTGAGGTGCAGAAGCGGTGAAGGTTAGGATAGAAAACCTGACAGAATACCCGTTTCAAAAAGTTCGTAATTGACTAGAAATACGTCATCATCATCGTAAAATTTTAAAGGAATTTAAAAAACAGTTTAAGTTAGTTAGTACAGTGTTTACACAGTATGAATCAATATCAACGCTAAGTGTGGTTTTCTTATCCGGTTCCTTATGTCGAGATAGACACAGAAAATGTGGAGAGACAAATTTGGGTGCCTTTTTGGAGAGGTGGTCAGTAGTTGCAAATAATAGAGAGAGAATTAGAGTGTGAAACAGCAGGCCTTTTTTAAATTTATTTAAAAGTAAGTTTCGAAATACATTTTTTCATTATAGTCCTGCAAAAACATGTTTTATGGGTTGGTTTGGCCCCAGCAGTGGGATATTGAACAGGCTATGTAAAACAATGTCTATGTGTATGTTGTACTTTCACGGGTCACCTCGTCTCAATACGAAAGAATTCGTACAGCGCCGGCTTCCCATACTAATGGTGTTTTTTGTATAAACAAAACATCGATCGCCACCGAATTAAAAAATATTTTATCAATAGTGTAGTAATTCAAATTGTTTGTCCAGTTATAACTGAAAAAATTTTTTTTTACTTCAACGAACATCATAAATCCATATGAGCCTGTCAACATCATGACTTCTCCGACTAAGAGAACTTTGTTAAACGAATTCGGCTTGTTGTTACAACTAACCATCTTTTGTTTTTAGTGAAAAATGGTAACGTCATTTCAATTTTTTTTTTCTGTGTATCGTTAACAATCCCAATAGGATACACAGATGTCGTGTTTGTTGTTAGTTAACTGTGCGGGTTTAAAGATGATTGCCACAATTTTCTTGGCGTGTTCTGAATACATGAAGTTTGTTTACTGTACTAGAAAATTGGGAACTAACTGTACAAGAAAACACTAATTGCTTTTGTGAAATGCTTATTATGCCTCTTTTGTGTTAATTTTTAGAAGAGTTATGATAATGGCTTACGAGGTTCTGAATTCAGTAACTATTTAAGTTGGTAGGTAATTCGGTTTTCTAAGGGGATAATCAGACCAACAAACTGAAGCGATTTCAACGTCGGTCCTTTAGAAAAAGTTGCTCAGTTTGATGATATGATACTCGTCTTAGAAAATCATCATATTAGGTTGAACCCTGTATAGGTTGATGATGATGATGTTTGGTTAGGTTATGATAAGCAATCCGTTCGCTATTCCCTTACACCACACGCGTATAAAATATGTGAGTTTGGTGTCAGTATTATTTTAGCGCTCGTTGCGCGTTCGTTTATTATTGGTCGGAGTATATTCGCCAAATTACTCTTATGTACTACCCCCCTGCCCTCTCACCCCCACCCCTCACGCAGTTAACTTCATTTTATGTCTATTTTGCATTTTTGCGTTACGTGATGTGGAATAACATAAAATTTTAAATTTCGCCGCATGTATTTAAAATGGGGATTTAAAAGGGGCATAATAACATAAAATGAAACCTTTTTGTATGTTTGCTTACTCGTGTAACTCAGCTGGACAGATTTACTTGTGTTTTTCGTTACTTTATTAATACGACCTTCTAAAGACAATTTTTTAAATAAAAACTCGAACGTACACACGGCGACAGATCAACCTACCCATAGTTCGACCTTATGTCCATGAACATAGAGTTCAACTATGGTTGATCTGTCGCCGTGTGCACATCAGAACACCATACAAATTGACTCGAACTGAAAAGAAGATATAATAATGTCAATTCAGAAAAAAATTAAAACCAGACTACAGAAAAATCTATTTAGGTACCAAATTTTGTATGCAATACTCAATACTCAATATTTTATTGCTTTCCATAATTACATACCTACATTAGATGTATGCCAGGTTCGACAAATTCTGTCACCCTAGTCTGGGTGCCTGGACACTGCGGTATTGATGGAAATGAGGCTGCTGATGAGCTGGCACGAAGAGGGGCGGAGGAAGACGCCATAGGCCCCGAGCCTTATTGCGGAATCTCTCGCAACACCTCTAGACGTGTGCTGAAGGAATAGGCCGTGAACCAAAGCCGTAAGTTCTGGTCGGATACACCAGGACTGAGGCACGCAAAAGAACTTGTGACCGGCTTCTCAAACAGACTTACCTCAGATGCCATCAATTCAAACCGCAACGACTTAAGGCTCTTAGTGCGAGCCTTAACAGGACACTGCAAGTTAAATAAGCATCTACACAGAATGGGGCTTGTAGGTTCACCCACCTGCAGATTCTGCTGTGAAGCAGAGGAAACGCCCATACCCCTCCTCTGCGAATGCGAAGTGCTCATTCACAGCAGGAGTCGCCATCTAGGTGGATACGTAATAACAATAACCTACTGACATTAGGGACCTCCCCTCTAAAACCATAACACGGTTCATGAAGTCCGTGGGCCTAGGAAATGACCTTTAGGTCTAGGGTTTGTCTAGGGTGACAGCTACATTAGATCTATTCAGGTCGCAGTAGCTATTAGTCATTGACCAAGCCCTTACAACCAAAATAATAATAATAGATGTATGCCATACATTAAATAAATGCATTATATCTAAAGTATATCTATCTATATTTATATGCTTTACATTTTTTTTACATTATTATTATTATGTTTATCTAATAGACGATAAAATAATAATGAATAGTTTGTACATAACAGTTTGAGATGAGAATATTTTCTCATTTCATAATATTAGAGTGATTTTTCAGTAGTCTGGTAATTATCAGCTGTCACATACAAAACTGCTATACCTACCCGACTCAAGTGTACGGGGGAGCTGATTTTTTTTCACGTTTCCTAAGGTAGGCACCATAGTGAAAGTTGTTCAGTTTGTTTGCGGAGGGCTTTCCTTACACCCTGTATATATTTTTATTTGACAAGTTTTGTCTTAGTTCATGACTTCATGTTCTGTATGTAATAGTATTAAAGAGGTTAGCCCCATTCTTCGCCCAATTAAAACCAAATATAAACTAAAACCCATAATAATTAAATTAAAATAATCAAAACATTCAAAAGTTATCTCTAAACCATAAAATCATTATTTTAGAAGAAAACTTTCGGATTGAGTTTATAATTTGTTGCGTGCGAATCCAAAATGTTTATTATCCAATTTGTTAGGGTTAATTGTTTAATGGAAACAGTTGGGTTCCGCCCCTAAATTATTACAAGTTTAATTCTGTAGTTACAATGTGAATACGTAATAAAACAATGTTATGCCTTATTTGAAGGTAACGCGGTTATTATTATGACTAGATGCGTAACGCACACCCCTGAAATTCCATAGAACAATTTCTCGATGCTTAAATATTAACTGGTACAGAAACCAGATGGCGTCGGCATACGCGCCGTCCCGCTCACATGCGCGCTTTTGCTGTATGTGTTTGTTTCTTGCTCGGCTCCTCTAAAATCTCCCCAGAAGCACAGAATAAGTAACATTATATTGTTCTACATACAGAACGGCCACTCCTCGGCCCCCTCTAACTTCAAATACCCCACCTCACATCGCACTTTCTGGGGAAACTTTAGGGGAGCCGAGCAAGGGAATGCAGTCCGATTTGACTACATAAAATTGTGTCTTTTCAGTGCATAAAAAGCGTTGAAAAATAAATCTAAATTTACAGTAATTCTTTAGCTCAAATACTATTTTTAATAACAGAACGAACAAAAGAAAATATCGAAATGTAGATGACGTTAAATGCAAAACGCAGCTTTCAACCCTACACGCAATGTCATGGACAGTTTGCACAAAGTGCGCTTGTGCAGTTGCCATTTCGAAATTCAAAAACGTTCTATTGAGTGCCGTACCTGTGCCAGAAGTGCGATTTGAGATACAGTTAAGTTAGGTTTTTGAAGTTAGGGATGGGCAAGGAGTGGCCATTCTGTATGGCCCGGCAGTGGGATCCTTCCTGTTATAACTTACTTACTAGTGAAATGTAACCACTTTTTCAATTATAGTCGTGGCCATAATGCAATGAATGAAAAAATGGGGGCTTATGCCCTGCAGTGAGTGGATACGGGCTGATCACAGAAAAGAGAACCAATAAAAATAGCATGAGTAATATTTTGGTAGAAAACAAGCCCGACCAAAAAATACAAATTTAATTAAATTCAACAATGAGTCTTATCTTCTTCTTATCGTGTGGGCAGAGCCCTGGTGTCAGAGTTTTTTCAGACCGCCTTTCGGCCTCTGACGTGGTTTTTATGTAACGACTACTACCACCAGAGATAGTAGCCGGGACCAACAGCTTAACGTGCCATCCGAAGCACGGAATCACTTTTCTTTTCAGACAATCAGGTGATTCAGCCTGCAATGTCCTAGCCAACTGGGGAAAAACGCACAAAGTGACATATCACTAGGTGTCCCCCGTGGGAATCGAACCCACGACCTCCGTATCGAGAGCCAATGCTCTTAACCATTAGACCACGGAGGCAGTTATGACCGAATGTTTATTAACTTGTTACCTTTTGTCGAACGATATGTACATGAGAAGATATGGCTATACAGCCTTATCAGTTGCACGCGGGCTACATGCTACTTCTATTAAGATGAAGCTGGGGTTTCTGTTCTGTGGAGCTGATGATGATGATAATATTTAATGTGGAAATAAATTTGAAATACAAAAAAGAAATAGAAACAAAGCAGTACTTTCCTATCCTTTTCAACTAATAATTTCTCCTTAAATTTATGGTATCAAGTTAAATAAAAATACAAAGAAAGCTTCGTTAGCGACATGCCGGAGCGGGAAGGAAGAAATGTGAGATGATTGTAAAAAGCGCCCTCTAACGAGCGCCCCCGGAATTACTCCGAATTGAAATAATTGCTTTAGAAGAAACTTAATTTTTATTCAACGAGTCGTACTGTGTTGGCTGTGGCGATTGAGATAGTGCAAAATTCAACATTTTTTAATTTTTGCCCCCACTTATGTAAGCATCAGAATTTCTTCTTCAGCGTATACAGGGTGTAAATGACAGCCTAGCAAATACTGAAACGGTGAACTCACACCATCAAACTGAATAAATTTTACTATGGAACTTACCTCTGGAAACGCGAAAAAAAATCAGCTGTCCCATACATTTTAGTCGGGTAGGTGCAGAGCAGTTTTGTATGAGACAGCTGATTATTTTTCGCGTTTCATGAGTTAGGCTCCATAGTGAAAGTTGTTCAGTTTTATGATCTGAGTTCACAGTTTCAGTATTTGCTAGGCTGTCGCTTACACCCTGTACAGGTTTCCTCACGATGTTTTCCTTCACCGTTTGAGAACAGTTGGTACTACGTTTACGTACATAAGTTAGAAAATTCATTGATACGTGGCATATCGTCCGTGCGTATTCTAATCCGGACCTCATGATTGATTGTCCATACCACAGAACATTATAAGAGGGAAATATCGGGAACTATTAAATACCAAAACGCGGTAAGAACCCGTTAAAATGTTTAATTCTAGATTAAATAATAGCCGCGTAACTCTCAAAAACTGTATTATAAGTGGGGTTAGAAATGCAAAGAAGCGATATTGCTTGCGCACACCTTACGGTGTTATGCAAATCATTGCATAACCTTGTGGCACGCGTTCCACGCCTACTTTGCACTTCTAACCCCTCTTGTAATGCTCTGTCGTTATAAACCTCTCCACGACGTACCACGGACTTTTTTCTTATTCTATAAAACAAAAATTTTTATTTTCGTCGTTTCCAATTTTCTGCTATTGAAAAGTTGTTTAGTTTGAAGGTCTACATTTTAATATAAACTGTATTAATTGTTACACACTGTATTGTTATCACGAACAAAGTATGTACAGAAGAGAATAATTCGTTGATTTATGTTTCAGGTTGAGATGAGCGCTAAATCCAAGCCAATAAGGTTGATATTCCGCTATCCCTGCCCAACAATAAGACATCTAACAAAGCAATTATGACAAAGTAATCGCCAATTAGAGAGCAACGGAACATTCTCGTAGTTTGTATAAACAAAAGACGGCTCGGGTTCGTCGAGTGTTTCTCAAACACACACTTAGCCGCTAAATGGACGCTTTAATTTCTAAGATAATATGACTAGTTGGCTGAGCGGGAATTAGCGTTGCCAAAATATTATAAGCTAGCAAAGGGACGTTACTTTTTAGGGTTCCGTACCTAAAGGGTGAAAACGGGACCCTATGACTAAGCCTACGTTGTCCGTCCGTCCGTCCGTCTGTCCTACCTATTTAGGGCTGCAACTGCAACTTTTGAACCGTAATAACTAGATAGTTGAATTTTTCTCAGATTATGCGTTATTACGGCGGATTTGTTAACAAATAATAAAAATGTCAAAAAGTTAAAAATTAAGGGGGGTTTCAACAAGATTCCTCCAAGCTCCATAATTCAAAAATTCAAAATTCAAAATAATTTTATTTCAGACAAAGTCCATAGATTGTTAGTATACATAAACTTAAAAACTATATTAGTACAGTATTATCAACTTGTAGTCCTATACCTACATAGCCTATTTTCTGATAGAGGGGGCAGCGGAGAGGTGTAGTTTCGTCCAGTGCCTCCAGACGGGACAGTGTGGCCGGTTTGAAATGGTGTTCAGGAGACTGTTGGCGCTACTTTGGACGCGACGCATCAAGGAGGCGACTCTACTGCGTATTATGGCGTGAAAGGAAATCACACTTGCCGCCGCGAACATCCATTAATGAAAGTTATTAAGTTTGATAGTTCGAAACACCACTGAAATATATGATGCATTTATGTTTACATTATACCATGGCAATATGGCAATGTTTTAGGTATGGTTCTGGGTTTTATTCTCAATTTTCACCTAGTAAACGAATATTCTGTCTGCAAGCAAGTGTAAATAATGTGATTTATAAAATTAATACGGCACCAGCCTGGCCGGACACAACACAAATTACGCGCGACCTGTCCTTCGTCTTAATAAAATTATCTTCCCCTCCGCCCACCAGTCCAGCGGTTCTCAAAATGAAGAGGGGGTGATACCTATTTTGTCTGTTTTCGAACCGATTTTGGGTAACCAAATTATTACATTTAATATATATAGTTCACATAACAGTGTAGATACGTTCTGTTTGCAGTGAATCTAATCATTGAAAACAAGATTCTATTCAATTTTCTCGATAGAAAACCGGAGCAAAGTAAGTTCGATTTCAGATTTATAACCAGTTTTACAAGAATCACCCTAAACCATTTCTACTGAATATACCATCATTTGAAAGGTAATTAATTATAGCAGTGATTCTACCCGATGGATTTTTCCCCAAAAAGTCAAAAAATCCAAGAGAAAAGATATTGATGAAAAATGTGTTTTTTTGCGATCTTGCTTTCAATCGAAACGGGATGGCTAATTGCGAAAGTTTGCTTGTTAGAAAGAGAGGCTTGCTCTAGGGACACCCAGCCTTAAGTACGGAGGAACCAAAAAAGTTGTATTGGAGTAACAAGAAAGTTGAACAAGCAATAATCGTGATGTTTTTGACAATGGACTTTTCTTTAAAGGACTATTCAGACAATGAAAAATGTTTGGACCTCTCATACAAAAGTGCAGATCAGCCGATCTATTTTCTATGGGAGGACCAAAAATACAATACAATACAATACTCTGCAAAAATAAAATAAAAAAAAGTCCAAAATTTTTTTTTTTGACCCATGTTAGGAAATGTTATTAAGTTCAAGTTCAAGTTAAGTTAAGTTCAAGTTTCATTGTCTGAATACACCCTAATATACAGGGAAAGTCCCTTGTTCAGTGCCACCCATTGTAAACTTTGATTTAACAAAAATTTCAATTCAAGAACGTTATTGTTTGATAAATGCTGAATATCCTAGAAAGTACATTGTGTTTCCATGTAGAGGAAGTTGGTAATTGTAGCAAAGTTTCAAACTACCCCGAAAGGAAACAACGGTTGTTAGTTTATATATGTATGCCCGCGTGGAATTAGGATAGTTATCGAAAAATCCTTTCATAGAACACCCCTACATTCTCTTAATACAGGGTGTGGGACAGCCCTCCGCAAACTGAAACGGTGAACTCCGTCCATCAAACTGAACAACTTTCACTATGGAGCCAAATTCAGGAAACGCGAAAAAAATCAACTGTCCCATACAAATCTGCCGTACCTACCCCCGACTCAAATGTATGGGACAGCTGATTTCTTTTCGCGTTTTCTAAGGCAGGCTCCGTAGTGAAAGTTTTTCAGATTGATGGTCTGAGTTCACCGTTTCAGTTTGCGGAGGGCTGTCCCTTACACCCTTTATAATATCAGTCAGGAACTATTGTAGTGTAAAATGAAGCTAAATTTAAAATTTACAGATTTTTAGGTCATTTATTTGTGATAATGAATACAGTTTGAGAACCACACTAGACGATTACCAATAAATTGTTTCGAGACAACATCTGTGTCCCAATCTTTTCTCTTGTATATAAATATATTATTAGAATGAATGTAGACTAGTTTAATTGTAGGGGTTGGTGGAGATAACCCGATCGCGTTCATTAATTTCACGGTCTGCAGGTTTTACTTTACCCCTTTTTACATATAAGAGGTTTGTAATCTACGAACAGATGGATAAAATATAAAGACATACCTACTAATGCTTGTATTCTATTGATATGGGCAAAAAGGATTCATTACGTTATATGGAAACCCGTTTCTTCTAATTACGGCATCAATCTACTACCAGATATTATGTGAAAATCCTGAAAAATCTAAAAAAATACTGAAATCATTTTACTTGCCTACTCACTGAAAGGTCATTGGGCAAAATCTGACCCGACTAACTAAATTTTTCCTACAAAAACCAAATTGGTTTTAAAATGTTTAGTTTTAACCCACATTCAATTTAGTGTAGTTATTTATTTTTTAATCCATGGGTACAAAAATGTACAAAATTGAACGAAAATGTACGAATATGCACAAAATTTACTAAAATTAATGAAACTGTACATACTAACATTTTTTGTATGGACTATTTATGTTGTCTGAAATAAAAGATTTTTATTTTTATTTTATTTTTGTACAAAATTGTTCGAAAATGAAATAAATGTACACGAAAATGTACAAAACACACAAAATGTACAAAAATGTACAAAATGTACAGAAATGTACGAAAATGTACAAAAATTCACAAAATTTGCAAAATATACTAAAATTTACAAAATATAAGAAAATGTATTAAATGTACAAAAATAAACAAAAATATTACATTTTTTTTTAAATAATTTTTGGCCTGAATCCCATTATTTACATTAATGCGACATATACATTCATGAACTAGAGACATTTATCTAAATATCCTTTTTTTTCTGTAGGTCGTGGGTTTCATACTAAGATAAATCCACCGGTCCCACCGGTCGGTTATGGGATATAGTGACCTTTATAACATAACATAACATAAATATTCTTTATTAATATTCTTTCTTTATAAATGTTTTTGTTACCTAGTATTATGTTATTGCAAATAAGCGGCGGCAGATAAAACGTACGCTGTTTTCGTTCGCTGTCTATATCTCTATATCTAGATTATATTATTGTATCTGTTTTGTTGAAAATAAAAAATAAAAATCATTTATGTAAGCCAATCTCTGAAAAAAATGCGTTTTACAGACAGAAGGACAGACACCGAAGTGATTCCACAAGCCAATGACTAAAAATGGCGCCTTTTTTCGCCCTTTTTTACAAGCGCAATTTTGAATATTATAGTTTAGAATAAGGTTACATACAAAACTTTTTATGATAAGTATATATCTAAACTCAGTCCGAACGGAGATAAAGGCTTGAAATAAACGTAGTGAATATATTTTCAACTTCAAGCCTTCGTGTCTCCGTTCGGACTGAGTTTAGGGATATACATGTAATGTAATATCAAGTTTGTTTGTTCCTTTATTCTGAACTCAAATATTCAAGTTTTGTTGATGGCCGCGCCAAAAACAGTGGCAAAAATTAAGGCGCCTACCTTCCATGCAAAGCCCGCATTGTCTTTTTGGTACGGAACACTAATAACTATGTGACACTGTCTAAATAATATAATATAATATAGCTACTCTAAAATTGACCTTGTCTAACACCATCTGTACACTATCTCCAGGGAAATCATTCTACGAAACGTAATCAGTGCGAACACTGCCTGCTACGAGCCGCGCCGCTACGGAGCTACGGTGCTACGGCGTAGCCACCTAAGAGATTGAATCATGAAAATTACATGTAATGGAAATATTACGAGGGAAGGATTTAATGTGTGGTTTTGGAGTCGAGATTGGACTTTGTGTAGGTAGATATAAAGTTGAATTTTAGTTTGTGTTCTTGTGTGTTGAGAATAGATTATAATACTAGGTACTTACTTGATTTTGTAAATGTAAGGGCATATAAAAATGTAAATTTTCGTTCTTTTTAAAATTGATATCGTAATTATAAACCTGCATGTTTCAATTACAAGACGTTCATTTAGTCCATAACTTTTTTTTTATTCTTCGATAATTAGACGGTTGGCAAAAGGACTTCCCGGAACTTTTCGTTCAAGTTATCTCCTTTATAGGGCTATCTGGTATCAACGGGTTCAGTATGATTCTCCTGATTACAAATATATGAGATGACAAGCGCTCAGACTGTGGGGTAACTATTAAATAATCTGTGCTGTGGGGGTAGAAACTGTGACGTCATGAAGTTGGTCGATACAAACGAAGTAAAAAATAAATTTCGTTTAATCATGCCGGGTGGGGTATCAAATGAAAGGGCTTTATAAGTACATTATAAACATATATCAAAGTATAACATTTTCACTACTTAGTTGAACAAATCATTCTAAAAAATAAAAAAATCCTCAATAATAAAAAACTTAATTATTCAGAGTTTACTTTGAAATGCTGTAGATCATAAACGACTGAATGGATTTTTGTAAAATATATATTAAATGACTCACAACATCCTCTTGTCTATCCTCTTAAACCTTCTAGGAAAATAAAATAATAAGTAAATTCAATAAATAAATAAAATATATAAATAAATAAATAAGGTGGTAGTCATTATCATCATCAGCCTACAAACGACCCAGTGCAGGGCACAGGCGTAGTATGGGCGTCAGTCAGCCAATGTGGATTGGTAGACTTCACATGCCATCACAATTTCTTCTTCAGCGTATGCAGGTTTCCTCACGATGCTTTTTCTCAACCGTTTGTGAGCAGTCGGTATTACGTGCTACATAAGTTAAACTCATTGATACATGGCACATGCCATGTATCATTGATGATGATGTTGTTGTTGTCCGTGCGGATTCGAGCCGAGACCTCATGATTTACTTCCATACCTCTCCTCAACGCGCCATTATATAATCATGCTGAGACAAAAGAAGAAGAATAATAATAGACACAACGTTCATGTTTCTATCAACCCTAATAAGGAATACAGTCGTGACGAATAAAATATAAAACTACACAGGGTGTAACATTAAATGGGACACTTACTTAAAGGGGTGCTTCAGACCATCAAACTGAACCACTTTCTCTACGGGAACAATATGGAAATCGCGAAAAAAAAATTGCCGTCCCATACATTTCAGTCGAGTTATGTTTGCAGTTTTGTATGGAACAGCGAATTTTTTTTTCGCGATTTCAGTGTTGGTCCCATATAGTGAATGTTGTTCTGTTTGATGATCTAAAGCACCCCTTTAAGTAAGTGTCCCATTTAATTTTACAGCCTGTATAATTACCATAACTTTAAGTAAATAGAATTCAAAATGTTAGTGCGGAGTTAAAAACATTCATTAAAAGTCACGTCGCGCTCAAAGGTAAATAAACTACGCTGTAACTTGCAGAAAAATGTTACGTTCAAAGGAAAAATGCTTTACATAGTTTTTAAATAACAGGAAAACTAACTTTAAACTTTATTAGGTTAAATTTTGGCCACGAGTGACAACGAGCTCGTCGAGCTCATTAAACTACTTCATACTGGATAGAGTTTGGTCTTAAACGCAAAATGACACATTCGCCAAATAACATACCCAAAATGTGCAAGTCTGTTAGGGAATTTTGTATAAATTTAAATGTGTTTTCTATATCTATATCTTATACTAATAGAAATGGTAAACTCAAGCAAACGCCACTAATTATAAATAAATAAAATATATAAATGTAAAAGTTGTCACATGGAGCTAACATTGAAATAGAGTAATAGTTGTAAGCCAAACGTGTTTTTTTTTTTGGCGATTTCGATTCTGGCTCTTTAGTGAAAGTTGTTTAGTTTGATGGTCTGAAGCACCGCGATTAATATGTAACTTCATTTTGCTCCCGATATACTTATTACAAAATTCTAGTAAAAGCTACTCGATATAAATTTTCCGGTATATGTAATATTGTGTAGAATCTCGAGTAGGAAGAAACGCGTTTGTGTAAAATTGAAGATTTTGTAGAATAGAGAATGACTGTGTTCAATGGCAGTTGTGCGGAATCCACATATTGTGTAGAATTACGAAAAGGAAGAAAAGAGTTTGTCAAGACCTTCGATTAATCTTTCATTAAATCACATACAGGGTGTAACAAAACACCCGAGATCGGCCGCGCCTTGCCCGAGCTCCTGATTGGTTAAAAAACACAGCTACATAGCTCGCACAGCTCGCACAGCTTCAATGCACAGGCAGCCGAATACTTAAGGGGGTGCTTCATACCACCAAACTGAACAACTTTCACCATGGGGCCAACATCGAGAAAAAATAAATAAAATCTGCTGTTCCATACAAAACTGCAGTACCGTCTCGACTAAAATGTATGGGACAGCTGATATTTTTTATTTTTTCTCGATGTTGGCCCCATCGTGAAAGTTGTTCAGTTTGATGGTCTGAAGCAGCCCCTTAAATATTACTAGGGTGTTTTTTTACACCCTGTATAGGTTGTATGTTGACAACGCTCGTTGTATGTTAATAAAATGATCATTTCAACATTCTGCGTCTCTTTAACAGACGTGAGTTGAATTAATAATTTAAAAAATGTCGAAAGACGAGTTGAAAAAATTATCGGTATGTATCAGACGAAGCGTGCTATGTACGAGGTCACAGCTACGAATTATTTATTGATTCACAAATTATATTCACACTGTACCATGGTGGTAGGCTGTAACCTCGTCTGAACGTGCAGACGGCACCGGTTCGATTCCAGCATGGATCAGCCTCATGCCGATGAGTTTTTAGAAATGTTTATGCACATGGTAACACCATAGGTTTTAATTTTTTTTCGATTATAAGATGTGACACAAGCTAAGTATTTTGAGCGTAGGCGGTTTCGCAAGTGCACCGCAATGATATCGCCGCGATTGTTACTGAACGTTATCGCCGTTACATAGTGCGAGTGCATAACTGTTTTACGAAAACCCGTTTGTCGAAATCACGGTTCACAACTGTTTCGTTCGTCTTTCGAACTGTTCATCAAAAGCACGGTTCGTCGAAGTATGTAAGTTTTCATACTTCGACGAACCGTGCATTCGATGACCAGTTCTTTCGTCGAACGAAACGTTGTGAACCGTGATTTCGAAAAACGGTTTTTCTTAAAACAGTTATGCACTCCAATTCGGGTTTCACTAAGGTTATGTCATTTGTGTCAAACTTATATAAAACTTCGATGATCTGAAGGATGCAAGAAGGACGATACATTTGTGAGCTCGTCGATGTTTTTGACAGCGATGTGACGCTTAGAAATCGCGGCGATATCGCGGCGATATTACGACGTTATTGTTCCGTCAACGCCTACGCTCAAAAATCGCTCGTGTGGAATAGCTCCTAATATAAAGACATAAAAACATTTGACTGTTGACTTGAAACTTTTTCTCAAAAAATTAATACGAATTTCAATTAATGTTAACATCGATTGTAACTACAGCTCTGTTCATAAATCCGTACAAAACCAACGACCCGTAATAATGTACCCGCTGCGAGCGTACAATTTAAATTGAAACAGACAGACAGCAATCAAACATAGTTATTACAACTATGAGAATATTAATTAAAATTACCTGATCCGATCAAATTACACAACTTAATTAAGTAAAGGTTTAAACCAACTATTTAATTATTGCTTTTTGTTGGGTTCGGCTCAGCGAGTCTTTGAGTTTCATCATTATTTAATAATTAATGCGGCTGACCGATTTTAAAGTTTGACGAACATTTAATCGGCACGGTGTTGCCGTACCTCGAAAACATGCAAATATGAGCTTTAATTCGTACGGTTCCGACTTCAAATGGACTACCCTATTTCTTCCTATTACGTGACGTACGAGGCTGGGTTTAGTACATCACACAGAAAGATAATGGTCAAACACCAATTGGTCGAGAACGAATTATAAATGATCAAAAAGTGAACAAAATAATTGCTTAAAGTTTGCTAGTAAGAGATAAGGATTTCTTATGCAGTGTATTTGTGAACGAAAAGCTGCACACACACACACACACCACTTCACATGTCATTCTGTCTGATGGAACTGTCTGGGACCTACTGCTTAGCGCGCTTTCCGCGCTGTGCACGGAGACGTTCGAGATTAAATACCTCGTAAACGGTCACCCAACCAAAAACTGACCGGACCTTATGTTGCTTCACTTTGGTGATCGCTTCCTACACCAAAGCTCTACTAGGTATCTCAATCACAGAACATTATCAGAGGGGTTAGAAATGCGAAGTAGCGCTTTTGCTTCGGAGACAGCTGTCGCCAGTTGTCTTCCCGCTCACGTTGCTACAACTACTTATGCCCTCTCGCTCGAACCATGCAAATCAATGCATAACCGTATGGCTCGCGTTCCACGCCTACTTTGCACTTCTAACCCATCTTATAATTTTCTGTGATCTCAATAGTACTAGGAAAACATTATTAAACAGTTGCCAGTTTTGACAACCCCAAACTCACTTTAGCATAAGTAAAACTAAGAGGAAGAAGACCATACGCTGCGTTATAAACTCTCTCTTGCACCTTTGTCTCCGCCATCTAAACTTGCCGCAGCCTGATTATGAATGTGGAACAAGTTTGAACGGGAAGTTTTAAGCACGCCTGATACGATCAGATCCTTTGAGCCTCACTCCCTCCTTCCCTCTCTTCGTGACAAGGTATATAGTGGGTATATTGTATTATTGTATATAATAGTCGTGTTTAGAATAATGCGAACGCGGAGTCTGAAGTTTCAGAATATCTCTGACTATCCCCTCGGGAAATATAGTCGTGAGTATATGCTTTGCATATGCTAGAATAATGCAGGATATGAGTTTTTGTGGGAATGACCTGTGAATCAAGAATCTCCCTCAAATTGAAGGGGAAAATCATGAAACGTATCGTCACTGTATGGTTTGGAGTGCTGGGCCGTTAAGAGAAGTTTATTCCGAGAGCGCAAATGTCCGCTGCATACAAACGAAGTCTGGTGATAGTTTCAATACTATCCAATTAAAGCCAATGAAGTTTTTCAGCAACAATCTCTATATTTGTATCAAGTCTTAAACTACGTGTTTCGTGTTAAGCATTAACAATGTTATTTTAATTAAAAATGTACCTATCATTTTTAGTAGAAAGTCAAATAGGTTAAGAGTCAATGTGATTCTTGAGCTTGCATCTTCTGCACTAGTTCCGTTATCCTAGGACTAATATTGCTCAAAGCTAAACACAAATCATCACTTACTTTCAATTGATTCTTGGCCTTCTTTTCAATTACCAATAAAGCAGAAAACCCTTGTTCGCATCAATAAGTTGTTGAGCAAACCATAGCGCAATGTGATTTCTCGAATTTTGGTCTAAGAAATTGCTTTGTTACACCAAAACTTCACAAATGAATTACATTCAAATGCTTCCTTACAATTTCTAGGTATCTTTTTAAATTCATTGAGTTAATTCTTCCTGGAATAATTCTGTTACTTCACAAGCATCCATGCTAAAAGGGTTGCGAATCAATTTTTGATCAACTTCAGCTTCTGTTTCAGCTCCGATCATGTGACATTTTTAGATTGCGCTATTAATTGTGAATTCTCAAACGACGCTAGCGTACATTGACAACAGAGACGCTCTAGAGCGTCTCTCTTGTCAAAGTTAGTCGTAGCGTCAATGTTTTCTCTGATGTCGCAAATCTCGTACCACTGCTGGGACCTAGTTTTTTTAATGTTCTCTGAAATCTTTCGCGGACCATATTTTGATTCCTGCGGACCCCTGGTGGTCCGCGGACCATTGATTGGGAACCACTGATGTAGAGAGTTGAGTATCATATCACAAGACAAGAGTTAAATATGAATGTGGAAGGCTGGCTGCATGAAGAAAGGAGGACCAAAAAAAATAAGCATTGAGTGTGGTGTTAAAAAACGGGGATCTGCCCAAGTCGTACCCACTTGTTTTTGTACCCAAGAACTTGGTAACAATTTGCTTTTATATTGGATTAAAAAACCTATGGGGCTCTTTAAAACGCTTTATCTTTAAAATAAAAACTATCTTTGAAATAACAATGAATATTCTCTACATCAGAAAGATTATTTTCTTCCCAAACTAAAATAACTACTCAACTTACGTTTTAACGGGAATATAGCTCAAAAGAAACTTGATCGGCTTATAAAACAAAGAACAAGATAAAAGCGGCTTTAGCTTTTACAAAATAAAGCTTATATTAGATTAGAATACACGCGTTTACATATTTGATGAGACGAATATTGAATCACCGAATATTCCCGAATGGTTCCGAGTTTGCCCGAACCCGACGTATCCTTTTCTTATAGGGATCGTTTGCTCTTATCTTTACAGCTTTAGGGCTCCAAAAATATCCATACATAATTTCCAGGTCTCCGGGCTTGAGTGAAACTGTCTTTATTGTATAAGCGTATTTATTATAATAGCGTTAAGGTTGATTTTGAGGCGTTAGTGAATTATGTATTAGGCTAACATAACTAGTGGTTAATACCAACATCAAGCTTATTTCGACCTTTAGTAGACTTAGCTTAAGACTTCATACAATAAGTTTGTATAGGGACTGTGAAGTTAGCACTTCACAATCCTTGTTTTATTGCTGAACGAGCTTTTGCCAGCGACTTCGTTTGTACCACCGATTTACATCCCACACAACGTGACACAACGCGTAGCGAGATAATATATATATATACCAGTTTTTAAGTCTAATCATGAGCTTTTAAGCACAAAAAGTTTCATCAAAATCGGGTAGATTTTGCGAGAAACGAACAACCAATCAAGAGAGAGAAAAAAAAATAAAAAATCGGTAATTTGGAGCCAGGGACATTTAAATACCACATCGTAAGAGTTTTTGTAAATATTATCGATATTGTGTACACGTCTGCTACAGTTTTATAATAGTGTCAATAAATGAGAATCTTCTTGAATACAATGAGATAGTAAATGGCAATTTTAACAAAGTTTCTGTCCACCCCGAAAAGGAATACAGCCAAAGAAGATTGGCAGATTTGGACCCAGCCAATTTTTACGAAAACTAAAAGCCATTCTGGGTGGTAGTAATAATTATTTAAACAGAAAAAATTATGGCATTATTTTAAAAAACTTCCACATCTCCAAAAGTCCGGATTCAAAAGTAGAAATTACTAGTAAAATAGACAAAATAATCATCTAAAAAGCAGTAGCAAAACGCAACCACGACAGCTATTTTCATCTAATATTGAGTATAATACTGAGTAATTTTTTGGTTGTTAGAGAACGTATTTAGCTTGATTGAACTGATAGTGTGTGTGATTTCGTTTTCTTGCATTATCTTAACAGTGTACGGTTATCGTAAATTTTCATTAAAAGAAACACAATGAATGCGTAGAAGATTGAGTGGACTATCTAATAAGAAAGATTATGAGTTTCACACACTTGATACAAAAGGAATCATAAGGAGAAATACCTTTCCCCAACTTCTACAGGTTACAACCAATTTACTTTTTTGTTAGTTTTGTTTCACTCTACACGTATTACTAAGTTTCATTCATGTATGGGACCTCTAAGTCTGGGTCTCAAATTACATGGCCGTCCGCCAAACTTTTTTCGATACAAAGACAAATACCTAAGACTAATGCGTTTTGTTGGATATGCACATGCTAACGTACTAGAGTGTGGTAGGTTAGTATTTGCTATTATATTAAATAACGTTTAAACTACGAGTATACAAGCCTGGCGGTTGCGGATAAGAAAATGGTTACAATAGCATGTAAATATGTAAATGTGTTGAAATAAATCCCGCTTAGTTACAACTGTTTACCGGAACATTTATTTAAAAGCCTTCACGTATACGTGACTTTGCGAATTTTAAAAATAATTTATTTAAATATGTACTTATAATTATTGTAAGTGTAACCCATTCTGCCGCCTTAATAATGGACAAGGTTCGTCACTCGCTACCAAATCGTGCAGTTATTGATTCTTCACAAATTATTTCTAGGTTTTGCCTCAGAATATAATGTAATATAAACGACTGTAGTATAATCCACAGTGAGTTGGAGTTTTAAAGAGAGTTGTGGAAGCAACGTAGATGCGAGATGCTCAAGGAAGAAAGGGAGATAAGCAAAATAGAAGCCTATACACAGCAGTATGAGCAGATTGACGACTCCGTTGGTGTAATGGTTACCACGCCGGCCAACCAGGGTCCTGGGTTCGAATCCCGGTTTGGTCATGGATGTTATATATGTTTGTGCCGTTGTTGTATGATTCCCATAACAAAAAGCCTGAGGCTTACTTGGGATCATTACAATGTATGTGCCTGTGAGCGTTATTTATTTATTATTTTTTCTTTAGACTATGGATGATGATGATGATGACTATAATGGTATGTTAATAATAACCATAATCTGCACCTTACTAGCCGTAGTAGTAAATTGGCATTTATCGTGAGGTCGTTTTGACGTACTACTAGTGAAACGTGGATGTTCTGAAGTTTCAGAATATCTCTCACTACCCCCTTGGGGTATATAGTCGTGAGCATATGCTTATGCTGTGATGCTTATGCGTTTTGACGTACCAGGGGTATGATTTTGCGTTACTTTATTAATACCTTGTAACTGCCTCCGCTAGGCGCATCCAACTGGGATGGGCTGCTTTCGGGAAACTCCGTCATATATTCTCCTCGGCTATACCACAATGCCTCAAGACGAGGGTGTTCAATCAGTGCGTCCTGCCAGTAATGACATATGGTGCGGAAACATGGACCCTGACGATAGGACTAGTTCATCAATTCAAGGTCGCTCAGCGAGCTATGGAGAGAGCTATGCTCGGTGTTTCTCTGAGAGATCACATTAGAAATGAAGTGATACGTCAGAGAACTAAAGTGGTTGACATAGCTCAGAAAATTAGCAAGCTGAAGTGGCAATGGGCTGGTCATATCTGCCGAAGAACTGACAACCGGTGGGGTGTCAGAGTTCTAGAGTGGAGACCGCGAACTGGTAGGCGTAGTGTCGGACGCCCTGCTGCCCGCTGGAGAGACGACCTAAAAAAGTAGCGGAGAGCGACTGGATGAGGAAGGCCGAGGATAGAGTTTTGTGGCACGCCTTGGGAGAGGCCTATGTTCAGCAGTGGACGATGATAGGCTGATGATGATGATGAACTGCCTCCGTGGTCTAATGGTTAAGATTTTTGGGCTCTTGACACGGAGGTCGTGGGTTCTATATCGACACCTAAGTGATATATCACTTTGTGCATTTTTCCCCAGTTGGTTAGGACATTGCAGGCTGAATCACCTGATTGTCTGAAAAGAAAGATGATTCCGTGCTTCGGATGGCTCGTTAAGCCGCTGGTCCCGGCTACTATCTTTGGTGGTAGTAGTCGTTACATAAAAAAACCAAGTCAGAGGCCGTAAGGCGGTCTGAAAAACTTTGACACCAGGGCTCTGCCCACACGATAAGAAGAAGAATACCTTGCATATGCCCTAAAGTGAGTCGAGATAGGCTGATGATGACAACATAATTGACCCACAGACTAAAGCTAAGTCAAACCAAGTAAAAACCACTTGAATTGGTTAATTTATTTCATCTCATTAGTACCTAAAAGTTTTGAACGTTAGCGGTTCACACTTTTCTCACTAATTCGCGTACGAGAAGTGAATTCGCAATGAGTTGGTTTAGCAACCGTGTTTGTGCGAGCTCACCGGGCTGAGGAGGGGGCGAATTATAGGGAGGAGGGGAGAGGGGAGGGGGCTTCTCGTTAAAAAGTTTAGCAGTAATCATTGGTCGGATAGCGTATAACCAAATAGTATATTTACTTAATGTTCGGTTCCGTACTAGAATTGAAAGAAATAAAAACAACTGAACCAAATAATTTTTATAGCTCGGTCTTTTGTTTTAATAGCCTAGAAGTCTAGATGAGATGTAGATAAAAGAAAACATTTTATTAAGTACTATTAGTATACCTACGGAAACTAGTAAATATTTTAAAAACGATCACGTTTTACATTAAAAAAAATTACTGGCTATGTGTACACGTTGTGGGCAATTGCAAAGATAAAAAAAGAAGCTAATTTCATGTTTTAGAAATATAATTCTGATTCAGGCTGGATCAAAGCTGTCTTGATTATACATAATATTGGTATAGAGCGTGTACATTATTATAAAGAATCACTTTAATTTTAGAAGTCCGTTGCGTGCGGCAGCTGTGTAAAATTTTGTTCGAATAATAATTTATAAGATTTATAAACGAAATTGTTAAAAGATAAAGCAATTTAAATAATATATTATAATATAAACAGTCCTAGCCCTAGCCTAAACAAAGCTATGACGTAACCCATCAAAACACATCAAACACATCTCATATAAAACATGCGATAAGCAATCTGCTCGCAAAGTTGTTCGATATCTATAGCCTGTCGTATAACATAACTAATACTAGGTTTGCGACAGACAGACGGTCGGATAAACAAAGCGATGTTGATGTTAGTGCGCAGAAACTATAGGTAACAGATTTTTGTCATTTAGCCCTTTTAGTAGGAGCCAGGAGATGACAGTTTTATGATATACCTAATAAATTAATTAGTCAATCAATTTAAACATTTTGTCCACCTCAGAACCTTGTCAAAACTGAAAAAATAATTTGTTTACTTCAACCAAGATCTTGTTTATGATAATCATACATCACTTCTTAGTTTAGCTTTGGTCATTTAAGATTGAGACTTTATACTGATAAAACTTAAAATGCGAATAATCCTTAACTAAATTATTATTTTTAAGAAATTATTTTAATATTTAAGCAGTTGGGTATTTATGAGGTTTTGCGCTTATTTATTAGCATGTTGTCTATTTTTTTTGACATGATTTTATTTTTTTATATACATTAACGCCAAATTAATAGGATGATGAGAAGTGCTTCATTGGAATAGTAGTAAAGATTATAAAAATAGTAGGGATTATAAAAGCGCTAAAAAAATTCTCACTCAAGTTATAAAGGGACATTAACTTTACACTATATAGCTATTATACTCGTTTTTGAAGTCTGTTAAAATGCAAAATAACCGCAAACTATTATTGGTTTCGGTCACAATCGGAAAGCAATACCAATTTAACTGTACAAGAACTGTACTGTACTGTACTCATTCCTGTTCAAGAATTTCAAAACTATAGCTGTTAGTTCCATTCCAAGCTAATATATTTTTATTTGCAAACCCAAAAATAAAAAAAAGTATATAATCTTATCGATTTCTACCTTAGCTGAAATTACAACTAGGGTAAACTATATAATGATTGGCACCTTAAGGCTAAGCCAGACTTGACTTACTTATAACAAATTCAATTTTATGTTTAGACATAAGTAACCATTTTTGAATTATCGATTGGGGTATAGGTTTTTGAATAAAAGAGTATTCTAGTATACATTATCAAAGTTTTAATTATAAATTTACGGATTAAAAAAATTATACCCGAAAGTATAGTCATTGGCACCCCAGGTACAAACATTGGCACTATGTATCAGTGATTGGCACTAAACCTCAATAACATTTTATAAACAGTTATTCTTAATCTTTGTACAAATTGACATGTACAAATCTACAAAATTATTATTTTAGGTAGGTAGGTGTAGGTGTTTTAAAAATATACAGGGTGAAATTGATATCATTAGCATCCTTTTAAACTAAGTGTCTACCCATCAAACTGAACAACTTTTACTATGAGAGCAAACCGATAGCAGCAAAAAAATATACAGCTGTTGTATACAGTGAACCCCGAATGGACCCATAATTGACCCCTAATTTACTCCTAGTGGACCCCTAATTGGTAATGGTCCCCTAATAGTCCCCTAATTGAATCCTAATGGACCCCTAAATGACTCCTAGTGGATCCCTAATGGACCCCTAGTGGAACCTAATGGCACCTCTTGTACCCCAAGCACATCACCAACCCAGTTAATCGTTTGTCAGATTAACTTTTGCCAGAGACGCAAGCCCTGACTGACAAGTTGGTTGAACCAACATGACATTGACGTGACCTTGAACGAGTCTGTCGCGAGAGTTTCGCTTCTACTATAGTGTACTATTACTATTTATTCATATGACTATGCCTTCAATTGCAACGATTGGCACTCACTACAGTGATTGGCACTATACCTGTGTATAATGATTGGCAGTGCCAGAAATTGATAGCAAGGTAGGGAAACAAAAATCCAACATTGTTTAAAATAAAATGTTAACAACCAATTCATCTCGTGGTCTAATATTGAAGGGAAAATATTAGAATTGATTTTTAGTGATTGGCATAGGTGCCAATGAATTATACTTCAGTACAAAATTATAACTATTGATTGGCACTCTATAAATTAAAGGTTAAGGTAGAAAAATTTACGGAAATCCCATTAAAATCTATTATTTATTGTAAAACAAAGCAAAATAACACACATCATACACATTTTACTAAAATGTAACCATGATGTAAGATTGTATGTGTGTCGGAGATCCAAATAAATAATTTTTCTTTCTTTTTCTTACATCATATCTCATATTTATTATATATTTATACGTAAATTATAAAAGTTCAAGCTTACCCAAAGCTTGTTAAATTTGCAATAAAATGGCGTCAAAGTGATATTTCTCCTGTCAACGACTTTGTTTATTTTACAGTGTTGTCAGGTTATTTGTTACAAATATTACGATTGAAATTTATGAATGTTGACATTTACAAGAAACCAAAAAAAAATACCAAACTGTATTTTCTGATAGAACAATTCTTAATATTTGTGTTCAAAATGCAAAGTGCCAATGACTAGTGGGGTGCCAACAATACTATAGTTTACCCTATGTAGTTTTAAAACTTTTTGTAATTTCCGTATATTCCAAGAGATAAGTGTACTTTTTGCAACCATCAGCAGCAAGGCTGATTCAGTGTTTATGGGGTGTAGAGCTTCTCTGTGATGGTGATGGACCAGGTCTGCCTACATAACTCTAGTCGGTTTAGGAGTTATTGATGATTAAAGGTCTGTAAAAAATTAACGATCAGCTGCAAAGCTGATCGTACGTTATTTTTGTAGTATGCACTGTAGCTATGTGAACAGTACAAAAACTGAAATGGTTCATCAGTCGGTTTAGGAGATACAGCCGTTCAAAGGTCGGAACTTTGACTGGCTGTATCTCCTAAACCGACTGACAGAACTTGACAGCTTTTGTACTTTTCACATAGTTACAGTGCATACTACAACAATATCGTAAGATGAACCGTGCAGCTGATCGTAAATTTTTTACAGACCTTTAATCATCAGTATCTCCTAAACCGACTGGAGTTATGCAGGCAGACCTGATCCATCCCCATCATAGAGATGCTCTACACCCCATAAACACTGAATCAGCCTTGCTGCTGATGGTTGCGAAAAGTACACTTATCTCTTATACTATTAGTGCCATCCATAAGGATAAATGGTGTGATTTTACAATTATCCAAGATTTACCCCTAAAGGGATGGGATAGAGTTGGAGTCTATGAGTGAAGTGGATAAAGAAGTTGGTGACGTCACGCGTGTCCTCGAGGCGATTTGTTTTTGGAACGGTGCGGCTTTGTTCATTTTATTGTTCACAATGGGCTTGCACTTGCCTTCGTATAGGAAAATGTATAATCCGAATATAATATCAAATTATTTCCCGCTTACCTCGTGGCCTCGAACTATGGGAGGAGCGCAAACAAACCGACAAGAAAAATCTTTTACACTAAGATTGAGTGGCACCGGCTACTATCATAAAAACAAACGACCGAAACTTTACTAAATGCGTCCGTAAGAACTACGCACCTTTACCAATCTGTGCCAAAATTGCTTGAAAAACTTAGTTTTTTGTACTTTTAGAGGCTCTGCGTGAGTAGTTGCGTATAATCTACTTAGAAACATCGTAATTCTGTTTAAAAAGTTCTGTGCTAAAAACACTCAAATTGAAAATAAAAATGCTAACGAATTTTAGGTCGCTAATGGTATCTGGCTGACCCTTGGCGTTAATACACAAATGAAGTAGTACCGATACTAAGTCCTTTACAAGACTCAAAAAGTCCTAAAAAATTATCTCAACTCAACTACACATTTTGCTGATTCACCTGGTTGTTGGTTTACCTTGTAGTAAACGAGCGAATCAGCAAAATCTATAGAATGATTATTTTTTTTTTGTTTTTTTTTTGTTTCGTATATATTATAATTTTCAATAGAATTTAATCTTATGGGATTGTTCCCGTAAGATTAAATTCTATTGACTCATTTGTAATATATTATTACGTTGATTTTACCCGACTGCGCCCTAATGTTTTTACTGTTAAAAGGTTAATGACTTTTTACGAAAAAATCATACCTAACATGTTACTAAATATGCTAATAGGATGCTTAGGCTGCCTGTCCATTGAAGCTGTGCGAGCTGTGTAGCTGTGTCCTGTTTGGTTAAAAAAACACAGCTACACAGCTCGCACAGCTTCAATGGACAGACCAATTAAAGTCAATGAAATTTTTCAAAAACAATCTAGTAACTAATTTCTATGTCGGTATGAAGTCAGATTTTCGATAAAATTTATAGTTTTAAAGTTACAGTGCCACAAATATTTCCATACAAATCTTAATTAATCCTAGCATTGAAACTGTATATTTTAACGAAAATCTGACTTCATACTGACTAGATTAGTTACTTGATTGTTTTTGAAAAATTTCATTGACTTTAATTAGATAGTATTGAAAATATCACCATACTACGTTTGTATGGAGCGCGCCAACGGTAGAATAGCCTTAAGGTATGTTTATGCTGAAAAGGCTGAAATTAAAATAATCAATGACAGTAATACACAACAATTTGTTGTCAATTTTACTAACAGTTGTGCGCAAAACGAAGTCGGTGCCCAACCTCTTACGCGCTTCCTCTATCAGTCAGAAAAAAAGATAAAATCAATTTTATTTCACTTAAAAATTATATGAAAATTTTATTTCAGGTCACAAGTATTAAAGTTATTACTATCGCTACTGCTTGTTTCTCCTCTCACCATTTAAGTGTTACATCGGAGAATGCCCTAATGTTTCAAAAAAGATCTTATTACTTACGTACCTACCTAATAATTATTGTGAATAACTAACACTATTAGTTTAATAAAATTATTATTTGAACTAGGTAATTTCAAATATAGTTCATGTTAGAGGTACATCTTAAAAATATCTAAGTACCTACTTATCTTATAATTACTTCGACGGCCCGGTAGCACAGTTGGTAGTGAACCTGCCTGTTGTGACGAGGGTCGCGGGTTCGAATTCCGTAAGGGACAAATATTTGTATGATGAATATGAATATTTGTACCCGAGTCATGGATGTTTGAATCTATACAGGCTGTAACAAAACACCCTAGTAATGCTTAAGGGGGTGCTTCAGACCATCAAACTGAACAACTTTCACTATGGGGTCAACATCGAGAAAAAATAAAAAAAATCAGCTGTCACATACATTTTAGTCGAGTCGGTATTGCACTTTTTTATGGGACAGCAGATTTTTTTATTTTTTCTCGATGTTGGCTCCATAGTAAAGTTGTTCAGTTTGATGGTCTGAAGCACCCCTCAAGTATTACTAGGGTATTTTTTTACACCCTGTATGTATTATTAGTGAAATAAAATTATTATTTTCACTAGGTAATTAAAAATGTAGTTCATGTTTGAAATTATTCAAGATTTTAATTATACGTTTTCAGACTCAACAGTAAATATTTAACATACAACATTTTCGTTTAATGATTCTTTTTCTTACACCCTGCATACTTGTCTGCTTTCATCAAAAATAAATGATCACATAAGAATCATATTCGATTCCTCCTTTGTTTTTCAGTTTGATACAGAACACCAATTGGGCAAGCCAAACTCAAACTTGGTCGGTTTTGTAATTATAAATAGACAGCTGTTGTGAAACTTTTAATGAAGTGTCGCGGGGCGGCACAGTTGCGTAAATTCCCTTAATTGTGGCTCTAAGCTTGTATTATACTCGTAATGAACGGCCGTTCTAAAAAGTCATTTTATACGATCTCTTCTACATGTGTCGTCTCACTTGCACGCTCCCATGTTAGCATAAAAACGGAAAAAGGAAAATTAAAATGAAAAATTCTAACGTTATATCTTTAAAGCTGACAGTCAAGTAGAACAAAACAAGGATACCAGTAGCTACTAAACAAAGTACAAGTATCAGATGAGTGCGATATACCACGGAAAACAGACAGTGGTCGCAGGTGAATATAATAATGAAGGATAGTAAGTAAGAAACAAAAAGAGTGTTTGCAAAAAAGATAGCAGGATGCTTATTGCATCATCATCAGCCTATACAGGGTGTTACGGTAAACAGTTGCATTACTTTAAGGTTCGATTGTACCTATGATATTGAACAACATTCCCTTGCCATTGCAAAAAAAAAACAACTTTTCATACAAATGTTTGATCAGCTGAATGGATTTAGTATGGAAGGTCCAAAATTGTTCCCCCTTTATCCTTTATGTATCCCTGTCCTGAGCCAGTTCCATCCACTCTTTGTCGAATGTATCCAGGTCGTCTCTCCACCTCTTTCGGGGTTGACCAGGGTCAACGCCGCCGCCGCGGGTCGCCGTCAGGACGGCGACGTCCATTCTCCGGGATCCAACGTTTTAAAACTTTGGCCCATCTTTCCGGATGTAATCGACAGACATGGCCGGCCCAATCCCTCTTCAACTTGGCAGTTCTCTCACCGACATCGGCTATTTTTGGCTATTATCGGCTATTTATTACGAACATAAGTTAGAGAAACTCATTGGTACATGGCATGTCGTTCATGCCGGATTTGAACCCGGACCCTCATGATTGAGTGTACATAATGTATAGCTCTCCGCAACGCGCCACCGTCGCTTTCCGCGGATGTTGATTTGAGTCAGAAGAAAACACTCGCTTCTCTACAAGAGTAGTCGCACTGTACTGCTCTAACGTCATGGGAGCGATAGAGACAGGTTGTTTGGCGGTTTAATATGACAGTTTGTGAGAGTGAACAAGTTTAGAGTTACAAATGGGAATGCGTCATAACTCCGAAGGGACAGCGCTTGTTTAAATGCTACATAGTTAAAACAGTACGTTGCTAGGGGAATCATGGTACAATACATTGATCAAGCTTCATTCTGCTTACTACCTACTCATTTGAATTGGTAACACGAAAATCTTTGGTTACACGGTTATGTCACTTCGGCACAATTTGACAATCTATGCGAGCTACGAATAAGAATAAGGGTGCCTGTCCATTGAAGCTGTGCGAGCTGTATTTATTACACATACACAGCTCGCACAGCTTCAATCGACAGGCAGCCTAACTATAGAAGAATAACTCTAAACAAAATAAAAAAAAATTTTGGAACCTCTTAAAAATGACATGTTATATGAGTTTTGGCGGCAAGGTAGAGTTTTTAAAGAACAAATTTAGAACACGGTGTAGTTTTTTTGGTGCCATTTTTTGAGCTTGATTTACATTTCTATACATTCTTATTCGGTATGGGAGACATTGGGCAAGCGCATCACGTGATCATTTTGTGCGCTTCTAAAACCTTTGTGTCTGTGGACCCAGTGAGTTTTGCCTATCAGCATTTGACAACAACCACGATATGCTAAAAATAAGCCTTTTGTCAGAGAACTAAAGTGGTTGACATACTTCGCTCAGAAAATTTGCAAGCTGAAGTGGCAATGGGCTGGTTATATCTGCCGAAGAACTGACAACCGGTGGGGTGTCAGAGTTCTAGAGTAGAGACCGTGAACTGGTAGGCGCAGTGTAGGACGCCCTGCTTCCCGCTGGACAGACGACCTGAAAAAAGTAGCGGGGAGCGACTGGATGAGGAAGGCCGAGGACAGAGTTTTGTGGCGCGCCTTGGGAAAAGCCTATGTTCAGCAGTGGACGATGATGGACTGATGATGATGATGAACCTTTTTTTACAGGTGTACGCGTGAAAAGATAAGTTAATAGTTTTTATAAAATTTCCAATCACCCAGAATGGTATTATGGTTTCGAATAATTTATTTATGATGTACTTGAAATCACATAAATGGTGAACTCATGCCACTACTGGTATACTTGCGACGTCCCTGCGACAGGGTTGGCTTTACTTTGGCAATAGTTAGGAAATCGGATCGAAGCGAATCGAGTGGCTCTCAGCAAATAAGTGCTATAAGCGAACTGAAACTACCTGCCCGATGTAACCGGTACAGTCAGACACGATTTATGGGACAACATAGATCAAAAACATACAAGGTGTTAGTGTAAACAGTTGCATTACTTTATGGGGTGATTGTTACTTATGATGCTGAATAACTTTCCCAAACGAACATAAGAGAAATTCGCAAAAAAAAATTACATACAAACGTTCGATCAGCTGATTGCGTTTAGTATTGAAAGTCCAAAATTTTTTTTGCGAATTCCTTAAAGGTTTCTCAGGGAAAGTTGCTCAGTATCATGGGTACAATCACCCCTAGAAGTAATTGTACAAATAATGGCCCCCGTGACTTCGTACGCGCAGAACTCTAAAACACGTTGTCATAACTTTTGATTGAGTGTGCTTATTGCAACAGCAATGGAATAAACAATGAATATTATTCCAAAATAATTTATCTATTTCACGAAAAGATGTTGTACTTTTTACGTGATGCGTGCACAAAAAACAGACTCAAATATAAAAATAAAAAAACACTTCATTCAACATTAATTTCTATCATCGTCAATCACTCAAATATTTTCAATGTCTGAAACGTCGAAGGAGTTACCTAAAAAAAAATTTTAATTTCAACTTAAATCTGTAGTTACAAATGTGTTAAAATTTAACTTTTTTCCAACTAGCAAGGATTTAAGTAAAAGGGAGAACGGCCTTGAGTTTATGTCTTCCAAGATATTGACTAATAACCGTTACATTATCTGAATGATCCAGTTACCAAAGACTTCACATTTCTAGGATTAAAACCATGTCGACTGTACTAATCGAATACCTGCAGAGTACCGGACCGCTCCTCCCCCCCTCTCTACCCTCCTGCCACCAAATCCGCCCCCTCTGCAAACATAGCCGAAATGCAGGGCATACCAATCGAACTAAGCAGTATATGATGAATCCATTGGTTGAAGATCTTAGCGTAGGTATTTGAACTGAGATTTATCTGGATTTATTTGGACAATACTTCGTATAAGCTTTGAGAACCTTTTAATTGGCTTTTATAGGGTGTAACAAAACAACCTAGTAATATTTAAAGGGAAGGTTTAGACCATCAAGCTGAACAACTTTCACTATGGAGCTAACATCGAGAAATAAAAAGAAATCTACTGATTCATCGAAAATTGCAGTACTAAAAATTGAGTTAATTTTTTGACGTAACCTGACACTAGACTCAGATTCAGTACATGACTATGAGATGTTGTAACCCTTTCGGAGCTGAAACCATTCGGTACTATAAGCCATCGAATTCATGACATTCAATGTATCGTACCATCGATTAAATGACAGTCGACGAACAGTGTTCGATAAACAGACAATCTAAGTGTTGACTTTCGAGGTAACATAAAGAACCCGATGTTAAAATATGTCTTCAATTGTTTATCCTCTAACGAAACAATACAAAACGTATTGGATCACTAGCGGGGCGAGTCGAAGCGTATGGCCAAGACAGCGCAGATTGCTTGGGGACTGCAGGCGCCCGCAATGAAATCTTGCGTTTAAGTCCACATAGAATACTAAACGTTTTCAGAACTTGAAGCCAATGGATATGTGTGGATATGATTATGTTAGCAAAGTATTTCATACTAGTTTTGTAAAAAAAGAAGAACCCGAATATTTAACTGTTATCTCCAATAATGAAAGATGTTTAGTTCGATGGTCTGAAGCAACGTATACAACGTGTTAATGAATTAACGCAAAACTAGACAGTATTTTGTTTAGAATCATCGAGAGCAGAATCGAATTATCATGGTTTCAACGTAGGTAATCTTTTCCAAAATATTAAATAATTTTTTATAAAAATTTATAATTTTCTGAACCCGATGTCAACCCACCGCACGGGCACACTCACCCTACTTACTACCAAAACAAGATTCTTAAAATGTATCCATGAGTACGTTAGCGCTTTCATTCATTGCTGAAATGATAACAACAAATTTTAACCTCAAAACTTAAAATGCGAATAACATTAAATTTTAACTATCAAAATAATGAAATTATTGTTTCAATCTAATTATTTTGTTATAAATCAGTTGGGGTGTATGACGTTTTGCGCTAATTTATTAACACGTTGTATAATTTTACCTGTATAGGTAATCCTGCTGCAGGATAACCAATTAATTTTACTAAAGATATGTGAATACCTATATTTTAATACACAATCTGTTCACTAAGAAAGACTTAAGTGTAAGTACTAGGAAAAGTTTTAAAATGGCGAACCCAAGTTGACGACGAGCAAAGTTTTCGGTTACAACGTTACAACGAATTCGAGCTTTAAGAGGTTCTAACGGTTAACAAGAAGAGCAGCATGCGAGTAGCAGGTACTTGCAGACTTGGGACCACTTAGCTCGGTGTATGAGACAGATGACATCTCTCGCACGGTGAAGGAAAACATCGTGGGGAAAACTAGAAGTTCCGATGCGACGATGAAGTCCAAAATCCACATTAAATAAATAAATAAAGCTCACAAGCACATACATTGTTTGGCTTTTTATTACAGAAATCATACAACAAAATGTTTGGTTATCCGGTGTAGTGACCATTAGGTACACTGACCGAATCAACTGAAACTATGAGGGTAGAATGTGCCCTAGCAAATACAATACAATACTCTGTATTTGGACATCGAAAACATACAAAATAACAGAAACAATAAAATAACAATTATTGTTAAACAAACAAAAAGGGTACAAAGGCGGCAATGGGTACGAGAAACAATGGGATTTTAGAGGTTTTAGATTTTATTAATAATGTCATAATGTACTCACTGCGACACATCAAGCTATACCAAACCAAAATAAGCTGGCCGTGCGATGATTACGTAATGGACCGTTTATACGATGACAATTTCTAGGCGCCAATTCTGCGGCGCCTAAAATTAGCACCGTGTAAACACTTTAAAGGCACGGCAATTTTAAGGCGGCAAAAGTGTTTATACGGTGCTAATTTTAGGCGCCGCAGAAGTGGCGGCGCAAAATTGTCATCGTCTAAACCTACCATTATTGACCCTACGCGTGGCCAGCTTATATTGTTTTTATGTGTAGCTTAATGTGTTGTAGTGTGTGTACTCATTCTTATTTCATTAATGTTATACTACGTCAAACTGAACATCTTTTACTACTGGAGCAAATCAAAATAGCAAGAAAGAAATCTGCTGTTTCAAACACACCACAATGCTTGTATTTTTTTGCAATTTCAAATTTGGTCCCATTGTAAAAGTTGTTCAGTTTGATGGTTTAACCATCCCTAAAAATTTCGGAAGTAATTAAACAAATCACCTAGTATAATAATAAAATAAATAATTATTATTTCTATCTAGTTATGGCCTAGTTCTCGCCACGATTTCTTATTGCCTTCATTTCACCTTCCAAGAAAATAGTTCAACAACTCAACTGCAACTTCTATGAAACGTTATCTTAGTAGATTTCCCGGATACTTGTTTCTCACCGGCTTTAAGTGACACTTTCATTTCAACTATTTAACTTTGTAAATGGAGTTTTTTGTTCGCTTCCGAGACTAAGACAGGAGTTGGACAAATGAAAATAGCTTCGATACCAATTAAAATGTCACTGGAAATGTACGGTACGACTTTACGAATTTCCTTAGATTACAATAAAAGAGGAAGAAGCAAGCATCTACGTGCGATGCCTTGAAACTATCTATACTATGTCATCATCATCATCAGCTACTCATATACGACCCACTGAAGGACGTAGGCCTTCTTTCATTTGTATAAGTGTTAGAGAGAGTAGGTCATACTACTTCTGACCTGGCCTAGTGCAGATTAGTGAAGACAACTCTTCTCACTATCAAAGTATTTTAAGCCACCTTAACTGCCACACTGACTGACTGAAAGTATTTTAGTTGCATCATCTTTTTGTACTAAAATAGCACAAGCTCGATGTGTTTGTGACATTTTAAATATAGGGTGAACTCCAAAAATGGAACGGTAGTTTCGCGATATCCATGACTCAATTCATTCTTTTCAGCTCAATCTCTTAGTTTGTTAATGCAGCATTATTAAATGACGGAACATGTTGCATCTTCTCCTTTTTTATTTGATCTAAAGTAAAAGAAGATTGACTTTGCATGTAACTTCAATTAAAGCTTTTATTTACAATTTGAGATCAAAAAAATTAAGTGCTATTTATAAATACTTAAAATTACTGAAAGTTAGATTTTAAGTAGAAGGAAGTCAGTAAACATCAATTTAATAAGATAGTCCAATTACATTGGCTAGAACATTATACAGGGTGTAACAAAACACCCTAGTAATACTTAAGGGGGTGCTTCAGACCATCAATGTGAACAACTTTCACTATGGAGCCAACATCGAGAAAAAATAAAAAAAATCTGCAATCCCATACATTTGAGCCGAGACGGTACTGCAGTTTTGTATGAAAGAGCTGATTTTTTTTTCGCGATTTCGATGTTGGCTCCATAGTGAAAGTTATTCAGTTTGATGGTCCGAAGCAACCCCTTAAGTATTACTAGGGTGTTTTGTAACAACCTGTATGTGATTTTTTTTTTCAAAACTTTTAAATAATTAAGTAATTGAACGGTGAATGAAACGTGGGGAAACCTGCATAGGTAGTAAGAATTGTGATGCGTATGTATGTGAAGTCTATCAATCTGCATTGGACGCATGGTGGAACGCCCAACATACACCATCCTTGAGGGTATGCCTGTGTCTTGTAAATAGGCTGACGATGATGGTGATGATGATGTACTAACATTTAACGTTTAATAAGTTAACTATTTTAAGCACTTAATAATGACTGCTACATACGAGGTCGAAATTACGTCGGCGTATCAAAAAGTAGATTAGTAGCTGAACTGTGGTCGTGTAATTTTGGGTACAGTTGAGGCGCTAGACGTCACAATTTCACAATTAGTTCCGCCTCGCCTGCCACCAGCCTGCTCGCGTGGCTAATCGCAAATAACACACGTTTTTACTTACTTGTGTACCTTATTCAGATGTAATAATGGTCTTTGTTTACTGCTTAGGGATGGCTACTAGTCGAGATAGAAATTTTAATGTTTATCTTCAGTGAAATAGCAATTACGCTCACCGACTGTATTTCCACTGTATTTCTCTGGATATTCTACATGATATCCGCATTTCACTAGAAGTACCTAAATTTTGTGACACGTAGTGAGCCCATTGTTACTTTTAAATGGACAGTGAACTCAATGTACCAAAGCAAAAGTAAAGTTTGTTTGAGATTCCTGCATTTTTGTATCAAAAAGTTAATAGGGGAAGTAGGTAAACTAATTTAAACTCTAAATAGGACGTTTTTTGTTTCAACATCGGGACACCACTTTCACAGTGCCAACTTTCTTAGGTACGTAAGAATACCCATGTAATCTCATATAACGTTCCTTTTTCCTGTATAATAAAAAACATGCCACCATAAAAAACAGAGTAAATTTTAATGAAAAATAAGTCTCAAAGAAAAAAATGAGCTCATTAAAATGGCGTGTGAATAAAACCTAATTTCCCACCAAATTAATAAAACAGGGTGTCAGAACGCAAAGAATTATGTATGTCTACACTAATATTATAAAGAGGAAAGATTTGTACCTATTTTTGTATGTTTGTATGTTTGTAATGAATTGGCTCAAAAAGTACTGGGCCGATTTAAAAAATTCTTTCACCATTAGAAAGCTGCATTCACCCTGAGTAACATCTAGGCTATATTTATTGCTAGAAAAGATTAGACGTCCACCCGTGCGAAGCCGGGACGGGCCGCTAGTAAGTACTAATAGTAATTTTTGCGCTTATTAAGTAATAAGCGCAAAAATTCACGAAAAATATCCTCAGAAATTTCAATCTTGTTAAATTAACGCTAAATGGGTACAATTTCCTGTTTCCTTTTAAACGAGAAATTCACCAAAAACTTTGTTATTCTGGGCCTTTAAATGTGAAGAGAGACTCCGAAAATAATGTCACAGAGTTGTCAAAACAGACGTGGGAGTTGTCAGACGCGGTCGCAAAGCTCCAATTTAAGCCAATCCTGTCACGCGACTGTGAGCTTTATGGCGATAGCGTTAAAGTGAGTGGGAATAGTTCGCGCTAGTTAGGTAAATAATTCAGTGGCATTCACAATGACAGTTGGGCAACTGTCACCGAGTTTCATCTGACCACTCGTAATAATTCCGTTTGTTTTTGAACTTCTTTTTAGTGTTCCGTACCAAAATTTTAAAAACGGAACACTTGTGGAAAGGAATTACCTCGATATCCATTTGTCACACCAGTTTTTCTTAAATTAAAGCTTAAATTTGTCTTAGTTATTATAATAATTATTGGAATTATTAAATCTTTTTTTCAAAAAACATAACACTCCTTCTGGTGCATTCGGGTAAAAACTACTCATATTTTCTATTTTGAGGGGCAGTTTCGAGGGCCAGAAAGGATTAATAATTTTTTCAACACCATTGGTGGTAAAGTGGCTCTTATTGCAACGCTTTTAGGTACATAATGCAACATAGAACACGCGTCCGAAAATGATTACATTATCTCAATAGTGCGGTATGCGGCCCAGCGGCATTTTCCAAAAATATTTGTCTAAAATTGTTGTGTTGGAAATTTTATTTCAATCACATAATCATATCACATGTATCTATCTATATCAGATAGCTTTCTGAAGCTTTCCCGTGTTGTAGAGAAGAAGCTATCCGAAACACTACAAAATAAAAACAAAATATACAAAGTGCAACTACAAAATACAATATTGAATTGTGTGTATGCACAATATTGTAAAGTGTTACAATATCAAGACCAGACATTTTGGTCATTCATGGAAAATTATTAGGTTAACTACCTCCCTACTACTACCTTGAATAATTTTATTTCGATAAACAGATAAACTATTATTATTATTTGTGGTTGGGCTATTGCAAGCAAGGGTCGTTGTAACACGGAGACCAGCGCTGGTCCTTTTGTGTTCGCCCCAAGCTCACCCATATTTACGCATACCTCCGAACTTATGGTATTTTCTTTTCATTCTCGGGAATGCAGGTTTCCTCACGATGTTTTCCTTCACCGCCGAGCTAGTAAATGATGAATACAACCGTACATAAATTCCGAAGAACTTAGTGGTACAGGCCAGGAACAGATAAACTAATAGTGTAAACTGATTTTCAATCTCTATGTGACTAAATGCTGTGTGGTGTCGGCTAAGAATAGCACCACCCCATTTCCTCCCGTGGGCGTCGTAAAAGGCGACTAAGGGATCTACCGGAGGATGGGCAGCAGCATCCTCTGAGTACACACATTCAATCCAACTGCGATCGCCAACCCGCCTGCCAAACGTGGCGATTATGGCAAATCCCCCCATTTTGGAGGAGGCCTATGTCCAGCAGTCGACGTCCGTCGGCTGATATTTATTTATTTATTTTATTTTATAATATTAGGGATAACAACAGCCTTAAATATGTAATTTTACATTAGTAACTTATAATAAATAGAGGCCAATAACAGCTATCCACAGATATGATGATGATGATGATGATGTGACTAAATACTTAGGGTCAGTTTAGTTAATCTCTATACACATTACGACGGGCGGGCGCGGAGGGTGCAATGCAAAAACCGATTTAATACCGATAGCTTTCTCTATGAACTCTATCGGTATTGTGAATAGATCTTTGCTGGTTATCGACTACGTACAGCCCATGTAAAAAAAGAACTGGCAGTACGGACGGAACACTAATTGCCCGAGCCCTAACTCGCACTTGGCCGTTTTTTTGAAGCGACGACTTTTCAGTTTAACTTCTTTGACCCAATTGCGCGAAACATTTTCGTTCTAAAAAAGACTTTGATGCGAAAAGTTGTAATAATCCAGAGCGCAGATTTTCGTTAAGCTGTCCAGAATAAATTGGAAAGAGCTTTTTAATCTTGTATTTTGAGCGACAAGCCGATTATTACGGCAATCAGCTTTTTTATTTGAGATTTTACATCGAAGATATTGAATCTTACTTTATCTCAAAAGTCTTTGGTAAAATTATGTTTTGCCTACAAATTATTTATTTATTCATCGAGTTTTCCTAATATAGTAGAGTAGTAGGCAGAACATTGCAACGACCAAACCCTTTTTTAGGGTTCCGTACCCAAAGGGTGAAAACGGGACCCTATTACTAAGCCTACGCTGTCCGTCCGTCCATTTAGGGCTGTAACTTTTGAACCGTAATAGCTAGATAGTTAAAATTTTCTCGGATTATGCGTTATTACGGCGGATTTGTTAACAAATAACAAAAATATCAAAAAGTTAAAAATAAGGGGGGTTCTCAACAAGAAACTAGTTTTTATCAACGTTTTTTCTTCACGCTCTATCGTAGAAACGGTATTACATACAAGCATCACCATGTATGTATGTATATACAGAATAACAACAAATACTAAAAACTGGCCAAGTGTGAGTCGGTCTCGCGCTAAAGGTCCCGGACAAAAATTTTTTTTTCTAAGTTAATAATGTTGTGTTCTGTGGTGGTGTGGTACGGAACCCTCGGTGCGCGAGTAGCCCGACTCGCACTTGACCAGTTTTATTATTAATTAACGTGACGTGATCAAGGACGGTTAGCGTTGTACGCTATGGTGCTAGCGATATCAAGGTCTTATTGTATCTCGATCACTGCCCACATAATTATGTGTGAAGTGTGATCCAGGTTGGACGTTTAACCATAAAAAAAACCAGCCAAGTACGAGTCGGGACTCGAGCAATTAGTGTTCCGTACTACCAGTTGTTTAACATGGGTCATTGATTCATCCACTATAAATTGACACTTATTTAGTATGTGGTCACATAGTAATTGAAGATCATTTTACACTGGTCACACTGGTGTTAGTTTTTTGGGGACAGAAAATTAACTATCCAAGTTAGAGGAGCCACCCTGATAATTTTCCCGCCATCTACACGTTATTTCTGATGTTCATGATTTTTTTCAGATCTTATAAGTACGGCTATATTTTTTGAAATAGAGGTGGGGATAGCAATTTCTGGGATTTAATTGAAAAATTTGTTAAACAAAGTTTTTATAAACAATTTTGAAAAGTATATATTTAGACTCGTATTTTCATAAACTTTTAATTAATACCCCACACCATAGGGTAGAATTTTTTTTTTATTAATTTACCCTTTCTTACTTCCCAAATTGCCCTCCAATGTAAAAATTATGCTTTTTTTTTACTTCATTTATGATATTGGACCACCAATTGCTATATCTGTACCAAGTTTCAACTTCCTGTGTCGTACGGTCTGTGAGAAAAATGCCTGTGACAGACGGACGGACGGACGGACAGACACCGAGCTGATTCCATAAGTGTTCCGCTTTTCCAATTTTGGTACGGAACACAAAAAAATTATATAGGTACAGTACACAATAATACATAATTATTCTAGTAATACGAGTATGTAGATACTTAAAAAAATATACAAAAAACGTGTAGCTGTGTGTACATTAAAAGCGTATTTACCCATCCAACTAATACTTGGGTATTGGACCCAAGGTCGAAAACTTAATAATATACATGTCGTACCAATTACGTGTCTATGTTATTTTTCTAAAAGGGTCGAATGGCCCACGTGAGGGTAAGTGGACGACAAAAAACACCTGCGGCGTACGGCTTCGTCGGTTTGGGCCAGACAATACAGGGTGAAAATAAAAACATGTCTAACGAAGTGCTATTTTTGAGTCGTTAGATTCAAATTCGTGTTCGAATCATGCATAATCTCAATAGTAATTTTGAAAATATCTACTGCTGATTTGAAAATGACTTTCAAAAATATGTGCCTACACTCAGCGAGACCCCGTGTCCGAGAATGATGTGAGTATGTCTGGCATTTAGAACCAATCAGAATTAAAATTTGTTCCGTCAAATTGGAAGAAAAAAACCTCCAGCCAGAGGTACACTTTTTATTTATAAGTTACAGGAACTCCTAATGGGTGTCAATATTTAGTTCTACGTTCCTTTATTACGTTTTAAGTGAAAACAGTGTTCTAGCGTAAATAATTTAAAAAATAACAGGGTCCGAAAAAACCTCCACTCAGCAGGACACTTTTTTACTAACTACGTGGCTGTCTTTAAAAATGTAATATTAGCTTTAAATACTTATTTTCAACAATGAATAAGTAATATGTAACTAATTTTATATACTGTAAATAAAAAACGAGAGGGATTCTTTAATTTTTGTTTTATTATTCTTAAAAAATAAAACAGAAGGATTAGAACTAATAATTGAGTAGAACTAATTATAGGGAAGAGATTGATATAACTCCCAAGAGTACCCAACCCCAAGGATGATCAGGAGGAGGATGGGTTCCCCTTGGGGAACCCAAGTTCCCAAGTAGCACAGTAAAAAAGTGGATGTTTATGCGGACCCTGTTATTTTTGAAATTATATACGCTAGAACATTGTTTTTACTTAAAACGTAATAAAGGAAAGTAGAACTAAGTCTTGACAGACATTTGGAGTTTCTGTAACTTATAAATAAAAAGAATCCCGCTGGCCGGAGGTTTCTTCAAACCAATGCCCTTCTTTCAATTTGAAGGAACAAATTTTAATTCTGATTGGTTTCGATAGAACAATGGTACCGATTCGGACTGTGCCACGACTTAACTAAATTTATTTCAGTCACTTTCTAAAATAAGATTGAGAAAAGAGACAGAAAACCAACAGCTGACTTTAGTGCTGTCAAAGTGACGTTACACGCCCAAAATAAGATACCATCATAATGTACGCCATCTTATTTAAAACGTTTTTGGGCGTGTAACGTCACTTTGGCAGCACTAAAGTCAGCTGTTGGTTTTCTGTCTCATTTCTTAATCTTATTTTAGAAAGTGACAGGAATAAATTTAGTAAAGTTAAGTCGTGGCACAGTCCGAATCGAGGCCAATACCAGACAAATTCGCATTGTTCTAGGACACGGGGTCCCGCTGAGTGTAGGCACATTTCAAAAATACCAGATATATTTTTCTTTTTTATTCGCGGTGGGCTTCATAACCTCTGATGGAAAATGCTATATGAATCTGTAATTCTAATGACGAAGCCTAAATGTAGCGGAGCTTTGAGGAACTAGTATACAATTTGTAAGACGAAGTTTAGTGTAATTGTTTTTTACCTAATAATAAATATTTTCATTTTCATTTTTTCATGTGCATCAATTTCGAGACGTTCAATTACTCACTCACTAAAACGTCTACTATAAATAATAGGGTAATTTATAGTGTACCAAAACACAAAAAAATCGTAAAATGGCTATGGAACCCGTTAGAGCAGAGTTTAAGATAGTGAAATAATAGATATTCTGAATATGAAATACTTATTTCTATTTCCTCTTCGCAGAACATAGTCGTGAGTATAAATTTCATACGTGTCATATTTCGTAGTAAAATATAAAACAGCCTATATAAACTTTGCCAATGTGTTTAACTTAGCGCCATTATCGTAAGTGTCATATGACAAGGTAGGCAGACCTAGATATAGCTCAGAATAAAGTGCCTAGGCTACCTAGGTAACCTGGATAAGTCGTAGTGCTCGCGTGCGTCGGTAAACATCGTGGTAAGTGATATTGTGTTTGTTTAATATTGTTTATGTTACAATTTGCTAGCGTTTTTATTTTGTTTTATTTTTGTAGAACGTAATGTATAACGGCAATCTCTAAGGACTTTGTTTTTAATAATGAGAGATTTTTAATTTGCCTAATGAGCTTTGCCGCTCTGGAATTCAAATAAAAACTGATTTTGTTGAAAAATTATATTAAAAATTAACGTTTTAAGGTGGTTCGTAAATTCTTCGACGTCAAGTTGACTACTAATAATTAGGCTTTGTAGAGTAAGACTATTTAAATTTAATTTCGATGTTGGCTCCATAGTGATAGTTGTTCAGTTTGATGATTTCAATCACCCCATTATATTACTAGGGTGTTTTGTTACACCCTGTGTTCTTCTTAATATGCTGACGGTTTTCTAAATGATCAGACCATCAAATTGAACAACTTTCTCCATAAAATACTGCGAAGCTGCTCGATTTTTGTTTTGCGATATACTGGTACGGTGAACTCGGACCATCAAACTGAACAACTTTCAGTATGGTGCCTACCTACCTCAGGAAACGCGAAAACAAATCAGCTGTCCCATACAAAACTGCTGTCCCTACTAAACTGTTAGTCGGGTATGGTAGGTACAGCAGTTTTGTATGGGACAGCTGACTTGTTTTCGCGTTTCCTGAGGTAGGCTTCATACTGAAAGTTGTTCAGTTTGATGGTCCGAGTTCACCGTTTCAGTATTTGCTAGGCTGTCAATTACACCCTGTACGTCTGTTCGTCTCGTATTGGTCCGATTGCGATAATATTTTTGGTACGATGGAAGGTTTCGAAAAAAAAAAACGGTATTTTGTGTCCGGAAAAAAGAGCAATTGCAATCGCAACGCATGCCTGCACAGCTAGTGGAAAATAAAATAAAATTAATAAACCAAAACAGTATCATTTTAATGTTCCATAACAAATTAGCGCATTTATTAACCTAGCATGAAAATTTTATGTTGAATTAAAAATGTGTCGACAAAATGACGTATCAGCATGAATGCAGTCGCGTGCTAGCCGCGTTAAATAACGTGGAAGCATGAGCCCTGGTTATGGGTCACGATAAGTACGACACGCGACCCGAGCGCACGACATGTCGTACGATCGTGTGTCGACGCCGCGCCGATTCTATTTATAGCCTAGTTTATGGACCATGTTAAAAATAAAGTGCATAGTTTAGGTATTTTATAGTGCAGTCGTTTTATGACTCAGACTAATATTGATTCAATAATAGTTAAAAGTTTGCGATGTTTATCACAAATACGTTTTATTAAGATCGTTTAAGACTTGTGTATACTCTCTATGTAATTGGAATTTTTAACCGTCTTCAAAAAAAGGTTAACAATTTATATGTATGGTCTATAATAACTTAGGCGCGTTCCTTGATCCCGATTTCGATGATTCGTTTTCTGTTCTTTAAGCGAGTTAACTACCTGCTAGTTGAACCTAGTTTTGTCAAAATGTTTCGATCGCCAATGTCAAATCCATACATTCTGTCATTTCTACTATAGCGTCTACGCCAATAGACTGCACTTTTTCTAGGTACCCAGGACCAATTTCGGTGAAACTTTTTGTTTTTAAAAGCTTATCTTCTTCTTATGTAAAAGACTAATAAACGATTTTTAATTTAATTTAATTTAATTTATCGTGTGGGCAGCAAGCCCTGGTGTCATAGTTTTTTCAGACCGCCTTACGGCGCTTAAAAGCTTATGGTTAGATTATATATTTTTATAAAACTGTAACAGAAGTGTGTCTGTACATTGAAGATATTTACAAAAAAAAGATTACAATATGGTTTTTAGATGTCCCTGATTCCAAATCACCAATTTTTTTATTTTTTGTCTGTCTGTTTGTTTGTTTGTTTGTTTGTGGGTTTGTTTGTTCGAGCATCACGAAAAAACTACTGAACCGATTTTGATGAAACTTTTTTGTTTGATAGCTTATGATCTGACTTAAAATCTGGTATATAATTTATGCGGACGAAGTAGCGGGTAAATGCTCGTTACATATAAAAATGAGTTTTATCTCGCTACGTTAACTGGACGGGAGCTGGTGATGAGTACGGACGAAATTGAGTATGGGCAAAAGCAAGTAGGTATTTAATATTCAGATATTACCGATAGACTTTTGTTTTCATCTGCCCCAACAAAGCTATGTCAGCTATGTCGTGCAGGCTCACAATCAGACAAGTCGTGCTCGGAACAGGCCCGCATAGCACGGCGCACGCGACCCGCTATCTTGCCACCAGATCTGCTGCAGTGTCAGTTATGTTATAGCGCGCCTTATTACCAACTATTATTACAACAACCGAAATAATTTAGGTTTCTAGAAAACTATTACAGTGAATTGGTCAGTGGTTGATCCTACTTTTCCTTGACAGTTTACCTTTTGTAGGGAAGTTGAATTTTATTTTCCCTATTCCTGCTATCTTCTTTCATTACCGGGTAATTACCGTTGGCGCGCTCCAAACAAACGAAGTCTGGTTATATTTTCAATACTAACTAATTAAACTCCATGAAATTTTTAGACACGATCTAGAAACCAATATTTGGGCTTTACATTTGTCAGATTTCCGTTAAAATATACAGTTGCACTGAAAAAAATTCGAGCCAACTAAGAAGTATTTTCTCTTAATTAGCACCAAAATAATTGAAATGACGTTATTATTGCTTACTAAAAACAAAAGATGGTAGTTATAACAACAAGCCGAATTCGTTTAACAAAGTTCTCTTAGCCAGAGAAGTCATGATGTTGACAGGCTCATATGGATTTATGATGTATGTTTATCATAAACAAGATCTTGGTTGAAGTAAACAATTTTTTTTTTCAGTGTATAAAGAAAAAATTTCATTGACGTCAATAGGATAGTATTGAAAATATAATCAGACTTCGTTTGTGTGGAGCTCGCCAGAGCGGTAATATCCCCTTTTAGTTGTGATTTCCTAGAAAAAGAGAGAGAGAGCGTCATCAGGTAGAGTCATCCACCGGGTTTACTGGACTTCATTCTCGAATATTGTGTGATTTGTTTTTCCTACTCCTCCTATCTTCTTTGATGAAATTCGATGCGGGTTTCAAAATAGATTATTATAGAGTAAATAATCATCCTCTAGGCTCGCTGAACGTCATTGTCTAGTGTTGTTAGTGGTCGCCCCTGTTGATCCTAGTTTACAAGAGTTACAGCAGCATGGAAATGTGTGGTAGATTCGAGTTTCTTGAAAGATATTATCATAATCATAATATCTTTATTGCTTAGTTGCTCTATATTTAATGGCTTTGGAAACGGCCGTAGTCATGTCAGTATGCATACTAGTCAAAGAAAACTAAAACCACAGAAACTCTAACATCATACAACAGACTGTAGATATATTGTATTGCATTAACTTACTTATTATGTCAGTGTTTGTTGTGTATTCAAATAAACATATTTTCTTTCTTTTTCTTCACTTCCAAAAATATTCAAAAACCTCCAATTATGTCGTTGTATCCTTTCCAACAAGCGTCAACTTCTCTTACCTGAAACAAATAAATAATTAACTTTAAAAAAATATTCACTAGATCGAATTCTGAAGCAAAAGGAATCAATGGTACCGATTCGGACTGTGCCACGACTTAACTTAACTTTTTTTTTTTTTTTTTTTTTTTTTATTGAATAAAGAAATTTACAAAACACAACAAGGACAAAAACCCGTCCCACGAAAACCTGTAAGGGTTTATCTGGGGAAGGGGCGTTCACATTCGCGGACCAATTAGGTATTTCTACTTTTACTTTTACATAGGTATGTTTCGTTAATTAATGTTACATTTAGTTATGAATTTTAGGTAAGTCAAATTAACTTTTTAGGTAGGTATGATACACATAAAGGATGACATTGCCACAATCACCATCCTAGCAGTGAGTTGGTAGTTGTGGCAATGCCTGATGATGATAGATGATGCATACACATAACTGCACAGTTAAAGGATATAGTCTATGTCGGTAAGTGATAATGATAAGTAATGTTTTTTTACAATGGGTTTAAACTTAGGATTTGAAATGTAAGTACTTTGTATATCAACTGGTAGACTGTTAATTATCTTTGGTAAGACATGATTACATAATCTCTTTCCGTAACTGTTACTATAGTTAGATACTACATAAATTTATTCCTTAATAACTAAATTTATTCTTGTCACTTTCTAAAATAAGATTAAGAAAAGAGACAGAAAACCAACAGCTGACTTTAGTGCTGTCAAAGTGATGTTACACGCCCAAAATAAGATGCCATTATAATGTATGCCATCTTATTTAAAGCGTTTTTGGGCGTGTAACGTCACTTTGACAGCACTAAAGTCAGCTGTTGGTTTTCTGTCTCTTTTCTTAATATTATTTTAGAAAGTGACAGGAATAAATGTAGTTAAGTTAAGTCGTGGCACAGTCCGAATCGAGGCCAATGGCAATAAAATAACGCTAATTTGTTTAAAAAATAAAAACGTTAGTCTAAACGCCTTCAATACGACTACGAGAAGACTTAAATAACATAATTACTTAATTAAAAATATCTAAGAACCCGTCTCCTAAAAAGTGAACTTTAAAAAATTAAAATTGAAAAGAAAAAGACAAGTCTAGTAGTCTAGAATTCTGTTAAGTAACATTGAAGCGACTTTAACAGTCGGGACCTATTTATTGAGAAAATTTGATCCGGTCTAGAATTTTTAATGGGTCCCGACGTTGACGCCGAATGGGTCACGATTTTTAGTGACACTCGCAAGATTAAGACAAATCGATTGACGTAAGAATCATCAAAATTGGCCAACGCGTTTGGTCTCTAGTGTGCCACAAAGGAACAAACCTACATCCTACTTCCTACTAATATTATAAACGCGAAAGTTTATAAGTATGGATGGATGGATGTTTGTTCCGCTTTCACGCAAAAACTGCTGAACGGATTTTGATGAAATTTGGCATACAGATAGACCATGGCCAGGATTAACACATAGGGTACTTTTTATCCGGGTAACGCAGACGAAGTCGCGGGCAACCGCTAATACATACATAAATAGGCTGATAAACACAATTACCCGTTCTTTGCGTCGCGCAGTTGGGTAAAAAGGAAGACCATGAAATTTAACATTTCGGTCCTAATCGTAACTGTTTCCAATTCCATTTAGCGTGCACAATACACTCAAATAATATTATACTACATAGATTTTACTAAGTAAAAATCGCTGTAGAAATAAACTATAGGCTTATCACTTCTTCTTATCGTGTGGGCAGAGCCCTGGTGTCAGAGTTTTTTCAGACCACCTTACGGCCTCTGACGTGATTTTTATGTAACGACTACTACCAGCAGAGATTGTAGCCGGGACCAGCGGCTTAACGTGCCATCCGAAGCACGGAATCATTTTTATTTTCAGACAATCAGGTGATTCAGCCTGCAAGGTCATAACCAACTGGGGAAAAACGCACAAAGTGACATATCACTAGGTGTCACCCGTGGGAATCGAACCCACGACCTCCGTGTCGAGAGCCAATGCTCTTAACTATTAGACCTTAGACATTAGAGGCTTATCACTTAAGCTCTATATTTCCTTAACCCTAACAATATAAAAAGAACTCCCTCAAATAACCGTCTTTAAACAAAATACACCACTACTGACACAACTGAATCGAACCCTTATAATCCTGTTCCATAGCTATCACTATCTAACATCTAAAGGATAGGACCAAGAACGTAGCCCTTATCGACACCCCGAAAGATCGCACAGATCTAGACAAAACGTTAGCTTTAGTGCCTAAAGTATCTACATCCACGCCTGTACGCTGAATATAAATGGACTGGAATCCTCACATGAGGAGGGTATGAAGGGGGAAGGGAGCGGCTTCGGGTTATAAAAGGTATCAACATTATGAACAATTTGAAATGATAACCAGCATGTCTAGTATGATTTCTCTACACGCGCGCGACGCGCCTTTGCTGCATGCAAAATAATAACCTGTTCCCGCTTGGTTCCCGCGCTTTCCGGAGAGCAAAAGCCGCGCTTGCCGCGACTTGTAGTATGGAAATCAGCAGAGTCGCGCGCAAGTAGAGAAATCATGCTAGGGGGTCAGGGGTGTGTGTGATAAATGAGCAGTAGAAAAAAATTTAAACCGTCTTCAAAAAAACTAAAAAGTTAAAAATAATATTGCAGCTGATGACTTCTTCAATCGCATCATAAGAATATTAATTTGTTTTATCGAAGTCGGTGTCAAGCCGAGCCAAAATTGAATGCGCGGATCGTACCGGCTTGACAGCGACTTCGATAAAACAAATTAATGTTCTTATGATGCGAACGAAGAAGTCATCGGCTGCAATAATATTTTCAACTTGTTTTTTTAAGCCAGTTTAAATTTTCTAACTTTTTAGTTTTTTTTAAGGCGGTTTTAATTTTTTTTTTTAATTTTTTTTATTTCGCAATTTTCAGTGAGGAATTCATTAGTTCGATTGAATAGTAGTGCTTTAAATTAACAAACGCAGTAGTCGGCACTACGATTCGATGGTTCTCCTCGATACAATTTCGACAAACAAACAGACAGACCGACATTGCCGTCAAACTTATAACACCCCACTTTTTGCTTCGGGGGTTAAAACTTCAGTACTCTTTCTTTTATAGTGCTACTCTCCAACGAGCGGCACGTAGGCTATGATTAAAAAAAAAAATAAAAAAAATAAAAAAAAAACCGAAGTAGGTATTTGATTAAAAAACCATTTAAAAAGGTAAAAGTACAGTTTCCGTCATATAGTCGTCTTTTTATTACCCTTATAATAAACATCGTATAAACACGATTTTCAAATATAAAATGCAAATTCCAACAAAAAATAATCCAATGAAATAGTGCGGTTTATAAAATGCACGGAGCGAGAATCAAAGGCGCTTTGTGGCGTAAACATAAAAGCATGGGGTTTAATGTGGTTGGTAACGCAGGCACACAAGCTATTTGCGTTTTTATTACTCATATTTCTTAAGGTTTATAATTAAATATGGGTTTTATATATGCCCACCACTTCCCGGTAGCCCTTTACGTCAAATGCAATAGGAAATGGGCTTTGAAGAGAACCTGTAATATAATCAGAAAGTTGAATGTTTAACTGTAGGTATAACTACCATAATTATTGAAATCTGTTTGGTTGGAAGGAAACTAATCGTTAAAGCGTTAACTACTGTTATCTTAGTGTTAGTTCGAATTTATAACTTACAGTGGTTATTTTTATAATTACAGCTTATTATACGTTATTTTTACACTATTAATAGTGAAAAAATAGAGTTTAAAAATAGCTTCGAGAACTGAATAAAATCGTAAGGTAGGCTTACGTCTATTTCCCCGAGAATTTTCATTAAAATCCATAATTATTTTACAAAGAATAGGTACCCGAAAAAGCTGTGTCTAGCATGACAGGTAGTGAGCCTGTTGCCATTTTAAATGAATGAAGGATACAATACAACTATCCAAATTTAAGCATGTAGGTTTCCTCAAGATGTTTTCACAGAAAACCAGTGGAAAGACAACCTGACAGTTTTGTAAGAGGATCATCAACAACATTCTGAACAACTTTATCTACAGAAATAACTAAAATAGCAGTTCCATACAAAACGGTGATCCTACTAGACACAAAATGAAAAAAAAAACAGTCGTATACAGTTCCTAAAAACTAATATTGCTAGTTTGACTTTGACAGGACAAACCGCCGCTGTACGAAACACTTGGCAAAAACCATTGATATACCTAACAACGTTGCCAGATTTTTTTTCGGGCAAAGCGGGATTCACACACTTTTTGAGTATAAAAGCGGGATTATTTTGTCGAAAGCGGGACATAATTAAAAAAAAACTTAAATAATTAGTAGTTTTTTACTACTTATCCTTTTATCTGAGTTTCAAACTAAGTTTACAATGATGTTGATGATAGATAGCCATAGAAACGTAGATATTTAAATTATTATATTTCTCTGAAGATTTAACTTCTTTCAAAGTTTCAATTTTTTCCTTAAATGTAGTTGTAGAACACTGCACTCTCCCTCTATACACTGTAGTCTTTGCACTGCACAAGATAGGATAGCACCTGATTGAATAGGATGAGTAATTCCCGAAAAGCGGGACAAAGCCTGTCCCGCGCGGGACATTCAATTTTGAGCTAAAAATCAGGACATCCCGCCAAAATCGGGAAGTGTGGCAACGCTGTAATTTAGCATTTGTAAAGATAGCAACACGATAACAAGCTCCCTTCCTGACATTAGAGCCGTATAACTCGAAAGAAGACATTTACAAACCAAAGAACAATAACATTTCGTTTCTCAGTATCGCTGATATTACCCCACGCGCTTTGTAAATAACATTATTACTGTACAAGTGTGTAATCTAGATCACAAAGTTGCAGAATTAGTGCCCCAGATGCTTGGCAAGTTTTATCTCTCGTACGAGCATGCGGCAAGGGTGGGGGTGGGAGGGAGAGAGAAAAGTTATGAAATGTTGCGAGTTGCTTTATTTATCGTTCGTAGCAATAAATGCGTTGGGAATTTTTGTATCAGTTAATGGTATGCACGCTATCGTTCCGTAGTTGATGGAAAAATAAGAAAATTAAGCATGCAGGTTCTCCTCATACTATGTTGTCCTTTTCCCCAAATTTAGTGAGAAATTAACTTACTTTAATAAGTCAGAATCAAACTCAAGACTTAAGAGCCTATGTCGAAAAAAAATTTAAGTGAAACGGGCGTGTGATAGCTTATATTACTGCCAGATGCGAGAGAAAGAGATGGGGCGGCGCGCGCGCCTGGAACGAATCAAGCGAAAAAACAAACTTTATTTAATTGTGATTGTACTATTCATGTAAGTTCAATTCTGCTCTAATCAAAACTTAGATAATAGCAATCTCTTTTTTTAAATCAAGTCTCATGTATCTATTATTCACCGTTTAGCAGTTACAAGCGTTTATAGACAAAAACGGAGGCTACTTTGGCTTGTTTTTCTATCGAGAAAATTTGTCTTAATTGTGTTTTGGCTCTAATCAAAACTTCAATTATATGTTCAATTTACACATATCCGCAAATCATACTCCTACTTCATGATATATGGAGCTTTGAAGAATCCTATTTTTTTACATAGCCCCTTAATTTATTGTGAAGCTGTCCCTTTTCCATCAGGACTGCGATTTCTTAAAGTCACCGATGACGTTGAAATCAGTTGGTTCGAATCCTAGTGGTTATGTTTTTTTGTATTTTTGAGAATGTACTAATGAATCAAGAAACGTTTCTTTTCACACAGAAAACTTTTCAATTCAACGAATGGGCGAATGAATGATTTCAAAGTGACAGTTAAAACCAGAGATTACCTAGTTATTGGGGTAACGGAACGTAGAAAAAAAATTAAATCTTGCAACATCGATTACATTACAAATATCAAACTTTCGGGTGATGACTTCAAACACGAGTGGGTAGGAGCTCTCGTTGCAAAAGTCATGGTAGTGGAATTCAAAAATAGCAAATCGTCCATTTTATGTCATATTCGAGTGCGGCTTAGAACGTGTAGAATTCAAAAGTAACATTGGCAATGGAGATAATAAATGCTAAAGCAAAGCTACGTATCATTCGATGATCAAAGCATAAGCTCATAAAGCTCACGACTATAATCCACAGAGACATTATAAAAATGAGATCTGACCCCAACTTCAGAGCTTGTTGTTATGATTTCCCATTTCATCCCATTCAAGATGGTTAGGACGAGAGAGTGCATAATTTAATGTGTTTAGCGCATACACTTACCCTTATATTATTAAAAAACAACGGGTTGCACTCCGGGAGTGCCGGCAGAGGTGAAAACTTGAACATAATTATAAAAGTACTATGACAATTTATGCCGCTTAAACAAAACCGCAGGAAATTTTCAACGCGCGGAAGAAAGAGAGGGGGATATGTCTGACCAATTTTTGATTAGGTCACGTGACGTCACGATCCTAACGCGAGTTTAACATTTGATGTGAAAAACGCCGCTAAAGAAGATTTCACTTCAATATCCTATTTACGTGATTGTTTTTCTAATAAAGCTCGCTATAGTTGACTATAGCAAGCTTTATTAGAAAAATAATCACTGTATGAATGAAAATTCTATCGTTGATGTTGACATCAACGAAACGAACGATTTTCATTCATATAGATTCTTTATACAATTTATATTTGAGTTAGTATTAGAGTTGACTCTATACTTCGATCGTTTCGTAACTTTACAGTTTGTTTAGGATTTATTTAAAGCTGGAAAGTCTAAGAATTATAATTTAGCCCGAAGCGGTTTGAACTGGATTCAAATGAAACCATTATATCAAGAAACTTTAGGAACTAAAGCCCCACGGATAACGCAGGGGTAGAATTTATGTACCGACTCGATTAACATATTTATTTTATAACGAGCATTTACCCGCGACTTCGTCCGCATAAATTATATACAAGATTTTAAGTCAGATCATAAGCTATCAAACAAAAATGTTTCATCAAAATCGGTTCAGTAGTTTTTGCGTGATGATCGTTCAAACAAACACACAAACAAACAGACAGACAAAAAATCCAAAAATTGGTGATATGGAATCAGGGACACCTATAAAACCATATCGTAACTTTTTTTTGGTAAATATCTTCAATGTACAGACACACTTCTGTTACAGTTTTATAATGGTTTAGATATGCCAAACGTTCTAGTAAAAGGTAGATTAAATCATCAAAGTGAACAACTCTCAGATACCAGATCTTATTATTTATTTATTAGACAGCCCGGTAGCACAGTCGGTAGTGAACCTGCCTGCTGTGCTGAGGGTCGCGGGTTCGAATCCCGTAAGGGACAAATATTTGTATGATGAATATGAATATTTGTACCCGAGTCGTGGATGTTTGTATCTATATATGTATTCTATATCATTGTCTCGTCATCATAATACAAGTCCAGGCTAGATTCTGGTACTTTAAATGTGACTAGATAATTTGTGTGACATTGTCCAAGATATTTATTTATTTATTTATTAGATCTATAAAAATCTCTCAATTGACCTCCAGGCCCTGTCAGTCGTTACATGGGTGACCGCAATGACATTCTACAAGGTGTTAGATACAAAAATACAAATAAACATTTCAGGGGTGCTTAAGACCATCAAACTGAACAACTTTCACTATGGGACCAATATCGAAATCGCGAAAAACAAAACTGATGTTCCATCATCATCGTATCAGCCTTTAGACGTCCACTGCTGGACATAGGCCTCCCCCAAAATGGATATACCATAATCGCCAAGATGCGATGCGTTTGCGATGTTCCATACTAAACTGCAGATCTACTCGAGCTAAATGTATGGGACAAATTTTTTTTATTTTTGCGATTTTGATGTTGGTCCCATAGTGAAAGTGGTTCAGTTTGATGGTCTCAACAAAAGATTGAAATGTTTATTTTTACTTATTTGTAGCACCCTGTATACACATGGACTCACCAAGTCATACAATATCAAAACCTCAAAAATTACACAATCGTGACTCTAATGTTAATGTCACTCTATTGTTGTGCTCTGTTGTCATACATTGCCGCTGACAATCCATTTCCAGTCCTTGCAAATGTCCTCGGTCCCTTAGCAGTTTATGAACGTCCCGTAGAATGTCATTGGGTGACCGTTATAATAATAAAAAAACTAGAGATACCAAAACCACAGCCCGGACACTGCATACAAAAAAATTGAAATTGACAAGATGACGTCAACACATGCGAAACCAAAGAAATTGGACCGTAACCAGTGCGAAGTAACCATTGCGAGGTAACCAGAGGGCGATAAGTTGGTGGGAGGAAGGGAGTGTCCGAATTGTATCTAGTAATAGATACTCTTTCTTACACTGTGCCAAAACCTAGCAGCTGAACTTTGGTACAACTAACAGTTTGGATAATGTACTCTTTGGCTAGAACTCTATGGCTCTATGGCTTTTGCGCTACAACTACACGGTTACAAAGACAGTTGGTAGTTGTAGCCAATTTTCTGACCACCCCGAAATATATTACGGTCGTACATAATGTAAAATGCATACATATTGTATATTCTATGAAATAGTTATTGTTCAAGTAACAGCAAGTTTTGGAAGTGATCCGAATGTAACGTTATTTAACTGCGACTCGGCGCCGGCGGCGCCCGCGCCGCCATTACGAGCTACAATGTGATCAGTTCCCTGGAAATAATAAGTTATCTCGTAAAATGGCTGCCGCTCGCAAGAGTCGGGACGTTGCGATGTTGATAACAATACTTTTAGTTTAAACATTTAGTATTATGTCGTGTCGCGCCATTGTATCGAATGCAACTGTTTTAGGGTCCCGTAGTCCTATAATTAACCCTTATAAACATCGTCAAGTTATAGGTACTTTAAATGAAGATCTAAAATATCATATAGTTAATCGAAAAAACAATCCTTTTTATATTACGTCGCCGTAACATTTTATACCACAACTTGTGAGGTTAGAGATTAGTGCATATTAGAGCTACCCGCATCGGGGCGAGTAACAGCGCAAAAATCCGTCCAAATCGCTTCTGTACATTTATATGAAGTAACGCTTACTACACCTGGGCGGAGCGGGTAGATTTTCGTCTGTGCGATACGGCCCATCGTAGTGGGCTTTACCAACAGAAATGTTGACAACGTCTGCCAGTATTACGTCAAACTAAAAATGCGTCAATGCGTTGATACCCGGCCCGCTCTAGTTTGCGAAGTTCGCATTGTCCGCTGCGATTCGGTCCGCTTATACCGCCCGATGTGGCCCGCCCTAATACAACGTGTTAATGAATTAACGCAAAACCTCATACACCCCAACTGATTTATAACAAAATAATTAGATTGTAACAATAATTTCATTATTTTTGTAGTTAATTAAAATTTAAGTTTAATTTGTAGTTAAAGTTTTGAGGCAAAAATGATTTGTTATCATTTCAGCAATGAATGAAGGCGCTATCGTACTCATGGATACAGTTTAATAATCTTGTTTTGGTAGTAAGTAGGATGGGTGTGCCCGTGGGGTGGGTTGACATCGGGTTCAGTAAATTTTTAATTTCACAAAAAAATTATTTAATATTTTGAAAAAAATTACCCATGTTGAAACCATGATAATTCGATTCTGCTCTCGATTCTAAACAAACTAACTTCTAGTTTTGCGTTAATTCATTAACACGTTGTATATCCGGTTACCTTTTAATGACACTATGCGTGGCTCGAAACGCTCTTAAAAATGCATACCTATATATAATTATTACCTACTTATAAATGTATTGTTCGTCCGTCTGTCTACAAAATTTGCGATGTACAAACACTTATTCATGGGCCATTCATTAATAATTTCATCATTCACTCAATTATTCTCATCGGTCTGAGTGAACGTGTCTCATTGAAGTATACAACTAGAATATTTAATAAAGCTAGTTATTTATATTTAACATTATGAGTCTCCATTCGCCTCGCTCCCCATCATTCACGAGCAAATTTAAACTTTAATGTGATGGCTTTGAAGTCGTAAACACTTCATCAACATCTCCCGCCTTAATAATAAAACGCGTTTAGTTTGAGATTAACCAAGTTTAGTTACTGTTAAACTTTCTGGATTTTCACTCTGGATAGAGTTTTAGTTAGAACAACATCAAAATCTGTCTAACTTATTTATATTATCTACTACCCTACTAGCTGTTCGTTAAACCAGGTCATAGAGCGCATCCACCAATCAGCACTGGGCCTGCGAGGTGGAGTATGGCCCACTCCCTCCCACCTATGAGAGGATGCATTTTTGCCCGGCAATGCAATCCTAGCTGTAACTTACTTACTAGTAGTTCCCAAATGTCACGTAATTTTCGCCGCCGGAAGTCAAAACTGGGTTAAATTAGGTAAAACATTCTCACCAAGGGGTAATGGCGGTTCGAAAAATCGCTAAAAACACCTCACCCCGAATTCCTTTAAAGTACGAGTGAATAGGCATCTTCTGGGTAAGCTCGCTACATCTACGACCCCATCTTCGTCCTGAGGACTGGATTGAGGTCTAGAGCAAACCTATCAAAATTTAAAAAAAAGGTAGTTATTGAGCGCCCCCTTACTACAAATGCGACAACTACCACAGATCTACATAAAATGTTATACTTGTATCCGAAACAACCTTTAAATTGTGGACGTCTGTCGGGATAAAGTCATCAAATATTAAACTATAATTAAACAAAGCCTAAACAAGGAACTTTATAAAAGCCCAATCCCAATCAAAAACAATGTTATACTTACAATGTGTTTTAAATAATTAACTAGGTTGTTATATTCTGTATGATTACGCTACAGGTCATCATCAGCACGAATAATCGTGAGAAGGAGACTGCCATACATTACCACTCAAGCACCGTAGGTACGGCTATCGATTTTCCGTAATAAAGCCAACGTCACCCGTTATTATAGAGCGATGATATCCTGTGATATCCCATACGGAAGAGAGCTAGCACCTCAATCCTCAGTCGACGGTTCGATTCCTGGCCTGTACTACTAAGTTCTACGTTTATGTACGGTTGTATTTATCATTTACTAGCTCAGCGGTGAAGGAAAACATCGTGACAAAACGTGCATTCCCGAGAATGAAAAGAAAATACCATTAATTCGGAGGCACCTATGCGTACATCTATGGGTGAGCTTGAGGCGAACACAAAGGACCAGCGATGGACTCAGTGTAACATAACGACCCTTGCTTGCAATAGCCCAACCAACAGCACAACTAACAATTTGGTCGTATAGGTGTCGTATAGTCGAACATAAGACACATAGCACCAGTATTATGACAAAATTACAGTAATATACCTTTTATAAGTCAAAATAGTCATATAAATGGGGGCCTAATACGATCAAATTGTTTGCTGGGAAATCAATCAATCACCCTTTAAAAATCAAACAAAAAAACTAACGCAGGCCAATGTCAATAACCTCTGATTAAGGTAATGTTAATGAAAGTCCACGTAGGTACACTTAGCTAATGAAAGGTTATGATATGCATCGCGGGGTTAATGCGCGATCCGACCGAGCCGCGTAACAAGGATTTACAGTGGAGTTGCTCACGCGACGCTCTTTATGGTCCCCTAGTCCGTGTTGGCACCCCCTGGTTTATAATTAGTGTACCACGAAATCTGCTGATATGAGCTGAATTAATATGTCATCCCCACTTTACACGCATGGGTATATAATACAAGGTGTCAACAGAACACTTTGTAAAACTGAGCAAACTTCACTATGGAAACAATGTCGAGGGAAAATAAAAAATCTGCTGTCCCATTTGAGTCTAGTAGGCACTGCAGTTTTTCTCATTTTATTACTTGTAATAGATATAATTATTAGATTATCAGATTTGATAATTAGCGAGTGAGGTGTCACAGCAAACATATTGTTATATTAAGTCTATACAACGCTTACATAACTACTACTTTTAGGGTTATCGATACATTTAACTGGTTAGGGTTGATATTCGTCACTAAATGAGTTCAACTTTGCAACCTTTATCTTGAGTAAAAACATTTATCTTTTTAACCATTTTCAAAATGATGGTTAGGCATCGTTTCTTTGGAAAAATTAGTGCAAATGCAACATAAAAAGTGGATCGTTATGTTTTAAAAAATATACATTTTTATATATTTTTATACAAAAACTAATATTAAAAAGCTCTACATGTTGAAAAATAAAAGATGTGATGACCGTTATCCTAATAATTGGGTAATGATGAAAAATCGTAAAGTGATATGACATTTTTTTACAGACTTGTTTTTAGAAACTAAGGTCACCTTAGGGTTTGAATGATAACGAAAATAGCATCGTAAATAGTGTCAGTCGAAAGTCACCTCTAAGGTAAAGAGTTACGGTCTCCTTGACTGACTTGCAGGTTGGTAAATAATTAAGTACTTATTTTTATTGGTACTCGTATCTCTACAGAGTTTAACGTTCAATGGATATCGTAAAAAGTGTGATTAAACAAAAGAACTTAAGTCGCTTCGATAGCTCAGTTGCTATAAAGTAGTGGTTCTTAACCGGTGGTCCGCGAACCACTGGTGGTCCCTGAGACCAATCGAAGTGGTCCACGAAGACATTATACAATTATTAAATGAATGACAACGAATCGAAGACGTGAAATGAAGCGCTATGCTCGTTATCGCTGTGGTCTTGCAGTTTTGATTAAAAAAGAATTCATTCGATGGTTTTTCGAAGGAAACATGCTATTAAGGTTCTACGAACTTAGAAAGGAAGTAAGTAAAATTATTCTTAACTGATAAATTAAACAAAGAGTTGGTTGATCAGTTCAGTCAGCTCAAATTTCAAATACATTTTCACGAAAAAATCCACTACCTATCCAATCCATACAAAAATACGGATCAGTCGATCGATTTTATATGGGAAGTCAAAAAATTCTCGTTTTTCGACCTATTTTCCTCAGGAAAAGTTTCATTATCTGAACACACCCTTAAAATTGTTCTAGTAATAAATTATATTACCTCCAGACAGTTGATGGTCCTTGGCAAGACAAAAATTTTGTCAAATGGTCCCACATCACTAAAAGGTTAAGAACCACTTCTATAAAGGATAGCCTGCGGATGCCATGGGAAGGAATCCCTTAGGTATACAGGAAGACCTTAGAGATTGGTTCGGACCATCAAACTGAACAACTTTGACTATGGAAGGACTCCTGAAACCGCAAAAAAACTGCTGTTCCATTATGAAACAATGCCTACTACTATTTGCAATATTTGTAATAAAAGATACAAATAGAGTACATTCAAATCGTTTTCGAATTTTTGTTTATCTAAAGCATTTAATGCTTTTCTGAAAAGGCCATCTTGATTGGATTGGGCTTAGTTTGGAGTAACATTTAGTTTTTATTTCATGAAAAAAGTCAATATTCACTTTAGTATTCATGATACAAAACAGAGCTTGAAAACAAAATTAAGTTAGTGTTTTACGAGCTACAGTAGGTACATCTACCGAATTTCAAAGTCGTTCGGTTCAGACTAGTAAATAATTTAATATAATTTATAACTTTCATCGATATAGGTACGCTTATTAAATTTAAATATAACCTATTTGTTAGAAACTGATTATTTGAGGAGAATGGACAACGGCGAAGATTATGAACGTAGCTGTAAGATCTAGGACAGTCTAGGTCATAAGGTGATATCCTAAAAATTTATACTCTTGTATACATGTTACGCCAATGTATATTTTACGTTCGCATCAGTTTCTATGCACGCACATAGCCTACTATCCGTTTGCTTGGAGTTGGCCGTCGATGACCGTTACAAAATTTCGTCACAGGCACATTAACTGGTCCCGTCGACAAAAATAATATAACAAGCAAATAAACATTTAAAATTAAAAGCGATATTAGTGACCAGGACGGACGTGCCGTACGCGGTTGCGTTGCTAGAGGTTATAAAATTTCGTTTAATAGGGTCTCTTAGGGGTGTGGTACGGTGAAGCGGGAAGGGAGGGCTCAGCCAACTCGAAAAAAAACGACTAGTTGGTTAACTCGAATACCCACCCGCGGCACCCCTTTGTAAGTGTCTCATTTAATTTTATACCCTGTATATTTTTTTATTACTTACCGTTTTAAAACTTTACGTTCTCATCACTCGAATATTAGTTTGTTCGCTTCGAATGCTTCCATTGCGGTCGCTCCATTATACGAATTTAAAACAGTAGAAGGCAATCGTTATTAAATCTCTCTCCCATTCGGCGTAGCTACCACAATACGGAGACCGACGTACAACGACGCAGCACCGAAATAACGTTTCGTTCACAATTCACTTTAATAAACCGTACCGACGCTTTAAAACCCCTGCAAATGCAAACTGCACATTTTTTTTTGTTTCGAGCTCCAAATGTTGTGCGCGCCTGAAATATTGTTCAATATAGCAGATGGATTGATTCATAGGATATTCCGTTTGATAGTAAATGGATCAGAAGAATTTTTAATTAATGTTTTATTTTGTTTAGGTTTCAATTGTTTTGGTTCTATATTTGTAAAAAATCGTAATTTATTATTGTTTTATTAAATCTCTCGTATTTCATTCTAGTCAGTCATTTAATGAAATTGCTTGCTTATCGTGTCGACTTCCACACAACAAAGTCGCTAAATAGTACCTTGCCAGAATTGGGCAACCGGTACTGCACCGTCGTTAGCAGTCATGAGCTCCTCCTGCGTGCAGGTGTTAGGGCACGCAGGGCACGATGTGAGATGGGCCATCGTTTGTGGAGCTCCACACAAGCAAGTCACATTTTGCGCATCCGAGAATCCCCACCTGACCATGTTGTCCTTACTGCGACCGACCTGGGTTCGATTTAATGAAATATATTTATACCTTTTTATCTGTACTGTGTGTGTCTATACACACAAAAGATAAAAAAAACTGTGTTCTGATATAAATTATCGCCGAACTCTGAAACTAAATTAATTTGTCTTCTTTAGGGTTCCGTAGACAACAATGAAACCTTTTACTATCTTCCATTATGTCTACATGCCTTTATGCCCTATCTCAATTACTGATTATAAATGTGATGCCTTATATGATGACAGGTAACAGTAACCCAAAAACAGAAAAGTGGGACCTAGTTATTTTTTGACCCCCTTGAAACCTTGAAAAAAGGGGTTGCATAAAAATATTGATTACAGCTAGCAAAAGTGGTTTCAATGAAAATTATATCGAATGCACAACTATCTCGAAAACAATTTATAAACCTTGAACATAAATGAAAAAAAAAATATTATCCTGTTGACAGAGCTGATGACGCTCTCGTTTCATTTCAAGCAATTTTAAGGCGTCCGCATCAGTGACTACTAATGCAATGACTACGGAACCCTATCATGGAAGAGTCCGACACACTCTTAGCCGGTTTTTTCCAATGGCTGAACCGAAGTTCAGCTAGCCTGCAATAACCTGCACGAGACACGCAACTTGGAATATTACCAGCTCATTTTATCTTCAAAAGTTTAAGGTAAAGTATTCACACTCACGAAGTTATTCGTTTTCGGGGTGGTCAAAACATTACGAACATTTCGGTAAACCTAATTACCAAAACCTAAATATTCTACTCTTTAAAGCTACATTTTTACGGTAAAAAAAGCATAAAGTCTACCGCGAGGTCTATGACCCTATTTCAACCCATAGCTTCCATCCACAAGTCACGACAAGTTCAGTGAATCACTAAAATAACCTCCAACATGGCTAAAAGTCCCACCGAGCACTTTAACTAATTTTCCCCAAGTTTCTTAACAAATAAGGTCACGAAAACTTTCACGAAATCTATTAAATATCTCTGAAGGAAGCGTTTCAGTAAAATCCCCGCAAAAGATAATTCAATAAGCTAATAATACAATAAAATAATCCCTTAAAAGCTTTCCCAACTTCCTAAAATATTAAACAGGAAAGTTACCAATAAAAGTATACAAATAATCCAGTTCGAAGTGTAACAAGGAATCTATCGATATGTAAATTTGGTTTGAACGACTTTTACAGGCAGTTAAGAGGTCGAAAAGGTCCAGATTCGACAAATGTCCGAATCCGACCTATTTGCAAATGATAAAATTTTCAGCGCACGCATCGGGTACGCCGGGGTAATGCGGGGTAAAGCTGGGTAATGTGGGGTAATTCGCAGCAGGTCTGCTGGTTCCGTGCTCACGTCCGACAGTAAAATGGTTACTCTACTTTTGCCAGCCACTTAAAATTTGAACGGAATGCATTTGAATTGAGCTCCAAGTGTATTTGCTTACGAGCTGGAGAAATCAGAGTTTAGAAAGGGTTTTCTAACAACAGTATCAATTATCTTGTTACTTTTTGGCTGCGGGCTGGGGGTAAATATAGTAGCGAATAATCCTTTTTGGGGTGATCAGATACTTTACTATAAAAACTGCCAGATATATTTTTACATACATACATACATACATAAGCTCACGCCATTGTCCCAAGGGGGTAGGCAGAGACCACAGATCGCCACACGCTACGACTCTGACACACTTCTCTAGCCTCATTGACATTCATACATCTTTCCATGCACTTCCGTCGATTGAGGGTGCTACGCACTTGTCCTCTTCGGAAAAGATCATTGATTTGATCGTGGTATGTTTTCCTCGGACGGCCTCTCCCAACACTTCCGCTCACCTTTGCTTGATAAATTTCATTCGTAAGTCTTCTTTCATTCATTCTCTCTACTTGACCAAACCATCTAAGCATACCCCTCTCAATCCTTGTTACTATATCATCCTTCAACTTACACCAATCCCTTATCACACTGTTCTTGATTCGATCAACCAAAGTAATACCACACATACTTCGTAAGGAGCACATTTCAACTGCATTCACTCGACTTTCATTCCTTTAGGCTTTCACTTTTAGAAATTTGAAGGATGCAAAGTGGCTGGTGAAAAAGAAAGAATGTAAAATATTTAAGGCACACATATAAACCAAAGCAGAGTACATTAAAAGGAGTAGGTAAAGGTGATCAGTTTTCTAACATAATAATTACTTAAATTCAGCTCAACCATATTCAGCGAGCGTTCAACTTGCATTCTTAAAACTTTTAATAATATTTTTTAGTTATTATATTTTGGGTTTCATCATCATCAGCCTTTATACATCCCACTGCAGGGCACTGGCTTATCCTCAGGGAGGATTTTTGGGCGTTAGTACATCACGCGTGCCAAATGCGGAATAGTAGACTTCACATAAGCATCAGAATTTCTTCTTCAGCGTATACAGGTTTTCATATTTTACATATTTTAGTTTTTATTTTAGTTTACATATTTCATATACGATGATTTCCTTCACCTTTTGAGAGCAGTCTGTATTACGTATATAAATTAGAAAAATGAACTCATATTTTAGGTTTACAATATCGTCCTATTATTTAATTTAATAACATAGAATGGAGAGACGACCTGGAGGCCTTCGACGAAGAGTGGATAAAACTGGGTCAGCACAGGGATGCAAGGCCTTTGCCCAGCAGTGGGATGAAATAGGCTATGGAAAAAACATATAAATATATAAAATAGGTAACTTTAATTCCATAAAAATACAAAATGCGTGTTCACGACAGGCTTCGTCAAAGAAAATATACCACTCAGATACACAACTCGTTTCGTCAATAAATACATCCCGTAATTTGCAACAAGCTTCGTTATTTTCTATTCAACGCTGGTCTTCTGAAAAAAAACCAGGGCTTCTAAAAATGATAACCTCACGTGACCCCATTAATTTCCCAAGGGTGCGTACCCAAAATTATACGAAAATTAGAAAAAATATTATGTTTCTGCATACCTTAAGTTTAAAATAATTATTCAACAACTAACAAAATAAAGGAACCAAAAGCTAAACCTTTTTTATTTCTGTACTCATTCCACATTTTACATTTATTGAAATAAAAAACAACTGAGTACTTTTGACGGTCATCGAGAACCGAAAACCTCGAGTACACTTGACATTTGAAGCCTCTGTGTAATTGGTGTGGTGTGGGCGGCTCTCGTCCTCGGCCTCGGCCTCGGCTTTCGGTTTTCGTCCCTCGGTGTTCGGTTCGGACACGCTGCGCTATTGTATCGGGGTGGAGGGTGTTGAATTACGCTTTAATTCTTCCCGGCAGGAATTCGGACGATGATGAAATAACATCTTGGAAGAGGCTACTACTTTTCAAGATTAAAAAAAAAATACAGTATCTTCGATATCAAACAACCTAAATTATCGAACGCATTCAATATTTTAGAATCTAGCAAGGTTATGGTGAGGTGTAGGGAAGTAATAGAAAAAGCAACTTGTTATTATACACAAATATAAAGTATATTATCATTCATTCATTTATATATCATCATCATTATATCAGATAGACTGCTGGACATAGTCCTCCCCCATGGATCGCCACAACGACCGGTCCTGCGCTGCCCTCATCCAAGGGGTTCCCGCCACATTCACCGTGTCGTCGTGGCGCAAGTCTATTATACTACCCACGCTGCGCTTTCTGGTTCGCGGTCACAACTCGAGAACTCTTTAGACCCATCGGCCATCTGATCTGCGAGCTATGTGCCACTCCCATTGCCACTTTAGTTTAGCAATTCTTTGCACAAATATACTAGATACAAAATTATAGTAAAAGTGACTAAATTTTTCTCTCCGCGTACCTAATACCTACGCTTACCATGATGTTTTGCATAATAGTAGTTTACTCAAGCCACATTTTTTTCTACAAAAACTAACGATAACCATTAGAAAATATTAAAGCTACGTCCCACAAACGTCCCCCGGCTCCATACCGCCGCGGATTAGAGTGCGGGACAAAAATACAAACAAACAAAGCTAGGCAAAAGCGTGACGAGGGTAAAAGGGCGGCTCTTATCTCCTGCCGCAGACTTTGTTCAATTCTAAGAGAAAAACCTTCGCAGTTGAAATACAGAGTTTTATTACTGGCGCTCTATAAATAAGAGTAGTTTCTCAGGTGAGAAAACAAAGGTACAATGATATATTATGCAGGGAGGGAAACTGTTTGAGATTCTGATTGTTGACTTAGCGCCTCTAGCTTAAATAGTTGTTGTTTGTGTCTGACGGTTTTACCACCGCATTAATATTTGCTCACAAAGCTATATTCCACAAAGAGATAGATAGTAAGACATAATTATTTGGAATATTTAGGTACCATATTATTTAAGGCTTACTAGTTGGGAAATGTCTACATTTCACTAGCAGACACACCTGAAAGATGACACTCCTGTTAGAATGTCCGTTGCGCCCAAACGCCTGCATGAGAGAAGACCTCAATAAAGCTACACTGGACGCTGTCAGGGTCGCCGAATATCTGGCTAGTAAAATATAGAAACACAAAAGTAGAACAATTGACACGAAAAGAAGAAGAAGAACAAGACTAGCAGACAGCAATGCCCAAACTTTGTCCGGTGTGACAAAGTTTGGGCATCGCTATTTTGAATGGATACCATAGAACTTAAAAAATAATCAATGGTTCAGTGCGGTAATCAGGAAGGCAGATAATTATGTCAAGTGATGACAGGTGGACTTTTGTCGCCAACCTGAAATTCAAGTTGTAGACAGTCACAGCCGATTTCGACTACAGCGAAGGCTTTACCAGAAAAACAGTCAGGTAAGCAGGATATTTTTAAATGCATAAGTGTATGCGCTAAATACATGTGCACTTTCTCGTCTTAACCGTCCTGAATTTGATACGAAGAGAAGTGTGTCGGATGCAGTGGCCATAACCGAGCCAAATGGTGAAGACATCAAAATGTATCGACGCCTGAAGGAATAACTCCCGTCTGCCCATAGCACTGTAATCTTAAAGTTATTAAGTACCTTCAATAAAGGCATCCAACAATCATGATTGAAATAGCGTTTCAATCGTAACTAATGCCTGGTGACTGATCGCGACAAACGCATGAAAAGGGTCGCGATCGTCAACTCGACAGAGGTCAAATCTCCGGCGGAAAGGTCAAATCTCTGACAAAAAGGTTACCCGTATTAGGTTACGGCGCCGCTGCCGGTGATTATAAAACAAAATTAAAGGAGAATCTGAAAAATTTGTGCCATAGAGAAAAAAGGACTTGACGAGATTTAAATTGATGTTATTATGTTAGCGACAGTTTATATAAGTATACGAGTACCTAGCGGTAAATAATATATTTTCTTTTTCTTTTCAATAAGAGTTGACTTTAAACCAACTTGGACCGCAATTAAGATGAAAATTCAACAGTCTGACTGATGCCTTTTACATTTAATAGGTATTTATTTTTAAAAACATATTTCACCAAAATAATCGTGTAGAATTGGTTCTTTTCTTTCCTTTTTTGAAGTCGGTTAATAAAATAAGCCCGCAGGCAGAGTTTTTTTTTAATGAATCAGTCTACATAAGGTTTAGCGATAAAATGCTAATAAGTAAGCCTAAAGTCGTCATTACCATTGCCTAGACTGCCCAACACGTCCCTTAGAACGAGACATTTTTGTCTTTAATACAATAGTAATAAGAGTTAGGGGAGCTGTTATGAGAATGTACCCTAGATTGAAATATTAGCGTCACAGTGGAATAATGTGAGTTGAAATAAAATTAAATCCAGACTTAGGTAATATTCGGTAATATCTCAAGACAGATGTTGTGGGACGCATGTTTTTGTTCAATTAACGTTGGTATTTTATGACGACTCGTTTCGACTTGCCAGCCAAATTATTTTCTTTTAGTTTTTCGCAAATCACCTCTTGCAATAGAATAGTAAAATTTCAAAAAGTTTCGTCACTAATCAAATTTTGTTACGGTATCGATTTTTTAGTATTAGCGGAAATACGGTTTTTGGTGGCTGCACTCGGAAGCTTTCGATACCGACGGCTGTCACTTCCTTCCCACTCCCCGCGCGATGCGTATACGCAATTCCGAACCGCTCCGATAGTTTTAACAGAGTGTAAGTGACATCCTAGCAAATACTGGAACAGTGAATTCTGCCCATCAAACTGAACAACTTTAACTATGGAGCCACATTCAGGAAACGTAAACAAAATCAACCTCTTCATACATTTGTCGGGTATGGAGCAGCTGATTTTTTTTCACGTTGGGTGGCTCCATAGTGAAAGTTGTTCAGTTTAATGGTCTGAATTCACCGTTTCAGTATTTGCCATGCTGTCACCCTATAGAGTAAAAATTACTAGAGTTTACCCGCGACGTACTTTCAAACACAATATGTTTTATCTAAATCGGTCTAGTAGTTTTTACGTGATGCACGAACAATCCAACAAACAAACAGACTGACAAAAAATCCAATCTGTGAATTAGAATCAGGGACACCTAAAAACCCTTTTTGTAACTTGTTTTTAAATATCTTTACAGACACACTTCTGTTCCAGTACTAATTGTTAAGGAGATTGAGGAAAAATATTTAAAAATTTATTCACCAGTTTCTTCCCAAGAGTTTCAGTTTTAATATAATAGTAGTACCTAACGGTTTTTATATCTAAGTATTGCGTAAATTTAATTTAATCTTGTATAATTATGAAGTGTATAAAAATTGCATTTAACTAATTTGAATTTACACGGCCTTTACTAAAATATTCCATCCATCTCCCCATCATAAATAAATAACAATCTTCAGTTATTATTTCAGCCTTACATCACATAATGACGTAGCAACTCCATAAACTCGTCCCGTAAAACCGTTTACGTGGTCTACGTGACGCGGGTTTACTGCCTCCGACTCCGTAACTCCGTAAGACTTCACATTATCGATGCAGTTCCCGTAGCCGCCGTAACTTTGGGGGCGCCACTGAGCTGTCACGAAGGAAGACGCAAGGAATGACGGATTGGCGATGAACTTGGTCAAATTACACTTTATCTATAACGTTCTTAAAAGTTAAGGGTGAACATTGCTACAACCATGGATTTAGAATGTTATAGTACAAGCATGGAAACTCGAAAATTGGCCTTGGCGGTCGGTAATGTTCAACCTTCTTTCGTACATCGATGTTTCATATAAGGTTTGTCAGAACCTAATATGAAACATCCCTTTCTGTCAGAACAACAATTTTATAAGAACTCTTTTTATGTTCCGTACAAAAATTGGCAAAACGGAACACTTATGGAATCAGCTCAGTCTCTGTCCGTCCGTCCGTCCGTCCGTCCGTCGGTCACAGGCATTTTTCTCAGAGACCGTAAGACATAGGAAGTTGAAACTCGGTACAGATATACAGGGTGTACAATAAAATGGGACAGCTACTCAAAGAGGTGCTTCAGACCATCAAACTGAACAACTTTCTCTATGGGACCAATATCGAAATCGCGAAAAAAAAATCCGCTCTCCCATACAAAACTGCAAACATAACTCGACTGAAATGTGTGGGAAGGCAGATTTTTTTTTCGCGATTTCGATATTGGTCCCATAGAGAAAGTTGTTCAGTTTGATGGTCTGAAGCACCCCTTTAAGTAGCTGTCCCATTTTATTGTACACCCTGTATAGCAATTGCTGGTCCAATATTATAAATGTTTTTTTTATGTCTTTGGATTAGAAAGGGACAAACCAAACGATGAAAACGTACGAAAGAAGTTGAACATTACCGACCGCCAAGGAGTATTTTCATGTTTCACCGCTTTTAAGGCAGTCTGTACTCCTATATAGACAATATCTATTTTCAGCTATTAGCTACATCTGTCCGCTTAAAAAGGTTTTTGTTGTAGTTGTAAGCCGTACGCAACGCACGTTTAAAAACAACTTTTTATGTTACTTGTTATTGACACAGAATGCAAAACAGCGAATCCAAGAAGGCAGCGCCATCAGATCAGATTGAATCAGATTGTAATGCAATAAGCCCCAGTGAAGCGACGAGCAGAAGGGAACTTCCAATAAACTGTTTACTGTTGCTCAGCTCGAACTAACTTCGATGGTATTTCACAGAAATTTCATCCAAGTATTTAATATTAATAACTCGCCTCTAAAGCTGGTAGGCATACCTACCTATACAACGTGTTAATGAATTAACGCAAAACTAGAAAGTAGTTTGTTTAGAATAGATAGCAGAATCGAATTATCATGTTTTCAACATAGGTAATTTTTTTCAAAATCTTAAATATTTTTTTCGTAAAATTTAAAATTTACTAAACCCGATGTCAACCCACCCCACGTGCACACTCACCCTACTTACTACCAAAACAAGATTATTAAAATGTATCCATGAGTACGTTAGCCCTTTCATTCGTTGCTGAAATGATAACAAATCATTTTTGCCTCTGAACTTAAAATGCTAATAACTTTAAATTTTAAGTATCAAAATAATGAATTTATTGTTTCAATCTAATTCTTTTGTTATAAATCAGTTGGGGTGTATGAGATTTTGCAATAATTTATTAACACGTTGTATTTACAATTAATATTCTAAGTTATAGCATAATTCTGAATTACCTATACATCCATATTTCATTAGTTCTCTCGATCTCGATCGGGTGTGAAACATATAATCTGCGCTTCTAAACTTTGTTGTTGACAGGGCGCTAAGGCGCGGTTATACGGAAGAGACGTGTGGCGGATAGTCAAAGTAATACAATATAAACCTTATAGTACGTAGCATAGCGTTTTTTGGAGAATTAAGCCCGCGCCTCCAGGCGACGTCGCCTGAAGGCGCGGCGGGCGCGATTCTCCTTTACGACAGAAACGCAGCTATGCTACGTACTATAATGTTTATATTGTGTTACTTTGACTATCCGCCACCGCCAAAACATCTTAGACCGCCACACGCCTCTTTTGTATAAACTGCGCATTATATGTCAACTGTATACGCTATACGCTATTATAATAAGATACCAGAGGATATTCTAAAGTCCCATGTTAAACCAGTCCTCTGTAAAAAAATTAATTTTGAATGACCAAAATGTCTGGTCTTGACAATGTTACACTATGTAATGCAATATTGTATTTTAATTGTACTTTGTATATTTTATTTTTGTTTAAAAGATGTGTGTTGTAGAGTTTCTGGCCGCATCTTCTCTCAACGGAACACCTCAGTGGGCAGACCAGCAGCTAGGTGGTCGGATGACATTTGTAGAGTAGCCGGCAAAAAGTGGATGAGACTAGCGTGGGACCATTCTGGTTGGCGTTAAAATGAAGAGGCCTATACCCAGCAGTGGGGTTTACCAGGCTGATGATGATGATGAGGTTAAAAGGAGCCGAAATCGAAGGGAATGCATGACAAGATGTATGGACCTAGAGGAAGCAAGAGAGGTGTGTCTTAACCACCCAAAGTATCCAAAGTATCCAAAGTATCCAAAGTATCCATAGTCTCTGCCTACCCCTCTGGGAAAAATGCGTGAGTTTGTGTATGTTTATGTATTGTACACTACATTCCGCCATACCGACTGCACTCAAACGGTAAAAGAAAACATCAAGAGGAAACCTGAAAAATTCTGAAGCATATGTGAAGACTACCAATGCGCATTGTGCACGCGTGGTGGACTAATGCCCATTCCTACCTTAAGGGTAGGCCTATGGCCTGCAATGGGAAGTATATAGGCTGATGTGATGATGATGATTGAGGCTTCAAAGTGTTCGGTACATCAAAATTACCACTAGGTTGTAGTAATATAACAGTGATTACCCCAAAACTATACATTCGTTAGCATTGCAAATTGATATGAGACCCGGCCAAATACAAAGTTTCTGATCCGGTTTATTGCCGGAATCCGGGCAACTGACTCAGAGACCGGACCAAGTCCGGGCTAAGTTGCGAAGTTCCGGAACTGTAACATTGTTAAGTAGGGGCCGTAGGTTTGCGGCTTGTGTTGTTCGACGATAGCGTATAATATTACAAAACTTTGATTGAAAATGAAGATAATACTCGGCGAAATATGAACCTATAACAAAAGTGTGACAATGATAAGATAATACGTACGGCAAAAATTAACATTTCCAAGAAATTTAAAATAAAATACTTACATGAATTCTCATATTTCACTATATAAAAATAATAATAAAGACCAAGTAGTATATAATGTATATACTATTCTAGGTATATACATTTATAATCTACTAATGTGCTAAATAATAAAATATCTTGGACAATATAACACAAATTCCAGAATCTAGCCTGGATTAGTATTATGATGACTAGACAACGATATTTATTAGTTATAGAAACATTTCTGACCACCCCTAAAACGGATAATGGTCGTTTGTTTATGTATGTATACAATGGCCTCGATTCGGAGTGTACCACGACTTAACTAAACTAAATTTATTCCTGTCACTTTCTAAAATAAGATTAAGAAAAGAGACAGAAAACCAACAGCTGACTTTAGTGCTGTCAAAGTGACGTTAAATGCGCAAAATAAGATGCCATCATAATGTACGCCATGCCATCTTATTTAAGTCGTTTTTGGGCGTTTAACGTCACTTTGACAGCACTAAAGTCAGCTGTTGGTTTTCTGTCTCTTTTCTTAATCTTATTTTAGAAAGTGACAGGAATAAATTTAGTTTACTTAGTTAAGTCGTGGTACACTCCGAATCGAGGCCAATATAATTATGACTAAATAAATACTACTTTACGAGTCGCTCAAGTAGAACTTTCGTCTTGGTTACGTTTTTTTAATCCCATGTTTACAAGCTTATTTACACACGTCACAACACAAGGCTCGGAAGTGATTAACTTTGTAAGTATATTACTTTTGACAATATTACCATGAATAGTTGAAAAGAACGGTATTATGGAGTAGTTTTCCTTAATATTTAATTAAGTAGCTCGTTCTTTTCAACTGCAAGCTTATATTTTATTAATATTATAAACTCTAGTTTGATGGTTCTGAAACAAATTATATGCGGGTAATATCGTGGATGGAAGCTATATAATATTAAAAATCGACTTTTAAAAGTGTCTGTCTGTCTCTCTGATAGATCTTTGAATACCTGAATCGATTTTGATTTAATTCGACTGTAAAGTGTGCCAGGATAAACTTAAACTCAAATAATTTTATTTCGTGACTAACTGACTGACAGACAACCTTGACAACACACAATCTGACTGACACAAGCGTGACATTTGAAATAAATTATACAACTATGGAGGTGCTACTTGGAATTTTCCTCCATTGAAAAGGGAAGTACTTCCGCCAGGCTAGGTGTGATGCCTGGGGACCGGCCGTGGTCCAACAGTTCTTAGTTGGACCTTGTATACATATCGAATCTCTGTGATTATTTCTCTTGCGCGATTTATGTCTTGCATTCCATTGTGAACCTTATTTGTAGTAGGTACGAGTTACGTATTTACGATGAACGTTGTCTTTGTATGGAGCATATTTCCGCGAGCGACGGTATCGCCATCTGTTGGCATCTTTGCTATAACTTGTGGGTGCTGACCATCTGTAGTAGTTCCCCACCCAACAGATGATCTAAAAAGGAACTTTCGAAAAACAAACCACCCATAATCCACGCGGAAAAAGTCGCGAGCAAAAGCTAGTCTTTCATATAAAATAGAAACACCCACACTTCAAAAATATTTATAATCGATCGTTTCAACTAAAACAACTGTTTTGCTAGGCGAGGCTCATTAAATATAAAATTATTTTCCACCGATATTAATATAAAACGTAGCAAGCTAAACGGTATACATAATTAAGCGAGAGATGAAATTAATACTCAACATCATACTTAATGAGTAATAATAAGGAATGAAGTAGATCGCGCTAGCGCCGTATTTTTAAGCTCCTCTCTTCAAAGACTGAAGCCCACTCGGCCAGGGCTCCCAGAAGTCTCTTAAACATCATGAAAATCTTAACTGAGCGAGATCGGTTTCCACAGCCCTACTTGTGTACAAGCTCGGTTAAATAAGAAAAAAATCGTCGTAAAGTGACCTCTTCTTAGAAGCGTAAATGTTTCGCTTCGACAATGTTTAAATGTGTAAATGTTTTCTTCGATTTTTCGATGTGGACTTATCAGACTTACCTATATCTACACCGCGATAAGGATGATGCAATATTATAAGAGATAAGTGTACTTTTTGCAACCATCAGCAGCAAGGCTGATTCAATGTTCATGGGGTGTAGAGCATCTCTGTGATGGGGATGGACCAGGTCTGCCTGCATAACTCCAGTCGGTTCAGGAGTTACAGACGTTTAAAGGTCAGTATAAAATTAACAATCAGTTGCAAGGCTAATCGTATGATATTATTGTAGTATGTACTGTAGCTACGTGAACAGTACAAAAACGGACGTGGTTCATCAGTCGGTTTAGGAGATACAGCCATTCAAATTTCCGACCTTTGAACGGCTGTATCACCTAAATCGACTGACAGAGAATGACAGTTATTTTACCGTTCACAGAGCTACAGTCCATACTACAATAATATCATACGATATGTACTGGATCGTTAATTTTTTACTGACCTTTAAACCTCTGTAACTCCTAAACCGACTGAAATTGTGCAGGCAGACCTGGTCCATCCCCATCACAGAGATGCTCTACACCCCATGAACACTGAATCAGCCTTGCTGCTGATGGTTGCAAAAAGTACACTTATCTCTTATACTACAAGAAGATGTGGGATGGTATTATAGAGTCAAAACAAAGCTGATAGTTTGAGTGTCGTATATTGAATCCAACCTATCAGCCTATAAATGTCTCACTGCAGGGCACGGGCCTACCCTCTGGAAGGGTGTGGGCATTAGTCCACCACGCGTGCCCAATGCAAATTGGTAGACTTCACATACACATCAGAATTTATTCTTCAGTGTATGCAGGTTTCCTTACGATATTTTTCTTCACCGTTTGAGAGCGGTCGGTATTACGCACATAAGTTAGAAAAACTCATTGGTACTATCGCGGACTTTACCGCCCGATCATTTTTTTGAAATTTCGCATAATTTCGCGCATAATTTATTTACTGTTTGGAAACAATTCATTCATTGGTCTATTCGTCAATAGGGCGGAGCTAGACAGTGCTTTTACATTTTAGTATGCATCATGTATGCGAGCAAAAATGAGCCTAGTGCCAGTGGTGATCAGGCCGAAAAGTCCGCGATAGTACAAGGCATGTTGTCCGTGCAGATTCGAACCCAGACCCCAATAATAAGGTGTCCATACCTCTCCGCAACGCGCCATCGTCGCTCCTCCGTCGCAATACTACATACTTGCACTTATTTAAACTTACACTATGCATTGGACACTGCAATTATCCATACCGACGACCTAGGTCCCATAATATACTACAATACCTACAAGTCCTTTTTTACCATTGGTTGCGAAACTAAGTTGCCATCGAGCCCGCCGGAGCAAAAATGTTGGACATGAAATACCACTAAAAGTGTTTGTTTATTCATTTCAAACTATTTCGTGACGTGACCCTTGAAGCTTGTTCCTAAAACTCGGTATAGGACAAAGAGCATCCACATGACAAAAGTGAGCGTTAACACTTTGTGACAAGTGACAACCCTAAGCTTGTCTGCCCTGGGCTCACTTTACCTACTTGCAGATCAAAGTGAATGTTAACTAGATGAAAAGGGGTTACATTACCTAACTGTAACGATTATATTACGATTTTAATTCAACAAACCTACACCGGTGCGATATGAAAACAATATAACAGCGAAGGTTCTTTGTTTGACTACGGAACCCTAAAAATACAAGATCCGTTGGACCCGAGCATTTGTACATTTTGGAATATTTTCTCTTTTCGTCCACACTAGTGTTGCTGAACTATCGATAGTTTTACAATCGATAGTTTTTATAAAGTCATACTATCGATAGTCCTATCGATAGTAACAACACTATCGATAGCTCAAAATGAAACAATACTATTGACGGAGTGCAATACTTCCGGTGTTATCGAATTTCTGAAGAACAATATTATCGATAGTCTAATGAAGGGCCTGGTCTATAAGTCCATAATAAGACCAGTCCTCATGTACGGTAGTGAGACTTGGACCACAACTAAAAGCCATGTCCGAACTGTACAAACAGCCGAAATGAAGAAGCAGAGGTGGATGTGCGGTGTCACGAGGCGCGATAGAATCCGCAACGAGTATGTGCGAGGTAGCCTGGGTGTTCGTGACATTGCAGATAAGCTTCAGGAGCATAGGCTTGTGTGGTTTGGAAACGTGAAACGAAAGCCACCCGAATATGTAGGAAATTAGGATTCCAGGACAGAGACCAAGCGGACGTCCGAAGACTAGATGGATGAATACAGTTCGTAGTGATATGACCGAGTGCAATGTCTCCGAAGACGACGTCAGAAATAAGGCAAGGTGGAGAGAACAGATGCTGAAGGCTAACCCCAACACCATATAGGATTAAAAGCCAGGAAGAGAGAAAGAGAGAGAGAAACCAAAACAATCGATAATATCGATATTATGGACACTATCGACAGTGTTGCAATCGTCGTATCGATAGAAAATTTAAATTGTCTCTTATCGATCAACAAAACTAGCCCATATACATCGCATGAATCTCCTGTCAGCCACTAGAGGAGAAGAGAAAAATAAAGATAGCGAAGCAGCGAGGCTTCCAGCGAAATTGTACAAAAATCTCTGCTCAATTTAAAGATAAGACAATTAGCAAAGTGCCACTATCTATCTATACCAGTCTCTTGCATCGAAACAGCACTGTTTAAAAGATGCTAATCTACTGCCATTTGGCTGAGAATTCAAAGGTCCACAGAATGAACAAGTACGAATTGAAGATTGCTAGATATTATAAAGTCATGTTCTGTAAAAGTAAGATAAAAATACACTGAAACAAAAAATTGTTTACTTCAACCAAGGTCTTGTTTATGATAATCCATAGATTTATATATTACTAGCGTAAGGATAGGCCCGTCAGAATATTTTACAAAAACCTTCTTCATAAAAACAAAAATTTGCGCCATCTGTCATAACTCGTATACGAACTATATCGTGTCATAAATATTTGTAGTGCTCTAAATTGTCATTTTTCCTTGCATTTTAGAGCCAACGAACTGGGGACAATAGTCAAGCTCATAGGCCATGTCCTTACGCTAGTAATATATATGTCTTTGTGATAATCATACATCATAAATCCATATGAGCCTGTCAACAATCGTGACTTCTCTGACTAAGAAAACTTTGTTAAACGAATTCGGCTTGTTGTTACAACTAGGTACCATCTTTTGTTTTTAGTAAACAATAATAACGTAATTAATTCTTTTGGTGCTAATTAAGAGAAAATACTACTTAGTTGGCTCGCATTTTTTCAATGTACGACACTCAAAAATGTCCCATTAGTCTTCAGCTTTCTTTTTGCGATGCCCATTTTATTTAAATATTTACGACTAGGTAATTACTTAAGCTGAGATTACTCTCTGAAATTAAAAATAAGTACAAAGTATTGTCTAGAGTCGTAATCAAATAAATATTATAATGTTAAAGAAGCATGAGTTTACTATTAGTATTCAAATTCTTAGACCCGTCGCCACTTTTCATGAACATGGATACAATGAGCGCAAAACAATTGAAGTACCTACTAGGTTTTTCACGATACCACAACCTTGGACATTTAGCTGTTATTTCATATAAATGGGAAAAATTGAAAAGAAGATCGAGTTATTAACCATGTGCGATACTGAGCGAGACAGAAATACGCATTTGCTTACATTTTACGCCACGATCCTGCCAAAGAGGGTGGGTAAGAAATTAGTGGGGGGCATGGAGTGTCCGTACTGTATTTTGTAATAGTATATAGTTCTTATACATATAGAACGGCCACTCCCCGCCCTCCTCTGACTTCAGGTACCCCACCTCACCTCACACTTTCTGGGGAAACTTGAAGGGAGCCGAGCAAGGGAATGCAGTCAGGCGCGCGCTCCCGTTGGATTTGACTACATAAAATATATTTTACATGTATCCTCAAAGTATAAATAAACGTTGGAAAATGACGCTAAATTCATATTTTCACTGATTCTTTAGCTTAAATAATATTTTTAATAACAGACTGAATTAAAAAAAGTAATGAAATGTATAATGATGTTCATACGATGCGTGGCAAGTCAACCCTACACATTATAATATCATGCACAATTTGCGCTAAGTGTACATATGCGAACGTCATCATGTGAAATCTAAAGGTGGACTTCCGATGCTAGCGGCCGACGCGTCTGACGCGCGCGGCTCGCGGCCGACGGCCGATGCGGCCATACTAGTTACTATGAAAACGTATGGCGCCGCTTCCGATGCCAGCGACTGACGCGCGCGGCCGATGTCTATCGCATCGGCCGCGGCCGCGCGCGGCTATGCTCTGACGTCACGCGGAACAAGAATGTTCGTCAGACATATTACGATGTTTTTACCGAAAATTTGCTTAATTTTCACTATTTTTTATTTGTATTTTATTATCTGCAAGGTCGCTCATCCACGTTGCGATAACACCATCTATCGATCCATTTGAAACTAATTTATCTTTTTTTCAGAAAATCCCTCTTGCCTACATAATTATTAGCTAGACAGCGATCCATATATAGGTTAAAAAGCCAAGGGGACGCAACGCATCCCTGTCTAATTATAATAACTCTTAAAAATGTATTTTATCAAAATTCCTGTAAAAAAAATGCATTCATATATTTCTCTAAACCTATCAATCTATCAATCAATCATATATTATTTATTAAAATATGTATTGTTTTTTTTATTTGTGTTTTTAAACAAAACACCAAAACATAAGAACATACCCTAAATTTCGGGGAAAATACCCTAAAGTGATAACACTCTGCACAATAGGCACGCGTCAGTCGCTGACCTCGGAAGTGAGGTCTGTCGTCGGCCGCGCGCGTCTGACGCGAGGTTCTGTCAAATATTACAGAACCTCGCGTCAGACGCGCGCGTTAGTCGCATCGGCCGCTGGCATCGGAAGTCCACCTTTAAACGTTGCTTGAAGTGCCGGGCCTTTGGTTGTACTAAATAGATGCTCTTTCTTATATTGTGACGACGCTTTCCGTTGTTTCATGGAAAATAGAATAGTAAATAGTTCTATACATACAGAACGGCCCTGCCTTTGAATGCAGATGATCACCAGATTTTTTAACTTTCTGGGAACATAATAGTGCTGTTGATATGGCGACGCTTGTGCCAACGATGCCATCTTGTGTATGTAGCAGTACTAGTCCAAGCATCGTGAGACCGTCATAATTATGTAGTACCTACCGGGGGTTCCTAAAACTTATAACATAATTCGTTCTTTCATTCTTTAATCTACGTATATCGAATAGCAAAAGTGCTTGCTTTTTCGATAATATCTCCAGAGACAAACAAATCCCTTACACTTCAAATATAAAACAAATTGAACCGTATAACAAGCAAACAGAGCATAATCTTACTCAGCAACATGAGAGGAGCTAATGAGCTGCATATTTAGTAACTACTTGAGAAGCCAGCGCCATAGAGAACTGAACATCGATGAGTTCGATTTTGATAGAACACGCTCCAATCGGATTTTGAAGTTATGCACTAAAGCACTAATAGCATTCTCGATAGTCGATGTGATTCTTGACTTGAATTATGTGTTTAGACTGACTTATAGTACAGTAAATAGAAGTACCAGATTATAAGTTCCCCCGATGTACCGGGCTGTCCCTTACACCCTGTGCAATACATGCAATTTGAGCTTCGTTGCAAGCCGGGGAGGGGCATCTGACACGCGACCACCCAATAACGGACCTATAACGCGACTCCTACTCCATTAACAGAAGTGTATGTTCGTTAACTCATAATCATGACAGTATTCCCGTTTTGGGGTAGTCAGAAATATCGATGGCATTATAATTTATCTGTAATTAAAGACAAGTACCGTTTTATCTGTATAAGACATCAAATTTAGACACCTTTCAACCAAATCCTATTATAGCACGGAACTAGGTTTCTCTTACTAGGTATTATTGTTATCCTGTAATAAAATCCTAAAAGTAGGCATTCCTCGCAAGGTTAGTCATAGAAAAACTAAATTAGTTTTATATAAAAAATATAAAACTAACTTCTTGCAAACTAAAACTTTACCCAATACCAGTTGGCGTACTTGGCAAGTGACAGTATGGACAGGCATAGACGAGGGACTCGATAGAACAAGATCACATTGCAGTATTTCGTCGTTCGTATGTTATATCATTCAAGCGGAGTTTAATTTTGATAGTCTGCAAAAAATTCAAGCAATCAGTGTCGCTTCCATTTGCAACTCTGTTTTTGTAAGTCACATTTTTTTATTAGTTAAATGTTGGTATACAAGCTATTACCAAAACATCTTTTGAGCGTAATAATTATCGGGAACGAAACTTTTGCAAACGGCCAGGGGCTTGCAATAGGCGAAAATTTTTTAACTATTGTTTTTTGACTACCTATCTAAACTTATAAAACAGTTCCGTGATTGATTGACTGACTGGCAGACAACGCACAGCCTAAACCACTGAAGGTAAAAACATTAAATTTGGAGTACATATTCTACAAAGTAATGAGTATTGATTGCATTAAAGATAAATTACACGGTCCCCTTGAGGTGCACTAAGAAAATATTTTTCTAAATTCAACCCGTAAAGGGCTGCAAGGGGATATTGAAGTCATCTGAAATCATCGCGCCAAAGTCACGGGTAAAAGCCGCGGTCGGGTAGCTCTAGGTAGGACGGTGAAAGCTCCGTCCTCCTTCCGTGGACACCATATATGGGCGTTCTCTTTGTCAACTCTAAAGGTATTGAAATAGGTATTATTTTACATAACACCCTCTGCGCCCGCACAACGTAATGTGAATTAGAGCTTTAACAGAACGTAATAATGGAAAAAAAATCGTGCTAAATTATCATCGCAAAACTATTATTAAGTTGAACAATGAAATTTTACTGTAGGATCTTGGTCTACGAGAAAGGATGACTTCGCGTTTCGCTTCGACAGCGTCTGAAAAACTACGCGATTTAAAACAGAGGACAGGTCCGTGCGGACGTGTCGTTGCGAACGGAATCCTTTGCGTAGCCCAAACGTTATTAATGCCCCTTTAAAAGGTGGTGACATTTTTGTGGCTAGGCTTTGGTGAAACAGTGGAATGTAGTTTTTAAGTCAGTTGGAAGAGGTCTGGGCATGTTTGTGTCTAATATGTTTTCGGGGAGGAAAGAATTTTACTAGAAGGCAAGTTAAGAAGGGTCGCTGGGCGAGAGGAGCTACTTACTACATTTTTTTTAAAAATTCGCAGATAAACTTAGAATTTTAATAGACTCCGATATTTCAGGTTTATACTGAAACTAGTAAACTGAAAAGATAACAACAAAAGACATTGCCCACGTGACGAAATATATTCGTTTCAAATCCTTACACAACTAACGAATGCCTATGATCAAAGAACACGTACAAACAGTATGATAGCTAAAATTATACGGCTTCGCACGGGTGCAATGCTGATACTATTCATATATTATATGCATAAAAAACTTTCTCTATTTAAAAAAAAACCGCATCAAAATCCGTTGCGTAGTATTTAAAGATCTTAAGCATACATAGGGACAGACAGCTCGAAGCGAATTTGTTTTATATAATACTAGCTTTTGCCCGCGACTTCGTCCGCGTTTGGAAAACCCCAAGTATCCTATGTTACTTCTAATACCTCCAAGAATATGTGTACAAAGTTTCATGATGATCGGTTAAGTAGTATTTGCGTGAAAGCCTAACAAACAAAGTTAAATTCACATTTATAATATTAGGGATGTACTGATGAAGATAAATAATTTTGAGCTGAGTTTAGTTAAGTTTTGTTCAGTTATGGATTCTGTTCCAATGGATTTCAATGTAGGTTTGCTGAGTAGGCATGTAACATGTTTGACTAACATGTAAAACCTGATTGAACAATTACAATGAATGAACAAAACACACCTGTGAACCAAACCGACGTGAAATCGAAAGAGAAATTCACAACAAAACATTTTATTGTATTGTAGCGTTTTGTGTTTTGTATCGGGAGTCGGCAGAACGGCTACAATAAAATATAACCGGCAATGAGCGGCCGAATGCCGAATGTACATGATGGTACACTATTAATAATAAGTATTGCCTCTATTAATCTTTTATGCTTGTTTGTCGAGTGCCGGCGAGTTCGTGCTGTTACATGGCTTTTTGTGTAGATTTCTTTTATAAAATTATTATAGACAGTAAGGTAATTGTGCTGAAAAGATACTCTATGTATGCAAGACGAACGTAATGGTTTTGGAACGTGAAGACGATGTTACTTTGTTGTAGATACTTTGAGCGTGTGGCGATCCGTGGTCTCTGCCTACCCCCTTGAGACAGTGGCGTAAGCTTATGTATGTATGTAGATACTCTATAATTTAACTATCTAATAATTGCCTCATTTAACATAGGTAGAGGTCATGTAAATATAAACTCAAGGCAGGAATATGCAGAGCTGAGTGCCAACCTCTAGTAATGGAGAGGAGCCCGAAGAAGAAGAGAAATAAACTCAAGACAGTAATCCTTTTCGTAGTGTTCAGAAACTTTTCTATGGCTGCCATCTATATTTTAAAAATACAAACGAAAATAATTAATTTGCTTGTAAACAGGGTACATACAATTAATGATAAATCTGTGATCAAGCCTATTTATTAGCTATCATGTCATTAGCATGCAAAATTAAAATCATGATGAATAGAAATAATTCATTGCTACATTTATAGTAATTATTAATTACTATAATAATGTAGCAATAATTACCTACGCCTAAAAGAATGACTGAAAATTAAAACCATGTCAAACATAGACGAAGAATTTTTCACTTACGCTGGCAGACGGAATGTCAGTGTAACCGGGTACGAGATAGCGATACTCATGAAATCCTATACAATTTATATGAAGTGACAGTTTTGAGTCAAGTGGCCGTAGTAAAAAAAAGTGATTACGCCGATAAGGACAGCAATAAGGTAGCGATCTCCTTTTTTAACTAGAGCGAATTTGATATGTGCATCTCTTATTGAGTGAATATGACAAGACATGTGCCTCCTTCTAGTACCTTCTCTTTCTACGATGTCAAAGCATTGATTTTTGTTACCGTCAAAATCAAGTTAACTAGACACAGTTACTATTAAAATAATCTGTGTCTTACATTTGAAGCGTTCACAAAATGCCTATCGATAGTCAAAGTTAATTCTACAACTACCTGCTCGCTTATAAAAGTCGTCAGTTGTTGTAGCAAAGTTTCTGACCACCCTATATAATAACACGGTCATGAGTAGGTATACACAGAGCATACCAAACTATATGACAAGCAGTCCAGCGTATGACAATACACAATAGAGACAGCGAGATACTTTGAACTTTGTCGTGCTCTGATAAAATGACGGAATGCGGGCTTTCTGAATGCTGTGATTGGAATGCTGTCCGATAAAGGCTTGAATTTTTGTGAAGATCCCTGATACTGTTTGTCAGAATGTTATCTGGACTGGCTTGTGTTCAGGGCAGTCGTTGAGAATATAAACTTTAAAAAATTTACATTGATATAAACTTGGAGCAGTACAACGCGAGTCCAATCTTAGGTTCACATATATACATACATAAACTCACGACCTTTTATGGTACTCGAGAGACCTAGCCACAGGTATATTATAGCGCGTAAGACTCACTTTTAGCATATTCAAGCTTTTAGTATAGAATATACTGTCAAGTGGTCATAGAAGAACAAACGGCCTTTCCTTTAGCGCACAAAATGACTGTACTCTAGTCTTTTTCGTCTCGCGTGACAAGTTTGTTTATTCTAGGCTGCAATTACATGGCTGACAAGTTTAAATTGGGCCAGTGATCCAGAAGTCAATGTTTTCTGAAGTTTTCTACCCAAGCATCCACTACGACACAGTTATATAAACGACCGTACGGCATTGTACGGCGATCGCATACGGTATCGAGTCAGCAGTGCGGGACGGCTTCATTCCGGTAATCTTATGTTTTCTAATGGACAGGTTGACTCCTCGGAGCGTGGACATTTGCACGGAGTCTGTTTGAAGCTAAGAGGCGAATCGCATTGGAAGCTGACTTACGGTCTAATATGTTCAGGTGGTAAAAATTATATGGCTTTATTCCTTTCTTAACGTAATGATTCATAAAGAGCTTTTGCGGCTCGCAGCCAACTAGATCGTGTTGCACAAAACCCGACTGGATCCGATGTTTTTTAAGTAATTTAAAGTATTCTTACCTTTGTATTTTACACCATGTTTCAGTGATTTGGCTAAAGTAGATGATTTGCATTAGGTGATTTGACTTAAAGTTGTATTATCGGTTAAAATCATGATTATTCCGAAAATGAATTCGTAAAAATATAGCCCGCGATTTTGTACGCGCAGACCACAGACTTAAGTACTCATAACTTTTGATTGAATGAACCGATTGCGATGAAATAAGTTCAGAATACTCCGCCACACTATGTTTTTATGATCCCGCATCCAAATCGGTTTAGTGATTTTAAGTGCTGCGTGCACAAACAAATAGATAAACAGACCAAAATTCTAAAAATGTTCCTAATGGATTGCGTATCGCACAGCGGAATCCATTATAGCAGAATAAACGCCCACAATTTATATTTTTGCAATTATCTTTAATGTACTTTTTACATCTACACCAAGTTTACAATTTTATCATATGAATATAGAAAGGACCGGGAAACAGTGAAATAGTAGAACTTAGTAGCTATAGTAAAACCATCGCAATTCTTTTTAAATGGCATTGTGCCCTTTTGCAAATTCCTATTCTGTACTAAAATTCAAACCCTTCATACAAAAACCCTTTAAAGTTATACTGTTACATATAGTGCGATTGGTGTGCTAATCTAAACTATTATAAAACTGTAACAGAAGTGTGTCTGTACATTAAAGATAATTACAAAAAAAAAATTACGACATGGTTTTTACCTGTCCCTGATTCCAAATCACCAATTTTTGGATTTTTTGTCTGTCTGTTTGTTTGTTTGTTTGTTTGTTTGTTTGTTTGTTTGTTTGTTTGGGTGTTTGTTTGTTCGAGTATCACGCAAAAACTACTGAACCGATTTTGATGAAACTTTTTTTGTTTGATAGCTTATCATCTGACTTAAAATCTGGTATATAATTTATGCGGACGAAGTCGCGGGTAAAAGCTCGTTATACATAAAATAGTACTCCGAACTCGATTAAATAATAAATTATGTTGAAAAGATCAAATTTCGAGAACAGCTGCTACCCGTCTAGAAACAGTGTACCTAACTAAAAATAATATTATTACGTAATTGTTTTTTTACCTCGAGAGAACCTTCCTAGCTCTTCTTTCTTTCTGGAAACTGGGGATATCAACTTACCTGAAACACAAAGAGAAACATTGTTAGTGAAATTGAAAAAAAAAAATTCAATAACTTTGCTTGCCTATTTTGGCAAAATGTAATCAATATGCAGTCAAATTATTTTCATGAGATCTTCGTTAGGCATCTAACTTATCGAATACCAACATCGCCGTGGTATTCAGAACTAACTGGAAACTGCTTAATAATACTATCAAAAGAGAATGAAGTATTATTTATATCTATTTTACTACAGTAGAGTAGACAATTGTATAACTTAATGGAGTTATGTTGCAAGTCGGTTTGCAGATGGTCGCGTAATCGGGTGCTCTGCTTTCTGGCTCGCCTTAAGAGCCACCGTTTTGTGTTAGCTCAAATGTGTTTTTGTACTTAAAACAATCTTTGAGATTACGATGATTTCAATCCAAAACCCAAACAAAATTTAAAAAAATATTACATGTGATGGTGAAAATGATGATGGTGATGGATTCTTAGTCTATTTCGACTACAGCGACCTTACAGCGACGGCAAATCTTTATACATGGTGAAATCGATATCATTAACATCCTTTTGAACTAAGAATCTACCCATCAAACTGGACAACTTTTACTATGGGAGCGAACCAATCAGAGTAAAAAAAAAAACTGCTGTTTCATACCAAACCACACTAAACTGCAATGCCTACTCGACTCAAATACACCAGCTAATTTTTTTGCTCCGATCGGTTTTCTCCCATATATTAAAAATTGTTCAGTTTGATGAGTAGGCTCTTAGTTTAAAAGGATGCTAATGATATCAATTGCACCCTGTATAACCTAAAGCCACACGCTTATATGGGGCATCAAAGACGTGTGGAACGTCTGAAGGAATTAGTCGCTTTTTACGACACCTGCCTGAGTTAGGTAGAGTTTTTAAACATCTACTATACGATAAAAAAGTTCATCTCGTTTCAATCAATCAATCAGACTAGCCCACATCACCCCACTGCTGAGCAAGCTAGATTTTGGCATCTAAAGGAGGCCTTCCTTAGCGTGCCAAAATCTAGCTTATTTCAGATCTATTCCTTTGCGTTTCTTCATCAAACCCAATTCTTAAGTAACTATAATATTAGGTTAATGGAAATATAAGAGAGAAGACTAGATCGTGAAGATAATAGTTAATGTGATTCCTATCTAGGAGTTATTATATAACGTTCATAAGATCGTTTCCAATATCTCTGGTTGGGCTCAGGCACAGCTGGCGGAGGATATTTTAGATATCTCTATTCATTTGCGGTTTATTTCACTTCACTATCCACTATCTACCCCACATTATATTATATTTTATTCGAAAAAAGATAGTAACGTGAATTGGTTTGAATTAAAATGTTGTGATTAAAGTGGTTTCGATGGTTTGGAAATATAGGACATTATTAAGGTGAATAAAAGGAGACTTACGAAACAAATAATATAATAGGGCATGTGTGGACGGAAATATTGGTAGGGGCAGACCTACGCGAACGTAGGTACCAACAGTCACCATACCAAATTAGGGACATCTTTGAAAAAATTACAGACCTAAAGAATCCAAAACCGACAGTGATAGTGAGAGTGGTATGTTGGGGACCGTCCAAACTGGAGATCCAATATAGTCTCTGCCTAATCCCCTGGAAAAATGGAGTGAGTTTATGGATTAATATTATAGTTACAGAAAATCGGGTTTGATGAAGAAACGTGTAACATAAAGAAGAGTATTTTTATTTTCTCTTGGTTGTGAATGGGCGCCGCTGTTGATCTTGGTTACAGGAATGAGCGTTTTTCTTTTGGTTTTCTAGTGGATCGATAGATGGCGTTACGGTCTGTGCGAATAAAGGTCAAAATATCAAAAAGTGTTTCTTTAAAATAATACAGAGGTAGAAGATGATCAAAAAGATGCCAACGCATCTTTTGATAGAATATTTCATCATTTACGAATCATTTTAATCGAAAATAGGAAACTGTTTACGTCTGACATGTTCGAATGGGCTCGATCCCTTGGCCTTTAAAAAAAGTCAGGCACAGTCTTGACATGATTTTGACAGGATCTCGCCTACGTCTCTATGGAGCAATAAGCATGTCATCTGTCGAGTTGTTTAGGAACTAAAATTTAAAAAAGAAAAGAAAAACGCTTATTACAGTGGTAGGATGGGTGGGCTAAAGCTCGAAAAACAATGATTGAATTCGCTTCAGGATCTGAAATCAAACGCTTTACGGGCCTTCCAAAGCAAGGGAATATCATTTAAACATGTGAAATATCGTATAAAGCCAAAAAGGTTAACACATACAGTTAATACAGATAACATAATGTATACTTAGGAACAACCATAAAGCTAAGCGGCCGCTAAACATATCCTTCGTTTAGTATAATAAGGCATTAGGTCCTAAACAAGCAAACCTAGTCCAGTAACTTGACGTCCTAAATAGAACAGAGGAATAATTGCTTTATATGAGGTAGATATATACACTGATAGTAGTCATAATTATTATGTCAACTTGTTTTATATGTAGTTCAAATCACGTAAAAAGACCGCTGCATATACGGTCAAATTGCGCAGCAAACTACAGGTCTATTTGATTGAATTTAACATCTTCGTCCAGTAGGGATAAAATTGAGGTAGGTAAATACATCACCAGCTGAGCTGGAATGACTATCAAAGTGGTGAGAGCTATTCTCTATACAGGATGTTAGGAACCTAGTGCGTTACTTTAATGGTTTATTGTACTCATGATACTGAAAAACTTTACCAAAGATACAAAGGGAAATTCAATTTAAAAAAATTGCTGATTTCGTACACGGCGTCATTTCAACCTTTAATATGCTAAATTGTTAATATTGCATGCTTCAAATTAATGATTGTTGGTAATTTTAGCAAAATTTCTGACCACCCGGAATATCGTCGACGTACCGGAAGCCGTGAAATAGTGTTTGTATGTAATTAACCTCGTTTTGTCATCGTCAATCAACCATGCCCATTCCATTCATATTAATTACTAGATCAATCAAGCCTCTAAACACATTTGATTGATATAAACACCTATACATAATTTATGTTGGTTTCAACACTATTAAGCTGCGTCTCCATTACGCGCGGCAGCCGCGGCCGATCTCTGTCGGTTTTTCAGCGCGCTGCAAAGGATCGACAGTGCATTGCCGTGCATAATGAGAAGTTTTCTGACAGCTATTAAAAAGTAAACGCGAAACGAACGTGTTAGTTAAAAGACATTGCACAATCTCGTTTCCCATACAAAACTGGTAAGTTTGTATTTGAATTTTATAAGAAATCTCACTGCTGAAAAGGATAATTTCCATTTCATTGGGAAGCACGATATTCATCCTATCCTGTGTATAATTTCAGCTATCATACCATTTGTATTTGTTCTTTATTAATCATACACATTCGCCAGCTGCGAAACGACCCGAAACGAATACAGTATGTCACGTGGGCAATATCTTTTGGTATTGATGTTTTTAGAATATCTCTGACTACCCCCTCGGGGAATATAGTCGTTTGAATATGCTATACTATGCTTACTAAAAAGTAGTTCAACATAATGCCATAGGTGGCATTGGCCTAATTTGGATCCAAAGACAAAAGTTTAGGCTCAAAATTAATCTGTCCTTATTCCATGTTCGGCGCACGGCCAAAAGCACACGGCACACGTAAAGCGTCTATCTGATGGTAGCTGAATCGTCAGCCGCGCTATATGAAGTGTACCGTTAAAATTATCCGCGCATGATACATCCGCGCTCGCGGTCGAACAAGCCGCGCAGTCACGCGTGATGGAGAAGTAGCTTTATGTAAATAATTATAGCTACTTATAGGTAATTTTAGGCGCTAGGCGGTGAGAACAAGACCATAAAGCAGACTAGCCCTTTAGCCAGAGCACACAAACCACTTCAACTCAATGAGGCATTTAGAACCATCGAAATAGAGTACAATTCAGATTGTAGCTATGGCATTGATCAGTCCCCTGCACGATTGTACATCCGTTTTCAATAGATCTGTCGTAAGATGTAAACAAAGTTGGCGCCAAAGATGCTAATTAAAGAGCTGTTTGTTTTCGACGCTATTTTCGATTATTCTGTTTCCTCAAAAAATTACTTGTTTTAAATATTTCGAGATCGTTAAAATCCAGTATACTTTCGTTTCTCTGGGTTTTTTTTTCTGAGACTTTTTTGTATTTAAGCCTTAAGTTTCGTCTGATAACTAGATTTTTTTTTATTGGTTTGTAGATAAAAAAGTTTTGATATTATTTACAATAATATTATACTTTAGTTATAATTTACTGATAACTTTTTTTATTTATTTATTTTCTCACAAAACACAGTACATTACACAGATACATTTTATGCCAAACTGCATAACAGTTTGTCGGCATACAATGAGCTCTTGATAACATTTACAAACAATTAACAATCATAACACTAAACGCTAATAAAATTAATGGTACAAACAAGTAAGGTAGGTAGGTACATTCGCGGAACCCAACCGTACAGCGGTTTTATTCGTAAATGCGTAAAGGATTTAGTTATCGTTACCTAAAACTTAACCACTAGTGTAGTTAGGTTCCGCGACGGTACAATGACCTCAAGTTAACATAAATACTTTAAACAGATAAAATAACAACATAATTTACTCACAGACCTTTCAGAATGTGCCTTTTTAGGGCTCTTTTAAACGATTTAAGACTACTTTTATTTATATCTAAATCTAAATCTTGTGGAAGGGAATTAAATATTTTTGGTATCAGATACATTGAGGTTCGGGCACCATAGTAATTCGTATGTCTTGGTACTATATACCTAGGAACCTGCTTTGGTCTAGTTGAATAGCTATGTTTTCTCCTAACTATACATTCTGTTCTATACATACTGTTTTACTCAAAATATATTTTATATTTCTATTTCTTTTTGTAAGTATAAGCTACACGTAATACTCAAATTATGAGAATTATAAAAATCATCAAATGTGTCTTATTATCCAGTATATTAGGTACCTATGTCATTTTAAGTTTTTTAGTTATATTTTCGTTGGTATCGACTGACAATTATTGCTAATTAACGTTTTGAGGTTAGGTATTTGTACACAAATTATGCCAATAGTATTGGTATGTAGTGTATAAGCAACGGAGACCCAAGTACACTTGTCTGCACTTAGATATAATGCGTGTAGCTATTAATTGAAGACAAGAATCCACAATTACTGGGAATGTCCTACAATTATAATAGAGGATTAGCAGCACATTTTAATGGTGGCCAATTTAGAGGAGATTATGTAGTTTTCAACTAATTATAATGCCTTAAACAGGTGGTGATTAAGGTTATTCTCATTTCGTTCTAGGTATACACAGTAGCTAGCTTTTGTCCGCGATTTCGTCAGCGTGAATTTTGGAATACTTCAGCACCCTGTTGCACCCCTATAGAGTTTTTTTTTTTTACAAAGGTCCTTTCTTAGTGCAACATCTCCTGTACTTGAAATTGAATGTTTCTTTCTATCTTCAGTGGTATAAACCACTGAAACAGAACAGCATAAGCTGTTCGTTGTCTGTCAATCAATACAAGATAGAAGAAGATAAATGAAAGTGCTTATGACATAGTGGCATAAGAGTTTCTAACGGGTTTTGACTTCAATAACAGAAATATTTCTCCAGCACTTACTAGATTGCATTGTAGTCACAAACATTTACATGTTATTTGCATTGAGCGAGCATTTTTCTCGATGATATAATTTTAGGGGGGTGCCCCCCCCCCCCTCCCGCCCACGACACCTGGAAATCACAAATTATCAATTTTTTAAGACTGGGTCGCATGTGACACGTTTGGGTTTGACACGTACAAAATGGTACACCTATACCTAAATACCTAACCTACCTACCTGCAACCCCCCCTCCCGCTGGCTCTGATTAACCTTTCTACTTTAACCTTAGAATGTTTATCTCTCAGTTTTAAGCCATAAATTCAGTCATTTCTTATCAAAGACCTTACGATGACGTTCGTGGCAGTGTTATCATTTTAATTGTTCTTATAGAATGTAGAGGTATCGAAAAACGTCTCGTTATAAGATAGATACACGCGCAAATAAACACGTTCCTATTCCTAGCTAAAATACCCATCCACAGAAAATGCTAACTCAACACGTTTCAGTAAAAAATAACGAAAACATTTCCTAGAACAAGAAGGTTAGGCATAGGCACTAAAGTATCAATTCTATAAAACGACCTATTTCTCTTGGGAAGGGAAGAGCCGATCATGCAACTATTAGTTACAAAGCAATAATAACAACAATGGCGCCATTTTCCGCACAAATAAACCAAAATGGCTGACAGTGAGCGAAAATAAAACAAGGTACAATTTGAGAGGGGGAATGAACCCGCGATATGGAACTATGATGACAATAAAAACGTCTAGGTTTATAGTTTTTATACAGGGTGTAGTATACAAATCTAATCTATTATAATATCCTTTTAAGTAATTGAACTGTGTAAAAGGATATTTGTATACTCATGATACTGAACAACTTTCCATAAGGAACCTGTAGGAAATTATATAAAAATTATTTTTCATACGAAATACAATCAACTTATTAACTTATCAACTTGTCGGGCTGGACCAAGTGACAATGACAATCAAGTGAGTTCCAATAGTAGTGGTCGGAGCAAACAACGAAGAGTGAGGGTAGACAGATTTGTCTGCTCTTAAAAATCTACCTGCAGTTCCTCAGTCATCCCGTGATCATGGCAGTTAGAAAATATCGGGAACTCAAATATAACAAAATGCGGTAAGAACCCGTTAAAATGTTAAATAAATGTTCAATTCTAGATTAACTTATTAAGAGTTTGTGTGAAAATTTTAAATAACGCTCACAATGGTATTTACAAATTATTTTCATGTGCATTTAGAAATTAACCATAACTTACAATTACAACCACAAAACCGCACACGAAACATGTCATTACCCATAAATTATAACACAATCGTCCCACCATGCTATTAACATTAACAGTTTCGTTTTTAAAAACGTAAAAAAGCGCTATAAATAAATTAACCGTTAACACAGAAATCGTGTAATTTTAAAAATAACTTTTTTAAAGGGAACAAAGTGGGTATGGCTATTGCATGCGCTTATTCTATTTGCATCGCTATTCATCACTCTAGGCCGCCGCACCGGTGGTAATTTCACATGCGCCGTACATAGCCGTATTATATTAAATGTTCTTTGACTCGACCGTTCATTACCGCTTGTCAAGTAACGGCTCTTGCATTCTGCACGCTAGGTTATGAAAAGTGGTCAAGCGCGAGCCAGGATCGCGCTTAAAGGTTCTATAGCTCCATTAAAAATTGGCCATGGTATGATATATAAGTCCTTAAATCGGATCCGCACACAAGTTGGCCGCTCCGTCGGACAAAATTTATGCAAAAAATACAGGGATCCTGGCCTAACGCAGTGTGTTTGCGGCGAACGTATCCAGTCGATGGCAAACCTGTTAGAATTTCCTTTGTGACCTGCACGAGAGAGGACCTCAATAAAGCTACACTGGACGCTGTCAAGCTCGCCGAATACCTGGCGAATAAAATGACACACAATCGTAGAACAATTGGCACAAAATCATTCCATCAAATTGCCAACGTAAGAAATTCACGGCGTTTTTCCCATTCGGGGTGGAAAACTGGACAGACGTTTTGCTACAACGACCAACAAAGGGTCATCATTGTAGCAAAGATTTCAGTTTAGAATTTTCGTGGATCCAGGATGAAATGAAATGTGAAGTGATGATAGGCTGCTACAGTACTACTTTTTTTTGCCCATATAAACAGTGCATAAAGTTGTCACGTACAACACCCAAGGAGAGAAAATATTTAATTTTGAGCGCTTCAACGAAACTTGAAATGAAGTATATGTAATACTTATACTCGGTTCCTATACAGCGGAAAGATACATTATCCGACATATCTTGGACGTTACTAAAGCTGTTCTAAGATTAAGTGAGAGGAAGTGTTTCAAATCTCTGTTTCTGTAATACTTTGAGTAGCCTTAACATTTCGTAGTTGCTTGAAATGGAGTATAGAAGAGTATAAACAGTCCTTTTGATCCATTTCATAAATTCTATCGAACAACACCTTAACCGAAGGGGTTGTATGTGTATAGAAGGTTCATTGAGTACGAAAATGACTTTTCTGAACACTTTTTTATTGTTAGGGGGGGCTAAAAAAATTGTTTTCTTCTTTATTATCATTATCACACTTCTGCTGTGTAAAAATGAGCATACAGACAGGATACAATAGAATGTACGGTATATTTTGAATACGGAACTCTAAAAATAACATGAGGTTTTCGGACCAAGAAGTTACGGAATCCTAATAATGTTTCAAAGTTTTGCAGTATTTTGTATCACACGTCCAAAGCGTTTACTTGCGACGTCGCTCTTATGGCTGAAGACGCTTAGCACGAAGTAATCTCGCGAGTAAATCTAAATTTACGTAATAACCGTAAAGGTTCATGCTTGCCCTCCCCCGGACGGCTTACCATCTGTCATACATCGCTACTAAGCGCTCGACTCTCTACTTTATTGCCTATTCACATAATGCCCATTATCATTTGCAGGGCTAAACTGCTTTTTTGATGATACAAAAAATATATACAAGATTTTATGGAGAGACTTTGTTATTCGCCTTATTAGTGTTCCGTACAAAAATTGGCAAAACGGAACACTTATTAGTGTTCCGTACCAAAATTGGCAAAACGGAACACCAATGGAATCAGCTCGGTGTCTGTCCGTCCGTCCGTCCGTCAGTCCGTCCGTCCATCCGTCTATTTGCTTATTACTTATTTCATAATATCCGCCTTTTGAGGCGTTCCGTAGCAGCCTTACCTAATATTTTACACATTTACAGTCAAGAGTTTTATGTATGTAAGTATGTATTAATTTTACATCAAACATCGATAAGACAGGAACGACAGCGAGCGCCGACGTAACGATTCGTTAAACATTATACACACAATCAGCAGATTGACATCATTTGTTCCACGTCAGAAATATCCACGCGACACATTTTTATTCTCTATCGACTCATAACGAGCCACCCACCGCCCACACCAAAAAATTTTGACAGATATCGGCAATATCACAAATTACTCGGAAGTCTCCACCACCGCGGAATCACTTCAAATGATATATACGGTGCGGAGTCCGCCTCCTTCTTTGTTTGGCGCAGATTTATCGCTGGCTCCAAGTAAAAATGTTTCCTCCGGGACGCCCCACACTAACTTATGAAAAAATTTACAAGCCCTTTGAAATACTAAAGCGGGGTCAAGGGCATGTCAAGGATTTCGTTTTTTGTGTAAATGCTAATTTCATTATGCATAACTCCTTACGTCCTCTCGGAGGTTGGATGTGAGATCCCTTTGTGCCCGAATTGCGTACAAGTCCCGCCATGAAGGCGAGAGCCGCCTCACCGAGCGAAAAATTAAACGTAAATAAAGAACGACTGCCCGGACATGTCAAGATTTTGAATAACTCCACTTTACGCTGTTGACGTTTTTATTTGTTCGTTCCTTTTGGGATACTTTTTGTATTTATTTAGGATTGCTCACAAGATTGTTAAATCTGTCAACGTCCTAATAAATAATAATGTAGACGTTTTGGAAACGACATTTAAATCATTAGAGATATTGACAGAAATTATCAAGCATCCAACTGCCTTTTATGAGAAGACATTGTTTTTAAATGTTTTGGGAATAAACTGATTTGATTTGATTTGATGTATGCAGTTCGTTTTTAGCATTTTTTCTGTATAAAATATACCTATCGTGATAAAATTTTGTGTCAAGTGGTAGGTACAATGTTTCTATCTAAGTGTTGAAATAAACGTAGAATTTTATCAAATGTTACCTACATTTAATAATCCAACTGTTTTATCTTAAGACTGAAAAAAAAACAGTTATATTAAACTTATAAAGAAATCTAAAGCGAAGTAAATCAACTCGAAACCAATTCGAAACACTTCAACAAAAACTCATTTAAAAGCCGGAATTCAATACACAATTTGCCTGGTCAGTAGTTGCGCGCAGCGCCGAACCTCGGAAAGTTGTTTTAAGTTGTAAAGTTGCATTAAAAGTTGCTGCCGCGGTGCCGATCGGGGATTATAAACTATCCACTAACGAAGCTTGTTTCCATTAAAGTGGGACTACCGGTCGCTTCCCACTTCTTTACCCCCACATCTTATAGGTCACACCTACTTAAAAGTTAAGTAGAAAGAAAGATGGTACAGAACTATTATAAAGCAACTAATTGCAGAAAAAACTTGTTAGACTTCAGTTTATGTTGAGTTCGAGCAACATTCTAAAACTGTTTTAAATGTAATATGAATGCATGCTGCCACAACTACAACGTGTTAATGAATTAACGCAAAACTAGAAAGTAGTTTCTTTAGAATCGAGAGCAGAGTCGAATTATCATGGTTTCAACATAGGTAATTTTTTCAAAATATTTAATATTTTTTTTTGCAAAATTAAAATTTTCTGAACCCTATGTCAAACCACCGCACGGGCACACCCACCCTACTTACTACCAAAACAAGATTATAAAAATGTATCCATGAGTACGTTAGCGCTTTCTTTTAGTGCTGAAATGATAACAAATCATTTTTGCCTCAAAAATTAAAATGCGAATAACTTTAAATTTTAAGTATCAAAATAATGAAATTATTGTTTCCATGTAATTATTTTGTTATAAATCAGTTGGGGTGTATGAGGTTTTGCGCTAATTCATTAACACGTTGTATATTTCTCGTGAGAGTAGTTTGGAATGTTCTTAAACACACATTCAAATTCACATCCACTCCAGGCCTCTCCAGCCCTTACTTCACAGTCACGCAGCCATAGTCCTACGCAGCCTCTCCTAAAGTGCTCCTCAAAACTCAGTCCTCAATATTCCTCATCTGGCTGCAAATTAGCTACCTTATCCATTGACTTACCAACTACTGGACGTAGGGTCCGCGCTCAAAAGTGTCCGAACAAAAAGAGCACCGAAACTTAAAAAAAAACCAACTACGCGAGTCTTCGTTTGATCGGCCGACTATGCGCACGAGCGTGCCCCGATGGGGGAGTGGGATGGAAAAGAATTTTAGCATTTTCAATGTTATTAGTTGATTTCTATTACTACACGTAATTATGGTTTGTGTAGTTTAGTCACGGTCCCTTTTTTCGAGAATTTTGTACTAGACCCAGCGTCCATAGTATTCTACGTCAATGACCTTATCAATCAACTTCGATCCAGGTGAATGGAGGGCATCCCACACTACGTGTGGCAGTTCATGGTCTCCACAACAGTTGTGATTTTAAGTCACCTAACTTTATTTCAAAAGTATACAGAAATAATCAAAGCATCCCCTTTCCCTCCTACTGCCTCCCCCACCCCTCTCCCGCGGGCGGGCGTCACAAACAAGCCGCTTTCATCAAAGTTGCGCGTCCACTCCTCAAGATAACAAAACTTTCAATCATTAATTAATCTACGTTGTTTTAACAAACAAAAGAGATGCACATAGGGTCTTGGAAACTTTGTACGAAGATAGAATGTTAATAGACGGTTAAGATGCGTAGTTATTTTAGGAATTCTATAAAATTTTCTAATCACTATAATAATGACAATGTTATACACACAATACTATACACATCATAATTATTATCTAGTCATCATAAGGATACCACATGAGTAAATAGCCCACAGAGGCAAAGCAGGAGTGCTGGTGTCGCAGTCGCCCATAGTATGCAGTAGGTACTAGATACTCTTTCTTATTCTGTGCCCATAGATTGCCACTTACCGAGCCGGTTTTTCCACGGGCGGTATTCATGAACTTGATTCTGATATTCTACGTTTAAGATAAGATACGATAAGATAAGATATGGTTTGGTAGTAAAATGTGTGATAAAAAACATTTATTTATTCACGATTTTAACGTAACGTTTGTCACGTTATTAATTTTCATGTGTCGTTCCGCGTATCTATAGAATCCAACCCTAACAGTATAAAACTAAAGTAGTTTATTTAAACAACGAAACAGTTATTTCTGCGTAATTTCCTCAACGACTGCCATTAAAACTTTCCCAATTTACATGTCTATCTTTATTCATAAGTTTAATATCTTTATGCGTATTCAGCCTACGCCTCGTCTGGGCTATAAGCATTCATTAACTTTAATATATTTTATTGTTTTAGCCTCCAGTTTAAGCTAAGTCTGTCCTTTAGGTCCATACAGCCTATAACGTGTTCGGATATGCAGCCTCACTATTGACAATTAGCCATCATAGATTTAGTGCTATTGTATTTGCCGATGACCCAGTAGGTACTCTAGATTGCATGGTATCCAGTAATTCAGTAAGGTACAATATACAGGGTGAAATTGATATCATTAGCATCCTTTTAAACTAAGAGTCTACCCATCAAACTGAACAAATTTTACCATGGGAGCAATCAAATCGGAGCAACAAAAAAATCAGCTGTTGCATACATTTGAGTCTTGTAGGCGTTGCAGTTTAATATGGGGCAGCGGATTTTTTTTTGTTTGCTCGCATCGGTTTGCTCCTATAGAAAAAGTTGTTCAGTTTGATGGGTAGACTCTTAGTTTAAAAGGATGCTAATGATATTAATTTCACCCTGTATAATAACAAGTTGACAAACAGATAAAGACAAAGAGAGGTTTAAATAAAAAACAAACAAGTAACACCGTAATTAAAGACCGCTTATTGTTAGACTGCGAATACAAAATAGTTTACCTTATGTATGTAAGAGTTTCTTAATTGACTTAATTTGAATGTTATAAGTTTATAACAACTATCCAGTTGTTGTTTTAATTACACCGAGTTCGTTTAATATTTGTTGTTTTAACCGTTTTTATTATAGGAATTATTTACTTAATTTCAATTGTTCATAGAATGTTAATTGAAACATCCTAACAACATATCAATAATGCAGAACTACATCACGCTTTGCAATTTTAATGTATGATTTTACGGGCCTATAAGTAAACAATTCGAAATCAAGTAAAACTTGCCACGTTAAACATATTTGTACCTAAGCATATACAGGGTGAAATTGATATCATTAGCATCCTTTTAAACTAAGAGTCTACCCATCAAACTGAACAACTTTTACTATGGGAGCAAACCGATCGAAGCAACTAAAAAATCAGCTGTCCCATACTAAACTGCAATGCCTACTCGACTAAAATGTATGCAACAGCTGATTTTTTATTTGCTCCGATCGGTTTGCTCCCATAGTAAAAGTTGTTCAGTTTGATAGGTAGACTCTTAGTTTAAAAGGATGCCAATGATATCAATTTCACCCTGTAGTAACCAAACACATTTTATCTATTCTGGGTTTATCTTTAACAGTCCGTCTGAAACTTATGTCTCGGAAATCTTTTCCTTGCATGTTTCCCTTTCGTCAGTTTTTCTTATAAATTCCTCGTTTTGTATCATGTATATGTTTTTTCTTAGAAAAGATTATGGTGTGTAGGTACCTACCTAGCGTTCAAGTGAAGACGCCAATTTTATTAAGAAAGTGTTTTCGAATTTTCACCTTAAAACGTTTATAGTTTCTTAAGCACTTTACGAACACAACAAATCAAAATAAAGAACAACACTTAAACTTTCTAAATTTTAAGAAAACAAAACAAAAGGAAGACTTGCGAAATATCAGAGACAGCACTTAAAAGTGTATGCTTACCTCTAGGTACTTATACAGCAGGTTTAAATAAAAGCCAAGTAACTCCATTGTGTCCGAGAAGTTCGAGAAATAGCTTATTTCTAGCAGTATCGCTAACGGTGCAGATCCGCCCAGGAATGTTACAAAAGCGCTTCAAGTTAGCTGTAGCATAAAATGCTAGACGGTATGTCGCTGGCTCGCTCGCTACACGAATCACAATGGGCTTACTGCAGCGGATTTGTACGCTTACCAGTGTTGTACACGAGACTGCTTTTATTTGGATTTGTATCTTAGATGTACGGTTTTAAAGTTTCTCACCTGCTTCTGATAGTTTTGTTGCAAGTTTCTTTGAAATAAATGTTTTTAAACTAGTTTATTGCTTATTCAAATTCGATGCAGGGTGCGACGAAGCGAAAAAGGAAGCTGTCTTTTTCTTTAACAATGCTTTTGGATTTTTCTGTTAAAATAAAACGTTATTGGCGTCGCGGCATTATACGGGGTGCACGAAAAGAGCCTCCCCGAGTGACGCAACCTGAGTTCATCTGGCGCACCCTGGGTAGTCAGCCTCGATACGACCATTACTGACTGACTAATCTTTACACTACAGTATGAGTGATTGTCATACGATACAGCTCATGCTGATACGAAAAAAGAGAAGATTATACAGTAAATAGTCATCATCATCATCTCAGCCGATGGACGTTCACTGCTGGACATAGGCCTCCCCTAAGGATCGCCGTAACGACCGGTCCTGCGCTGCCCTCATCCAACGGGTTCCCGCCGCCTTCACCAGGTCGTCGGTCCACCGTGTGGGGAGCCTACCCACGCTGCGCTTTCCGATACGCGTACAGTAAAGAGTATGATTATAGGTAACTCGCGGTACGCCCGCGGGGCAAGAGGGGGGTGGGCGCGGGTATCGATACACACGTAATTCCTTGTTCCGAGAAACGTCACTTGTACTCCCAGCCGCGCGCGCGCCTTCACCCCCCAAAACGCCTATAAAGCCCCCGCGCCCACCTACCTCTTGCCCCGCGGGCGTCCCGCAAGATAAATGGTTTACCTATAGTTAATTAATTCTTATAGCTGATTTCTACCACAGCGACAGCATTATTAGTGCGTGCTAACATACATACTTTCGTTCTTACCCTCCTACCCAGATTCTTTCGCACTTTTGACATGAAACGTCTCCCATTTTGGTCGGTAGGTAGTCACTTGCGAAAACCATATGTAGTTAAATATGCTACGACAAGATAGCTTATTATTTTGGAAGTTTAGCACCTAGGTACCGGTAATTTATTGCCATTATTTAGAGATTTTAGAGGATAGAAGCCATTAATTAGTACAAAAAGTCCACTGCCCCGCTGCGTCCCTGATACAGCCTACCCGATTTTTGTATTTCTTCGATGCTTTGAAAGAATTAGACGCCTTTTACGACACCCGTCTTATTGATGCTGAAGCCACACACGGCATGACGAATGTATTTTATTTATATACGAGCTTTCACCCGCGACTTTGTCCGCATAAATTATATACCAGATTTTAAGTCAGATGATAAGCTATCAAACAAAAAAAGTTTCATCAAAATCGGTTCAGTAGTTTTTGCGTGATACTCGAACAAACAAACACCCAAACAAACAAACAAACAAACAAACATACAAATAAACAAACAAACAAACAAACAAACAAACAGACAGACAAAAAAATCCAAAAATTGGTGATTTGGAATCAGGGAACGGTAAAAACCAAGTCGTAATTTTTTTTTGTAAATATCTTCAATGTACAGACACACTTGGGTTACAGTTTTATAATAGTTTAGAGTTATTACTATTCAACTATTATTTCCAGAAGCAAGCCTTTTTTCCAACACAAAGTTTAGATATCTATCAGTGAGAATTTTCACGGTTATTTTCTGAAATTGGCTCCACCAAAGTCAGTCAAGCTAACGTATGGAGGCAATAAACTCGACATGTTGCCCATAAAACTGACACAACTTGCACAACACATTGTCCACAGTGCTTGCTACTACTCCCACCTGAATTTAGTGCATCGATAACTGCACTTGCATTCTTATAACTGTGCAAAACAAGCCATTATTGCACTATCACGAGTTGTAGTATGCAGAGTACGTAAAACCTTGTGGATAAGTCTCGAACAGAAAATTGATGATTTAAATAATAGTAATTGAAAAAATAGGACCTAACAAAACACTCTATACCTAGTAATATTTAAAGGGGTGGTTTCAAACTGAATAACTTTTTCGGAAAAAAAAGAATCTGCTGAGATATTTGTGTCGAGTAGGTAATGCAGTTTACACAACAGATTTTTATTATTTTTTCTTGATGTTGTCACCATAGTGAATGTTGTTTAGTGTGATTGTCTTAAACACCCCTAATTACTAGGGTGTTTTGTTACACCCCGAAAACCATTTTGATCAATATCTGTCCTTACTCAAAATCCTCCATAGCTGCGTCACCAGCAACACTCAAAGTTTACCCTGATTTCCCCCAGTCTTAAGAATGTATTTAGAACTATATACTAAGCCTTATACCTATTCTGTGCCAATGGTCTACAGTAACAAAGTAGGTCCTTCCAGAACATCGTTAAAAATGCCCCAACCAAATTTTTTGCACAGTATTTTCAAAGTTACTCAATTTTATAGTATGTTCATTGTTCACCACCCTACCACAGTATAAGAAAGAGTATCTATTACTAGATAACCCTACATTGGGTTTAAGGTTTGTATACATGCATTTCAAATAGTTACGTCCCTTTCATGAAAAATTTAATAAACCTCTATTTCCCGGTTGCTATGGCAACGGGAATGGTGAAATCGTAGAATAACAGGTAAAAGTTTAGCAGTAAATATAATGTGTGGAAACTGTAGTCGCTGCGAGTAGGGTGTGCTTGTTTTAGTTTTCTTGAGACTTTGTTGGAGGAATGTCGTTCGAGCGTGGAAACGCACGACAAAATGTTTTGGGAGCTGGCCAGATGAGATGTGGGGTGCAGAAAGGTTTGACTTTGTGAGTTTTGAGTAGGAATATTAATTAAAACTCTGTATCCAAAGGCATAAATAGTGATGTTAGAATTTATGACAAAATAAATTATAAACTTATAAGGTTTGAATTTTGTAGATATACCTATAATGTCTGATTGTCATAATAAGGACTGGTAGCCCAAACGAAGCATTTTATGTACCTGCAAGTGCTATTTAAATTATTAGTCACTTTAATTGATTGTGAAAATAATTTGTAGCTACATTAACTTTTTATTTTAAATCCTATTTTTTTATATTTTCTTATATGTAATCCCTTTAGAAGCCCTTCAGGAATTTTTTCTACAAACACAAATAATCTTTGTTTGCTTAATACTGGATGTAACGACGTGTCAAGTTTTGATGTTGTTGTCGAAAAAATATTTCACGATAGATAATCTTTTGTTGACCAAAGTTCTGCAAAAGAAAACCATTCTTTTAGTTACTTACCTTGTAACATACATGGCAAAGAAATGGATTGAACAAAATACACTTAAAAAAATTCATACTTGCATTTAAAAATTCCCAAGGCATTATGTTTCGTATGGTTACCCTAGTAACAACTAAGAAATCTCAGTGCTTTGTGCCCCTTGGTTGCAGTTTGCAGTTACAATCTATACTCAATTTGCACTCTTATCAACTGCTACATAGAGCTGGTTATCGCTGCGACTCAGTTCTTGGTAATGTAAAATGTTTGTTACATAAAATGCGTCTAGATTTTATTTTTCGCTGGAGACCGTTGTATGGTCTTGTCTTGACATTATTTGCGGATAACAACTGGGTCTTAATGACGCTTGAAGACTCGACAGATTGTCAACATCATGTCAGTAATGAGGCGAGTGAAAAGTTACTTGCCGAGTAGGAATTCCTTGTTGAACTTTGGAAAAATAAACACAATGAATGCTTAGAAGATTGAGTGGACTATCTAATAAGAAAGATTATGAGTTTCAAACACTTGATACAAAGGGTATCATAAGGAGAAATACCTTTCCCCCAACTTCTACAGGTTACAACCAATTTACTTTTTTGTTAGTTTTGTTTCACTCTATACGTATTACTAAGTTTCATTCTTGTAGGTACGGAACCTCTAAGTCTAGGTCTCAAATTACATGACCGTCCGTCAAACTTCTTTAGAAAGAAGTTCATAATAGTCTATACCTCTCTAAGTATTTCAGCTTTGTACTCTGTCTTTGGGCAAGAGATCGAAATGTGCCTGTCTTTTTTATTTTACCAATGTCAAAATGAGGTCGCATGGCAGATTTATCGTTTTGTCACTTTGTCGAGCGTGGCATTATGTACCCGCCATATAGCACAGAGGTATTTAGTACTACATGCAGTACGGACACTCCCTGCCGCTCACCAATGTCTAACATCACCCCCTGTGGTAGGATCGTGGCGTGGAAATATAAGCAAATGCATATTCCAGTCTCGACCGCAGTCACTCAGTATCGCATATGCATACCTTCTTGAAAATGTTTGCCTTTTGTATGAAATGACAGCTAAGCGTCCAAGATGTACCTATAGTCCTATATCATGTCTTTAGACCCTTATATATACCCAGGTTATCCTAAACTGGGTATTAAACTGATCAACCTTTACTAAGGAGCGCTTACTTTGCTATTTCAGCTTGGCTCCTGTAGTAAAAGATTTTCAGTATGATAACCTGAAGTACCCCTGAAAAATTTGTTAAAAAAATTTATTTTCAATCAGTATCCAATCTAAAAGAGCATCTTTCTGTTCGAGGTCCCAAGTTGAGAACTTTTACCTTGCATCTGTGCTTCCGAAGACATGTCTGGAAATAAGGGGAAGATCTACCATGGGTAGTGATTCAAGAGATGAAGTCTGTGCCTTGCACTGGGACATAAATCTAAGCAGGTGATGATGATCATGATGATACTAATCTCTAGATTACTCTGCTGAATAGCGTCAAAAATAATTTTAATTCTTGTGAATACAGGCTGTTACAAAAATACAAATAAACATTTTAGGTGGTGGTCCAAACCATCAAACTGAACAACTTTCTCTATGTGACCAATATCGAAATCGCGAAAAAAATGTCTCAACAACCCCCATAAAAGATTGAAATGTTGATTTTTACTTTTGTAACACACTGTATATCAGGTTGCAAAGGTCAAAATAGCTACCTATTCATAACATAACCATACATCACCTATTCATTAAAACAGGTCGAGTAGTAAAAGTAAGTACATAAGATAGTAAGTGTTTGACTTAGTAACTCAGTAAGTCGAGTCTGTTTGTTACGAGGAGTCCCTAATCCTAAGTAATCAAGCTTAGTTGTTGTGAACGTAAAGCATTGCTGGAGGACTCTTGAAGCTAGCTCAAATCTTATTTAAAGTTGACATGAAATTACCTCAATATAATATGTTCGCGACTCTCTCCCATTTGATATTTTTCATTCCGTCATCATCATCAGCCTATATACCGTCCCTTTGCAGGGACGCCGCCTACTCCGCCTACTCTCTAGGAGGGTGTATGGGTGTTAGTCTAACACGAGTGCCCAATGAGGGTTGGTGGTCAGAATTTCTTCTTCAGCGTAGCGGCTTCTTCCGAACGATGTTTTTCCTTAACTACATATACTCATTGTTACATGGCATATCGTCCGTGAGGATTCGAATCCGAACCCGCATGAATGAGTGTCCATAACTCTTTGCAATGTGCCACCGATGCTACCATTTAGTTGTAAATTTAAGTGCCCACTCTCAATAAGTTTGCGATAATGCCCAGGGCTGCAATCGCGGTAAATATTCGGTGATTGAACCGTTATTGGACTACGTACGAACTATAACTTTTGACACATTCGGTATTGCGCTAATCGCGGTACTGCTCTTGGCAGCCGTTAGAGCCGTTTTGACAGATCGCTCAGACGTTAGGGGCTGTAGTTACATAGAGTTTAGCGCGATGCGGAAATCAGCACAGTTGGATATTAATTGGATTGCAATGTGAATAGAACTGAAATTGGATAAGAATAGAACTTTGATGTTTGAACTTAGCGCAATCGGTCTCCAGCATACATGGATGGACGCGAATGATTATGCAGGCTGGGCACCTCTGCAAAGTCCTCAAAACCTGCATATGCGTCAGGATCAGGATATACGAATGTGTTGTCAGTCACTGAACTGGGCCTCAATTGCGCAATTTTATACGGTTTTGGTTTGGTTTTGGTTTGGTTTTGGTTTAGTTTTGGTTTAGATTTGGTTTAGCTGAAGTAAAAAAGTTATCGCGATATTTTTTTCTGAACGATTAAATCGCACAATACAGAAAATTCGATCGAACGGACATCAAACGTTACGCCAACGTATCTTCCGAAATAAAGCTAAATCGTTACCGTTAATATAATTTGCGCGATACGAATTGTGCTTAACGTAACGTTTTTAGTTGTGGTTTTGTTTTGGTAGTATTGTTCAAAATTAGGGCGATTGAGGCCCTGTTTTTGTTTTGTATGTATAAATAGTGCAACACGTATCACATAAGCTCATCGACAAGCCGTCTCGGTCGTATCGATTATTAAACTGTACATAAACCCGAAGTTATGTACACATTGACTTTAAATACAATTGTTCTGTTTGTTATACATATATAATAATGTCAATGTATGTACTGTACCTACCTATAATATCTAAACTATTATAAAACTGTAACAGAAAGTGTGTCTGTACCTCTATGGTCTGTACATTGAAGATATTTACATAAAAAAGATTACGATAATGGTTTTTAGATGTCCCTGAATCCAAGTCACCAATTTGGATTTTGTTTGTTTGTGTTTGTTTGTTCGACCATCACGCAAAAACTACTGAAAAGATTTAGATGTAACTTTTTGTTTGATAGCTTATGATCTGACTTAAAATCTGGTATATAATTTATGCGGACGAAGTCGGGTGGGTAAATGCTCGTAATATTATAAACGCATTATGATCACTCTATGACCTATTTGTAATATTGCTTAATCATTTATTAATGTGAAATGTTTGGCAACGATTTGACGTTAATTAATTATTATGTTATTTAAATAATTGCATAATGCAATACAAACTCATTTGAACCGCGGTCAAACTTTAAAGAGTGAGTTTAGAGTCTAACCGTTAGACCATCAAACTGAACAACTTTTACTAAAGGATCAACACCGATAAGACATGTGCCACACCTTGGACACTTATGGTAAAAACTTTTTACGTTTAGGTATCTAAGCATTGTGCGCTGATGGTATAATCATAATCTGTTATCCTACTAATATTATAAACGCGAAAGTTTGTAAATATGGATGGATGTTTGTTCCGCTTTCACGCAAAAACTGCTGAACGTATTTTGATGAAATTTGGCATACGTATATAGAACATGGCCTGGATTAACACATATGGTACTTTTTATCCGGGTAACGCAGACGAAGTCGCGGGCAACAGCTAGTACTAAATAATAATGTTAACATATCTGTTAGATTCCGGCTTAGAATATACCACCCGTGGGTGTATACTATGAAGCTACTATGGGATAGGAAGGTTTTTTATACTGTGTTTTTGTAAGGCTGGCCAGCTACTAACATTTGAGACTTCATTCCACCCTGCAACCAAAGGTGAACCCTATATTCTATAGGCGAGCCTAGGTAATTGTAGTAAAGCGTCTGACCTCTTCAAATGGGTTTTGGTCAGGATTATGGTCGTGATTAATTCAATATATCAAATTAGATTATTTTAATTGGACTATTGGAGAACCGTAATCATCAAATCAATAAATTAAAGGAAATAAATGTTTGTAGCTCCAAGTTGTTTCCAATCTTGAACCTTAAAGCAAAAACAGTCATCACTCAATTCTGGAACGTAATTTAAAATTTCATTAAAGTCGACATTGGCTTGACAGGCAATATTTTGATAAGCCGAACATGGGAGGAAAGGACATTTCATAATATACCCTCAAGCTATATTAAAGAACCAAAGGGTCGATGCAATCAATCAAGTCGCCTAAAGCGATATGGAACAAGTTCTTACACAAGTTTGAAGGTTTTGGTCTTTCAAATTTACAAAAGCCCTTTATAATAGAGTTGTAGGTTATAAAGTTGGGAAGTTCTGACGGTTTCTAGTGATTTTGTTGTTTTAAATGTTGGGTTTCAAAGGGATTCTAAGGGATCTACCGGAGGATGGGCAGCAGCATCCTCTGAGTACACACATTCCATCCAACTACGACGCCAACCCACTTGCCAAGCGTGGCGATTATGGCAAATCCCCCCGTTTTGGGGGAGGCCTATGTCCAGCAGTGGACGTCTATCGGCTGATATGATGATGATGTTAGGTTTACAAGCAATGGTACTCGTGGTGTACCTAATGTAAACTTTGATATTCAACACTATCGGTGAAGCTGAGGAGCGGCCCACACTACGCTTGCCAGTTCATGGTTCCTGCACTGGAATATCGGTTGTCACTTCAGCAGATATGCAAATTCCAACAACTTTATTAACAAAAAGAAAAAGTAAGATACCATGGACCCGTATAAGCCAAGCCAGAATCTCAGGAATCCTTTTCAAAAATGTAAATTTTAGGACAGAGTGAGCGAAGTTCTATTGCGCTGTATCAACATTTGCCCTTGCTTATTTAATTTTAAAAAATTTACCACTTACTCGATGTACAGAATTCTGAATCAAGAAATCTTTGTTTATTTTTGCTTGGTTCCTTAAATCCTGTCATATCAAATATCTCTCTACAACCTTATGCGACCGAAAATAATTCCTAACAGCTCTAAAACGGTTACCAAAGTGGGTAACCTAAATTAAGATTCACCTCCGGTCCCGATCACATAACAATTCCTTAACTAAGCCGTCGTAAGGATTTCCTATAAACATGAAATCACAATGAGACCCCGCCCCACCCCGATGGTACGATGGCACTTTAATGGTGCGATCACACATACCGTGCCCCCAAGCCGCGCCGCGCCGCGCCGCGCTCTGCTGAACGTGCCCTAATAGAGTCGATGACGGTGTACAACAACTGAGCGGGACTACTTAATTTTGCTTGAGTGTGTGTGTGTGTACGTGTGTGTGTGTGATGTTGTGAAGTGAAATTGAAACTTCTTATGGGATAGGGCTTTGAAATTCTGATCCACAACCTTTTTGTCGGAAGGAAGTTCGAAATATAAATCGGGTGAAGTTTTATATCTGCCGGGCGTCCCGTGACGGCCAATTTTTTCTTAGTTTACAGGATTTATCAATGTATTTCTTCTTAACAAGCTGCAGTAGCAATGAACTGGTCCGAGTTCTTGAAAAGAAAACATGCAGTGACGTAGTGTAGGACGCCCTTTGGCATGAATCGATGACAACCTGAGTCAGGCAGCTGGTAACGATTGCATAAAGAAAGATGACTGAGTTTTAGCATGCCTTGGCATGGGCAAAATTATTTACCAGAGTAAGATTATGATTAGCCGTACATTGTTAACGGGCATTGCTCACTCTGTAACTTATTTAGACTACTTACTCAAAACGCAGTTCAGCAGTTAATGTTTACTTTAGTAAACAAATGAAATATTTTAAAAAATATATCATTTGTACTACTTTACAGGATAAAGAAAACGTTAGGTAATTCCAGAATTATGTAATAAATATTGATGGTACGAAACCGCAATATATTCAAATTTATAAAAACATGACTGTAGTCCATCTGGTGTAACGCACACGGGCTGAGGGTAGGAAGTTATCAACTATGCCGGTTATGTTTCAATCCGGCGCGGCGTCCCCACATCGCCTATTGATTACGTATCTTCCGAGACACTTGCCGAATATATATTGTAATTGAGTTGCAAGGTTCTTACATATATTATGAAACGAACTGAATGGCAGGGTTCTATGCGAGGCTGCCTAGAAGCTTTCTCTTAGATATAAGGTAAGTATAAAGGTGGACTTCCGATGCCAGCGGCCGATGCGTCTAACGCGCGCGTCTGACGCGAGGTTCTGTCATATATGACAGAACCTCGCGTTAGACGCGCGCGGCCGACGACAGACCTCACTTCCGAGGTCAGCGACTGACGCGTGCCTATTGTGCAGAGTGTTATCACTTTAGGGTATTTTCCCCAAAATTTAGTGTACGTTTTTATGTTTTGGTGTTTAAACAAAAACATAAAAACACAAACAAAAAAAACCAATACATATTTTAATAAAGAATATTTGATTGATTGATAGATTGCTATGTTTAGAGAATATATGAATGCATTTTTTTAACAGGATTTTGATAACATATATTTTCGGGAGTAATTAGACAGGGATGCGTTGCGTCCTGTACATGGATCGCTGTCTAGCTAATAATTATGTAGGCAAGAGGGATTTTCCGAAAAAAGAAAACGAAGTTTCAAGTGGCTCGATAGATGGTGTTATCGCTACGTTGAGCGACCGTGCAGATAATAAAATACAAATAAAATAGTAAAAATTAAGCAAATTTTCGGTAAAATCTTCGTAATATTTCTGGCAAACATTCTTGTTCTGCGTGACGTCAGAGCATAGCCGCGCGCGGCCGCGGCCGATGCGATAGACATCGGCCGCGCGCGTCTGACGCGCGCGTCATTCGCTGGCATCGGAAGCGGCGCCATACGTTTTCATAGTAACTAGTATGGCCGCATCGGCCGTCGGCCGCGAGCCGCGCGCGTCAGACGCGTTGGCCGCTAGCATCGGAAGTCCACCTTAAGATAGACAGACATGTCCCGGAAATTCATACATCAATATAATCAAACATCATTCAAAGAACAAAAAACTTATGTGATACCTTGAGAACCCTTGAGATCAAATGTCAAGATATTGTAGCAAAGAAATTTAATTCCAGCCAATTAATAAAACATCTCGAACAAATCCCAAGAGACGCGGAAATTCTTCACAACAGTATGTCGCTCCCTAAAGTTTATTCATAACTTTACAATAGCCCTCCCTCCGTACCTTCTCCTGCCTCCCGAGCAACAAATTGCTTATATTTCGTTGAACAAATCCCTTTTGTCCCACATCAAAAGGGCTGAAAAATGAGATATGGGCAATAAACAATGGATGCTCGTTTCCATCAGGCGGTTATCGTGCCGGGGTAGGACAGGACGTGGAGACATAGCTCAGTCGAGTCAGGTGTCCCGTGGCAGGGTCGTACGTCATCTTCGACAGTTGGAATAGCCTGCGGGAATGAAAGTGCTGAAGCGATTTAGTTTTGATATAGTTGTGAGAATGGGGGGCGACAAAGCGGAAGGAAAATAAACTCGAAAATTTGTTCGTCTTTTCTTGTCTTTTTATTTCTTTGCATAGCGTATGCTCACGACTATATTCTCCATGAGGGATATTTAGTAGGGCCGTTGCAACAAGAGGCTTATGATGTTATAAATAACACTGCAATCAGTCCCACACTCCCGGGGTGGGAGTGATTGCAGTTCAACATATCAACCCGCTTCTGGGCATAGTAGGCCTCCCTTTTATTACGCCATTCTTCACGGTCCTGTGCTAACCGCCAATGCGAACCCGTCACTCTACAATTTCATCAGGCCTACGTGCTGATGGTCTGCCTACTGACCTCCGACCTCTCTTCGCCACCACTCTGATATTGCCTTGGTCCACTTCCTACTTTAAAACAATCAATTTGAATTAAAGTAAAAACTATTGAAAATATCGATACTTAAAATTAAAAATTCAAAATTCAAAATTTTTTATTCAAAATAATATCATATAGATAGCTTTTTGACGTCATTTTTTGACTCTACCACCGCGTCGGAAGGTGTTCCGTTGAGAGAAGATGCGGCCAGAAACTCTACAACACACATCTTTTAAACAAAACAAAATGTACAAAGTACAATTAAAATACAATATTAAAAATTGTCAAGACCAGACATTTTGGTCATTCAAATAATCATCGAGTTCATAGTAACCTTTTCTACAGAGGACTTGTTTAACATGAGACTTAAACTTTTTGTCTTATAGCAGTATCGATATTGTTACCATTTTTCATGGTCACGATAGTCTACCGATAGTTTCAGTATTTTTGGCAAGACTCTAAAACATAGATACAAACATAAACTTACATTCCTTATCGAATGTAAAATAATCTGATGATTATTAATAAGTAGATGACTCGACTGTATCGAGACCTACGCTTCTAAATACCTAGTAGACAAAGTTGTATTACGTTATGCAATACAACCTGCACACCAAATAATTTCTACTCTACACGTGTTTCATTCCACTAAGGAGCATCCTCAGGAGTTCCCGACGTACGTTCGAAACAGAGTTGTTACTCCGCCGACCGTCCGACAACGCTCGGAAAAAACGTTTATATCTATGATAATCTTCAGCTCAGCTTCCAAAAAAGACTTCATTAACCACATTAAACATTCCTATCCCATTTTTCGCCGGGGTGCGGCGCAAGGAATTGATGGGCTCTCGTGTCCTCCGGCTTAATTAGAGAGGGGGCTGGTACCCGCGCGTGACCGGCGTACGCAGCAGTGGGCCGGCCAGATCCACGGCAGACTTGTTGAACAAAGCTGGAGGTGTTAGATAGGTATCTTTATTAAGGAAAGTTTTGCATTGAGGATTGTTGGCCTTTTGTTATCGGCTGGACAGTTTTAGTTCAGGGCGGTTAGTGAATAGTAATTGAAATGGAATTTTCAGGTCTGTTGTTTTATGAGATAAGTTATTTTAATCTGTTTCGAAAGTGTCACATCTATTGACAGTAGGTAATAAAAAGCAATTGTTTTGTAGTTCGATATCGAATTGAATGCGTATTTTTGACAACTCTTAATAGTCAGTCCGAAAATTTAACCTTGCATTTATACAGTATATACTCGTGAAACTAAACAAGCTTTAACTATTTTTGGAGCCAACTGCGGGTTCACGATTTTTTTTTTTATCTTTCCATACATATTCGTTCCTTTATTCTTTCTTTTCCTGATTGAACATTTGTTAGAAAACTAGAAAAAATATTGAATTTTCTACAGGTTTCTTGAGGAAAGTTGTTCAGTATCATGGGTACAACTACCCCTAAAAGTAATGCAACTGTTTACCCTAAAACACAAATTTTCAGGTGGGCACATCCAATTGTTTTAGCAGGCCACATGAGCACCTTGTTCGATAGTGTTTTGTGTGTGACAATTGCCTGAAAACTAGACCAAAATGTTTAAGTCTACCATAGCCACATTATTTAGGCCACGTTGCTTTGCTTATGAAAAATGTATATACACTACTCACATCGAAAAAAGCTAGCTTAAAGTCCTCAAGAGTAAAAATAGCAACGTAACTAATAACTAAGTCATCAAAGCCGATAAATGTCAAGCGGATGAATACGGCCTCCCCACCCTCCCACTCCCCGCCCCTACCCCGCCACACTTGACACAAATATCTGCTCACTTACTAGTTTATTAGGTGAAGATTAATCCGTTATTAATAGTTGTGTTTTGTTATCGATCGTATCGTAATTAGTGCCTGAAATTAGACTGAGCTTTTTGTGAAGATTCAGAGTGTATGAAAGCGGAGAAATTTCGAACATAAGACTTAGAATTAGGTCTCAGAATGAAGGTCAGATAAATTTTTTATCAGTTTAGAATATCCACTTATCATTAGCAGTGGCACGGAACATTTAATATGGGTTCGAAGTGCAAAGTAGGCGTGGAACGCGTGCCACACGGTTATGCAATGATTTGCATAACACCGTAAGGCGCGAGGTGCGAGGGAGAGGGCATGAGTTGTTTTAGCAGCGTGAGCGGGAAGACATGTAGCGACAGCCGTCTACCAAGCAAAATAGCCACTTTGCATTTCTAACCCCATGCTAGACTCTGTCAAGACTCTGACTCATGTGGCAGGTAGTGAGCTATTTGTGACAGCCGAACCATAGTGTACATGATTGGTGAAACTTCAAACTAGCTTTACGAAACTTACCTACTAAAAATATACCAAAATCTGTGTGGTCGAAGTTGCATGTCTATACAGGGTGTAAACTTAAACAACAAATTGAACAACTTTCAGTACATCTTTGTGCCGCTCAGTGTCGTATCTGGTGCAGAGGAATTCGTTGGCCATCCAGCGCGGGAACGCAGCTAGTGTGATGGGATCCTTTGTACCAGGTACGATTTATGACGATATGCCGTGTAGTTTAGGTTAATTTATTATTTTTATGACGAAACGTGTTGTGGATTTTTATTTGTATTCTATCTTGTTACGAAGCTTGTTGTGGATTTTTGACTGTACACTTTGGACAAGGCATGTTGCCAATTTTGCTTTCAATTTTCATGTCAACTTTTTTATATTACAATAATAACATACCAACATTGAAATCGCGAAAATAAAAACAGTTGTTCCATACATTAGGGTCGAGTAGCTATTGACGATTTCTATGGAACAAACCATTTTTATTTCGCGGTTTCAATTTTGAATACGACAATTTTTGTCATAATAAACAAACTAGTAACAATATGCATCATTTTTTTATACTAATACAATATTAATCTCGATGAGGATTTGTATTTTGTCGAAATGAAATAAACGCTTCTCCGTGAATAAATCCGTTTAATGAAAATTTCCAATCAGTCCAGATTTATTCAGCCATTACGGGATGAAATGCAAAACTTTATTCATTGCGGGGCGCAATATCATTCATTACCCTCATTATAATGGAAGAGCGTATTTTTAAATTATTTCTATATCATTCTACCGTGGTTCTGGTGATCTTCTCTCAACGGAACACCTTCCGACGCGGTGGTAGAGTCAAACAATGACGTCAAAAAGCTATCTATGTGATATTATTTTGAATAAAAAATTTTGAATTTGAATTTTCGTCACATAGTAGGTTATAGGATCCACTCCTACTGCGGGGCAAATCAAAATTATCTTATTAAGTGTGAAATTGTAGCTTCGTTTGATGATGATATGATGTAAAGAGTGGTGATAGAATAGCTCTTGAGCTACATAAACACACCCCACATCACGTCCCAATATGGAGGTGGTACTTGGGAATGTTCCTCCATTGAAAAGGAAGTACTTCCGCCAGGCTAGGTGTGATGCCTGGGGACCGGCCGTGGTCCTACAGTTCTTAGTTGGACCTTGTATATATATCGAATCTCTGTGATTATTTCTCTTGCGCGATTTATGTCTTGCATTCGATTGCGAACCTTATTTGTAGTAGGTTACGAGTTACGTATTTACGATGAACGTTGTCTTTGTATGGAGCATATTTCCGCGAGCGACGGTATCGCCATCTGTTGGCATCTTTGCTATAACTTGTGGGTGATGATCTGAAGCAAGTCCCCACATACTCTATAACTTTATCTCTTAGTCGCTTTGCACAAGTCAATTGGTAAAAGATGGGCTAATGTTTCGTCGGTAAAATATTTCTAAAGAATTATGATGATGTTGATAATGATGTTTCATGGCAGTAATCGACCACATCGACTGATTATGGCTGTTGACTTTGAGAGCTTCGTTGATGTGCTCTTAGGTAGCTGATGTAGCCTATCGTGCGAGTCAGGCTACTCGCTCACTGAGGGTTCCGTACCATACAACATATTAACTTGCAAAAATGTTTTATTTTTTCCTTGGACCTTTAGCGCGAAACCAACTCACACTTGGCCGGTTTTTATTATTTGTTGTTTTATAGTTTGGTCTATAATCACACCAAGTTCGCCGCTTGTATGTGTTACCGTTTTTACGACAGAGCGAGAAGAAAAAACGTTGAAAAAAACTAGGTTCTTGTATGAGGACCCCCCCTTAATTTTTAACTTTTTCAACTGTCTAGCTATTACGGTTCAAAAGTTACAGACTTAAATAGACAGAAAGACAATCGGATGAACGGTCGGACAGCGCAGGCTTATGAATAGGGTCTCGTTTTCACCCTTTGGGTACGGAATCCTAAAAATTAAGGATAACAAAAAACCAATAGTGTTAGAGTAGCAAATGGACTTATCAAACACTCTCGGCTTACGACTAATTATATTCTCTCGGTACCTTGAAACACTCCAACGGGAAGAAACGGGAAATCACTTAATATCCCTTACAGTAGGCCTTTGGTCTTGGTACAGTATCGAGGGGTGCTAGAGCCTAGAGGGGGCACGTAGCGCAGAGCCAAGTTATGCCATTGATACCTGACCCGATTGTGGGTGCTCCAGAGAGACGCCGAGCCGCTTTAATTACGACGGACTCCCGGCACCGCGGGGCTATGAGACGAGCGGGATTCATGTGGATCGAGTAGACTTCATGACAAAACAATTGACTGTTCTACAAAAACTTTTTGTTTTCTCCACGAGCGGCGGATAGACTCAAACAAAAGTCTATGCCTGAAAATTGCGCCTTTTTTCTTTTTTTAGCGCGGCCATCAATCAAGCTTGAATATTATAGTTCAGAATAAAGTTAAAAACAACACTTGTTATTACAAATATCTGGGAACTCAGTCCGAACGGAGATATAAAGGCTTGAAGAGCACGTAATAGCAATATTTTCAACTTCAAGCCTTTATATCTCAGTCCGGACTAAGTTTAGGGATATACATGTTAATAAGTTGTGTTTGTTACTTTATTCTGAAATAAAATATTCAAGTTTGGATGCTGGCCGCGCCAAAAACAACGGCGAAAAATAAGGCGCCAACCTTACATACAAAATCCGCATTGTCTTTTCATCAACTCATCAGTTGGCGCGATCAAAACATAAAATTACAGGTAGCTGTTAAATGATGAATGATGATTATTATTGGTCCCCGTCTCATATTTACCCATTATTTAACAGTCAGTAAAGTTGTGTGCAAAATAAGTAAAAAACTTGATCAGTTTTTTTGTTTTTGAAATTCGACCAAAAAATAGGGTACTTACGTCAACTTCACATTAATTCTAGAATTGACTCCGTCATTTATATTTAACTAGCTGTTGCCCGCGACTTCGTCTGCGTGGACATGTGATTTTGTCTCATGTCTCGTCTAAGGGTCATGAAGGTCATGGTCAGAACCAAGTCTAGAAACCCTGGCATGTAACATTAAAATGGCCATTAAGGAATGGGCTGATAAAATACACATGCTAGAATGCTCTGGCTTCTCGGGTCTGCAACATTGCAGGAAATTCATCAGCAATATAAAACCACGAATCCCACAGTTCTTACTGAACAACAGCAGGAACAAAGCTCGTGCTATCGTCGGAGCTCTCACCGGGTACTACGCCTCACAGGCATGATAAAGCTCACCCTAGATCCCAGTTGCCGAGCGTGCGGAGAGGAGGAGGAAACCATGGAACATTTATACTGTGTGACTGCGATGTCTTGGTGGCTAAACGTATGTGTCCTGAGACTGAGAGATGGTTATTCAAAACTGGGAGATTACAGGTTTCTTCCCCTGAACACTATTGTCTCTCTCATTTTCCACGTTTTTCAATGGTGAAGAAAATAAATATTAAGTAGGAGTCAACACAAAAGATAGGTACCATTGGGTTGATGTGTTGCTGGCTTGCCAGCCCCCATAATAGGATAATAGTCATGAACTTGAGCTGAATCAAAATCAGAAAGTACCTACATTAAGTAAGTATGTAGGTATAAAAAAAAGGCATTCACAGATCCATCACTTGCATTTTTCTACTTTTCGTCGGTTATTAGTGTTTTATTTATGTCGAGCAGCATAATAATCATCTTACGACCCACTGCGGATCACAGACTTCCACTCACAAATAAACGTTAGAGGATAGAGGATAAGCGGAAAGCGCAGCGTGGGTAGGCCCCTCACACGGTGGACCGACGACCTGGTGAAGGCGGCGGGAAAACGTTGGATGAGGGCAGCGCAGGACCGGTCGTTATGGCGATCCTTGGGGGAGGCCTATGTCCAGCAGTGGACGTCCATCGGCTGAGATGATGATGATGATAGAGGATACTCTACCACGCGGGCTAGTGCACAATGGTGGAGGCAAGAGCTAGAACGATAATATTCTAGCAAGCAAAATGGTCAACTTGTTAAAAGAATTATTTTCAAGCCACATTTGTAAATCTCTAACCTTACTTAGCTATTATGAAAGTACTTAGGCACATTACCAAACTGTGGTGTTATAAGGACTTTTTAGATAAGTAGGTACCTATCTTTTCATAGATTGTGGTCGATTGATGTTCTATAGTTAAGCTACACAAATCCTCAAGAAATCATAATAGAACCGAAAATCAAACAAAACGAACATTTGGCAAAATTTTCTGCAACAAAATTATTATACCGTAGAATTGGCTCAGATTGGGCTCAAACTACCACCATTATACTTACATACAAAGATGTATTCAATCAATTTGTAAGCTCCTGCTAGAGTTAAAAATACGCCTAAAGATATCTATGAAGATGAAAACGATACTACAATAACTTTAGAAAAGGTTAAAAGAAAGAAAAATATTTGACGACCCGTTTGGTGTAATGGTTACCACGCCGGACTGCCAAACCAGGGAATCCCGGTTCGGTCATGGATGTAATATGTTTGTGCCGTTGTTGTATGGTTTCTATAATAAAAAGCCTATACTGCTTGCTTCGGATCATTACAATGTATGTGACTGTGAGCATTATTTATTTAATTATTTTTCAATTCACCCGGTAAGTTACTTTACAATCAAATCTGTAAGACCTAATTTCTGAGACGCCTTGAGCGTGAGTTACGAGTAAGTGCAAGTATGGTCGAAATGTATGAACTTTGAGATCAGGGATTTATCAACTAAATTAAGCTCCTGCTAGCCTTTGCTGCTAGCTAGGTTTTGGAATAAATAATTTTATTGTTGCACACTTGCTTTTAAAAAACGCCTCACGCCATCTATTAAGATGAAAACGTACTACAATAACTTTAAAAAAGGTTAAAAGAAAGAGTATTTTTTTTATATTTGACGACCCGTTTTGTGCAATAGTTACCACGCCGGACTGCCAAACCAGGGTCCTGCGCTCGAATCCCGGTTCGGTCATGGACATTATTATGTTTGTGCCGTTGTTGTAATGTTTCCATAATAAAAAGCCGTGCTTGCTTGGGATCACTACAACGTATGTATTAAAATAAGAAAAAAACCAAAGAAAACGTACTTTCCTAAAATTGGATCTGATCTAATCTCAGGATATTATTAAGGTCAGCAAATTGCTTCTGTCAAATCCGTTGAAAAATGGATAAAAGTTTAAAAAAAAAAATCTAGAATCGAACCTCCAACCTCTTGCGCGAAAATCTGACCATTTCCCAACTACGCTACACAGCTCTTGAGAGAAGTGTTGAAAAAAGCAACCACTATTTACTACTGGAATCTACCCAAATACATCTGTCAGCGTCAAGTCGGCGCTAGTGAGCATGATAAAACATTGGAAATTATCCCACAGACTCCCACAGTAACCCATTGCTGGGATAAAAAGTATCCTATGTGTTAATCCAGATCACATTCTATCTGCATGCCAAATTTCATCTAAATCCGTTCAGCCGTTTAGGCGTGATTGAGCCACAAACACACAAACATCCAAACATCCAAACATCCAAACATCCAAACATCCAAACATCGTCACAAACTTTCGCATTTATAATATTAGTGAGATTAAAATAACATCTTGGCAAAACTGTCCATATAGCGATGGCCTCACTACAGCGAGGCCAAACTCAAACTGCCATGCCCAAACTCTGTTTAGTGTGACTTAATAAATTATAGTACTCTATAATATCATGTTTGTCATACATTACTGGTATAGGCTTATGTCCGTTAAATATTAGTCCTTTCATTGCCTTTTCTATTCCACATTGTAATCTAGTCCAGCAACAACATGTCTATCCGCTCGCGCTCTGCTCCCGTCCCCGCTGTTTTCGTGGCCCGCCAGCTCAGTACGCCTCTTGACCCGGCCCCGTGGACCAGAGGCAAACGGCGCGGAAACCACTCGGATACAAATAAAAATAAACCCTGAAATATTGCTCGTAGAGTACAAATAGAGCCTGCCCGTTGTGCCGGCTATGTTTGTCCTCTCTTTTTCTTGACGGTTACTTGACTTTGTGATTTTGGCGGTCGCCTTTGAGGGTTTTGTCGAAAAGTTTTTTTTTTTGGTAGACTGATTATGGGTGCGTAATTGTTAGGAAAATTACATAATTTTTACTCTTTCTTCTTTGGTTTATTCCCCAAAACTGGAGGTCTGTATACAACGTGTTAATGAATTATCGCAAAACTAGAAAGTAGTTTGTTTAGAATCGAGAGCAAAATTGAATAATCATGGTTTCAACATAGGTAATTTTTTTCAAAATATTGAATAATTTGTTTGCAAAAATTAAAATTTTCTGAACCCGATGTCAACCCACCGCACAGGTACACTCACCCTACTTACTACCAAAACAAGATTATAAAAATGTATCCATGAGTACGTTAGCGCTTTCTTTCAGTGCTGAAATTATAACAAATCATTTTTGCCTCAAAACTTAAAATGCGAATAATTTTAAATTTTAAGTATCTACCTACCTATCAAAATAATGAAATTATTGTTTCAATCTAATTATTTTGTTATAAATCAGTTGGGGTGTATGAGGTTTTACGCTAATTCATTTACACGTTGTATATCTGCGTTTTTAATCTTTGTTGTGCTATTTCTGGTCATTTCATTTCAAGTATAATTGATTGATTGGTTCTGACTTTGTTTTGGGTTATTATTTTGTGTCTTCAATAAAAGCATTGGGCATACCGACATGACAAATAGAAAGATGGTCAAAATATAAGAATTCCTCGGTTCGACTGAGGAAGCCTAAAAATTATTAAACTTTTTCAGTAAATCATCGCCGACGATTAATGTGTCGTAACCCTAATTCGACATTTTCGTGTAAAGGGGGTTCATAAATTCCAAACAGTATATCATTAAAGAAGTTAAATAATACGTGCCCAGGCAATGCAAAGATCTTTCCAAAACCTTTTGAAGACATTTTACACGCGCATTTCAATAAGTTTAAAATAAAAGGTCAAAGTGCGAAGACGTTAATTCATTTCGTAACAATACATCGGAAAGTAATTACGAACGCATCACGTTTTTCGGCAAACAATAGACAAAAGGAGTAACATTATCGTTCAGGGGAGCGGAGGGTAAGGAGAATCTATTCAAAGCCTTAAATAATACAGCCTCCGTTAAATCTAAAAATACAGACAGTAGACATAAAAAGAATGCTTAAGGGGCGTCCGCCCGGTTTTTGAGTAACTTTGTAACCATTTTATACATTAACTATGGCACTTTTTAAGCAGAAAACAAAACTGAACAATCTACAGGATATGAGAAGTGATGTGGTTTTTCTTGAAATCTATTTTAATGAATAAAACTGAAGAAAAACGACTCCAAAGTCACCTCTTTTTTTCCGGTTGTAACCGTTTTACTCTTACATTGTTGATAAGAAGAATATGAAAATTTACAATATTCTTCACAATACAATATAAAATGATGTGGTTTTCTTATTTTTTGAAAATTCATATAAAATCATACAGGTTTTCAAAGAAAACTGAAAATTCTGACCGAAGCCGCGCAATTGAAGCGGGATGGCTAATTGCAAAAGTTTGCTTGTAAGAAAGAGAGCCTTGCAGATGGGAGGAGTAGCCTTAAGTTAGTGAATAATCCGCTCCGTCGAGGGAAAAGTTGTGGGGAAAAAAGTGTGAAGCTAGAATCGACGGCAAATAGTTTTTATTACTGACAAACTTTATACTTGTTTGAAAGTTTTAAAGCTTTGCAATAGTTTCTTTATCTTGTAATGTAAATTAAATGAAGCCGCGGGCAAGCGTGAGTTTGTGAAACTAACGAAGACGGTCGCTTCTTCTAAAACAGTGATGTTTTTCGTTTTTTAAACGCCAATGTTGATCTCACGGGCGTGAAGGTACCTCTCGGAGGTACGAAAGGTAACGACAGTAATCAGTGGCGTATTCTTCTCTCACTCACAGCATACATGAGCCGGCCTGTTATTGTCAGTGCGAGTCTATTTTTTTTTAAATTATCGATGTGTTTGCTCTTGACCTCAACCTAGTCCACAGGACAAAGACGGGGTCGAAGGTGTAGCGAGCTTACCCAGAATGGCACTGGTACTCCTGCACACTGACGGAACGCAGCAAGCTGCTGTCTGCTGATTCTGTTTGTATGAAGGGTCCATTCGAATATGTCATTGATCTCTATGTACCACATTCTTGAAACGAGATGAGTTTTGCCGTATGCGTCTTTCAGGTATGCGTCATGTCTCTATACAACGTGTTAATAAATTAACGCAAAACTAGAAAGTAGTTTGCTTAGAATCGAGAGAAGAATCGAATTATCACGGTTTCAACATAGGTAATTTTCTTCAAAATATTAAATATATTTTTTGTAAAATTTTAAATTTATTGAACCCGATATCAACCCATCGCAAGGGCACACTCACCCTCCTTACTACCAAAACTAGATTATTAAAATGTATCCATGAGCACGTTAGCGCTTTCATTCATTGCTGAAATGATACCAAATCATTTTTGCTTTAAAACTTAAAATGCGAACAACTTTAAATTTTAACTATAAAAATAATGAAATTATTGTTTCATTAATTATTATTTGTATGAGGTTTTGCGCTTATTCATTAACACGTTGTATAACGATCTTTTCGAAGTATCGTGGTAAAAGGACACAAGTTACATTGCAAAATCAGAAACATTTGATGTCATTCTCATTAAAACGTTCGCTGTCGCCATACAAAATGATCTGACAATATTACACGTCTTATCTTATCTTGTTGTGGGGGCTGGCAAGCCAGCAACACTTCGACCCAGTGGGATCTTTTGTGTTAGCCCCAATACCTTTTGCTTTCACACGTACAAGCCGTCATTCGAATTCCAATGTATATGAAGCCGTGAATCTACTGTGGAAGCACGGACTTCTGGCAAGAACCTGCGTGACCTATCATTATAAGGACCACCTGGACGTTATAACTAAAACAGGTTGGGCATTTTATGTATGGCACCCATTATACGTATTTCGATATCATTATTCCAACGAGGCGCTCGGTGGCGTAGCGGAGCTAATAGTATCTATTGTAAATGAATACCAAAGTTAAACAACGCCAAGTCCGATCAGCCTTTGGATGGGTGACGGTTCAATTGGTATTTCATATCAAACGCTTTTATGTCTCGGAAAGCATGTTAAGTAATTCGTCCTGCTGGATGATGTCGTTTGATGCTCATGTACCTAGAGGTTTATTTGGGTGGCTTGAAAATACTCTGGATAGAGTACCTACAGCAAACAATTGACACAACTTGAAAAGAAACCTTGCAGGTTTCCTTAAAATGTTTTCCTTCACAAAAAAGAAAGATTAGTTAAAACAATTTGAAACCAATTTGTATCTGGCGTAAGATTCAAATTCGTCCCTCACTCCAAAATCTCATTACACAAGCTTGTCATAATAATAAAAGTAAGTACCTACTACATGTATCACGAACATAATTTGTATGCTGCGACAACACTGCCACACACTGCGAAGTATGAACCCGCGGGGAAATTGATTTATGACTATATTATGTGTCTAACAGATTATAAGCAAGTGCGTACGTACCAATCTACTTTTAATGTTATGAGACTATTTTCCTGGAAAAAGGTAAAACGTCATGATAATATTCCTTTTTCACTAAGTACCACTGGAAGAAATGGGATGGTTCATTCTAAGCTGGAACATAATTTATGAACTGCTGAAGACAGCCTGCCGCAATCTGCGAGGTGACATGAAATGTCCCCAGCTTAAAGGCATTGTGCGACTGTTTGTACCGAACAGGTACGCGCGCAGCCACCGCTTGCTGGCCATACCACAGTTCCGTACTGAGGCGCATCGCAATTCGCCTCTAGTGCGAGCTCTGCGTGTTCTTACCGAGCTGCTCGAGTCGTCGCCGCACTGCGATCTGTTCGCTGACAGGTTGTCTGACCTACTCCGAGAGTGTATGATGTTTTGTGAGAGTGTAACTAGAGCCAGCTCTTTAACGGGCCAATGAACAGTCTGTCTGTGTGTTGTTTTTGCCTGTCTTTGTTAATTTATGTGTTCTTTTAAGTACCTACCTATAAGTTACATTGTGAAAAGGTTTTAACTGTAATGCAATGTAATACATTTGTTAAATAAATAAATAAATAAATAAAATAAATAATGAACATTAACTCATCATCATCAGCCTATAATCTTCCACTGCTGAACATAAGCCTCTTCTAAGGCGCTCCACAAAACTCTAATCCCGGCTTTCCTCATCCAGTCGGTTTCCGCTACCTATTTTAGGTCGTCGGACCAGTGCAGTCGGTCTGTTTGCAACATTATAATTTGTCTATGGAATATAGCTGTTAAATTGGCCTCTTCCGGCCACATTCAGAATGGTGTCCTTTGTAGAGCACAAGTCCTAATAAAAGTGTAAAATCAATTCGGAGTTTTTATGAAGAATTACTTACAGTCCACACCATAACCCCAACATTGGTCTTCGAGCAACGAGTTCACAGCACGAGCACGACAAAAACCGGCGAACCAGTCAGCCAGGTGCCCAGGTATTTAAACCAGTGCCGCCGCGACGACACTCGGAACAATATATATTTTGGATTTCGAGGCTGGTTAGACAGTGCTCATCATATTCTTAACACTTAGTGAAAGTTGAGCGAACGATCCATTCGAGTAGTCATTGATGGATACTCATCGGATCAAATGGCTATAAATGCCGGTGTTCCTCAGGGGTCAGTTCTGTCAGCCACTTTATTTCTGCTGCATATAAACGACATGCTTGTGCCCGGAACCTTTGGGTATGCAGACGACAGCACTGTTGCTGACAGATATCTGTCCGGTACAGGGGTCAAATTGGACGTTACTCAGTCTTGTCGAGAGGCCATGGTGCAGCGAATAAACTTGGCCCTTGAATCTGTGTCCGGCTGGGGTGATACTAATCGGGTCAGTTTCAACGCAAGCAAAACACAGGCGTGCCTTTTCTCCACAAAACGGAGTCCCTTCGCTTTGACCCCGACTTTCCGAAATGTGTCCATACCGATAGCTGATCGCCTAGAGCTCCTTGGCATTAACATATCGTCCGATCTGAATTTCGGACGGTACATTGAGTCCATGGCGAAAACCGCAGCGAAAAAACTGGGCGTCCTCTCGAAGGTCAGACGGTACTTTACTCCGGGACAGCTTCTACAACTTTATCAAGCACAAGTCCGATCGTGTATGGAGTACTGCTGCCATCTCTGGGACGGGTCTGCCCAATACCAGCTGACCGCGCTGGACTCAATCGACAGGCGTGCCAGGAAGCTCATAGGTGATCCAACCTCGGTGGCGAAGCTACAAAGTCTTGAGCATCGTCGCAAGGTAGCCTGTCTGTCTGTTTTTTATAGGATACATTTCGGAGAGTGTGCGACTGAACTACACGATCTGATACCACCGTCTCCCTTTCATCTGCGGGGGACGAGACGCAGACTGGGTTTCCACCCTTATGTCGTTGACCTACCAGCAATTCGCACGAAGAAGTTTGCTTCTTCTTTTATAATGCGCACGGCTAAGGAGTGGAATGCCCTGCCTGCGGACCTGTTCCCTGAGCAATACAACCTGGGCCTCTTCAAGGCGAGAGTGAATAGGCATCTTTCTAGGTAAGCATGCTACATCTTCGGCCTCATCATCACTCAACATCAGGTGAGATTGGGGTCAAATGCTTACCTATCACACTTAAAAAAAAAAAAAAAAAAAAAAAAAAAGTGCCTACTCTTAAAACGTAGTGAAAGTGATTCCATTATTTTAACCTAAAAACATTTGGTGTTTAACTCGACGTGACGTCATATCCGCAAGAAACGAACGAAATATTGGTTGGGTTACATTTCCGACCAATACCTAGGTATTGGAACGCGCTTCGTCATTGTCATTGGTGGTAACAACGGGCAACCGACTTCGAGCTGTTCATCGATTATCAAGTATTTCATGCGTCTCGCTCTTTCCGCCTTGTACGTGACATATTACATCTCACTTTCTCCGGGATATGCGACGATATCAGTTGTGACAGTGCGGTCCGGTTTTTTGTTCGCTAAGTTGGTACGTTTACCGTACTCTTTAACTCTATGGTTACGAAAATTACGTCGTCATTTTTATTTTTATAAACGCCATTTTGTATTGTAATTTGTTCTAAGATAATTTACTGTTATAAACAAAACAATTATTGTACTACTAAACTTAATTGAGCTAATCTCAAGTGCATCTCATGATGGCAGAGTTAACCAAAATGGTGAGTGCCAGGGGCTATATTAAGGCAAGTCTAACTCGCATTCATAGTTTTGTCGGGAGTGAAGGTTTTAAAACTTCTTCAGTATCCACTTTGCAGGCCAAAAAACTCCGCCTTGTCGAGTCTTTCAAAGAGTACGAAAGGTTAAATATGGAGATTATGCACCTGAACCCCGATGATACAGAAAATATCGGGGAACAAGAGGATAGGTATTTTTCTAGTATGTCGAGATTTAATGACGCAATTGCCGAAATGAGTGATAATGACCTTCTTGATCGCGACATAAGGACGCCTTCCTCAGCACCACAGCCGCTGGCACACACCAAATTGCCAAATATTGAGATTAATTCTTTTAGTGGCCAATACAGTGAGTACCATCAATTCATTAATATTTTTACATCTGTAATACATAATAATCCAAGCTTGGATAATGTGCAAAGATTGTATTATCTCAGGAATTTTCTAGGCAATGAACCTCTTGATCTAATTAAGAATTTACCTGTAACTAGGGAAAGTTATACCGAGGCATTGCAAATATTGAAAGAAAGATATGACAATAGGTATCTTATTGTGAATGATCATTTATCCCACATTATTGATATTGATACTGTAAACTCATCTGCTACTAGCATTAGGGAGTTTGTTTCTGTTATAAAACAACAATTAGCTGCGCTTAAAAACATAAACTCCAGCGTTGATACATGGGATCCACTTTTAATTTGTATCCTCTCTCGGAAACTAGATTCATGTACTGCACGAGCCTTTCAAATGGATCGGGACATCAAAAGTGAGCCTACAATGAAAGAATTCCTGGATTTCTTGGAGAAGCGTGCTTTGGCTCTTGAGAGCGTTGAACATGCTCAAAGCTATGGTCGTCAGGGAGGTTCAGGCACGCCAAAGCTTGCAGCCAATAGCGCACCAGTAGAGGGAGCAACATGTGCATTGTGTAAGTTATCACACAGATTATTTTCTTGTCCTAAATTTAAGCTGCTACCTATTGCAGAAAGGATATCCTTAGTTAAGGAGAAGACAATATGTAGTATATGCCTCAATTCACACAATGGTAAGTGTCGATATCACTTCAAGTGCAATATTTGCAAAAAAGGGCATAACACACTTTTACATGAAGACGATCCTGTGGCCCCAGTGTCTTTGCTTTCAAATAACTGTAGTAACCAGATTATTCTTCCCACTGTACGGGTAAAGATATTGTCCCATGACAATAAAGTATTGCAGGTCAAGGCACTGCTTGATAGCGGCTCGCAGGTATCCTTTGTCACTAACAGAATAGTCAAGAGGCTTTGCCTCACGCCTAATCAGAGCGATATAAATATTGTTGGAATTACCAATGTTAAAAACAAGATCAAGTATAGTATTCCACTGGAAGTCCACTCTCTGGTTTCGCCTTTTAAAACTACAATTAATTGCAGTATAGTGGACAATATCACATGTCAGTTGCCTCAAAATAAAATTGAATCTTTAAAATTGCCGCCTGGCATAAAATTGGCAGATGAAAGATACAATATCCCAGGTGACATTGATATGCTAATGGGCTGTGATGTGTTTTTCCAGGTGCTCCTGCCGCAAGAGCCGCACTTAAGGCAGTTCAATGATAACTCCGCGACTCCGTGTATTATCAATACACGCTTCGGCCATGTATTAGGAGGACTATTACCCACATGTCAACCCCATTCTCAGCAGGTATCTTTATTGTGTACTACATGTAACTCTGGCATCAATGAATCGATGAAGCAGTTCTGGAGGACTGAGGAAGTACCACAAATTTTTGATGAAGGGGCTCCAGAAACAGAATTATGTAAGCAAATATTCAAAAATACAGTTCAATTAAATGATAAAGAATTTCAGGTGGACTTACCTCTGAAGGTGCCTCTAGACCAGGTCAATGATCATTTGGGTGATTCTTTCCACCTTGCTCACAGTCGGTTTTTAAATTTGGAGAAAAGATTACACAATAACGTTACTCTTTTAGAGCAATATAAAAATTTCATTAATGAAATAATTGAATTGGGTCATGGACACTATGTTAATATTCAGGACTATGATTTGGTTAAAGATGCCGTCTACTTTCTTCCGCATCATCCTGTTATAAATGAGCAAAGTAAAACAACTAAGCTCAGAGTTGTCTTTGACGCCTCAATGAAGACTAACAAGAAGGTCTCGTTAAATGATATCCTGCTAAATGGTCCTATGATTCAGCGTGACTTATTTGAAATCATCTTATTGTTTCGCTTTGGAGATTTTATGTTTGCTACGGATGTTAAGAAAATGTTTCGCTGTGTTAGATTAAATCCTTTGCACGCCTCATTGCAGAACATCCTGTGGAGAGAGAATCCCAGTGAAGAAATTAAATGTATCAAGCTGGACACGGTGACATATGGTCTGAAAAGTTCCAGTTTCTTGGCCACTCAGTGTTTGAATGAACTAGCGAATAAATACGAGAAGGAGCTCCCTCTAGCGAGGTTTATCATTCAGAATTGTACGTATGTCGATGACGTCTTGTATTCAGATCATGATTTAAGTAAAATTACGCAAGCTAAAACTGAACTGACTGAACTGCTTAAAAGAGGAGGCTTCCATGCCCATAAGTGGGCCTCGAATGTGCCTGAGATTTTGCAGGACGTCCCTGTGAGTGATCAGCATTTTAATGATATCAATTTAAATGATAAAGAGCTAAACTTTAAAACCTTAGGTCTGAATTTTGACGTCAATCATGACAGTTTCACAATATCCTGTCCCGAATCGTATGGTAATAAGCCAATCACTAAAAGGGAAGTTTTGAGCTATATCTCCAAATTCTATGATCCTCTCGGCTTTATCACTCCAATTATTGTGCTAGCAAAAAGTTTCATTCAAAGACTGTGGTCGGCTGGGATTGACTGGGATTCTCCCTTACCAGATGATCTGCGACATGAATGGTTGTTGTATGTAAATAGCTTAACTAACATGAAGCCTATTGCACTTTCGCGTAATATATGCACAAAATCGGCTGTTAAAATTCAACTCGTGGGCTTTGCCGACGCATCTAGCTCTACTGCCTACGGCTGCTGCATATATTTAAGAGTGCTTCATGAGAATGGTAAGGCAAGCTTATCTTTACTTTGCTCCAAATCGAGAGTTAAACCCCTGGACAAGTCAATGACTGTGCCTCGACTCGAGCTTAATGCTGCACTGCTTCTTGCAAAGCTTATGGCAAAGGTACACAAAACAATAAGCACTAAACATAATATCAATAAAGTTGTTTTATTTTCTGACTCCAAGATAGTACTTGCATGGACTCAAACTCAGGTGACTCGCCTCAAGGCGTACGTGGGTAACAGAATCAACATGGTCTCACAACTGACATCGGGCTTTACCTGGCATTACGTAAGTACGCATGATACCCTGCTGATTTGATTACACGAGGTGTCAGCCCCGATGAGCTTGTCGGCTACTCCTTATGGTGGGATGGCCCTGTTTTCCTACAGAATTGTGAGTACACATTTGATTCCGATTTTGAGCTGCCTACAGAACTCCCTGACACCATACCTACAGCTAAGCCACAGCAGTCACCGTCTTCAACAGCCTCCTGCAGCGTAGCTTTACCTGTAGCTAATGAAAATTACGATCTATTTGAAAGGTTCTCAAACATTAATAAGATGACGAGAGTAGTAGCTTACATCTTGAGGTTCTATAATAATATAAAAACTAAAGTAAATAGCAAAAGAGTCAAACTTAATTATTTAACTAGCACTGAATTACATCATTCATTACTTACCATAATTAAACACGAGCAAGCTGCTTACTTCTCAGAAGAAATGTTAGCATTACAAGCGAATAAAGATGTAACTGGTTCATTGAAATGTTTACATCCATTCATCGATAAAGATAACGTAATGCGTGTGGGAGGACGACTCCAAAATTCGAATCTATCATACTCTCAGAAACACCAAATTTTATTGCCAAAGGCATCTCGTATTATGGAAATGATCATTCACGGTGAACATATTAGATTATTGCATGCAGGTCCTAAATTATTATTGGCAACTTTAAATCAAAAATTTTGGATTTTAAATGGCATAAGAGAAGTAAAAAAAATTGTTCATCGTTGTATTACCTGTTTCAGATTTAAGGCAGAAACCTCGAAACAGCTCATGGGTTCCTTGCCGTCGCATAGAGTGGTGCAAGCCCGATGCTTTCAAAAAGTGGGGATCGATTTTACGGGTTCTCTTAATGTTAAACAATCCAGAGTAAGGCGCTCAATAATAAGCAAGGGATACATCTGCATATTTGTCTGTTTTACAACGAAGGCGGTGCATCTCGAACTCGCCTCAGATTTAACCACTGCTACCTTTCTCGCCGTCTTTAAACGGTTTGTTGCACGGAGGGGTTTACCTAGTGACGTTTTTTGCGATAATGCAAGTACTTTCAAGGGGGCAAGGAACCAATTGGCTGACCTATATAAACTAGTCGGCTCTCAGGACCATCAAGCACAGGTGACAAGCTATGCTTCTCGCTTCTCTATTAATTTTCATTTTATACCGAGTTATTCCCCTGTGTTCGGTGGTCTCTGGGAGGCGGCTGTGAAAAGTACGAAGTTTCATCTTAAGCGAACTGTCGAAAAGGCTTTGTTGACTTACGAAGAAATGAGTACTGTCTTGGCGCAGATAGAGGCTGTGTTAAACTCAAGGCCGTTAATTCCGCTTTCTTCTAATCCGGACGATTTTACTTACCTGACTCCAGGTCATTTTCTGACAGGGACAGCGCTTGTTTCTTACCCAGAACATAATGTAAGCGATACACCTATTTCTAGACTCCGGCTTTGGAATGTAACGACTAATATGGTCCAATCATTTTGGAACCTATGGCATAAATATTACCTAAATACACTGCAATGTAGACCCAAATGGAAAGATGTTAAACAAAATGTGAAGGTTGGTGATTTAGTACTTCTTAAAGAGGATAATGCTGCCCCTCTCACATGGTCCATAGCGCGTATCACTAAGGTATTTCCTGGTGGGGATAACAATGTAAGGGCATTTGAAGTTATGACCCCTAATAAGAAAACACATTTAAGGTCAATTACTAAGGTATGCTTGTTCCCGCTACCATAAGTTTAAAATAGAAAATTAATTATTAACTTCATTTTGTACGACTTTCGTATGGGTTGTTAAACCTGGTACATTACTATAAAATAAGTTAATATAAGGCTTATATAGCTTTTTTAATTAAGTTAAAAATATTTCCTTTGTACGACTAAAGTATTGTTTGTATGAGTTAAACCTGGTACATTACTATAAAATAATAAGTTAAGTTAAGGCTTATGTAGCTATTTAATTAAGTTAAAATATTTCTTTAGCTGCCTCTTCTAGGCGCCCAGTATGTTTACTGGTTTAAAAAGAATAAGTTATCTTAGTAAAATTAAAAATATTACTATATCAAAATTTTAGATTATTAGCTTGTTTAGTTAAGTTTAAAGGTGTTTTAACTGACACTTCTGTGTTCTCAGTAAAATTAAGATGTTTACAAGTGAGATGTGCTTGTATATTTTTTGGCTGTGTACTTAAGAGTTTCTGTTAACTCTTCTGGGCCCCCAGTATGTTTGCAACATTATAATTTGTCTATGGAATATAGCTGTTAAGTTGGCCTCTTCCGGCCACATTCAGAATGGTGTCCTTTGTAGAGCACAAGTCCTAATAAAAGTGTAAAATCAATTCGGAGTTTTTATGAAGAATTACTTACAGTCCACACCATAACCCCAACACGGTCCACAACCAGTAGCCAGTTCGTGGCATCGGTTTTCAGTTCTTTGGCAGAAATAAACAGCCCATTGCCCCTTCAGTTTGCCTAGTTTCTAAGCTATGTCAACCACTTTAGTTCTCTGACGTATCACTTCATTACTGATGTGATCTCTCAGTGAAACACCCGATAGGTCTTCTTTGAGTCTTTGATTTGAAGTTGTCGTGAAGATCCAGATTTCCGCACCATAGGCTACTTAGCAGGACGCACTGATTGAACAAATTCGCTTTGAGATATTGTGGTAGGGCCGAGGAAAACATAATGGCAGACTTTCCCGAATGAACATTAAATAATTTAAAAAAAACAAATAATAGTAAAAAACTTAATGCAAAGGTACATTTTGTTAGGCACCGATTTCAAAGACTTCTATATAATTAAAAAATTTGAGAGATTACTTTTAACTTCTTTGTTAGAAAGACTGATCATTTTCTTATAGGTAGGTATTCAAATCTTTTGCAATCGCTAACTCGTCTTACGTCATTGTCTAGTGTTGTGGGTATTATGTTGGTTGTATAGGACTACAGACCAATAAGCTAAAGACTTAATTTCATCAAATACTGTGAGAAAAGTATCGCCAAAAGGCGCGGGGAATGACAACGAGGCTCTTTTAGGTTCATTTGAGGAAATGCCCTTGATCGAACCAATTACAGTATGATCACACCTTGGACACTTAGCTGTTATTTCATACAAATGGGAAAAATTTATAAGAAGAGGTAAACAGAAGAGGTATTCTACTAAGCGGGGGTGAGGTTAAAATTGGTGGGGGGCAGGCAGTCTCCGTACTGTATTGTATGTAGTACTAGATACTCTTTCTTATACTGTGGTATGATTTTGAGCAGTGCATACACAGTGGCACTGCTTATGCTCGGTGGCCGCGGGAACCTGGCGAGGCGGGGTAGCATATTGGCACAGCCCGGACACTGCATACAAAAATTTTAAATTGACAAGATGACGTCAGCACATGCGAAACCAAAGAAATTGTCGTAGGTAACGAGTAACCAGTGCGCGGTAACCAGAGGGCGATAGAGGGGGTGAGGTAAAAAGTTTGTGGGAGGAAGGGAGTGTCCGTATTGTATCTAGTAATAGATACTCTTTCTTATACTGTGGTATTGGTTTATTTACAGGACTTACAGTGGTGGGCAAATACCCAAAAACAACACAAAAAAGAAAAAAATAAGCACGTACAAATGGCGACGCAAAACCATTACTCATACGAATGTAGAAAACACCAAAACAACCTCGCCAGTCTCAACAATTTATATTCGAATACAACCAAATATTCGTTATCGTATTACCTTTTGTTTTCCTTTGTTTCACACTCTAAACACACGTGTAAATAATATTATAACAAATATTAATATGTATCCGATAGGGTATGATCCCGTTTCATATTTTCCGCACCCATTTTTTAGGCAATAATACACATTTCCAGTAGAAATTAAGGATCCAAAAATAGAGTCGGAAAGTTTGTGTCAATGTGTTAATACATATTAATAATTTGAGATTTCAAAATATGTGACAGAATCATAAAAATTAGAAGAGATTAGAGTAAAACATGTGGCGACACTAAAGTTGCGACCATCTTTATGCAAGCTACCCCATTTTTTGTGGGTTACCCCTACATGGGGTATATAGCTCGGATAATAGCACTCCACCGGTTGCGATCTTGGGTAGCTCTGTAGATATCCTCCCAGGTCACATCAGTCGGTCAGTATAATCAAGTAGTATATAAGTTAAGAGCTGTCCGCGCGCCTGGTCGAGTGCACAGGTGACAGGAGAGCTGGCAGCTTCCTCCGGCAGCGGATAAGCCTAGCCGTCCAGAGGGGGAATGCTGCCAGCGTCCTGGGTACGGCGCACCAAGGCGAGGCTTTGAATGAGGTTTTTTGTCTATATGGTTTTTACATACTTTTATTCATTGTTTTTTTACCTATATTAATATTTTATGTACCCCGAATTTTCAGTGAATAAATAAAGTACAGTTTATATTTATTTAGATTACAACTCGTTGTTAAGACCAACGTTTTTACAGCCAGCTGCCAGGAGATCGAGACAGGCTAAACTGAGCCGACCACGTTTTTCAGGATCCTTAAATATGACATTTACATCTAAATATATACTATTACCTAAACATTTGGGTGTAGAAAACTTGAGACTGGATCTCGGATATATTATGTATCTGAGTTTAACCCTTTTTATCTGGACCGCAACAAAACAATCCGGGAACAAAACGGTATTCAATTAAAACGGGTTTCAAAGGGGCCGGAGTCCGGACGGTCCGGTGACGGATAGATACCGCGTCCGTTCCGTCAGGCGCCGGATATCGGCCGGTATCGGCCATCGGGCCGGGCAGTGGGCATTGCTCACTCTTATCGCGGCTTTGTTACGTTCGGCCGCCGCCGGTTGTGTGACGGATATAAGCTACGGTTCGACCTCTGTGGCTTTACTCAAAAAGAGGTCTTTGAAACAACTGCTGTGAGCTTTGATGCGATTCATTGGCTGCGATATTAAATATTGTATTGTTCTTAGGGTTTGTCCGTACAGTGATTTTTTGGATTTAGGATTGTAGGATAGATGGCGTTGATGCAAGATTGATATGAAGGAGTAAAAATAAAAATATGAACAGATAGGTATGTGGGGACTTGCTACAGATGTCAGCACCCACAAGTTATAGCAAAGATGCCAACAGATGGCGATACCGTCGCTCGCGGAAATATGCTCCATGCAAAAGACAACGTTCATCGTAAATACGTAACTCGTAACCTACTACAAATAAGGTTCACAATCGAATGCAAGACACAAATCGCGCAAGAGAAATAATCTAATCACAGAGATTCGATATATATACAAGGTCCAATCTGTTGGACCACGGCCGGTCCCCAGGCATCACGCCTAGCCTGGCGGAAGTACTTCCCTTTTCAATGGAGGAACATTCCCAAGTAGCACCTCCATATTGGTGACCCTCGACAAAGAACATCGCAACCTGAACACCGCAGAGCAGCACCGACACAGAGCAGCAACCAGCTTCAAACAACCCTTGACACCCCTCGACCAGGTCAAACAAGCAGCAGTCACGCCATCAACCCGAAGCCGCACCAGGTCCATCGCAGCTGTCTTCACACCGCTTCCTGCCTGCAGCTTCCTCAACGACAGTCAGCGTCTGTATAGAAGGATCTCCCGCAGCCCACGTGTCTGAGCTTACCTCCACGTGGCAGTTCTGCTCGTCTTCTCCACGCCTGTCACTCGCCCGCATCATACCAGGACTGGTCTCCCTGACAGATGCACACACACCGCAGCACATCGCTCGTCAGACTCACTTGACTGGAGCCCTGCACCTACACTACATGGATACAGACTGCACACTTCGAACTACTCAACGACCTCCGGTCTGAGGGGGGAGTCCTGTGGGGACTTGCTACAGATGTCAGCACCCACAAGCTATAGCAAAGATGCCAACAGATGGCGATACCGTCGCTCGCGGAAATATGCTTCATGCAAAAGACAACGTTCATCGTAAATACGTAACTCGTAACCTACTACAAATAAGGTTCACAATCGAATGCAAGACACAAATCGCGCAAGAGAAATAATCTAATCACAGAGATTCGATATATATACAAGGTCCAATCTGTTGGACCACGGCCGGTCCCCAGGCATCACACCTAGCCTGGCGGAAATACTTCCCTTTTCAATGGAGGAACATTCCCAAGTAGCACCTCCATAGGTACTTCGTCAACGGATCTGCTATAGTGACATGTGTGTATTTTTTGCCTATTTTAGCCAAAATTTCTGTCTTCGGAGAAAGTCACGTAAACGCCATCTATCAATGACTGTTGAAAACTAAAATTAGCCGCGAATAAAAATTGCTGTTCGGACATACAAATTCATTGGTTACGAATTTTTTTCGTAGCCATTGCTACGTCGTAGCACACGTCTACGCACATCGAGTACACTTCATCATTATGATGCAACTAGCGGCCCATCCCGGCTTCGCACACCCGTGCGTGCGACATCTAATCTTTTCTAGCAAAAATATAGCTTATGTTACTCAGGGTGAATGTAGCTTTCTAATGATGAAATAATTTTTGAAATCGGCACAGTAGTTTTTGAGTTTATTCGTTACAAACATACACACAAAAATACAAATCTTTCCTCTTTATAATATTATAATAAATATAGCATAGTATAGGTATATCAAAGAGAACCAACCATACTAGACAAGTAAATAGAAGCATATGCCTGAAGATAATGTTTAACACCTGCAGCAAATTGTATGGCTATAGCACTTTTAAACAACGATAACTGTTTTTTTTTTTCATTATATCGATGCTACTACATATTTAAACATGCAGTTGTGACATTTAGACAACCGCGCATAAATTCTGAAGAGCTTACCTTCACCTCGTGATTGACTCGCAAGCTCTCTTTCGTATGGACTATCGCCGATTAACCGATTCAAGTGATGATCAGAGATCGGAACTACGGGTGCGATTACTATCAAAAGAATGGACTCGGTACCTTAGTAACGGATGTAAATACAGTACTAGGATTCCGAATGAACATGATTCTATTGCTTGTAGTATACACAATCTGTCCCTTTAAATGAATATCATGAAATTGGTTAGTAAACTAAGTAAATAAAACAATTATATGACATTCAGGGTATATTTTTCTCGATTTAAATATGAACAACATATAACAGCTTTTATTTAAACTCAAATTAGGTAATAAATTCCTTGAGTTCCCGGAATCCCGGGATTTCCAAGACATATCCATGTTAGTGATAACGTCTAAAATAGCACCCAGATTCCGATCTCTGGTGATGATAGATGAAACTGACTTTTTGGCTATAAAATATCCTTTGTCGCTATATCCAAAATCTTAGGAGTGAGCACAATCGAATGGGTTTAAAAAAAACGAAAATATTAAAATATGGGCCACATAATTTACCCTACAAAATGTAGCCTCAAAAACTACGCATCTCTTGCATCTTCCAGCAAGGCAAGAAAAATATAATATATTTTAGTGGAATCAGGCGCGTTTGTAAGCCGCACACGTCCGCGCCCATAATGAGGCCTCGAACAAAACCGAGTGCGGCCCTCCTCACCATTGTACATTCAATCTTACCAATTTACCCCCCTCCCCTCCGTAGACCTCCCCATATTCTCGCCCAAAAGGTCCATATAACCAAACTAGTTTTTCACTTTCTTCTCTTTATATATATATATATATTTTAAACTGTATTATAATTATTAGCCCGATCTAAAGAACTGGAAAAACTTGGTCTCAGTCTGCCGCAACTCTAGGATTTCCAGGTTCAAAGAAGTCACTTTTCAGCAAGAAGTGGACCTATAAAGTAAGGCTTAATTTCTAAACCAAATCGAAGTTATCGTCTTCCTCGACACGGTGGACCAGGGTTACCAGCCTAAAAGCTGCCACAAATGGGGCTTGCCAGCATTTGAAAGAGCTAGGAGAAATATGAAATACTGGGTCCTTCTGAAATACTTGCGGCAAGATTTTGCTAGGCAACCCGGTGGCATTACAGGCTGTAACAAAACACCCTAGTAATACTTAAGGGGGTTCTTCAGACCATCAAACTGAACAACTTTCACTATGGAGCCAACTTCTAAATCGCGAAATAAAAATCAAATGTTTCATACAAAACTGCAGTATTGGCTCGACTCAAATGTATGGGATAGATAATTATTTTTATTTTTTCTCGGTGTTGGCTCCATAGTGAAAGTTGTTCAGTTTGATGGTCTGAAGCACCTCCTTAAGTATTACCAGGGTGTTTTGTTAACTTTCAATTCAATTCAATACTTTTTTTCACTTGAATCACATTTCGTTCGCCAAAGGAATAGGTGCATGATTTTACGTTCGGATCTGGTACAGTCGTAGTCGGCTGCAATAAGTTATATAGACTTTAATACTACGACGTAGAACAAAATTAAGTGTATACAACTTATTGCGGCCGACTGTACTATCACATACGGATCAGAATTTCATCTTGGTATGTAGTTTCAGCAAAGATTCTAACCACCCCGAAATGGACAATCGTAAGTTTATATACAACGTGTTAATGAATTAACGCAAAGTTCCTTTTTAATAATGATTAAAAAAAAAAAAAAAAAAAATGAAAACGTAAAATGTAAAATGTTACCTAATTACAAAACACAGAAGGAATCATCGACTTGGTCTCAGCTACTCTGAAAATATTCACCCACCACAGCCAACCCTCCCCTCCCCTCCACCCCTCACACCCTACCCCCCGGACTTCTGGACCGTGTTGATTTGAAAACGTGCGCGGCTCATCCAGTTTTTATGTGTTATCTTTTATAGAGGCCTTATTAAAGTCAGTCGGTTTGGGAGCTCAGGACGTTTACTGCTGTTCTTTGGCTTTTTGTTGCCGCTCCTTGTGTATCAGTTTCAATTTATTTTGCGTATTGGTTTTTATATTATTAGGTACCTTCTTTTCTTCTTTGCTGAGAAATAGAGAGGAAAAATATTTTATACGGTTATCAGTAGTTATTTAGCAGCGTCGTCGCTTTGAATAGGATATTTGACTATTTTTTGTATAAATTAAAGTTATTATTATTATTTTAGGGATTAAAGGTTTTTATGCAGTGTTTATGTGGGCGAAAGGCTTCTTCTTCTTCTTTCGTATCGGCATGAGCTATATAGGACGACAATATGGCTATTGTCCTTCCTTCACCACTTGAAACGTCATTCCATCCTTAAAGACCAATCATTAATTATCTATAATTATATTCTTAAAAACAAAGATGGTGGTTGAATGTGTCTGACCACCCCAAAAGGGATTATCGTCGCATAAAAAATGTTGGACCTCCCATAGAAAATAGACCGGCTGATCCGCACTTTAGTATGTGAGGTCCCAATTTTTCTATTTTTTTTTCGACCCATGTTCCTTAGGGAAAGTTGTTTAGTTTCATTGTCTAAATACACCCTTAAAAGGAAAGACCCTCGTTACGTTCCACCCTGTATATCAGTATAATTTCATTCTTTTTCTCTGTAATATGAATGTTTGAAAATAACGCTAAACTCAGATTTTCAGTTATATTCAAGTAGAGTTATATTTAATAGCAGGATAAACTATAATAATGAATGAACGTAGATGACATTGATGACCTCTATAAGGTGGACCGACGACCTGGTGAAGGCGGCGGGAACCCGTTGGATGAGAGCAGCGCAGGACCGGTCGTTATGGCGATCATTGTGGGAGGCCTATGTCCAGCAGTGGACGTCCATCGGCTGAGATGATGATGATGATGAGATGACATTATAATACAAGTATAGGTATTTAGGATCACTAAAGCTTATCTAGCCCTCACTATAAACTAACCTCTGTTATATTTTAAGCAGCGTATGAAGTGTCCTCTCGAATATCAATAGGTATAATGCTTACCTACAGTTTATATTACAGCTAAGCGTTTAAATTCGATAAATCAGGTACCATCTGAAATAGGTAAGAATGTCAGCGATGTTCGAATAGTTGGGATTGGTATAGTTTGGGTTTGTGAAACTTGTCGAATCGCATATCGGTGGCCGGGGAGTCTGGAATTCGGTATATTTGACTCGTGGAAGTACTAGTATCCCAGATTAATAATAAGTTACTCTAGTACCTACACGGTCGTTGTGTTGCAGGTACCTATAGGTAACCTTAATTATTGGTCCTAGCCTAACTAATAAAGTACCTTTATAATAGTCGCAAACTTATAATCGTACTGTAAACTTATTATTATTATTGTATATCCGAGCCTCCAGGGCTGCCCTCAATAGTATTCTTTAGCAATTAAACATTTGCACAAAACTATAATGTGACATTGTAATCAATTTTCATTCTCAATTTATTGAAAAATTATGGGCTATGTTTAATGTTTGTAGTTACTATCTTGGAAACCGCCAAAAGTAGTCATTTTCGGCGGTTTTAATAGTTGCTACCAACATTAAAAGAAACAATTAATGTCCCAATAAATTGAAAATCAGCAATGAGTAGGTACAATGTAACATTATTGTTTTTTTTAATCTATAATTGTTAAAAAATTTACAAGTACAGTCAAGAGCACGTCAAGCTTGACACTTTGAACTTCCGTACCGTTCTTATTTAGTGCGCCATAAGCGTTACAATCGAACTGCAAGTGAAAAGCTTGATGTGCTCTTGACTGTACCTACCCCTTGATGAAATATATTATATTTATACCAAACACAAACATAATATAGTAGAAAATACATGACAATGATACGATACAAATGTTATTCGAATATTTACAAATTAAGTTTTATGTTCATATTCAATAACAAACATACCTTTCAGCCTTCAATGTGTTCAGAGGGTTCTGGGGTAGCCTACGTTATCAAATTGGTTTAGTATAAGTCAATATTCATAAATAACCAAGATCATTCATTAAACTTTGATTTCGGTGATTTCCATGAAAACTAAATCACTCTTTTGACAAATTTATTTGAGCTTCATGTTGCCCAAATCTTTGGACCACTGTTATTTATTATTAACTTACATTTGACGTCAGATTTCAAGTTTCCAAATAGTTTCCTAAACACAGGCGCTAACACAATTTACACGTGAATCAATAAACTTGAAGTCTCTGGGGACTGGCCTTGAACCGAGAGTTACCGTAATCTTTTCAAACACTTTTTATATAAGAAACTGCCTGGAAAATCAATTTTATTACATTGAAAAGATACTTAGATACATGGATAAAGAATATATTTGCTTTAAATCAGTCTGAAACAAAACAATTTCTGGATTAAGAGGGGGTCATGTCTTTTTCGAACTGATTTATGATAACCAAATTATTACATTTAATATATATAGTTCACATAACAGTGTAGATACGTTCTTTCTACAGGGCATCTAACCGTTGAAAACACGATTCTATTAAATTTTCTCGATAAAAAAGAAGAGCAAAGTAAGCTCGATTTTAGATTTACAACCAGTTTTACAACAATCACCCTACACCATTTCTTCTAAATATACCATCATTTGAAAGGTAAATAATTATAACAGGGCTTCTACCCGATGGATTTTTCCCCAAACACCCAAGCGAAAAGATATTGATGAAAAATACGTTTTTTTGCGATCTTACTTTCAATTGAAGTGGGATGGCTAATTGCAAAAGTTCGCTTGTTAGAAAGGGAGGCTTGCTCTTAAATCATCACTGCGAAAGGGATTGAGATCGTGAGTTTTTATCAACAAAAAAAACTAGACTATTTCAGGCTTTCCATCAAAAATCTGATTTTTATACGCTTATGTAATAAAAAGAAAAACGTGAGAACGACTGGACTAGCTTTGGTTAATTTTTATTTGAATATCCGTTATAATCTAAATAAGATTGTAAGACAAGACAACGTTTGTCGAGTCAGCTAGTTACAGGTAATTAAAAAACCTTATAGTTCCAGCTTAGAATAGAACCAATACATTTCTTCCCGTGGGTGGCGCACGAGGCGACCAAGGGATGAGATTTCTTCTTATACAAAAGGCCGCCAATCACTACCTGACACATCGATACATCCTGAAACCTTCAATATGCTAAAAGTGAGCCTTGCTACAACTGCATGCTTCAAAGTAAAGATAGTAGTTATAGCAAGGTTTCTGACCACCAGATAGGATTATTGTCGTGAGTTTTTGTATGTATGTTTGTAATTATAATAAAATCTAGTACCTATACAAAGTAACATGCTTCATGTCAAACGACGTTTTTGTTAAAAAGGCTTATTTAATCAAAAGCCTTGGGTGACTATTGCAAAGTAAGGCAGTCTTATCACGTATGTGATTAAAAAACACAGAGAACCTAAATTCTAAAGATAGATACAAACACCGAAGCGCTATAATATCAGGATCCCCTCTCTCTTTATGAAAATATCATGAAAAATAAGACCCCTACAGAAACGATTAGCGAACCAAAAGGATTTAAGTGAAACTCGGCAGACAACAGTGATTCAGTGTTTTTGTTCGGGGGTGCGGGGTGCGGGATGCGAAGAGGGGAGGGAATAACATCCATCATAGCTTTCTGAGTGATAGCTGTGTCAATTACCGTTCCGAAACATTCAGGCATGGTTCAGACCATCAAACTGAGCAACTTTTACTATGGAAGCAAAATCTAATTCGTAAAAAACTATCTGATATCTCATACATTTGAATCGAGTAGGCAATGCAGTTTAGTATGGAACAGCTGAATTTTTTATTGCGATTTTAGCTTTGTTTCCATAGTAAAATTTGTTCAGTTTGATAGCCCGAACCATCCTTGATAGTTTCGGAACGGTAAAAAAATCATCCGGTATAATAATAACTCAATTGTATTTTCGTAACTTAGTTGGGTGTCGTAAGAGGTGACAATTTTATTTTTTTATGTTTGATAAGTAAACATTTGACCACAATCTCACCTGATCTTGAGTGATGTTGAGGTCGAAGATGTAGCATGCTTACCTAGAAAGATGCCTATTCACTCTTGCCTTGAAGAGGCCCAGGTTGTATTGCTCAGGGAACAGGTCCGCAGGCAGTGCGTTCCACTCCTTAGCCGTGCGCATTATAAAAGAAGAAGCAAACTTATTCGTGCAAATTGCTGGTAGGTCAACGACATAAGGGTAGAAACCCAGTCTTCGTCTTGTCCCCCGCAGATGAAAGGGAGACGGAGGTATTAGATCGTGTAATTCCATCGCACACTCTCCGAAATGTATCCTATAAAAAACAAAGAGACAGAATTCCTTCAGGAGTCTTTGACGCCCAAACCGTATGGCTGCCGGTTCCAGCTACCACATCTGTGCCCCTAGACAAGTTGTCTTTCAATTAGCGTTAACGCCAGTAGAAACGATAAAACATGTATGGGACTGTAGAAAAGAACAAAAACGAATAGAAAAAGCTTAGACAACATGCAATTTTTGACAGTTGCTGTCGACAGTGAGCGTTTCGTTTTGAACGCTCCCTGGCGATCGACCAGACCTTGTAGATAACGCTAGAAAATGGCGGACGTCGGAACTTGACAGAAATATCAAATTTTAAAATTTTTGGAAAATCGAACACGATTTAGCATACAAAAAAGAAAAAAGAGTGAATGATTGAGTGAACTAAACGTTAACCATAGAGCAGATTCAGCTTTTAGCGATTGTCAATAATTTGTGACGTTATCTAGCATTCTGTCGTTTTTCTATCGTCGATAACGCTGAGAGGGAGTATTATATTCCTTGACGCTGAGGCGTTAGCGTTTGTAGAATAGAAAGCGTGTGCAATTTGTCTAGGGCTGCTAATCCCACCTCTGATCGTATCTGTCTCCCATTCAATCAGACATAGGAGGATAAGGACGAGAGAGTGCATCTGATGCGTAGGTACACTTATGCACTTTAAAATATCCTGTATACCTGACTGCTTTTCTGTAAGGATCATCAGTCGCCATAGTCGAAGTCGTCTAGACATAACAATACATCATCATAATTCGTAGCTTCCGAATTCTATAGCTTTTAGCATATCCGCGTCACTGAATGATAGTGCGCAGAGTGTATAGACACTGCAAGACATAATAAGATAGGGAAAATTTGGTACCTACTTTAAAAATGCTTATCGACTGTAGATGATAGCAATAGTATCATCATCTTCTTCTTCTTATTCACACACAAATACAAACCACACACTTACAAGTAACTACACATTTTGTACATTTCAAAGATAAAGTATGTACTCTCATTTAATGTGCAATAAGAACTTTAAACATAATTGTATAGTGTATAACTAATTATACATAATTGTATACCCTACTAACATGTGACATACCTATATGACAGTTATAGCTGACGTTAATATCTCAGGCAGGTAGTCCCTGCCTTTCATGGCATCAGCTGTACCTACCAATGTATCAATACGCCTAGCTAGCCTAACATAGAGCTTCAAAATTATAATAGTAATCCTTCTGTAAAGTGGCTATTTGTGATTAATAAATATTATTCTTATTCTTATTCTCTTCTTCTTATCGTGTGGGCAGAGCCCTGGGCCCTATTTGATAAACGTTACAATTGTAATTTACAATTACAATTCATGGTACATTGCTGATAATGTTAGTGACACATTACCTACTACATGTTTAGCGTCAATAGTAACCAACAATGTACCCTGAATTGTAATTGTAAATTACAATTGTAAACGTTTATTAAATAGGCCCCTGGTGTCAGAGTTTTTTCAGACCGCCTTACGGAATTTGGCGTGGTTTTTATGTAACGACTACTACCACTAGAGATAGTAATAGTAGCCGGGACTAGCCGGGACCAACGACTTAACCTGCCATCCGAAGTACGTCTTCATCATCTTATTGAATCATTTCAAGCATTTTATTCGTTTAACTAGATCATACCACTCGACTGTGGTATAAAGTTTCTGTCCACTATGAAAGTGAACACTTTACAAAGTTTACATAATATAATTAATATATTCTATATACGTACTTACTCTCGGCTTAGTCACGAGGCGTCTACAATAAGGTCACTGAACTTGTCCATGTGTTTGTAATATTATAATTATTGTTCAAGACTTAATTATTAACTGCTTTAAGCTTGTTCTGTACATTGTAGTGTAAACATAGAGTTTGGAGAGAGTTTCCGATGGTTGATACATATACCTACAATTTTTAAACTTATTGTGTAGAACAGAGTCTGTAGTATATACAAAAGCGTACAATAAAACAAGTTTACGAGGACTGTAGCAAATTGTCATGAATGCCTATTATCAGTGGTATAATTATTATTATAGTGTGTGAATAATACATATACAATTATACACATAGCCTTAGATGGATATAGAACATTGTTAATATAATAATACATGCATTACAAATAATATAATTTGGAACTATGTATATTGCCTATTAGTGAACTGAGGGTTGCCAGGTCTTAGAACCAAATATCCGGACAGACCACCCAGTTTAGCCGGACATTTGAGTAAAAAGGCTTGACACCCTTAATTATAGAGGATTTTTTGTCTAACTATTAAATGCGACAACAACATTTTTGCCTATGTATTTTTGTCACATACCTGCTTCAAAAGCTCAGTTTCCTTCAAAATAGAGTAGACTGGTCAAATGTAAAAGCCTAAAAAAAGCCGGACAGGCCGGAAACCGTCTAATTTGGCCGGACACACGTCCAAAAAGCTTAACTATGTCCGGCTTTATCCGGACGCCTGGCAACGCTAAGCAAACTTGTGTGACTTGCGGGACGAATCAGCTGACATACGCTAATGCGTATTTATACGTGTTAATGAATTAACGCAAAACCTCATACACCCCAACTGATTTATAACAAAATAATTAGATTGAAACAATAATTTAATTATTTTGATACTTAAAATTTAAAGTTATTCACATTTTAAGTTTCGAGGCAAAAATGATTTGTAATCATTTCAACAATACTACTCATGGATACATTTTAATAATCTTGTTTTGGTAGTAAGTAGGGTAGGTGTGCCTGTGCGGTGGGTTGACATTGGGTTCAGTAAATTTGAAATTTTACAAATAAATTAATTAATATTTTGAAAAAAATTACCTATGTTGAAAACATGATCATTCGATTCTGCTCTCGATTCTAAACAAACTACTTTCTAGTTTTGCGTTAATTCATTAACACGTTGTATATGGTGAACTAGCTGTATATGCTGCCCACCCCCGTCGGACAGTAGTGCATGGCCTGACTAAGTACCTTTCATGAATCATTTGAAAAGGTTTCAGGTACGATTTAATTTCCAAATATTATATTAATCTGTTACCTATAGGTAGGTACCTACAGGTTCAAGTAAATTAAAATCCTCAATCATTTCTGAATCAAATAAATATTGAAAAACCCCGTCCCTCCCCGTTCTGTCACGTCAATCTTTAATTTGATTTGCATTAATTTGTTTACACTTTGCACACATTTTTATTTATATTTTCTTATCATGGAAAACGAAAACAATTTCATCTTTATAATTTGTTACGATTAAAACCAAAGCTTGGTTATAATTATAAACTGGTTGCACAAGCATGAAAAGGAAAGAATGGATGAGAGCAGATTGACGAGAGCAATTTATAAGGCAAGCGTAAGTGGAAATGTTGGAAGGGGACGGCCTAGACGTACATATACGGACCAAATTGGCGACGTGCTTAAGAAGGGCCAGGTCAGATCTACCCGAAACCGACGAGCATGCATGAAAGGTCTTATGAATGTGGAGGAAGCTAGAGAGGTATGTCAGGATCGTAGCAGGTGGCGTTCCGTTGTCTCTGCCTACCCCAGTGGGAGACAGGCGTGAGAATATGTATGTATGTATGTATGTATGTATGTATGTGCACAAGCATTTGGTTTGACAATTTGTTTTTATCTTCACTAGTGTGTATAAATTAATGCAATCTGTTGATAAAGTTATGTATTTGTCTTCTAGTTTGACCTAAAAGAATGAAAAGAAGCTATTTGGATGTGCTCCAAAAGATTTGGTCAAAATTTACACATTAAAGAACGGAATGGAATCAGAGTGCAGGTTTCTTTTCCTGTTGAGGGGTGACCACGATGATACCAAGATTTTAGTATAAAAATTTGCGTAAAAATCACATTTACTACAAATAAAATTAACCTATCGGGGACAAGACATTTTAGTTATGTTCATACGTAAAAAGATAGCCTTTTTATATATTGTGGTATCATATTAAAATAGCGTAAAAATCGCCTGATGAAAGATGTGTTACTAAGCCATTGGAAACGCAAGTTCATTTTTAGGGTTCCATTACCCAAAGGGGGCGAATAGGGGACCCTATTACTAAGCCTATGCTTTCCGTTCGTCCGTGCGTCCTGCCTATAAAGGACTGTATCTTTATCATACCTCACCGTAGACAGTTGTTTTCACAGAATGTGCGTATATGCGCAGAATATGAGTTCTGGTACATAATTGACTAGATAATTTGTGTGACAATGTCCAAGGTATTTATTTATTGGCCGATTTGCTAATAAATAATAAAAATCGGTTTTGTATCGCATCAGCATCACACTCGGACCATCAAACTGAACAACTTTCACTATGGAGCCTACCTCAGGAGACGCGAAAAAAAATCAGCTCTTCCATACATTTTAGTCGGGTAGGTACAACAGTTTTGTATGGGACAGCTGATTTTTTTATCGCATTTCCTGAGGTAGGCTCCATTGTGAAACTTGTTCAGTTTGATGATCTGTGTTCACCGTGTATTTAGTATTTGCTAGGCTGTCACTTGCACCCTGTATAATATGAGCAGTCGCTATTAGGTACTTAAGATAGAAAAATTCCACTGGTAAATGGCATGTCATCCGTGCGGATTCGAACCTGGACCAAAATCCATTAGGGACGAAACCAAGGAAGTAACATTTAATAAAAGTCTAACCCAATATCTACTTTTGAATTGCTTCTACTCACTTCAAGAATTTTTCGAAAGTCAAGATTTGACTTAACATAAAACAAAGATTTGTAAGTAATAATACTCATTAATACAGTTAAAACTATAATTTTAGATTAATTAACAGATATAACTAGGTAATTATAATTTTGTACCGTAACTAATAGCCTTACTTTTTTTTTTTGTTTTTGTTAATTTATTAAGATGCAATTATATTATCCAGATGATTTAGTAATTTGTAAATAAAATTGTAGGTGAATTTAATGTTGTAGTGCCCAACCGGGTTTCATGTATGGAACTATTTTAAGTTATTAAGAACCTATGTACCCATGAAAGCAACCAATAAATGAATATGAATATGAATATGACCTCAAGATTCAGTTCAGTTCAGTATAGGGTCCTCCTTAATATGCTGACACTTTTTCGCGACTTCGATGTTTGTCCAATAGAGAAAGTTGTTCAGTTTGACGGTCTGAATGTCTGATCATCCTCTTAAAAAAGTGTCAGCATATTAAAAAGGACCTTGCATATTTTTTTTTAATATTTTGATAAAGCGCTATAATTATTAACCTGATATAATGAGACGCTTATTATGTAAAAAAAGTATAATTATAAAGAGGTATTTTAAGAGGTCTAAGAACGGCCGCACATTCAGAAATTTCTGACAGAAAAATACGGCGCACCAATGAGAATCGACGTACGGAATTTCGTCGGACTGTCTGTCGACTCCGATTGGTGGGCGGAATATTTCAGATAGAAAATTCTTATAATGTGCGGCCGTCCTAAATATCTCAGCGCAGCTCTCCTCGCAGGCACCTTATCCTCGAGTCATCGATAGGCTCCACCGGCCCCGCGCTCCACTATAAATCTGTCAGGCTATCGGCGCGGTGACGCGGGTCGTGCTTGGGCCACCGTTCTGTGCTTGCCTCTATCTATAGGTACCTTATCTACAGGGTGGATTTTGGTTAAAATACATATTACATAGTCCGTGTGGTGTCGGCTAAGAATAGGACCACCCCATTTCCTCCCATGGGTGTCGTAAAAAGCGACTAAGGGATCTACCGGAGAATGGGCAGCAGCATCCTCTGAGTACACACATTCAATACAACTGCGACCGCCAACCCGCTTGCCAAGCGTGGCGATTATGGCAAATCCCCGGGAGGCCTATGTTCAGCAGTGGACGTCTATCGGCTGATATGATGATGATGATGACATATTACATTTGCTGGAATGGTTCAAATGAGACTGACCATGGACAATACGTATCTAGTCTAATCAACGAGGAAGGAAGTGTGGTCATACTGCATTTGCAGGAATGGTTCACATGAAAATAATGGACCATGGGCAAAAAATTTTTATATCTACAAAACGATAGAATAGAATAGAATTATTTATTTCATATTATTAAATTCATAATTACAAGTAAGTAGATTAGTACAGGTACATTACATAAAAAATAAAAATGTCAAAGGATAATATGATCGTCATATTATGCCTACAGAATACAAACTACTTGCGGTACCTACATATTTTAAGCGGTGTTTCAGACATCAGAGACATCTTCCCCAATGCAGCCCACATCGAAATCGTTTCTGATCGCATCTTCTCTACAGCGACAACACGTTCCGACAAAAACAGATTTAACATTGTATTAGTATGTTTCAAGTTGGTTAAGTTGGTACAATACCAATGCCAGCTTCCTGGTTTCAAGATCCTATTATTATTTTGACTTTAACCTTTGTCTTGGTGGTCTGTATCACCCATAGATTACCCCCAATAGATACTACGTGATGAAAATTTTGTACACGCCCGAAGTCACAATTTTTGGTGGTAGGTGCGGGTAGCGGGGCACGAAATAATGCAACGTGATTGGCCATTTCTAGGTCGCACTACTTCGATCTCGCTCACTCGCGTTGCTTATATCAGTGCAAAATCATAGATGTGTGGCGCGCATCGGCGGCCTTGTATGCGGTATCTATTGGGGGTTATCTGTGGTATCACCCCTGAAATATTTTGTTAACGCATTTAAGTTTACTTACATCCAAGTAATGTTGAAATTCGGCAAAATACGTTTTTCTTGGCTTTTAGGTGATAGAAGTTAAATTTTGTAGATATTAAAGTTAACTCAAATGTATCAAAAACAAACTTTAGGTACCTATTATAATAAAAACGGTCAAGTGCGAGTCGGGCTACTCGCGCACCGAGGGTTCCGTACCGCACCACTACAGAACAAAAGATTTAACTTAGAAAAAAAAAACTTGTTTTGTCCGGGACCTTTAGCGCGAGACCGACTCACACTTGGCCAGTTTTTAGTATTTGCTGTTATTCTATAGAGTTTGCTCTATAATCACACAAAGTTTGACGCTTCTATGTATTACCGTTTTTACGATAGAACGTAAAGAAAAAAACGTTGATAAAAACTAGTTTCTTGTTGAGAAACCCCCTTAATTTTTAACTTTTTGCAATTTTTATTATTTGTTAACAAATCCGCCGTAATAACGCATAATCTGAGAAAATTTCAACTATATAGCTATTACGGTTCAAAAGTTACAGCCCTAAATAGGTAGGACAGACGGACGGACGGACAGACGGACAGACGGACAGACGGACGGACGGACGGACGGACGAACGGACAACGTAGGCTTAGTAATAGGGTCCCGTTTTCACCCTTTGGGTACGGAACCCTAAAAAACCTTTACCTATATGCAGAATGTGCTATAGTATTAATTTATCATAGTGGGTAGTTAAGAAACTAGATTATGCCGAGGTTACAAAGAGTGACGGCAGAGGCATTACGGCATGTGTGAAGGCATCTCAAAGGAGGCGGATGATCCCCTCTCCCCGCCCCCGGTCCCCTCACCCGCACCCCCGCTGCACATTATTGCACGTTTGCAAGCTAATTCTCAAAGAAAATGTTGTTAGAGCTATTTAGAAGTTTAACGTCAACTATGCATATAGGGAGTGAATTAACTTATGTATGAGCTAAGTAATTTGAGATATAATGAGATAATGACACCTGCACGGCTAGCATGCCACCCACGACAAAGCGTTTAAACGAGAAAACCGTCATGCGCGCTCTTTTTGGCATACGTAAAATAATAAAGATGGAGGCACATCTCGATTTTTATCGTTTTGTCGGGGGTGGCATGCTAGCTGTGCCGAAATAGTAATTTTGCCACGCACGTAGTAATGGTGAGGGTCCAAGATCGTGGGTATCGTATGAGGTGACTAAACGGTAAGGTTTTTTTGACATGGAATTTTTAATTCCATGTCTGGAAATGCAGTTGTGAAAAGTAACGTTTGAAAATACTGCGTTCTAAGTGAAACGTTGTGGCACGTCCAATATAGTACTTTTATTGAGAACTCAATTCAAATCGGTTCGTGCATAAACAAACAGACAGACATAATAATAATAAAAAATAACTTGGACATTGTCACACAAATTATCTAGTCACATTTTAAAGTACCAGAATCTAGCCTGGACTTGAATTATGATGACTAGACAACCATAAAAAGATACAAACATCCATAACTCGGGTACAAATATTCATATTCATCATACAAATATTTGTCCCTTTCGGGATTCGAACCCGCGACACACATACAATACCTTATACAGTTTATGAGCGTTACGCGGTTATATCGGGAACTTAAGCCAAAACGCGGTAAGACCCCGTTAAAAATTTTAATCCTACTAATATTATAAACGCGAATGTTTGTTTGGATGTATGGATGTTTGTTACTCTTGTACGCTAAAATGGCTGAACCGATTTCGATGAAACTTGGCAGTTCTTATCCCAGAATAACAAATAGGCTACATATTATATGTCCACGCAGATGGAGTCGCGGGCAAAAGCAAGTTCTATATACAACGTGTTAATGAATTAACGCAAAACTAGAAAGTAGTTTGTTTAGAATCGAGAGCAGAATCGAATTATCATGGTTTCAAAATAGGTTTTTTTTTCAAAATATTAAATATTTTTTTTGCAAAATTTTAAATTTTCTGAACCCGACGTCAACCCACCGCACGGGCACATTCACCCTACTTACTACCATAACAAGATTATAAAAATGTATCCATGAGTACGTTAGCGCTTTCTTTTCAGTGCTGAAATGATAACAAATCATTTTTGCCTCAAAACTTAAAGTGCGAATAACTTTAAATTTTAAGTATCAAAATAAAGAAATTATTGTTTCAATCTAATTATTTTGTTATAAATCAGTTGGGGTGTATGAGGTTTTGCGCTAATTCATTAACACGTTGTATAGGTAAAATGCCTAGTGAAATATTGCATAGTCTACACTAATATTATAAAGAGGAAAGATTTGTACCTATTTTTGTATGTTTGTATGTTTGTAATGAATAGGCTCAAAAAGTACTGGGCCGATTTAAAAAATTCTTTCACCATTAGAATGCTGCATTCACCCTGAGTAACATAGGCTATATTGATTGCTAGAAAAGATTAGACGTCCACCCGTGCGAAGCCGGGACGGGCCGCTAGTAGTCTATATAGTACAAACTGTTTACGAGTTTTTGTTAACTATTTGTACAATCAGGATTAAAAAAATTAAAAGTTAATTTAAAACAAGCCGCCCCCGCGCGTGGTGCGGGCGGGTGTGGGGGGCGGAGGGGAAGGCCAACTAAAATGCTTTCTCTCATAACTTCCATCAACCCTCGTTCCACGGACGAAGTAGGTAAAGAGGCGTGAGAGGACCGCCTTAGGACTCCGGCACACCACTTTTAGTTGGATAAAAATTAGTAAAAACTGTAAGCTATAGCTGAGGGTACTAGAGCTACCTAATTGACGAGAAACTTGGAAGATTTACCAAAGGACGTCTTCTAACTAATTGTATTAGCAAAGTAAAAATTGCACTAGTGTAGAAAGGAGACAGGAGGTGGTGCTACGCGTTTTCATCATCAAAATATTTATTATCTATTGACCATGGACGCTGGATCTAGTACAAAATTATCTAAAAAATTGTCCGAGACACACAAACCCAAGTTCGTGTAAAAAAACTGAAAACATTGAAAATGCTAAAATTCCTTTGGGCACGGCGCGCGCGGGCGTTCAAACGAAGACTATTGAGTGATTGGTTCTCTTTTTAGGTTTTGGTGCTCTTTTGGTTCCGACACTTTTGAGCGCGGACCCTACGTCCAGTAGTTGGTAAGTCAATATTATGATCAATAAAATTTAAGATTCACTCCATAAGAAATGATTCCAATAAAGCCTGTTAAGTGGGACTTGTAAACATAAATACATTACACACTTTAGGAGGTGCTCCTAACCATCAAATTGAACAACTCTTTTCGAGACCAATTTCGAGACCGCGAAAAAAAATGGATATAAAATGTCAATGGCTACTCGCCCCAATATGTATGTAACATCAAATTTTTTTTCACAAAATCATTGTTGGTCCCATAGTGAAAGTGTCATCATGTTGCGAACTGTTATTACCTATAAGATCTATGTACACCATATGAAGCAATAAATGATGAATTATGAAGTCGTTCAATTTAATGGTCTGAAATATCCCCTTAACTACGTAATAAAGCAGGTTCAGATTATCCTTAAGGCTGAAGATCGACAACACAGATAATTATAGCTCAGTGCAACTATCCGTGTGGCGGAGGCCTAAGCGGGCAGCAGCGAGAGGGCGCCAAGTTCAAAATTGAATTATAACGCGGCGGGAAAATAACACGATAATGTAAGATAAGAGGCAACCCTACTCCGCGCTGCAATTTTTGGCGCGTAAATCATAACAGCGCTAACTAAAATTGGATGTTATGGCTAAAAGTTTTGCACAAACACTGCTATTACATTCTTCCTGTTCCAAGTTTCTTTGATTGTAGACCGTCGTGAGGATACATTACGTGGATTGAGAAATTATTTCGTGCTGAATGTAATTTGTATATTTTGAAATTACCTGTGAACACAAGCTTTTGCTCGCGACTTTGCCCGCGTGGATTTCAGAAAACTTTAACACGGATTGATTTTTGAAAAATCCTTTTTTTAGTGCCTTTGTACCTACTGTCCATTACAAGTGGCGACGGGCTCACTCCCCGTCACACTGGACAGAGTTTCGGTACTACTAGTGAAACGTGGATGTTCTGAAGTTTCAGAATATCTCTGACTACCCCCACTGGGAATATAGTCGTGAGCATATGCATACATACCTCCTCTAGAATATGTATTCTTTTCATGTTTCTATCTCCATTAGTTGTCTGTCAGTCAGTCAGTCAATCACAGAACTGTTTGATATAAATAATTAAATATTAGTTAGTTTAGTAGATAAACTAACGATTATAATCAGAATCACTACTTCAATTAGGTACTCACTATCTCGGGTTGTAGCAAAGAATACATTTAGCATAAACTTGATTCAAAATATGACACTAACTGGTCTTCATGAAAAGGCACGATAATCTAAGACTCGCATAACTAACGAACGTATTTCCTTTTAGTGATCTCTAACTTTACTACAAAATGGAAACAACATTATTTACCGAAATTCCGTTACAATATTTTTATTCAAGTTACGAACAAGACTACAACCGTGCCGATAGTTCCGCACCTCTGTACCCAAGTACTTACAGATAATTCACCTACAAACTACTCCAGCACTTTTCACTTTACTACCACCATAAAGTTAACAAAAGAAGCTATCAGAGGTCCGTGTAAACGAAGGCGAAGTGCCGATAACTCAGCAGAGGGGGAGTATCGATCCTAAGGGGCGGGGGGGACCTGGACAGCTTCCAAGGATCCATTGACCAGGCGATAATTCAGCCAAGTCGTTGTTCACTGCTCGCCCTATACAGCCCGGAGATATTAAGCGGCTTGTAAACAAGCGTTGTATGTGGAATATTACTTGTGTATCGACTTGCGAATGGTGTTGCAACGGTAGTATGACCGAAACAAGGTTTTACAACTAAAACCTATTTTCGGCTTACGTTCACTTCAAGCGAACCAGAAATAACATTCGTATTTTAAGATACTGCATGTTAGCCTACATACAACATGTAGGTGTACAGAATATTAAATAATAGGTGGAAATGCCCTGTGAGCGGATTTTGAGTTTCTCTGTCATCCCATAGTACGACTGCCTGTTCGTATTCTCCACTCTAGAACTCTGACTCCCCATCGATTGTTAGCTTAGACAATTTATATAGGGTCTCGCCTTGCGGTAGCATTTCCCCTCTGCCACGGTATAAGAACAATTGATCTTGTGCATTTACACCCAATTTTATACCTAATCACTAAACGAGACAGCCTATAATAGCGAAACAATAACTTTGAACTTAGAACGTAGAACGGGGTTCACACGAGACAACTATTCATGATTTTTAACATTCAAAATTAGAATCTAAATTTGTGGGGAATAAAATCCAAAGTTGCGAATTTCATGTTACCTCGCTCCCCGCAAAAAATGGCATACATTAGTAGAATGACACGCGTAACTCGTCCCTATATAAAAAATTGTCAGTTCCTCGTCAGATATGAGCTGAGCAGACTGTAAATTTTCTGTCAACCACAATACACGTTAGAATCGGGGTCGTTGTGAAGCCGAAAATTGGGTGCTTCAGACCATCAAACTGAGCAACCTTCACTATGGAGTCAACATCGAAATCGCGATACAAATATCAGGTGTTCCGTAGAAAATATCAATAGCTTCTTGACAAAAATGTATGAAGCCACAGATTTTTTTTCGCCATTTCCAATTTGATGCCATAGTAAAAGTTGTTGTTTGATGGTCTGTAGTCTGGTCTGTTCCAAATTCAAAACGATCCCGATTCTACGGTGTAGTTTTCTGACGTATCACCTCATCAACTCATCGGCAAAGCAGTCGATGAAGTCGAAATCGTCGACAATCATAGTTAACTCCACACTGTGTGTGACGGCACGGCCGCGACCCGCGACAAATATTGTCAAGCGTCGATTTACTATGAATTATTGGTCTCCAATTCTTTTCGGGACACTGAAGTATGACGCTGTCCGGCTCCTGTTCGTAACAATATATTTCGTTATGGAGGTCACCCAGTTACGAACGAGATGGCACGGATTTCAGAGAAATGAAATTACTTGTTACTTTGTGTCTCAAGTTTAGTGATTTCCATTTGACATTTACTTAATTCGATTTGTTTTGTTACAAATTAGTTCGGTCAGTATTTAGTATTCAAGATCAATAAGCTCTTTCTTATAATAAGATTATATATATTACTAATTTAATTTCATATAGGTCAGTAGGTAGGTAGAGGAAATCCTAGAATGGAAATTATTTACACCTATAGGTGAAGGAAAAAATCGGAGTCGTGTGGTATCAGAAAGTCAAGGAACTGGCGAAAAAGGGACAGATTCGGTGAATGCTCCACCGACAAGAGCTTAAGATCTTCCCTTCGCAAGCTCATCATCATCAGCCTTTCACCGTCCTCTACATAGAACATAGGCCTCTCCCTAGGGATATAGGGTTGCCACGAATCCATCTTCGACCTTAAACCGACAGTCCAATAGTTTTATAACCCTATGAAACTTATTAGAGTTTCTACTTATATTTTTATTAAGCAGTTACCTTACCCCGTAAAGGTTTTCCCTTAAATCTGAATGTAAAGTTGATAGGCCCGTCAAAGTATCCCTTGTCCTAAACACATTCCGGTTCAGAGGTATGTGAGGTTTTAGCGGAGGGCTCTCGTGGCGAGATTAGGGTAATGCAGGCTGGAGGTACGAAACGCCTGAGTGGCTTGTGTACACGGTTCTACTTAATGATAAAAAGAAATACTTGTAGCCACAATTATATGATAATACAAAGAATATAATAAATTAAGAACATTCGAATGCACTATTTTAATATAGGCCTAAAAAATTTAGTTACACGGTTACTTTTTAGGTAAATATGTGATCTTATTTCATAGAAAATAACTTATCATTTCGCTATTCTAAGTTCAGTTAAAGTCTGTACGATCCCACGGCGAAGTAAAAGCTTCCAATCCCAAAAAACGTGGGTCACACGCCCTGCGACATGCTACGACTCTGACACACAAAATTCTTTTGCTTCTTTCTACATCTACGGACGTCTCACTGCAGGGCATAGGCCTACTCTCAGGGAGGTTGATTGGGCGTCAGGTTACGCGTGCCCAATGTGGATTCGTAGACTGCACATACGCATCAGAATTTCTTCTTCAGAGTAACCTCCAGGTTTCCTCACGATGTTTTCCTTCACCGTTTATGAGCAGTCAGTACATACACGTAACATAACTCATTGGTAAATGGAATTTCATCCGTGTGGATTTGAACCCAGATGATTGAGTGTGATGTGAGATCTCTAGTAACCTATAACTACCGACGCTCTCTTTATCCCGTGCTTTAATCGTAGGTCAGGTATTGTGAGTCAGCCCTCTAACTCGATTTGCATCAGAACGTATAGTAGTGGGTTGTCCCATGGGTATCCAGATCCAAGTCTCTTTTTAGTGTTCCGTACCAAAATTGGCAAAACGGAACACTTATGGAATCAGCTCGGTGTCTGTCCGTCCATCCGTCCGTCGGTTCGTCTGTCAAAGGCATTTTTCTCAGAGACCGTAAGACATAGAAAGTTGAAACTCGGTTGACTCGGTACAGCTCAAGGAACACGTAAGCTATACAGCAGCTGTACAGTAGCCGCATAAAGGAAATTTCCTTTATGCAGCTACTGTGCTGCTGCTATATAGCTTGCGTGTTCCTTGAATGATATAGCAATTGCTGGTCCATTATCATAAATGAAGTAAAAAAGCTTAATTTTTATATTGGGGGGCAATTTGGGGAGTAAGAAAGGGTAAACAAAAAAAATTCTACCCTATGGTGTGGGGTATGCTTATGAAAATATGAGTCTAAAAATATACTTTTCAAATGTTTTATTAAAACTTTGTTTAACAAAATTTTCAATGAAATCCGAGAAATTGCTGTCCCCACCACTATTTCAAAAAAATATAACCGTATAAGATCTGCAAAAATCATGAACATCAGAAATAACGTGTAGATGGCGGGAAAATTATCAGGGTGGCTCTAACTTGTATAGTTTTTTTTTCTATACCCAAAAAACTAACACCAATGAGTCCAGTGTAAAATGATCTTCATTTACTATGTGACCACATACTAAGTAAGTGTCAATATATTATAGTGGTTTCATAAATGACCCATGTTAAACAACTGGTACTACGGAACACTGATTGCCCGAGTCCCGACTCGTACTTGGCCGCTTTTTTTAAACTGGGACCAAGTTGATGATGCTACACATCGTCTCCTTGCTTCATCAATAGCTCGGCCTCTTTCGGTCATAAGGTTACTGTTACAACACATCACGTATCTAAACAAACAACTTTAAACACGCACTTATTTGTGGTATAACCCTTTAAGTGAAGCAAAGCCAAGCGGCGAGTTATATTTATAAGCTAACAACTGTAAAGCTGCCCGCACACGTGTGTAAGCGGCTTAGCGCGACCGCGGCGCGCGGCAGTGTACACCCGTCGTAACAATAGCTGGCCTCGGGCAACTGTAGTACTAGCGCCAAGCAGTGACATGGTTAAGATAGTGTTTATTTATGCAACTGGGTGATCATAGAAGACTCATTGGTGTCTTAATATGATCTCCTGGTAAGTTAATCAAGGAAAAGGCAAATTAATTAAAGAGATTAAAGTCGACTCGACTTTAAGACATCGGAGTACTGTTCTATGAAATTCAAGCTTCTGTACTATTCTGGTTAATGATAAAATTCGTCAATTTTCGAAAAATTCGAATATTTTTTGCTTTTCGAAATTCATAGGACAATCCAAAAATTCGAAGTCTAAAAATACAACTAACGCAGCCACTATAAAAATAATTGGAGTTGTGTGGATGAATAGAGCGCGGAATAGAGTTCTTTTTTATTTATTAATTTTATTTAACTATGTATTTTTTGGTACCTAAATAAATAATTCAATAAAATTCATTCCTTCTTATTTAGTTATTTTGTTTAGCCTAGAGTTATATTTCAGTTTTAGGATATTTTAGTTTTAAGATATTTTAGTTTAAGGATATTTTAGTTTTAGGATATTTTAGTTTTATTGTGACATTTTCTTTATAGTTGTTTTACTTCCTTGAATAAATATCTTTCTTTAGTTCCATGAAATGACTAAAAATTCAATTAAATAATGAGATATCCCACGTTTAGCAACAATTTTTAACATATGTATTATCGCACCTCTTTTATTTAACAAGTTATTCCAAATGCAAGTAGTGCATCAATTTGGTGAACAATGTGGAATTTTATATTTTTATATTCCCAATTGAGTAGTATTTAATAGGTTTAATGATGGGTCAGCGAAGCGATACCAAAAAAGCGTGTTTGTACTAAAGATCTTTTTAAGACATTGTACTGTTCATGAGAGCACAGAACAGAGCTCGAGCCGGGTCGGCTCAGGCCCTTTGATGTTGCGTCATTACGGCGACGAAGTACTCGTACCTCTCTCTCCCTGTGCGGAACACTCCAGTGCCTGTATTGGCTTCTACTTGAGCTACTTTTGAGTTAGCTATACTACACTGTGCGTTGGAGGTCGTATCATGAATTTAGGAAAAAATAAACCGTCTTCCCATTGACCCCAAAAACGAATAAAAAAAATAACATATGCGTTTCAAATAACGTTTATAGAGAGATAATGTAAAGCGATTAAAATTATAAAGTTTATGTAAATGACAGCGTGATATAACGCTATCCTGCTATAAGGCACGCAAACTCTTCTTTTCTTTCTATTTGCGCGCAAACGAACGAGATAAATGGTGCTATAGTCGCGCGCATCATGCTACGGCCGCAGATCTAGATCAACGCATGCGACACAGCACGGCACACGTATGGCAGCCAATCAGACGATGAATCTGTCTTATACGTCATAGCGCGTCTCAAGTAACAAGCCAATCAGATGGTGAAGATGACACAGCACGTTACGAATATTAACCAATCATATGGCGAGTCCTAAATCGCACTATTAAAGTTATTAAGATACATTGTATAAAATACAACATCTAACTAGGAATAGTTGAACCGCAGTCTCGGGCATTCCTACATTAGTGTGGAAGATCTTGCACTTTCCTTCAAATAAACAATTTTACTTTATGTGAAAATGAAAAGAAATATGCGAAAATTCTTCAATAAAATGCAGAAATGACAGGGATATGATATGATGAAAGATATTGGTCCAAAAAATTTACGATTCCAAAATATAAGTAGGTAATATGGTATTCTGTGGTGAAACGAAAATATCAAATGAATTATTCAGTTTCGGTCTGACCGCAGCGTTTCAACCGTTTTCATTTAAACTATGCAAATTAATGCGTTTTATTTGAGGAATAGCAATAAATATTAACATGAACAAATGATGCTTTAACATTTCTTCCTGTGGGTATAATTAGCGAGCTATCATCGCTTGACACATCATATCATACTGATACCACAGTATAAGAAAGAGTAAGAGTATCTATTACTAGATACAGTACGGACACTCCCTTCCTCCCACCAACTTTTTACCTCACCCCCTCTATCGCCGTCTGGTTACCGCGCACTGGTTACTGGTTACCTACGAAGAAGACTTAAGGTTCAATTTCTTTTGCTTTCGCATGTGCTGACGTCATCTTGTCAATTTCAAATTTTTGTATGCAGTGTCCGGGCTGTGATATCAATGAGCCTTGCTACTAGTTGGTAAGTTTATACCAAAGTTTCTGGCCTCAGAAAGAGGTTATGGTTGTGTTTGTATGTATGTAATAAATTATCTTTAGCCTGTAAACAACCCACTGCAGGGCGTTGGCATCTAACGAATAAACATAACAGGACATACTCCACCATGCAAGCCAAGTGCGGATTGGTGGAGACAAATCTTGCTTACCGTGCCTTTCGTAGCACTATTGATACACGCTCGTAGTACTCTGCTACGCTCGTAGCCCGTAGCACGTTGCTAGGGTTCCTACGCTAGGTTTTGTCTGTACAGAAATATAGCTCATCATTACTAGTATTTCGTTCGCTCCAGTACAGGCTCCGATTTCACGAAAAAGTGCGATCCCCTTATATCTCGGAGAGTTGTTAAGATACAATTTTACACTATGTAATGCAATATTGTATTTTAATTGTACTTTGTACATTTTGTTTTGTTTAAAAGATGTGTGTTGTAGAGTTTCTGGCCGCATCTTCTCTCAACGGAACACCTTCCGACGCGGTGGTAGAGTCAAAAAATGACGTCAAAAAGCTATCTATATGATATTATTTTGAATAAAAAATTTTTGAATTTTGAATTTTTGAATTTTTTTGATATGATATTCAAAAGACGCGTATTTACGAGAGCTGTAAGGTGGACAATTTAGTCAGCTACAATTTGAGCCTAAAACAAAGATGATCAGGTTAAGGGTTTGCCCTGTAGCCTAACCTTTTATGAGAAACTATTTTTATCGAATTCCGTAGATTCATTTCCAATGTGCTCGATAGTCGTGTGAGACACGAAATCTGTGAATTTTTTGTGTTAATTGAAAGAAAACATTTTTTTTTTTTTTTCAATAAAATCTAAAATTTTTATGTTATGACCAGAATGTGTAACCACATAATATTTCACAATCCTCGACGGTACGAGTAATATTAATTGATCACACCACGATGCACTCCCTGTTACATCAATATTATCATACAATTGTCCGTGATTGGATCTTGTATTTATGACTGTAATTAATGGCGCTATAACAAAAGAGACATATGTCTAAGTGGTAGGTGCATAGAGGCTATTTACGTCATGGGTCCACGAAGAGAATGCTAAACCCCAGATGGGTACCACCCGTACCACTTCCATCGCTCTGCGGCAATAAGCAAGCCTGTAACGCGGGTTTTGCAAATATTTTCATCACAATGATAAGTTTAACTCTTAAGACAAATGCCATCGACTCGATAAAAGAAACATAATTATATTTTTAACCGACTTCGAAAAAGGAGAAGGTTTCTTACCGACAGACATCATCATAATTATAACTAAGATGTAAGATTTTGAAATAAATAAATAATAATAATAAATTATCTACTTTTGTCCACCCATAATCCTCGCCATTATGCCACTCCAATCCGTCTTGCGCAAGTCACATACAAGTGAGTGAGTGAGTGAAGTGAGTTTCCAGACGTATTGGCAATATTATCTACATCATCATCATCATCTCAGCCGATGGAAGTCCACTGCTGGACATAGGCCTCCCCCAAGGATCGCCATAACGACCGGTCCTGCGCTGCCCTCATCTAACGGGTTCCCGCCGCCTTCAGCAGGTCGTCGGTCCACCGTGTGGGGGGCCTACCCACGCTGCGCTTTCCGATACGCGGTCGCCACTCGAGAACTTTTCGGCCCCATCGGCCATCGATTCTGCGAGCAATGTGCCCGCCCACTGCCACTTTAGCAATTCTTTGGGCTATTTCACATACTCTGGTTCTTCTGCGGATCTCTTCATTTTTGATTCGATCTCGCAGGGAAACTCCGAGCAAAGCCCTCTCCATTGCCCTTTGGGTGACTTTCTGCCTTTTTATGAGGCCTTAAGTAAGCGACCACGTCTCTGTTCCATATGTCATCACTGGCAACCATCTGGCAACACACACTGGTCAAAGACTTTCGTTTTAAGACACTGCGGTATTTGGGACATTATTTACAGATCAGCATTATTTCTTGTTCCATCACACCAGTCTTTTGCGCATCAGTGAAAATTTAGACTCCGTAGTGAATGTTTGCTGCCGTGGTTTAATTTCCCATCGGCGTCGTAAAGAGAGGGTTAAAGTTTAACGGCTCGTCCGTCACGTCACGTCACGTGGTTCAACCCGCGTTAATATTAATTTTAACGATCCTTGCTTCACGTCTTATGCATGATGCGTGACGCAGTGTTACTATAAATGAATGATATAAGCAGAAGCCATTGAGCTGTTATGTATTTTAAATATTTTAAATGTTTCTGAAAATAAGATCAAAAAATTAATCTGTACAAAAGCATACGTATTATAAACTGGACGATTATTTAAATGAGCAGAATGCTTGGGTCTGAGTGCGCTAACTTATGGTTTAGGTACTGTATAGTATCAATTACATAATTAAATAGACTATGTATCATACCTTATACATAACTTTAGCATAAGAATTTATATTTTTAATAGTTAATAAGTCGTGTAATGTTGTATAGTTTCTGGCCGCAACTTCTCTACAGCGTCAACACGTTCCGATGCGGAGGTAGCTTAAAAAAAGATTTAACGTTTAATAAGTGGGCTTTTAACACATTTGCGGACAGTGAACGAGACACAATAGAACTTTTATTGTTATCACTGCTATAGCTGGACCCTTCGATCAAAGTAAATAGGCTGGCCTATGTGTCACAAAAGTGACTATGGCTTTCGAATGAGTTCCGATAGTAGTCAGAGCAAACGAAGACGAATGAGGGGAAGGCAAATTAGTCTGCTCCTAAAAATCTACCTGCAGTTTGTCAGTCATCCCACCGACTACGCTGCCGATTTATCGAGAACTTATCAACAATAACAAACGCGGTAAGAACCCGTCAAAATAATTAACTTTAGCTTAACCTTAAAACATAATTTAATTATTTGAAACGACGGTTACTAACATTTATTTTAATTTATTATCCGAAAATAACCTTGCTCTTTGATCATAAATATCTCATCCTAACATGAAATTGAAATTGATGGAGACACGATTGATTGATTCAGTAAACTTTACATGGTTTAGCTGGTAAAAGTCGTAGTAAAGGTTCTTTAGACCTAACATACGTGTTAATACTGTTGTAGTGTACATTTTTCTTACTTCCTCTAGATTCAATGCACATTGTCAAACATTGTTATCGGTTTCGGCTACTTTTGATCTATCATTTTCTAATGACGACATTTTAAATTGTTCCTGATGCTTCTCACTAGATCTGCCCTGTTGATAAATGTTATTTTTTAATTTTATAACCTGAGTTAGGTTATTTGTTACATAATAGTTTTGTAGTCACTGCAGATCGGTTTTTTTTTCAGAGCAACATTTCTGTGTGCACTTGCCCAATAAATGAGTTTCGTAAGTCGACTTCCAATCATCATTCCAATATGCCCATCAAAGCAATCCTATCTCAAACTTACAACAGTCATTGCAATCGCAGACTGCGTCTTTTTACCGCACGTAAAACGCAAGTGCCCGAGAGAAACTCCTTTTTAAAAGTATTTAAAAAATGTAAATAACCAGGAAGTGTAAACGAATACTCAACGGGCGGCATTAAGGAACAAAATAACGCAGACTCGCGGGAATTACAAGAAAATACCTCTTAAACAGAGGATGAGGAAAATGTAAAGAAACCCGGCGCAGGTCCCTCCCTAGTACACATTCACTTATAATTAAATTACCACCGTCCGTCCGTCGCTTGTCGTCTATAAATGTCTTGAAACTTTTCAAAGCAATCGCAGAGTTATTTGAAATTTATTTTATGTTTTTCTTCAGCTAGTTTCGTTTGCGATTGCAATTTGCTCGCGTAGAGTCATTTTGCGTCGTAAAAAGTTATCATACAAGCTGTTCTTTTTGTATGATTCTGTTTTCAAATAGATAAAATGCAATCTAAGGGCTAAAGAGAAGTTAGGACCAGAAAATACGTTAATATTTTTAACACATTTTTTCAGTACAATACAAAACAGAACGACACAAATAATTTGGAAAGAAGTCGTTGACGGCACAATTGTATCACCATCATCATCAGCTTGTCACTGTCCACTGCTGAACATAGGCCATTTAATACGCACCACGAACCTCTATCCTCGATCTTCCTCATCCAGTTGCTCCCCGCTGCCTGTCTCCATTCTAAAACGTGGACTCCCCATCGCTCATCAGTTCTTTGGCAGACATAACCAGCCCATTGTCACTTCATTTTGAAAATTTCCAGAGCTATTTCAACTAAATTTGTATGTAGCAATGTAGCCCAGTCATTTTACGGTTTGAGCCGGGACTAATTAATAATAGATTTTTTCTTCGGTATATTATTTAACAGCCAATATGAGCCTAGAAATGAACCAAAATTAAAAAAAAACATGTCAGCAACAGATCCTTTAAAATTTAGCATTTTATCTCGTTCCTGACCTGAAAGTAAAATTTTTTGCACGTTTTTAAGGTTTTACCATTATACATACTTCAAACATGGTGTTAATATTTCGTTCGTTAGTTAGTTAGTTAGTTCGTATTTTCTGATGAATATCTCATTTTTAAGATAATTTTATATTGTTAAATCTAATTAAAATGAGTGCATTGGCAATAATATTATTAAGTTAAAAGTTAAAAGCCTTCTGGGAGAAACGATTTTGATTTCTATGTTGCGTAGTGTTTTTTTTTCAGATAGTCTTTTTGTCACTAAATGGTGCCGGTTACAGTTTAAAAGTCCCATTGATAATTACTCCCTACCCTTCCTAACAAAACTCCGTAAAATGACTGGGCTAATGGTTTAAAAGATCAAACTAAAGGAAATGGAAACGGAAGGAAAACTTTCCTAAACGTATCTTAGACTGTTAAGATCCACGTCGTAACAAGAAACAAACGTGATGCAAAGCCGCGGGTATCCCGCAAGCGAACTATGAAATAGGGCAGTGAGTCTGAATATTCATGAGCCAGTCATTACCATGAACAAATACATAAAATTATAAAATTTACGAGACGCCGAGATATTTGGGCCGGCCCTGTATTACCCGTACTTACTTAGGGTTGATGGATATTATTACAGAATTATATTTGTTTTTTTAATGTACTGTGAAGGCACAACCTTTTTGTACCGATGAAATCGCTAATATCATCCGTGAGGTGACAAATCTTTGTAGTTATGAGCGGTGGCAGAGAGAAGGGAAGCGTGGGCGGTCGCGCAGCGGGACGATATCACAGCCCGGACACTATGCATACAAAAAATTTAAGATGAAGTCAGCACATGCGAAACCAAAGTTCTTCGAAAGTCAAAAACAAAAAAGTTATGGCCAAAATAGTGAAAAAAAAAAACCGAATTTTTTATTTTGGCGCTCGATATTTTGGAAACGAAGAATGATAAAATATCAAAAATTTGAGAAAAATTCCTCTGTATAATGTAGTCAGCTACAATTTGAGCTTAAAACAAAGACGATCGGGTTAAGTAGCCTAACCTAACCTTTTTAAGACAATATTTGTTCGAATTCCGTAGATTCATTTCCAATGTGCTCGATAGTCGTGTGAGGCACGAAATCTGTGAATTTTTTTTATTAGTCTCTTTTGATGTATCAGACACACTTTCGTTACAGTTTTATAATCGTGTAGATATAAATTTATTAAGGCTTCTCCCTACCCTACTGTCATGTAATACTCACCTACTTTACTGCGGCTTCGGTTCATTTCGGCGAAGTCGAGAATTTTGTGTTTAATATAAATTGTTATGATAATTAGATAGCGAATTTACAAGTTTACTTTGAATGTTGTTATTTGTGTTCTGCTTATGTAAATAGAACAAGTTCTGACACATAAATATACAAGTACCTAACTTTGGGTCGACGATGTTGTTTAGATAATAATTTAATTTTGATTAAATGTTACATAAATAAAGGGAGGTATTCCACGAGGGCAATGTTTTTGGAAGCTACACGAGTTTGAGCACATGCATAAGCTTAGCTCAGGACTTAAAAGCTGCATGTGCTTTTGTAATTTGATCTAAGGTTGTCATTCATACTTTTGACTTTCTGTACATTTCAGTTTCGAGTTTATATTATGGGTAGAGGTATATGCTCATTTTAAAGAAGGATTGCCGAATACCCCACGACCCCTAAATAACCATAATGATGGAACATAAAATACATTTGTAAGTAGGTACACGACCGCATTCCTTTTTTGGGTTTGTCAGAAACTTTGCTATATTTACCTACCATCGTTTTAGGCGTGCAGGTAGCAAGGTTCACTTTGAATTTGCAGATTTCTTGATGGAAAAGCGTCAATAGCTGATCGGAACCTTTCGCCCACAGAAGAGAGAACCTGGATTTGCCTTAGAAATAGCACGCAGGCGTGCCACTGAAAATATGGTCGATAAATCTGTCCACAAACGTTCACAAAAAGGTCATTGTTATTTTGATTTGTAATTAAATGAAACAGATTTTGATTTGATTACTTTTTTGTTTTTTTGGTCTCGCTTATTCTCGAACCGTATAGTCCTCATGCTATTTTCACTAGTTCTTTATTATGTGCTTTCGCCCAAAAAACACAGATCAGACAGACAGGCGTTTGTATGAAGTGTCTAGAGTGTAGAATAGGCCTTAAGGCTGGGTATTAGAAGAACAAGCCTCTCTTTCTAACAAGCAAACTTTCGCAATTAGCCATCCCGCTTCAATTGAAAGCAAGATCGCAAAAAAACGCATTTTTCATCAATATCTTTTCTCTTGGGTGTTTGGGGAAAAATCCATCGGTTAGAAGCCCTGCTATAATTATTTACCTTTCAAATGATGGTATATTCAGAAGAAATGGTGTAGTGTGATTCTTGTAAAACTGGTTATAAATCTGAAATCGAGCTTACTTTGCTCCTCTTTTCTATCGAGAAAATTTAATAGAATCGTGTTTTCAACGGTTAGATGCCCTGCAGAAAGAACGTATCTACACTATTATGTGAACTATATATATTAAATGTAATAATTTGTTTCTCAAAAATCGGTTTGAAAACAGACAAAATAGGTATGACCCCCTCTTAATACCCCCTCAGTCCCGACTCGAGCCGACCTAGCTCCCGCGGAGCAACACTTTAATAAAATCCAGTTATAATCTACAACTATATTTCTTTAGTATTTAATCTTCAGCATTTCAGCGTGCACTCCTGGGCGGAAGAGCACCCCGATGCGCCTCGCTCGAGCGGAACACGGCGGGGGTGAGCCGCGGGGCGGGCGGGGGAGGGGAGGGGGCGAGTACAGTCAACGGCATCTTTGGATCGGTTCGAGTGTCCTAGAGTAGAATACCACGACCACAAATGGCCATGGCTACTTTCCATGGGGCTTAAATCAAAGGGCTTAACTTAGGGACAAAATGGTATAGCCCCAAGCCTATATATAGCCTTTTCCCAATGGAAAAGGAACTTCCTAGCATATCGTATTATAAAAAAATACAAGTTTACTCTGAGGCTGAGATCTCGGTCTAAGAGTTATGACGATTTCTTACCGGTAACAAAAACCGAACCTGTCTATTTGTATGAAAAGTTACAAGTATCATATTGGCTGGTCATATCTGCCGAAAAGCTGACAACCGATGAGAATTCCAAGATTTAGAATGAAGATCATGAACCGGCGTGTATAGTGTGGGATTCCCTGCTGGGCCGAGACCTAGTAAAGTTTGTTGTAAGAAGGCTAATAACTTAAGTAAGAAAACATATGCCTTTATAAAATAAAAACCTAAGATCTGGTAGCGGGGAACGCCTGGATGAGGAACCCCATAGTTATGACGCGCTTTTATTGATATAATGATGGAGTAAGCGCGTAATTTCTCTATAGATAATATAATGCCTATGAACATAGCAGTAGAAACGATGACGATGAACCCAATATCAAGTGCCGTTCAGTTATCAATTTCTAGAAACTACATTTTTTTCTTCTACAACGAGAGCGACTGTACCGACAGCAAGTGGCGCCCCCTCACGCAATTATCACGAGCAATTAGACGACGCCGCTCGCCGCGACCCGCTGCGGAAACGCTGCGTGGCTCCTGCGCGATTATTGCGACGATTGTCTGCTCTAATAGAGACAGCCAGCGATAGGGCTCGATGTTTGCTGCGGATGCGGTTGGCTTTACAATACAGCTCTGCTGGGTTTTATCCTTTGCATTCGCAAATGATATACGCACGGTATTATACTGATATACAGGGTGTAAAAAAAACCCTTAAAGGGTTGCTTCAGATCATCAACCTGAATAACTTTCACAATGTAGCCAAAATTTTAATCGCGAAAAAAATACATCCCATGCTGCTGCCATGATGCATGCTGTCCCATACATTTCGGTCGAGTTAATGTTTGTTATTTTTTTCGCGATTTTGATGATGCTGAAAGTTTTTCAGGTTGATGGTCTGACGCAACTCTCTAAAGGTCCAAGAGGGCTTTTTTACACCCTGTAGAGTTAATAAGTCGATTTCTAGAAACCTATATCTTTCAATTTCGTGGCTTGTCTTGTATCCACTCTTGCGGTTTCCCGTTGCATCTGATTCAGATGGGTAAGGAAAGTACGAAAGAGTGCATCTGTTAACGCACACAGTTACGCTGAATCTAACACACTTATGAAGTTATGACTATCCTGGTGAATAATAGCCGGCAAACAACTCGGCAAAAAACTTGACTGCTCAGAAAAAAATGTGGCCGAAAGCGCTACTCTCCCCATTGGTCAAGAGGTTTGCAGCGTAGTGTACCTGAACGCTTTTGAAAATTAACGATGACTGTAACCAGACCCTTATAGATATATTTTTAAAAGCTTATCTGATAGACCGTGTGATATAGTATGAGATAGAGGTACTTTTTGTTATGATCAGCTGCAAGGCAAGGCTAATAAAGTTTTCATAGGGTGAAGAGCATCTCTGTGATGGGGATGGATCAGATCTGCCTGCATAACTCCAGTCGGTTTAGGAGTTACAGCCGTTCAAAGGTCTGGTATGGTTGCTAAAAATGAATATGCATGAATATGCAGGTATTATTGTAATATGCACTGTAGCTATGCGAACAGTATAAAACCGACAGGGTATTTCAATCGGTTTAGGCGATACAGCAGTTCAACGCCAGACCTTTAATTGGCTGTATCTCCTTAACCGACTGACAGAACATGTCAGTTTTTGTGCTTTCGAAATCAGCTATAACAAATCGCATCATCAGGATTACTCATCAACTTAAATCGATGTATGTGTATGTATGTTATGTACATACCGTTCTATTGCCGAGGTTGCGCACGCGACAGCTCAGGTAGGCTGACTTGCCGACGAGCGCGGTCACGTTGCGCGGGGTCGCCGCGTCGAAGGAGGGCGCCAGTCGCGCGCCGCCCCCCGCCCCCGCCGGCAGCGCGTTCACCGACCCCGCCCCGCCTGCCACGTCGCACACACCTGAGGACAAACAAACACAGTTCAGGCACAGGGTATATTACAACAGTAGGTACCACAAGGAGATGGATTTTATGGGAACAACAACAGCATCCTGATGACAATTTGCTAAAATGCCCCATAATTAGGATTTCCTGAGTCCGATAATTATACCTACCAGATAGTTTATTTTGCCGTTCCGAAACATTCAGGGGCGGTTCAGACCATGAAACAGAACAACTTTTACTATAATAGGAGCAAGCAAACCTGAAATCGCAACAGTTTGATGGTCTGAACCACTCGTGAAAGTTTTGGAACGGTAAAAATATTCCCATTGTTGGGCAAAGACCTCCCTCGATGCGTCCCGGTTTTGCGCTTCGATAGACCGCAGTTGGTAGTGGTTTTGCGCTTCGATAGACCGCAGTTTGGTAATGGTTTTGCGCTTCGATAGACCGCAGTTGGTTGTGGTTTTGCGCGTCGATAGACCGCAGTTGGAAATGGTTTTGCGCTTCGATAGACCGTTAGTAGTGGTTTTGCGCGTCGATAGACCGCAGTTGGAAGTGATTTTGCGCGTCGCTAGACCGCAGTTGGTGGTGGTTTTGCGCTTCGATGGACCGCAGTTGGTAGTGGTTTTGGCGCATAGGTCATCTGGAAATGAGTCAGACACAAGTCAAACATGTCTATTGTCCAGCCCATTCCCACTCTAGGTTGAATGTCCAATCCAATTATGGGACATTTAATATTGTTTTTTTTTTTTGTAACATAATAAGAAGGTTAAATGAGTATTTTCTGAATCAACTTCGCTGGATTCTATCAATAGATAAAGCTGAAAAAAATTGGTCCGAAAGGTCGGCTCCATACGTGTCTATGTGTGGGTGTCCCTATATTGCTCTTTGTATGGAGCCAGCCTTCTGTACTGAATTATTTTGTGGATAAAGAATAAACTAACTTTTCATAAAGCAAATTCCAAGAACGATTTTGAAATAAACTACAAAATTCCTTTTGCATTGTACGAATATTCTAGTTTCAAATATTGGCACTTAAAATGTAAATATGCATTATTCAGTATAACATCTCTAAATTCATTAAAATGTACATTTCAAAACAATGCAGGAATACTTTAGTTCTTTTAATATACAAAAATAATTTTCCTTCAAACAGAGTTTTTACGAAGCTTTAAAAGCAGCATAAATGTACAAGATAATAAATGGAATTCAGACCCTAATTCCGCATACATTACCTGATTTTCACTCTCCATGATTAAAATGTAGCAAGCGAAGCAAGCAACCGATGAGGAATCAGACTCTGAATTGAGAGTAGTGAAAATTGCTGCTTCCCAATGAAGCTTAGATAGCCTACTGCAGTGATTCCCAAAGTTGACTGAACCGCGACCCACCTAACAAAAACTTCAAAATTCGAGACTCGCCTCTTGATGATAAATAAAAGGATTTATTCTTCAATGAGAAATTGAGAAGGATGCACTTGTTTCCTATTTTTTGTCATTATAGCTTCAGCATCAGCTTTAATTTTAGTTACTTTTATTCGCAATTAGTTAACTTCTCTCGGTCATCATCTCAGCCGATGGACGTCACTGGTGGACATAGGCCTCCCCCAAGGATCGCCACAACGACCGGTCCTGCGCTGCCCTCATCCAACGTATCGCGCATCAACTTCTCTCGGTATTTAGCTTTAATATTAATCATAGCCGAATTTTTTTTTCTTCTTCATTTGTTTTTATTTTTGGCCTCCTTTGCTTGTCTTTGTCTTGTGTTATTTTATACCGAATGTTGTGTTTGCTTATAAGTGATGTATTCATCTACTTTAGAACCACTGTACGTGTTAAAATATGTAAAATTGTGAATGTATCGTTAGCAAACCTTTAAATAAATTAAATTAAATTAAATTAAATCCTACCTCACATTCATATTAGATCTGCACTGTAGGGTAGGAGGACTTTCATATCTTCATCAAACAGGCAAAGATATCTGATCAGGTTGTCTTGTCAGCAACAGAGAGCTTAGAATTCCGGTCGATCCTTCGTCACTATTTTTCAGGGCCCACCCAATACTCGCTCGCTGGGTCGCGACCCACCAGTGGATAACTTTGGGAAACGCTGGCCTACTGTATACGTACTGCAGCGCAGTGGCGGTGGCGGGCGACGAGTCGGAAACAGTTCCGCTTAGCTCGCGGTAGTTTAGTGTTTGATTGATGTTCACTTCACATCCACCGACCGGTGCCGGTGTAGAGATATGAACACTATCTGCACATAGACGGATGGCTACTGTTTGAATTAGTTCATTTTGTGCAAATAGGAGAGAATTCGTTTATTCGCGACTGGCACTCGCTTTAGGCACTGCTTGTACATGAATAAATATCACTAAAGAACGAAAGCTCAAACGGACGCTGTCGGTGTACACACCCAGCTGGGGTATTTGCGCACCTGTTCATACGTCCTCTAACGCGCATTATGAGTGTGTGAGTGTACCGACAGCGGCCGCTTGTATGAAACTTTCATTCTGTAGGGATATTTATTCATGTGCTGCTAGCAAAATGTGCTTAATGCTTTGTTCCTTTTTATTAGATTTTGTTGTTAGTGTTCCGTACCAAAAATGGCAAAATGAAACACTTATGGAATCAGCTCGGTGTCTGTCCGTCCGTCCGCCCGTCCGTCTGTCACAGGCATTTTTCTCAGAGACCGTAAGACATAGGAAGTTGAAAGTCGATACCGATATAGCAATTGCTGGTCCAATATCATAAATGAAGTAAATAAATTTTTATATTGGGGGGCAATTTAAAACAATTTTTTTTCTACCCTATGGTGTGGGGTATCAATTGAAAGCTTATGAAAATACGAGTCTAAAAATATACTTTTAATTTCTTCTTCTAAAAACTTTGTTTAACAAAATTTTCAATTTAATCCGAGAAATTGCTGTCCCCGCCTCTATTTCAAAAAATATAGCCGTATAAGATATGAAAAAAATCATGAATATCAGAAATAACGGTTTGCACGTGTCAGATTCTAGGAGGAATAGAGCATATAATATTCATGGCATATTGTCAGGATTAGGTCCATAAACTATTTTACTAATTAACTATAGAATTTAATAATAATTAAAGCAAATCAAAGCCATGATGCTGATAGTGAAAGCTATATTCTGATAGTATTCCTACATCGTATCAAACCTATCATGTATTATGTTATTATCATGATCAGGTTGATCATCATCAGCTTATCATGTGTATGTGTGTGTTGTGTGTGTTGGACCAGATGCCCAATAAGAAATGGAAAGGTTATCATGATACCATCATCATGGTTATCATCATCATCATATGTCCCAAGTACAGGGACATAGGCCTACAAACAAACCCATGATCATAGTGAAGTGGATATAAGGACAATAATGATATTAAAATGAAACGGGTGAATATTTCAGTTCACTCATTATATTTTATTTCTCTGACTCAGTATTTACTCAATTATCTTTTATTTCACTGACTCGATATTTAATCTGCTTCGCTAGTTGTTTCCCTATATGCCATAGGGCAATCATAGGGCCTATATGGAGAAGAAGCAGGAAGAAACTCCATAGAACAACCAAAATACAACATAATCATAATATGATCACATGTTCCACAACACTTAGTAAATTCCTATATTTAAATTAATAATATTTAGGGTAACACTTACACTTGGGCAGCGTGACGGTCTCAATCTCAATCGCAAAAGGTGCCGCTTTTCGACAAACCACATCTTTTATAACATTTGCTACCACACTTCACGATGGTTCGGAATGGGCGGCAAATGTATCCAGGAAATGGAGTTTGTTTACAATATTAGGGAACGTACTCAATCCTTTTTAAATGACAATTATTGTTTCACAAATTATACTATGATTTTAGGATGAATTATATCGGTAAACACAACCTATCAATCAAATAAGTACTTTTTAGTTGATCAAGTAACTATCACGTTTACTTCTTGGCGCGGAACAATCGGCGACCAGACGACAGTGTCGTTTGTACCTATATTATTTTTAGAAACACACAATAATATCAATTGGATTCACTGTACTTAATCATTAATTATTATATCACAGAATTAGAGTAATTATCACTGTATAATTAATATCACAATTCCAACAATATTCATCAAAATAAGTTACTAAATACTGTCAACAAAGGTTTGCTTTTTAATAGATGTTGCAAAGTGTAAAAATGAAATGCAGATTAAATAATTTAGATTCAAACTCATGACTCGACTCGCAACTCATTCACTTTAAAGAGAACTTCTATTTCTAAGTTTCCTGAACAATGTTAATTTGCATATAGTTTTCGATTACATAAAGTCAAATATTCTAACACACGCATAATGTCAGATACATTTACTTAAAAAAGAAGTCTGGTCAGATGGCCCCTAAACCGACTTTTGGTCATTCATTTTTTTTTTATGGCTTTGTCATTCGTATTTCAAATTATCAATGAAGAGGTTTATTATCAAAATCTCCAAATGTTTGAACTTCCCGTAGAGTCGCGTACATTGGGTTAAATGAACAAAATTACGTCCCAGTAGTTCCTTTGGGATGTGGCAAAGGAACTAATGGGAATAAAATGTCCCATTAAGTACCTTCAAAGGAACTGTCAAAAGGTACTACTGGGAATTAACCAATGAAAATACTGATGAATGTCAAGGAAGCGAGAGAGGTTTGTCAGGATCGTAGCCGGTGGCGTTCTATTGTATTTGCCTACCTCTAGAGGAGACAGGTAGGCGTGAGAATATACATATACAATATTACATACACATATCAATATAATCACGCCATAACCTCTGATGAGGAAATCGGAGCCTCAGGTCATATGAGAAGAAAATAGGCGTACAACGCGGGCGAATTAACTTGGCACCTCGCTCGCACGTGGCTCGGAATAAAAAAACTCCTAAAACTCGGAAAGAATAACTCGAAAAGTCCAAAGCGCAGGGACACGTGCAACGGTAATTGAAATGCTATGCTACGGCCTCGCACGGCGACGACGGCGGGGTCCCGCGGGGGGTAGCAGGAGGGGTGTCGAATTCCGAGCCACGTGCGAGCCAGGTGCCAAGTTAATTCGTACGGGTTGTAGGTAGGTATCATATTTTTAGGGTTCCGTAGGTAGTCAACAAGGAACCCTTATAATTTCGCCATGTACGTCCGTCTATCCGTCAGTCTGTCTGTTCTCGGCTTAGCTCAGAGAAGCTTAGTACTAGAAAGCTGTGATTTGGTATTTGGCATGCACGCCGACAAAGTGGTAAAATAAAATCTTGAAATATATTTTTAGGGTACCTCCCCCCTACACGTGCTGTGAGGATGACATTTTTTCTCGTCTATTCCACGGAGGTATCGTTCGATAGGTTGGTTAAAAATATTGTCGGTGTAGTTAAACCATTTCTCAATTCAGGGATCCGTTAGACGGTCAACTATGAAACACTACACTGCGCGTGGCCCGACACGCACTTGGCCGGTTTTTTTAAATATGATCGTATCATATTCAGGGTTCACAAAACACCCTAGTAATACTTAAGCGGGTGCTTCAGACCATCAATCTGAACAACATTCACTATGGTGCCAACGTCGAGAAAAAAAAAATCTGCTGTCCCATACATTTGAGTCGAGACGGTACTGCAGTTTTGTATGAAAGAGCGGATTTTTTTTTGCGATTTCGATGTTGGCTCCATAGTGAAAGCTGTTCAGTTTGATGGTCTGAAGCACCCCTTTTAGTATTACTAGGGTGTTTTGTTACACCCTGTATAAAATAAGTTGTCTTTATATCACAGTTATTTCACAGTTAGTTCCTCTAGTTAACTCCAGTTCATCGGCAGTTTAATGGCGGCTCACATTTGGACTGTAGCCAGCTTCACCTGCGTCAAGTGGTCTCGGATAGATTGAAAAACTGCACCAAACGTAAATACTACGCTACGGGTTTTATCTGAAACTTTTTGTTTGCGATTTACTACAACTATTTGAGATCCGGGTCACTGTACCGATTCGGGCTATTAACTTTTCAGTTTAGTTCCAAATAGATTTGGGTTCGTAGCTTCATTCTAAGTAATGCCTAGCCTTTGATTAAATTAAAATAGAAAGATAGGTGACCATGTTATACGGTCCATGCACTATCACTACATATCACTATCACTACATAGTATAAAACAAAGTCGCTTCCCGCTGTCTGTCTGTCCCTATGTATGCTTAGATCTGCAAAACTACGCAACAGATTTTGTTGCGGTTTTTTTTAATAGATAGAATAATTCAAGAGGAAGGTTTATACAGGGTCCTGCTAGTCGAGCCAAATGTATGGGACAGCAGATTTCTTTTTCGCGATTTCGATGTTGGTCCCACGTAGAAAGTTGTTCAGTTAGATGGTCTGATCATGCACTTAAAAAAGTGTCAGCATATTAAGAAGGACCCTGTATGTATAATACATGCATAATATAGTAGGGAAACACTAATAATTTGCACTCGTGCGAAGCTGGGGCGTGTCGCTAGTAGGCTATACATATAGCACATGGATCGCATAAATTAGGCCCCGTCGCCTAATTTACTTCGAGCAGCATTGCGTGATTGAGATACTTTTTTTTATTTTAGGCGGGATAAAGGTGTCACAATGACTTCGCGTGCTTAAAACTTGTTTTACAAATCATTTAAAAAAGAAAAATCATACGGCATTATTTTTCACTTGTAAGTAGGTAGATGAAAAGCAGTTCCATTTTTGGAGTGCGTAATGCTAGAACGTCACCTATCTTCCACTATTTTAATTTAATCAAAGGGCCTAGCAGCACGCGTGCCACTACAGGAGTTCCTGAACCAATTATAGAGAATACCGAAATGGTGAATATTGCACATTTAATTAATTTTATTTATTACAGAGCAGTCGCTTCGCTTGCCGTTTTCAATACTTATTAAAGGTATTGACTAAATTAATAACAAGAACTGTTTGTAATTAGTAACACAACAAATTGAAAGTTACTTCTTTGCGAAGTGGTTTCAGACTCATAAATAATTTACATCGAAATTACTACATTGTGTTAGGTACTATTTTGAATAAATGAATTGAGACGAAGAAGCCCTATTTCGCTCAGCTGAAATATATAATTATATTGGCTGATTAATTTTGCGTTATTTTTTCCTCTACAAATTGGCACGCGTAAGTAATTGATAATTTTCCATCTCTATTCTAAATAATCCATCTAATTAATTACCAAACTAATCTATTTATTTCGTACCGTAAATGGATCAGCAAATCGTTTGACATTAAACATACAAACAAGATGGCGAAACAAATAAGTCACTGGCAGCGAATTGAACCTCGACCCCAATAACGCTCCAAGCACAACTAAAACTGACAAGATGCCTCCAGAATACAAACCGAATTAACCTAACTCAATCACCCCCCCCCCCCCCTCCCCAGCCCTCCCCCCCACGACCCCGTGAGACCAATCCCCGCTAACAAGGCTGACAATCAATCTCACTGCCCAAAAAATGACACAACACCAACTTAATCAATGGTCCATCAATAGACCCGCTCTGATCGATGTCCCTTAATGAAGCACCCTCCAAATACCCTCCAATCCAACCAAACTCGACTCTACTCCAACACAATAGGAACCATAATGACCGCATGAATTCTTTGCAACAGCAACAAAGCCAGGGTTTTTGTTAGTACGGTCAAACACTAGAATTTGACCTCTAATTTCTAGAGCGTAGAGGTTAAGCGAAAGATATGGGTAATGTTGTGTGGACAGATTGTGGACGCAACGAGCGAACGAGAGTGATGAAGTGACCTCAAGGACTGACTTATCTCTAAAGATGGACAGACTCTCGATTCAGATGAATATACATTATCAGTTCATTTGATTTCCGAACAAAAACATTTCAAATGCAACGCACTTATTGCAAAACTACTTTTTGAATAAAAATTAAAACTATCGATACGTACATTTTGTTGGCGTATCATTTTCTAGATGGTCACAAACTTTGCTACATTCTAACAATTACCTTTTGAAATACAGGGTGTAAGTGACAGCCTAGCATACTGAAACGGTGAACTCAGACCATTAAACTCAACAAATTCCACTATGGAGCCTACCTCAGGAGAGACGCGAAAAAAAATCAGCCGTCCCATACAAAGCTGCTGTACTTGCGCGACTAAAATGTTTGACACAGCTGTTTTTTTTTTCGCTTTTCCTGAGGTAGGCTCCATAGTGAAAGTTGTTCTGTTTGATGGTATGAGTTCACCGTTTCAGTATTTGCTAGGCTGTCACTTACACCCCACACTAAGTTTCAGGAGCAAATTACGTTGGTGATAAGTAGCTAGGCTTTCGATCACAATAAACAATGCAAATGAAATCTTATCTCAAATTCAAAACTGGTTGAAATAGCATGGAATCAATGAGAATATTATTTAATATTAATAAAGCAAAACCCTCCTTAGAATTAAATAAATATCATAATAAAATTATGATACTGAGGCACGTTCCCGTCTCTCGATCAAAGCAGTTAAAATACTTGCCTATTAAAATAACAGCAAATCTTTGTCAAATAAGATAAATACATAAATACGATAGCATTTAGAAAATCTCGATCCCTTTTAAACTGAAATTGCGAAAGCATTGAAGAGCGATGAACTGCATAAATTCTGTTAGACGATGTAATTTGAAACGAGCATTTTGTTGAAATTTTCTATTGAAATAGTAGTGATTGTACGTGCTATGACTAATAAAAGCATTTTAAAGCTTCACCGGCAGCAGAAAGCCGCAGAATGAAGAAAATAATTTATTGACATGAAGCGAGAGAACAAACTTTGCAGACGGTAGAATTATTTCAGTCATTGTAATTTGAAAGCTGAGGGAGGGAAAAGAAATGTTTTTGAATTGGTGATAAAGTTAGGTCGAGCGTGACCTTCATTCATCTCATTTTAACTGGCTGACTTTGATGGAATGCGTACAATGGCCGGTTATGTATAATCGGGTAGGTGGACACCCCCTAGGGTGTAACAAAACACTCTAGATGATAATACTTAAGGGAATATAATTCGGAGCGCGCTCTATACAAACGAAGTCTGGTGATATTTTCTATACTAACCAATTATAGTCGTTGTTTTTTCAGAAACAATCTAGAAACGAATCTCTATGTCTAGTCTGTATGAAGTCAGATTTTCGTTAAAATGTATAGTTTTAAAGTAACAGTCCCTCAAAGATTTTCATACAAATCTTAATCAATCCTAGCACTACAACTGTATATTTTAACGAAAATGTGACTTCATACAAACGTAGAGATTAGTTTGTGGATTGTTTGTTTCTGAAAAATTTCACTGACTTTAATTGAAAATATCACCAGACTTCGTTTTTTTGCAGCGCGCATTTACGCTCCCGGAATAAACTTCTCGTTCTGAAGTCAGACCATCAAACTGAACAACTTTCACTATGGAGCAAACAACGAAATCGTAAAAAAAGAGCTGTCCCATAAATTTGAATCGAGTCGGTGCTGCAGTTTTGTATGAAACAGCAGTTGTTTTGCGTTATTCAACAGACTACAAGTAATGCGATGTCCCGCTCTATTCTCAGCGTGGCATCATTCAGTAGTTAGTAGAAATTAGTGTAACAACTAGCACACACCGTGTGATAGTTATGGAGGGCTGTAAACCTGTCAGTGAGAACACTCAACACTCGTGAGGGGGCGGTCGATGGAGCGATGCACTTTTGTTTATACAGGGTGTTCAATAGTAGATTGTTAACCAAGGGATGGAAGTGACCCATTTCAAACGAGATGTTTGGCGCCCCGAACGAATGTGAGGGGCGCCCATAGTTCGAGTGTGAAATGGGTACTTTCACCCGAGTTAAACACTCTGCTTTTCATCACGATTACGAGGAAATTAACCAAAAACCAGATAATGAAAAATCAATTTCTGATGAATTCATTTTAGGCTGCGTTTCAAAACGTTTGAAAATCACTCGGGTAACAATACGAAGTAGAAAAAAAACATACGAAGATAGTGGATGCTAGAGTGAGACAGATATACTTCCCTCGTGATTTTTACACGTTTTGACACGGATCCGCAAAATTAGCAACGTTTGTGGCTTTCCCTCCCTTTTTTTTCTTTTTCGCGCAAGGCTGCGTTCCGAACCTACGCCCCAGGTGCACCCCGAGTGCAACTTTTCACACTAACGCCCCGTTCAGGAGTGCGATTTTTGAATATCATACGAGCGACTCAGCAGTAGAAAACGTCATAATTACTATGGAGATTATGCATCTTTCTACTGCCGATTCGCTCGTATGATGTTCAAAAATCCCACTTCAGAGCCTCAGTGAAAAACGTTCTACCATAGAGCGAGTTGAAAAAACAACCGCACCCAAAGGTCGTGAACGCAGCCCAATTTAATGTTTTTTTTTTTAGTTATTTTTCTTCACGCAGAAAACAAAATGCATATAATTTATACAAAAGTATCAAAATGTTACTAATTATTGTTATTATTACTAAATTTCAATATTTTTGTTCATAATAATTATAAAAAGTAAGAATTTTAATATAATGTTATCGAAGTGTGGCTGTATAGGTTTCTGCCTTTGCTCAGTATAGACCTGTGGTATAGATGTTGATTTTTTTTTATTACTTTTCCGCCCTATAGGGAAGAAATGTATCACTTTCAACCCGCTTCTTAGATAAACAATGACCTACTTTCAGAGTATGAGTGATGAAAATGTTATTTTTTTAAATTTGATGTTTCTATTACCTACAGCTATTCTAACACGTATTTAAAAGTGCAGTTAGTCCTAGCCCAAGCTTTTGATAAAAAACAGAACATTGATCAAGAGACCTAAATAATTATTATTATCGGTACTGAATCACCCTCTTACAGTTTCAATCAATCAAATAATTTTATCAAATGACTAGAGTTAACCCGCGACTTCGTCCGCACAAATTATATACCAGATTTTAAGTCAGATCATAAGCTATCAAACAAAGAACGTTTCATCAAAATCGGTTCAGTAGTTTTTGCGTGATGCTCGATCAAACAAACAAACAAACAAACAAACAGACAGACAAAAAATCCAAAAATTGGTGATATGGAATCAGGGACACCTAAAAACCATTATTTTTTTTTGTTAATATCTTAAATGTACAGACAGACTTCTTTACAGTTTTATAATAGTTTAGATTTATTTTACATTAAAACATAACAGCAACAAAATAATACAGAAAGAAGACAGAGTTTTTATTACAAAGTAGAATAAAGTAGGATCTATTTATAGGTACTTTATGTAGCATCCTGTATTTGTTAGGGACTTATCGGGAGCAGTGGGACTGCGCGCGGTGATCGCTGTCAACGCCCATGTCAATAGAATTTGAGAAAAAACATTCACACATTTTTTTTCTATTTTTGCTCTGACTGATTGAAAAAATACCTATGACAAGAAGTACTTCAGAGATATTTTACATTATCAGTTTGTAGTCCATTCGGCTAATAGTACTGTAGCCCTGGGACAATTTAATTAACGAAAAGTTTACCATTTTGGTAATTAAATTACCAGACAGATTTTTTTCTTGCGATTTCAATGTTGGTCCCATTCATTGTGAAAGTCGTTCAGTTTGATGGTATGAAGCTCTCCCTTAAGTATGTATCGAATTTAAGTTAACACCTTGACAATTCTAGGTCTTGACAATTTTACACTATGTAATGCAATATTGTATTTTAATTGTACTTTGTACATTTTGTTTTGTTTAAAAGATGTGTGTTGTAGAGTTTCTGGCCGCATCTTCTCTCAACGGAACACCTTCCGACGCGGGGGTAGAGTCAAAAAATGACGTCAAAAAGCTATCTATATGATATTACTTTGAATAAAAAATTTTGAATTTTGAATTTGAATTTGACACCCTGTAAGTATATTAAAATAGACAATATCACTGACAAATGTTCTTTGTCGTGTCACCTTTAATACCTAGTAATAGCTCAATGGCTACAATCTTAGATTAAATTAAAATAGCAAGATAATTAGGCCCCGTCGCCTAATTTACTTAGAGTGACATTGCGTGTTTGATACTTTTTTATTTTAGGCGTGATAAAGGTACCACAATGCCTTTGTGTGCTTAAATCTCGATTGACAAATCATTCATTAGATAGTGTAGTTAGTTAGAAGTATATATAATTATAAGTGCATGTGCTGTAGATCAGCTTCACCGCGTACTTTAAATAAACCTTATAAGTTTTATGAGGTACTGTAGTGTACAGCAATAAAGAGTAGTTAATGTGGAAAGCGCCGGTAGCGCCATCTATCGGCAGGTTCGGTCTGTGGTCAATATCTATCGTGCATTCGCTCGGTAGTCGCGCACCGACCGCCGTGCTGTGCGGACGTGCGCTAGTCACATTCTCTAGTGAAGACTATATCTGTGTTTCATTATATACATCAACCTCAACCAACCCTTAGTAGAAAGGTGTATTCTACATTGGCGACGACGGGATTCGAAATTCACGTGAGTAAAGTGCTTATCAGTTTGTTGAGTGTTGAAAATTTAAAAACACAAACGGTGCCAACGAAATAAAATTACACTGTTCCTTTAAGGAAGCTAAGCGAGTTATTTAAACACAATCGAAGACGGTTTCTACTAGCGTTGCTTTGTTTGTTGCCTAAAAAGTTACACAGTGTTAAAATATATTTCAAAAGAAAAGTAAAAATAGTTTTGTCCCGATTTTAAATCGCTTGTTTGGAATTATCTTAATTATCTGGTTTCTGCTAGCGTTGCTTTGTTTTTGCCGAAAGTTCACATTGATAAAATATATATCAAAAGAAAACGAAAAATAGTTTTTTGTCCCGATTTTAAATCGTTTATTTGGAATTATCTACATACTGTATTTCTTTTCCCACATGTCGACCATCGAATGCTGATGCTGGAGGAAAGAGGGGAGACCAGACAGGAGTAAGGTGTGGGACAACACGTGACGGCGCGGCGCGGCGCCTAGGATGAACAAATGTACGCCAGCTGTGGACATCAATCTTTAAGGTCACGTAATCGTTCTGTATTACTTTAAACGATTAAAAGAATTTATTCAAAGCATTCCGCAAATATAAAAGGGCCTCGTAGTCCGTAGCTCCAGGCTCACTGCCCGTCACACGTGACTGGACAGAGTTTCGGTGCTGGTGGGGCAAGGGTGTCCTGGGGATTCGGAGTCTCTGACTGCTCCTCGGGAAGTGTAGTCGTGAGCATATACTAATGCATGATTGTAGTCCGTCATTATGGCCTAATAGGTATCCAAAATACGCCCATTAACCTCTCGTATGCCGGAAAAACCAGACACAATAGAAATAAATGGTTTTCATCATGCTCATCCACGTTCTGGCGTACCAAAGGTTACGAATAGTGTCTTGATTCGAGACGAACAGGATTAGGTAACCAAGATATGCCAAGTGAGTTTATTCCAATAGTTTTTATACTTGCATTGTCATTTTTAAGTAATTGTCTTGCTTCGTAGTTGTAATGGTCTCTAATTAAAGTTACTTATTACCATTATGCGTACCGAACATTCTACGTATAGAACATTCGGCGTAACGGATGTTCGGCGTAACGAACATTCGACGCCACGAACATTCGGCGTAACGAACGTTCGGCGTAACGAGCATTCGGCGTAACGAACTTTCGGCGTAACGAGCATTCGACGTCACGAATGTTTGACGTAACGAACGTTCGGCGTAACGAACGTTCGGCGTCACGAACATTTGACGTAACGAACGTTCTGAGTAACGTACATTCGACGTAACGAACATTCGGCGTAACGAACGTTCGGCGTAACGAATATTCTGATGTCACAAAAATTTAAGTTGAAATCCAAAGTTTTACGTTTTGAACGTTTTACTTATTGGACATTCTCAGTGTGCGAGAACAATAATAATATACAACGCTTTCGGAGCTTATTTGGTGGTACTAGTTCATGAAAATATTTCAATTCAAACATCAATAGTACCAACATAATTGCCGATCATCATCATCATCCGATTTGTTAAAGGAACTTGTTTGACGTATTCTATACTTTATAGAACTTCAATTCAGTAACTTTACGTTGATCTTATCATTGCAACATTGTTGTTAATGTCATAATTATGGATGTAATTACTCCAGGTGAAACTAATTAGTTTCTTTGGCTATTTGAGCAAGGAATTTTATATTTTAAAGATCAATGTTAATTCAGACAATTATTTACAAAAAGTATCAAAAAGGATCTGAAAATGATCAGGTGATTTCATATTAAATTTAGTATTTCTTGAAATACCTACTCACATTTTAACAAGAAACACTCATCTCAGTTGAGAGAAGATTAATAACAATATCATATTCAAGCATCGTAACATTCATAACAGAACCGATAATACTGGTTAACAATTTTGTTCGCAGATTTTATGTTCCTAGATGTCACAGAGAAACCAGCCTTCAACAGGACGACTGCTAAGGCCCCGATTGAACCATACCTACTTGCTTTAGTGCTTAATAAAGAGAAAATGTCTCCAATTAATAGCTAAGAGTATTGAAATGGTCAGGGTGATTACACTCATATTGTCAGCTTGTAGCTGGTTAATGGTTAGTGGTTTGCCATGTACAACAAACAGTTATTAGCAACGTTCAGCTGGTTATTCAATTGACATTTGCAGCTTTTAGCTGGTCATTCAATTGACATTAGAAACTTGTAGCAGGTCATTCAATTGACATAAGCATCTTTCAGCTAGTCATTCAATTGACATAGGCAACTTTTAGCTGGTCATTCAATTGACATTAGAAACTTGTAGCTGGTAATTCAGTTGACATTAGCATCTTTCAGCTGGTCATTTAATTGACATAAGCAACTTGTAGCTGGTCATTCAGTCATTCAATTGACATAGGCAGCTTTTAGCTGGTCATTCAATTGACATTAGAAACTTGTAGCTGGTAATTCAATTGACATTTGCATCTTTCAGCTGGTCATTTAATTGATATTAGCAACTGGTAGCTGGTCAGCAGTCATTCAATTGACATAGGCAGCTTTTAGCTGGTTATTCAATTAACATTAGAAATTTGTAGCTGGTCATTCAATTGACATTAGCATCTTTCAGCTGGTCATTTAATTGACATTAGAAATTTGTAGCTGGTCATTCAATTGACATTAGCAACTTTCAGCTGTTCATTTAACTGACATTAGCAACTTGTAGCTGGTCAGTCAATTGACATTTGCAACTTTTAGCTGGGCATCAAATGCTATCAAATTTGCTATCAGCAGCTTGTAGTTGGTCATTCAGATGACAAGTCAAATAAATAAAATAATTATTAGCAACTTGCAGCTGGTCATTCAATTGAAAAAAAAAAGACTGTTATTTCATTATCAGCAGCTTGTAGTTGGTCATTCAAATGAAAAGTCAAATAAATAATTATAAGCAGCTCGTAGTTGGTCATTCAGATGACATTAATTATTGTGAGTAGCTACGCATTTTATGAATAACTCTAAGGGAATTAATGACTTACTGCACTTTCTTCTTTGTATAGATAAAATCTGTATCTTACCTAATCACTGCAGGCACTGCACTGTTAATTTATTCATTTGTATGTGTTAAAGTATACTATACTGTATTTGAACCAAATCGGTTAGTCATAAATTCATAATATTTTAAATAAAGAATATAATTTCAGTGCAAGCAAGTCAAAAAACAAAATGATTTGCAGTTCTGTAATAATATTACGCCACGCAATTAAGTTGAAACAACAGTTGCACTTAATTCATGTACATTGTAATTAAAAATAGCATTATTTTCTTAAAGCCTACTAAATGATAATATAACTGTATGGTTCGTAAAAGGAAAACATTATTAGTGTTTAAATAATAAGTAACTAATGTTTCAGATACATACCTAAGTATACCTTACATTACACAATATTTTCATGAGTTTCATGACGTTACATGTAACTAACAACTCATTGCTAAATTGGTTATAGTTTATTTTATTGTTATTGTTATAGAAATGTATGTATGTATAAGGGAAATTAATTATAATAACTTATTCACTGTTGAACGGCAGGAAATATTATGCCAATTTATAAAATTTATTTGGAATACTGCTTTAGTGACTGAATACTTAGGTATAGCAGACAAAAGAACTCACAGGATAGACCACCATCAGACCCTTTGCTAAAACAATATTCGTGAGTACCAAGATAGCGGAATCAAATCTCAAGTTTCTAATCTAGCATACTGTTGTACTAGGTCAGACTTCTTTTTATTTTGGTTTATGGACGGAATGACTTACCAAATGGTGAGAGAATGACAAGCTTTTCAACCACAAAAAATTTATTCCAATATTAGGAACAATCGAAGCATAGAATACCTAATGGGGTAGAACTTTTTACAGACCAAAGGGGAAATAGATGAATAAGACAGGGCGTTGGCTGAAATTGTGCTCGTGGCATAGATCCCTAAATGAGAGCGACAGTAATGAGTGGACTCTGATTTTTTACTTGCCCGTAACATTAAATTGTGACTGCGTATTAAATTGCGAATCTTTTGAGTAATTGCAACACCGTCAAAGATCAGCATTAAAGTGGGTCAAAGAACATTGAATTGAATTATTACGATTATTATTTTAATTTAGGTATCAGCATTTTATCTGTATAGGTTGAGTAAAATAGTATCTATTTATTAAACGGGTCCATTAAATTGAAACTGCTGATTTCTCAAAACTAGTCTAGTCGACTAACTAAAGGCAACTACTGTACATAGCTGGTAACGAAAGCGACCTAGTGTACCTTACTTAATATTGTTGTCAGTCAGCGTTATATCAGCATTCATGAAACTGTAAAATTATATGGGTTATAGGACCATGCAACTATGAAGTTGATAGCAAAAGCTAAAATATCATGCAAAAATTAAATGATATGGGTTACAGAGCCATGCAACTATCAAGTTGTTAGCAAAAGCTAAAGGGTCATGCAAATAAAATAGCTGTGAGTGCCTAATTGCAATGGCTGGCACCCGCCAGAATATTTTGAGTGCATAAGTGTATGTGCTTACCACAGATTCACTCTTTTGTCCTTACCTCCTTAATTTGATAAAACGGAAATGGATACGATCTTGAAGCAGTGACTTTGACTAGTAGTTAGCCAAAATAAATAAATAAGAGATAATAAAGATCTATGGAACGTTATTTTTGTAGGTTTACTTACCTACCTATCAATAGAAAAATATTTTTACAGGGAAGGGATAGTATAGAACAGAAGTAACAATAACTGAAATGTGTTAATATAATGAGATTGTAATTTCCATAAACATTGTTTATAGTTGAATTTGGTGTTTGACAATTTCAGATCAATATCTGATAAATATCTATTTACTGTAAACAAATTAGTCTCAATAACTTATTCGTAATTTGTTTGATGTAATAGCATTGATAACAGTCAACACTGTATTGTAAATAAGATTTAAGAGATAAGCTAAACTGTGGAGTTTCTTGCGCCGCTTCTTCTCCACGGGCTATACCTTCCGAAGCGGTGGTAGATTCGAGTAAACGTAAAAAATAAATTAAAACAAGAAAGGGATGTAGTGTACAGCAATAAAGAGTAGTTAATGTGGAAAGCGCCGGTAGCGCCATCTATCGGCAGGTTCGGTCTGTGGTCAATATCTATCGTGCATTCGCTCGGTAGTCGCGCACCGACCGCCGTGCTGTGCGGACGTGCGCTAGTCACATTCTCTAGTGAAGACTATATCTGTGTTTCATTATATACATCAACCTCAACCAACCTTTAGTAGAAAGGTGTATTCTACAGGTACGTGATCAAAATGTTTGTAAGTAACTGTTTTATTAGTGTTTATTAAATAAATAGAAAAAAAAGCTATAAGAAAAAACAAATCACAACATTACTTTTCACTTTTTACATGAAAATCACGTCCATTTTTCGAGTGCGTAAAGATAGAACGTCACCTGTCTATCTTCCGCTATTTTTCAATCAAAGGCTACAATGAATTTATTTACATTCCATTATAAAAAAAGCAGCGATAAGAATAATCTAAAAATATCTTGTCTAGACGTGTTTAGCATTACTCAGCAAACACGTCAGCATCACGTTTACGTCACGTTCTTTACGTTTCCACTCAATTTGAAGTGTTGGTATCAGAGGGTACAACCGTTGCGTTGGTCAGCGTTTTTTTATAACGAAAAAATGAAATGGAAATGATCCGTAAAGATCGTAATGATTTTTAGGGCTCCGTGCCCAAAGAGTGAAAACGGGACCCTATTACTAAGCCTACGTTGTCCGTCCGTCCGTCCGTCCGTCTGTCCTACCTATTTAGCTGCTGTACCTTTTGAACCGTAAGAGCTAGTTGACATTTTCACAGAATGTGCGTTATTACGGCTGATTTGCTAACCAATAATAAAAATGTCAAAAAGTTAAAAATTAAGTGACTAAAAAAAAAATACCTCATACAAGGAACTAGTTTTTCTCAACGTTTTTTCTTCTCGCTCTATAGTAAAAACAGTAATACATACCAGCGTCAAACTTGGTGTGATTATAGAGCAAACTCTACAGTATAAGAACAAATAATAAAAACCGGCCAAGTGTGAGTCGGTCTCGTGCTAAAGGTAACGGAGTAAAAAAAAATTTTTTACTTTAATATGTTGTGGTGGTATGGTACGAAACCTTCGGCCTCGGCGCGCGAGTAGCCCGACTCGCACTTGACTGATTTTATTAGAGTCAATAAGTCAGTTGGCAGTGAACCTGATTACTGATCCGAGGGGTGTGGTTTCGAGTCCCGCAAATATTAATATGATTATTTTTTTATATTTGTACCAGAGTCATGGTATCGGTGTTTGTAATATCTCTATAGAGTGAAATTGATATCAGTAGCATCATTTTCAAACTAAGAGTGTAAACACCCTGTATAAAGGGTAAAATTCATGTCAAACAAACCTCAAACTAAACAACTTTTACTACTAAAAACAGCTTTTCTCTAAATTTGAGTTGAGTCGACATGTCAAATTTATATGGAACAGCAGTGTGTGGCAGTGTTTTGCAATATAATTATTGGATGATGATAGCTATTAAAAATAGTTGGTATTTATAGCTTTGCTACAAATTCCAAATCATCACATTTTTTACACATCTTAACACTCTCAAGGACAGTGAATGAGAAGCAATATAATTTTTATTGTTATCACGTCTATAAACGTTCACTGTCCACGAAAGTGTTCAGGGAATATAGGGTGTAAGTGACAGCCTAGCAAACACTGAAACGGTGAACTCAGACCATCAAACTGAACAACTTTCACTATGGAGCCTACCACAGGAAACGCGAAAAAAAATCAGCTGTCCCATACATTTTAGTCGGGTATGTACAGCAGTTTTGTATGGGACAGCTGATTTTTTTTTGCGTTCCCTGAGGTAGGCTCCATAGTGAAAGTTGTTCAGTTTGATGGTATGAGTTCACCGTTTCAGTATTTGCTAGGCTGTCACTGACACTCTGTATAATTTGGAGCACGCTCTATACAAACTGATGATATTTTCAATACTAACCAATTAAATTCTGTGACATTTTTCAGAAACAATCTAGGAACTATCCATATCCATGTCTGTATGAAGTCAGATTTTCGTTAAAATGTATAGTTTTAAAGTTACAGTGCCTCAAAGATTTCCATACAAATCTTAAATTTCATTTAAACTGTATATTTCAATGAAAGTCTGACTTCATACAAACATAGAGATTAGTTTCTAGATTGTTTCTGAAAAATGTCATTGACTTTAATTGGTTAGTATTGAAAATATCACCAGACTTCGTTTGTATACAGGGTGTAACAAAACACCCTAGTAATACTTAAGGGGGTGCTGCAAACCATCAAACTGAACAACTTTCACTATGGAGCCAACATCGAAATCGAGAAAAAAATCCGCTCTTTCATACAAAACTGCAGTACCGTCTCGACTCAAATGTATGGGACGGCAGATTTTTTTTTTCTCGACGTTGGCTCCATAGTGAAAGTTGTTCAGTTGGATGGTCTGAAGCACCTCCTTAAGTATTACTAGGTTGTTTTGTTACACCCTGTATACTATACCAGCCCGGTAGCACAGTCAGTAGTGAACCTGCCTGCTGTGCCGAGGGTCGCGGGTTCGAATCCCGTAAGGGACAAATATTTGTATGATAAATATGAATAGTTGTACCCGAGTCATGGATGTTTGTATCTATATAGGTATGTATTCTATATCATTGTCTAGTCATCATAATACAAGTCCCTAGATTCTGGTACTTTAAATGTGACTAGATAATTTGTGTGACAATGTCAATGATATTTATTTATTTATTTTATTTATTTAATTCCGATCGGAATTTTTATTGTTCATGGAAATAAATAAATGAAAATAAATGAAATGAAAATGTATGCAGCACGCATTTGCGCTCTAACGGTAGCTATTTTCTAACCACCAACTATCCTTATGCAATAGAAGCCATAGCCCTTAGTCGCCATGCCTCATAGTTTAACAATAATTACTATTCATCCTTCAATCAAAATATTGTCTCTAAGGTATTAAGCGAGTCATTGTTGTGTTTAAGATCAGACAAACTTGTGTTTATCGGTTTAATTACAGGGTGCAAAGCAAACAACCGCGGGGAGGGGCGGGGGCGGGGGGCAGGGCTGAACGATCGGCCTAAGATAACAAATAAACACACTGCTTGCCAACACTAATACACTTGTGTTGTTACGGGCTTTAGTTTTCAAGTATTAAAAATATCTGTTTTCTCCAAATGAAGCACGATCGAGTCTAATTTTACCAGCAAACATTCCCTCGCCCTTTGTCACATAATAATCTAAACTATTATAAAACTGTAAGAGAAGTGTGTCTGTACATTGAAGATATTTACGAAAAAAAGATTACGATATGGTTTTTAGGTGTCCCTCTCCAAATCAACCTTTTTAGAATTTTTGTCTGTCTGTTTGTGTGTTTGTTTCTTTGATCGAGCATCACGCAAAAACTACTGAACCGATTTTGAGGAAACTTTTTTTTTTTGATAGCTTGTGATCTAACTTAAAATCTGGTATATAATTTGTGCGGACGAAGTCGCGGGTTAACTCTAGTTTTTTATAATTGTGATCCGTTTCCCAATCGCCAGCCTCTATTCTCCCACCGCTGGACTATTACAGGTCCATTCTGGACGTTCAGTGTTTATCAGAAATCTTTATTATTTTTAATTAATTATGGAACTTAAACGTGAATTTTCTTATTTTCTTTAATCAAATATCATCTCGGTCACAACTAAATGGTTTAGTATGAATAAAACAATGTATAATTAATTATACATCGAATGCATTGTTTAGAGAAGATCTCAAAGCGCATTGGATCAATCAAAACACTGGTTAAACAGCTCCAGTACCTTCTGTTTTGTTTATAATAAACTAGTTTTTATTAGGGTTCCGAAGTCAACAAGGAACCCTTATAGTTTCGCCATGTCCGTCCGTCCGCGGCTTAGGTCAGAGACGCTAAATACTAGAAAGCTGTAATTTGGCATATGTATACATATTTATTACGCCGACAAAGTGGTAAAATAAAATCATGAAAAAAAAAAATTATGGTATGGATGATGAAAAATGAATCATCAAGGATGGCAAAGTTTCTGAAAGTATTATCGTCATAATCATGATGATTCTTTTGATATGGGAGCAATAAACTGTCGGTTTTATTCAAATATAACAACTCTCCAGATAGGTAGGTACAGATTAATAATAAGTGACCTAGGTTAATAAGGAACACATTGATGATCTAACGACAGAGCATATACCTACACCTACATCGGGATCCTACATGAAATAATGAAGGATCATTGAAAAGCACAACAAAGTAAAAACTTGAAAGTGGAAACTTTTAGTTGGCAATGTAGTTTTATAAAAATGTTGATACCATAATATCCTGTAATTAGTCCATAAGTTTTCCTAAAACGAATAAAATAAAAAAAATTAAAGTATTGGTTCCCGCCATCCGCAAGTATAGCTATTTTTAACTTCGACACGTGTTTTAAAGCAAGAACTAATGTATTGGATTCACAGGATGAGTGCGCTTCGTTAAGTCCTGCAACACAACACACGTGTGACAGAGAGGCACATCCATCATTGTCAGCGGTGACGCGTGCGAGCGGTACCGCTCACCCGGAACCCACCTCGGGGTTTCACTCATTGCGCACTTGCATCTATTTATATTTATCTTGTGTCGGAATCGTAAGAAAGCAGAGGTGTTGAGATATTTGAAGCATGCGATTAACTTACGAATTGGTTGTGATAATGGGATGAAAAAAAAATGTTGTATTCATTTTGTAATTGGCTTTGTTTTCTAATCACATTGCAATTAAAATTATATTCAATATGTACAACAAAATAATTCAGTCACCACATTTTTGATGTACCTATCTAAGCAAATGTATGTTCTACTTTTTGTCAGTTAATGCGTAGTAGGGGACCGCTATGAAATGATCATTGATTTTTTTTTTACAATCCCTTCCGGTCTTAGACTACTTATATAGGGACGTGTTACCATTTGTGTCATTCTACTAACAAACTTTCTGCCACTTTTTGCGGGGGGTGAGGTAACATGTTATTCGCAACTTTGGATTTTATTCCCTATGACTTTAGATTCTAATTTTGAATGTTCAAAATTATGAAAAGTAGTCTCGTGTAAACCCCAAACGTTCTAAGTTCGAAATTATTCTTTCGCAATAATAGGCTGTCTAGTTTAGTGATAAGTTATAAAATTGAATGTTGAATGTACATGATCATTGATCTTATACCGTGGCAGAGGGGAAATGCTACCGCAAGGCCGGTCCTTATAATAAGTAGTCTAAGCTTCCGGTTCCCTATGCATTAATAGACCGGCTGCAGATTTTGCAAGGAGATGGAAACTCCTCTGCACCTCCTATGTGATTGTGGTCCCCTGATGTACAAACGCAGCACTCATCTGGGTAGGCAGGTGCTGACACCAGATGAGATACAAACTATCCCGATCAAGAATCTACTGCGATTTCTGGCCGCAGTGGGGATTGGTAAGGAACTATAAAAAGGGCGATCACAAAGGACCAGCGATGGTCTACGTGGCACAGGCTTAGCAAGCCTGTCAAGGCCCAAAACCACAGATAATAATGCATTAATTGATCTAAAATATCTTAAAGACAGTTAAAAAGTAGAACATACATTTTTGCTTACATCAAAAATAATAGGGGACTGAATTAATTATTTACTTTTAAATGTTTGTTTTTGGCGTTGGGGGTTTTTAAAATTTGTAATTTAATGTTATTTCGTTATTTTAAAAGTTACTTGAAAACTGCTGAATCGAATGTTCATGAAACAAAGCTAAGAACACTCCCGCGAAAATTAACTCTCTATTATAAAAAAAACCGCATCAAAAGCGGTCCACCCGTTTGGGAGCTACGATGCCACAGACAGACAGACCGACCGACATAGGCGTCAAACTAAAAACGAGATACTTAGCGGGAAAGTACTTTAAATATTGAAGACAGTAATTTTTTTAAACATGTTCATGTATACCTATAAAATACTGGATAGCCTATCAGTACCAGCTTGTCAACCCACCAGTACCTACACATAATAACACTGTCTCTTGCGATATCGGCTAACATGTATCCATCCAATATCACTTTGCAGCCCGGTTTAGTTGTTGGGGACGGCGCGGTGCGAGGGTGCACCGAAGTATACAGAAATGCAGAATTGTTGAAAGTCAAGAAATATTATACGTATTATGACGATCCGATTACAAGTAGTTTTCTTGTTTATCCTTATTATAATTATTTTATAGTATGTGGTATCTGAATTTGATTTGTACCAATCCACGATGTCATAAGAAGTGACTAACTTTAGTAGTGCACGTATCACTTAAAAAATACTAAACTGATTATGATGGGGTTTCTACAGAACCATTATAGAGTTTAGTTTGTATTAACATTTAGGCTTTGTTTTATCACAATCGGTACATTCAATCAAAAGTTATGAGTACCTATTGAAAGGCAATGGTCCCGTACGAAGTCGCGGGCGCCGGCGCCGCTAGTAATCTATAAATATCGGATCTGAGGGTCTACCCGCACATTCGATTCGAACTTTTGCGTGAATGTTTTCGTTCCAATTTCAACTCTATTACAATGAAGTGCGGACCGAAACAGTGGCGATTTAGTGAAGATCGAAAGTGCGGGTAAGGGGGCAGGTCAGTTACGACCTTTTCCCCGAACGTCCACTATGGACCCGAACGTCCACTTCCCGGTTTCGTCCATTTCATCTGAGTCAAAGAATCTTTGTACCGATGTCAAAATATCAAAATATTCATGAAAATTCATCATTTGAGCACAAAAATAAATTCATCAATACGCATGAATGTACTGAAATTTATTTGAATCTAGTTTGAATCCTAACATGATTGAATTCATACCAAATTATTATTGAAATTGTAATCACGAGTCCATCCATAGAGTAATTTCAATTAACTACAGAGCATCAATATCTAAATGTTCGGCGCCGACCGTAAACAGTAAACACTTCCTAAATAAAGCTATTTATAATAGACCCTCAATATTAGCCGATGATTGAACTCCGAATGTGTGTACGGAACCGCAGAGATGATTAATTAAATCCTAAATTATGTTCAAAGTTCATTAAAACATGGTTCAAATTTGGTTTTCAACAATCGTCTGGTTCCGTGCTTTCAGTCAGGTAAATATTAGTTGTTGGATAATAAATCTGTTGGGGCTGAGTTTCGGTTTAATATCCTGAGCTGCCCCCTCCGTGCCCGCGCCTCACCCCCTCGCTCGCCTGCAGGCAGCACCGCGAGGCGGGGTCCCAGTCTCAGCGGGCAGGGGCGGAAATTAATGTAGTTTGTAAGTGTACTTAGACTTTACTGATACATTAACATCTAGATTCTAACTTCGACTAGACTGTGGACTGTTCAGATACAAATTGTTTTGCATATACATACTAAATAGGCGGCAGCACCGTCTCGGTTTCTTCGGCTCTCATACATACAATGTACGAGGCGACTGAACCATACCTAAGGTTTTCCTACTATTGTGGGTCTTATTTTTCTTCTTTTTGTGTCAGGATGAATTATATGGCATGACAATCTCTCATGATGTAGTGTAAAGACTAAGCTAGTCAGCAATAGTGTCGTATCGAGGCTGACTGCCGGGGGTGAAGACGCACTTAGGTTTCATCACACGGGGAGGCTCTTTTCTTTACACCCGCTATTGTGGGTGAAAGGCTAACTCTTGACCCTGTATTATTATGAGCCTTAGAGGGAGGTTACACGGTCAGTATTTCATCAGTCTGGTCCATCAGTCTGGTCATGTATATTTGATTTGAAGGGAAACTGACTCGAGATTGACCCGACTAACATGGTGCTTCAGTATATCAGTTTCCCTTCAAATGAAATAAACATGACCAGACTGATGGACCAGAATGACGAAATACTGAACGTGTAACCGGACTCTTAAGGCTATTCTACCGTTGGCGCGCTCTATACAAACGTAGTATGGTGATATTTTCAATACTATCTAATTAAAGTCAATGAAATTTTTCAAAAACAATCAATTAACTAATCTCTATGTCAGTATGAAGCAAGATTTTCGTTAAAATATACAGTTTCAATGCTAGGATTAATTTAAGATTTGTATGGAAATATTTGTGGCACTGTAACATTAAAACTATAAATTTTATCGAAAATCTGACTTCATACCGACATAGAAATTAGTTACTAGATTGTTTTTGAAAAATTTCATTGACTTTCATTGGATAGTATTGAAAATATCACCATACTACGTTTGTATGGAGCGCACCAACGGTAGAATAGCCTTAAAGTATGGCAACGTTCTTGATGTCGAGCGATGCGGCCACCCCCCGCCGCCGCGCCCGAGTACTTACGCTTTCATGCGCAGATAAGCAAGGAAATACTGACAACTTCATAAAGGTCTCGTGATGCGACCCTCGCCGCCCTCTAACAAGCAAGGCCCCCTCCGTTACTCTACGCAAGTACATCCGTTGCCGTACTGTAAGGATTATATTATAATTATGCTGTGCTATTGATCAGCACCTCTTGCGACATCATCAGACGTCAAGCGGCAATTGATTGCTCCCGCGCCGACTGGCACCGCTGCCTCACTCCCCGCAATCTCCGAATAGTTGTCTACACTACAGCATTACATCCGGCGCGGCGGAGATTTCTACCAAATATCACACTAATACGACTGAGAGTGGAGTGCGTCGGCTTCTAGTTGGTATCCCGAGGGTGGTCCCGTGATAAGGAAACCAGGATCTGATGATGGATCCCAGAGAAATCGAGGGGAACCTTCGAAAATCGTAGTGCCGACTAGTGCGTTTGTTAATTTAAAGCACTACTATTAAATCGAACTAATGAATTCACCACTGAAAATTGTGAAATAAACAAAATTTTAACAAAAAATTAAAACCGCCTTCAAAAAAACTACTAACAAAATTTTAACAATAAATTAATGTTCTTATGATGCGAACGAAAAAGTCATCGGCTGCAATATTATTTTTTTACTTTTAAGTTTTTTTGAAGGCGGTTTTAATTTTTTGTTAAAATTTTGTTTTTTTTTGTAGTAGACGAAGAGCTACTTCGAAACAAACTTAGAAGCTACGGTATCTACTCATGTGCTGCAGGGCACAGGCAATTCACTAATTAAAAAGATAGAGAAAGCGAGCAACATTACAGCAACCAAACCCCGTACAGTTTCCTTCCCGTGGTTGGGTTAGGGGGCAGAATGTATGCGGTCCAGGCGCTATAGGCTTTTTATTTAGTTACCTATCTTCACTATTTTATAATTTAAGGGGCTATGTAAAAAATAGGATTCTTCAAAGCTCCATATATCATGAAGTACTAACAGTAGGAGTATGATTTGCGGATATGTGTAAATTGAACATATAATTGAAGTTTTGATTAGAGCCAAAACACGTTTAAGACAAATTTTCTCGATAGAAAAACAAGCCAAAGTAGCCTCCGTTTTTGTCTATAAACGCTTGTAACTGCTAAACGGTGAATAATAGAAACATGAGACTTGATTTAAAAAAAAGAGATTGCTATTATCTAAGTTTTGATTAGAGCAGAATTGAACTTACATAAATAGAACAATCACAATTAAATAAAGTTTGTTTTTTCGCTTGATTCGTTCCAGGCGCGCGCGCCGCCCCATCTCTTTCTCTCGCATCTGGCAGTAATATAAGCTATCACACGCCCGTTTCGCTTAAATTATTTTTCGACATAGGCCCTTAATCAAAGGTTACAGCAGTCATACTGTGAGGACCGCTTTCACGCGCTGTAGTTTCCCCGACTATACCAGTTTTGTAGAATTTCATCAAAGGTTGATAAAATAAAGAAGGTCGGTGTGTGGGTGGTTTCGTTCGAGCACCGAGCTGAGCAAATGTTTTTCTTTGCGCATTTCATTTCAGTTCCCCGACTGTCCCTCCATAAATATTGCGTTAATTATAAAATACCAACATTATAATTGAATTCGCTTCTGATTTCGTTTATTTATGTTGCTGCCATAAAGGTTACTTGTTCAAAAAAACATAGTAAAGTAAAGTAGTTAAGTTGTTTGTTCATAAAGTATTTCTATTAGGTAGCTTTATTTTTCTTATCAATTTATTGTGTTGTATGTAGATTGTAACGTATTTTAAAACTGTTTGTATTTGGAACAATAGTACCTACCTATAATGGACACGTCATCATATTTACGTACTACATTAATATTATCAATACTTCTGCTTCAGGACATTTACATCCCGAACAGCACAAATGTCTACAAGATGTCTAATAGATATCTACAAAATATCTAAGTGTCTACAAAATATCTAATAGATATCTAGTAGATATTCTGTGCTGTGTGGGAACTTACTTACGTTCATACACACATTAGTTCACGACTTATTGCTTTCCACCACCAGACCAGACTCTGACACCAGGGCTTGCTGCTCACACGATAAGAAGATTGCTACACCTTCCGACGCGGTGGTAGAGTCAAAAAATGACGTCAAAAAGCTATCTATATGATATTATTTTGAATAAAAAAATTTTGAATTTTGAATTGCTTTCTAGGGCAGTCAAATCCTTTGCTACATTGACAGTTTTGGGCTGGCATAACCTCAGGGATAAAACCTCCGAAAAAAAAAAACAGAATAAATAAAAAATTTACAGTTTTATTTTGAAGCATTCTGTTACAAATCCCATTCTTCGAGTATCCGTTGAAGGTTTCAGGATTAAGTGACGTTTCAGACAAGTGATAGTAAAAAGTACCAGTTTTCGATATTGATCCCATAGAAAAATTTGTTTAGTTTGATGGTCTGAAGCACCTCCTGAGGTATGTATCGCATTTAAGTTTACACCCTGTATAATAATAATGTGTATTTTTATTACGGATGTGTTTGCTCTTGACCTCAATCCAGTCCTCAGGACGAAGATGGGGTCGAAGATGTAGCGAGCTTACCCAGAAGATGCCTATTCACTCGTACTTGTTCCTTGCCCAAAGGTAGAAATCGGAATGCAGAACCCGGTGGCTATAATTATTGTTCTGGGGTAGGCAGAGACTGCCAGACACGATTTTGTAACAAACTCCATAAATCTCACAAACGCGCTTCAATAAAAGGACAACCGCCAGTCCGCCACCATTCACATGCTAATATGAAAGTTAGCCGCAAGTCCACAGTACATTATGTATCAATTGATCCCCCGGGGGACGAGGGGGGGTGCAGGGGGCACTGGGGGAGGGGGAGGGGGCGGGACTCGTCCAGCAAGTTGTTATTGATGAGGAAACTTGTTCTCTCCAGCCCCCGGAGCTTTACATAACAATCGGCTGGATGAGTGACGCTGATTCTACATAGTTGGTCTCATAACAATAACTGAAGCACAATTTTAGTTATTTATTGTTATAACAACAAACAAGATGTTAAATAAACTACTTAATGCAAAAAAATTCTAACTACGCGCTTCTCCTATTATTTTATTATACAAAACTGGACAACAGGTTTGAAATGGTACTTCAGAAAAAATAATGTTTTATAAAAAAATATTTTTTTCTCCCACATAACCATAGAGTAGAAGAAATATAGTTGGTTGAAAAAAAAATACAAAATAGGAAATAAAACTTCGAATATTCCTCTTCAGACCCACCGTACCCCTGGCCATACCGTGGTGGTACGGAGGTCTTTTAAAGTTAAACGGTACCACTGAGTGTAATGACATAGTGATGACCTACCTGTCTCTCGCATGATAATCTAAATAAGTAATAGAAAATGCATATTCCAGTATGTCAAGATGGTATTGTTTCAATTTGGATGCAGATTGTCTTAAGTAAATGTACTTAAAATGCCAAAATGACTATTATGTCAAAGATGACAGGCGTTGTCAATGGTGTCAGGCGGTGTCAAAATGACAGAAAATGACTGCAAGGAACAGGCCTACCTAGAGGTATGGTATGGGCGTCAGTCCGCCACGCGTGCCTAATGCGGATTGCTAGACTTCGATATGCGCATCAAAATTTCTTCAGCGTATGCAGGTTGTTTTCTCACGATGGTCTCCTCACGATGTTTTGCTTCACCGTTTAAGAGCAGTCGGTCGATTAATATTGAACAATAAATACCTCTAAAGCATGAAAGTTATTCCTCACAATCGATGCTTAATATGAAATAACAAAATTTTTACAAAAAAATAAAAACCGACTTCAGAAGTAAAAAGTACAAAATAATATTTCAGCCTATGAATTTTACGTTCGAATCTATATAAGAAAATTAATTTGTTTTGTCGAAGTCGCTGTCAAGCCGGTAGGTACGATTCGCAACTGGGCTTGCAGTAATTGTCTGGCTTGGCTTGACACCGACTCCAACAAAACAAATTAATATTCTTATAGATTTGAACGTAAAATTCATAGGCTGAAATATTATTTTGTACTTTTTTACTTCTGAAGTCGGTTTTTATTTTTTTGTAAAAAAATTTTTATTTCAAAATTTTTATTGATTAAATATGTTATTTCGGTTCAGATATCAGTTATACACGCAAAGGGTACATTGAAAAGAAGCAAATGGTTCAATCGCAGACAATTTGCTGTCAACTTTTGAGGAGTTATATCATGTAGCTCCGAAGTGCGTCATCAGATTATCACAATACTAAAATGGGACCACCTCAGGAGTATACCCTTTCAAACAAAAAAAGAATTTTTAAAATTGGTTCACAATTGACGAAAATATCGGTGAACATACATAAAAAATAAAATACATACAGCCGAACATAGAACCTCCTCCTTTTTTTGAAGTCGGTTAAAGAAGTTCAAACACATGGTTATGTGGCGTATTGGAGTACTTTTGTAAAGCAAATTTAACAATAGAACCGTATTCGCCTGTGGACATTCCGAAAAGTATAAGGGTTAAGGTCATTCCCGGTTCGGCCTCTAAATCCTAACAATAACCAGTCGACAGCCGATATACAACACAACACAAACAATCAGACAGCGAGCATTGTCGTTCGACTCCGAGCAATAGTTGCGCTATTTTATTACAGTTCCCAACTATTCCAATCCTGGAGCCGGAGCCACGCGCCGCCGCCGACGGGCCAGTCGTTAATATTTGGCGAAACAATCGCCGCGAGCGGAGCCGGGGCGCGGCGCTAGCGAATAGTTCCGACCTATCAAAATCGTCTGCTAATTAATTTATGCTTGCGGTGCTAGGGTTGTCCACCACGGGCATTCAATTTTTTTTTTCATATTTACCATTCACGGCCGTACGAACAGTGAGATCAAAAACTTTGATTTTTTATTGACTTGTTATTAATTATTACAGGAACTTGTCAATATTGCATTTTTTGACAAGAAAGTTAAACTGCGAGGCGTTTAACTCCGTTACTAGTTCTAAAACAGGTAAGTGTCAACTAGGTTACAGAAGTTATAATTAAGGTATCACTGATGGGCCAACGCCTGAAAAAGCTAAATATCTACAGTCAATATTGTTTATTAAAATTAATTCGACCTAAAAGTAAAGTTGTTTTACGTTCTTGGAAAGTCTCAATTAGTTTGGTATAAATACAAAATTATTAAAAAAACACAAATTTAACTAAGTATTCAGAAATAACATTTAAAACTTGTAGATCCAAAAGATTTTCAAATTCAAATTTATTTTTTTAAGCTGAAAATATCTTATGATATCCGTTGTCAACCAGCCCTACAAACAACACAAAGACAACACAAAGGCAACTCAAACTATCTGCTCTGCTCCGCTCCGCGCTGCGCCGCTCCGTTTCGCGCCTACAGCCTGTGTACTGAGTCGACTCGAACAAACTAACTTACAACAAAAGGAATAACTCCGAAGAGCAATTAATGTTTCCCTGCGGAATGAGATTCCCGTACGCCACAACTCTAATGAGACTCCCCGAACACCTCTCGCACCCCTCGCACCTCATACAGGTGGCTCGGAGAAGTATGCCCGTATCCACATAACAAGCAACTCAATGGTAACCGCATACTTGTGACTTTCTAAGAAAACAATCTCACAAAAGACGTGTGGCGCAATTCAAAGAATTCAAAGATCATTATCAGAGATCTGTCTAGGTGGGATGACAAACATTACAACATAAACGTGTTTAGTCCTTACTGAAATTCCCTTTACACTGAAAAGTGGCGTTCACAACACTGCATTGCCCAATCCCCATAAAACATCTTTGCCTACGCCAATAGTAGACAGGTTTAAAAATATGCGTAAGACTGTGTACCTGGAGTGCGATTCATAATTCAGGAGGGCGATTTTTGAAAGTCAAATCAGCAGTAGAAAGATGCATTTCTCCTTTCTCCATAGTAATTTTGACATTTTCAACTGCTGAGTTTAAAGAATGAGTTTCAAAAATTGCACTCCAGCTTCGAAAAAGTCAGCGATGCACACAAACTTTTATGAAAACACCTTAAAAATCAAAACACTTTCCATGCACAAATAGAGATGAAGCCTTTAAATAAATCAATAACAGAGTCACAACATCTAATAAAGCTGTGAAATCCCAGTTATATCTCTAACATTTCCAACAACGCAGTGTACACTCGAGTGCCAGTTAAGGTGGAATATCAAATAAACTTAGTTAACGACTGACTGCGCGTCGCGTCGCACTCGCACGGCTACGAGCCGACCAATTTCACGCAGTTAATGAAACTGTCCGGCCGTGTGACGCTAGCTTAACAAATAAACCAAGTTTCACCCGCCGCGTAAAGGTGTGATCTCACTGCTGGCCAGGATGAGTTGAATGCATTCCTGAATAAAACTTTCCAATTCTTTACCGAAAACATAATTATAACCAGCTGTCATCGTCATAATTATTATTATAGGTATTATACATTTGTTGCATGTCTTATTGCATAACTAAACAAGATGTCGGTACTGTATACATATATTATCTATTCCTTATTCCTATATCATCAGGACAAAGGCCTTCCCGTTCATAATTCAAGCCCATCTTAGGCCAGCTTCATCCACCTATCATCGAAGCCATTCCTCCATCTCTTTCAAGGTAGACGCCACAGGCACGATGATGCACAAAATGAAGCTCACCCTAGATCCCAGCTGCCGAGCATGCGGAGAGGATGAAGAGACCATGGAACATATCCTTTGTGACTGTGATGTCTTGGCGGCTAAACGCATGAGCCTCCTCGGGGATGGATACCCAAAACCGGGAGATCTTAGGTTTCTTCCCCTCAATGGTATTGCCTCCTTCATTGACCATGTATTTGAAGGGTGAAGAAAGTAAAAGGTATTGGGGCTAACACAAAAGATCCCACTGGGTCGAAGTGTTGCTGGCTTGCCAGCCCCCACAACAAGATAAGATAAGGTAGACTTGGATGGAAACAACCATACTTCAGGATCTAGGATTCTAGGGAGTTAGGACTTTGGCCCATCTCTCCAAGTACATTCGACAGTCATGACACGACTGGCCCAATCCCGTTTCAAGATAACCGTCAACCGTCAAAACGATAATCCTAGAAATAGGCTTTTCTTTTAGGAGAATATGTTTTAAGAAATAAATGACCGAAGATAGTAGGCAGTAGAAACAAAATAATAATTACAATACATAATTGGTTTGGACATGGAACAATGTCTTGGACTGAGCCTTGCGATTATCGCCTAGCCACAAATTCAGAGACAGGAAAAGCCACAAATTCTTGCGGATTATATCTAAACATCAACCCATCAACCTCTGTTAGCTGAAAATAAGCCTTTCTTGTTCATTTCGTCCATCCTCTCCCTCAAAATTGTTTCTCTTCGTTGCCGATGTCAATAACAAGCTCTTTCATCTTACCATATAATACTGTAACTCTGAACAGTGAACAGGTGTTACCTTTCTGACTTCACTTAGACGGCTTCACTGTTATGCATGGAGAAGTGATTTCCGTCGGTATTCCAGATAACAAGAATTCTAAATCATCTTCAAAGGTTACCCTAGGAATATATCAAGCTGTTCTCCGTATTAAATTCATTATCCACTGTTATTTCTACTCTTTAGGAAGGCTTTTTTTTAGTATCTTCTTCGATTCGGCATCGGTTTTGCTAATATATCTTTCATGTAGTCAGAACATCCACTTTTCACTAGTAGTACCGAAACTCTGTCCAGAGTGGATAGTGGAGAGTGGATGTTTCAGAATATCTCTGACTACCCCCTCGGGTAATATAGTCGTGAGCATATGCTTTATATGCTCTTTCGTGTAGTTTCTTGATTAGAATACGAATCTATTTCTTCTATTGTTCTACACTGGGTGATTTTTAAGAGGATGATCAGACCATCAGACCTGAAAAAAAATCAGACGTCCCATACATTTAGCTCGAGTAGCATTTTAGTATGGAAGAGCAGTTTATTTTTTTTCACGATTTCAATATTGTTCCCGTATAGAAAATTATTCAGTTGAATGGTCTGAGCATTCCCATAAAAAACCATCCGCATAATTATTAAGAAGGACTCTATTATAATACTCCTTTCCGCTTGTATCGTACAAAGCAATTCAACCAAAATACTTGCAATTGAGAGATAACATTGTATATTGCGTGTTTTTGATGGCGAAAAACTAACCTATGACCACTTCATATCATCCACCTTGCTTTCAATTATTATACCCGTGTAGCAGTAGCACTTTGTAGCAAAGGTTCTGTCTCTATGTAAAAGAGAATACGAATATATGTATGTGTATCTTTATATTGCTTATTCCAGCTGTTAGAAACACACCTTAACAGAAAGAAATAAAGACCAACAACTCTGCAACTTTGGAAGACAAATGTCCACTCAAGATTAACTGAATCGTCTGTTTGTGTAATTTATTGTCAGGGATTAGGGGACGGTCTCCACTTTCCGCTTAGAGCTTCGATTTGATAAATTGAAGAGCAGCTCATAATAATAATCTCATTAAATATTCACTTATTTTGAAAAAAACAAAAGAAAACGCATGTTTTACGTTCAATGGGTCTACCATGTATGAGTTTTCACTGTAAGTTACTACTGTAGTTGCGACGCCAATTTTGTATGAAAGAATTAGTTCTGAACGTAACCACATGGAGCGCTGCATGAAATTCAATACAAAAACTGTAGTTTACTACGGTGCTTTTACTGTAGTATACTACAGTGTAAACTCATGGTAGGCCTACCGGTACCTAATTCAAATATATTCTACAGGGGTCGGTGTAATTTTGTGTAATACCAAGACTGAAAATACAAACATGAGAGAATATTTGTCAAATGTCACTAACAAGAAGTTTGCATGGAATACAAGATCATTTTTAGAAATTTTGTCTGTTTGTTTGTGCACGCATCACTTTAAAATTACTGCTCAGATTTAAAAGAGGTTTTACCTAAAGCATAGGGCTTAGATTGGATGCTTTCTTTCATCGCAATCGATTCATTCAATCAAAAGTTATGAGTATTTAAAGTCAGTGGTCTGCGCGAACGAAGTCGCGGGCGCCGCGCCGCTAATATAAAATAAAATAGGTACAGTAGGCCTACAATGAGTTTTCTCTGTACGTTACTACTGTAGTTGAGCCGTCAATTTTGTATGGGCCTCTTCAAGGCAAGAATGAATAGGCATCTTTCTAGGTAAGCATGCTACATCTTCGGCCTCATCATCACTCAACATCAGGTGAGATTGGGGTCAAATGTTTACCTATCGAACATAAAAAAAAAAAAAAAAAAAAGTATGACAGAATTGGTTCTCAACGTAACCACTAGGAGCGCTTTACAAAATTCAATATAAAAAATGTAGTTTACTACAGCAGTTTTACTGTAGTATACTACAGTGTAAACTCATGGTAGGCCTACTGAGTGCTCGGGCGTTTGATATCGGATACATCAAAAATTAAAAGATCGACTTCAGGCCGACTCTTCTTGTTAACAATTGTTAGCTAAACTGTAGAATGTAAGTTTAATAAGAGTAAAACGACACGAACAATTTTCGTTTCGGTTTTGCCCGTAATTAAAGTAGAAATTTTGTTTTTTCCCTCTTTTCAAAAGCAATTACTTTTCAGCTGCACAGAAAAGTATTCCTTTCTAGAACAATAATTTCATTTGCTCCTAGAAAGTTAGTTGAAATAAAAATATTTTCTGTCTAATATTACTAAGAGTTTTTAGTTATTAACTTATAAGATGCCTTACCTGCGTCAGTATTTCCGAGCACTTACAACCCGAATTCCTTTAAAGTACGAGTGAATAGGCATCTTCTGGGTCAGCTCGCTACATCTTCGACCCCATCTTCGTCCTCAGGACTGGATTGAGGTCAAGAGCAAACCCATAGTTAATTAAAAAATATATACAGTTAGGGTATTTATTAGTATTTATTTTGGAATACGAAGTGTATTTATCTTATCTTATCTTATCTTATCTATTTAAACAAAACGGTATGTTTACGACTTTCCCGTAGGAAATATCTGAAGAGTAAGGAAATTGGTACCAGACCATTGGTAATATTTTATTAGTTAATATGATTACGAAGTATTCATTTCATGAACAATGCACCTACTTAAATTTTAGGGGCGGCAAATTCGGGATAAATATCGATTGATTGAGCTCTGTTTACAGCCAATTCGTAGAGCAGAGAAAAGTCGAGCTCGCTTCGCTCGCTCTTAGTTTCTGTTTTAATAACTGTGCCTATTTATACTTAATCCTAAAGAGTTCTGACCACAGCTAAGACGTGGTGCTAAAAATTTCGAGTTGCTTCGCTCGATCCATAGATTTACTTAGGTTACTTTGCACATGTTTGGAACGTGGAACGCTCTCTAACCGATTCGTATTGAGGAGAAAAGTTGAGCTCTTTTCGTTTGCTCTAAGTTTCTATTTCTGCATGGATAAACCAAAAGATGTGTCGACTACAGTCTGAATCCATGGTCTAAAAAAACAAGGTCTTCTATTCCCAGAGTGACACAAGCCTACGTCACAAAAAATGGCCGCTAAACATGTAAAAGGGTATGATGACGTAGACTTGTGTCAGTCACATGGTCAATCACGTGATCGGAAGAGAATACCAGGCGCAGTATATTATTGTCTGAATCGAAGTGCAAAAAAAAAAATTTCGAGTCGTCCGTTATCCTCTTATAAGGGGGCGGCAAAATTGGTCTGTGCCCCGGGCGGCAAAATCCCACGCTACGCCAGTGAGGGACCAAAAAACCTTACTCCAAGAAAACTATTTACTTTAAGGGAGGGACAGAATAGCAATGGCAGACGGCAACCCCGACTGTTAAACTGAGTCCTTAACCTTTTTGTCTCCATGCAATTTTTTTTAAAACCATGCTTTATTGTATCATGTAACTGTAATAAGAGACAAATAAATACTTTTTAATTTAATTTAAAACGTCTAGTGTAATAATGAATCAGTAGTTAGACTATCGTACCTTACTTGTATCACCGTGGATTGCTAACATGCCTCCCCTCCCCGGGGGCCCTCTTGTCTACGGATAATCATAATATCAGCAGATATCGGGTAAGCGATGAATATTCGTTAATTAGCGATCATTTAATGACTAATTGGCCGTCAAGTTGTATCAGAGCGGAGGTATGCGCGCCTCCGACGAACTGATTGTACGGCCATGGAGTACGCGGGCTTGCATTTCTTAATTTTATATGAAAACTGGTCCATTGCACTGGAGCAGCACGTCTTGTATGATTTCTCTTCTTGCGCGCGACTATTGTAAGCAAGTTTCACTTTTAGCCAAGCTAGATTTTGGGATAAAATTACGTATTATTACGATATTTGTAACTTTGGGAGGGAGAGGGGGTTTGGGGGGGGAGCATCCAGATGCCAAGCGATGTCACTGGTGTGGTCGGATCCCCCCATAGTCCGCAGTAATAAGCAGTCGATGCTCCCTGAGTAATCCTGTATTGGTCAATTCGAAACAAGAAAAAAATATAAATCTAAACTATTATAAAACTGTAACAGAAGTGTGTCTGTACATTGAAGATATTTACAAAAAAAAGATTACGATATGATTTTTAGATGTCCCTGATTCCAAATCACCAATTTTTGGATTTTTTGTCTGTCTGTTTGTTTGTTTGTTTGTTTGTTTGTTTGGGTGTTTGTTTGTTCGAGTATCACGCAAAAACTACTGAACCGATTTTGATGAAACTTTTTTTGTTTGATAGCTTATCATCTGACTTAAAATCTGGTATATAATTTATGCGGACGAAGTCGCGGGTAAAAGCTTATTTATATAAAAACTTCGACGATCTGCTGGGCTAGTACGCCAACCCGCGATAACGTGATATAGCGCTATCACGCTTCCGCTCTCTTTCTATTTGTGCGCGAATGAACGAAATAAAATACGTGATATTAAGTGATATAGCCGTATCACGTGCAAAGTGTTAGCTAGGCTGGAGGATGCAAGAAGGAGCATACATACATTACATTTGTGAGCTCATCGATGTTTGTAACAGCGATGTGACGCTTAGAGAATTTGACTCCTGCTCCTGCGTGTCCGGGAGCTCAGCAGGAGGTTGCCGCTGTACGCTCGTCTCTGGGCCCAACATAACTAAGAGTAATTACCGCGGGCTGATCAGCGCCGCGAGCGACTGAAGATATTCGCCGCGTCATCGAGCACTCCACCGGTCGAGAGGTTGTTCAATCAGTACCTAATGCCCATTTATCTTTGTACAATAATCCTAATGTAGGTATAAGAAAGACCAAAGTGAGCTCTACAGGCTGTAACAAAACACCCTAGTAATACTTAAGGGGGTGCTTCAGACCATCAAACTGAACAACTTTTACTATGAACTTTTACTGAAGCACCCCCTGGGTGTTTTGTTACACCCTGTAGTACCTAAATGTTGGCATGTCGTCTGAATAAATGTGTTAGATTAACTAAGTCTACATGGTAGGTAACCCTACAACTAGCCAGGTACAGGTCATTGTTCCGTTTATTTATAGAAGCACCCTTCTTATATGTTAATGGTAACAACACGCGGCCACTTGTTTTTCCTAATGTTCATTCAGTCGGCGCGGCGTGTGTTTGCCACACCTACACCTACACCAGCACGGCACTTTGTGACAATAATGACGTAAGCAAACATTCACACCTAAGAGTAAGGCTGCCTGTCCATTGACGCGAGCTGGCTGTGCGAGCTGTGTAGCCGTGTAAATATTAACCAATTAGAGATCCGACCGAGATGGGCCGAGCACCTGATTGATTAATATTTACACAGCTACACAGCTCACACAGCCAGCTTGCTTCAATGGACAGGCAGCCTAAGGATCTCCTTTATTCTAAAGGCATAGAGTGAGCCATACCAATTCAAGAATGTCCACTTTTAGAATAAAGGAGATTCTTGCTCTTAGATTCACACCCTGCTTCACAGACTCAGTGGCAATAGATGGCACATCATCGTTAAATCGCTAGTCCATCACTCTTATACAGGGTCCAACTTAATATGCTGACACTTTTTTAAGGAGATGATCAGACCATCAAACTGAAAAACTTTCTCTATGGGACCAACATCGAAAGCGCGAAAAAAAATCTGCTGTCCCATTGATAATACTGTACTAATATAGTTTTTAAGTTTATGTATACTAACAATCTATGGACTTTGTCTGAAATAAAATTATTTTGAATTTGAATTTGAATTTGAATTTGAATAGGTACATTTGGCTCGACTAGGTTTGCAGTTTTGTATGGAAGAGCAGATTTTTTTTGCGATTTCGATGTTGGTGCCATAGAGAAAGTTGTTCAGTTTGACGGTCTGATCATCCCCTTAAAAAAGTGTCAGCATATTAAGAAGGACCCTCTATATTCCGTGCTTCTGGGAGAGATGCGTGACCAACCCACTGCCACTTCAGTTGGCTGGATGTAGTCCTAAGAACTTGTCAACCACCCTGGTTTGAGGTTTTATGCCAGAACATGTTGTTTTAAATCCCTCTGGTTATTCCAAGCATAGCTTTTTCCATGGCGTATTTGAATCGAAAAATATTATTTCGAATACGATGCTATCAATCAATCAATATTTTTTAAAATATTGATATCATATTATAAAATCCTATAGTTTAAAATCAAAATCGATACCCGAGTCCCGCGATTGTGCGCAAAACATAGAACAAAAGCTTTTATGGTGCAAAAACTAATTGCTCCATTCGAATACCGCCATTGTTAAAACAACAACTATTTCTTTTTTATAGAAAACGGCGTCCATTCCTGTTCGCTCCCCGTTCGAGCATTCGGCTCCATAATAACCGCTAAACCGATATTGATTCGACTCGGTCGGTACAGATTAATTGGATAGCATAGCAGTGCAGCGTTGTTTTAGTTTATTTTAGACGCTACTGCCCTGACATTTTAATTGAACGTTTTTCATATAAAACTGCAGAAACGAAGTGCGCAAGGATACACTTGATATTTCTGCTACTGTATTTACATTGTACTGAAATACAAATATAATTGCCTGAGTAAGATATTTTTCAGTGTTATTGCGTTTTGAACAGTGGCGTAGTTAGGTACTTTATGGCGATGTGGGGCAATATACTCGTACTTGTGGCCCCGAGGCTATAGAGATTCTTCGTTGCTAAATTATAGTTTAAACTTTATTAAAATATCGTTATAATAATTCACTTACGATTTCAACTTTTCATAATTATTAGCTTAAATATTAGACCACTAATGGTTGGATATGGCTCATGGTATAAAAAATTAAATAAATTTAGAACCACAGGGTTCGCTCACTAGGGTTTAGAACATATTAGTTTCTCCCATTATGCCCGAGCTATACATATATCTAGCGGACTTAAAGTCACACCCATGGTCGCTGGAGGTAAGTCCATGTCTACAAGAATCATTGTTTAAGGTATGACTCATATAGATATTACTATTCTATTTATGATTACCAACACTTGGCAGGTGGATTATCGATCGCAGTTATGTGATAGTAGGAGGTACACATTGGTGTATTGAGTAGTATTGTAATTATCTTTTCCTTTAAAGTTTTAATTGTTTGTGTTATATCCACTATGCCTTAGGGTAAAATTGTAGTGAAACTTTTCTTTTGTAATACGATCCACATTATTATGTACCTAAAATTTTAACGTGAGTAAATAAATGAAAATGAAAAAGTGCATGTTTTCCTGTTAGATTTCTTACAATAAATTGATAGCATAATGTTATGAGCTATAGCTTAGAAGTAAAGGTGTATAGTAATAAAATATTATACCAATTCTAGGGCCCACAATTCTAGGGCTCTTCATGCGCATCTGTATTTAAAATGTAAGTGAATGTCGTTACAGCAGACGATGCTATGTTTAAAACATTTAGAAGCGTTGAATTTAAAGTGCATTATAACGTGTTGATGTTGTTTTAATTACGTTTTTACTTTGTTTCTTCCACTCGTAAAGAGCCATGGACCGCTGTTTTTGCATTTCATTTTACGTATTTAATTAATGTTGGCAACTTTATTGTAGTATTGCGAAAATGCATTTTAGGAGTCTGAAAAAAGATCTATTTAAACAACAAAATCATTTCCTAGAGTATCGCCATGACACCCTTAGATACGTCCAAACGCTTTTGTATGATCGTTTTTAGGGTTCCATAGTCAAACAGGAAACCCTTAGGGTTTCGTAAATTGTTTATTCGGCTTAGGTGGCAATTAAAACAAAATTGTACATAAAGACAAATACATTCATTACATTTGCTACATACATTTTGGTTTGAGTAGATATTGCCATTTTCTTTGGAAATTTTAATTCAAATTTTTTAATAGATTTGATAAATTAAGCAGGAAGTTGCTTTTATGTGGACGCGGTGTGGATTTCATATTAAAAGTTGTTCAGTTTTATGGTCTGAAGAACCCTATTCGATATGTAACGCATTAAATTTTATACCCTGCATCGGTAGATAGTGGATGAGTCGTCATTGGAAAAGCGTAATTAGACGATACGTTTTTTGGCCTTACGAAGCTAAGATAGTGAACCCGTTTACTGAGAAGACCGACGCCTATTACAACTTCACCAATCTAATACATAAAAAAATTAAAACCGCCTTCAAAAAAACTAAAAAGTTAAAGAATAATTTTGCAGCCTATGACTTTTTCGTTCGCATCATAAGAACATTACTTTGTTTTATTGAAGTCGCTGTCAAGCCGGTACGATTCGCGACAGGGCTTGCATTTTTTGGCTTGGCTTGACACCGACTTCTATAAAACAAAGTAATGTTCTTATGATGCGAACGAAAAAGTCATAGGTTGCAAAATTATTTTTTAACTTTTTAGTTTTTTTGAAGGCGGTTTTAATTTTTTGTTAAAATTTTGTTTATTTCACAATTTTTAGTGGTGAATTGATTAGTTCGATTTAATAGGAGTGCTTTAAATTAACAATCGGACTAGTCGGCACTACAATTTTCGAAGGTTCCCCTCGATTTCTCTGGGTTTCCATCATCAGATCCTGGATTCCTTATCATGGTACCACCCTCGGAACATCTCCTTTCCAACAAAAAAAGAATTATCAAAATCGGTTCATAAACGACGAAGTTATCCGCGAACACACATAAAAAAAAAATAATAATATATACGGTCGAACTGAGAAACCTCCTCCTTTTTTGAAGTCGGTTAAAAAAGTCGATGAACATCACACAACAATCCAAACTTCTCCAAAACCGTTTAAAAGCAACAAGTACTTATCGCGATCTCATAATTTCACGCCTCATTAGTCACAAGTGAAACAGCACTTAGCAAATATAATCATTCATTGGTTTACACTCCGCCGACTGAAATGAACAGGAACGTTTCTTTGTGAAGGAAATACTTGAAATAATTACAGAATGTTTCCGCGCAGTGGACAGCAAGGAAAGAACTCGTTCTGAGAGAAATGTTATAAATATCTAGACAAAGGCGCGCGCTCTAAATGTTTGCTTTAATAATGGTTACAAGTAGTCGCGGAATGTAGCTGTAATACAATAAAGACACCAAGTGTTTAGGCTAGACTTCATACTTGAGACATCATACCTGAAATCAATGCTTTTTAGGGTTCCGTACCCAAAGGGTGAAAACGGGACCCTATTACTAAGCCTACGTTGTCCGTCCGTCCGTCCGTCTGTCCTACATTATGCATTATTACGGCGGATTTGTTAACAAATAATAAAATTGGCAAAAAGTTACAAATTAAGGGGGGTTCTCAACAAGAAACTAGTTTTTATCAACGTTTTTTCTTCACGCTCTATCGTAAAAACGGTAATACATACAAACGTCAAACTTAGTGTGATTATAGAGCAAACTCTATAGAATAAGAACAAATAATAAAAACCGGCCAAGTGTGAGTCGGTCTCGCACTAAAGGTCCCGGACAAAAAACGTTTTTTTTTCTAAGTTAATAATGTTGTGTTCTGTTGTGGTGTGGTACGGAACCCTCGGTGCGCGAGTAGCCCGACTCGCACTTGACCGGTTTTATTTTTGGTCGGGAGCGCAGCAAGTACCAAATAAAATCGTTGTCTGAAACCTTATATTACGCTTACGGTAGTAATTATTGTACTCTGTGATTATATACTAACCGCGAGCCTTCCTATAACAGCATGCTAAAAAAAAATTTTTTTTTTATTCGTAACATCTTATATTAGTTTAATGCATAAGAAAGAACAAGCTTCAAATCTGCAACACGCTTCGTCAAAAAGGCAAAATGTCCGTATATTATAAAATTATACAACATGCTTCGTCAAAAATAAATAAACAGGATCTCAATCAGCAAAATGATTCGTCGTTAGTTAGTTTAATTATTTGTATCATCATCATCAGCTTGGATGAATATAATGTGAATGTAGCACGTATATTAAATGTATCTGCATGGCATAGGCGTCCTTAATTCCTATTTTATTACATTTTGCATGCCTATTTAAGTGTTTAAGTGTGAGGAAACTATTTCAAATTGTAACCTAACTTGCAGAAAATAAGGATTCTATTCTTTATTCTATTGTCTTCCTCTCATGAAAGTAACAAATCTGTTGTTGATCTGCAATTGGTTTCAGGTTTTTCGTTCATTTATTAGCATCCTTTATAGGACAAACAAGCATTCGTTCGTACCCACATCCGTCTCAACTCCGCGGCAGTAACTTGTACACATCGTCGTTATGTAGTATACATACTAGATACTTAACTGTGTCGTCGTCAAAAGCGGTGAGCTGGCGTTATAAAAACAAAAGCACCTCACACATTCAGAGCACGCAACTCCCCTGCCCTCCCGCCCCCCGCCCGCAGCCCTCACCCCCTCCAAATTAGTCATTTACATACGTCTGCCTTATCTGCATCCTCTCTAAACTTTTTATAAGGCAAGTGCAAAGTTTGTCCGTAAGTCCGCTATCTTAGTGTAAGAGCCAGTGCACGATTTGTTCGAAAAAGTTTTATGGCATTTTAAAATAGCATGAATCACATTTAAAATGATATTCCATCGACATCAAAAATAAGAAGTATCTTATTAATTAATTTTAACGAAGAGTGATTATGAAACAAATAAAGTTACTATTATTGGAACAGAGCCTTTGTATATAGGAATTCTAAAATAGACATAATGAACAGGCAGACAGGTGCTAGGCGTCGTGATGCCCTCCGCCCCGCTGGACTGACTGACGACATGGGACAGCGAACTGAATTAGCAAGGCCAGAGATAGGTACAGTTTTGTAGCGCGCCTCGGGAGAGGCCTATTATGCTCAGCAGTAGACGAAGATAATGATTTAAATCAGATGATATATTGACAACATCAGGACAAATTGCTAGCCCATGCTTATTTTGGTGTGTACCTGAAGGCTCTACTTTTCAAATTACGGATAATGCACGTGAGTAGGTATGTGCGGTCCACAAAGTGAATTCACGTCATAAAGTCACGACCCACCTGCAAAACGTTTCCTTTAAAAAATTCAAAGGCAATAAGGGTCAAATCTATTTCATATTATGTGAATCTAATTTCGACTTCTGGATTTTTCAAACTTGTAAATTTTGAGTTTGAATTTTATAGGAAATCCCACTGCAGAAAAGGATAACTTCTATTTCGTTGGAAAGGACGATATTCCTCCTATCCTGTGTATAATTCTTTAATTATACACATTCGCCAGCTGTGAAACGACCCAAAACGAATACACTATGTAACGTGGACTATGTCTTTTAGACTTAGGTTTGGTCATGGTCATTATTGCACTTTGTCACCTGTACCTAGAACAAATCGTTCACCAGCTCCTAGACCATCGGGGTTTGCGAAGTGTTCGGATAAAAGCGAACAACTCCTACCGACCGTGGCTGGTTTTCTTGCTTTATTCCTACCTAATTTGTTCCCGGTTGTACCCCGGGTACGTCGCGTCGCGTCGCGTGAAACTTAACAAATAAAATGCGTCTTCCGGGAATTCCTTTGTTATATTATTATCCTTATTTGCCAACTGTAAGGGAATTTTTAATAGAATCGCGAGAAGTTAAAAGAGTTGGTAACCAAGTTTTTGTTGAAGTTTTATTCTCTTTTGTTAATATAAAGGGTAAAAGAGAAAGTAGATAAAGTCTTAGCTATTATCGTCTTTTCAAGTGTACGGTCTTATTTATTCGCAATGCTAAGCATTTCAGTTAACTAGAGATTTTGCTCCATAGATTAATATGTATATTGGCTATAGATAGGTAAGTCGCCTTGAATTTTAAGACGTCCTAATTAGTAGCGTTGTCGCTTATTAGCACCGCGGGGAGCCACATTATGAAATAAAATTGAAAAAGACATAGTACCCGAATCGTGAGCCGGTTGTCTAGACCACTAGACTAACAAGAAAGTGATTGAGTGGTGTTAGTTATTGATTGGTGAAATCTCTCACTAGTACAGCGCAGCGGTGATGTGTAGCACGCTATCGCTTCAAAAATCAAGATACGAGCCCTAGTTCAACAAATAGTGCTTCGAAACGTGACCGATAGATAGCGGAAGCTGTATATGGAAAATCGGCGTTCCACTTAGTTTGTTCTAAGATAACATAGCATTTTGCTTGTCCATGCGAATAGAATAATACTTCTGTCTAATCCATTTCCTTCTCCAATCTAATCGTACAAAGCATCGTATGTATCTTGAAAACAATTGCAAAGGCTCTCCCAGAGCAGCATGGGAGATTATTAAAAAACTCCCCAAACAGCCTAAGACCTTTAACTCCCAGATCAGCGTAGAAGATTATAAAAAGATCCCTGATCAGCCAAAGATCTTTAACATCCAGATCAGCGTGAATACTCCCAAATCATCAGTGTGGAAGATCTTTAACTCCCAAATCAGAGTGGAAGATCTTTAACTCCCAGATTCTACTCTATGTTACCTGTATTTCTATTTTTCATGTATCTAGATAGTTTCTACCCATAAGAACAAAACACGAAACAGTTAAAACATCCGAACAAGCACTTTATCTTCATTTGACCAAATAAGCGGCTCCAGTAATTTACTCCTCTCTTCCGTTAACAGCACTTTAATCGCCGACATCTGTTAAACAATTTCTGTTAATTTTAATTCCTTTTTCCTCTACCACGTAAAGGGGGTGAGCGGGGGGTGGGGGGTGTTAATTAACGAGTTTTTCTCGCTGTTTGTTTGTACAAGTAGGGTACGCGTCGCGGCGGCGCCTGGTACACCTGATTGTGTACTATTGTGGAAATTAGAACCGCTGTGCAAATTATACGTTCGATTTGATTATTAGAATAATTTGTATCAAGATATTCTATTATACATGGTGTAAGGAAAAATATCATTAGCCTTCTTCTTTTCCCTTTTTCTTTTCCTTCTTCCTTCTTGATTAACCTTTAAACCACATCACAGCCCGGATACTGCATACAAAAATTTTAAATTGACAAGATGACGTCAGCACATGCGAAACCAAAGAAATTGAACCTTAAGTCTTCTTCGTAGGTAACGAGTAACCAGTGCGAGGTAACCAGAGGGCGATAGAGGGGGTGAGGTAAAAAGTTGGTGGGAGGAAGGGAGTGTCCGTACTGTATCTAGCAAACTCTCTCTTATACTGTGACCACATACTCTACCCATCAAACTGAACAACTTATACTATGGGACCAAACTTGTCAGAACAAAAAAAATCTGCTTTCCCATACTAAACTGCATTTACAGGCTAGCGGGAAGTATGCGTGAGGTACCCTATACAGGGTGTACAATAAAATGGGACAGTTACTTAAAGGGGTGCTTCAGACCATCAAACTGAACAACTTTCTCTATGGGACCAATATCGAAATCGCGAAAAAAAAATCCGCTCTCCCATACAAAACTGCAAAAATAACTCGACTGAAATGTATGAGACAGCAGATTTTTTTTTCGCGATTTCGATATTGGTCCCATAGAGAAAGTTGTTCAGTTTGATGGTCTGAAGCACCACTTTAAGTAGCTGTTCTATTTTATTTTACAACCTGTATGTATAAAACTGAGACCCCACTGATTTACTTACTAATAGATGAAAAGTTTAACCCTTGCCGGAGGAGTAGAAAGACCAAACATGGGGATCGTGTAGAAGAGGGTCCAAAACCACCAGGGAAACCTTGAAGGAAGGAACCTGGTGGATGGGGTCACCAGCCAGCGGAAACTATGACAGATGGGTGACTATGGGAGACTATGGGCCTCAAACAAATTTCAAAGTGGACCCTGATCAGATTTGACTGGCGATGAAAGAATCCAAGGTCGGCCGCCATACAAATTTTTAACGTCTGTATCTTTTAAATGGCTAAACATAGATACGAGGTGTTTGAACAAATGTGGTAAGGAAAGAGGTCAGCTATTTGGATGACGTCACGAAAATCCAAAATGGCGGCCATTTTTAAAGTTTCTCCGAATCGGCTGAAAATTAAAAATATGAAATCGATTTTTTTTTAATTTGTATTTTGCGATGGGTTCGCAATTTTTTCAAACACTTCCAGAATTGCATTCGAAAGTAAGTCAAGAATCGCTGCCAACCGCAGCGGATCGCCACTGGACCGCAACGAGAGACCTTGCACTATATCTCACAGTTGGCAAATAAGCCGACCGCGACCGACAGAGGGCGTTCAAAACACTGTCTAATTAACATCCCTCCCGCATCTCGGCGCAAGGGTTACCATATCATGACTGAGACATGATACAAGGAAATACATATATAGATACTAATAAACCCAATCTTGAAGAGCGATGTAGCCCATACGGAAGAGAGCTAGCGCCTCAATCATGAGGCAGGCGGTTCGATTCCTGGCCCTTACCACTAAGTTCTTCGGAATTTATGTACGGTTGTATTTATAATTTACTAACTCGGCGGTGAAGGAAAACATTGTGAGGAAACCTGAATTACCGAGTATGAGAAGAAGCGGACCACACTCCACCACGTTGCCCCAGTGCGTACTGGTGAAGACAAGTAGTGCGGAATTTCTGTTAATTCCACTAAGAACTTTTCTTAAAGTGGTAAAAGAACAAAATTAGAAAGAAGTCGGGACGTGTTTTCATTTTAGAGAAGATACGGTGAAAGCGGCGGAGAAATCACATGTATTTTGAGGATAGGTACCGAACCTCAAAAAGAAACTAAGAACTCTTACAGACGAGCGACACTTTGCTGTCGCGGTGAGTCGCAAAGCGTCGCGCTCATACATTTTACGGTCGCGCGACCCTCCACGACACACGGCGACCGCAAAGTGTTGCTCGTCTGTAAGCGCTCTAACTGAACCCTTTTACGATCATTCTCGTGTCCGTCTTTCATTATTAATTGTTTGTTTTGTTTTTTAAGCTATCAAAATTTTGATCCGGCTTCAAAATGCCACGGTGATTGATTCCACGGTGTACCTATTCATTGCACCTGCAAGCATGGTCACCCTCGCTTTGCACGACTCTCGCCAAGAAACCGGGAGAAATACAAACAAACATTATAAAGAAGCGTCGACTTAACGCCCCCCCCCCCCCCTCCCTCGCCGTGCGGCACCTCCCCGCTCAACAGAACTTTCCCTTTTTTCTTCGCAAACTTATTTCAATTCCGACTCGGAGACGGAGGGTGCAATTAACGTTTCGTAATTAAATCGAATTTCTGGTAAGATTTACGTGTTTGGAAGGTAACCGGGACAAAGGACGTTATTACACCGAGGAACTGGGTCGAGAGTTACTTTTTCTCGACTGCGGTGAATGAGGGTATTGTACACATAGATATGTACACGTACTGCCTTAACGCTTTCTTCTTCGAAAATGGTTTTAAAATTTTCTCAGAGATCGTTAGCGCGAGCCCGACACACACTTGGCCGGATTTTATTGTTTGCTTTTACTTTGGAGTATGCTCTATAATAGTGGGTGAAGGGTATGCGCCTTAGCGCTTTCGCCTACAAGGTCTGGCTCAAGATGTTTTCCCTCCATTACATGACCCTTATTACGAAAATACATTTTGTACCACCAAAGCTATCACGTTTTTACGGCTAAATTAAACTGATTTGTGACTCTAGATCATTTTGCAAAACTAAGGTAGAGTACGGATGAATACGGTACACGAAAAAATTTACCTATTCGGCCATAGTAGTTTCTGGACCAAAAGAAATGTCGCCCGTTGAATAACATGAAATCGTACCTGTTATCGGCTCACTTCACCGCGAAGTGAACAGGCTATACTTGACACGCGTCTATACAAAACGTTCCGGTCTCAGAGACCCACGGCCAGCGCACGGGACCCACCACACCAGGGCTGTCACGTTCAAAATGTTATCGTACAGCTAAACATCCCAATTTATTAAAAATCTTATAAATAAACTTCTCTGAAATCCATCTGAAAATCTATTTTTTCGGGCAAAGCCTATGTTGAGCTGGACCTATTGGCTGCTGTAGCCTTAAATATATTACAGGACTGTTATAATTCCATAGTGAAAGTTGTTCAGTTTGATGGTCTGAGTTCACCGTTTCAGTTTTTGCTAGGCTGTCACTTACACCCTGTATTAGTAATGGCAGCCCTACACTACATGGCGCGAGCACCCGGAATAACAGGACCCATACAAACCTACAAACGTATCTTTAGCCCAACTCACCCCGCTCGCCCCGGCGCGGTGGACCCATTGTCCCCACTCGTACGCGCCGACCGGAAAATCGCCCACATACAATCCGTCTCTCAGGACCACGTCAAACTATTGACGAAGTTTAGTGACCTACATTTATTTTGCGGGAGATTTTATTGGACAAGTGTTCGCCTTTGTCAAGATGCGGCGATTAACTAGACTTATTTGAAACTAGCGGTGACTCGTGACTTCGTTCGATTTCGCTGACTACAAAAATACGTACCTACTAATGGGGTACTTTTTTTTAAAACATTAATTACGCATTATCTTATTGTTTAAAAATGAGCCGATTGCGATAAAATAAAAACTAAACTTCGCATCAAGTTAAGCTCTATGTAGGAATTTCCATCCAAAATGGGTTAGTCCCTTAGGTTAGCCGTACTCTCCTACCGTATATGAATAAGTAATAGACACGAAAAGTTTGCCGTTTTATTGTAGGTATGCATCGATTATGTTAAAAAATTGTGTAGAAGATAGAAAAAGATTATAATTGTATCTGACATAATATTGACAAAGACTGCATTCTTTCAATAAATCATTAAAACGAATGAAGGAATTTTAAGAAATTTTTATAATTACTAATCTTTCATTTTATTGGATGTTTAGATTTCGAAACAATTGTGATTCTTTATAACAACAAAGTATCACAACGATTGTACAGATAAATCTGGAAACAAAATAAACAGCAACAAACCGTTTAGGAGAATGTTTGTGAAATTTAACAAGGAAAAGAGCTAACAGATAAACAAACATTACTCGGCCAAAAAATCAATCCAATTGAAACAGTTGACCTCCCCATTTTAAACATAAAGTTATTTGAGTTCTGCTGAGCAATAGAAAAATAGATTTAATACCTTTGGGAGGGACATTTTAAGAGGCTTAACGAACAAAGGCCTATATTTCAGTATTTCACGTGAACTTTGATGTTGGCCGCCAACATTCATCATCTAGATACGCTCATTTATACTCTGTTTGTTACAGGACTTTCATTTTTCACGTTAAATTGTTTGCAATTTTTTTTAATAATGTTGTTTGCGAAATTGTTGTAGAAATGTATTTTGTTTTGTAAAAAATATTCAAAAACCAAACTTGAAAAGCTTTTGTGGTTTTAAACACGTATTTCATAATGTTTCTTTAACGATGTGATAGCAAAGTTTATCAGGTTAAAGCGTGTGGTTGTATAAAAGAGAACCTTAATTAACTGAAAACAAGTTGAAAGGGTTTAGGATTGAAAAGAAAAAGGGTACAGGTTCAGGTATTATTAATGTGCGTCCAATTACCTGAAGATGCGGTCGAGTGGCTGTGAATAGTGCTCAGTGGGTCGCCCTGACCCAACCGTGCGTCCCCGGGACACAGGGGTGGGCCGACGGAACCCTACACCTGAACACACCCGTGTGATTGATTGTTTTGAAATGTGAGTTTAAATCGACTACCGATTATCACCTTGCCTTGATTACTACTTCCTCTACAACAATTACAACTCCTTCTACATATTTACACTAGAAAGGATATACATACAGGGTTTTAGGGTAAACAGTTGCATGATAGTTGAGTTGTTATGATACTGAACAACTTGCCCTAAGAAACCTATAGGAAATCGCAAAAAAATGCATTCTTATACAAATGTTCAAACATCTGATTGCATTTAGTACGGAAAGTCCAACATTTTTTTTGCGGATTTCTTGTAGGTTCCTTTAGAGTTGTTTAGTATCATGGGTATAATGAAATGGCGTTCACAAAGGACCAGCAATGGTCTACGTGGCACAGGCTTAGCAAGCCTTTCAAAGCCCAAAACCCCCAAATAATAATAATGGGTATAATCACTCCTTAAAGTACAATACAAATACAAATACAAATATATTTATTCAACATTTTTACAAAAGTTTAGAATGCTAATAATAACACACTTGCTGACAGTAAAAATGTTGTTCCATGTTGTTCAGTATTACAATTTACTCATGGTCCTCAAACTAGTAAAGTTTGTAATATGAGGGCCAGTTATGTACGATTACCAGGTTAAAGGCCAATTTAGACATTATTTGAAGTTTGAAGTTAAACACATATTTCACAACGAGAACAAGACAAGATCAGGATAGATAAATAAAATATAATAAACTAGTTCTCTTGTGAACAAAAAAAAAAAACATTGTCACACGGAAACTAACTGTGACACCAACACGAATACACACGTGCACCATACAAAACTATACCTATTCTCCATTTGCACACTAAAAACATACAAAAAGAGGCAACCAAATTTTTATAAAAGGCGGTATTATCATACCAATAGCTACAGATTGCGACTACGATACTATACAAAGGAAGCTTTCTGTTTGTGCGTACGATAGGGTTGCCAACCAGTCTCTAATCAATGCTTTGGTTTCCCTGAGTGAGCAGTCTCTAAGATTACAAAATTCATTAATTTTGTTGTAAATGAATTGGGATATAAAGGGTGCAAAGCGTCTAGCAAAACTTGTATTAACTGAAACAGGTGCAAGTTAATTCAACTGTTTACCTTAACACCCTGTAGATAAACTTAAATTAATTATTATAACATTTTCCCGTAACTCAAGTCATCCTTTTCAGGATTGAATTTCGACAAATACTGTAATTAATATCTACGTCTACAGGAAAATTTTCACGATCCCAGTTGTATCACGTGATTAGTTACCCTGTCATCTGATATTTCTCACTAATTCTTATTGTTGTGGTGCCATCTCCTAGCGAAGGTTCTCTATCAAAGGGGATATCCAAACTAGAGACTGCAGCCCTGAATAGGAAGGTAATGTTCATATCGAACCATTCACACAGGTTCTTAAGCCAGGAAGACCTTCTGCCAGGCATTCTCCTCCTTTCCAAATTCCCCCTTGCAAAATCATTTCCCGTAATAAGTAGTTAAAATCTCGCACGTGTAAGTAATCGGCTTAGTGGAAAACATAGGTCGTCTCTAGGGTTCAGTCTGAACGTGAACGTGTCAAGTACCGAGAAGCAGACTTGTTTATTGCCAATCGATGTGCTCAAGAACACCGCTCGCCTCTAGAAGTTGTGCGTGTTTCATAATAAAGAGCGGAGTGGATCGACTCGTGTACCGTATGCACGTCACTTGTTTACGTCTACCGCCAAGCTCCAGGCATCAGCTAAACTTTTCCAATTTATAACCAAGAAAGTGTTTAATATCACCGTGTGACACTCGATATCTTTTGATGTTCGCTGAAGATATTACAACTTTATCTTATTTCTATTAAGGCTGTGATCCTTTTCAAACTCAATTTGGTACTGAATAAATATGACGTCCTTTTGAAACTTTAGTTTTTGTGCAAAAAATAGAATGTAAAAATGTAGGTAGTCGATAGTTTCTGCGACACGTATTTTTACTTACCAACTTTGCAATGGTTCATGACAGATGTATAGTTTCCGATGATACTCGGAGCTTACGACCCGTCTGCTTCAACCTATCCTACTGACTGAGAGCATTTTGTATTTATTGTAACATTCATTGAGTGCGTCGAACAAAACAAATGGAAAGTCTGTATTCTTGCATCATAGTAAGTATGCAGTTGTCCCTATCGGTCTGAATATTCTGTTCGAAGATAATCGAAGTCAGAATGCTGGTAGTCAGTTCGCACCCTTAGAGGTCCACAACCTGGTTTCTATCTGAAAGTTTTCACGTTTAGGTAAATTTTATCGAGTTTATTCATACAGTGGAACCTTTTCTCGCTGTTTCACAGGCAAACGCTTTTCAATTTCAATAAAGATCGCCCTCCCAGGCGAGAGGTAAGAAAAAAGTTGGAGGATAAATCAATTGTTGGCCAGTCGAGCATCAACTTTACGTTTATTGGGCCCTTTGTTCTCGCACTCGAGGAATTTGTGTATGAAAACGGAATCCTTTATCGTGGCTTGTCTGTGTTACTGGTACGTTATGTATCACGTTCTGGAGCCAGAGTTATTGCACGAACGTCGCGTCGGTCCCGACTCCCGACCGAGATACTGATATTGGACAAAACTACGGAATAATTCGGTAATATCACTGGGAGACGCGTTCCTCCTCCCTCTAGTGGTGTACACCGTCTGGTTCTAACACTAGAAGTCATCGTTATGAAATAGTTCATAGGAATCTTCAGTTTAATGAGAATTTTTATTGATGCTAGGCCTTTTAAGAGGGCTATCGGAGTCCAGTGGCCCCCCGTCACAATAATAAAGATTTCTCAATAAAGAAAGCCTAAAAAATGCTCAACAGATAAACTACAAAAGCCTCCAAGCTATTTTCATATAATACTTTTATAGGTTTTTTAAAGGTCTAAACATACAAAATTTGAAAAAAAAGGAAAAAAACGGCCGCTTTTGTTTTTATTCGAAATTGTCTAAAAGTGGAATGTTTAGAACCTGTAAAAGTATTGTATAACAATGGCTTGAAGGCTTTTGTAGTTTATCTGTTGGGCACTCTTTTTATTTAGGCTTTCTTTATTGAGAAATCTTTATTATTGTGACGAGGGCGCCACTGGACTCTGATAGCCCTCTTAAGTCAAGCCAAGTTCCTTTAGTCTATCAAACCATACAGCCCTCTGTTATTATTATTGGTGGTTGGGCTATTGCAAGCACGGGTCGTTGTGTAACACTGCGACCATCGCTGATCTTTTGTGTTCGCCCCATGCTCACCCATATTTTACGCATACCTCCGAACTTACGGTATTTTCTTTTCATTCTCGGGAATGCAGGTTTCCTCACGATGTTTTCCTTCACCGCCGAGCTAGTAAATGATAAATACAACCGTACATAATTTCCGAAGAACTTAGTGGTACGGGCCTGGAATCGAACCGCGTCCTCATGATTGAGGCGCTAGCTCTCTTCCGTATGGGCTATCATCGCTCCGCCCTCTGTTACTAAAAATCAGTGGTCTCATGTCAACTCTGTCATCTCATCTGTGTAAACTTGTTGAAATAATTCTTACAATGAAGTATTAAAACAAATCTTAGATTGATCTCGACCTCATCTCGTCGATTTATAATTATAACTATATTCTGTAATAAAACAAGCAATTTGGAGAAAATAAACAAATAGAACTCACCATGTGCAGGTATGTGTGCAAGGACGAGGAGGGCGAGGTGCGCCGCGGCGCTGCGTGTGCGCATTGCGACCGCTAGCGGGGCGGGGCCCGCGCCGACCGACCGGCGCTGGGCATGCCACGCGCCCCCACTCACCCCCGACTCGCCCCGCGTTGCCTCGACTTTCCCCAAGTTATCTCAAACACACGTCACGCGCCAACGGAGTACAAGCGAAGTGTATCTAACGAGAAGTGATTGCGAAGTCGTGGCAAACGCTAACCCGGCTAAACACGGCAAATCCGCACACTATGTCACAATTATATATCACTCGCGATCACTAGCACACGCGTCGCACGTTGTTACTGTGTCGGCCAACGGGAACCTGCGGAGGGAAATAAAATCTTTTAGTTTTGAGGAAATTCACCCCAATTCTCTTGATTTTTCCTGAAAGCTGATAAAATGAGAGTAATGTTGCGACCCGTAATTCGATTCCATGTTGAAATGGCTTCTGTTTGACATTTCAACATTATTTTTCCTGGTCGTGTTGATCGATTATGACAAGATGCTTTTCTCTGTTCGATTGTTAGGCTGTGGAATGTAGATGCTGTTGATGTTCTTCGAATGATCTTGGTCTGTGTCCGTTTCAGTTGTGAGAATTGCCATATATTATCATTGTGTCTTGGTGAGGAATGGCAAGGAGATCACAGTCGCACATAACGAAAATTGCACTCGCGTAAAATGATGGTTATAAACGAAACTCAGTCTCGAGATTCAACCAATTACCAGAAACCGTAGCATATTGCGCGTGATAAGGTTTAATCCCCCCTTTTTTCTCCTTCGTTCGTGCGCAAATAGAAAGAGAGCGAAGGCATGATAGCGCTTTATCACGCTACCATACTACGGCCACAGATTAATCAATATTTACCTACTACCAGGTACTGCACTTTACCGATTTCACGCGCTAGATTTTTGGACAAAACTCATTTTCGATTCCAATGATCCCCGGGGGACTTTCACGAAGGTGGGGGATAATTTGGATAATCTAATTAAATACGTTTCAACATTGTCGCAATTCCAACCTGCAAAACGGTGGATATTAGTCTAAGGCTCTTTAAGATCCTAAGATCTTCTCATTTCTGCTGAAGTAATAAAGGGATTTCGCTCCTTCATATTACCGAGTAAGGTAAAATTAGGTTAAGCATCAACAATACTTCGAAATAAAGTGCAATCAAAAGGAGTTTACAAATTTACTGAACCTAGGTGAGCTAGGGCAGCATAATTACAGCTTTAGGTACCAAAAATAAATAGCATCGAACGTAGAACTAATTAGTAACGGTTCAGCGGAATATCGGAGTTAACTCCCTAATGAAATTCCCGAAGCGGCGCGTCCAATGAAGCCGGGGACTGCCCTCCCCCGCGCGACCGCACGACCCTCCCCCTCCGGCGCCCTGCTGCCGGCAAGTGCATGAGAGCTGGGAATACCTGCAGTTCACTTTGGACGCAGTCAAAGTTAAATATGGAATGTGCATGAAGAGCAGAAATATGTGTACTCGGCTAAAGTTATTTCAAACAGCGAGCGGAAATTATTTCATTGTCCTGTGGGGAAGTATGAGTTTTACCTTCGTATGCTGTGCCCTGAGGCACATAGCCAGCTTTTGCTGTCATACAGGACACCATGTGAGTTCAAGTGGTCGGATTTTGTTGGCATACATTACAAGCTTTGTGCCTGTAAATTGTGACACATTTTCAAATGTAGTAAAGTAACCATTCATGACAGGAAGACATGCCTTGGGCCGGGTTTTTAATCTTTCCACTGATTCCGATTACCTACTTCGTCGCTAATTCTCAGAAATAGATACATTTCACACAATGAAAGTTCACAAGAATGATGCATATTACAAGATAAGATCCAACTACGAGGTAGATGTACCTCAGGTACCTACTGGTAGAAGACTGGTAGAGTTAAAAATGACGTCAGAAAGCTATCTAAGCATAAACATATGCTCACGACTGTATTCCCCGAAGGGGTAGTCAGAGATATTCTGAAACTTCAGAACATCCACGTTTCACTAGTAGTACCGAAACTCTGTCCAGTGTGACGGGGAGTGAGCCCGTCGCCACTTGTAATGGACAGTACCTAGGTACAATAAATACCTCGAAATTGAAGCATACAGGTTTCCTCACGATGTTTTCCTAAAGCAGCGAAATTGGAAGCATATGATGCGAAAGCTATCTATGTGGCATTATTTAGAATTTTAAAAAAATGTTTCGAGTTTTAGATACTTGCAGGCATTTCTTCACGCTTATTTTAAACCTTTCGTTCCCCTCACACCTAAACAACCGAGATCAAAGCTCACTTAGCTTTTAGGTTCTACACAACCCCAACTCAACGCGTAATGTGAAATTGCATGAAAATAATCCAATCTCATTTATCCGTCATGTCCCATAGAGTTCCACCCACACCGGCGCGGCGCGTCGCACGCACTCCACCATAAAACTAAAAGCTTTATCCACCGCTATCCATATTTGTACGAACAATACCGTTCTGCACAGCTGTAGTACCACGAAATATCGTCATGAGAATCACTGTATTTTCAGCCTTAATAATAAGCTAAAAGAGTTCTACGAAGAGCCATCAGGCATGTTACGAGGAATGAACGAACGACTGCCGGCTCCGTGGGCCGTATAAAACCAACTTTTAGCTGAATGTTACGAGGTTCGGTTATAAAACATGAACATCTTCCGTTTTACCTCATCGGGTGTGAATTTTTCGGCTCATTTGCACGAAGCGGTCGTTAATCGAGTTAATTCCAGATGAGTAATTTTATCGTGTACTCTAATTTACAAGATGATGATAAGAGTGCTATTTTTAAACCTCACATAAGTCTAAAACCTGAAAGTCGAAGAAAGCCTATTAAATAGCTTTCTTGTCATTTTTATAATCGGATTAGAACGTGTGAAAATTTATAATAACAAGTACGAGTGAGCGGCACGATGTATCGATATTCAAAATATACGAATTCACGAAGAATGTCTTGATTATTTAGGAATGAAAAAAACAGTTTATTTAAGTAGTCGGCTGCCTATCTACTTCTGGTGTCTTCCCAGACACTTCAATGTTTCTGCTAACCAATTCTGAACCAGAAGCATTTAAAAGCCTGAAAATTTTCCGGATATGACTTGCGCCAGCTTACGTCTTTTATACAACGTGTTAATGAATTAACGCAAAATTAGAAAGTAGTTTGTTTAGAATCGAGAGCAGAGTCGAATTATCATGGTTTCAACATAGGTAATTTTTTTCAAAATAATCAATAATTTGTTTGCAAAATTTAAAATTTTCTGAACCTGATGTCAACCCACCGCACGGGCACACTCACCCTACTTACTACCAAAACAAGATTATTAAAATGTATCCATGAGTACGTTAGCGCTTTCTTTCAGTGCTGAAATGATAACAAATCATTTTTGCCTCAAAACTTAAAATGCGAATAACTTTAAATTTTACCTACAAAAATAATGAAATTATTGTTTCAATCTAATTATTTTGTTATAAATCAGTTGGGGTGTATGAGGTTTTGCGTTAATTTATTAACACGTTGTATAAGAGTATGTACATGCCACAATTTTTTTAGAGTGTAATTAAGATTGGTATACCTACAATAAAAATCTGGATGGAAGTTTGGTCTCGATATCAAATCGGAAGGCACGTTAAGCCGTTGGTCGCGGATAGTTCCGTCAGATGACGATGTACAAATTCGTTAAGCAATTTTCTGACAGCCAGTTGACCACTAACTTGTCTCCACCAATAACGCACTGGGCCCGCGTGGTGGAGTATGGCTCACTCCCTCTCACCCTTATTTGGGAGACGGCTTTTGACCTTCAGAGGGATCCTGCAGGCTTTAACTTATAACTTAGTAGATATTCGGTGCATCAATTTAGTGACCCTAGTATCGATTCTAAAATAAAAATCTTCTTCTTCGGGTTCATCTCCGTTACTGGAAGTTGGCAGTCAGCTCTGCATATATCTCTGTCTATCTCTCGCCAAACGAAATAGCTCTTCGACGCTGACGCGATGCCTCTCCACTCTTTCAGGGCCTCAATCGCCCTAAGTTTGAACGATACTACCAAAACAAAACCACAACCAAAAACGTTACGTTATGCACAATTCGTATCGCGCAAATTATATTAACGGTAACGATTTAGCTTTATTTCGGAACATACGTTGACGTAACGTTTGATGTCCGTTCGATCGAATTTTCTGTATTGTGCGATTTAACCGTTCAGAAAAAAATATTGCGATAGCTTTTTTACTTCAGCTAAACCAAATCTAAACCAAAACTAAACCAAAACCAAACCAAAACTGTATAAAATTGCGCAATTGAGTCCCAGGTTCGCGAGGCATGACATTCGTGGCCTACCGCGACGCTTCTTTTGCCCTCTACTTTGCCCATTATTATAGTCCGAAGCAGTTGTACCGCTCATTCCTCAAAATATGACCGAGCGAGGTAGGTGACTTTCCTCCTTTTAATGCTTTGCAACAGCTCCCGGGACTTCCTGACACGTCGTAGAACTTCCACATTGGAAAACAACATTTGATATGATAATGTATAAAACTGCAAGCACAAGTAGCTTGGGACGGAAATATCTAAAGATCTTGTTATAAAAGTGGAATTAGAGTTTCAAATTAGTCTGAAAAGGTTTGCATAAAGAGCACGGACAGAACACAAGTACTGCAAGAAGGAGGGCATCAATAATGCAAACAATCTGCTGACCCCGTTCCGTTCGTACGGCGGAGCGTCGCATCGCATCCGACGCGACGTCGGCGAAACAAAGAAAGATTAAAAAGTGTATTTGTGATGCGGTGCACCTCCCCCCCGACCCTCACTACCGCGTGCCTCACCCCCGCTCTCAGTGCAGACTGCAGAATAGTTTAATCAAAGCGAACGTTTGGCAGAGTCGGCGTTTGTGGACACGAAACACGAAATTCACGTACAGGCCGTAGGCCGGCTTAACTTACAGAGAGTTCAAGAGATATTCTACACACAGGTTGTGTGATGTGCAGCTACTGGCTGGTTTATATTCACTATTGCTATTGGCAACATAAGAATGGGAAACCCTTACTATGCTGTCTGACTCATCGTGCCAGACGTGAAGTGAAAGCCCGACCACCTACTAATTTGACCAGTGTTACCTAGGGAAAACATAGGTTTAATGATAGACAATCCATTAGATATAGGTAATAAATAACCTTGTTACATACTTACTTTACAATGTTATACCTACTTATTGTTGAGATATGACTATAATCCAACTAAAAGACTCAGACTAAAAGACTTCAGTATACTAAGTAAGTATATTTCATTCAATAAGAGATTCTGAAAAACCTTTGACAACAAAATAAAGTACAATTGGAAAAGTAATTTCTTAAAGATGGTATTCAAAAAGTTCGTGATTAGATAAAATAGGTACACAAGTCTATCCCCACGATGACAATTTTAAAAGTTTGGGCGAGCGAGCGAAGCATCACAAAAACGTTTCACCAATTCAACGATAGGCTATGAATCTTTGTCAAAGTTTCTAACTCGACTGGATTTTTTGCGGCACAAAATAAATTGGCATTCGGAGAGATAGACTGCCAGGATCCACAGAAGAAAATAAAACGTTCACCGTCACTAGCACAATGATAAATTCACAATCTAAAAAATAATTTATCGTTGATGTAAAAGCTCGCACCAAAAAATTTGATTTAATTTGAAAGGGTTCATTTGTTCACTAAATTCGAGCTAATGGATTTTGGTGAAAGATTGGCCAAACGCGTGTTGGGTGTCGAATAATTTAAGGTTCTGTGGTGGGGATGGAAATTACACAAACGTTGAATTGCACGCTACAAAATTTTTACTATTCCAACTACCTATAAGAGTGGCTTTTCAGAGCCTCAATAGTCTCCAAAAGAATAATAAATTATAAAATTTGCAGGGGGTTTCTTGTTGTCCATAAAAAGTTTTCACACAAATACCAAGTAGAGTAACCGTAAAACAAAGCATTTTATACCATTAACAGTATCGAGTGGTTACTTGGAGCACCGCGTAAAGGGAACGTTAAAATATCCGAGCGATAAACCTGGGCCCTTCACTACCTGTAAGAACATAAAAGATCAGCGAACGCGTAAAAACTATGAAATCTCAGCGGATACGGTGCTTGGGCACAGAATCAATCAGGAGCGAGCAGAGCGACCGCCGACTGCCTACGATACGAGCCTGCGTTTTACCTACTCATAATTTAATAAACAACTGCGTAGGGTTGCCGATGCATCCTTTCTCTGAGTCATACACAAACATTATAGGTACAAATATTGGTAAGGTTTCGTTTTAGTAAGTATATACAACGTGTTAATGAATTAGCGCAAAACCTCATACACCCCAACTGATTTATAACAAAATAATTATATTGAAACAATGATTTAAGTATTTTGATAGTTAAAATTTAAAGTTATTCGCATTTTAAGTTTTGAGGCAAAAATGATTTGTTATCATTTCAGCACTGAAAGAAAGCGCTAACGTACTAACGGATACATTTTTATAATCTTGTTTTGGTAGTAAATTGAGTGAGTGTGCCCGTGCGGTGGGTTGACATTCGGTTCAGAAAATTTAAAATTTTGCAAATAAATTATTTAATATTTTGAAAAAAATTACCTATGTTGAAACCATGATAATTCGACTCTGCTCTCGATTCTAAACAAACTACTTTCTAGTTCTGCGTTAATTCATTAACACGTTGTATAGGGTTTCGATTGAAATGTCTTTGCATACTTTAAATGATTTTCACCATTTAAAACAGTAGTGTATTCTGATCAGTGTACCATACCACTGCATTACCATATTGAGTTGCATTGGTCATTTGTTGTTAAGTCAAAGCAAAACAGTAAGTAACATAACGTAAAGATTGAACTTATCAAGTTTCTTGAGTTGGTTACGACGTTCGCCAAAAATGGAAGAACGCATCTTAGAAAACAAAGCTATATTCTCAACACCCAATGTAAGCGAAGCAGAGAATATGCTCTGCTACAAATATTATACATAATATACATACAGGTTGTTCAAAATCGTATTTTTTTAACACTGGTAACCCTACGGCAAAGGATAATAAAACCGGCGTAAACCGGATCCGGCTTTTAACTGCGAGCCGTAAAACGGACCGTTCCTGAACTACGGAGCATGTGCGGGGGAAACGAGATCCGGGGTGCGGGGTGCGGGGTGCGGGGTGCGGGTACCCATGACAGTCTCACATCCACACATAGACTAACTAATGGAAATGAATGTCCAGACACACTACGTCTCAAAATGATACATCGGGTGTGTTCAAATTCTTTACACATCTTGTTTTTCTGCATGTCTATGAAGACCATTTTCTCATGGTAAGGCAAAATGATTGGGACTAGAACGATACTCTAATGAGCAACATCCAACCAAAATATTTGTTAAATTATAATATTACGAGCTTTTACCCGCGACTTCGTTCGCATAAATTATATACCAGATTTTAAGTCAGATGACAAGCTATCAAACAAAAAAAGTTTCATCAAGTTTTTGCGTGATACTCGAACAAACAAACACCCAAACAAACAAACAAACAAACAAATAAACAAACAAACAAACAAACAAACAAACAAACAGACAGACAAAAAATCCAAAAATTGGTGATTTGGAATCAGGGACAGGTAAAACCCATGTCGTAATTTTTTTTGTAAATGTCTTCAATGTACAGACACATTTCTGTTACAGTTTTATAATAGTTTAGATTAGATGTTGTGTGAAGAATTGGCCGAGTATGCTTTGCAGAGAGAGGATAAAAAGAAGAGAAGGCGGCCTTTGCCATCAGTTAGCACAATATCAATTCTGTGCCATCTGTGTCCGAGGTAGGCGACAAAATAGACTTAACCCCAAAATCAAAAGCTAATACGAAACCTTTGGTAACCAAAAGTACAAAAGTTCTGAAATGCTGAGCCTCGACCTAGCCTCGCAACCTCGACGCCTGTTGCTCCAGCCTCGATATCAACACGCTCGTAAACTAAACTCAGTAAAAATATCGCTTTTATAGCATCTTTGATTACCACCAAATGTATGCCATCGCCTCTCCATTGCCATACAATCAATAAATAAGATACCGCAATATGTAATTTGGCGTCGGTGATATAAAACATTGATGGCTCTATACTGGTACTGGGTGGTTCAGTGAGGCTATTTCGCGATCTAGGTTACTTACTGTACAAACATTACGATCACTTTTAGATCGCGGCTTCCTTTCGTTGCTTGAATCTAATAACTTCTGAACTGTATGAAAGAAGTGTTATGTGAACCATCATCATCTCAGCTGATGGACGTCCACTGCTGAACATTAATCTGGACCAAGGAACGCCACCGGTCATGCTCTGTCCTCATCTAACGGGTTCTCGCCCTTTACCAGGTCGTCAGTCCACTTCATGGGGGGCCTACCCACGCTATACAGGGTCCTTCTTAATATGCTGTCACTTTTTTAAGGAGATGATCAGACCATCAAACTAAACAACTTTCTCTATGGGACCAACATCGAAATCGCGAAAAAAATATCAGCTGTCCCATTCATTTGGCTCGAGTAGATTTGCAGTTTTGTATGGAAGAGTAAATTTTTTTTTTCTTGTTTTTTTTTTTGTAGATTTTCAGAATATCTCTGACTACCCCCTCGGGGAATATAGTCGTGAGCATATGCATGCATGCAGTAGATTTTTTTCGCGATTTCGATGTTGGTGCCATAGAGAAAGTTGTTCAGTTTGACGGTCTGATCATCTCCTTAAAAAAGTGTCAGCATATTAAGAAGGACCCTATATAGCCCAAAGAATTGCTAAACTAAAGGGGCAAAGGCAGATTGCTCGGGAAATAGATGGCCGATGGGAACGAAAATAAGAAATGAAATGAAATGATTATACAAGATGATGATGATGTTTATGTTTGTGTTTACTTTATTATCTCATATTATATCGTTTATTATGATTTTTTTGACAGATGTACCTAACAAGAGATGGAGATACGACTTGGATACATTCGACGAACGACGAAGTGGATGGAACTGGCTCAGAACATCCCTGTTCTTCATCCTTTCTTCATGGAGGATAAAGGGTTTATGGAGGAAATAGGTTAAAAAGGAAAAAAAACGGTGTAACAAGACCTTAGATAAATGATCGTTCTTCGCTGTGCTCCGTCGAAGACCAATCATTTAATCTAAGAACATAACATAACTTTCTATGGTTCAGATCATTATGGAGAAGTAGGTCATTTTCGATGTACGTCGTTTTAGAACGTTGTCATTGTAATACTAGCAATCTACCTTTTTACCTAAAGTACCTAACAGTGAAAAACTAAAGTCCATTGAATGATGCTAGAGTGTTCACTATAGTAGGTAACTAAGTATACAGATATAGACAAATGGAGATTGCATTTTGTCAGTAAGTGTCCTAAATGTACAAAGAGCTCATGAAATTCATTAAACTTTTAAAATATCAAGCAAAAATTGCAAGATGCTCAGAAAAGATAATTTAACTTCAAAAACACAGTTTTCTTGCAAAGTTTGAGATGGCGAGTCAGGAGAAAAATAGCGTTTGTAGAAAAATTATGAAGTTCGCTGAAAACCGTTTTTGGGTTTAAAAGTACAAGTTTAGGAAAGTTTTATACAAGCAACCGGTATTAAACTGCTAAGACTTGCTATGTGTACTAAGTGGTTGCAAATAGTTTATTGAAAGCGGAAACTATTTTTTTACTACATAGTTGACAAAGGTTGAGGGTAGCACTGGAGGCTCGCTGCCCCCTTAATAGAAACCTAACCTAAACCTACTGACCTAATCCATTCAAAGAAATCGTTTGAACCGTTTTCGAGAAATCAATTGGAATAACAAGAATCGCTCATAAGGCAAAGTAGATATATTAAAATAGAACGTCTAAAATGTAGAAATTGCAATGCACACAATGTGTTCGCGAGGACGACACAAGCAGCGCGGCGCGGTGCGGCGCGGCGCGGCGCGGCATGGTCGGGGTCGCACATTAATCAAGACAAGTGCATTTAACTCGGTGCAAGGGGCGGCCGCGGAATGCGCCCCCACCAACCGTTCCATTACGCCAAATGTATGGATGTCATACATCTCACACGACCACTTACTACCGACTTGTAATTATGTACTTTATTGCTTCTTGTTATTTACGCTGACACTTTTATTATCATTGTTTCGAATATAGAATCAATTCTACTCAAATTTACCGTAATTTTGTGTGATTTATAGATGTAGTAGATTAATTAATTATATCGCGTTGGGTGTGGTCGCGATAACTTAGCGGCTTTCGGCTAGAAAAGTTGCGGGTCCAATCAAATATACTGCCTGTTATTTCTAGCTGGCTTTTGCCCGTGACTCCCTCCTGACTGCATTTTGCGCACAGGTCAACACCTGTGCGCCAAAATGCATCCTAATCCGTTCACGACGTTTGACGACCCGGTTGTTTGGTGTGACGGTTACCACGCCGAAATGCCAAACCACGGTCATGGGTTCGAATCCCGGTTCGGTCATGGAGTCGCGTTATAATGTTAGTGCCGTTATTGTATGGTTTCCATAATAAAAAATCTAGTACCTACCTTACTTAGAATTCACAAAATTTATGCCTGTGAGAGCATTATCAATTTATCGTCACATTTATAATTTTATTGTATTGTATACTAAGTAATAGAATTAGCCCATCGGAAGACACGGGTTAATAATTACTCGGATGTAATTAGAATGTCTTTATTAGCTTCTTGCTTTTATCCGGAATACCGTTGAAACAGAAAAGTTCTTACAATACGGACTGTTACTCATTATCATTTCATAGAAATCGTTTTAATTACTGAAGCGTATTTTTATCAAATACTAGCGTTAATCCGCGACTTCGTCCGCACAAATTATGTACAAGATTTTAAGTCAGATCATATTCATGAGCTATCAGACGAAAAAAGGTTAATCAAAATCGGTTCAGTAGAACACACAAACAAACAAACAAACAGACGGACAAAAAATCCATAAATTTGTGTTTTGGAATCAGGGACATCTAAAAACAATATCGTAATTTTTTTTTTTGTAAATATCTTCAATGTACAGACACACTTCTGTTACAGTTTTAGAATAGTTTAGATTTCCGGGCGGCACTTAACTAGGGGCGGCAAAGTCACGGAAAAATATAGATTGAGCTCTGTCAACTTAGACTAATTATATCGGGACGCGTAACCACGTGTCATTCTACTACTTTCTGCCACTTTTTGCGAGGGGCGAGGTAACATGTTATCCGCAACTTTGGATTTTATTCCCTATGACTTTAGATTCTAATTTTGAATGTTCAAAATCATGAAAAGTAGTCTCGTGTAAACCCCAAACGTTCTAAGTTCGAAATTATTGTTTCGCAATAATAGGCTGTCTAGTTTAGTGATAAGTTATAAAATTTAATGTTGAATGTTGAATGTACATGATCATTGCTCTTATACCGTGGCAGAGGGGAAATGCTACCGCAAGGCCGGTCCGGATATAATTAGTCTAAGTCTGTCAATAAACAATTCGTAGAGCAGAGAAAAGACGTGGTGCTAAAAATTGCGAGCTTGCTTTGCTCGATCCATTGCTTTTACTTAGGTTACTTTGCACATGTTTTTACGTAAAAAGCTCTGGTTCTAACATATTCGTATTGATAAGAAATGTCGACACAGCCCGGACACTGCATACAAAAAATTTAAATTGACAAGATGACATCAGCACATGCGAAACCAACGAAATTGAACCTTAAGTCTTCTTCTAAGGTAACTGTCAGGTAACTGCGGTAACCAGGTAGGGAAATAGAGGGGGTGAGGCAAAAAGTTGGTGGGAGGAAGGGAGTGTCCGTACTGTATGTAGTAATAGATACTCTTTCTTATACTGTGGTATCGAGCTCTAAGTTTCAATTTTTGCATGGAAAAAACAAAAGACGTCTGAGCACAACCCGAATAGATGTGCAAAAAAATTTCGAGCTCGTTTTGCTCGTTGTGTAGGTCAAGGGGGCGGCAAAGTCTGTGACCCGGGCGACAGAAATACACGCTACGCTACTGGGCACATCCCAGGCCGCTTATTCTCACTCATTCACGCTACCCGATCCGCCGCGTAGCCCCAGCAACGTCCTATGCTGAGGTCCGTACCCATTCTGGGTGCCCCTAGGTCGTTTACTGGCTTCTGGGAAGGGTCTACCCTTCGTGGTCCCTCCAATAGTCCGCAGTAATAAACAGGAGCTGCTCCCTGAACAAACAACAATATCCTGTGGGGCAACTCCACTGAGTCAAATAGTGTATTTGTGTTACAAAAACGTGCAATAAGAATACTTGCAGGAATTAAGCCAGCGACATCGTGTAGGACGCGCTTTTCACAATATAGTATAATGACATTTTATTCATTATACTTATTTGAAATAATAACTTTCGTAAGGCGTAACCTGTCCGAGTTCGGACGACGTACGGGAGGTCCTAACCGCCAGCTGCGGAACACTGGGCGACTAACATCCGTACCGCGGCGTACCACACTAGCTGAGAGCAACCCGCGCGTCATCGGTCCCACGTACTATGACCACCTACCCACTGACCTACGAAATGAAACCAACGACGAAACATTTAATCGCCGATTGAAAAACTTTTTATTGGATAACGAATTCTATTCTATTCAGGAATTCTTGACAAAAAGTTTTTAAGTACCTACTTATAAGTGTTTTATACTTATTTTTATTTTTTGTTCGATGATGTTGTTGACATTTTTATAGACTATATTTAACTTCAATGTTATATTGTTTTATTATCATTATTTTTTATTTTGACATTACTATTTTTATTTTTATTATTCAATTTGACGATCATGTTATGAATGGACATTTTATGTAAAATATTTATGTATGAATGTGACATGTTATAATCTACACTAATATTATAAAGAGGAAAGATTTGTACCTATTTTTGTATGTTTGTAATGAATAGGCTCAAAAAGTACTGGGCCGATTTAAAAAATTCTTTCACCATTAGAAAGCTGCATTCACCCTGAGTAACATAGGCTATATTTATTGCTAGAAAAGATTAGACGTCCACCCGTGCGAAGCCGGGACGGGCCGCTAGTATGAAATAAAAAAAAGAAAGAAAGAATGCTGTAATGGTCAACTCGAAAAATAATTATCATTGCTGTGTATATGTTTATCTATTTGACATACAAAAACCCAACAGATCCTTATTAATGATTTTAATGAATACAATAATAAATCATGATAGTGATTCCATGTGTTACTTCTAGGCTCAAATAAAGAGTTGATTCCAAACGGGCCAGTGTTGCCAGCGCGAGCGTCTCTTGTAATGAGCTCTATAAATCACCGCGTGACGGACAGACGGACCGAAATACTACGTGATTAACATAACACGGCGGGCGGGGCGGAGATATTACTGTTCTATTTATAGATTTTCTCTCAGAACTGGCTTTGGAAGATTATTGTGGATGTAATCATAACAGTGACAGCGACCGAGGTATGTTTTAACTGTCTACGTAACAAATAGTTAGGTTTTATTACTACACAGGGTGTAAACTTAAAAATGCGTTACATACCTTATACTGAATTTAGTTAATGTGTTGTACATGACATATTTTAGAGATAAAATATGAAATGTAAGCCTACACATAGGTATAATAATTTGTGGACTGAACAAATTCTACTATGGGTCCCGAAAAAAAAGTTGGCCGTCACGGGACTCCCGGCAAAAGTGAAACTTCTGCAGCTGTCACTTCCGTTACACGAAAAAATTGTCAAAGCCCTACCATAAAAAGTTTCACTTCAAAAATCTGCTGTTTCATGCATTTTGGTCGAGTAGCTATTAACATTTTCTATCGAACAGCAGACTTTTTTTCGCGATTTCGATATGGGCTTCAACTAGTGAAAGTTGGTCAGTTTGATGGTCTGAAGCACCCCCTAAGATAATTCCGTACCTAACACATTTAATTTCACACTTCTATACAACCTAACTGAAATGTTAGAAAAATATTAAAAACTGAAAACTCATAAAAATAACCAACCAAGTTTTTTAATGCTCGGTTGTATTACAGCTCTATTAAAAAAAAAAAAAAAACTATACACTATTCCCGTTACACAAAACAAACAGTAGTGACTGATTTCAACCAGGTTCATTTTCAGCTCACAGACATTTTCCTTTCTCATTCCTAATTTTATTACGTGCATATAAACATACACGCATTTGACATGTAAAATTGTTGTTATAAAATAAATAATAATCAAATAATAATAATAAAAATCTTTATCGACTGGTAAAGTTACTATACCATACATTTTGTTCTTAGGGTAATAAAATTAAAATTAAAATTAAAACATGTTTACAAAACATTTTTTTGGCTTAGTATGATAATCTTAGCTGCTGATGCTTAAAAAGAAAAACTTTGATTTAAGCATCAGCTTCCTTATATAGTTACATAATTTGCCATAAGGCCACGAACTAATATACACGAAGTAAATGAACACGAACACGACACGAATTCGATTTCTCAGCATTTGGAGCGTCATAGAAGTAGATTAAGAACTTGAGGTTTAATTTTGACTCTAATTATAATTAATGATTAAGTACTATACTTACTTTATTCAATTATCCTTAACGAGCACACTGGCTTAGTGCAATACTGATTGGATAGTGTATGGCTAATCTATATCATTCACAGCTCATTTCAGTTAGTTCCGAAACATCATAAACCTATTCTCACGTGATCCGGAATGTATGTATAAACATTCAACACGAAGTATTAAATTAAAGTGTCAAAACGATTCACTGTTAGTGTGAGAACTTGTTTCGTATACGAACAACACGAAAGATACAATACGATCGTCATCCTTCCCTGCTGGAGCAGATTCAGTGGAAACCTTCTGCCCAGGGAGATGTTTTGACGCGTCAAAGTCAAAAATAATTTATTCAATATAGGAGCTTGAAGCACACTTATTAAACGTCACATCTTTTTTTGAAGCTACCACCCCGCGTCGGAACGTGTTGTCGCTGTAGAGAAGATGCGGCCAGAAACTCTACAACATATAGCAACTATGTATCGCCCATACAACTTCACAGGGTAATAGTTGTTCCAGACGGATTGTTAATTTGCTCAAAGTTACGTAGAACTACATACTATTACCTATTCTGTGTTAGTCTCAAAATAACAACCATAATATGGTGTCTCGATAGGGATTGTCAATATTTTGAATAGAAAACTTGACGTAGGGCCAATTTAGATGAAATTGGAATTATCTTTATATCCAGTGAAACAAATAGAGGCCGCATTTTTTTGATAGAACGTATGTTTTTAAAGTGAAACTTTTTATTGGAGGGCTTTGAAATTCGGTTCAGCAACATTTTCGTGTAACGGAAGTTCGAAATTTAAGTTTGACAGCTGCGGAAGTTTCACTTCTATCGTGTGCACATTGTATACTATAGTATTTTGATCGTGTCTTTACGACTGGTTACTTTTTTACTTTAAATTAATGGACTCTTGCTTGTGCGGTGGTTTATATATTGGAAATTGTCAAAAAACCTTTTTCAAATCTTTCAAAGTAAAGCTACCCCTATTTCCCCTCTCACCCTTATTTGTAGGAGGATTCCTTAGCCCTACAGTTATTATTATTATATGTTTTACGTTCCGTAATCACGGGCAATTAAGTCCCGGACCTTTGGAAGGCGTGCATGGAGCCGAAGCCAACATGTAGAGGCCCGTACAAAAGACAAGTTAATCTAAATGTAAGGGATACACAAATGGCGGATACCATCTCCGAGCGCACAACATGATACACACGGGGATGGTCCCCGCCATGTGTAAAGACTATTGGAGTACGGCGCTATGGCCGCGATGGAAAAATAAGGTCTTGGGTTATGGAGGTGAAAGTTGGATGGATGGATACTGGGCTATGGGAGGAGACTAACGGACGCCTGCCATGACAACTATCAAAATTGTAAATAGGGCAGGCGGTGACTCGCCGACTCGTCGAGTGGGCCCCATAAAACGGCCGCACGCACAAAGTGCGACAATGGGGCAACATCCCATTGAGCGGCTGAAGGTGTCGAGAGGTGCGGCTCCGGTTTCATCATCGCGGGGTTTAAGCGGGTTTCCCCGTTATTACACTTCCAACCTGGAGCATTAGGTTCCGCTCTTGCGATTTCACTCTGGACGACCAATGAAGGCAAGCCAGAGGTAGGGGGGTGTGTTACTGTCTGTGTGGGTGTGTGTGTGTGAGCGCATGTCTGTATGGTACACCTGGATAGGGGTCCGCGGTGTCGCCACTCACCGGAGACGATTAATAATATTTCTTCCTAGGATTCCTTAGCCCTACAGGCTATAACTTACTATCAACCCTACTTCAATATTCGAATTTATTTCTTTTTTAATAGTGTATCAACTCGCAACAGTCATCGCCGCGCCGCTCCAATAGTTCCAATTGAGTAGGGGCTATAGGAGTGCGTGCCGCCCGCGCCCGCGCCGACGCGTGACGCAGCCCGACACTCAAACTGACGGGCTCTCAGCTCTCATACTACAAGATCCCACTGCAGGTTTAACACACCCTTTGTTTACGCAATGATAAATTTTCCAGTTGAAAGGTCATAGTCGAAGAGTCCTAAAAAATCTTGTCGCAACCCCCTGGCAGCCGAATATAAAAATTGTGTTCCTGTTACTTTTCTATATTCTCCTTTTTGTTTAGGCAATAAATCACGGAAGGCTGACCCCACCACCATAAGGGATTAAAAGTCAGGAATAGAGAGAGAGAGAGAGTTTTGGCAATAAATCCTATACAAAATTGAAGCTAAACGTATCAGCTACACGAATAAATAAAATTGTCTGCATAATCATCATCATCATATCGTATGGCATTTTTATCTTCCTGCTTGGATCCGGGGAAGTCTAAATTTCGAGATCAAGATTCTTCAGCCAGTCTTCCGCTGCCGGGGTTAGCCTATGGAGTTCCTCAATTCCACCGGGGAAACGGCGCAGATGACACTCATTTACCACGTGGGTGAGGGTTTGGTCAGGTGCCCCGCAGTCGCACATCGGTGACTCCCTCAGGCCCCACTTGTAGAGGTGATGGTTGGTCCTTCCGTGGTTAGTTCTGAACCGGTTTAGTTTAGCCCAGGTCTTCCGGTCCTTATCAAACCCAGCCAGTTCGGCAGTTGGGTCTCGCACGAGGTTTGCATGCAGATGGTCAAAAAGGCCCCAGTCTGACCGCCATGCACTATTAATATCGTACTGGGAGTGAATTCTGTCATCGGTCCAGATAGGTGATCTGGATGGGAGACGGTAAGTAGGAATTGACTCCAGCGTTTTCCTTATAGGCATGGGGGCTGCGTGATTTAGTTGGAAGCACTTTTTCCATTCTTTAGCAGCTGCTTTATTCCTGCGGAGCTCCGGTGGAGGGATGTGCGAGAGAACAGGAAGCCAAGGCAGTGGAGTCGATTTAATGACTCCCGTAATTAGGCGCATGGCTTCATTGAGCTGGGTGTCAACTTTGTCTCTGTGTGCACTGCGGTACCATACCGGAGCGCAGTATTCCGCGACGGAGTACACCAGCGCCAGGGCAGAGGTGCGGAGAACAGGAGCTGTAGCGCCCCAGCTTGTTCCGGCCAGGTTCCGGATGATGTTCAGTCTTGTCTTCATCTTTTGTGCAACGTTATGGAGGTGATGTCTGTATGTCAGTGAGCGATCTAGAGTTACTCCTAGGTACTTGAGTGAGGTGGAAAGATGCAACTTCTGTTTTTGAAGGGTTGGGGCAAAGACGCCACCTGGTGTAATAGTCACCCATGGTTTTCAGGTCTTCAGTGAGAGCTGATTCACCGGATTCAAAAGTCCTGTCCTGATAAGCTAGAGCCAGGTCATCCGCATAAACGAATTTCTGGGACCTGGTGTCCGGCATATCGCTGGTATATATATTAAACAGGAGCGGCGCCAAAACCGACCCCTGCGGAAGCCCGTTTTTGAGGAGCCTATATCGGCTGCATTTATCTCCGAGAAAGACTCTGACACAGCGAGGGCCGAGCAAAGCCTTAATGAGGCGATGTGTTCTGTTGCAAGGAATTATGTTGCTGATCTTACTCAGGAGCCCGTCTATCCAGACTGTATCGTAGGCCGCACTTAGATCGACGAAAGCCACCGATGTTTTTAAGCCACTTTGATATCCAGCTTCAATAAGTGAGGTCAGTGCCAGGACTTGATCAGCGCAGCTTCTGTTGCCCCTAAAACCAGCTTGCTCTGATGGGATAGTGGCATCGACGGCGGTGTATATTCGGTTGTACAGCACACGTTCAAGCAGTTTGTACGTCACGGAGAGGAGGGAAATGGGTCTGTAACTAGCCGCATCGCTGGATGGTTTTCCTGGTTTCAGAAGAGCTATCACTTTCGATTTTTTAAATGCAGTAGGCAGTGTGCTTTTTTCTAACACGTTGTTGAAGAGCTGCAATAGCCATTCTCTGGCTCTTTTTCCCAAGTTTATAAGAAATTCGGGGTAGATTTCGTCGGGTCCTGCAGCTTTATTTGCATTTGTCAGCTTCAACGCGTCGGCTAGTTCAGAGAGAGTAAAAGGTTTGCTATATGTGTCGACTGTGTCCACTGAAGCCAGACAGTTCGAAACCTTCTTTCTAATTTCTCTACTGAACTTTTTATCTGCCTTAGCACTTTTTGTTAAGAGCTGCATTCGCCTAGCAATGTCATCTGGGTGAATAGCTGTAGATTTTTTCTCATACTGTGGTGCCCCACCCAGCTTTCTAAGCAGAGTCCAGCTTTTCCTGCTGGAATGGGTAAAATCCATACTTTCTACAGAAGCCTCCCACTTCGCTTTCCGTGATGCGTCGAGAGATGCCAGAAGCTTTTGGGCGGCATTGCAGTCGTTCGTCGAGATAAAATCTTCATATGCCTCTTCAGTCTCAGCCGTCCATCCCGGTGCGTACTCCTTACGATACCCTCGTGGGATGGTTCGTTTGGCAGTAGCTATAACAGCACCGACAAAACGATTGTAATTTTTGACAGACGGCTCTATGAAGCGTATGGTGGCATCTAGTTTTGCTGAAAAGGCGTCCCAGTCAGCTTTTGCAAAATTCCAGCGAGGCCGAGGGATGGATTTTACGAGTGGAACTTCTATTCCAACGGTAATAAGTGCTGGTCTGTGTTGACTCCGTGGGAAGTTTTTGAGAATAACTCTTTTTACCGGAAGGACGTTGCCATTAGAATCTTCTGATGCAAAGCATAGATCAGGATTCGTGTCGCTGTTCCATCTGGCTGATCTGAATGAACTCTGTCCCTTAGTATCAAAGATTAGGTGTTGGTTGTTTCTCTCGGACCAGGCGTAGAGTTCTTCGCCGTTCTTGTCGTTTTTTCTGTAGCCCCAAGACGTGTGGTGGCTATTGAAGTCTCCCAAAGTCAGGCTAGGGTGGGAAAAATTTTGAAAAGTAGAACTTGTAAGGTTTACTGCTGGGGGTTTATATACAGATATCAGATTTAAGTCGTTGATGTGAGCGACAATAAGTTCCAGGTTGTTGTGGTTCGTCACTTCCGAAACACTGCAGTCATTTAGTGAGGACTTTTGGTATACTGCGGAACCGTATATCGGTGAGAGGGTGTAGCCCATTATTTTGTAGCCCTCTATGTGTCCTCTTCGGAACAGATCTGCTTCTCTACTAATGTGGTGTTCTTGGACGCAGATTATATCGGCGCTGTGTTCGTGTGCCAGCCTAGCTAAATACTCGCATTTGGATTGTGAGGAGCCCTCTATATTTATTTGCAAAACATGAACTGAAGGTCCAATGTTTCTTGTACGAGAGTCCTGAGAAGGACTGTTTTGTGTAGAATAGCCCTGAGAAGGGCTGTTGTTTGGATCCATGGTGTAATATCGCAGGGAAAACACCGGGAGATTCGCGAAGAACAGTCCGGTGAGCCAGATATAGTCATGAACGTCTGCATAATGATCCTGCAAAATAGGATTGCCACATTATTTTCAGTCGTGAGAATGGAGAAGATTTCCTCGAAAACTATTGGACTGATTTTGATAATTCTTTTACATAAGAAATCTCTTTCTGGGAAGGTTTTATAATATAAATAAATTGTTGTGCCAAAGGAACAACATTTCTGCAATTGGCTATACATATAAAAGGCTATACAAAGAGTCGCCACATGCTTTAGAGTGGTAGCCCTATTTTTTAGGTTCCTTAAAGTACGACATTTCCACTGGTATATGTATCATTGCCCAAACATGTGGGTGTAGAAAACTTGCAGTGGTATCTTAGTCTATAAGGTCGCCTGTTACAATGTCAATCATTTCCAACTGCCTCGAATAACTTCGATAAACTTTGATTAGTCTGATTTATTTAAAGCAACTGTCATAAGTGTCACTCAGAATAGTAAAGTGTGTTGTTTAGTTGAAATTGGTTTATTATAATAAGTGTTAGCTTGATAAGTGACATTTGTATGACATTAATTGGAGCTGTATTTTGAAGCATAAGTAATTATCTAGGTAGATTCATAAACTCTAACAATCCATTTATTATTTTCATAGTGCTCAAAAACATTACTGCAACTACCACAATAAATTTTCAAATAATGCTCAGAAATGACGCGTGTCAAGTGGTGAAGTACTAGGTGACTGGCATTTTATAGTCAAAAATAGAAACATTGATGGGATGGTCCATCATTCTAAATTGAAACACAAACGTCAAAATATGTCGCCAACATGCACTGCAGTCGCTTATCGTGAAAAAACGATACTACTAAAGAAAAAGTACGACCATAAACTCAACGAGTCAAACGCTTGGCAGTCAATTTGTTAAGCAGATTAAGTGTTAAGTACATTATCCACAAACAAACATTGAGCTCGGTCCGAGGCTCGAGGCGAGAACTGATGCTTGCCATATCTCACGTTTATTTATAAAGCAATTACTCGCGCACTGCGCTGCGGCCGCGCAGTGCAGGAGATGCGCGTGCGCATTACCGCTTCATGATGCGCGAAGAGTTAAGTGCTTGTATTTTAAGATAAGTTTATTCCTATAGCGCTAATGCGCGCTGCATACATACGAAGTTTGATCATAGTTTCAATATTAACTAATTAAAGTCTTTGAGGCACAATAACTTTAAAACCAACGATTTTTTGGTCTTCGCTGGTCGTATTATATAGACCAAAAAATCTTTGTTTTAAACTATACATTTTATCGAAAATTTTACTCAAAAATATAGATCAGTTTCTCGAAAAAAAAAATTGACATTAATTGGTCACTTTGTGCGTTTTTCCCCAGTTGGACATTGTCTGCAAAGAAAGATGATTCCGTGCTTCGGATGGCACGTTAAGCCGGTGGTCCTGGCTCCTATCTCTGTTTTTGGAATTTTGAATTTGACTCAAAAGTGAGTGTGAGTGTGAGTGCCAGTTTGATAGTCTGAAGCACCCTCCTAAAACGTTATGAATACGCACCTTCCTGTTGCACACTGTATTCGTATCGTAGTCATTATAAAAATATGCATTCCATACGGGATTAGAAGCTACGACCCTCGGCACTTCCATCTAGACTTGGCGAAAAGACTACTTAGGGCAAAAATAGGATCTTGTCGAAATTATAAACTATCAACATAATGGAGCTGTCAAAAAGGTAGAGTGCGGGAATAAAGTTTACTCGTCAAGTCTTGTGGCAGACTTCAAGGTGACGCTCAGCCAGGCCTGACTCACTCTAAACTATTATAGGTATAAAAAACGTACCGAAGACGCGACGCGGCGAGACACCCTGTCAACATTTCGTGCCAAATTTTATATTCTGTGATTTAGCTACAAAAACACGTTCCACATACATGTCGCATACATACATAAATACATGCGATTGCATGTATACCTACGTTTCAGTCTCAAAACATATACAGGGTGTAAGTGACAGCCTAGCAAATACTGAAACGGTGAACGCAGACCATCAAACTGAACAACTTTCACTATGGAGCCTGCCTCAGGAAACGCGAAATAAAATCAGCTGTCCCATACAAAATTGCTGTACCTACCCGACTAAAATGTATGGGACAGCTGATTTTTTCGCGTTTCCTGAAGTAGGCTCCATAGTGAAAGTTGTTCAGTTTGATGGTCTGAGTTCACCGTTTCAGTATTTTCTAGGCTGTCACTTACACCCTGTATGTATGTAGGTATCTTAGGGTTGAGACACATTATATTATGGGAATTATATGGAAAGCAGTCCGCCATTGTCTAAATATCATTTTTGTATAGGCCGGCCGCCGGTCGCCGTCGGTAAATGTGTCTAACCTTAAGGCGACTGCGGCACGAGCTGGCCACACATTGTACCTACTCTCACTCTAAGATATTTGTATAACAAAATCATAATGTTTTATTCAAAATAATATCACAAAGATAGCATTCTGACGTCATATTTTGACTCTACCACCGCATCGGTAGGTCTTCCATTGTAGAGAAGATGCGGCTAGAAACGGCTCACTATCCCTGGAGAGATGCAGAGTCTACGAAGACATTTTAGACAAACTTGGCATGGGCTAGCTAGGAGTGACAGGCGGTGCCAAAATGACAGACAAGGTCAGAAGTGACAGGTCAACAGAACTTTAGTGTCTTCTAACCACGGAGTTTTCCTTGTGGTTACACTGGTGTAACGAGCGGTGTACCTAAGCACAAGGATCACTCTGGCCATGATTTTTATCCTCTGGCCATGCTCCTTTTGGTGTATTAAATTCGCACTGTCGACATGTCGCACTCCCGTGATTCGCAATTTTGAAATGTCGCACTTCCGTGATTCGCGATTTGTGTGTCGCACCTCCGTGATTCGCTCTTTGATTATGTCGCACTTCCGTGATTCGCTCATTGGTAGTGTCGCAACTCTGGGGTAACATCAGTCATGAAACATGTTGCTAACATTTTGATAGAAAGTGGCCACAATACGATGAAAAATCACACAATTTTGCTACAAATAGAGTTTAACAGTGCAACTGCAGCTCTCGAACGTCCCGTGCACCTGAAGGCCCAAACAAACAGCCACTCAGCGGCGCGGCGAGTGCGAGCAGCGCGGCACTATGCTCCGCTCTGCTCCGACACATTAACGAGCGCATTACAACGGTTATTGTTCACACTCTCCTGAAACTTTGCCGCTGGGATGACAGGTTAACGCGTTTCGCGCCACATAGCGGGGTTTTTTAATTTAGCGCCTAGTGTGAACGTTTTTGGATTCATATTCGGAGGCTGAATATCTCTGACTACCTGGAGAATACTATAATCGTGAGCTATGGAATGCATTCATGCATGGATAAGCTGGCGAGCTTGCGACAAAATTATATACGAAATAGAAAAAACATGTACTAAGGGCGCTTTGTACATGTTTTCTCAATTTCGTATATTATTTTGTCTGATGTGTACAATAAAGTGTTGTAATAATGAATGATCATCATCATCAGCCTATCAACGTCCACTGCGGAACATAGACCTCTCCCAAGGCGCGCCACAAAACTCTGTCCTCGGCCTTCATCATCCAGTCGCTCCCCGCTTCTTTTTTTAGGTCATCTGTCCAGCGGGCAGCAGGGCGTCCCACACTACGCCTCGTAGAGTGGAATAATAATGGATAAGTCACATCAATAGGTATAAGAGTGGCAAAAAGTAGATACACACCAGTTAAATAAACCTCTTCGAGTGACGAAGATGTATGGATGGAAAGCGAGAGAGGTATGTCATGTTTTTAGTGAATGGCGGGCCTTAGTCTCTGCCTACCTCAATGGGAAAGAAGCATAAAGTTATAAATATTAAAATATTGTTAAAAAATATGTGCTATTCTTTTTCCTTACAAATTTTTTTTCTGATTCTGATTCTCGATCTGATATAACGCTTTTAGCGCAACTTTGGAGCTATAGTAGCGCATTTTCGATAAGCAGAGTTGGCAACTATCTGCTCTACCCGAAAGGAACAGCGTCAATTTCACACCTCTCTAATGGGTATTACTGCGAACGATACGCGAGCGCGACAATACCATTAATAATTTGCATGATGGTTTCGTTTGTTTATTACAGCTTAAACAGAGCGCGTAGTAATTTAAATGGAAATGAAAACGAGAAGATGGAAAACACAAAAAGAACGAAAATGGACTTACTTTTTGTTTAATACGTTCGAGAACGCCATGAAAAGCTTACTGCACCTATAGGTACTAACTACTACGCGCTATTCCAGTATTATTTCCGTTGAACTAACGAATCAGACTAATAATATAAGATAAAATGTACATTTCAAGGCCATTTGTGGCTTCATAGAAAATTATATAACCGAGTAACTACTATAATAATCGAGCTCGCTATCAAGAACACTTCCAAACGCCACCGCCGCTGCGCTGCAAGCCGAATGAACAAGAAAATACTTCTATGGTAAAAATGCCTTGGGTTCCGCGATTTGGATTATACACAGTGTATGCAAGAATAAAAAGAAAATTCACAAATTAAATATAGCTTGCGACAAGGTGTGTAGAGACGCGGCGATACTACAGTTTTCAAATTAGCAGCCATTAGGCCAATTTGTACAGTTGTTCTGTAGGCCGCTCGACGCAACATTGTCCCCTTAGTTACCGTTCCGTTTGGTAACGATCGGAGACGTAAAACGTTTTGTTTCTGCAAAGTGCCTTTAAACCGCGACGTTTCGCTGTAGGAGCGTCTCGAGATGTTTCTCTTAACAGTTATTAATAAACATGCACATTGTTCTTAGAATTATTTTCACACCTTCGTGTGACACACTCTTTTGTAAGGAAACCGCAAGCATCAACCACGGATTTGAAAAAAAAGAAATTGATGACCCGCATAAAAATATCTAAACCACAGCAGTCAAGTAACTTATTTTATAAATAAGCAGTCACTGTAGAGAAATACAAGAGAAATCATCATTCAAACCGAAATTCAGACAATGAATGCTTTGAAATCAATTTTTATTACATCTTGAATCAATAGTATAATATTCTACGGACATTTTCTGAACATTGAATCCAGATCCGAGCTCCTTAAACCTAAACGCTACGCCCGTCTAAATAGGTCTATTTATCCAGACTTAATAATAGATTCAATAACGAAGAAAAATTGTGCTCTATAAAAAGAATAAATTTAGAGTTGTTCACATTTCTTGTGCCAATTTGCTTGAAAAATGTCCGTCCGTTGGTAATTCCTTCATTCCCGAGATATTCTTTTTCATTCGTTTATTTAACAATCTTTCCTCTCTTTCCTGGCCTTTGACTCATATTAAATAACTTTATATAATATTACCAACATGTTTTTGGATAATATCAATCTTATTTTATTACTGTCCTTCCATCCTCAATACTCTTTATGTAGGTATGTACATTATATTTATTAAACGAACATTTGTTTGTATATCTGTTATCGCGTCCTAGAGAACGGCTCTAAGGATTTCGGTAATTTTTTTAGCATGAGGGTTTATGGGTACAAAAAATAAATCTAGATAGATAGGTCTCATCTCTGGAAAAACTTGTTTTCTGCGAGCAGAGATCGATCCTCGATCGCCCAGGTAGGGGTCACAACATTTAATACCACCCCAAGTTGAAATTGTATGAAATAAACAAGGTTACCACTAATTTTCCATCTCCAATACTCAAAACTTTAGTGAAAACTGTAATCGAACTAAACATACAAACATAATATTTAACCCGGCGGTACTCGCTAGGTGTTTACAAACATGAATACTCGCTACCGGGTAAAAAATACCACGAGAGTTTAATTGGCATTATTTAAGAAAAGAAGTTTGTGTTTGAATGTTTGACAATGCATTTGTGTTATTGGTATTATTGTCCATAAATAAAACAACAAATCCAAGTTGTAATGTTCATGTATTTAAAATAAAAGCTCATCCAAAAAAATCAACATAATATTTAGTTTTTACTTAGTAACCTTAGAAAAATCAACAAAATTATTGTTTTTTCATAAATTATACAAAATTGAGATCAAAATCGAAAATAAATTTAGTACACTAGTAAACTAACAAAAAATAATTATCCCTTTATAATAAATGAACACAGACATAATCAACATCCAACATTCTGTTCTCGATTTACATGTACGTCGTCAACAAACGCTGCGCACAAACGGAATGCCCCGTGGGGTGCGGGTGTGCTATCTACTGGTTCGAAGGTACTGAGAACCTTGGGTTGCCAGAAGGCTTAGAAAAAAAAAATACAACCAAATTTAGGTACTCTGTGGTATTTTTTACCCAGTAGCGAGTGCCGCCGGGTTAAAGAATTGTTGAGAAATACATCATATAACCAAGGCTTTAATAATGTACGTTACCCCAGATGTCAACTACGACATACATCTACACTAATATTATAAAGAGGAAAGATTTGTACCTATTTTTGTATGTTTGTATGTTTGTAACGAATAGGCTCAAAAAGTACTGGGCCGATTTAAAAAATTCTTTCACCATTAGAAAGCTGCATTCACCCTGAGTAACATAGGCTATATTTATTGCTAGAAAAGATTAGACGTCCACCCGTGCGAAGCCGGGACGGGCCGCTAGTATTCTATATTGCATGTAATAATAAAAAAGCAAACGTTTCTAAGACAATATTTTCATACATCCACTTGCTTCAAAAGCTCGACTCACTTCAATCAACTTTCACTTAATATGTTTATTAATAAACAATGCTTTCATTTCCATAACGGAGGCGCCCGTGAGGTTCCACTGCATACATGGCTACATGGGCACCTACATGGATACACGGTTACAGTACTTCAGTGGCTCCCAAACTGTGAGATGCGATACCCCTGGTTGGACGTGACGCAGTCCAAAAAGGAAGCTTCTTGGGCCCATAAACTGGTGATAAAAGGGCGAAACGAAAAGATTTTAGTGATGTTCGAGGATTTATTGGGACAGAAATGGGGAAGGACTAACTGTTAGGGTGCGTCCACATCTGGCGAACGCGCCGCGAATGCGCAGCTCGCGAGCCGCTCGCGAGCTGCTCGCGATGCGCGGATGCATTTTTTCCTTGTATGTCGCTACTGCGCAGTTCGCGCGCCGTTCGTCAGATGTGGACACAACCTTAAAATAACTGGAGCTTAAGAGAACGCGTATAGTGTAAGAGTTCATAGCAGAGTCAAAACATGTTTAGTTCCAAATAGTGCATATGTTTTCAACAGTTGAAAAACATCAGTGTTAACTTTCCTACGAATAAATAGCAACAATGTTTTTATAATTGATGACAAAAAGGAAAAAACTGTTGTAAAACTTAACAAAAGTTATAACAATTGCAAACAGATATTTTTTTTACTGTAACAATAAAGTTTTTTCATTTTCATTTCTGCTTTTATTAATGTTACGAATAGTACCTACACAATATACCTAAACTTTGTGGTAGATAAAAGCTGTTGACGATCATGTGAGTTTTTAAGAGTCATTTAAGGGTCTCGGTAAGTATAAGTTTGAGCAACACAGGTGTACATAACACACGGCGCTCTCATATAGTATTCATTGAGCCTTGCTACCTAACCGGGCGCGGACCGGGGCGGCGCGGAGCGGTGCGGCTCGGAACGGTGCGGCACGGGGCGGCGCGGAGGTACAAAGGCAGAGTTTTTCACTGCAATTTATTACGGAACGGACCACTAAGCAGGCTAGCTACGATAGAACCCTCGATCTAGAACTCATTGGATATAATCGGATTATATTGAATTTAAATAATGCCATTGAGTTTATGAAATGAATATAATACAGGATTGTATTATGTTTTCTACTAGCTTTTATTCTAAGGTAATGTAATGACAATTTGATATTTTATGTGTGTTGATTATGTTATTTGAGTTATGTATTTTATGGATGGTTATTGAGTCTTGATTATGTTTTATGAATTTGATTATTATTATTTGACTGTTTTAATTATACAATAATACTGTAGGATATTTCATGGTGCATAAATAATGGCCTTGACATTTAATATTAGACATTGTTTTTTTTTTAAAACTTTGATTGTATTCAATTTATTTAAATTTGTGTATACACTTGAAAAAGTAAAGTTTAGTGAACTAATAACAGTAAGACCGGCTACAATTACTAACCTAAACTTATGCACAATAAATATTATTTCTATTATTTCTATTTCTATTTCTACTCATACTAATTCACGGTAGTCAGATATGTTTGGACTACACACTATCTTTTTTAGAGTGCAGTTAAATGAAAAAGTCTGCGGATCTGACAATTAGGAACTGCAGTTTTGTAATAAACAAATAAAAATACTTTATTTCAGACTACAAATTGTCCATATTTTGTAAGTAGCTGCTGCTGCTAGCTGTAATGAAACAGCAGATTTTTTAAAAAATTTCTCGATTTGTGCTGCTAAACCACCCCATTAACTGATTACTGAGGTGTTTTGTTGAGCACTGTATATGCACAGAATAGGTAATAGTATATAGTTCCACATAGTTTGCACTCTTATACAGGGTTTAACAAAACACCCTAGTAATACTTAAGGAGCTGCTTCAGACCATCAAACTGAACAACTTTCAGTATGGAGCCAACATCGAAATCGCGAAAAAAAAATCCGCTATTTCATACAAAACTGCATTACTGTCTCGACTCAAATGTATGGGACGGCAATTTTTTTTTATTATTTCTTGACGTTGGCTCCATAGTGAAAGTTGTTCAGATTGATGGTCTGAAGCACCCCCTTAAGTATTTCTAGGGTGTTTTGTTACACCCTGTATATTCCCTGACATAGTATAGGTAGAAGATGGAAAAGAATGACGTGGTGAGAGCCTAGCTGTACTATAATTAAATATCACAAAGAATGAGGAGAACAAAACGTTTGTATAGTTTAAAAGTAGCCTCATAAAGGCTTCAAGACAACAATAATTCTTTAAAAAGATGTTACGGATTTTCGGTAAAAAGCACCTAAAAATGCGAAAGTTTTACATCTACTGCAAAGAATTTAAAAGCCCTTAGAGGTTTAACATAATTTATTTTCTTTTATGTTTTACTTTCACGGCCGACTTGAACACTTTCATGTTTTTCTAATACGAGACTTGTATTTCTGTCGTCAATGTTAGTTATTTTACTTCCAAGGTCGTGTTATGAGATGGCTTATTTTATCTATTTAACTAATTTTACACAAGGAGAAATCCTATTTTTTGTAAGTGAAGCAAAAAGCCTATTTTCAATGTCTTTTATAAGCTTTTAGTAACTTACAATTACAACGTATAATTTATAACCTCACTGGCTTTTCGGCGAAGGGAAACATCGCGAGGAAACCTGCATGCTTCAATTAAGAGAAGTGTATATTAAAAGTGGCGACGCGAACGTTCAGCCACTGCTAGTGAAATGTAGTGGCTGCGGATACCCCTTTACAACGTGTTAATGAATTAGCGCAAAACCTCATACACCCCAACTGATTTATAACAAAATACTCAGATTGATACAATAATTTCATTATTTTGATAGTTAAAATTTAAAGTTATTCGCATTTTAAGTTTTGAGGCAAAAATTATTTGTTATCATTTCAGCACGAAAAGAAAGCACTAAGGTACTCATGGATACATTTTTATAATCTTGTTTTGGTAGTAAGTAGGGTGAGTGTGCCCGTGCGGTGGGTTGACATGCGGTCCAGAAAATTTTTAATTTTGCAAAAAAATTACCTATGTTGAAACCATGATAATTCGATTCTACTCTCGATTCTAAACAAACTACTTTCTATTTTTGCGTTAGCTACAAATACATAAGTACCTATGTATGTTATAGCCTGCAGAGTCCAAGACGAATAAGGGGAGAGGGAGTGGCCCATACTCCACCATGTTGGCTACAAATATAAAACCGGCATATACGATGTTAATCAGGGCTTCAGTTTATTCACGAATTCGTATACACCTATCACCGAATTGAAGCTTTCAAAGAGCAAATTCGAGTTCTTTTCGTTGCCTTTTCATCATAGTTCCCACTGCCCGGGATCAAAATCCCGTGGTCTGGGATAACGTCGGGGGTACTCACAGAACGTACCTCTGTAATCCGGGGATAAAACGCGCGTAATTAACCGTACACACAGGGTGCTCCTCTAGTATGGATCGGGGTCGGGCTCGTGACCCGTTCACGATTAGTTCCGCACCACTGGTCTCTGCTTACACTCTTGTTTCACTGTTATCACAGATCGCTGGTGTAAGCTTTGTGGGTTTTGAATGATTCGTTAATAAAGAACTATGAGTATGATTAATATACATAATGTAAACAAATTAACGTAACCCATTGTAAAACGATATCACTAAAATCGAAAACCGAACAAGATCTGATATAGATGTCGTTTTTTGAAAATTCGTAGTAAAACAAGATTCTTACTTACGATTATTGCATTCTTAAAAAGTAGTCACCTAGTTGTAGGAAAAATTCTGTCACCCCCGAAAAGGAATAATAGCGTGAGTTATTGTATGTAGTTAAGAAACACGTTGGTTTACAAGTCCCTATCGACAATTTTACTACGTAATACCATTTCAACAAATTATCTTGTTCAAAAATATATTATTCTTTAAACATTATTTTCTTGGTTTTCAATAATCTGTGTAGTATCATAGTGTAAATAAAATAAGCGATGAAGCTCAGTGGTCGCGGCGGGTCTATGCCCGCGCGGCGTGCGGGGTACGGCGGGGGACGGGCGTACCAAAACTCAATTCGCCGTTTGGGTACGCGCGCAGGCAGCGCGGGCCATGACGCACTCCTCCCGGCCCCCGCACGCCCCGCACGATTGGCCTGCCGCGACCGCGGAGCTTCACCACTATTGTAGTATTATGACATTTATGGCCTTGAAGAAGATCTATGGATCGAGCTATTCTAGTCAGTATACGTCCTTTTACCAAGAACATTATTACCGAATATTATCGGCATTAAATTAAATACGAATATTTCAAAGAAATAATAATAAATGGAAAATGATTAGTATAAATTGTAATCGACTACAATAAAATTCTTCAAAATTGAGAGAAATTGAGAACCATTGCTCGGAGCTCATTACATCGGCTCCCAATTGTCCCTATAGGTGACAGAAACAATAGAGGCTTTAATTTCCTGCCACCCCTGCCCCTCGCCCCTCGCCATGAAATATTATTTTAATCCACACTCCGGGCGGCGGTGCTGAATATTCAATGGACGCCATTTTATTCAAGTTTTTATGCAAAATGTGAGCACTGTGAATCGAACTCGGACGTTAGACTCGGATGTTTATAATCTACTCAACTCTACAGCGGCTGCCGTCCGAGTCAGTGTTCGTTCAATAACATCTAACCATAGACGAATTAAACTAATTAATATACTAATAGACCCGACCGTAAAATTATGCACCTATTTGTTTGGTGAACGAAATGTGATTTAAGTGAAAGTTTACACAGGGGTTAATACAACGCCGCCGGGTTGTCTAGCAAAATCTCGCCGCAAGTATCTTTACCATTATGATTTTTGGTACAATTCGCCGCCCACGGCACGTACAGGCGTATCTCATAAAAAGTCATAAATGAGTTAAAAATACACAAATGTTCGCCTTTTTCTGCTTTATGTCACCACAAAGAGGTGTATCTCTCACTCTTTTTGCTTTCTAAATACTCATGAGGCTTATCTCAATAAGTTGCGTAAAAAGTCGTTACTGACTGGCGTACATTGAGTAACGCCTGTCGGCGACCGAAATGCTTATAATATTTGGCGGCAAAACAGCCCTATATCAAACACTGTATTCTCCAAAAGGAAAATAGAGGCCGAAGACAAAAGCTAATGGACAAAAATGCAGTGGTACGTCAAGTCTTCCTTTTCTCATTGTGGATTGGTTTTTCATAAGAAATGGCGGGGGCGTAACTATCACTATTTTTCTTTATTCTTAAATTGGGACTCGACAAAGAGGCGTATCTGAAATAAAAGAATTAAAAATACAAAAGGCTTTGCAAAATTTTTGGTATAATATTTTTAAACCACCATTGATAAGCAACAATTATCACCACGTTTTATTTGCTTCGATGGCTTTGTTATCAAATGACAATTTAAAACGTTTGTCATCGGGCAAAAAAAAATTAGTTTTTTGGCTCTACTGAAAAGTGTTTGAAAATGAGAGCCTGTACGTGCCGTGAGCGGTGAATTTCTGTTTCATTCGATATGATAATGACAAAGTCACGGGTAAACTCTAGTAAAGAATAAAAACATTTTCTGCCCGTCGCGTTGGTGCACTCTTACATTACCCTTCACCCCATAAACATACCTCTTCTGAATCTTACGACGAAAAGTCTTTTACATCCTCATACCTCGAATATGCTAAGAGATGCTTGAAGACGCCTTGCAAGGAAAAAATATAAACGAACAGCATAATGTCGACTGTACATTACGGTCAAATTCCTCAGCACAAGGCTCGATGAGGCGTGAAGCTTATTTCCGCTTTTTACTTTGAAACAGAAAAGGCAAAAATGCCGAACGTTAAGTAATGTACCGAAACACTCAGCTGTTCCTTATTGCATTACTCTTTGTCTACTCCCCCCTGACTGTCAGCCCCCCCCCCCCCAGGCTTACTTCGAACCTTCGCGTTTTTATGTCTCCAATAATCCGGTTTATTTTGCATTTCAATTCGAACCAAATTTCCTTTTATCCGCCAAATGCCGAAGGTGAAAATATTTTTGTTGCCTTAGTTTTCTAACAAATTCAATTTTCTTACCTGTTCGCTGCAAATATACTTCGTTTGTTTTTTGTTTCAACTTACTTCCCAATAATAATAATCAAGACCTGCTGACACAAGATGTTCATAAAATGAACGCACAATAACTATTTTGAGAAATTAACTGAGCGCGAATTAGAGTTTCTACGAAAAGAAGATTTAAAAGGCAATGTGTGTGTAGACAGACAAGCAGCCAGATCGGATGGCATCTAGATATTTTTGTCTCCGTGTATTTAGTCGCACCCTTATGATTTCAGTTAGGGTGGATGGTTTGGATTCCGCTTGATGTACACACGGCGACACATCAGGTTACGCACCCTATATACCCATAACTACACTACGTAAAAAACACAAAATAGTGCGGTAGAGAGCCTGCCTGCATAGACGCGGCTGCCGGCGCGGCGGGTGCAGCGTGCTGTGAGACGAAACAACAACAACATACCGCACCCTCTCGCACGATTCACAGCGTTCAACTTCTAATAGTTCAAAGTCCAAACAGGGTAACCTGACCTGTCGCCGTGTGTACATGGTACTAGCACTTTTATACAATAATGCTACTTTTAGATGTCGTGTATGGTAATAATATTTTAGAACTTGTATAAGTATAATATGCTATACTAATCTTAAGTTGTCAACATTGGACCTGTGTCAAATTAAAGCTACAACATACTTTGTAGTAGTGTACCAGCTGTTCCACTTCTCTCAACATCACACAAAATGTTAAAAAGATTTGTGCTTGTATTTTGAAGTTTACATCAAAGAGCAGTTTAGGGAAAATACGATTCCTTTCTCTCATGCCAGATGCCGCGGTATCAGAAAACAATGTTTGATTAAAAAAGCTTGGAAGGTATAAAATAAAGTAAGTTAGCACGTGCGCCTGATTGCCTCAACTCCGCTACGAACCAACAGACGTACTGATTTATTTGTTTATATTTATCGGAGCAATAAGTCGACGGTCTCTTGCAAAAAGTTAAATCAAAAACGTGAGGCGACGGCTCCGACGCAAACAAGAGACACGGCTCGCTGCCAAACTGATGTATCTTAATGTTACCGGTCTTTAAATTTTCAGTCTTTGGTTTTTCGTGTAGTTTCCGACTTAAGAACTAAGCAAATTCAGTGCCAGTCAAAGGTGACTGAGGTATTTATAAGGTTACCTTTGCATTGTTTTTCCGAAAGTCCAGAGCTAAAATCATCATGAAGAATATTTATCTTATCTTATCATGACTTAACTCTTTTTCCCTTTTTGAAACCCAAATACAACGGCACGCTGATATTGTAGTTAACTATCTCTCCCAAAATGATTTAAGATAAGTTATACATAGCGCAATAATATACAGGGTGATTTTTAATAGGTCTGTATGGCTTAAAGGGGAAAGAGTAAAGCCCATTAGAAGTCTAAAACTGTATGGAACCCCTGGTCGAAAACCTGAAAAATAACTTTAAAATTTGAAGTAACTAATGAGATTTTTTGTTTTTAGTTTATGAATAATTTATCCAGTAAACAAAAAACATAAAAAAAATGCATGCAATAAGTATTTATTTTTATTTTTATGCTTTTACCTTAAATTTTGGTAATTTTCGAAAAAAAGTTAAAGTGTCCATTATTTCCGAAACCAGTGATTTTCGACCAGGGGTTCCATACAATTTTAGACTTCTAATGGGCTGTACTCTTTCCCCTTTAAGCCATACAGACTTATTAAAAATCACTCTATAGTATAACATAACGCAAGGTACAGAAGTTGGTAACAAAAGGCTATGGACATATTACCACTTAACAATGTCATTCCATTGTATCCTGAAACCTTCGCTGTGCTAAAGGCTCACCTTGCTACAACTGCACGCTAAGGAGCATAGTTGCTAGTTGTAGTAAAGCTTCTGACCATCCTGACAACGATTATAACATGGTTGCAAGATTATATACGTATGTACATACTTATGTACACATGTGTTTTGACGACACGAACCAATGATTCCCCGTTGGCGGACGCGTCGTAGAGGACACCATCATCAACGTCATAATATGTACTAATATTTCTATACATACGTGACTATAACAAGTTAGTCGTCCACTTGGACACTAGATTTTATGAAAAATATATTGATATAGATACTATTTATGTGATGGCGGAGGGCTAGGTACTTGAACCTTGAAGTAGAGTTACAACAACTTCTTTGAAAGTGACATTGAAATCATTTCGGAGAAATAAAAGGAGAATATTCAAACTCTCTTACTTTATTGCTACGAAATAAAGTTACATAGGTACCAACAAGTACCTATACACTTATTCGTATAAAATTGGTACCTATAATTATGCACTATGCAGACATGTTGTAGTAACTGTTTAGCTCTGCTAAATAAAATAATTTGATGAGTATACAAATATTATAAATTGAAAAAAAAAAAACAATTCAGACCAGAAGGGACCGAAAATTACAACTTTGAAATGTGTCCATTATAATTGTATGTTTGATAATCGTCTTAGTTACTACTCTTCTGATTTCGATGCAGTTTTTACTGCTTAAAGTACCAGTTGGCAAACGTACGCGTACGAGTCTATGTAGACTAGACGGTGATGAATAAGTGAATAAATAAATTCAAAGCCTTATTTTAAAGGAACAGTAATACCAAATGTCACTCTTTTATGGATTTCAGTATCAAGTGGTGTCTAACAAAACAATGCAAAAGAAACATTACCAAGGGAAAAATACCGTTAAATTTAATTTGAAACCACATACATACAAGATACATACATATTGCGCACACCATGATCCCAAGGAGGTAGGCAGAGACTGCAGTTCACCACGCCCCGCTACGATTCTGACACTCTCTCGCCTAATCGACATTACAAACACACATACTCACACATGTGCTCACGCCTGTGTCCTACAGGGGTAGGCAGAGAATGGAACGCCACATGCTACGATTGCATGCTGTAATCTACTATACATGCTACATTAATACTAATATAACAGAGATACGGCACTTTGCCTCGACAGTGTGAAAGTAGGAGGGGAGCACAAAAACTGTCTGCGTAAGAATTTATCGCCTCCGCAGCACGAGTCGTGTCGTGTCCTCAACTCGTAACTCGTAACCACGAGTTAGGGACACATTATAATTTAAAATCAGCTATACAGGCAGTACCCTGTGATGTACTGAGGCAGCTAAAGAAATTTTATTTTAGTCTTAGATCTCTTTATTCTAAAGCATAGAGGGAGCCATACCATTGCAAAAATGTCTTGACGTTTTCAATGTTTTTGACGTTTGTGTTTGAGTGTGTGGTGTCAAGTAGTATGGACAAAAGAGACCAACTAGACCAAAGTGACAACTGCCCTTATTTTTACGGTCACTTTTCACACACACTAGCACAAAAAGTTACAAGTGAAAAGTGGACAACCGCATAAACAAAGATCTATAGTTCCGTCTCCTTCTACTATTAAAGCTAGGTCATAAGACAAAATAGACTAACCTACAATCATAAATTTATGCGGTCTCTATGCTTTAGAATAAAGGAGATCCTTGCTCTTAGGTATAAATCAAAAGGGGCCAACTTTCTTAGGTTGGTGTGCGTGAGGCGTCATACAATTTATGTTTGTGTGCGTGTATATGGATGTGGTTTAGAGGCCAGTACTGGTAGCAATTTTTTTCCACGCGTTCGTAGCTTCGACAGACTTCACTATCTTGACATATAACTTATCCCAGATTTAATTAGCGCGACTAATCAATATCACGACTATATTCCCCAAAAGAGTGTCGCATATTCAGAATTTCCCAATTTCAATAGCAATGCACAAACCACAAACTGTGTCCATTGAGACTGGTAGTTCATCATCACTGCCGATGGACGTCACTGTTGGACATAGGCCTCCCCCAAGGATCGCCACAACGACCGGTCCCGCGCTGCCCTCATCCAACGGGTTCCAGCCGCCTTCACCAGGTCGTCGGTCCACCGTGTGGGGGGCCTAGTCACGCTGCGCTTTCCGGTACGCGGTCGCCACTCAAGAACTCTTTGGCCTCACCGGCCATCGGTTCTGTAAGCAATGCGCTCACTGCCACATGAGTTTAGCAATTCTTTGGGCTATGTCAGTTACTCTGGTTCTGAGTTTTTTTTTAATTTTGCTTTGTAACACCGACCCGCATTCTGAGTTAATATTTCCTCTACCCCAAGGTTGTCTGAAAAAAAAATGCTTTTTAGCGATAAGACCGCCTTATTTATACCATAATCATTTTTGTATCCTGCTTTGTACTGTATTTATTGTGTTTGGTGTAAATAAAGTATATTACATTCATTCATTCATTCTGATTCATCTCTCTTTCATTTCTGATTCGATCTCGCAAGGAAGCCTGTCTATTGTCATTTTGGTGACTTTCAGCCTTTTAATAAGTAATATGGTAATTTTTAAAGATAAGGTGGTTAAATAATAAAGCCACGTATTTAATTTTGCACCATATATGTATTTAAATACAAAATACATAAATACAACGACCTACTTTAGCGGACCTACTAAAACGCTTTATATCTAATCTACATTGTATCGGAAAATAAAAATAAATAAATAAACAAATAAATAAAAAAATATTGATTGTATATTATATTGTTTTCACACGTTGCCTTTTCTCAAGGTCCGTGTCTACGGCGTAGCGCGTAGCACAGCTACGGCGTAGTATGGGACCCCGCTACGAATTCTACCAAACTTAATATAATCTTGCCACTTCAAGCATGAATGATACAATAAACGATCTCCTGAACAAATAAAACATAACCGTATTCGGTAGCGATAAGATATCTTATGAAATAATCAAATGTGTTCGTAAGGTTAAGTAAACGTGTACTTTGGTTCATGAATAAGGAATGACTGAGCCGTTTGTTTGTTTGTTTATTGATATCATATCCCGAGTGTTCGCTTCACTGATATTGATATACCAGGATAAGGCGACGTAATTCTAATATTGATACCTTTGATTTTTTGTGTCTAATCCCAATATTATTCTACTTCATATTGACGAGCCGGTTGGTGTAATGGTTGCCACGCCACTCCCGGTTCGGTCATAGATGTTATATATGTTTGTGCCGTTGTTGTATGGTTCCCATAACAAAAAGCCTATAAGGTTTACTTATGGGATCATTACAATGTATGTGCCTGTGAGCGTTATTACCCGACTGCGCGACGCAAAGGAAAGGTAATGTGTTGACGACCCGGTTGGTGTAATGGTTACCACGCCGGACTGCCGAACCGGGATTCGAACCCAGGACCCTGGTTCGGTCATGGATGTTTATATGTTTGTGCCGTTGTTGTATGGTTTCCATAATAAACAGCCTATAAATAGTGCTTTCTTGGGATCATTACAATGTATGTGCCTGTGAGCGTTATTTATTTATTTATTTATACAAAGTCAATCATAGGTACTACAACTAAAACTACCAGATTTTTAAAGCGTGCAGCTGTAGCAAGGCTCACTGTTAAGTAGATTGGAAACCTCAGGAATCTATAAATCTAATAACTAATATCCGGTAATACAATTTGTCTATAAACTGCCCCCCATCCCCCGGCCGACACGCACGGGTTTCGTCTTCCCCTTGGGAACTATATTTTCCTCAAACAACCTATGTTTCGCTTCAAGTATCGTTCGTATAGATTTTTTTAATAAATCGGCAGTTGTAAATAGTTTAGTGAACTATCTATAGGGTGAATTTGATATCATTAGCATCTTTTTAAACTAAGAGTCTACCCATCTATCTGAACAACTTTTACTATGGGAGCAAACCGATAGGAGAATAAAAAATCTGCTGTTCCATACTAAACTGCAATGCCTACTCGACTCAAATTTATACAAGAGCAGATTTTTTTTTTTGCTCCAATCGGTTTGTTCTAGGAACAAACCGATTACAGTAAAAGTGGTTCAGTTTGATGGGTAGACTCTAAGTTTAGGATGCTAATGATATCAATTTCACACATCAATTTTAGGGTTCTTCTTAATATGCTGACACTTTTTTAAGGCGATGACCAGACCATCAAACTGAACAACTTTTTTTATGGGACCAACATCGAAATCGCGAAAAAAAATCAGCTGTCCCATACAAAACTGCAAACCTACTTGAGACAAAAAATGTATAGGACAGCTGATTTTTTTTTTCGCGATTTCGATGTTGGTCCCATAGAGAAAGTTGTTCAGTTTGATGGTCTGATAATCATCTTAAAAGTATCACATATCTTTTTTTTATTATTAAAAATGGGTTTGCTCTTGACCACAATCCAGTCCTCAGGACAAAGATAGGGTCGAAGATGTAGCGAGCTTACCCAGAAGCCTATTCACCCGTACTTTAAAGTAATTCGGGTTGTAAATGCTCGGAAATACTGACGAAGGCAAGGCATTCCACTCCTTGGTTGTGCTCATTATGAAAGAATCAGAAAGGCGCTTAGTGCGGATAAGGGGGATATCAACCAAGAAGGGGTGGTATCCCGCGGTGCGTCTGGAAGTCCGATAGTAGAAAGGGGAAGGCGGGATGAGCTCATGCAGCTCTTGGGCACACTCACCGAAGTACAATCTGTAGAAGATCTTTTCGTTGCTGACTGTACAATACAGCTCCAACAGGGTACAAGTTCGGACAGTGACGTCAACTAAACATTATTGGATGATAATCTTAACCTCAAACTCACATTTCTTCTAGATTACTTTCTGGACGACAACGATATACAACGCGAAAATAAAGCTGGCCTCACGGACCTGAAAAAAAGACGGACGGAATCTCGTCTAATCAAAAGTGAAGCACCCATTTATATGAGTGTGCGTGCTGTCGCCCTGTTGCGCGAGACAAAATGGCGGCGGGTTGTCGCACCTGCGCCTAGAACTGGTGCGTCTGTGTGAGTGTAGGTGCTTTGTAGAACAAACGAAATTTGTAGAACCTTGCTGCTTCACCTCTTTTTAATGTGACATTACGTCCGTCTTTTTTTTAGGTCCGTGGCTGGCCTATAAAAGATTTGTGTACGAATGCTCATCTACACTAAGCGCAGTGTCCGGCTGACACTGATCACCACTTTGTTTTAAATCAAATTACAATTTGACTTGAGGTGAGTCTTGCACGATTTAAAATATAATTTAGTATTGGTAGCGAAGCCCCTGACTGCCCCGAAAGGGATCATTGTCGTGATTTTATGTAAACTGATATCAGGGATACAAACAGGGTGAATCGACCGGTTTTTTTCATCACGAGTCTTTTAACATCAATAAATTGCAGAATGTAATTATTTGTAACAAAATATGAAGTGCGGTAACCTATCACAAAACTGACATTTTTTTCCTGTTATCTCGAAAATAGTTCGTTACATTTTTACTATATTCTATTGAACAGAGAGCCGTGTGATAAGGGTTTTGACATATATTGTTTTGAGTAAGTACTGTTAGCTTGCAATAATGTACTAGTACTTATCACTATCACTACATAGTATAAAACAAAGTCGCTTTCCGCTGTCTGTCTGTCCCTATGTATGCTTAGATCTTTAAACCTACACAACGGATTTTGATGCGTTTTTTTTAATAGATAGAGTAATTCAAGAGGAAGGTTTATATTAGCATTAAGTACACCCGTTCGAAGCCGGGGCGGGACGCTAGTAACTGATAATTTAAAATAGAAAGAAATCCAGCTCTTATTGCTCGCTATATACTAACAAATCCCTTTCTTATCAGACCGCGACGCGGTATTCTTACATTTTCTCGAAGCGGAATTATTCCCACTACACAGTGCAGACATTGACCCCTGCTCAGGGTTGTCCCCTGAGTGACCCCTGCTCAGGGTTGTCCCCCGAGTGACCCCCACCCCCTCCCCGCTCAATTTGCGGCACTACATTATGCATAGGTTCTATGACCTAGGCTAGGTTCAGGTACAAATACCTACTACCTAACTTCCAGACCTTCCATTTATTTTGCAACAATTTGCTAATAAGCACGGTCGTGACTTGTTTACACCATGCCAGTATCTAGCTGTTAAGTGGAGAATTCCTGGTCAAACCAACTGATTTAAGCAAGATCATTTAGCATCTTCGACTGAGTAAAAATACCTAAATATACCTATTTACGACCACTTTAGGATCAGAAAGTTGGCGACAAGTACCATCTAATCTAAACTATTATAAAACTGTTACAGAAGTGTGTCTGTTCATTGAAGATATCTACAAAAAATGATTACGATATGGTTTTTAGGTGTCCCTTCCACCAATTTTTGGATTTCGTGTCTGTCTGTTTGTTTGTTTGTGTATTTGTTTGTTTGATTAAGCGTCACGGAAAAACTACTAAACCGATTTTAGTGAAACATTTTTTGTTTGATAGCTTATGATCTGACTTAAAATCTGGTATATAATTTATGCGGACGAAGTCGCGGGTAAATGCCCGTTAGATATATTTTTAAACGTGTTGGAAGATTCGTTTTTAGCAGATTGAAGGTAGTAAACAAAAAACAGAATAAGATCTTTTATTGTATAATATGTATTTGACATCTTCGGTTTCAATTTTAAAATAAAACTCGTAACCTATTGAGTATTGACGTAGCTACGTCACTAACAGCAAAATACCGTAACGCGTAACGTAATGAAATAATGCATTAAGTTCAGCTACGTCCCTAATAAGAAAACGTCAAAAAATCACGAATTCATCAACGTTTAGTTTGATTAAAACTAAACTGTACCTACTTGTATGTATATCACGTCTGCACGCACGTTTTAGCAGAAACGTGGCCTGCAGAAAAGACTCAAGTAACTTTTCACCAACAAAACGAAAATAAAGTCGTATTCACTAGCCCAGTTCACTGTGCCGTGTAAACGTGAACGTCCGCCCAAACAAAACAGTGAATCTAAAAGTAACTTGCACAAATAAAAGATACGAGAAAGCAAGCCTTAAGATATTCATTCACACACGCACACTCGTCCGTGTACACTCAATTATGCAGCGGTACCCTGGACCGCACCCTGGGACCCTGGGTCTAATTCTGTTACACTCGGGGCACCTAATTCTCTAATGTCATTAAAAAGTCAACTACATTTGGCTTCCAGTCTTACTAAATACAACATAAGAAAAATGTTTAGGGGTGGGTTGCCAAGGATGGAAGTTCACACAAGCGTGATATCAATTTGAAGGTTTTCATCGTGATGTGTTGGTAAACTATAAATTTGGATAGGCAGCTACGATTACGAATTATATCTGTCAAGTGAAGTGTACCAATCCGTATCGGGCACGCATTTAGTCATCCCAATGTTTAGCATAGGTCTTCCCTAAGCTCTTCCACGCCTCTCCGTATAACGTGAAATCATGTATTTTTGGTGAGCATCTAGTTTTCAGGACATCTTCCGTCATAATTAATATGACGAGAACGCGAACGTGCGATAATAAGGTTGTGTAAGGTGTTTGTCTCATCTTTTAATAAAAGGGCTTTTAAATTAAATTTATTTTTGAATCAGAAATTGTTCATTAACATCGCATTCATCGAGGGCCTTTTCTTAATAAAGTAGGTTCATAAAACAAAATTGAAAAAGTTTTTCCACGAATTCTTTCAATTTGCAACTCCGTCCTAATAAAAGAATACCAACTAGTTTGTGCCCTACATACCTTGAAGCCCTATCAAGTTGAATTGGCCCAATAAAGTTGGTGAAAGTTAACCAATAAACGTCAATCCAACTTGACAAGTTTATGCGAGTGTGAGGAGTAGCAGGCACCAGGAGGGCAGCGGCGCCGGGCGGTGGTGACTGGTGACCGGCCGGAGACACGCGGTGCAAGGCACCGGCACCGCCGCTATACTAATTCATTTCAAACCTCATAATGTCCCATTCCAACGCAGGGCTGCCGAAACCTGACCTACATCGAAGATGATTACAAACCGATCGGTAGGTAACGATTAAGCACATTTTCCCGGAAAATCCTGGATGGGTCCATAAAAAAATAAGGCAAGTCAAAGCCCGATTAACAATTTTAAAGGTCTCTATTACTAAAAAGATAATTAAAACATTTCCCTTAGATCGCTATCTAAACGATTCCAAATAACCAACCCCATTTAAATTCCCAAAATTTTACAGGCTAATTGGTTACTAAATCACGCGACCGTGTTTGACCGTGTCGTTATAAATGTGCAATTGTTATTTATATTTGCGTTATCGTTATATAAGTGCGGGTCACGAACGTTTCTCCTGTGAGCTTCCTAAACGAAGCCAGCTATAGGTCGTACAGCTGCATACTTAGCCGCTCATATGTTGTAATATGTATGTGGACTATGTGGTGGACCAGTGGGGCCGGTGCACAGACACATGGCAATTCTCACAAGTAACTAGACACAGACACAGCACGGTATATGTATGTAACACGGGAGCACAATCACAGCGCGGTACCAGGATAGCATAGAGCGTAAGGAGCGTACCGTTCGGGTGCAAGCAGCGGCAGGGGCACTCGCAGACGTGCGTCCGATTCGAGCGGCCGGAGATGACTGCCGGAGCCGGCGCGCTGCCGCCGCCTCACCCCCTCCCTGGTCGCTGCTCACCCCCGCAACCCTCGCACCATCCCCGCGACACCCCGGCACTGAAAATCCCTTTCAAGAGGTTTCGTTACACACCCTCGTAATAAATTAAAAAATATTACAACCATCAAAGTCGTTGTCGGCATTATCATCTCATCGAGAGCTCAATTTGGCTTCTGTAATTACTGAATTGATTATTTTAGAGACAATTTTGGCTTCTGTTTTGATGTTTTGCTTTGCCTTCCCTTTGAAGTTAAGACTGGCGTGTTGACACGAAGTTGTCACAATTGTCGTTCAAGATGTTAGAAACACAAGTGAAATGCTTTACCACACTTAGAGGAACTAACGAAGGGAGCACGCAGAGAAGTAGTACCTACAATGGATGGAACAGAAGTAGTACCTTCTGTTTTGGAGATGTAAATCAAACACAAGCTTCACATGCAGACTGTCTTTATTCTCTTCCGTTACTTATAACTGCCCTCACATATATTTATCATAGTACCTACATAACATACCGACAACCCCCTTAAAAAATAATCAATTTAAAAAACACATCATATTTACACATGATTTCATTATCTTATTTATATTTTAACAAACCATGAGGTACTTAATTTTTAGTTTAACATTTTCGAAGCATGCATTGAAATTATTTATTTATTTATCTTAATTTTATGATAAAGTGTTTTTAACTTACATTCCTATAAGCACACAATATAATCTTTAATATTCCGTGACAATATTATTCATTAGCGATAATATATAATTTTTATTGACTATACAATTCTAATTATTTATTTTTTAAACATATACATGCTAGTTCTCTTTTGAATTAAATTATTAGCCTTTATGGCTACTTACAATGCATTGTTTTTTTTTTTTTTTTTATTATCTTAAGTTTATTTCATAATCTCTGTATTCATGCATAATCAAGTTCTGTAAATTAACTTATAATTTATAACAAAGCATGCACACTTAACTTTCTCTTTCACATTGGTGCCGGATAGCCCCACCGATCAGGTTGTCTCACTATCCTGCCAAAACGATTAGTATATGGTTGATTCCTATTTACTACTGGATGTCTTTGTCTCATAGGGGATGTAACCAAGGACGAAGAAGAGGATAGTGTGGGTTCGATTCCAGTGGTGATATCATCATAAGATAAATATTCTTCTGCCCATTGTTCGCTTGTTTGATCATCGCTGTGGTCAACGTTTAAATGCCTACGATTTCTTATTAATGTTCCACCACCTACTATTTTGACAGAATATGACCGTGTACCTACTAATGAGCTAACTATTCCGCTGACCCACTGCTTATTTACCCTAACTTTTACTCTTTGTCCTGATGCTATCGGCATCATATCTCTGGCACCCTTGTCGTAGTGATGTTTTTGTATTGCCTGCCGCTCATTTAATTTGTGTCTAACATTTGTTGGTATCTTCGGTTTTAACAGTTGCGGGGAGCAGGGAAGTATTGTTCTTAGCTTTCTATTGTTTAGTAATTCAGATGGTGATGGCAATTCGGTACTTAAAGGGGTATTTTCGTATTCAAGAAGTGCTAGTCTGAATTCTGTTTTGTCATATTGTGTCTTTTTCATCATGCTTTTTACAGTTTGTATTGCACGTTCTACCTGTCCATTAGACTGTGCATAACGTGGTGATGACGTCACGTGTGTAAACTTCCACACGCGTGAAAACGCTTTGAAATTTTCTGAATTATATTCTGGCCCATTATCAGACATCACTATATTTGGAATCCCGTGTCTCGAAAAAATGATTTTTAGTTGCTCTATGACGTCATCACTACACAGGGAAAACAATTTAACAACTTCTACAAACTTACTGTAGTAATCAATCACTATTAAATATTTGTCCCCGTTGAAATGGAAAGTATCAGTACCTACTTTATTCCATGCCATATTTGGTATATCGTGCGGAATCATCGTTTCCTTTCTATTTTCATTTTTGAAGTTTAAACACGCTTGACATTTACCAATATAATCCTGCAGCTGTGTATTAATGTTTGGCCAAAACATTGTCTCACGTATCCTTAACTTACATTTTTCCAAGCCCAAGTGACCAACATGTATGTTTTTTAACATATCGGCGCGCATGACTTTCGGAATTACTACTCGATTTCCTTTCCATACTAATCCGTAGGATTTCGACAACTCATCTCTGTTACACCAGTATGAACTAACGCTATCGGGTAACCGTTGTTTTTGTTCCGGCCATCCGTTATCTATGTACTTTATTAATAGCTGAAGTTCGTCATCATTCTGCGTGCACTTTTGTAGTTGCACAAAGTGTGTGTCTGTGAGCGGGTTACAGGTAGTAACCGCACACACCTGCGCCTGTGCATCGAAGTGATCTCGTGATTCATGACTAGAAACTGGTTCGGCGGCTCTCGATAATGCATCCGCAATAAACAAATATTTCCCGGGCTTGTAAATTAATTTAAATGTATACAACTGAAGTCTTAAAAGCATCCTTTGTAACCTGGCAGGTGCATTGACTATAGGTTTACCTATAATGTTCACAAGTGGCTTGTGATCCGTCTCGATTGTGACGTCCGCTTTACCATATAAATATGAATAAAACTTTTCACACGCAAAGACACATGCTAAGAGCTCTTTTTCTATCTGCGCATAGTTCTGTTCTGCACTAGTCAGAGACCTTGACGCGTAACAAACCGGTAAATTGTTTTGTAGTAAACATGCTCCCAACCCATTTTTACTTGCATCTACTGATAGTACAACTGGTTTGTGTACTGCATAGTATTGTAATACTGGTAAACTTGTTAAACATTTCTTTAAACTTTCTAAACATTGTTGATGTTCACTTGTCCAATGCCATTCGATATCTTTTTTCAACAGTTGTCTAAGTTGATATGTTTTTTCCGATAGGTTAGGTACAAAACTACCTACGTAATTTACTAGGCCCAAAAATCTCTCTAAATCTTTACTATTTTCCGGCTTTTTCATATTTTTAATTGCAGAAGTATGAGACTCATCTGGATATATGCCGTTCCGGGTTATCTTGTGACCCAAATATTTGATTTCTGACAATGCAAACTTACATTTCTCTCTGTTCAACTTTAAATTTATTCTCCTTCATCTATCTAACACCCTTTTTAGTCTGTAATCATGCTCTTCCTTTGTTTTTCCATAAACCAATAAATCATCCACAAACAAACAAACACCCTCAAGGTCATCAAAGTGTTCGTACATCTTTTTGTGAAACACTTCTGATGCTGATGTTATTCCATACGGTAGCCGTAAAAATTTGTATCTACCAAAAGCGGTATTAAAGGTACATAGGTCTGTACTCTCATTGTGCAACTTCTGCTGCCAAAATCCATTTTTCGCATCTAATGTGCTAAAAAATTGCGCTCCTGCTAAATTAGCAGTTATTTCGTCTAACGTTGGTAAGTGGAAATGCTCCCTTTTAATCGCCTTGTTTAGGTCTTTGGGATCGAGACAAATACGGATATCACCATTAGGCTTGCGTACCACGGTCATACTATTCACCCACTCACTCGGACCCTCAACTTTAGCTATTATATTTTGTCTTTCCATATCTTCTAATTTGTTCTTTACACATTCCTTCATTGCGATCGGTAATTTTCGTGGAGCATGAACTACTGGTCGGACAGTTTCGTCAATGCCAATTTTGTACTCGCCCGGCATGCAACCAATGCCCTCAAACACATCTGAATACTCATTCACAATCCGTTTTTTCGTATCACCATCTATTCCTGTTACTGACAATGTCAATTTAACCAAATTTAGTTCCTGGCATGAGTTACAACCTAAAATAGGAGGCGATGAAACATCCGCTATAATAAAATTCAAAATGTAATCCAAACAATTGTATTTTACTTTTAAATTGCATTTACCCATGACCTTTATATCACCACCGGAATAACCACGTAATTTTACTGAAGTACTGATTAGATCTTTTTCTGATAAACCTATTTGATGTAAATAACTACGGGGCAAAACATTCGTATCCGCGCCCGTATCTAACTTGAATGCAATTTCGTTATCATTTATTCGTAAATTTACTGACCATTTACTAATAGGCTGATTAAAATAGTAGATTACCTGATCGGCTGACTCATCCTCCGCTTGCACCTCATAAACCTTACAAACTCTTGAAAAGTGATCCAAATTATTGCATTTTAGGCATCTTTTACCATAAGCCGGACATATATCATTGTAATGGATCATTCCGCACCTATTACAGTCCTTGTTTACATAGTGTTGTCTCACTGCATGCGGTTGCTGATTATTTGAACGATAAAAGTTATTATGCAACGGCGGGTGCGTTGACCAAGCAGCTGATCGAGGTGGCGGCTGTGAAGGACGAGACGGTGGGGGCGGGGGCGGGCCTCGCGCAACGCCGGCACCGCGCCCGCGGCCTCGCCGCGCTCCGTTTCCTCGTCGTGATGTCCAGTATATCTTATGCTCGCTGCGTTCAGCTTCACACTCATAATCGTCTGGTTTTCTACTAATAGTATGAGCACTGTGTTCTACAAACTCTCTCTTTATCGCACCAGCTTGTAACTTTGACATTTGTGCGAGATTACATATGTCCAGCGACTTTTTTAATGTCAATTCCGGTTCTCGTAGCAAACGCTCCCTCAGTGCGTTCTCTTTTATTCCACAAATTAATCTGTCACGTATTAAATCGTCACATAGGTTCGTAAACTCGCAGGACACCGCTATTTTCTTTAATTCATACGCATATTGTTCTATAGATTCACCGTCCTGTTGATCACGAGTAAAAAATCGATGTCGTATTACCGTAATATTTTTCTTTAATGCAAAGAAGTTATCAAATTTTGCGATTATTGATTTTAATTCCGTAAATGTTTCGGTAAATTGTTCATATACCTCGCGGCATTGTTCTCCTATGATATGTAAAAAAATGTTTATTTGCACTTTTTCAGACTTTTTTGTCAGTTCACACGCTTCGTAATAAATTAAAAACGCACTTTTCCATTTCATCCAGTCTTTGGATATATTACCCGATGTTACGTTTTCTAAATTATTAACATAGGAAAATGGCGGCGGCGGCGAAAGGTTCGATTCCATTTTAATAAACACTGAGTATTCCTTTCCACTTGAAACTTATTCACAACTTTTCTCTATTCACTTAAGTCCTTTTAACTACACCTTTCTTTTCAGTTTCTAGGCGTATATCCACGAATTACTTTAAAATCGGCTGCGCCATGTTTTGGAGATGTAAATTAAACACAAGCTTCACATGCAGACTGTCTTTATTCTCTTCCGTTACTTATAACTGCCCTCACATATATTTATCATAGTACCTACATAACATACCGACACCTTCAATGGACCCAATCACATTCATTAGAGATTCATCTTGCGTAAAGTAATAATACCTGTGGTAATACTGATAAGATGACAACACCCAACGCAACAGCTTCGCTAAGCTGTTTACCACACGTCGCCATCACTATCCTTGCGACCCGGTTGTGTGTGTGAGAATACGCTTATAAATAAGTACGTGTACTGATTTTATTCCATACCTTCCGTTGTAAGCATTTGTACTGTAATCAACATTTCATCATCATCATCATATCAGCCGATTGACGTCCACTGCTGGACATAAGCCTCCCCCAAAAATGGGGGGATTTGCCATAATCGCCACGCTTGGCAGGCGGGTTGTCGATCGCAGTTGGATTGAATGTGTGTACTCAGAGGATGCTGCTGCCCATCCTCCGGTAGATCCCTTAGTCGCCTTTTACGACACCCACGGGAGGAAATGGGATGGTGCTATTCTTAGCCGACACCACACGGACATCAACATTTATGAACTTGCAATACCATCTGAGTTTAAATGATTTGCCTTCAAGACCTGGTACATCCTACTTTCGCCAACCCTAACCTACTTGGGAATCCTCACTCTAAGTGTTATGTTTTAATCAAACACTACCGCACTATCGATGTATCTCATTATCATCGTCATCATCAGCCTATCATCGTCCACTGCTGATCAAAGGCCTCTCCCATGGCGCGCTACAAAGCTATCCTCGGCCTTCCTCTCATACAGTCGCTCCCCGCTACCTTTTTAGGTCGTCAATCCAGCACCAAAGTGTCCCACACTATGCTTTTCAATTCATCTTATTTTACCTTTACCTAACCAAACGGAGCAAAACTCACAAAGTAAAATTTAACTAGGTGCCCCCGTAGGAATCGAACCCACGTGTCAAAAGTCCAATGTTCAGTTGTCACAATGCTTTTAACTGTTAGACCACTGATACAGTTTATTTATTTTAGATTGATGAACTAGTTCTATCATAAAGGTTACTGGCAGGACGCACCGATTCAACACCTTCGTTTTGAGTCATTGTAGTAGAGCCGAGGAAAATATTATGACGGAGTTTCCCGAAACCAGCGCATCCTACCATCATCCTATCCTGGATAGCGATGTATCTGGGATGGTTTCAGTGCATAAAATACTGAAATTTACCCACGGCGTTGCTCGTGGAATCTTTGTTTTCATACACCATGAGCTTGAAGAATAAATCTGCAAGTGCCGATAATTATGTGTCAACATTTTAATAAACTACGCTGCACGATGTAGAACCTGTGACAGTGACTTAGAATAGTTTTATTTTTATTGTGACTTTGAAAAACTTCGCACTAACCAACGTTTCACCATCGACCGACAGCATCAGATAGGTGTAGTGTATGCATAGGTACTGTGCGTCCTGAGGGAGTGGAGTGTTTCGCACAAAGTATCGCGTGGAGTGGAGAGTGGTTACATTGTCTCGGTAGGTACACGTTTATAGCCTCCCTCCTATTGCACTTGTGGTGCCGGGGCGCCGACGACGTGAGAAATAGGGGAGGCTGGGGTGATAGTTTTATCGCATGCTTTTAACACTTACCTACTTGCCCAACTCAGCGTTATTAGAAAACACACGAAAGGTCAAAAAGCGCTAAATGGGCTAAGTCATCACTGTCTATTTTTCGCATAACAACTAAGGATACAGGGTGTTAGGGTAAAAAATTGCATTACTTTAAGGGGTGATTGTACCCATGATACTGAATAACTTTCCCTAAGAAATCTATAGAAAATTCGGGAAGAAATTTCTGGAATTCCCATACTAAATGCAATCAGCTGGTCGAAGTTTTGTATGAAAGTCAATTTTTTTTTTCGAATTTCCTGTACGTTTCTTTGGGAAAGTTTTTCAGTATCATGGGTACAATCACCCCTTAAGGTAATGCAACTGTTTACCATAACACTCTGTATACATTTCATCATGGAGTATCATGGAAAAGGCTATAATTGTTGTTATTTTGTTATTAAAATTTGTTGCTCTTTTTTCAGCATAAATAACGTCGTGAAATTTTGTTTAAAACATATTTGATTTAGGGAGCAGTACAATTATAGCTTTATCATAATGGGTTCATATTATAAATACTCTAAACCTGAAATACAAAAAGATACACTTGTAATTTTCTAAAATTAAAAAGTACGAGGAATTTCGGACGATTTCACAATTAATTATAGAAGAGTAGAGAAGAACAAACGTATGAAAAAGATCAAAGGTAAACAATTAGTCATGCGCTGCGCTGTGGTGGCTAGGTATAGGCCGGTGGTTGGGGAATACTGGAGATATTTAAAATTATTAATAGCTCCGTTATCATCATCAACTCACATCTACAGGGTGTTATAAAATAAATAAATAATAAATAAATATCTTGGAAATGTCATACAAATTATCTAGTCACATTTAAAGTACCAGAATCTAGCCTAGACTTGTATTATGATGACTAGACAACGATATACAATACATATATAGATACAAACATCCATGACTCGGGTACAAATATTCATATTCATCATACAAATATTTGTCCCTTACGGGATTCGAACCTGCGACCCTCGGCGCAGCAGGCAGGTTCACTACCGACTGTGCTACCGGGCCGTCGTTGGGCGGCCGTGTTATGGTAAACAGTTGCATTACTTTGAGGGGTGATTGTACCCATGGTACAGATCAACTTTCCCTAAATGAATTGAGTTAGTTTGTATGAAAAGTCGATTTTATTTTGCGAATTTCTTTAGTATCATGGGTACAATCACCACTTAAATTAATGCAACTGTTAACCCTAACACCCTGTATACATTACAAAATTAGCTGAATCTATTTTAAGAGGATGATCAGACCATCAAACTGAACAACTTTCTCTACTGGACCAATACCGAAATCGCGAAAAAAAAACTGCTGTCCCATACATTTGAGTGGAGTGCGAGTCGATGTGCAGTTTTGTATGGGACAGCTGATTTTTTTTCCCATAGAGAAAGTTGTTCAGTTTGATGGTCTGATCATCCCTTTAAAATAGTTTCACCTAATTTTGTTACACCTTATGCTCTGCTACTACTACTTACTGTAATATTATGTGTGTGTCACCAAATTGTTTTTATCTATCTATCTTATTTATTATAATAAAGATAAGATAAGATAAATATTCTTTACGAGCTTTTACCCGCGACTTCGTCCGCATAAGTTATATACCAGATTTTAAGTCAGATGATAAGCTATCAAACAAAAAAAGTTTCATCAAAATCGGTTCAGTACTTTTTGCGTGATACTCGAACAAACAAACACCCAAACAAACAAACAAATAAACAAACAAACAAACAGACAGACAAAAAAATCCAAAAATTGGTGATTTGGAATCAGGGACAGGTAAAAACCATGTCGTAATTTTTTTTTTGTAAATATCTTCAATGTACAGACACACTTCAGTTACAGTTTTATAATAGTTTAGATTTGCACACCAAAATACACAAAAAAACACAATAAAACACAATAATATGACTATAACTGAACACTGACACTGACTATATGACTGAATATTATGATTTTTCTTCAACCTAGCCTGATAATATTATCTTTAAGAATGGAAACATAACGACAGTGTAACAAATATTAATAAGCAGTGAGACACAGCTAGGTACTTCAGTACGTGCTAAATATATGGCGCACGTTGCAATATTCAGATTTCCGATGCAGTGGAGAGCTCAGAGCGCTGTGAGCGAGGCTTTATGAAAAATGAACTACCGCCTTACGATGATAACCTCACTACCGCCTTACGTTGATAACCTCACGACCCTTTCCGTTACGGGGTGGTAAGTATCCTTTGCTACAATTATCAACAATAATGAGTACAATTATAGCAAGGCTCTTTTTAGGGGTACAGTTTAGGGTCCCAAAGGGTCAAAAATGGGACCCTATTCATAAGTCCATCCGTCCGTCTGTTTGTCTGTCCTACCTAATTACTAATTAGAGCTGTAACTTTGTAACCGTAATAGCTATACAGTTCAAATTTCACAGAATGTGCGTTATTATGACAAAAAAATTATTAAAAATTACAATTAAGGGGGGTCCTCATACAAGAAACTTGATTTTATCAACATTTTTTCTTCTCGCTTAATCGTAAAAACGCAATAGGCTACTTGACAACAAGTCAAATCATCTACTCTTTATCGGGCGTCAAAACGTGCGCTTTGTATGAACATTTATACTAAATATACAGGGTGAAATTGATATCATTGGCATCCTTTTAAACTAAGAGTCTACCCATCAAACTGAACAACTTTTACTATGGGAGCAAACCGATCAAAGCAAAAAAAAATCAGCTGTTGCATACATTTGAGTCGAGTAGGCATTGCAGTTTAGTATGGGTCAGCAGATTTTTTAGTTGCTCCGATTGGTTTGCTCCCATAGTGAAAGTTGTTCAGTTTGATGGGTAGACTCTTAGTTTAAAAGGATACCAATGATATCAATTTCACCCTGTAGAATTGACAATATTTCAAAATTTTAAAGCATTATTTTTATTTGCTTAATGGATAGTTTACCGTTAACTACAAGACCCGTATTTTTTATTTTTTCCTAGTTTTCTTTCGTTTCAGAGAAAATATCTACTAAAAAATTGTTTGACGTAAGTTACAGAGGTTGGCTGTATAAAAGTAATAATACCTTTGCCCATGCTTTGCCCAAAATATAAAAAAAAAATTGACATTTGCTTACGGTGCGTTCCGAATCACGCCAACAGTATTGTGAACGATTACAGCGCTGACCCGTTCCATTTGCGTTATCGCGCTTACAGTGCTAATAGCGTCCTACCTATTCGGAACGCTAGATATCGCGTTCACATCACAACATTCAAATATGCCTATTATTTTTTTCATCACTAAATCGTTATAAATCTTTTATTCGTCATTTTTAGAACATGATCAAACCTAATGCTACTAAAGAAACCTAAATCGAGACTTAAACAAACCAAAAATTAATTACCACTACAAAACTGTCAAACGTCACTTAAAAATTCAGTCAAAAATTTACTACAACAAAACTGTCAAACGTCACTTTTAATAACTCGCTCACAGAGCTAAAGCTCCGAGCTGTGAGCACTGTTATTGCAAGATGGCGTCGGTAGTGACGTCATGATGAAGTCACGTTTTTGATCGTGGTCACGCTCACGTCAAATCGGATCGACATTTATCGTGGCGTGATTCGGAACGCAACGTTTTGTCGTTGGTTTGACAGTTTGACATAAATGTTGTCAACTTGTCAATGTCAAGACTTTTTTTTTAATTTACCTGCTCATCAGAAGGCAAAGGACATCTGAAGGGTGATGCCTACCTCTGCATTATTTATTGTTCTTTCAAAATATTTTGAAAACTATTACATAAAAAAATAAATAAAAATATTTATCATGATAAGCATCAAAAAATCTCGAAATGGTTTTCGTATTTCACTAACAAATGATAAATGAACTGTTGTCAATTGTGACGTCATCAACATTTCATTACTTTTTAATGTTTTATCTTGTTATTAAAAATAGTATTCAAGCTAAAAACACAATGAAAATTGGAGTTTAGCGTTATTTTCTAACCTTTTTTTTATGAGAAGATAAAAATAAAATATATTGTATGTAGTCAAATACCCAATTAAAAATGGTAAGACATACAAGAGCCAAACTTAGTGTGATTATAGAACAAACTCTACAATATAACAACAAATAATAAAAACCGGCCAAGTGTAAGTCGATCTCACGGTAAAGGACCCGGAGTACTCGTCGGTGCGCGAGTAACCCGACTCGTACTTGACCGGTTTTTTTAGCATATTGAATGTTTCAGACTATTCTATGTACCTATATAAGTAAATTGTCTGGGTTGGTGCTATTCTAAACAGGAAACCACACGGTAAATGAACGAAAAGCAACTAATTCCTTCATCTCCACCTAATCTACACCCTTTTTACAAAGGGGCATCAAACTTTGACCCAGCAGTTTTGAGGAAAATTCTACTTTTATACTAACCTAACCTGACCTAACCTCTTCCATGAGATGTGGTTTATGAACCAATAGCGATATGGTTTCAGTGTTTGTGTTGGAAAAACTTCATCTACGATTTTGATGCCCCTTAGCACGAGGGTGTAGTTGAGGTTTTCCAACACAAACACCGAAACTGTGTCGCTTAACCCAGTAAAATTAAGCTGAAATATACCAATCAGGAGAAGTAATTTCCGGAGTTCTAAAACTTTTTTAAACGTTCCTTTGGTACGTAATATTGAAGAAAAAAAAAGTCCTGGTGAGGGGGGGGTGAGCTCGAGGAAGGGGGAGGCTCTAAAGGTGACTTTTTTAAGTTTTTCGCTTATTTCTTGAAATCTAAAAGTCGTATCGAAATACTTTGTATGGACAAATTATACCTAACAAAATTTTCTACAAAACAAGTGGTATGCATTTTTGTCATAGGACTTAACCTGTGAGGGCTACGGGGTCGAGAATGTAACGGCATTTCAAAAATTATGAAATTTGTATGGCGACCCTCATGAAAGTTGAAGATAAAAACAAAATGATTTCATATTCTTAATCAGCAACCCCGAAAACCGCCAGATACAAATTTTCTGTCGGTTCGGAGAACCCTTAAGAGCTGCATTGGCTTTTGAAATTGCCATGGCAGCCATCTTGGATATCGCAATTTTGGATTTTTTTCACCGCCAACCAAATCTGACCAAGGTCCTCTATGACAATTGTTCAAGGTCCATAACCCTATCTATCATAGTTTCCGCGGGCCGTTGACCTCATCCGTCAGGAGTCGACCTTCGGAGGAAGTCGAAATATTATTTTTATTGCCAGGGCATCTTTATGATGATCCCTAATATCATTTTACTATACGTTGAATGGGGGAAACCCGGTGAACAATTATACGGGCATTTATCTAATATCTATGTGGGGGGAGGGGGGGTCAACCAGATACCTCCAATTTATCTCCGGGTTCCCCTTACGGTACAAGGATGACATTTGGGGATCATCATATGGATGCCTTTTGTGATACAGGGAAAACTTTGACTTCCTCGGAAGGTCGACTTCTGATGGATGAGGTCAACGGCCCGCGGAAACTATGACAGATAGGGTTATGGACCTTGAACAATTGTCATAGAGGACCTTGGTCAGATTTGGTTGGCGGTGAAAAAAATCCAAAATTGCGATATCCAAGATGGCTGCCATGGAAATTTCAAAAGCCAATGCAGCTCTTAAGGGTTCTCCGAACCGACAGAAAATTTGTATCTGGGGGTTTTCGGGATTGCTGATTAAGAATATGAAATCATTTTGTTTTTATCTTCAACTTTCATGAGGGTCGCCATACAAATTTCATAATTTTTGAAATTCCGTTACATTCTCGACCCCGTAGCCCTCAAAGGTTAAGTCCTATGACAAAAATGCATACCACTTGTTTTGTAGGAAATTTTGTTAGGTATAATTTGTTCATACAAAGTATTTCGATACGACTTTTAGATTTCAAGAAATAAGCGAAAAACTGAAAAAAGTCACCTTTAGAGCCCCCCCCTTCCTCGAGCTCACCCCCCCTTCACCAGGACTTTTTTTTTTCTTCAATATTGCGTACCAAAGGAACGTTTAAAAAAAGTTTCAAAACTCCGGAAATTATTTCTTCTGATTTATCTAATTTTACTGGGTTATAGACCACTTTCGTCCAGTCTCCTTTATAATAAAAATATGTTCCTCTTTCTATGATGGACTTCTACGTGTTTTTTGATTAAACAAGTTTATTTTATAATAAACTAGCGGCCCGTCCCGGCTTCGCACGGGTGGACGTCTAATCTTTTCTAGCAATAAATATAGCCTATGTTACTCAGGGTGAATGCAGCTTTCTAATGGTGAAAGAATTTTTTAAATCGACCCAGTACTTTTTGAGCCTATTCATTACAAACATACAAACATACAAAAATAGGTACAAATCTTTCCTCTTTATAATATTAGTGTAGACAAAGCGCTGTCTCTTCGCTCACTTAATTAAGGAGCAAGATGTTACGTAGTTGTATTGTATTGTACTGTGTCAGCAAATGTTTAGCTTTCTTTTGCACTCCAAGTCTCTTTCCAACTGAAAACTAAGTTTTTGTCTCAAAATTGAGTCAATTTTGTTGTTAGACGAAACATTTTAGCACAAATTCAATGTATTGCCGAGTTACTTTGTTATCTTTATTGAAAGTAGGTACATAGAAAATGGATTAAGATTTTTTTTTTTGAATGCGTATTATGAACCAATGTTTTTTTTTTCTATTTATTTTACAAAGAAAGAGTTACATATTTGTTTTTGTAACATAAGCTTTCCTGCAGCAAACCTTACTAGGTTTAATCGCAGGAAGCGAGTCGCTGTTTACAGCGTATTAGGTGTTACAAATATACAAATTATACAATAAAAGGTCTTAGGGTACACTAACATAATGTGTATGACATGTAAAAGTTTGCGAGTATGTGTTAAATTGTTAAATAATTGGTCCCATCCTAGGTCCCATCCCATGCTGTACAAATGTACGTACCTCATTATACTGAGTGTAACAAAACACCCTAGTAATTTTAAAGGGGTTGTTTAAACCGTCAAACTGAACAACTTTCGCTATGGAGCCAACATCGAGAAAAATAAAAAGAGCTGTTTCATGCAAAACTGCAGTACTCGTCTCAAAAGTATGGGACGGATGATTTTTTCTATTTTTTTTTCTTTTTCTTACCCACCCCTTTAAATATTACTAGAGTGTTTTGTTACACCTTGCGTATTTTGTTACTTTATGTAACAAATTCACAAAAAAATAGATTACATAACAATTAAGCTGTTCACAACATTATCGCCCCCATGCATGCGCATGAGCAAGGATTTTTATAGGTCACTATGGAGCCTACCTCAGGAAACGCTGTTTTTTTTCGCGTTTCCTGAGGTAGGAAATTTAAAAAAAGTTTAATGGTCTGAGCACGTCTGAATTTACTGTTTCAGTATTTGCTAGGCTGTCACTTACACCAGGGTGTAATAGGCTATACAGGTATATGGAATCGTAAATTAATCGTGTCGCTCTGTCTCCGTCTCGCTCGCACAACTCGTTCAATCATTCACAGACACGATGTTGAGTGAACGAACGACCGATTTGCGGTCACACGAATAACATTAATATTAAAATACGAGCTTTTACCCGCGACTTCGTCCGCATAAATTATATACCTACCAGATTTTAAGTCAGATGATAAGCTATCAAACAAAAAAAGTTTCATCAAAATCGGTTCAGTGGTTTTTGCGTGATACTCGAACAAACAAACACCCAAACAAACAAACAAACAAACGAACAAACAAACAAACAAACAGACAGACAAAAAATCCAAAAATTGGTGATTTGGAATCAGGGACATCTAAAAATCATATCGTAATCTTTTTTTTGTAAATATCTTCAATGTACAGACACACTTCTGTTACAGTTTTATAATAGTTTAATTTTGTTTCGATTTAAATTTTATTTGAATAATATAACCTTTTCGGTTTCAAATGAAATAAATTGTATCAATTTTGTTCTTTGCAAATATTATAATATTGAAACGTTCGTAAAAATATTTTATTGATATTTCTATGCAAAATCGTTAGCTTACAGACTCGGCCATCACTGAATATCAATCGCTGTAACTACATTCAAATCTGACTAAAGCGTAATCCCGACTGACGAGCCCTGTGCATTGATATAAATTCGTAACAATAAAACGTCAATGAACGTTTTTTTTTTCTTTTTTAAATTTAGTTGCTAAAAAACTCGACAGATGACATGCTTATCGCTGTTATCGCTCCATAGAGACGTAGGCGAGATCCTGTCAAAATTATTTCAAGACAGTGCCTGACTTTTTTATAAAGGCCAAGGGATCGAGCCCGTACAACCATGTCAGACGTAAACTGTTTCATATTTTCGATTAAAATATTTCGTAAATAATGAAATATTCAATTAAAAGGTGCGTTGGCATCTTTTTGATCATCTTCTTCCTCTTTACTATTTTAAAGAAACACTTTTTGAAATTTTGACCTTTATTCACACGGACACACATCTATCGATCCACTAGAAAACCAAAAGAAAAACGCTCATTGTTATGTCTATTTTCGCTGTTTAATTATTTTTAGACTGTAAAGTCTCTGCGACTTACTAAAAAAACTCGGAGGATTGCGAAGGTGCCAAGATCAAAATCATCGATTTCTGTAAAGAAATCATCGCTCATCCGAGCTACTTCCCACGTACCAGGGACATAGACAGACGCTACAGGACAAGACAAAACAATGACATACTCCTCCCCACCACCCCGCGCCTCTCCATGTATCAAAACGGACCGCAATATATGGCTATGAAAATTTATAACCACTTGCCAAATACATTAAAGAGCCTTCAGGTTGCTTCAGGGTAATGGGTTTGTTAATTGTCTAAAAAAACTACTACTTGACAAAAATTACTACAATGTGAAAGAATATCTGGATGACAAATCTTTATCAATTGAGCATGTATAAATTCTATTGTAATGTAATCAGATTTAAAAATTATTAATGTATGTACCCAATCCTAACACACAGTCTTTAAACTAAGTATATTAATTATTATTACCAAGCTGTTAATATTTCATAGTACATTACTGCAGCGGCCAGCAACAGAGGCATTGATGGACGAACGTGTAAATGTGGGCCGAGGCGAAGCCGAGGCCTCTATAGTGAAAGTTGTTCAGATTGATGGTCTGAAGCACCCCGTTAAGTATTACTAGGGTGTTTTGTTACACCATGTATAAGGTTTAACAAAATTAGCTGAAACAATTTTAAGGGGATCATCAGACCATCAAATTGAACCACTTTCTCTATCGGACCAATGTGGAAATCGAGAAAAAATCTGATGTTCCATACAAAATTGCAGACCTACTAGACTTGAATGTATGGGATAGCAGAATTTTCGCTGCACCGAGGTTTATCTAGGCTTTATTCTGGCTCAACTAGGCTTTTAACAGGGCCATATAGGCAGTTCCGCTCCAGCCCCTATATTACCTCTCTCGATGTAAAACCCTTACATTTTTAACGTACACTTAGCAGGGGGAACAGACAGACAAACATGGTAATTTGCGCGCTAACAAGTTTCCTTGGAACTATATAATTTGGTAACGAGCCGGCGACTGCGACGCGACGTGGCGGGACGTGTGTCTAGTTTGTTATTCATGGACTGGTTACATTATGACACTTGATACTCTCCACAGCTCGTTGTGATATGTGATGGGGACTTGTGACGTCACAGGTGTACCACCTTTTCTTCATTTACGCTTCATCATCATTAGCGTCTGTCGTCCCCACTACTGGCTGTATGAGCATTAGTCAATCTTCCTTTCATATACAACAGAATTAGTTCATCGGTGTATGCAGGTGTCCTCACGATGTACTCCTGCATAGATTGAGAGTAATCGGTATGATGTAAGTAAGTACACAAAATAATCACAGTTAGAAGTTATGGTATGTCGTAAGTGTAAGAACAATCAAATCTCACGCTAGGAAATATGTAGCAAAATTTCTAACCACCTGAGAGGCATACAGATTTAGTAAATTATAGATGAACGATCGTCATACATTCGTTAACAGTTATTGACAAGGGTCGCAGGTTGATGACATGACAGGTTCGTCGACAAGCACGCCACGCAGTGGTTCTGTATGTACTATGTAGGTATACACTTACATAACTTGTGTAGGTACGAGCTGGCCACACATTGTACTCTCACTATGAAATAAGATGCTTCCACTAATCAATCAGCGAAGTGTCACTAATAATCTGCGGGAGGCAGGCTGTGTATTTGTAATCTGTAAGTTGTAATCTCTCTGTACCACTACTCATAGAGGTGGGGTCGGGTTGCGCTGATGATATTTATGAAGACAATACTTGAACATATTAATCACCATTGACTTACAAACTAATGGACGTCGGGTCTCGAAAAAAGTGTCATCGTCTAACTTACATAAACGTAAGTAAGTGTTAGTAATATAAACCAACTGAAAACTTAGAAACAGCGTTCATTTTGCTTGCAAAGTTTCTAAAAATTCTTACAGCACCGCGGCCCGGCGTTATAGACGTGCGAGGAGTCGGTGAATCAAATAAAGACTGGCACGTAATTTGTTACTCTTTTTGTTCGGACGCTTTTGAGCACAAACCCGACGTCCAGTAGTTGTTAAGTCAATGCCTTTTACTGATATTTTGACTGGTGCTACTCTAGCCCAGATAACACACTGCTAATAAAGTTAATTCCACTTGAATCACCCGAGTGACGACAGGCGACTCATTGGTCTCCTATGATCACCTGACGAGTCATTCACTCAGGCCCACAGAGTACAGTATAAGAAAGAGTATCTATTACTAGATACAGTACGGACACTACCTTCCTCCCACCAACTTTTTACCTCACCCCCTCTATCACCCTCTGGTTACTTCGCACTGGTTACTCGTTTTGGTTTCGCATGTGCTGACGTCATCTTGTCAAATTAAATTTTTTTAATGCAGCAAAATCTCTGGTATGCAGTGTCCGGGCTGTGACAGTAGTCTGCCCTGGGTCTAACTCTGCCCTAGTCTCTAACTAGACAATAACGTAACAAATAAATTTCCCTTCAAGACCTTGCTTTTGCTATTCTAAGAGAAACTGCTATTAAATACTCAAAGTAAAAGAGAGCTCTACAAAATGCCGCAGATATAATACTTCTTCACGCGAATCGCCGGTTCTTTGCGGCGTCCTTAATTCCCTTCCCTTTATGAGTTAGCGGCCTTATCCCGGAAGGCCGGAAAGCCGGAAAAAGTGTAGAAAGATGAATGGACGGACGAGCGTCGAGCGTCAAGCCAAAGTTAAATCAGAATAGTAAGCTATCTCCCTCACCTTGTGGGACACAGCGTATATACCATACCTACTATCGATCGATTCATGGCGTTGTCCAATTTTAGTTTAATCTTTTTAGGTTGCTTTAGCAATACCCTGATCATGTTAGTGTAGCGCTTACTCGAGTTAATTTAATTTAATTTAGTTTAATTGCATTTTGTTACTTAGTTATAGTTTAATGAGTTATATTTTAGTTACATAGTTATATTTTATTGTTATTAATTTATCCCTTCAATAAAAATAAATATTTAATTATAATTTAATTTATTTTCAGTTCATAAATTGATAAACCTTTGTAATTTCTTTGTTTGTTTAAAATATATTGCAGTATCTTTTTATTATTATGATAGGTACGTAGCAAAGATTTTTTTTGGTACGTAGCTAATTATAAAACTATTAGGGCGCCTTCAAATTAGCCGCTTCGTATCGCGCGGCAACAGCGCGGCTGCAGCGCAGCGCAAGCACGATGACGTGTCTCACCGCGGCCATTGGTAAGCCCAAACTTATGCAGCCGTGTGTCTAATACACAGCCGTGCTTAATACCTACCGCTGTATGAAGTAAACCTACCTCTGTGCTTTGTCTGTGGCTTGTGGGCTGGAGTTATCTCGCGACCGCACCCGGCTAATGCGTCGATAGTTGTTGACGAAACATCTTGTATTGCTTCGCGTTGTGACACGGTACAACATTATTGGCTTATTGAATCACTCGCCGTTTGTTTGTCTTACAATATACTCACAGGTTTTATTGTTTAGTTCTGTAGCACTCGAGGTTCAGTTTAACAAATTCTTTTTTTTAAGTATCACACGCATTAATAACACTCCTACGTACCGTCTCATTGGGTTGTAAACATGTAGTTACTGACTCAGAACAGCACCAACCCAGACTATTGTTATTGTAGTAACAGATACTCTTTCTTATACTTTGCTTATTTGCTATTGTCGTAAAAGACGACTAATTTCATCAGTCATCAATGTCATCATCAACATCGCTATTGCTTATAAATCTTATAATCAATCAAATATTTCATCAAAACAGTACCCTATAGACAACGAGTAGGTACACAGTGTTACTGCATTTGAACCAAGCAAGGAATGCAAGGATCTTGAGATCCTTACTCTTAGATTTAAACTATAGAAGTTCAATCCTTATTCAGTTTCAATTGTAATCAAGTTAGAAACCAGTTACCTCAAGGTAGACCAGTTGTCAAGCTGGCCTAATTTGACAGTCAGTCAGATGTGCCCTCTAGTGGGGCCAAACAAGCTAAGTTGAAACCAGTTGCTATTCAACTGTGCTGAATTTCTTGACTTATTTACTACTATTGAAAGCCTGAAACGTCTGAGCGATCTATCGCGTACCACAGTAGCTGAGAGCAACCCGCGCGTCATCGGTCCCACGTACTACGAACACCTACCCACTGATCTAAGAAACGAAACAAACGACGAAAAATCGATCGCCGACTGAAAAACTTTTTATTGGATAATGAGTTCTACTCTGTTGACGAATTCTTGAAAAAAAGTTTTTAAGTTTTTTATATTCATTTTTAATTTGTTTGTTGTTGTTGACATTTTTTCTATTATTAAAATAGTCAATAGACTATTTTTAACTTTAAGGTTATATTGTTTTGACATTATTTTATTTGACATTACTATTTTATTTTAATTTTATTATACAATATACAATATGACGATCATATTATGAATGGACATTTTATGTAATTATTTATGTAATACTGTGACATGTTATAATATGAAATAAATGAATCTAATCTAATCTAATCTATCAAACGGCTGTCATGAGCATGATATGATTAGCGCGATACCGAATGTGTAAAAAGCAGGTAAAAATTTGTGATTCGCATGCGGTCCAATGACGTTTCAGAGGAAATTTATTTAGCGCTATCGGTCTCCTGGTTTACCCTCGAACTGGACGAGAGCGAACATGTGCCTATGTTTGATTGTTGATTGTTGGTTGGGCTACTGCAAGAAAGGGTCGTTACGTAACACTGCGCCCATCGCTGGTCTATTGTGTCCGCCCCAAGCTCACACATATTTTACGCATACCTCCAAACTTATGGTATTTTCTTTTCATTCTCGGGTATGCAGTTTTCCTCACGATGTTTTCCTTCACCGCCTAGGTAGTGATAATGATAAATATAACCGTACATAAATCCCGTAGAACATTAGTGGTACAGGCCAGGAATCGAAACGCGCCACCCTACCTCATGAATTATCATTGAGTCGCTAGCTGTGTTCCGTATTGCAGCCCAGTCATTTTACGGAGTTTTGTTAGGAGAGGTGGGAAGTAATTATTAATTGGACTTTTAAACTGTTACCGGCACTATTTAGTGACAAAAAGACTACCCGAAAACAAATTAAAAAAGAAATTTGCTACGCAATATAGAAATCAAAATTGTGAGTTCCAGAAAACTTTTAAATTAATAATATTAATGCCAATGCACTCATTTGAATTAGATTTAACAATATACATTATTTTTGAGCAATAAAATAGAAATTGAAATTTAAAAAAATTTGTTTTTATTAGAAAATACGAATGTATTTTTCAAAACCTTCTTAGAAGGTTTTGAAAAATACATTCGTATTTTTACCTAAGTAGACAAACTTAGGTTGACAAAAATATTTACACCATGTTTGAAGTATGTATAATGGTAATGCCTTACATATGTTGAAAAAAAAAATTACCATCAGGTTTTTTATAACGAGATAATAGCTAAAGAAGAACGACCACTTCCCATACATTCGAAAACCTGTCAAATTTTTATTTATTTCGTTGAAGTCGTATAATACTCAAATGTTGAAGTATACAGTTAATATTGATATAGGAAAACTATAAGTTGATTCCATTTACATCGGTAATAATTTATTTTAATTTACAATGAGAAAAAAAAGTTATACACGTTAATAGTTGTTAAATTATTTGACAGGTAAAAAGTGGACATCCTTCTTAACTGAACTGAACTTCGGAACTGTTGCTGAAGGGATTTTTTATAATTTTGGTATATTTATAAGCTCAAATTGGCTCTTAAATACTATACCGAAAAAAATGTCAATTACTAATTAGTCCCGGCTCAATCCGTAAAATGACTGGGCTATTGGACTATAATTGCTCTTCTCTACCTTTGTATAGCGCGCACATTAATAAAACTCTGTCTTCCTCATATCAATTAAAGGTTTGCAGAAACATGATGCCTCAGGGCGCAATGTTTACTCAAAGCTATAAATCAAAAGTAAAATTAATGAATTAATTAGTAAACACGCGTGGAAGCAACGACTCTGTTATCTGGAGGCTCTATGGCTCGAGCGAGTTGGCGCAGCAGGGTTGCCATGTTATCTACTTTGTCGCAAAATCTAGCTGTTTTTAGGGTTCCATACCCAAAGGGTGAAAACGGGACCCTATTACGTTGTCGTCCGTCCGCCCGTCCGTCCGTCCGTCCGTCCGCCCGTCCGTCCGTCCGTCCGTCACTCTGTTCGTCCGTCCGTCTGACCGTCCGTCTGTCCTACCTATTTAGGGCTGTAACTTTTGAACCGTAATAGCAAGATAGTTGAAATTTTCTCAGATTATGCGTTATTTCGGCGGATTTGTTAACAAATAGTAAAAATGTCAAAAAGTTAAAAATTAAGGGGGGTTCTCAACAAGAAACTAGTTTTTATCAACGTTTTTTCTTCACGCTCTATCGTAAAAACAGTAATACATACAAGCGTCAAACTTAGTGTGATTATAGAACTAACGCCGTGGGTCACAGAGCAATACGCTCATACACTTTATGGTCGCGAGTCCCTCCGCGACACACGGCGACCGCAAAGTGTCGCTCGTCTGTAAGTGCTCTAAGCTTTTGATCACTGCAAATTGACTTATAATCATTATTTACATATGTTTTAGCTGCTAACAACAAAGTGATTTCCTTACACTTACTTAGCTATATAGGTATACTGTTTAATTGTAGCGTGTGGTGGTCACTTCGAATAGCACCAACCTGACAAATAATTCCTTTAAGCATCATCAACATCTCTGATGCCCTCACCGTGTAGCTGCCGTACGTATACATAAAGCCTCTGATCGTAGCGGTTTGTTATTAACACACCTGGAGTGCGATTTTGAAAAGTCTAATCAGCAGTAGAAAGATGCGTATCTCCATACATTTTCAACTGCTGAGTTCAACGTATGAGATCATGGAGTGCGATTTTTGAACATCACACGTTCAAACGAGTAGTAGAAAGATACATAATCTCCATAGTAATTTTGACATTTTCTACTACTCGTTTGAACGGGCGATGTTCAAAAATCGCACTCCTGTCCGCGAGACAGGTCAGAATAGAAGATGATGACTGACATATTTCATTAACCCCCAAATAATTTGATAATAAGATAAAATAAAAAATTTAAAAAAATAACGCTCACAGGCACATACATTGTAATGATTTCAAGTTAAGCACTATAGGCTTTTTAATATGGAAACCATACAACAACGGCACGAACATATAACATCCATGACTGAACCGGGATTCGAACCCAGTACCTAGGTTTGGCAGTCCGGCGTGGTAAACATTACACCAACCGGGTCATCAAGATAATATATTTAAATAATTATGACTCTATTGAAGCTTGGCTAGAGTCAAAACATTGATGTAGCAACACCGAGCCGGCGCCGGCGTGAGGAGTACACAACTCATTACGAATTAATTCACGCGATAAATTTAACGGTCCATGTTCATACACCCCCCGCCCTCCCTCCCGACACCCTCCCCTCACAATACACGTGTCGAGTTTACGTTCACATAAGATTTGCATGAGGAAACTGTTCCGCTACAACCCACCGCGCAATCACTATCCCTTTATTACCTACGCCAGGCAATTATAAACTCTATCTAAATTAAGGTACGGCAGATTCCAGTTTGTAGGTGAGAGTACAATAGGTACGTAGCAGTAAGGCGTACTGTATGACAATTACCAAGCGTCCTGGCGCACGGCGCGGCTGTGACCACACGTCGCCTCCGTCTGAGACTCGCCCCGCGCCCCCGCGCCCCGTTTCGACCCGGACAGTCCCGGTGCACTCGTGTCTCTGATTTACTCTATTATCGATGTCTCCACTATTGTTCCAACGTCTCGTCTCCACTGAACTGCGTAATGTTAACATTTCTGTTCAAATTCTACTTCATTAATTAAACACACATCTATATAAACTCACTAGTGTACCTATTCACTATCGGGGAGGTGATAATGTTTGGTATATTTGACATCTGTTATTAATTACTACCTACCTATAAGGATATTGTAAGAGAAACAACCGGCGAGTGATTCAATATCTAAAATTAGATCCATTGACAGATCCCATGGAACTTTGTAATGGAATTAGTGAGAAAGGTCCCTCTATTGCAGGAAGCTGGAAATAGGTATTGTTTATACCTGGAGTACAGACTGCCTTACAAGCGGTGAAACATGAAAATACTCCTTGGCGGTCGGTAATGTTCAACTTCTTTCGTACGTTTTCATCGTCGTTGGTTTGTCCCTTTCTAATCTAACAACGAAAATAAAATTAAAATATTAATTTTTTGTTCTGACACAAAGGATAAACCAAAAGTTTAAAACATCGACGTATGAAAGAAATACGGAAAGAAAGTTGAACATTACCAAGATCAAAATCGCGAAAAAATAATTTGCAGTTACATACAAAACCCGCAATCTTATTCGAACCAAATGTACAGGACAGCAGACTTTTTTTCGATTTCATTGTTGATCCCATAGAGAAAATTGTTCAGTTGTTGTTGTTTATTTACCAAATTGCGCAAATTTAAAATCAATTCAAATTGTTACCTACTCATTTGCTGAGCTTACATGACCTACTTCATCGAAATGTCACAGAGTAATTAACTAAACAGAGATTACAAACTATGTATACTTATTCTAAGCATGCTTTATATTTTTACGTTCGAACGTAGGCCTTTTTATTACTTTACATCATTTAGGTATGTACCGGTACATTACACATAATAATTATGTCATGACATTTTTAATAATTAAAAAAAACTTTTACATATCTGCGAATCTGACTGGTGGCTTTACCACTCTCCCGCTCTTGGTTACATGTCGGGATTGTCGTTCTTTCTCTTTATCATTTACGTCGTCACCGAACGTTGTCGAAAATGGCGTTGACAGCCTATTATTTTCAACAATGCTCGGTGGATCATCTATTTCAACATAGTAGGCTGGCTTCAGCCTATCCACTGATATTCGTACCTGTCTATTTGGTAACTGTATTTTAAAAACTTTGGAATCTCTTTCCAATACGCGGTACGGACCATCGTACGTAGGCTGCAGAGGCTTACGTACTGCATCATTTCGAATGAACACAAATGGAGAGGTACGAAGGTCTGGGTGTATGAAAATTGACCTTCCATCGCTACGTGACTTGTCAACAGGCCTATAGCCATTAATTGTCTTTCGTATTTTATCTACCTCACTCTCACTGTCCACTTTTGTATTAGAAACGTCATAAAAGTCTGATGGTAACCGTAACACACTACCGTATGTCATTTCGGCGGCACTGACTTTATTATCACTACGCGCGGCGGCTCTAAGGCCTAACAACACTGTCGGAAGCTCTTTTATATCATCCCACGCAACTACATCCGTCACCCCCACAGTGGTGACCACCGACAAAGAACACGCAACCTTCAAGATTATTTCGGCGGAACGACTCTCCTGCGCAAAGCGGATGGCAGGATGTACCTAGCGGCGTGCCGACTCAGCTCAACGTGACTTTAGAATATCGACATGGAACCACACGTGACTATCAAGAAATACCTACAAGTGATTTGCGGGTCCCAGAGAGACGTCAAGACAAGACGAATGGAATTTTGCTCCTCATGGCGAATGACGACGTGAGTACGGTACAGCAGCTGTCGCCGTTCGAGGTTTGTTGGTTTCCCTCCGGGACGGGCGCCTGCTCCTGCTCGACGTTTCCTCGCACGCATCAAGTTTACGACGTTGGCCCAGTCCAAATACATGTGGTGCACGCCTTGGAAGGCATGGATACCAAGCTGTACGCACATCAAGGACATTCAAAAAGACGACTTCGACTCTCGCTACGTACCTACGCTATGGTCAGACGGGGAAATTGCGTTGAATCTTAAATGTGTCGTGTTTAGTGTGTTAAAGTGTTTCGTGTGCTTAAAATGTTATCCTTTTCGTTTTTCCATGTCGGTAAAATTTTTGTACATGATGACGTATTTAAGCTTATTAAATAGCAAATTATGTTGATCATATTTTGTATTAAGTAAAATTAGAGTTCATTTCTAACGCTGTAATTGATACTTTCTAACAGTAACTTCCGTCATTTGCGATAAACACTTGTATCAGGTTTCAATTTCATTGTAACAAGCAACTAATGCTGAGTTAGCAGCGATTGTATTGCACCCAACTGGAATTTAATGTGAAGTATGACTTATGATGTTTGTAATGTTTTCAGATTGTTTAAATTATGTTTTATTTTATTACTGTTGAAAATTTTTGGGAAAATTTTTTGTTAAAGGGGGAAATAATGTAGGGGACACATTGTATTTCATAATCTGCCCATTATGCAGTTTTGCATTAGTCCTACGGAGCGACTGGAATGTTTGCCAGTCGTTCCCATACCACCGTCCCGCTAGGTCAAATGTAACTCAGAATAAGTGCACTTCAATAAATATGTAAATCAAGAACTCTTTTCTATATCCCACTGCATCTACAACCGTCACCCCCACAGTTTCATAGTTTGATCATGTAATTTTGTACTTGGTATCGTTATCTAGTCCTCATAATACCTTACGGTTCATCTAGTTCTCTGGTAGGTATGTATGTGTATGTAAGTGTCTCTTTCATCGTGGGTATTTATTTTTCTTTACGATGGATCGACGTGTCTGACGCGATTGCGGTAAGGTCGCTACGCTAGCCTCTCGCAGACAAACGGACTACAACCGAAACCGTCACGCAAGAGCAGCATTCTAAAGTGATTACACTGCAAGAGCGTCTGTGGCGCGTTGCGAAGAGGTTTGGACATACAACCACAGATGACATATTGCCACGTACAGTCACCAGCAGATATATCGTAGCAAACAAGGTGGTCAAATATTTCTAAGCAGTTCTAATTTTCCAGATTTTTTTTTTTTTTTTGGCCAGATTACCAAGGATCTCGAGGAGCTGGAGGTGCCCAACTGGACTGAGATGGCACAGAAAAGAGATGAATGGCGTGCTTTGTTGTCGGAGGCCAAGACCCACTTCGGGTCCCTGAGCCAGCATAGTAAGTAAGTAAGTTCTAATTTTCAATAATTTCTTTACTCATAGTCAATCAAAAATATAGGAACGCCGAGAACATCAAATATATCGACGCAGTCATGGTGGCCATAAACATCTCAACAGTTTCGGATAAAAACCTTACTCCGTTGTTTTACATGTTAATTTTAAATAACATTGTAAAGAAATTATTGAAAATTCGCTGTTCACATATTTATGACAAAATACACGTTTAGATATAATTGGTAACATTTACTGTAAATAATTTAATGAAAATTAGCACTGCTCAGAAATATGTGTACACCTTGTATGCTACGATATATCTAATGGCGACTGTACCAACGAGTTTTCCTAACCTATGTACGTAATACCGACTGCTCTTAAACAATGAAGAAAACATCTTGAAGGGAACCTGCCCTGCACATACTGAAGATGAAATCTACCAATGAATGAATGAATGATGATGAAAGCTACCAATCCGCTTTAGACACGCGTGGTGGACTAACGCCCATACACCCTGTGCCCTGCTGTGGGACGTATAGAGGCTGATGATGATAATTACACTGCTAATTCGTCGGGCCCAATTTCGGCATACATTGCCTAATTTGTTCTTTTAAAGTGTAGAGATCATAATGTGTATGCCAAATCGGGCCCGATTAATTGGGTAATGTTATCGCACCTAACAAAACACAACGAAACAGTTGTTACCGATTATAAATGATTAATTTGATAGATTCACTACAATATTCCGAACCCATGTTCAATTAATTAATGAATAGATGACATTATTTCAGAATTTCGTTTAGTATACCTATTTGATTGTCAATTTATTTATTATATTGTTAAACATGTACTGAACTTTGTGAGTGTTATTAAGTTGAACCCTGATTTCATAAATACATAACATCTTTTTGATCTCACTAATATTATAAATGTGAAAGTTAGGTTTGGATGTTTGTCACTAAATCACGCATAGACCGCTAAACAGGTTAGGATGTATGGCACAAAGATAGAATATTGTTCTGGATGAAAAAATTAGGATACTTTTTAAAGTCATCGCAGATAAAAGTCGCATTTAAAATAACGGGTAACAGCTAGTATACCTATAATAAATAATACACGTTCGATGACATGCGTAGTAAGGATGATCATACATGAATTAATACCATACTTTACCAATGAAACATTAGCTATAATTATAGACAAAGTAGGCTTCCAGATCAATTATAAACATAAATAAACTGAATTTTAAATTCGTAGTGCTTAATTGTGACTAGAAAATCTCACAACAGCGTTCTAGAACCCTTTGTGTGTCGGATTATAGACTCATGCGACCTACACGGCGAGAGGTGCCGTGTCGTGCGGTCGTGCGGTCGGACGGGTCGACGACAGCGTGCGACCTCGCACTCACGCCACTCTATAGTATAGAATAGACTATAGAGTATATACAAACAAACAAACACGACACACCGTGCGTGACGCACCTAGGCTCGATCCCCACCGAACTGTCGTCACATTTTAGTTAATACCTATTATTATTAATAAGCCTTCTTCATCCCCACTGCCCACTGTTCGGCAAAGTCAAAGTCAACATAATTTATTCAATATAGGAGCTTAAAACTCTACTCTACAACATAACACGACTTAATTACTAAACAAAGGCCTTCCCCTTTATGCTTCACAACTGCCTCCGTGGTCTAATGGTTAAGAGCATTGGCCTCTCGACACGGAGGTCGTGGGTTCGATTCCTACGGGGGACACCTAGTGATATGTCACTTTGTGCGTTTTTCCCCAGCTGGTTAGGACATTGCAGGCTGAATCACCTGATTGTCTTAAAAGGAAAATGATTCCGTGCTTCGGATGGCACGTTAAGCCGTTGGTCCCGGCTACTATCTCTGGTGGTAGTAGTCGTTACATAAAAACCACGTCAAAGGCCGTAAGGCGGTCTGAAAAAAACTCTGACACCAGGGCTCTGCCCACACCATAAGAAAAAGCTTCACATTTTAGTAAAAATATTAATTGTGAATCATAAGTAGGTGGGTAGGTACATGATTGATAATGATAACATAATTGTAATTGATGATATAGTTCTATCTCATGGGTATATAAATAGTAGGAATGGTACGTATTCATAATATTCATTTCTAAAATTAATCAAAATAAACAAATTCCAATACAATCATAATGTCAAAACATAAGAAAAAAAAGCAATCAATTATAACCAATTAACATCAGAACTCGCGCACCGAGGGATCCGTACCACACAACCACAGAACACAACATTATTAACTTAGAAAAAAAAATTTTTTTTGTCCGGGACCTTTAGCGCAAGACCGACTCGCACTTGACCGGTTTTTAGTATTTGTTGTTATTCTGTAGAGCTTGTTCTATAATCACACTTAGTTTGACGCTTGGGGACGCTTTGCTTTTTACATGCGGGGCTCTGTAGGAAGCGACCTCGAATTTCCCTAGCTACTCGTGGGACTAAAGATGTGCGAAAAAACTAATAAGCGCGGAAGAGGCGGCGATGTTGTTCGCCACACGTCACGCCAACGGTCATCACGTGGCGAAAAGCGGGCTACGGAGTGCCGTATTGCTACGTTGAATGTGCAGGGAGGTATGAAAGATAAGATGGATGAGGTATGCGAAATGATGCAAGAAAGGAAAATTGATATATTGTGTGTGAGTGAGACCAAAAAGAAAGGACAGGGCATTTCTCAGCATGGTCCGCTGACAGCAATCTGGTCGGGAGTTGCCGAGACGGACCGAGGCTGTCAGGGTGTTGGGATTGTCCTGTCTGATCGAATGGCTCAATCTATGAAAGATTATGAATGTGTGAGTCCTAGGCTTATGTGGGTCAGACTAAAGGTTGGTTTAACCCGTATCTTTCTGGTCGGTGCTTATGCCGCAGATATGGGTTGCCAACCTTCGGAGAGAGACATATTCTGGGAAAGCTTACGAGATACCTTGGATAAAAGTAGAGCAAATGAACGCGTAATTATGACAGGAGACTTTAATGCATGGGTAGGTGTTAGAAGAGATGGTTATGAGCAAGTGTTGGGTATGTTTGGTGATGAGAGAGTGAACGATAACGGTGTGGAACTGCTAGACGTGTGTGTAGAACGGAATCTTTCTGTGATGAACACCATGTTCAAACACAGAAGGATCCATATGTACACGTGGGAGAGACAAAATAGTAGAAGTATGATTGATTTAGTAATTGTGGATGAAAGAATGAAGAATGCCGTTGTTGACACGAGATCATATCGTGGTGTCAGTGTAGGGACTGACCATTACTTGGTAGTCTGCCGGATAAATGGTCTTCTCAAACGATGGCGCCATCGAGATCACGAGCCAGTGTCTATGTTAGAAAGGATAAAAGTGGAGATGTTGCAAGATGAAGGCATAAAAGAAGAGTATAAGAAAGAAGTATGTCAAAGAACAGCTAGTCTTAGGGATAGTACGAGAGAAATTGATAATTTAGAGGATATGTGGATGATTTTGAAATCGAGCCTAATTGAGGCAGCTTCCAAAGTATGTGGAGTTGTTAAGAAGAAGAATAAGAGGTCGATGGATAAAGGTTGGTGGGATGATGAAGTACGAAAGGCTGTGCATGAAAAGAAGAAGGCGTGGTTGGATGTATTGGCGCTGAAAGCCAATAGTAGGATGACTGGAACAATGAGTGTAAATGGACCAATTGAAAATAAGAAACGAATGTACACCGATGCAAAAAGAAAAGAGTGAAAGAAATTGTAGAAAGGAAGAAAAACGAAATGAAAGATAAGTATGACAGAAAATTTTCTAAAAACTTCAGAGCCAACCAAAAGTTGTTTTGGAAGGAGGTTCGGTTGGCTCGTGGAGTATTGAATAATTCTAAAGTGTCTGTGGTTAAATCAGAGGAAGGAAATTTGTTAAGTAAGGAAAATGAGGTGCTGGAACGTTGGAAGGAATATTTTGAAAGTGTTTATGCTTGTGGTGATAATAACCCGCCCCAGGCGTCTAGTAGATGGATGGGGTCGGAGAATTTGGTGATAGATGAGAATGATAACAGCGAGATAACTTTGGATGAGATTATGAAAGCGATGAAAAGAATGAAATTAGGAAAGAGTGCGGGGTATGATGGAGTGTTCGTCGAAATGCTGAAGAGCGGTGGCATGGTGGTGGCAAGTTTGCTTTGCCAAATCTTTAATAAATGCTGGCGAAGCGGTCACGTTCCTGGAGACTGGTGCAAGGCCGTTATCGTTCCTCTTTATAAGGGAAAGGGCTCAAAGCAAGAGTGCAAAAACCACCGTGGCATTAGTCTTTTGAGTGTTGTTGGCAAATTGTATGCTAAGGTATTGATTGAAAGAGTGATAGATGTTAGTGAAGAAAAAATGTGGGATGTGCAGGCAGGATTTCGAAAGGGAATGGGATGTATGGACCAAATCTTTTCCCTAAGGTGCATAGCCGAAAAATACCTGGCAAAGCACGCGAAGGTATACTGTGCCTTCGTGGACTTGGAAAAGGCGTATGATCGAGTGTGGAGGGAAGAATTGTGGTCTACGCTATCTATATACGGTGTTGACGATCACTTGGTGCAGGCACTAAAATCATTATACGAGGGTTCTAGTGCCTGTGTCAGGGTCAACGGGGCGCACTCAAAATGGTTTGACATCACCAGTGGAGTTAGACAGGGTTGTGTTGCGTCCCCTTGGCTTTTTAACCTGTATATGGATAGCTGTCTGACTGATCTAAAAGAATGCGAAAATGGTTTAAGAATGGGAGAGTTACTAGTCAAGTGCCTCCTGTACGCTGATGATCAAGTGATACTTGCATCGTCAGCGGGAGAGCTACAAGACATGGTAACTCTCATGAATACAGCATTGAAGAAGAAAGGAATGAAAGTGAATGTGAATAAAACTAAAGTAATGGTAATGGAGAGGGATGAATGTGTGACTGATTGTTGTATAATGATTGGGAACAAAAAAGTGCAACAAGTGAATGAGTTTGTATATTTAGGATGCATGTTTACTAGAGATGGGAAATGTGAGGGTGATATGCATAGGCGAGTAACAGCGGGAAACAAAGTAAACGGTGCTCTGCATACTATTGTGGCTAGCCAGGTAGTGTCCAAAAAGGCACGACTTGCTATACACAGTGGTGTGTTGGTGCCTACACTTATGTATGGCAGTGAGTGCTGGGTATGGCAGAAGAAGCATGCAAGTAAAATTAATGCTGTTGAAATGCGTTCCTTGCGAAGTATGTGTGGTGTCACGATGAGAGATAGAGTGAGAAATTGTGTAATAAGAGATCGATGTAAATTGAAAGAAGATGTTGTGACAAGAATAGAGAAAGGTATGCTTCGTTGGTTTGGTCATGTGGAAAGGATGAGTGACAGCAGATGTACGAAAGAGATATATGTTGCTAATGTGAGTGGAAGTGTCGGCAGAGGGCGCCCTCGTAGGACGTATGCTGATCAAATCAGTTGCGTCCTACAAAAAGGGGAGGTGCGGAGTACTCGAAACCGACGGGCATGTATGAAGAGATGTATGGATGTGCATGAGGCAAAAGAGGTATGTAAAGATCGTAGTAAGTGGCGCGCCCTGGTCTCTGCCTACCCCACTGGGAAAGAGGCGTGACGTTATAGATAGATAGATAGATAGTTTGACGCTTGTATGTATTACCGTTTTTACGATAGAGCGTGAAGAAAAAACGTTGATAAAAACTAGTTTCTTGTTGAGAACCCCCCTTAATTTTTAACTTTTTGACATTTTTATTATTTGTTAACAAATCCGGTGTAACAACGCACATTCTGTGAAAATTTCAACTATCTAGCTTTTACGGTTCACAAGTTACAGCCCTAAATAGGTCGGACAGACGGACGGACGGACGGACAGACGGACGGACGGACGGACGGACGGACGGACGGACGGACGGACGGACGGATGGACAACGTAGGCTTAGTAATAGGGTCCCGTTTTCACCCTTTGGGTACGGAACCCTAAAAATCTATCATTCAATTAAAATTATTACAGTCATGTCATAATGTCAAGTAGAACAATATTATACGTAGTTAATAATAATATCCACAGATAATTTAAATCGAAATAGAACCGAAAACGGTGTGACGTATTGTAGGCTACGGCCTACATCTTAGCTCGGACGCCCGCCGGCCGTAGAAGTTCGTAGCAGTTCGTAGCACGTAGCCGCGCGGGGCCTGCGCGGGCGGCGGGGCGGCGTCGACGCATGGCAGTTTAAACAATGCAAAGCCTTAGATAAAGTATACATGTCTAGATGGAGCCTCGCGTTTCTACCGTATAAAACAAAATTGGCCAACTTTCTTAGGTTGTTGTGCGTGACGCGCCATACAACTTATCTCTGTGTGCGTGTATACAGACACGGTTTATCAACTAAGAGTTCACTGATATTTTTTCGACGCGTTCGTAGCTTCTACTGTCAATCTTGACATATACATTAACAAAGTGCAAAGCTCAACACCTCGACTTTTCTCATTAATGGATCGTTGCCTTTATGTGTTTACGAAAAGATAATTAAAAACTTTTGATAATTATCAGTTTCATGGTGTCCTGAGATGGCTGCCACTGATATTAAAACGTCAGTTGTCTGCTATCAACTGATGTATCCCCTCCCCTCCACTCGATCCTATTAATCATCTGCCGATTATAATAAAGTCACCGCGAAATGAGAGTACATTTTTGACATTTTAAAGCGGCTGTAGTTTATTAAAGTCCGGTTTAAATTAAATTGCTTTTTCGTAAGCATATGTTTAATTCGTTACATCTGCATGTACTCAAGGGGGTGAGCGGGGGGGGGGGGGGGGGGGGGGGTAATGCAGCAAGCGGGGGACGGACGGTAGGTACGGAACATGGAACATGATTTTTTTTCATCATTGTCAATCAATCAAATATTCTTTATTTTACACCAAAACATAAACAGGTAAGTATAACTAGGGTGTTTTGTTACACCCTGTACCTAGTTTTATATTTTTTTCTTAGTTAAAAGTAATGTAATGTAAAGTACACTTACATACTCGTATGTAAATTACAATCTAATATAAATCTTTTAAAAGCGACCAATTGAAAAACTTTGAAAGCAGTAAATCTCGTTGGCATCTGTACTTGAAATGAGACTGAAATAGGAGTTAATGTTTTTGTGCACCTGAACTTTGACTTTGAGTCTTATTTTATAAATCACACAACATAAAGTCCAAAACATTCTTCATTTATTTTCTTTAGTTCAGTCATAGTTCAGGCCAGTGTGAACGTTCAGGGTTCAGGCCAATAACATTTGTGGCAATTATATTTATACCCTACGAATAAGAATATTTATACCTGTCAAAAGCAGGTTTTTGCGGGATTTACAAAAGGCTTCGACACAATTTTAGTTTAAACTAGCGGCGCCTATGACTCGACTAAGGAATATGGTTATACAGTGTGATTTTATAGGCGAACGCACATCTACACTAATATTATAAAGAGGAAAGATTTGTACCTATTTTTGTATGTTTGTAATGAATAGGCTCAAAAAGTACTGGGCCGATTTAAAAAATTCTTTCACCATTAGAAAGCTGCATTCACCCTGAGTAACATAGGCTATATTTATTGCTAGAAAAGATTAGACGTCCACCCGTGCGAAGCCGGGACGGGCCGCTAGTAACATTATAAAGAGGTTAGAAATGCAAAGTAGCGCTTTTGCTTCGGAGACGGCTGTCGTCACTTTTCTTCCCGCTCACGCTGCTACAACTACTTATGCCCTCTCGCTTGCACCACGCTGCGCGCTTTACGGTGCATAACCATGTGGCACGCGTTCCCCGACTAATATGCACTTCTAACCCCTCTTGTGATGAAAATAATGTTCTGTGGGCGAACGGCTAGCCCTCTCTCACCACTTAACAAGTCATCCGCCTGAATCCGTCAAATAGTGAGCCGTAGAAAGTGTAGTGTTCGTGAGTTTATGTAGGTATGTACTTATGTAGGTACCACCTTATAATTAAAAAGAAATATTGGTTAGAGGTAAAGTCCATCCTTCCCTACTGGTATCTCGCACTAGATTATAAATAATTACAGCTTTCACCGAGTTTAATAGGCTAAACAACATGATTGTGGTGATGTAGAAGGTGCCCGGAAGAGGCAATAAAAATAAAATGCAAATGTTCACCGTGTTTACCGCCCGCCGCCGCCGCGCCGCCACGCGCCGGCCCGGGTGTAAATAACGCGGTGGCGTGCGCGCGCGCGTGCCGGCGCGGCCGCTGTTAGCGCGCGCCCGCCCACTTCCGAGACCGATCGCAACGGCTTTAAACCATGGTGTCCTCCTTTCAGAGAAGTTTATTCAGAAAACGCTAATGCGCGCTGCATACAAACAAAGTTCCATCCTAGTTTCAACATGAACCAAACAAAGTCAATGCATTTTTGAGGAGACGAGATCTAGAAACCAACATCTGTGCTTTTTACATTTTTCAGATTACCTTTAAAATATATTTATATAGTTTTAATGCTAGGATTAATTCAAGATTTGTATGGAAAACTTATACAGGGTTATTTCGAAGACAGTGCGCAAATTTTACGTAAGTATATGAAGCTCATTCAAAATTAAAAGACCCGTATATTTTTTTTTACCATGTCTCATCAAAAAATATTAAATGTCACGTATTAAAGGTTACGATCAGTGACTCACCCTTGAGAGAGACCACGAGGCGCGTACGCCGGTCGCCCCCGCACTACCCTCGCACCTTCCTACCCCTTTGACTCACGAGTGTAGTGTAGCAACGCTACATTAATTTTCGGGTGGGTAAATTGAAAAAAAAACAAAAAAAAGTGTTTTCCCTTTAATGTGTTCTGTTAACGGTACTGATTGCATGGAAGAAAAATGCGCACTGTCTCCGAAGTAACCCTGTATACATATAGGGTCCTTCTTAAAATAAGCTGACACTTTTTTAAGGGGATGATCAGACCGTCAAACTGAACAACTTTCACTATGGCACCAACATCGAAATCGCGAAAAAAAATCAACTCATACTAAACTGCAAACCTACTCGAACGAGCCAAATCTATGGGACAGCTGATTTTTTTTCACTATTTCGATGTTAGTGACATAGAGAACGTTGATGGTCTGATCATCCCCTAAAAAAACGTGTCAGCATATTAATAAGGGACCTGTATATTGGCTGAAACCCAATTTCGTGTTTCCAATTAGTCAACCTTAAATTAACACCCTGTATAAATGAGTTAAGTGTGAGTAAGCTTCACTATCAGGTGATCTAGTATGTCTTGCGGTGAAAGCGTCGCCCCGCCCCCCGCCCGCCCCCGCCCCCGGCCCCGGGGAGCGCCGGCGCCGCGCCGTTGCGTGTAGACAGCGTCAGAGTGCACCAGAGTGTGCAAACTTTTACAAGCGTTCCGCGACGTCCATAAGCGCAAGGTTTCCTAGCACACTGAAGTGCTAGGCGCGCTAAGCTCGCTAAGTATTAAATATCACCTTTGCTTATTTAGAAAACATACCTCTAATCAGATCTTGGCCCACGTACTGGAGTATGGCCCAGTCCCTCTCTCTTATTCGTGAGAGGAGACCCTGCACTGATGGGGATCCTTCAGGCTGTTACTTAACTTTTAATCAGATCTTCATAAATCTGTGCCCGCAGCTCGCGGTACTTAAAAAGCGAGAGACCAGCGCTGAGCTCCGATATACCTACATTAAAATAATAGACAGTCGGACATTGAGGTCACGTCACGACCTACAGAGGTGTATTTTAAAAGACGCTTTTATTTTTCATCACAAATTATAACCAACGCTAGAACGGTCAGTGATGTCATGATCTCTATTTAAAGGTGTATTTTCCGAATATGCGTCACCGCTCTTTCCACAAAGTCCTGCGCTTCTGTGAGGTGGGTGCGTAAGGTTACACGTTCAGTATTTCGTCATTCTGGTCCATCAGTCTGGTCATGTTTATTTGATTTGAAGGGAAACTGATATACTGAAGCACCATGTTAATCGGGTCAGTCTCGAGTCGTTTCCCTTCAAATCAAATATACATGACCAGACTGATGGACCAGAATGACGAAATACTGAGCGTGTAACCTCCCTCTAAACGCTTGTAGAACCTTTCCCTACTCTTAGACACAGGTTACACGGTCAGTATTTCATCAGTCTGGTCCATCAGTCTGGTCATGTATATTTGATTTGAAGGGAAACTGACTCGAGATTGACCCGACTAACATGGTGCTTCAGTATATCAGTTTCCCTTCAAATCAAATAAACATGACCAGACTGATGGACCAGAATGACGAAATCACAGATTACTGATATGTAGCAAGCTACAGATGCGACAGTGAAATTTGCACTTAGTTCCATTGTTTCCGTTGTGGCGTTCTCTCGTCAAACTAATGTGTATAGAACTTGTAGTTATAGGTATGTATACACTGATTCCAGGATGCAAAAATAGGGATATTTGACCAAGGAACAAACTATTCAACGATATTATGTCATACGACGGAGAAGAATTGAGGCTTCTCAAGGATTCTAAACTCAAGCTAAAATACCAGGAAAATCACAAGATATGAGCTTCTGACGCAACAACACGGCATGAGGCTGCCGTTGTTGTAAGTTCAATATGGCGTTGTATCTCGTCCTCATTGAACGATGGGAAACAGCGCCACAACGGCTACACCAGAACTAAGCTGTCATAGGCCTGGACGAAATACTGAACGTGTAACCGGGCTCTTATGCACTCTGACCGAGTCTCGCCACGCTCGCTGCCACGCTAGCCACGTTGCCATGCTGGCTCTCTGCGTGCCGCCACGCCGCCACGCCGCCGACCCGCGGCCTGCGCTCCGCTGTCCGATAGCGGCTGAAGTGTTTATTGTTCCGCAGATTTACGAGCGGCCATTGTTTTAGTTTACTTTACACTGACTCGTACTAGCCCCGCGCGGGCTTCTTGCCACGCTGAGTCGACAGTTTGTGTGCATTGGCGATCGTTCAATACTACTCGTGTTCATGTGAAATGGGACAGGAGCTGGTTCAACTTTAAATGCTAAAAGTGGATCATTCTACAATTTGTAACCTTATAGATAGGCAGTTATGTGAGTGTATGAAAGTTTATTTTAATGAAGAATTTCTATGCATACCTATGTGAAGTCTACCAATCCGCAATGGGCACGCGTGGTGGACTAACGCCCATACATCCTCCCTGATGGTAGGCCTGTGCCCTGCAGTGGGACGTATAACAGGCTGATGATTATGACAATATATGTACCTATATCTGTGTGCAAAATTTAGGTTTCCCATTTGTATCCTGTAGTGTTTTGTACTTGTAAGTAACTAAGTATGGGACTAGTCTCCTATGTTTTTGTGTCAGCAGTACGTTTGTAGCTTTTTGGGCGACATACTATCATCTATCCTGGTAGGTACCATTTGTGCTAGATGTAAACCTTGCTACACTTAGCACCGAAAGTCTATGATAGAATGCCAGCTGGCAAAAGAGTGAGAACGAATACCTAGAGTGTATGGAGTAAGTAGAATAAACAATGCAAATGCCATTGCTTTTTATTATTACAACATTTATTCCGTAGATTTACTTAGTAATAGTAAATAAAATAACTGGCCAAGTGCGTGTCGGACCACGCGCAGGGTAGGGTTCCGTAGTTGCCCGTTACAATATAATATGGACATAGAAGGAGGCTTTTTGTTTTATACTACGGTTTAGCGGCTACTAAAGTCTAAAAAGTACATTTTATTATTTGGTCGACTACCCAAACGTTGGTCCTTGGTTACTCGTAAACTTGTAAAGCCAACTTAGCTGTGATAGTTTTCCTTTTAAATTCGTTATATACGCTATTGCCGTGAATTTTTTCACATCTCCATCTACATACAACTGTTCAGCTGGGAGAGGGGACACTTGACTCTAACCAAAATGTTTAGCTTAATATTTCGCTAACGGATCCCTAAATCGAAAAATAGTTTCCCAAACCCACAATATTTTTAAAATACCTATCCAACGATACCCCCACTAAATGGGATGGACGAGAAAAAAAATTTCTTCCCTACTTTACGTGTAGGGGAGGAGGGAAATATATTTTTTAAGATTTAATTTTACCACTTTGTCGGCGTGATTAATATGTATATCCATGCCAAATTATAGCTTTCTAGTACTAAGCATCTCTGAGCTACGCCGCGGATAGACGGACGGACGGACAGACGGACAGACGGACGGACATGGCGAAACTATAAGTGTTCCTTGTTGACTTCGGAACCCTAAAAATGTAATAAAATAATTAGCCTTTATGTCAAAAAAATTTAGAAATGAAAATTATTTTATAAAGAACTAGAATTAATCCGCGACTTCGTCCGTACAAAATATGTACCAGATTTTAAGTCAGATCATAAGCTATCAAATTAAAAAAGTTTCATCAAAATCGGTTCAGTAGTTTTTGCGTGATGCCCATTCAAACAAACAAACAAACAAACAAACACACAAACAAACAGACAGACAAAAAAATTGGTTATTTGGAATCAGGGATACCTAAAAACCACATTGTAACTTTTTTTTTGTTAATATCTTCAATGTACAGATACACTTCTGTTCATTACAGTTTTATAATAGTTTAGATGTAAAGGGTTGTTTAAATGTAGCTCGAAAATCTTTTATTTTTATTTTGGGTAACATATCTAGGCCTACGACTACTACGCGATGACTGGTAAGATGACAGCTAGAGAACCAATTAAGAACAGAGTCAAACGATTTAAGTGAACGTGTTGTAGTGTAGAAACATCGGACCCTACACATAAATCTGAGCACTAGAAACTCAATTCACATCTTACATCCTTAGATCTTATACCTACCTCACTAACATTATGTGACATTTGAAGTGCACTACAGAATGGTTGGTTTTGATCAGGTTCCAAATAATTGTTACAATTATTTTACCGTCTACAGCTCCATTACAATTCAAACTGTATCACCATGGTGTAAGGACTAGTATAAAAAAGGTTCTGGTAGATGAAGTGGAGGCTTAAAGTGTAATTAAGCGAATGAATGGAACCGACGAGTGTTTAGAGAGGAAATGAAACTTCCGAGCGCCGCCGCCTTCATTGTTATTCGCTTTCACTGGCACCACCGACGCGACGTAGCCGGTCCGTGGTCCCGCGAAGCTCACACTGGGGACTACTGCGGCCCATCTCGATGCTTGACAATACATTACATTATAATGATAGTACCTGGTGATTTTGTAATCACTTTCCTATAATCTATGAACTACACCTATGAATACATTTCAAAAAGTCAAAGAAGATCCTTCCTCTTAGTATCGGAAATAGGTTACCAAAAAAATGTTTGCGCATAGTTGGCGTATAGTAATGGAGCTTATGTCGATTTGTTTCTCATAATCTCGAGATTATAGTGACGTAATATTAGCTATACCTCATCTAAACGGAGTGTTGCGTAATCGCCGTTGGCGAACATCTTGTCTTAGTAAAATATGTTGGTTTTTAGGGTTCCGTACCTCAAAAGGAAAAAACGGAACCCTTATAAGATCACTTTGTTGTCCGTCTGTCTGTCTGTCTGTCTGTCTATCTGTCTGTCAAGACCCTTTTTCTCTAGAACGGGTGAAGGTATCAAGTTGAAATTAATAATAAATACTAAGGTCTGCGGTCCCGTGGTGGTGTAAAAAATTCAAGCTTCTAAGTCAACTCAATCAAAAGATACGGCCATTTGTTATCCAGTTTTCATACTAAACGGCCGCAATCAAAAACCTATAGGGTACTTCCCGTTGACATAGAATCATGAAATTTGGCAAGAAGCAAGGTCTCAAAGCATAAATAAGGGAAAAAATCCGAAAATAGTTAATTTGTAGTTATATCACATAAAAAAAGCATAAAAACATATTTTTTCGGTTACAAACTTACATTTTCAGTTGCAACATGAACCGTGATATAGACCCTGAGAGCAATAATCTCCTTTATGAATAAAGGAGATTATTGCTATATTAGCAGGCTCTTAGTATAGACCGATGTATGGGAGAAAAACTTTTTCACCGCAAAGTTAAGTTTGTCTTTCAACCCAAACTCCGAAAGCTTTATCCAATCTTCTTTGTGCTTACCTTACCTACAAATACTTCGTGGTTACCATTCATAGCCAACCTAAAGTCATCATGTCAAATTATAATGTAGTGATGTGCTGTATTTGAATATCTGCCGATGTCGATAATTAGGTATTGAAATAATTATTGAAGTCTTGGCGATGGATTGATCTCAATCAAACCAATAAAACAGAAACAGTGGTTTTTGATGTGTTAATAATTATACTGTAAAATTTTCAAGCTTAAACGTTTATTTTAAATCACAAAAATTTGAAGCTAACATAATTTCAAATACTTAATACAATTCTTCATTTGGTAGGTAGGTATGTGTGTCAGTTCTTCATTTTTTTCCTGTGATTTAAAACCCAATTTTGACACCTGAAAATAAAAACATTAAATATTATGAAATCATCAAAAACATCGATATCGACATTTTTCAATAACTAAAGCACTATTAAAAAAAAACACTTTCTGGAGCATAAAAAAAAATTATTTTTGCTCAAACATGAACCAGGGTTTATAAATGACAATAAAATGCACTGACCTTGCTTTATTTATTGGAAATTTAGCTTGCTAGAAATTACAAATTTGAAAACAAACTGACAGCTAAGGGCTCTTACAGACCAGCGACAGTTGTCTGCGACAGCTCGCGACAGGGTCGCGCGACCGTCGCGCGACATTTGAAGACCGAGACGTAGTGTTGTATAGTCTGAGAGATAGACCATCATATCCAATAGTTTGTAACATTCTATATACAGGGTCCTTCTTAATATGCTGACACTTTTTTAAGGCGATGACCAGACTATGAAACTGAACAACTTTCTCTATGGAATCAACATCGAAATCGCGAAAAAAAAAAAACAGTTGTCCCATAAGTTTGGCTCCGAGTAGGTTTGCAGTTTTGTATGGAAGTGATAATTTTTTTTCGCGATTTCGATGTTGGTCCCATAGAGGAAGTTGTTCAGTTTGACGGTCTGATCATCCCCTTAAAAAAGTGTCAGCATATTAAGAAAGGACCCTGTACAGGATGTAACAAAACAAACTAGTAATACTTAAGGGGGGCTTCAGACCATCAATCTGAACAACTTACACTATGGAGCCAATGTCGAGAAAAAATAAAAAAAATCTGCCGTCCCATACATTTGAGTCGAGACGGTACTGCAGTTTTGTATGAAAGAGCTGATTTTTTTTCGCGATTTCGATGTTGGCTCCATTGTGAAAGTTGTTCAGTTTGATGGTCTGAAGCACCCCCTTAAGTATTACTAGGGTGTTTTGTTACACCCTGTATACGTATTTATAAATATTTATGTGTATAATATTATGTGTTATAATTATTAGTGTTGTGTTAAGTATTATTATTATTATAACTATATAATGTATATTATAATTGCCCTATTTTCACCAGTCTGTAATATTTTATGGACTTGATGATGAAGATAATCAATTCTGGATTATCTATTATCTAAAGAAACCAAAATCTACGAAAAACTTATAAAAACTACCAGAAATATTAACCATGTTATTTTTTAGCCTCCGTTTTCTTCAAACTGAAATCTCTCAAGAACAAGACTTGTGCTCTCAGACTATGCCTACGTCACGGTCGCGTGACCCTGTCGCGAGCTGTCGCAGACAACTGTCGCTCGTCTGTTAGAGCCCTAAGATATGTGACATTTTCATAAAAGAGAGCATCATGAATATCTATTTTAATCGAATAAAGAGATCCTTATTCTTGAGGTATGATTGAAACACAGACTTCTGTATTATACAGAAGTCTGTGATGAATATGAACGTATGAACGCTCATGCCAAGTTACATACTTTTTTTCACCATTATCGAGTTGCGACAAGAAGTAGGTATTTTAAACTTCTCGAGTTGCGATCATAAAAGTAGAGACAAATAGTCTATACTATATGCATAGATAATAATAGTACACCCTTTGGTACACTCATCATCATCATCATCTCAGCCGATGGACGTCCACTGCTTGACATAGGCCTCCCCCAAGGATCGCCATAACGATCGGTCCTGCGCTGCCCTCATCCAACGGGTTCCCACCGCCTTCACCAGGTCGTCCGTCCTCCGTGTGCCACCTTCCTACTTGACTTGGCGGTCGCCACTCGAGAACTTCTCCGCAGAAGAACCAGAGTAGCTGACATAGGTAGACCAAATAATTGCTAAACTAAATTAGCAGTGGGCACATTGCTTGCAGAACCGATTTCCGAGATGGTGCCGAAAAGTTCTCGAACACTACAAGGTGTAACAAAACACCTTAGTAATACTTAAGGGGGTGGTTTAGAAAATCAAACTGAACAACTTTCACTATGGAGCCAACAGCGAAAAAAAGAAAAAATCAGCTGTCCCATACATTTTAGTCGAGTCGGTACTGCAGTTTTGTATGGGATTGCAGATTTTTTTTATTATTTCTCGATGTTGGCTCCATAGTGAAAGTTGTTCAGTTTAATGGTCCGAAGCACCCCCTTGAGTATTACTAGGGTGTTTTGTTACACCCTGTATAGAAACTAAATTCCCGCGTTAACCGTAGGTACTATATTATTATATGTATAGACAATAGTACATATTTCCAGCTTCCTGGTTTAACCCATAAACTTAATATACTTTACGATAGTATACTAAGTTTATGGTTTCACCAATACCTATGCCACAATACCAATGCCACCTTTCTTGGTTTGGATAATGAATAGAAACGAAACTCCCGCGTTAACGGTACTATAGGTTCGTCCCTTTCTATCGTGAAAAAAATAGGATTCTTCAAAGCTTCATATATCATGAAGTACTAACAGTAGGAGTATGATTTTCGGATATGTGTAAATTGAACATATAATTGAAGTTTTGATTAGAGCCAAAACACGATTAAGAAACATTTTATCGATAGTAAAACAAGCCAAAGTAGCCTCCATTTTTATCTATAAACGCTTGGAACTGCTAAACGGTGAATAATAGAAACACAAGACTTGATTTTAAAAAAAAGAGATTGATATTTTCTAAATTTTGATTAGAGCAGAATTGAAGTTACATAAATAGTACAATCACAATTCAATAAAGTTTGATTTGGCGCTCGATTCGTTTCAGGCGCGCGCGCCGCCCCCTCTCTTTCTCTCGCATCAGGCCGTAATATAAGCTATCCCACGCCTGTTTCGCTAAAAAAAAAATTCGACATAGGCCCTTAAACTCAATTTGTTAGGTAAATACCATAGAGAAAATAACGCGCTCCCCTGGGGAAGAGATGTTGTATCGAACTGTGCACAGATACTCAACTGGGCCTGACGTCATAATAGCGGGAAGTAGCGTATTTAAATGTTAACCCTTCCCCTCACCCGTTTTTCACCCCCTTTGTTGGCGACAACATTTTCTATAGAAACAAGCCGATATGCCATCTCTTCTTACTCTATGGTAAATACAAACCACAAATATATTCTATGGTAGTACGGAAGCCTCGGTGCGCGAGTCCGACTCGCACTTGGCCGGTTTTTTTCTTGGTAAAAGATGTTCTCACGCCGTGGAATGATCATACAAAGGCTGCATAACGCTAGATAACCTGTGGTTAAAGTTCTTAATAATCTGTGCTTCGTCGATACACTAGACATTTAAAAAAAAATTGCCATAGACACCACACCACACTCTTGAAGTGCGATTTTTGAAAATCATACGAGCGACTTGGCAGTAGAAAGATGCATAATCTCCATAGTAATTTTGACATTTTCTACTGCCAAGTCGCTCGTATGATTTTCAAAAATCGCATTGTTCTTCCTTATCTATGAGCTTGACATGCTCGAGTGACAAGACTCACATCATTGACAGTTCTATCCGTAAGCAAATTGCAGTTTATTTTTGAATATAAGATTATTATTTATTTACATTTAATGTATGAAAATCGGGGGTATTGTGTTACCGTGTGCTAACGTGATATGGCGGAGAAGTGTTGCATTCCTGGCTATACGAGCGCAAAGCATTAAAGTGCGTCTTCACGCTTTTCCAAGAAGTGAGAAAAGATTCCAGACATGGCTAAAGTCTTTGAATGATCCTGCTTTGTATAAGCTAAACAAGAATGTGATTATATTGCGACGAAGAGTATGATGCAAACAGCTAAACACTTTGAAGCTAAGCTAACATCCGACAAAAGCCGGCAATGAGAGTCCAGTTTGTTCACACTCCTGATGCCTATCCTAATTCCTACATTATTACGAGACGGGGACGACGGGAAGTGGTTAACCTACCAACTAAAAGCGATTTCAATGGTAGGTAAATCGAAAAATTTTTTGTTTAAAGATTAGGTAATGTTGATAAGGTTATTTTAGTGATGTGATGGATGTGACAATGTGAAATGTCGACTATCGATATTTGTGGTCGTCCAGTCCTAACCTTAGATCAAAGTAAAATGAATGGATAGGCCCAAAGTGCTTTAAGTTGAAGCACGCAAAACTAGGGCACTTCAATACAAATTAGGGTACTTGGTCTGTCATCTCAGTACATTTTCGAAGTAAAACTGTCAATTACCAGGGTCCTGGGTTCGAATCCCGGTTCGGTCATAGATGTTTATATGTTTGTGCCGTCGTTGTATGGTTTCCATAATAAACAGCCTATAAATAGTGCTTTCTTGGGATCATTACAATGTATGTGCCTGTGAGCGTTATTTATTTATTTATTTTTATTTAATTGTTTTGCCTCATTTTTCTGGTTTGAAATGTTTGCGTAAGGCCTGTCCATTCATTTTACTTTGGCCTAAGGTCCTAACCATGATAATGGTGATCAAGTGTAATTTTATCTTACATGTTTTTTAAATTTATTTACAGCTCAAATTGCTTTATCCAAGCCCATCAGCACAATGACTACAACTGCAGATGCCGTCAACTTTTTTGATCAGTTACCTATTTGACAGTTGCAATGGTGGATGTCTCATGCCCTCATTAATTGAACAACTACGATTAAGAGTGTCTAGAAAAATTGGGTTTTCTTGTAGGTAAAGTAAAGGAATTTCTCGTTTTATGCTCGAATTTTTAACCGAGATCCTACTTCCTTATTATCTTAATTTATTACCCGACTGCGGCGAAGTCAAAAACAAGGTTATGATTTTTGACCGGTATGTGTATAATGTGTATGTATGTTCATCTGTTCCCTCATAATTAATTATTAGTTATTACTTTTAGAGACTGTTATTTCAAATTGTATTCACCAAGATGTTAATAAATGCCATAAAAGAAAACATAAGGACTAATGCCAAGTTTTTTACGACATGATATCTAACGCGATGCACTAGCGATTTAATTACACAAGATATATCTAGCGTCCATAATTGGATCTTACAAAGAGAAAGAATTGTATTCAAATGTTGTTCTGTACCTTACTTACCCCCCTCGTTCGGTTAAGGTCAGTTTCGCTATATGGCAGATTCAGTGGAGTCCCTGAAGGTTTTTACTTCGGAACCCGTCAAAACTACTCCGATTTCGATAAAAAATAATTAAATGAAGGTTATTTAAAATACTACAACCTTTACAGTTAAAAAATTGACGCTTTTTCTTTCGTATAGAAATCTTTGAGCCAGTGTTACTTTAAAACTACATAATTATATAACATAACGGAAATCTGATAAACCACAGACAAGGATATTAGTTTCTGGATCGTGTTAAAAAAAACATTAAGTTTATTTGGTTAATATTCAAAATTGAATCATACTTCGTTTGTATGGTTCGTATCTCAATTAAAATTGCCTCAATGTAAATGTCCTGTTCTTACATGAACTCGCAAGTTATGAATCATTTTTTCTTAAAATTTAAATTTTTTGGGTTACAATTTTTTACTTGACTGAGAGCGTCAATTTTTAAACTATAAAGGTTGTAGTATTTTAGATTGGAGAAGTTTTAAAAAAATCATGAAAATCAGAGTAGTTTTGACCGGTTCCGAAGCAATAGTACTTTTTAAAGCTACAGGTACTCGGTTAATTCGCGTTACGACAGATTCTTTTTACGGTTAGGGCAGAAGTTGGCCCTAGTCCATTGATTATTATTACAAATATCTCGGAACTCAGTCCGAACTGGGATATAAAGGCTTGAAGTGCACGTAATGGTAATATTTTCATCTTCAAGCCTTTATATCTCCGTCCGGACTGAGTTTAGGGATAGGTAGGTATACATATTACATAATACGTTTTGTTTGTTACTTTATTCTGAAATAAAATATTTATGTTTGGTTGCTGCTTGCTGGCTGCGCCAAAAACAACGCCGAAAAATAAGGCGCCAACCTTACATACAAAACCAGCCTTGTCTTTTGTAATACGTTCTTTACTGATCAAGCTTTCAAAAAAAAAAAAACTCAAAAAATTTAGGGAAATATACTAGTCAAAATACAACTGTGATTGACACAATGGACGTTCAAAAATAGATACGTACACTCGAATAACATAACCCTCCTTCTGTCGCAGTCGGGTAAACTTGAGGCGATCTTGTGGGTCCCATGTGGTTCTCTTGTGTCATTTGAAATTGAGACTTTTTCCAGGTTATAAGTAAAATACTCTTTTCTAGGCTTTCCAAATTTACGTGAGATTCAGAATACCTATTTAAGATATTAACCCAAATAAACGAAATTGTTAATAAAGAGCATGTTTTATTAATTTCATCCTAGATTTTCCCTGCTACTCCGAATCTAGAAATTCGTATTTGCCACCGACAACCGGGATATTATAAGCTAGCAATAGTGATAGCTTATAATATTCCGGGTTGGTGGCAAATACGAATTTTGGGGTACAAACCCAGGTTCAGCTGATTGTGTGCAATACTATCGATGCGCTAGTATCGATACAATTGCACACAATCAATAAGTATTGAACATTCTGAGATATACTACTATCGATAGTGCGCACATCCCTAGTAGTGTTGCCATATGAATGCGGCTTTGGAGTATATGAATGTGTTTTTCTTCTGGCAACACTTCTTTGAGGTGTATCTCAAAGGAAGGATCTCCTTACTAAGGTGTATCGCGTGTGTATCGATACCCTCCCCCCCCGTACCCCTGTCATAGCGTTATTCCCCTCGCCCGAAAGATTCCAGTCTGTACGGTAGTACATATAATAGTCTGTGGATGTTCTTATACACGCATTTCTTTACATGTGCCGTTTTAATAGGAAGAAAGAATCACACGAAAAACGAGTCTAATAGCAAAATAGTCAAAACGGTTCAATTTGTATTGACTTCATAATTCCGGTTGCATTTTTACCTAGTAAATAGTAACACAAAGACAAACATCAGCTGCGAGTGTGTCATCTCTCAGTCTACCGACCTGCACAGATTTGGCCTGGTACAGTACATTGACATCGTTGCCTGAAGAGGATAGAAAAATTATTGTAAAGGAAAAATCTTCCATGAGCTCTACCTACGAAACCTGCCATTACGACGTGAAAAATTACAGTAAGCTAAAATGACAGCTTTTAGAGACTGCTACAACCGTAGGTACCTACCTACAATACAACCCACGCCACCCCGGCGTAGGCATAACTTTTTAAACACAACAATGGAAAACTTTAAGGTATTCAGAGCATCTGAAAGAACCCTTCTATACAAAGTTTTAAACAATAAATTAGTCTCTTTTTAGAAAACCTTTTATTACTGAGCGGTAAAAATAAAACAATTTTACTAAAGTTGATCTTACCTAACTTACTTAAGTACTTTCGCTAAAATCGGTTAATATTTAATAAAGCATACATTTTATATTACTAGCTTTTACCTCCAGCTTTGCGCGTGTAGATTTTGAACTGATTTCTGTTCTGGATGTCTATGGTATGGATAAATAAACAAATCCCAAGTGGTCGCGAGCTCTTCAGCAGCCTGCGTAACATGACAGAGTGAGATCGACAGAGGTCCGTCAAATTTGAGTCACGGTCCAGTATACATTTAAGACATAACAGACAGACAAACACACTTTTGGATTTATAACATTAATTAGGACGATTGTTCAACAAGTTAGTAAATTGCGTAGTTTGAAAAACGGCCAAGAACGTGTCGGACTCTGCCATGATAAGGTTCAGTAGCCATTTATTTATTTATAAAGGAGATTATTGCTTTCAGGGTCTATACCACGGTTGATGTTCCAACTGAAAATGTAAGTTTGTTACCGAAAAAATACGTTTTTATGCTTTTTTTAAGTGATATAACTAAAAATTAACTATTTTCGGATTTTTTCCCTTATTTGTGCTTTGAGACCTTACTTCTTGCCAAATTTCATGATTCTATGTCAACGGGAAGTACCCTATAGGTTTTGGTTTGCGAGCTGCTAGTATGAAAATTTGAAAAACAAATGTTCGTATCTTTTGATTGAGTTGACTCAGAAGCTTGAATTTTTTACACCACCACGGGACCGCAGACCTTAATATTTGTTATTAATTTCAACTTGATACCTTCACCCGTTCCAGAGAAAAAGGGTCTTGACAGACAGACAGACAGACAGACAGACAGACGGACAGACAGACAGACAGACAGACGGACAACAAAGTGATCTTATAAGGGTTCCGTTTTTTCCTGTTGAGGTACGGAACCCTAAAAACAACACTTTTTAGTATGTGTTTTACGTTACGTAAGTTAAGAGCCTATCAGAGTTGAGTTTCGTTTATTTAGCCCAGTCATTTTACGGACTTTTGTTAGGAGAGGTGGGGAGTAATTACTAATTGGACTTTTAATCTGCACACAATGTACATAATTTTTAGCAATAAAATAGGCATTGAAATAAAAAAAAAGAGGTTTTTATTAGAAAATACGAATGTATTTTCCAAAACCTTCTAAGTAGACAAAAATATTTACACCTTGTTTGAAGTATGTATAATGTGATAATGCCTTAAATATGTGCAAAAAGAAATTACCATCAGGTTTTTTCATAACGAGATAATACCAAAATTTTAAATTTGGAACTGTTGCTGACGAGATTCTTTTTTAATTTTGGTACATTTCTAAGCTCTAATTGGCTCTTAAATACTGTACCGAAAACAAATACCAATAAGTAATTAGTCCCGGCTCAAACCGTAAAATGACTGGGCTATATTAAGGGCAAGCGTCTCTTTTTTACAAGCAAACGTTAGCAATTAGCCATCCCGCTTCAATTGAAAGCAAGATCGCAAATATGAATTATGAAATAAATATTATGAATTGTAAAACTGGTTATAAATCTGAAATCGAACTTACTTTGGTCCTCTTTTCTATCGAGAAAATTTAATTGAATCATGTTTTCGACGGTTAGATTAACTGCAGAAAGAAAAACCTACACTGTTATTTGAACTATATACCTATATTAAATGTAATAATTTGGTTATCAAAAACCGGTTCGAAAACAGACAAAATAGGTTCAACCGCCCTTTAATACGAACTTACAAAGTACCACGTCTCTAATCTAACCACAGAACATAAACTTTGACAGAACATTATAATTACGAGAGGGGTTAGAAATGCAAAGTAGCGCTTTTGCTTCGGAGACGACTGTCGCTACTTGTCTTCCCGCTCACGCTGCTGCAACTACTTATGCCCTCTCGCTTCGAACCACTCTTATGTTTTATGAATCTAACTATCATATTCCTGTTTTGGGTTACTTAGGTACTCAATTCTGCCTTCATGCCCAATAATCGATTCAATAGGTGAAAAATAATAGAATAAGGGACTAATTGCAGCGTGACAGACAGACGGACAGAATTAACTAAAGTATAAGGGTTCCTTTTGTTGACTACGCAACCCTAAAAACAGTGAATGTTCGGAATTTAAATTCCGTAAAATAATTTTAATGAAAACTATTTAAAACTCGATCCAAGTTCACCGGACAGTCGTATAATGAAGAGCGCGGGGAGTGAGGAGAGCGGTGCGGAGCGGTGCGGAGCGGAGCGGGGCAGAGCGGGGCAGAGCGGGGCGGAGCGGGGTGGAGCGGGGCTGGGTACAACACAACTCACAGACAAAATACTGTAAAAAAGAAAAGTTCTAGACTTAATTTTCAACAAGTTAATGAGATTTAGTTATGTTAAGGCGATACTGCTTTTGTGTTCAAGTAACTTTTTATTCCTTACTAAAGTTTACGCGCGACTTCGTCCGCACAAATTACATTCCAGATTTTTTGTCAAATCATACGTTATCAAACAAAAACAAAAAATCGGTTCTGTAGTTCAAGTGTGATGCTCGAGATAGTAGATAAACAGGCATCTTCAGGTTAATTTACAAATTGCGGACCCATTGGTAACCAACAAAACCTATTTGTAATATTTAATATCGTATTATTATATGACCAATCGAACAGCTACGGACCTCAAGCAAGTAGCCGACAAACATAAACAAAGTGAAATGACTAAGGTTTACAGCACGTTTACAGTTTGTCCAAGTATCGAACCAGCCGAGCCCCGCGGCACTCATTTACAATATCCCGACTTAGGTCCGATGACGTCATTTCAGTTATTATTTTAAGGAAACTAATAACGTCTGACTATGCTACCTCCACTCTACTATGCACCTTCGACTCATCTGTAAAGAGATTGTTACTATAACTAAACCAACTTTATAGAACCGTCAATTTACCTACAGCGGGGTCGCCTGAGCTCGTGCAAGCGTGTGGAGGAAGCATAAAAAGAAGGATAAGAAGACATTAGACAAGACCCTGTAGATCCCATGTTCGTACCCTCCTTAATATCCCATCACACTCCACTGACTTCTATTCCTATTGTGTCCATGCAGTCCGGCTCTGGAACTCTCTCCCATTTAATATAAGAGACTGTCAAACAATTGCTTCATTCAAAAAACAAGTCAAAGATCACTATCTCTCTCTTCGATAAACTAGTAGGTATATTTATTTATTTATCATACCGTATATATTTGTATGTATGTAAAATATGTAAGTATATGTAAGTGTATGTAAGTATTCCTGTATCTTTATGTAATATGTATTTATTAGTCATAAATACTGTTTTATTAGTTAAATGTGCACACTATGCCTGCCTCACTTTCTATGCTCTCTCTCTGTCTCGGGTTTGCTGGAAGAAATCTCTTTAGAGATAAGCTCGCCCTTTGTAATTGTCGTCTTAATATTTCCGTGTGTACAATAAAGTATTAAAATAAATAAATAAAATAAATAAACAAGGAAGCATAAGAAGGTCCTTATGCAATGTTTTTGTGGAAGAAACTACCTGGCACAACATGACATGTCATTCCATCCTAAACCTACAGTTATAAAATCGGCATCGCTAAAACAGCAAGCTTCAAAGGAGGTTTGGTTAGTGAAGATTCGATGAAAATTTTGATCGTGTATGTAGTACAGGCACAGGGACCAGGGTTAACCACGGTCACTTTTTTAAGGGGATGATCAGACCGTCAAACTGAACAACTTTCTACAGGGTGTAACAAAACACCCTTATAATACTCAAGGGGGTGCTTCAGACCATCAAACTGAACAACTTTACTATGTAGCCAACATCGAGAAAAAATAAAAAAAATCTGTTGTCCCATACAAAACACTAATGTCATTGTACAAAACATTACTAATGTCAATGTACAAAACTGCAGTACCGACTCGGCTAAAATGCCTATGGGACTGCAGATTTTTTTTATTTTTTCTCGCTGTTGGCTCCATAGTGAAAGTTGTTCAGTTTGATGGTCTGATCGTCCCCATAAAAAAGTGTCAGCATATTTAGAAGGACCCTATATATTGTGAGTGTGTTAAGACACCACTAAATAGGTTATATGTATAATATAAAATGCAAATGAGCGCGCCGTAAACAATTTTATTGCTATAAGTGTTATTAAGTAGTTAAATCGTCATTGTCAAATGCTAATTTGTAGCTAAATGTAAAGTACCTTGTTGCGCCTAAATAGGTAATATTGGCGCGAAACATTCTAACGTTTAAAGGATTATAAATGGCTAGCCCTTAACGAGTTCTGTGAACTAATTAACAGAAGCGGGTGAAATTAAAACTAATTCTCCGAGCGGGTACCTACTGGGTCCCGGGTCCTGGCCGGTAGCGGAGCCTCCGGCTAGGGGACAGTCTCTCATGGGATTATAGTGTTATAATCCACTGTTTTACAGTATGTATGTGAATGTTCTCCTATTGACCACTCATGTCACGGCGGCGCGGCGTGGCTTGTGTCGCTTGACCGCCGTCGTCGCTGTACCACCGTCGCTGTACCACCGTCGGGTCATCACGATATCTAACAGGGTGAAATTGATACCATTAGCATCCTTTCAAACTAAGAGTCTACCCATCAAACTGAACAAATTTTACTATGGGAGCAAACCAATCGGAGCAACTAAAAAATCTGCTGTCCCATACTAAACTGCAGTGCCTACTCGACTCAAATGTATGTAACAGCAGATTTTTTTTTTGCTCCGATCGGTTTGCTCCCATAGTAAAAGTTGTTCAGTTTGATGGGTAGACTCTTAGTTTAAAAGGATGCCAATGATCTAGATATATCTTAATTTTAATGCCAACATGTCGTATGTCGATGCACCATAACAGTAGGCCTCGCATGCCACGGTGCCACCCCCGAGAAAACGACAAAAATCGAGATGTGCCTCCATCTTTATTATTTTACGTACGGAAAGAGCGCGCATGACGTTTTACTCGTTTAAACGCTTTGTCGTGGGTGGCATGCTAGCCGTGCAGGTTAGGAAAATACTCTTGAAAGCAAGAGTAGGTAATTTCCAGCCGCTTCATTAGGTTAGCAGTTGATGAATTTTCATAATATGTCTCTTCCATTCGCAACGGCATGGTCTCCCTCCCATGTCTATTCGTGATAGGCATCTTCCCTGCAGTGAGATCAAGTCTATACTTTAAAAGAAACTAAGATAATCTGAGTGACAATGTATAATGCTCCGTCCACACACACCTTCTTGTCAGCGTAGTTAAAACCGCACGGTTTTGCTCGAACGCAAGACGGAACACGGAGATGCCGTCCAAGTAACTGTACGCACGGCGACAGATCAACCTACCCATAGTTCGACCTTATGTCCATGAACATAGAGTTCAACTATGGTTAGGTTGATCTGTCGCCGTGTGTACAAGTAAGCCTTCGCGCAAGTCCGCGAGAAACCTCAGTTTCTTAGAGCTACTAAGTAAAGTCTTTCTAGCATCGCTGCTGACGGAAGATTTTTTTTGGTTTAAAAATAATTGTATTACTTGCCGATTGAAAAAAAAACAGACCTTCAAAAGACGACGTAAACATTGATTTATTTTATCTTCACAAAACACAGTCCATTCACTATTAAAATATTATGCCAAACTACAAAACAGTTTTATGAAACAGATTATCGGCTTAAAATAGAAATATCATCCATTAACAGACATTTTTCTGTTAAAAAACTTGACGGACTGAAGCGCGGCCTGATTGGCCGTCCACACATCGCTCACCCGCAGAAACAATGACACAACTGCAAAATCCCAAATTGACACATAACACCTTTAAAATGTTAAATAAAGTTCACAGGAAACGCGTTTAATGATTCAAATTACGTTCAATCCAAGAATATGGTTTTAAGTCAAAACTTATACTTACAGTTTATTTAAAATTTAAGTAATGCTATCAACCTTTAGAAACATTCACATAAAATTTTAATTTTTTTGCAGTTATGTCATTGTTTCTGCGGATGAGCGACATGTAAACCGTGCAAACCGAAAACTGCGCAATCCAATCGAGTTCGAGCCGCGCTTGTAGGACTGCACGTGCTTCCGCCTTGCCGTCCATACGCGCGTGCTTACTTGCGCAAACTGGACTGCACAAATAAGTGCGCGCGCCAAACGGTGTGTGTGGACGGAGCTTAAGATAATTTATTTATTTATTTACGTCAATACGGTCCGCAGTCTCCGACTTAAGTGTAGACTGTAATTTTTTTGTGAGCAGACAATTTGAACCTTTTTATGTGGAGTTTAATTATGCAGGATTACAATTATAAAGTATTTTCTAAAAATACGAGCAGTCTGGAGGTCATGCGGGGTACATAATAAAATTATGAACTAAGGACGTACATGCTGACGAAGTAACTTACTCATTCATTTATAATATACAGGGTGTACATTAAAATGGGGCAGCTACTTAAAGGGGTGCTTCAGACCATCAAACTGAACAACTTTCTCTATGGGACCAATATTGAAATCGCGAAAAAAAAATCTGCTGTCCCATACATTTCAGTCGAGTTATGTTTGCAGTTTTGTATGGGAGAGCGGATTTTTTTTTCGCGATTTCGATATTGGTCCCATAGAGAAAGTTGTTCAGTTTGATGGTCTGAAGCACCCCTTTGAGTAGCTGTCCCATTTTATTTTACACCCTGTATATTTGATATCATCAATTGCATCGTATAGATTTTTTTTTATTTCAAAAAGTAGCAAGGTGAGGGGAGATTTCTGTGAATAAAAATGTTTTCAGATGACTGTTTCTTCTTTTTCTACACATCTTTCCATTTTGAATGCTAGCTAACAACAGAGAAAGAGCGTTAGTAAACTATACGTGACTATACCATATAATTATACCAATGGCCTCGATTCGGAGTGTACCACGACTAAACTAAACTAAATGTATTCCTGTCACTTTCTAAAATAAGATTAAGAAAAGAGACAGAAAACCAACAGCTGACTTTAGTGCTGTCAAAGTGACGTTAAATGCGCAAAATAAGATGCCATCATAATGTACGCCATCTTATTTAAGTCGTTTTTGGGCGTTTAATGTCACTTTGACAGCACTAAAGTCAGCTGTTGGTTTTCTGTCTCTTTTCTTAATCTTATTTTAGAAAGTGACAGGAATACATTTAGTTTAGTTTAGTCGTGGTACACTCCGAATCGAGGCCAATGTCAGCTTCTTGATCTTAACTCTAATAGGTAGGTACTACCCGTTTGTCTGGAGTTGGCCGTCGATGACCGTTACAAAATTTCGTCAAAGGCACATTAACTGGTCCCGTCGACAAAAAATAATAAAACAAGCAAATACAAATTTAAAATTAAAAGCGATATTAGTGATCGGGACGGACGTGCCGTACGTGGTTGCGTTGCTAAAGGTTATAAAATTGCGTTTCATTGGGTCTCTTAGGGGTGCGGTACGGTGAAGCGGGAAGGGAGGGAGCGGCCAACTCGAAGCAAATGACTAGTATATGCTTGGAACGGGTGACGTCACGGGTGGCGGAACCTTCAACAAGTAGTTCCAAAAGCAAATTGCTACGTTCAATATTAAATAGTTTCCGAGATATTGAATGATAGATAGACGGACTTCCCTAGATGGCGCACTTCCCAACTGATCTCAAAATGTCTAGTTACTTAATAACAGAGTACTTGTAGCTTTGAAAAGTCTATTGTGTCGGTACCGGTCAAAACTACTCCGATTTTCATGTTTTTTTTTTACAACGTCCGTAATCTAAAATACTACAAACTTTATAGTTTAAAAATTGACGCTCTTAGTCATGTAAAAAGATGTAACCCAAAAAATACAAATTATAAGAAAAAATGCTTCACAACTTGCGAATTCATGTAAGAATAGGACATTCTCTTTACATTGAGGCAATTTTAATTAAGACTTGCTGACAAATAAACCTTGATGAGCGCGCTCCATACAAACGAAGTTTGATTCTATTTTGAATATTACAAATAAATTTAATACAAACTAATTTCCTTGTCTGTGGTTTGTCAGATTTCCGTTATGTTATATAGTTTCAAAGTTACACTGACTCAAAGATTTCTATACCTATGAAAAAAAGCGTCAATTTTTAAACTGTAAAGGTTGTAGTATTTCAAATTACCTCCATTTAAAAATAAATTATCGACATCGGAGTAGTTTTAACGGGTTCCGAAGAAAAAATCTTCAGGGACTCCACTATAAACTTTAAGGGGAATCAGTCATCATCGGCATCGTAACAATCATTGCGACTTGTTCATTCATTACTGATATAATACCGGGACGTAACAGAACAAACAAACTCAATTTCGCATTTACTATTTATTGGGGTGTATTTAAACAGCGCCTCGTTTTGGTACAATACAAAATTTCTCTTTTAGGCGCTTTTCACACTGTTCCCGTATGAATGGAACCGTGATGGAAATTAATTAAAATAAACTATTAATAATACAATAAATTGGGGACATATGTGGGGGACATATTGCTTGATAATTATAATTATTCTTTTAAACAACCAAACTTCATCCAAGTCTCGCCAACAATGTAATTTAAACCTCCCATTTCTAATAAATAGTACCTACATTATGTATCAGAATAAAATAGCGTCTCTGACAACAAAACAACTAATTTCGCAAAAACCTTTTGTTAGAGAAATATCGAAACGAACGTTGAGTATTGTACCTAATAGAAAACGATGTTTTTGCAACTTTATTAATAAGCTCTCAGGACGAGGGAGTGATTGTCTAGGTACAGTCGCGGCCGGTGGAGCACTGCCCCATTGGGTACAGTTGCCGACACAAAATGTACGGTCACGTACGTACCCACGTCCGCGTCGCGTCGCGTTGCGTCGCGTCGCGTTGTCTTTGGTTGGTACCTACTAATACGTTCTACACATTTGAGTAGAGTACCTCTGCTCCATTTCAAATAGCAACGAAATTTTAAAGCTGTTTTGAATTACAGAAACAGAGATTTGAAACACTTCCTCTCACTTATTCTTAGAACAGCTTTAGTAATGTCCAAGATATGACGGATAGTAAGTAGGTATATCTTTCTTATAAATAATTTATATTTGCAAATCAGAATTTGCCAGAAAGCTATATAGGAATCGGAAAATGTTGTCGTCCTATTTGCAATGAAGTATAAGTCGGTAATGCAGTTGTGCATGAAAATGAAATAGCAGTTTTATTTTTCAAATTAGGGTCCATTATGAAAGTTTTTCAGTTTGATGGTCTCATCCACCCCTTTTATAACTAGGCAGTTTTGTTCCTGTACCTATAGTAGGTATCTATTAGTAGACGTTTGTTTTATGGAATGCAAAATGGCAAAAGGTAAGGCAAGCAGAGTCACGGCCAACGCTAGTCAGATATTGGCCTCGATTCGGAGTGTACCACGACTAAACTAAACTAAATGTATTCCTGTCACTTTCTAAAATAAGATTAAGAAAAGAGACAGAAAACCAACAACTGACTTTAGTGCTGTCAAAGTGACGTTAAACGCCCAAAAACGACTTAAATAAGATGGCGTACATTATGATGGCATCTTATTTTGCGCATTTAACGTCACTTTGACAGCACTAAAGTCAGCTTTTGGTTTTCTGTCTCTTTTCTTAATCTTATTTTAGAAAGTGACAGGAATACATTTAGTTTAGTTTAGTCGTGGTACACTCCGAATCGAGGCCATTATAATAAAATGTAGGTAAGTAATAATAATTATCTACAAGTTCGCTCCAATAAACGTACATAGAGCAGACTACGATACAATACACCATCCCGTCCGTAACAGAGAGAGCTGTAACGACTCCTCGGATTGCCATTATTTGTACTTTTACACGAAATACGCTAAAAACTGCCATCCTGCAAAAAAACGGCCCATAAAGTAACTCGCTAAAAGATACTTTATTACTACGGCATACGATCTAAATGAGCTATCGTTCAGCATTTTACATTTAGGATTTTCAAGAGCACCGCTGTGTTTTGGTTACAAATCATGTCAATTTATAAAAGTTTTTCCACTACTTTGCATATTTAGCTTATTTCTTGCGCCCATAAAGATAATATAGAGCTTTCGAAGGTAAAAAAAGTGAAGCAACTTATAAAACGTTATCTAGTCTGCCCGCTTAGGTAGGTTAGTAAGTACCTACCTAGACTTGTACATAGCAGGTAAAATTCAAAATTCAAATTTTTTTATTCAAAATAATATCATATAGATAGCTTTTTGACGTCATTTTTTTTGACTCTACCACCGCGTCGGAAGGTGTTCCGTTGAGAGAAGATGCGGCCAGAAACTCTACAACACACATCTTTTAAACAAAACAAAATGTACAAAGTACAATTAAAATACAATATTGCATTACATAGCGTAAAATTGTCAAGACCAGGAGTGCGATTTTTGAATCTCATTCGCTGAGTTCAGCAGTTGAAAATGTCGAAATTACTGTGGAGATACGCATCTTTCTACTGCTGATTTGTCTTTCAAAAAATAAAAGCTTTTTAACAAAAAAATTCAACCGCCGAAAAAACTGAAAAGCAAAAAATAATAATTAATTTTACCTTAATAACAAAATTCTTAAACTAATGTAAGTAAGTATATCAAAGTATATAATATTATTTTGCAATTATTTTGAGTTTTTAATTAACCTTAATAACTAAGTTCTTAAACGAATGCAAGTATACCTAAGTAATTTTGAGTCGGCGCCAAACAAGAAAATTAATTAATTGCGTGATGCGGCCAGCAACCCGAACGGGCACACACCACGTAACGTAACCAATATAACATCACTATCCACACAGGCCCTGTACCCGGACTTTCGATTTTCGATATATCGCGACTGTTTCGATCCGGACTTCATTGTAATAGAGTTGACATTGGAACGAAAACGTTCACGTAATCGTGAAGTTCGAATGTCCGAGTAGAGGCCCAGGTGCATACGTCCCGTCTCGTTGCTAGTGGTCGTGCGGAGAGCTTGCATTGTTAATTTCATTTTGGTTATTTCTTTAAATTTAAGGTTATTTAGTGATCTTTGTTCATGGATTGTTTGGCGCCGACTCAAAATTACTTAGGTATACTTGCATTCGTTTAAGAACTTAGTTATTAAGGTTAATTAAAAACTCAAAATAATTGCAAAATAATATTATATACTTTGATATACTTACTTACATTAGTTTAAGAATTTAGTTATTAAGGTAAAATTAATTATTATTTTTTGCTTTTCAGTTTTTTCGGCGGTTGAATTTTTTTGTTAAAAAGCTTTTATTTTATAATTTTTTGTGGCTATAATCTTCTAATTACTACATGCATAATTTTCGATTACTTTTAAAATAGCTACCTACCTTTTAACCACAGTATAAGAAAGAGTATATATTACTACATACAGTATTGTCCATAGCCTCCCTGCCTCCCACCAACTTTTTACCTCACCGCCTCTGGTTACCTCGGCAATTACCTGTGTTTTGTTACAACCTTTTTTTTTTGACGCTGGGAAAAAATGCATTATGTATCCCCTCCCGTTGGGGGATGGGAGGGGTATGTGGGACTCCCCGGTGCGTGTCACCGGTATACCCACTAAAATAACCCAGCGGCACTCCATCTTCGCCCGGATGGCAGGGGACTGGGAGACCAGCAGAGCCTTTACGTCCTGTCCCCCGCCGGCGAGTTTTGTTACACCCTGTGTTGAGGCCTGATGAGCTAGAAAATATAAGTCTGGCAGAATTTTCTGTGCGATACGAAACGATTCCAAATAGTATTTGGAGTGAGGAAGATGGTGATATCGAACTGAGAGAACCTGATGATGAGCCTATAAGAATAAGATATATACGATTGAGGGACGGTTCACACATGCGAGTAAGAAGTTTAGTTGAATATTTTTTCCTCCTATCCTCCACTTGTGATCCACTTATCCATGTGCTTATAAAGTGATCCCAAGACGTAAGTCGTAGGGCTGGATAAGTGGGTGCACATAAACATTTTATTATAATTATTTTGTCACACGTATTCATCCAACCCCTGCCTACACACACCCACAAACACACACACACACTCACACACACCCCACACACACAAACACAAACACATCCAAACACACCAACACATGAGCGCGCTTTAGCGTGCACTGTGCACTCATATGCAGCAGATCTCTGCGTACCCTCTGGCCTTATGGCAAAGTATGTAACTATATAAGGAAGCTGATGCTTTAATCACAGTTTTACTTTTTAAGCATCAGCAGCTGAGTAAGATTGAGTAAAATTAAAATACAAAACCAAAAATTGTTTTGTTAACTTGTAAGAACAAAATGTATTAATGTAACTTTATTAGCAAATTATAAACAAACACACCAACACACGAGCGCGCTTTAGCGTGCACTGTGCACTCATATGCAACAAATCTCTGCGTACCCTCTGGCCTTATGGCAAATTATGTAACTATATAAGGAAGTTGTTTTGTTAACTTGTAAGAACAAAATGTATTAATGTAACTTTATTAGCAAATTATAAAAATTCTGTAATTTACGTGTAAAATTTGGTAGCCTACCTACCAAATAAAACAATAAAATTTCGTAAAAAATATGTTTTTTCTTTAAAAATTACAGTAATTTATTGTTTTAGAATCCAAAAAACAAATTAATGTTCTGATAGATGCGAATTTAAAATACGCTGGTTATATTATTATTTAGTAGGTACTTTTTAGTTTTGAAGTAAATTTTTTATTTCAAAATTTTCAGTGTTGGTGTTATATTGGGTTAACATATTCATTGTAAATGTAAAGGGAGCATGAACACGAATCATTTATTTCAATCGCCGATGATATGCTATAGATTTTTGAGGAGTTCTATTGTATATCTCCCTTTACCAGATCTTCACCAAATTAGAATGGGACCACCTCTGAAGTATGACCTAAAATGGAACATGAACACGAATCATTTCTTTCAATAGTCGATGATATGCTCTAGATCTTTGAGGAGTTCTATTGTCTATCTCCGAAGCCCTTTACCAGATCTTCACCAAATTAAAATGGGACCACCTCTGAAGTATGACCTAAAAGGGAACATGAACACGAATCATTTCTTTCAATAGTCGACGATATGCTCTAGATCTTTGAGGAGTTCTATTGTCTATCTCCGAAGCCCTTTACCAGATCTTCACCAAATTAAGATTGGACCAGCTCTGAAGTATGACCTAAAAGGGAACATGAACACGAATCATTTATTTCCATAGTCGATGATATGCTATAGATCTTAGGGGAGTTCTATTGTCTATCTCCGAATCCCTTTACCAGATCTTTACTAAATTGAAATGGGACCACCTCTGAAGTACGACCTATCAAACAAAAAAAAATTATCAATATCGGACTACTCTGTAAGAAGTTATCGGATCATTTATTTCAATCGTCGATGATATGCCATAGATTTTTTGCGGAGTTTTATTGTCTATCTCCGAAGCCCTTTACAAGATCTTCACCAAATTAAAATGGGACCACCTCTGAAGTATGACCTACTAAACAAAAAAAAAATTATCAAAATCGGACTACTCTGTACAAAGTTATGCGTGTTCATACATAAAAAAAAAACAAATATACGCGTCGACTTGAGAACCTCCTCCGTCTTTTGTTTTTCGTCGGTTAAAAATAGCACTCAAAGTCAAATCAGCAGTAGAAAGAAGCGTATCTCCACAGTAATTTTGACATTTTCAACTGCATCTTGCTACTGCTGATTTGTCTTTCAAAAATCGCACTCAAAGTCAAATCAGCAGTAGAAAGAAGCGTATCTCCATAGTAATTTTGACATTTTCAACTGCTGAACTCAGCGAATGAGATTCAAAAATCGCACTCCAGACCTTTTGGTCATTTAAATAATAATCGAGTTTATAGAGTAACCTTTTTTACAGAGGACATGTTTAACATGGGACTTAAGAGGGCTATCACAGTCCAGTGGCACCCTCATCACATTAAAAACCGCTGCCGCGCTTCTGCAGTGCATCAGGTATGTTCGCAGAGCATCGTGTGGACTGTTTTTATACCACGATGCGCAAACGCTGCGGGTCCCTGGTGCGCAGAGTGCGCGGCAGCGGCAATAGCATCCTGAACATGATCGCAAGTAGGCTCGACTGCTCTTACATGAACCGGTGCTGCATGATGCATAGTCCTACATGAGTCACGCGGCACTGGCTAATGTAAAATGTATTCTGATTACTAACCTTTAAGTTAAGATGTATTACTAACAAAACGAGTCCTGGTCACTTGAATAAATGATTATTATTATATTATTATTATTATAAAAAAGGTTTCTCAATAAAGAAAGCCTACATTAAAAAAGTGCTCAACATCAAAACTACAAAAGCCTTCAAGCTATTTTCATAGAATACTTTATAGGTTCTAAACATTCCACTTTTAGACAATTTCGAATAAAAACAAAAGCTGCCTTTTTTTTTCTTTTTCAAAATTTGTATGTTTTGTACCTTTAAAAAACCTATAAAAGTATTCTATGAAAATAGCTTGAAGGCTTTTGTAGTTTTGATGTTGAGCACTTTTTTAATTTAGGCTTTCTTTATTGAGAAATCTTTTTTAATGTGATGAGGGCACTGGACTGTGATAGCCCTCTTAAACTTTTTGTCTGGTAAGTTTAGAATATCTTCTGGTATCTTATTATAAAAGCGTATACAGTGCCCCATGAAAGATGTGTTGACTTTACTGAGTCGAAAATTTGGGAATACAAATTTATTTTTATTTCTTGTATTGTAATTATGAACGTCACTGTTTTTGGGAAAGAGAGGCAAACTTTTCCGAACATATAAAATATTTTCGTAAATATATTGACTGTAGGCAAATAATTTATTTAAAACGAAAAGTACAAAGTGCGTATCCACGACAGGCTTCGTCAAAGGCAATAGGTACAACATTCACATCCACAACAGGCTTCGTCAATAAATACATCCTATATATCTGCAACAAGCTGACTGCAGAAAGTCAAAATACTGATTGATATCTTTAAAAAGATCTCGTAGTGAGTCTCGACAACGCAGATTATAAATGGCTCTAACTCAGACTACCTATCCTTTATCATACTTTATTAGGTACTTACTTTGCTCAAGATTATTCATTAACGAACTATTTGATAGAGGACGCAATATTTTGCAAAATTTTTACAACATTGTCTAAGTACCTTCATAGAAATAACATTTTATTTTTAAAATTGCTGCTGTGACAAAGCCCAAAGGGACCATAAGTGCGATTTTTGAAAATCATACGAGTGACTTGGAAGTAGAAAATGTCAAAATTACTATGGAGATTATGCATCTTTCTACTGCCAAGTCACTCGTATTATTTTCAAAAATCGCACTTCTGGTCCCGAAATAGGCCAGTCATTTTACGGAGTTTTGTTAAGCGGGGTGGGGAGTAATTAGTAATTGGACTTTTATACTGTAACCGGCACCATTTAGTGACAAAAATACTACCCTAAACCATATGAAAAAAAAATTGTTACGCAACATAGAAATCAAAATTGTGTGTCCCATAATATTAATACCAATGCACTCATTTGAATTAGATTTTACAATATACATTATTTTTGAGCAATAAAATAGCCATTAAAATTTAACAAATTAGGTATTTATTAGAAAATACGAATGTATTTTTCAAAACCTTCTAAGTAGACATAATATTTACACCATCTTTGAAGTATGTATGTAAAGCCTTAAATATGCGCAAAAAAAATTTATCTTCAGGTTTTTTAGAACGAGATAATATCTAAATTTTAAAATTGGAACTGTTGCCGACGTAATTTTATTTTAATTTTGATACATTTCTGAGCTCAAATTGGCACCTCAATATTATAGCGAAAAATAATGCAATTATCAATCAGTCCCGGCTCAAACCGTAAAATGACTGGGCTAAAACTAAAACTGACTGAGAAAACGACGCGCCAAGTCGGTCATGAGTCAGAGGAGAACCCCCTTTGTTTGTTTGTTTGTTCGTGCGTCACGTGAAAAACTACTAAACCAATTTCGATAAAACTTTTTGTTATGATTAGACTTAAAATTTGGTATATCATTTATCTGACTAGGTACGATGAGTGGAAGGGAACCCGTGCGAACGAAGTCGCAGGTAAACTCTTGTTATCATTGCCATCCTTTTAATCAATCAATCATATATTTATTTCAAGTAACAAGACTCATAATTTTATTAGTAGGTCACACTTAATCTATTCTATTGTTAGTAATTACACATACATGTAGGTAGTTAGCTGCTGGGAACATGTAGTCCACAGCAGTGAAGCACATAGGGGCAGTCAACTCTGTCCCATATCATCTTCAGGATGCTGTTGAGGCTGGCAACGCCGGCAACTTTAAAGCTCAGAGTCTACCCATCAAAATGAACAACTTTTACTATTCGAGCAAACCGATCGGAGCAAAAATTAAATCAGCTGTTCCATACTAAACTGCATTGCTTACTAGACTCACAAATGTGCCTACGCAACAACAGATTTTTCATTTATTTCGCTTTTTGCTCAAGTTTTGCTCCCATAGTGAAAGTTGTTCAGTTTGAGGGCAGACTCTTAGCTTAAAAAATGATATATATTTCACCCTGTAGATGTATCAATTTAGTTGTAAACGCTTCGTTCTAGGTGGCGCTGGCGGCGGTGCACGCAAGGCGTAAGGAGGCGTTAGATTTCCCTCGGGCCCTCGCTTTCGCTTACCATCCCTGAAGTGCGATTTTTGAAAATCATACGAGCGATTGGCAGTAGAAAGTGTCAAAATTACTATGGAGATTATGCATCTTTCTACTGCCAAGTCGCTCGTATGATTTTCAAAAATCGCACTTCTGATAACTTGCGGGCGCCGTCACGTTGCCAGCGTCACTCGTATTTTTACCCATGTTCGTGGGTATTAAGTTTATAACTTCTCAGAGTTGTGCAAGTTCAGGGCCGCGCCGCGACGGTGGCGCCCCCACCAAGGCCGACGTGTTGATTTATAGCAGTCTACTTCTTCATCAGGAAGTACCTACAAATTACAACCTATCCGCAGAGCGTAAAGTGCGGATTTTTAAAAATCTAATTATTACTACACGTAACGGTCGACGGGACGCGGCTGGTGCCTCATCGATCTCATCGTCTCGTTTATCCTCGTGACGTCATAATAATTATGAGTAGAAGAGATCGTATATCCAAAAGCAATTGACTGGTTTGGATTCGATATTTTTGAGAGTCAATTTTGGAACATCTGGAATCGCCCTGGAATGACTTTTTTTTTATAGTCTAGCTCCGGATGTGTATTGAGATCTATGGTATTGAGAAAGTATTGCGTTTTAAAGTGAAAAATAAAAGTAACTTTTTATCAGTTTGAAGTATTCAATCTACCGAGCTATACGCCCGCCCTCTCACAGTGTAGTACCTACTTAGGTGTTTATGACTAAGTGAATGCCTGACTGTAGTCTTGCATGTTGGCACCATAGTGAAAGTTGTTCAGTTTGATGATTAACTAGGATGTTACACCCTGTATGATATGATAATATTAATTAGGTCCTTATTACAATCATCATCATCATCATCATATCAGCCGACAGACGTCCACTCCTGGACGCCACGCTTGGCAGGCGGGTTGTCGATCGCAGTTGGATTGAATTTGTGTATTCAGAGGATGCTGCTGCCCATCCTCCGGTAGATCCAATAGTCGCCTTTTACGACACCCTCGAGAGGAAATGGGGTGGTGCTATTCTTAGCCGACACCACACAGTTAGACACCACCTTATTACAATACGACCAGGAAAATAGCAGCGAAGACAAACAACAAATCATTACAACGGTAATTACCACTGAACTGTGTCCCCAGAACGCTTCGCACCTCTCCGCACCACTCCGCACCGCACCGCACCGCACCGCACCGCACCGCACCGCACCGCACCACGCCGCGCTCAACTCAACCGCGAAGCTCGATAGCGAAAAATCTACATAGCGAAGCGAAACTCGGGCCGGGGCGTAAATCAGAGCCGCTAGCCGTGAAAAGGTCCAGATAAACGGAAACAATTCCTCCGCGAAATTTATTTGGGACTCCTCTAATTACATTAAATGCCACCCCTCCCCCCGCTGCCCCCACTGCCCCACTGCCCCCGCTGCCCCCGGCATGGGCATCACGCCTCCCATCACACTCGCTGTTTTTGTGATCTGTGGGAACGACACACTTTACCTATTGCAACTTGCAATTTATAGATGATCTCCTACTTGCAATTTACGGATTCTTTGTTCAATTACAAGTTTACAAATTATCTAACATTCCCAACTAGCACACTGAGCTCTACGGTAGCTATTTTTTATTTTTTTACACAAATTATCTAGTCACATTTAAAGTACCAGAATCTAGCCTGGACTTGTATGCTTGAATTATGATGACTAGACAACTATATAGAATACATGTATAGATATAAACGTCCATGACTCGGGTACAAACCCGGGTATTCATATTCATCATAGAAATATTTGTCCCTTACGGGATTCGAACCCGCGACACTGGGCACAGCAGGCAGGTTCACTACCAACTGTGCTACCGGGCCGTCAAAGCTACTTACAAGCTACTTAATAACTTACTGTAGAGAGCTTGTGTGCTAGTTGGAAGTTATTCAAAACCTACTCCACGTAGGTATTTATCGGCTCCACCTACACTTTCAACCAGGCGAATTGGGTCGGCGGGTTTGGCGATCCTTGGGTTTATGGAGTCTTGGAGGTTTACGTCCAGCAACAAACGTCTATCGGCTGACATGATGATGAGCTGAAGGCAAGCGTAAACACAAATTTAGAATAAAAATAAGTTACTAGATTTTTATCTCCTTGTTGATATTCCAAAATCCTTGCTACACGTGAACACTTGCTGGGAAATGTAGCAAATTCCAATCACCTCAAAAGGGAACACGGTCACGATATGTAACTAAGTGTACCGAAGCATATTAAGACAATAATTCTGATGGGCCTGTGTATCGCAGTCCTTAATCAGAAGCAACGAGAGGAAAGAATTAGATCGGAGCCAGTGACTATCATCGGCCGCGGTCCGGCCCGGACACCCGGATACCAAGTCCAGGCTAGATTCTGGTACTTTAAATGTGGCTAGATAATTTGTGTGACATTGTCCAAGATATTTATTTATTTTTTTATTTTTATACCCGGACATCCGGACACTCGGATCGGAAGCTTCTGCGTTAATTTCATTAACATAACACATAATCATAAATAAGTACCTACCTACCGATGATATTCTCCTACACATACATACGACACCTGAATACCAAGATGCTGTGTTCGTTTGGATTTTTTAATGAAAACACCACCAACATTTTGGTATTACCTATACTTAATCATTTCATTTCCGTGTATCCTGCACTTTACTTCCTTTTTTATGAATAAACTATTATTTAGAGAGCCTCTACTTTCCTATCAATCCTATTTCAAAATGTAAATTAACCCTGAAGAAGTAAACTAAATAAATCAATGTTGCAATGGGTGTGCAAGGAAAGATCCTTTACATTTACATAAACATTATAGACAGATGGCATCTTTTAAACTTTCGATATAATAATAATCGTAAACAAATTACTACTGTCGATCGATAAGAATAAGACACCTTAAACTACAATAGGTTCTTGAGCTAGGCCTGGGCCTTAGTCTCTTTATGTTGACGAAGCATGTTGCAGATTTAGAATGTATAGGATTAAGTTTTTGTCGAAGCGTGTTGGAGATTTTTTTTTTTGACGAACTATGTTGCAGATGCAGACATTTTGCCTTTTTGACGAAGCTTGTCGCAGATCTGAAGTTTGTTCTTTCTTATGCATTGAATTAATTATTTTTCTTGTCTTTATAATACTTCTTTAATGTTCTGTTAAAACTGTAAAAACAAGAAAATTAGGTGACTCGAAAATCGCCAAATCTACCTTTTTTATAATTTTTGTCTGTCTGTTTGTTGGTTTGTTCGAGCATTGCACAAAAACTATTCAACCGATTTAGAGGACTCTTTTTTTTGTTTGATGGCTTAGGTATATGATTTGACTTGGTTTAAAACTGGTATAATAATTTGTGCGGAAGAAGTCGCGGGTAAACTGTAGTGGTGGATAAAACTGAACATTATTATGCGGAGAAGAACTAGTATAAGAGATAAGTTTACTTCTTGCAACCATCAGCAGCAAGGCTGATTCAGTGTTTATGGGGTGTAGAGCATCTATGTGATGGGGATGGACCAGGTCTGCCTGCATAGCTCCAGTCGGTTTAGGAGTTACTGATGATTAAAGGTCTGCAAAAAATTATCGATCAGCTGCACGGCTGATCGTATGATATTGTTGTAGTATGCACTGTAGCTATGTGAACAGTATAAAAACTGTCAAGTTCTGTCAATCTGTTTAAGAGATACAGCCAGTCAAAGTTCCGACCTTTGAACGGCTGTATTTCCTAAACCGACTGATGAACCATGTCAGTTTTTGTACTGTTCACATAGCTACAGTGCATACTACAAAAATTACATACGATCAGTACAGACCATTAACCATCAGTAACTCCTAAACCGACTGGAGTTATGCGGGCAGACCTGGTCCATCCCCATCACAGAAAAGCTCTACACCCCATATACATCAGCCTTGCTGCTGATGGTTGCAAAAAGTACACTTATCTCTCGGAATATAGGTAAGTCACCGCACACCGCACAAACATTCACTGCCGCCCCGTGCCGGCGCAAGTAGTGTGGATGTCTGTGCGGTGTGCGGTGAATCGTTCTCAAGCGCATAACAATGGTTGTTTTTCAGCATTTTATGCAAATCCAGGTGTAATTTGTGTCGATTGCAGCGACGCGCGGCAGCGGCATCACAACAAGGCAATAAACGAAATTGTCGCCCGACTCGTGCTCCCGCCGCCGCGGCCGTAGCACAAATCACCCTGAAATATTGTTATGGAAATTAATAAAATCCCATCTTGTTACCTGCCCGCCTGCCCGCCCGCTGACCTGCCCTCCCCCGCCTCGTCCCGCACCCCGCGCATGATCGCACTTTTTATGGCCCCGATTTATAACGTTTCGCTTGTCTCAAATTATCGTTAATATTATTTTTATTGGAAACATGTAAACGATTTTTAAACAGTTTATGCTTTGAACCTGAAATGAAAACGTTATTTATTAAACTACGAGCTTTTACCTGCGACTTCGTCCGCATAAATTATATACTAGATTTTAAGTCAGACGATAAGCTATCAAACAAAAAAAGTTTCATCAAAATCGGTTCAGTAGTTTTTGCGTGATACTCGATCAAACAAACACCCAAATAAACAAACAAACATACAAACATACAAACAAACAAACAAACAAACAAACAAACAAACAAACAGACAGACAAAAAATCCAAAAATTGGTGATTTGGAATCAGGGACAGGTAAAAACCATGTCGTAATTTTTTTTTTGTAAATATCTTCAATGTACAGACACACTTCTGTAACAGTTTTATAATAGTTTAGATTACTTACCTACGGTGCACGGTGGTTTGAATCACCGACAACCTTCGTAGCAGCAGTGTTTTGATGACAAGAGAACAAACCCCTAGTGCCTTGAATAGGAATGGTTGAAGGCATAGATACATGATGTAGAGCTAAGAAGTTTGCCTTGCTGAGTTTCAGGATGTAGGTAATAGATAGTACCTAATACGAGTACCATACAAAAGGTCTGAAGTGCGATTTTTGAAATTCATACGAGCGACTTGGCAGTAGAAAATGTCAAAATTACTATGGAGATTATGCATCTTTCTACTGCCAATGCCAAGTCGCTCGTATGATTTTCAAAAATCGCACTTCTGTAACGAAAATTATCATTAACCTTAGCAGGGCTGCAATCGCGGTAAATATTCGGTGATTGAACTGTTATTGGACTACGTACGAACCATAACTTTTGACACATAATCGGTATTGCGCTAATCCTTCTTGACAGCCGTTTTGAAAAATCGCTCAGACGATAAACGCTGTCAGTTATAGAGTTTAGCGCGATGCGGAATTCAGCACACTTGAATATTAATTGGATTGCAATGTGATTAGAACTGAAATTGGATAAGAATAGAACTTCGGTGTTTTAACTTAGCGCAATCGGGCTCCTGGTTTTTTTTGCTCTGACAGGTTTGCTCCCACAGTAACAATTGTTCAGTTTGATGGGTTGAGTATGTCGTTTAAAGGTTAATGATACTTTTCCTTACACCCTGTATTGTGTAGAAAATCTGAAACTAATATTATACAGGCTAGTTCTAGTAAGTACTTTCACAGAAAAAAACGTCATCTGAATTGAACCTGTCATTTATTAAATAGATTAAGTACATAAACTGAAATGTGCTTTAGTATATGACCATTTATGCTTTATGCTCAACCTTACTACGAGTGGTAGTTGTAGAAACATTTCTGACATCACTTAAAGTTAGAATACAGTCGTGAGTATGTATGTGCACATAACACGATGATATTCTGCTGATTGTCTCATAATATTTGACTCTACCCGACCGATAAGCAAACAACTCAAAGTCACGTGACGTCAAACTAACATTTTCTTTTATTCATTTATTTCAGTTAACGTTCCACGTGCCGTTTTATAAAGATGCAAGACAAACAAATTTACACACAATACCTTGTGATTATATTACACGACGCACACACACGCCCAGTATGAGGTACCTAGTTACCTACCTACCTACACTGTATTGGGATAATATCAATAAATATAAAATTAGGAACATGTAGATCCGTCGTCGGTCTTCGTATTAATTAGACTTATGTTACCGTTCATAATGGTAGTTTATCATTATCATTCATTTTGGTCTAAAATCAGTCTTGAAAGGCGCAAATTGATACCTATGTCTTACTGGTTTTCAGTGGTTCTCATTGCGGAATCGGTTATCAAAACTTTAATAGCAAAGCTTAATGCTCACGACTATATTCTCCGAGGGGCATTTCATCCGCTAGCGCGGAAAGAATTTTTAAAATTCAAATCTTTCTATTCAATAAAGAAAAACAGCCTAAACAAGTTTTATTCATGCTGTTTACGTGCTGGCCAGTGCGATTATTCTAAAAATAAGGTTGGCGCAATGACATTTTCCTCGCTGTAGTGAGGTGAAAAGTTGTATGTTTCGCTCGGCAGCTAAGTTATTCTGCGTCCGGTACCTTTGTAACCCTCGCTACGCTCAGGTTTCAATACAAGTACTCGCGCCAAAAAGCAACTTTGCAGCCTTGCATAACAAATAAGTATTAATTATAACAGTTTACTTATTTCGAAAAAAAAATGTTTTTACATACATAAACACTCTTTGCTGAGATTAAAAATCAATATATTTTAATAAAAGTTTCATTACCGCACTCATCAATTTAAAATACGATGCCATGATGACTTTTCCTAAATAGGTACCTGGAGTGCGATTTTTGAATCTCATTCGCTGAGTTCAGCAGTTGAAAATGTAAAAATTACTATGGAGATACGCATCTTTCTACTGCTGATTTGATTTTCAAAAATCGCACTCCTGAAGTATGATTTTTGAAAGTCAAATCAGCTGTAGAAAGCTGCATATCTCCATAGTTATTTTGACATTTTCAACTGCTGAACTCAGCGAATGAGATTCAAAAATCGCACTCCTGCTTTAGATTCATAGATAAACTACTATTTTACAGGTTTAGATTTCTAAAACCTATTCCGCAGTGCAAACATATTCTGTAAAAATATTTTTTTGCTAATACTATCAATATGCTCCTTAAGACCGGTACAAAAAGTGTAACTAAATCTCGAGTCGGCAACAGGTCTATTAGTAGTTACAAAGAAGTTCACGAATAAAACCCCTTATTTGAAATCACAACCTTTATTCCATATATCTATGATTTAATACTAGCTATGTACTTAATGTTTAAGATAAGTAATTCGTTAGAGGTCTCTGCAGACCACACACGCTACTGCCCAACAGCGCAATGTATGTAGGTATTTACGAGCAGTAGATATAACAGTAGGAACTCTCACGTCACGTAGCCCGTAGCCGATGCTCTCCTGGATAATACTAGATTCCGAACTGTGCAACAATTACGTGTATATTGTATTGGTTTGGTAATAAGTGAAAAATTCTCAAAAATAAACCAACACTTAATAAAATTATTACCTGTACTAGGTACATTTTAATTTGTCCGGCACACGTTCCCAAAGTGTTAACACTTCAATAATATAATAATGATCATTGTTATTGTACACAACACAAGGTAGATAGTTGCTTGCCGTTTCCATTTAGTTGTTATAAAATATTATGCGATCACTTAGAGGTCATCGAGATTAAACCAAGGAGAACAATAAATGTAACTACTATACAGTTTATACATAAGTACTATAGGATCGGTTTGTACCTAGGTATGCAACATATTATTCTTGAAAAATTGTTTAAAAATACATACTCAGGAAGGCTTTATATTATACGTGAAAGAACATTTTAATGATGTGCAGATTTCTTAGATTAAAATGGTGCTTTGTACTATGTCTGAAGAATGATCGGACAGTTAGCCAAATGCCTATCTGAACATCACTTCACTTATTGATTGTTCTAAAATGAAACTGGGACGCGGTGCACCTGGTCTCCGGCCGCCCCCTGGTGCCTGGCGACATGAAGCGCTACGCGAACACGTACAAGTAGAGGAGGGTGGCTACGGCGGCGAGCGCGAGCGGCGGCGCGCACGCAGAGATGACGCCCGCCAGGGTGATGCCGTCTTCCCCCCCGCCCCACGACACCTGCTTCTTCTTGACCGGCAGCTTCTCCTCCGGCACCACCTCGCCCACGACGAACTTCTTCATCCACTCGCGCGCATCCTCGCTGTGACCCACGTCATGGAAGCACTGGGAGGCGTCGCGGCCAGCGTTGTCGATCAGCACCTCCGCGCCGCCCGGGTGGTCCTCCAGGAACTGTGTTACGTCGTAGACGACGTTGTCTATGACGAAGACGGCGTCGTCCTTGTGGTTGCGCGGCTCGACCTCTGCGCGCGTGAACAGCCTCGCGGCCTGGGGCTGGGGCGCCATGTCTGCGTGTGTCGGTGCGCGGCGCGGCGGCGACACTGTGGTGCTCAACGCAGCGTGACCACTTTTTTTTCAGAGAACCTACCAAAATTACTGCTGAAATCTACTAAAATCTACCAAGTGCTATTTCAAATTCTACTTAAACTCTACCAACTAATATTTATGTCCTTTCAGATGGTTAAAATGTAATATAAAACAAGTTTTTGAACAAAATATTAACATTATTATCTAAACGCTCATCATTACTCATGTTATTTTCGCATTTTTGTATAATTTTGTATCTGTTATCATCATTTTGTAACATGGATGCTTCAATTTCCAAAAAAATCTAAATAAATATTAATTGGTCGTCCCTATGCAAGTTTAAAGTTGGTACAGTTTTATGTGTCTTATAAACCATCTTTTGTATAAAACAACATTATTTGATAAGATTAATATTGCTGCAAACCACTAAAGGTTTATTAGAAGTTCCAGAAAGGCCCCTGCGATCGTTTTCTCAGCTATTTGTATTGCCAGCTTTGATTTTTTTGACTGAATCCTTGCATTTTGGATAAAATTTTCGAATACCGAATTTCTACCAAAATCTACTAAACAATTTCCCACTACTAAATTATCGTTTTTTTTGCCCTAAATCTACCAAAAAAGTAGAAATCTACTAAAAGTGGTCACACTGTCAACGCGACGCTCGCCCGCCGACCTGCGCCCGCGCCGCCCCTTGAACCTCGACCCTCGCGCGTCACTCGTCAGTCACTCGTCACTAGGTTATGCATTTAAATTTGGCCGTTTCCTTTCTATGCTAATCGATGTGTCGAAAACTGTGGAATCATTTCAAACTGACACGATAAAAGTTAGTGGCACAATACCTTCATACCTACTGGCAAATGTAGGTGTATGTCGGCGCAGACCTATCTACGAGTATACTTACCTCTATTATCTAGGTATATTCTCTAGAAGAGCGTGAATTTTCTCTGTGGTACCTATATTCCAATCGGATCACAATTTTGCGCCAAAACTTTATTAGAATCGGTAAATACACACGACTAGTTTTTAATTCCTAACATAACATGTTTAGAGTGTATTCATAATGAAACTAAACAACTTTCCCTAAGGAACATGAGTCAAATAACGAAATAATTATTTGGACCTCCCATAGAAAATCGGCCAACTGATCCGCATTTTTGTATGGGAGGTCCAAAAACAAGCTATTCTCGTTTTTCGACCCATGTTCTTTGGAAAACTTGTTTAGTTTCATTCTCTGAATACACCCTTAATTTTTTGTTAATTATATTAAACACTAGTGATGTAGACAAAATGATCAGTTACCGACATCAATTAATTGAAAAACATACTGTAAAAATGCTTACTTCGAAGATTTTCCATTTAGTACTATTGTCGGTGGAGCATTCTCCGAACCACTCTCGTCTCCGCTAGTGTCTCGAGATTCTGATACCTACGTCACGACATCATCCTTTTCTTTCACTTGTTCTAGTCTAGATAGCTCTGACTAGGAATGTAGAGTCATCAGAGTCATGTAGCACGGTACGGTGAGGGTGACCCCTCACTAAATGATATGTCTTGCACATAACAACCACCTTGTTCGTATCATAGTTAGGTAACCTTCACGAGTTCGCACTGCACTGTCAGATTATGCACACAATAACCTGTGTAGGTCACTGCACCGCATCGCACATTTTTATTTATGAGTACCTACCTGATAATATAGAGCTACGTAAATTATATTTTTATGTTACACGTAGCTGAAGCTCAAGTCAGGGGACAGATCGGAACACGTCGAATCAATGGGATCCTTTGGGACAAAGGTTTTACTGATATAACTAACTTAACTATATAATTTGTAATGACCCCCCAAGTGGGGAGTTGCCAAAATTCTTCTGGGTTTGAGTAAACAAGACATTATTTTTCCTGCAAAAGCTTGACATCTACACTAGGGTAATTAAGGCTAGGTGACATCATGGACTTTCAGGCAAGTTGAGTACAGGTTGGTGTAGCCCTTAACTCAATCTTAAAATTAGTTTTACAGTGCCTTGTAATTGTTAACTAGCTTGGTAGGCTTGGTAGGTACGTATATTGAAATACGAAGTTGGCTCGCAGCTAGCAAGCAACAAAATTATATTTACTTTGTTTGTTCAGTAGCAAAGTATACCTACCTTCGAATTTCGATTGAGCTAACTTCGTATTATATCTTAATGTGGAGATATACTTGTAGGTACGTGTAATGGAGAGATAATAGCATTATAATGGTCACTTGTAAACCGCTGAATGTGCCGGATCCGAGCCGAGCCGAACCCGGACACCCGTTGCAACAAAAAGGGGAGGAGGGGAAAAAGGTTAGGTTCATTTATACCTGTTACGTACAGACATTCAAAATAGAAATAGGTGTGTATTAAAATCAAAGGCCTTTGGGCCACTGATGGAAGAACAACTTTCACTAAGGAGCCAACCTTCGGTTCGAAATCGTCAAACAAAATCTGCTGTTCCATACACACAACACACAATTTTCTTTCTAAGTAGGTGTCAGACCAGAAACTTTTCAGATGACTCTCGTATTTTATAAGTTCATAAAATTCAGAAAATGGACATCTGATATTCTGAAAAAATTATCAAAATTCGTGCAGTAGTTTTAGTAGGTACCTTTAATCGGTTAGTACCTACTTCTCACGATCATTAATGTTAATCTTGTACAAAATAAAATAAAGTAGTCAAAAACTCTTCAACAGTAGGTAATCAGATCGTAATTATGTACATAATTACTGCGTCGGCTAGGTACCTACCTACTACATAATTGAACAAAATTGTTGAGTAAACAAAAATATATGATAGAACATGTAACACTAGCAGTTTAATTATTGTTAAACTAAATTACCAAGTTCCATTAAACACTGTAATTATAGGTCGATAAATTGTGAAAGCAATAATGTTTACAATTTATGTAAAGCATTTGAACGGAACGAACCATAGGCCTCGGGTCCCGAGCTCCACTAGCTATTCCCGTGACTTCGTACCTACACGTAGAAAGACACAGAGTAATCAAATCCGTCCACTGTGACGCAGGCCATTGGAAATACGGATCAATATTAATGCTGTATTTAATTTGCATAACGACGGGAATGTGCGAAGACCTCATTCTTACATTTTGGGCGAAATATATATGACTGTACTAGTTAGTTCAACACAAAATTTTATTTCGCATTATTACAGAATTATAATGAAAAATCTTTTCGTCTCCTGTAAAGTACTTAGAGCCTTACCACTATCCAAGAATCTTCGACAAAACCTAACGAAACGTACCCGGGGCAGTCAGCCTCCATACGACCATCTGATTGCTGACAATGCTGACTGGCACACTACTGCATGAGCAATTTGTCATGCGATATGGCTCACGAAAGTCGTATATTTATCTGGTTCTTTAATTTTAGTAAACATACAAATTAAGTACATATCCATCTCTTATAATTTTTTGTAATAACGTGTGTCTGAAGTAAAGTTTAATGTTTTATTATAGGTAGGTAGGGTTCCTGACTATATGTATAAAATTATAACAGCGACCCGTGAACCACCGCGCACAGGTTCAGGCACTTTGCGTCTAATGGTAACTTAATTATTGTATCGCGTGGAATTAGGACGTTGTATCGCACCTCCATTTCACACTCACATCACACCTCTCTACATACACGCCTAGTTATACATAAATACCTATAGGTATTGTAAGTCTATTTTAATGACTTCATCAACCTATTCTGTGGACTTCATTATAAAAGTGACCCGTCGGTAATAAAAACTCTACCCATTGTCATCTGAGAACCAAAGTATCGTGCATGACATACAAACAGATATCTTAAACAGCAAAAAATGAACCATTACCCATTCTTACAATAATAATTGTAGAGTCACTGGCTCAATCACAACACTAGACAATGATGTGCGAGCGTTGCCACATTATACAATGACATTATATATTATCAGTATTATCACAAGCATAAGCATAAGCATATGCTCACGACTATATTCCCCGAGGGGGTAGTCAGAGATATTCTGAAACTTCAGAACATCCACGTTTCACTATAGTAGTACCGAAACTCCGTCCAGTGTGACGGGGAGTGAGCCCGTCGCCACTTGTAATGGACAGTTGGTACGATACATGCCTCGAAATTGAAGCATACAGGTTTCCTCACGATGTTTTCCTTCACCGAAAAGCCAGTGGTGTTACAAATCGTACATAAATTCCGAAAAACTCATATTATTATTAATCTCGTATTACTCACTCACCAAACTCGTATTACTCACTCACTCACCTCTTAATCACAAAGTACTATATTATACAGTATTGCACAGGGTGTAACAAAACACCCTAGTAATACCTACTTAAGGGGGTGCTTCAGACCATGAAACTGAACAACTTTCACTATGGAGCCAGCATCGAAATCACAAAAAAAAAATCTGCTGTCCCATACTTTTTAGTCGAGTCGGTACTGCAGTTTTGTATGGAACATAACAGCTGTTTTTTTTTTCGAGTTCTCAAAGTTGGCTCCATAATGAATGTTGTTCAGTTTCATGGTCTGAAGCATCCCTTTAAGTATTACTAGGGTGTTTTGTTACACCCTGTATACAGGGTGTACATTAAAATGGGACAGCTACTTAAAGGGGTGCTTCAGACCATCAAACTGAACAACTTTCTCAATGGGACCAATATCGAAATCGCGAAAAAAAAATCTGCTGTCCCATACATTTCAGTCGAGTTATGTTTGCAGTTTTGAATGGGAGAGCTGATTTTTTTTCGCGATTTCGATATTGGTCCCATAGAGAAAGTTGTTCAGTTTGATGGTCTGAAGCACCGCTTTCAGTAGCTGTCCCATTTTATTGTACACCCTGTATGTACACCACTAGTATTTAATAATTCAGACTATGAAACTAAACTTTCCATAAGAAACGTGGCTCAAGGAAGAGAACATTTTTTGGACCTCCCATACAAGAATGAGGATCAGCCGACTGATTTTCTATGGAAGATCCAAACATATTTTTCTTTTTCGACCCATGTTCCTTAGGGAAAGTTGTTTAGTTTCATTGTCTGAATACACTCTTAAAATTTTGTTAGTAGTTTAAAACTAGGGTTTTATACAGGTGTTCGGGTAAATAGTTACAATCACTCCTTAAAGTAATGCAACTGTTTACCCTAACTCCCTGTACTTATAAATTCCGAAGCAGAAACGAACAAACTTTGTATTACTGTATGTAAACCTAATATGATTCGACTACGCCGCGGCGGTGGCCTGCAGCCCGAGGTCCCGCCCCAGGTTCGGAGTCGGAGGCCCCGGGTTGAGGCCTGCACATTTGCGCCAGTTCGAGGATCTATTGAGCTACCTCCACAGCCACACCTGCATGTCTAGTATGATTTCTCTACCCGCGCGCGACGCGCCTTCGCTGCATACAAAATAACCTGTTCCAGCGCTTTTCGCAGAGCGAAAGCCGCGCTTGCCGCGTCTTGTAGTATGAAAAAAAACCGAGTCGCGCGCAAGTAGAGAAATCATGCTAGAGGGTCTGGGGTGTTGTCCGTCTGCATCTCGCGCTGCACCGCACTGCAAGGGACGCGTCGTCGCGACGTATCGCCGCCGCCGGGTGGGCGGACGCGACGCGGGGTATCATGTCGGCGCTTTGTTCCGCATCTCATTAATAATCCCGGAGCAGTATTAACGTCTCCTGGATTAATTACCTTGATTGATGGCGAACCACCTGCAGCTACTTAACTGCTCTATTCTACTGCTCCATTCTACAGTGAGTTTGCAATTCTTGAAATTAGAAAACTTTTGGATGGCGAATCAATGTCCAGATATCTTGAAGCCTCTGCAAGCTAGTTAACTACTTTATATCTTGAACATTTAACTGCATGTCATTTTAGATACCTATCTAAGGATAATTTAAACATACCTACTTAACATAATACATCAGAGTAGGTAACAACATTAATTGTCTGCTATATCTGTAAAATCGCGTTCTAGAATGATTTCGATACAATTTTCAGAAAAGGTGTTTATAGGGCAAACATCGATCTGTATTATACAGACTGTAATAGGGTCTCATCTTTCTGGAAAAGCTCGTTTTCAGCGATTAGCATATTTTGCTAAGCATAAGCATTTGCGTAGTAATGAAACCAATAAAGAAATAGGTACCTGACATGTCTAATTATTTTGTTTTACTAGTCTGCATGCAGGAGGAGGAGTGAGGGTCGAGCGAGGAGCGAGGGTCATCCCAGAACTCGGTAAGTTTTGATGAGTCCCCCCCTCCTCCCCGCGGCGATAACTCCGCTGTTAAGTCGTTAACTTGCTCCACAGAACTTCGGTATCTTAATGGACAGATAACTGTTGAAATACATAATCTTTTATAGCCGAAATCAACTCAGATAAGAGTCGAAATTATACAGCCATTCCAAAAATAAACTTGCAGATCTTTGCAAGACCGTTTATTCCCAAATCAGTCATATCTATAAGTCTAAACTCCAAAGGTCATCTCTCTTGTAATGACTGTCGACAATTTTCTGAAAGTTTGTCGGAATCTGGGCAGAGTTGGAAACATCTTCACGAAGTCATCTCAACTCTTAAGTGACAATGCAACGCGTGGACACGAGGTGCGGGGGAGGACCGAGATAAAACCGAGATGTTTATAGCTACCTGGTATTTAATTATTAATCCTGAGGGATTTTTACATGGTCTAAATACGATAATAAGAAATTCAGTTGACACAGACAGTAGGAGGTCGGCAAAGCAAAGGCAAAGAGTGGCGAGTGTCGCACTCTGCGGACGCTGCGGCAAGCGTCGCGTCGGGGGAAATCTGTGTGAGCTCGTACACTGCTCAATTTACAAGCATTAGTATTAAACGTCACTTCGCATTCACCGCTCCGAGTATAACTACACGCCACACTGCGGAGCCCAGGTCCAGCGGTGGCGCCGGCGGCGACGCGACCCTGCACCTACACCTATACACGCTACACAGCAAGGTTCTTCTTTATCTGAAAGAAAGTTTAAATTACATATTAAGAAGTCTTTATCTGGCAAGGCAATGGGTTCAGTATAACTTCCCGATTACAAATATATGAGATGACAAGCGCTCAGTTGGCCATACAAAGTAGGTACCTAAAAAAATTCGTTTAATCATGCTGTATTGTACGATACAAATATTTATAGCAAACTACAACATTTTCACTACTTGGTTAACTATTTTTTGACGCAATATAGAGGATATCATGAGTCATTTAATATATATTTTACAAAAATTCATTCAGTCGTCGTTTTATAATCTTACAGCATTACAAAGTCAACTCTGAATTGTGGTTTTCCGAATAATTTGTTCAACTAAGTAGTGAAAATGTTATTCTTTGCTATATATTTGTAATGTACTCATAAAGCACTTCCATTTGATAGCCCACACGGCATGATATATATATTTTTTTACCTTGTTTGTATGGTCAACTTTATGACTTCACAGTTTCTACCCCCACTGTCTGAGCGCTTGTCATCTCATATATTTGTAATCAGGAGGTCATACAAAACCCGTTGATACCAGATAACACTATACCTACTTAATAGAGATGACTTGAACAGAAAGTTCCGAAAAGTGCTTTTGCCAACCCACTATTACTGAACCCTTCTTGCGTGGACTTGAAGCATGGCATCTAAGCGTAGATGACGTAGATTATATAAAATTTTAAGTGTGTACCTAGGTACCGGTGCCTATTTGCCTACCAATACTCATACCCATCACTGATCATCATCAGTCATGTCAAATCTCAATACTGAATTGGCGATTAGTCGATAATCTCATCTCACTTAGTTACAAGTTGTGTAGGTAGGTACAGTGCAGTCCGTGCTTAGACTAATAGTCCGTGGTACAATGAGGTGTATGATTATGATTAGGTAGGGTAGGGATATGATTACTGATTAGATATAAATCATGGTACAATAATATACTGCGCATGGTATTCTCTTCCGACCACGTGACTGACCACGTGACTGACACAAGCCTACGTCATCATACCCTTTTACAATGTTTAGCGGCCATTTTTTTGTGACGTAGGCTTGTGTCACTCTGGGAATAGAAGACCTTGTTTTTTTAGACCATGATATAAATTAAAATGTCCATTAGGTGCAAACAAACAAGACGGTTGTTTGCTTAATAAGCCTATGAATATAGTTATAAAGCACCTAATTAACTGGCAAGGATTCGCAGTTCGCATCGCTTACACGACGCAAATAGGTACAGGACCTACCTAGTCTACAGGATGCGGTAATTATGAGCGGGCTGCCGGCGCCGGCCAAAGCCGAAACTAATCTCAACTTGTTTGCGTTTCATTCGCATGCTGATACTCTGTTAGCACAGAATATAATAATGAGAGTTATTAGTAGGTAACTAACTCGTTGATGATGCGGCCGCGGTGCCCACATACCTACACACAGAACATTCACATACACAACGCGCGGCTGTCCGGAGATGGGTTAACGTTATAATAAAACACCAATTTCAAAAGCTTACAATGCATTATGTATTCCTAGATAATAAATATATCTATACCTAGTAATACGGGGCTAACACAAAAGATCCCACTGGGTCGAAGTGTTGCTGGCTTGCCAGCCCCCACCACAAGATAAGAGATACCTAGTAAGAAATGTACCTACCTATTTATTGAATGATTTATAAATAGGAAAATCTGCAGGCGACTGTACTACCCGTTTGTTTGGAGTTGGCCGTCGATGACCGTTACAAAATTTCGTCAAAGGCACATTAACTGGTCTCGTCGACAAAAATAATATATCAAGCAAATAAAAATTTAAAATTAAAAGCGATATTAGTGATCGGGGCGGACGTGCCGTACGTGGTTTCATTGCTAAAGGTTATAAAATTGCGTTTCATAGGGTCTCTTAGGGGTGCGGTACGGTGAAGCGGGAAGGGAGGGAGCGGCCAACTCGAAGCAAATGACTAGTATACGTCATAGACTAGAAGCCGCGCCGAGGACGGAGGTAGATCTTACTGTTATCGAACTTTGTTCTATTCTTATTGGAGGGCGAAGTCGCAGGTTCATCTTGGTGACTTGACCAGCTTATGGTCTGTCCCACGCGTAAAGGCCTCCTACTCCTACACTAGCGTGTAGGAGTAGGACGACATAGTTGTCGCCGGCACGGCCGCCCAGCTGCTGTCACACGGCGGGCATAATTTCCATAGTAAAGGCGGCCGGCGGCATTCGCAACTTGCCCGGCGGCAGTGCGTGCCTTAACACGTGTGTGAGCACACGAGAAGTGTCTGCCTGTGTTGCAATGGCAAAATCAATCAGATGCCAATGCTGTGATCTCGGGTGCATCCAGGTGGCCTTGTGTTTGATAGGTAGAAGTGGGTATTGGTTTTAGTCGGGCCAAATTGTGCACAAAGGCTAAGTTACATTTGGCCGTTAATGTTCATGTTACCATAATACCATGTCGACACGAGGCCGTGCCTTATAGGCATGATTTAGACATTTTTAATTTTCCATGTGGAAGCGCAAAGTTATGACACGATTAGAGATATACAAGGTGTAAAAATGTCTATTGGGCAAAGCCAGTTATCAAAGCTGAAGACTGAGGATGGCAGAATCGTATCGTCCAAGCCTGAGCTTCTGAGAGAGGTTGAGAAGTTCTATGGACAGTTATACACGTCAACACGAAGACCCGCTACAGATCTGGCTAACGACCCAAGAGCTAGATTGACCCGGCACTACACAGAAGATATCCCGGACGTCAGCCTGTACGAGATTAGTATGGCTCTCAAACAGCTAAAGAACAACAAGGCGCCGGGTGATGATGGGATTACGGCCGAGCTTCTGAAGGCGGGTGGAAAACCGGTCCTGAAGGCCCTTCAGAAGCTGTTCGATTCCGTCATACTCGAGGGCAAAACGCCGCAGGCATGGAACAGAAGTCTGGTGGTGCTCTTCTTCAAAAAGGGCGATAATGCCCTGTTGAAGAACTATAGGCCCATTTCCCTTCTTAGCCATGTCTACAAGCTGTTTTCGAGAGTCATTACGAACCGTCTCGCGCGCAGGTTTGACGATTTCCAGCCTCCCGAACAGGCCGGTTTCCGAAAGGGCTTTAGCACTGTGGACCACATACATACGCTTCGGCAAGTTATACAGAAGACTGAAGAGTATAACCTGCCCCTTTGCTTGGCGTACGTGGACTACGAGAAAGCCTTTGATTCGATCGAGACTTGGGCTGTACTGCAGTCTCTTCAGCGATGCCAAGTAGACTACCGGTACATCGCAGTGCTGAAATGCTTGTACAAAAACGCCACTATGTCAGTCCGACTACAGGACCAGAACTCGAAACCTATCCTACTGCAGCGAGGCGTGAGGCAGGGAGACGTCATATCTCCGAAACTGTTCACCGCTGCACTGGAAGATGTTTTCAAGGTTCTGGACTGGAAAGGGCTAGGCATCAACATAAACGGCGAGTACATCAGTCACCTTCGGTTTGCCGATGATATAGTCATCATGGCGGAGACTATGGAGGAGCTCAATCAAATGCTCGATGATCTCAGCAGAGCCTCCGAACGAGTTGGTCTGAAAATGAACATGGACAAGACGAAGATCATGTCAAATGACCATGTTGTGCCCACTCCTGTAATGATCGGAAACTCTGCGCTCGAAGTTGTTGACCATTATGTTTACCTGGGACAAACTATTCAGTTAGGTAAGTCCAACTTCGAGAAAGAGATCAACCGTCGAATCCAACTCGGCTGGGCAGCGTTCGGGAAGCTACGTAGTATCTTCACGTCCCAAATACCGCAGTGTCTTAAAACGAAAGTCTTCGATCAGTGTGTGTTGCCAGTGATGACATATGGAACAGAGACGTGGTCGTTCACTCAAGGCCTCATAAAAAGGCTGAAAGTCACCCAAAGGGCAATGGAGAGGGCTATGCTCGGAGTTTCCCTGCGAGATCGAATCAGAAATGAAGAGATCCGCAGAAGAACCAGGGTAACTGACATAGCCCAAAGAGTTGCTAAACTTAAGTGGCAGTGGGCGGGGCACATTGCTCGCAGAACCGATGGCCGTTGGGGCCGAAAAGTTCTCGAGTGGCGACCGCGTACCGGAAAGCGCAGCGTGGGTAGGCCCCTCACACGGTGGACCGACGACCTGGTGAAGGCGGCGGGAAAACGTTGGATGAGGGCAGCGCAGGACCGGTCGTTATGGCGATCCTTGGGGGAGGCCTATGTCCAGCAGTGGACGTCCATCGGCTGAGATGATGATGATGATGAAGGTGTAAGTGACGGCCTAGCAAATACTGAAACGGTGAACTCAGACCAACAACTTTCACTATGGAGCCTACCTCAGGAAACGCGATACAAATCAGCTGTCCCATACATTTTAGTCGGGTAGGTAGGTACAGCAGTTTTGTATGGGACAGGACAGCTGCTTTTTTTCCCATAGTGAAATATGATCAAATTATCTAATGCTCTCAATAATTACAGGCCAAAGTTAATGCATAACCTCACGAACACGGTGTAGGTATATTGGGCATTCTGCCAGCTTCTTCACCAGAAGGTTTTTAACAGCGAAACCAACCCCGGAGCGCCACGGCTAGGAGGTTGGCGTCCCGTTTCAGTAAGTAAAATGTGGTAGGTGTACCTATTCGCCTCCTTGATCAACCAACTATCCTTCACCGGGTAGGGGGTCTCGCTGAGCGCGGCATGTCTACGTTGTACCGAGGACTTCCTCGGGCTACGAAAGAATGCGGTTTTTGTCTCGGGACACAATTTGTTGTCGCGATCGAGCAGGTGGTGTTCGTACCTACATTCCATGTAGCAATGGAAAGTAGCTTATCTATGAGCAATGGTCATTTTGAATGTTTTGCAGCCAATCAGAGCCAGCCGAGCGTTGTATTATAGACGTCAGATTTTGTTTCCGATTGTCTGTTCAGACTACCTGATCGGTTTTACTCGATACACATCCGATTCTTGCGCCAGACTTTATCAGAACTCAGTCGTTCTCGAGCTGTGCTTGCTTGCATACGGAGCAGAAAGTAAAAGATGGATGACAAATTACTGTTACTTATTGCATATTATTTTGCTCGTGTTAGCGTTTCAACGTCCATTAAAACCATGCTACTTCCAATATTGCGTTACACACGTCTTCCCAAGCCAAATCTTTCATCTGTCTATCGTGATACCCTTCACTGCCTGTATCCCATAAGCAACTACGTTTTTCAACGGCCATAATAAGCCGTTCGGTGTCGAAATTTTCCGCCATCGTCCGAACCACAACCATGCGATGCACCCGTTCAGTGTCACGCTAGAGAGTCAACTGGCAAATCGGAAGGAAGAATCGGACGTCTATTTGGTCTCTGTTCAAAAGTATGCAGACCGCGCCTTCAGACAATCGGATCGGAAATAAAATCGTAAACGTCTTGGCGCTGTTTCCGACTCGGACGTCCGATCCGACTATCGGATTGGATGTGTATGTATTCAAACAAATGTATGGCACGAGTGCCTTCAGACAGTCTGATCAGACCATCGGATCCGACTGTCGGATGAAAAAATCTGACGTGTATTCCCAGCCTGCGACAATTTTAAATGCTGCATTGTTTCTTTACTTAAGTGCTAATTACAATACCAAAACTTTTCGGTCGTTGACATTTTAGCGAAAATTTTGTTAGTATTTTTGGAAAAGTCGCCATTACTCTTGTGCTTTGGTTACAAACGATTGCAGTCAGGAAAAGTTTTCTAGATTGTTGATTTGGAAAGTTTTGTTTTGGAATTCTGTTCTATTCTAATAATTAGGTACCTATTATATTTTTATAATGGAAAGAATTTACTGTGAGAGTTGTTGTGGTTTGGGCAATGTGTGTTTGCAAAAATGACAAAATAGTGCGTTAACGCCGTTGACAAACCTATCATTTGAAGCAAAAGAAAAGAATCTCTATGGTGTAAGCAAATACCATATACAACCCGTAAGTGTGTCTTGATTTTCATACAACCTGTAAGTTTGTCTTGAATTTTAGGGTTTCATACCCAAAGGGCGAACACGGGACCCTATTCATGCTACGCTTGCCTTCCGTCCGCCCGTCCTAGCTTCAGAGGGCTGTATCTGGAATAGAGTAAGTGACATGAGTTGTCAAATGAAACCGTTTTTGGACGTTTTTTGGAGTCCTCGGCAGGGTAAAAATTCGATTTCTGTGTATTAATTCTCAATCTAACGTGAAATTGTGAATAATTTAATGAAACAGTGTTAGTATATTTTACAAAATTATCTACGATTTCACTTTAGGTTCACGATTATTGACAGAAACTGAATTTTTACCAGGACTCCAAATCCCCAAAAACGGTTCTATTGCCTCGCGTCACGTATCTCTTTCTATTATACAGGCATGCCGCCAGGTACATCTCGCTCTCTTAGCTGTCACCGTCTCTCTTACGTAGTATAATACCTTTATGGTATCTTTAGAAAGATAATAGGAAGCCGGTTAAAATTTTCACAAAATATGTTTATTTTATTGGATTTGATCAGAAATAATTAAAATAGGTACAAAAAGTAAAAAATTAAGGTGGGTCCCCATACAAGAAACTTTTTTTTTTTAAGTTTTTTCTTCTTGCTCTATCGTAAAAACAGTAACATATACAAGCTTGAAATGTGGTGTGACTTTAATGCAAACTCTAGAGAACAACAACAAATAATAAAAACTGGCAAAGTGTGAGTCGGTTTCGAGTTTAGGGTCCTGGGAAAAACGGAAATTTGTGGAATGGTTAATATAGTGGTACGGATCCCTCGGTGAGCGAGTAGTCCGACTCACACTTAGCCGGTTTTTTTATTTTTTTGTCTACCCTATCCAAAAAGTCTGTGCTCGCGCCTGACTACTATGGAGAAAGAACAAGAAGGTACTTAACTCCCAAATTATGTAATAGTATATCACTGCTAAGAGATAACAACAACAACAAAAAACTAAGTAAATATACCTTAAAAATAAAAGTAAAGAAATGTTTGTTTGATAATTGTAACAATAGTAATATTGTAGATATAAAATGATGTTGGTTCTTGACCACCCCGCAAGGGATGATGGTCGTGATTATGTATGTATGTTCTCATGTATTAATCTAAAATGAAAGAGTGTCAGTCAAACTACACCTAAAGCAAACAACATTAATTCCTATAGGAATGTAAACTATAGAAAAAAAAAAGTAAAAATAATAACTGTAAGTGTAGTGTATCGCTCGCATGTACAAACTGTTTATATAAAATTGTAACTAAGAGCGTATCGCCGACAAACTGTTTCTGCAGTTTGGCCAATTTGTATTTTAATTATAGCAGTTTTAAGAATGAAGTTAAATTGATTCAAAATTTTTTTTTTTTTTAATTTATTTAACTCAGAGAGTTAAATATCCACACCTCATCCACAGCCACCGCCAGTAGCGAGACTTTAATATGAATAGGTCAGCACCAAGAACATTGTATATAGTATCCTGTCAGCACGCGATAATATCCATGCAATACTTACAATAATAAAAAAAAAATTCACGCTAATGTCTGACTGGTACTGTATTTCTTTGGGCTACAATTTCCTCCCCATGCGTATGGCCCTACGGGCCGCTCCCCTTGACCCGGCCGCCCTTAGCACTTGCCCATTTTGCCCAGATTTTGCCCTTATGAGAATACGTCACTGTGTAGGATGTAAGGTGGCATAAAATACCTAAAATAAACACTGTTGGAGTGCGATTTTTGAAAGTCACGTTCAAAATCATGATCGAATGACGCACAATCTGCCAATCTCCCCAGTAATTTTGAAATTTTTTACTGCTGATTTAGTGTTTGGTACAGATTATTTAATAGTTATTTTACTTTTGGTCAGGAAGCTGGCATAGGTATTGCATTAAAAAAAACAAGCCGCAGTCTGGTAAAAAGACAAGTATTCAGAGCCGTTAAAGATATTATTTTAAAAAACAGGGTCCGTTTCATAGCGTGTAATAATTGCTCGGGGTGCCAAGTTGCCGATATGAAAGAGAGAAAATATAACAAGAAAAAATTTGCTAGAGTAAGATAGATAGACTCCCCCAGTTATTTTTAGACGCTTTGAAATGGACTCCACTCCAATTTTGTTTTGAATTTTTGACTACAATACAATCTTTTATTAATAAAAGCCGGCGTTTTGCCTAGTAGTCTAAATACCTATCTAGTTTACAATAAAAACAGCATGAAAGGATTGTCTGTAAAAACCATTAGAATAAGGAAAGTGTAAATTAGATTACCTATTTAGGTTAGGTTATAAAAACAAACATGAAACTGGTGAGTGTTGTTTTGTTAAATACTAGGTAGTTTCACTGATGGCGGTGTTATATCGGTTGTGTTGTGGTTGGTGTGCAGTACTGCCTCAGCAGCGACGCGTCGAAGCCGTGCTTCGTGCTGTCGTTCAAGGAGCTGATGATAATGCTGGACTGCGGGCTGTCGGCGCACTCGGTGCTGAACTTCCTGCCGCTGCCGCCCGTGCCGAGCCCGCGCCTCGCCAGCCTGCCCGGCTACACTCCACCGCACCTCAACGATCCACTGCTCGAAGGGGTCAGTATCACTATTTATAGGTATTTATTGTATTCATATGCTTCATCATCATCATCATCTCAGCCGATGGACGTCCACTGCTGGACATAGGCCTCCCCCAAGGATCGCCATAACGACCGGTCCTGCGCTGCCCTCATCCAACGTTTTCCCGCCGCCTTCACCAGGTCGTCGGTCCACCGTGAGAGGGGCCTACCCACGCTGCGCTTTCCGGTACGCGGTCGCCACTCGAGAACTTTTCGGCCCCATTTCATATGCTTATGGAGTGTAAATAAAGGTATAAAATGTTTGGGTTGGCTTTGGGGGAGGGGAGGACCCCCCCGTAGCATGTTAGGTTTCTTGCGACCACAGAACGAGGCCAGGACCGAATCGCTACTGTTTATCTAGTCATCTCGGTGGTTCACACAAAAATATTAATAAAAAAAACACACATCTCCGTGCGGGGGGAGTAGCATGGGGGGGGGGGGGGGGGGAATCCAACCCAACATTAATTTGTTTTATAGAAGTCGGTGTCAAGCCAAGCCAAAAAACTAATGCAAGCCCTGTCGCGAATTGTACAGGCTTGACAGCGATTTCGATAAAACAAGTTAATGTTCTTATGATTCTTGACGACCCGGTTGGTGTAATGGTTACCACACTGGACTGCCAAACCACCTGGGTTCGAATCCCAGCTTGGTCATGGATGTTATATGTTTGTGCCGTTGTTGTATGATTCCCATAACAAAAAGCCAGAGGCTTACTTGGGATCATTACAATGTATGTGCCTGTGAGCGTTATTTATTTATATCTAAACTATTATAAAACTGTAACAGAAGTGTGTCTACTATACATTGAAGATATTTACAAAAAAAGATAACGATATGATTTTTAGATGTCCCTGATTCCAAATCACCAATTTTTAGATTTTTTGTCTGTCTGTTTGTTTGTTTGTTTGTTTGTTTGTTTGTTCGTTTGTTTGTTTGTATGTTTGTTTGTTTGGGTGTTTGTTTGTTCGAGTATCACACAAAAACTACTGCACCGATTTTAATGTAACTTTTTTTGTTTGATAGCTTATCATCTGACTTAAAATCTAATATATAATTTATGCGGACGAAGTCGCGGGTAAAAGCTCGTATGTTTATAAAAGTATGTGTAATGCAGGAGCTGAAGGAGTGCTGCGGGCGAGTGTTTGTGGACAGCGTGCCGGAGTTCTGCCCACCGCTGGACAAAGTGGTGGACTTCGCGCAGCTGGACGTGATCCTCATCTCCAACTACACATGCATGCTGGCGTTGCCCTTCATCACCGAGGACACCGGCTTCAAGGGGCAGGTCCTCGCCACCGAGCCCACGCTACAGATTGGCAGGTATAGTCATAAGAATAATAATTATGGTATAGTCAAGGACTACTCGTGAAAATGATTCTGTTGCATTAGTTTTCATTAATTGACACAGCATGGGTAGGCAAAAAGCAGTGAAACCTTAATAATGTCTAAACTAAAAGCATTTTTGTTTCTCAATGACTTTTAATTGGTTTAATTACCTGTATGTAAACAAATCAAAGTCATTTGGTAAACAAAATGCTTTTAGTTTAGAAATTATACGGTTTCTGCACTGCGGACAGGCAAAACACAGTGTAAGCCTAATAATTTCTAAACTAAAAGCATTTAATTCACTAAATGACTTTGATTTGTTTAAGTACAGGTAACTAAACCAATTAAAAGTTATTGAGTAAACAAAATGCTTTTAGTTTAGAAATTATTAAGGTTTCACTGCTTTTTGCCAACCTTCACTGCACGCGCCTGGTGGGTAGGCCCTGCACACGGTGGACCAACGACCTGGTGAAGGCGGCGGGAACCCGTTGGATGAGGGCAGCGCAGGACCGATCGTTATGGAGATCTTTGGGGGAGGCCTATGTCCAGCAGTGGACGTCCATCGGCTGAGATGATGATGTGATGGATTGAGGGTTTCTAAAGTTTTGGAAAATTACTTCCTTATGGAGAGTAGGGTGGGGTGTGTCCATTCATTGCAATCCTTCTTCACCTAGAGTATGTATCACTTAATAGTTACTTGGTGTTTCAAACATCTCTTATAAAGAGAATAACTAGAATGGGCATTATAATCATAATAGTCGCGGAAATGAGCGAGGCTTATAATTATGCTAATTGTATAGTATAGAGTGAGCAAGATAATATCTATGTCGTTTGTTCATTTCTGTGTATGTGGTATTTTCTTTGACTATAAGTTGAAATTGTTTTCGAAAGAATTTCATTTCAAAAATTTTGTGTACATGACATTCCCATTATACCTTATATCTACATTTTATCTACTCTAATTTAGTAATTATAATTTACTTAATGAGTTTGCACTAGCAGCACCAGCGGGGCTTGTACGCCAACCCGCGATAGCGTGAGTGATATAGCGCTATCATGTTTCTGCTCTCTTTCTATTTGCGGCGAGCGAACGAAAGACGAAAGAAAAAAAAGACAGATGGATGTGTAGGGGACACATTGTATTTCGTAATCTGTCAATTATGCAGTTTTGCATTAGTCCTACGGAGCGACTGGAATGTTCGCCAGTCGTTCCCATACCACCGTCCCGCTAGGTCAAATGTAACTCAGAATAAGTGCACTTCAATAAATATGTAAATCAAGAACTCTTTTCTATCATCCCACGCAACAACATCCGTCACCCCCACAGTGGTGACCACCGACAAAGAACACGCAACCTTCAAGATTTTTTCGGCGGAACGACTCTCCTGTGCAAAGCGGATGGCAGGATGTACCTAGCGGCGTTCCGACTCAGCTCAACGAGACTTTAGAATTATCGACATGTGATTTGCGGGTCCCAGACAGACGTCAAGATAAGAGGAATGGGATTTTGCTCCTCGTGGTGAATGACGAGTACGGTACTGCAGCTGTCGCCGTTCGAGGTTTGCTGGTTTCCCTCCGGGACGGGCGCCTGCTCCTGCTCGACGTTTCCTCGCACGCATTAACTTTACGACGTTGACCCAGTCCAAATACATGTGGTGCACGCCTTGGAAGGCATGGATACCAAGCTGTACGCACATCAAGGACGTTCAAGAAGACGACTTCGACTCACGCTACGTACCTACGCTATGGTCAGACGGGGAAATAGCGTTGAATCTTAAATGTGTCGTGTTTAGTGTGTTAAAGTGTTTCGTGTGTTTAAAATGTTATCCTTTTCGTTTTTCCATGTCGGTCAAATTTTTGTACATGATGACGTATTTAAGCTTCTAAAATAGCGAATTATGTTGATCATATTTTGTATTAAGTAAAATTAGAGTTCATTATCTAACGCTGTAATTGATACTTTCTAACAGTAACTTCCGTCATTTGCGATAAACACTTGTATCAGGTTTCACTTTCATTGTAACAAGCAACTAATGCTGAGTTAGCAGCGATTGTATTGTACCCAACTGGAATTTAATGTGAAGTATGACTTATGATGTTTGTAATGTTTTTAGATTGTTTAAATTATGTATTATTTTATTACTGTTCACTTCATTCTCGCGAGAAGTTCTTGGTGAGAATTGTCGATAAGAACTTCCAAAGGAAAATTACTATGGCTCACGAAGCCGCGAGAACAATGAACGGTATTCACAGTCTCGTTCTTGTCTGTTTTTGGCGAATTTAGTGCCTGCAAAAAAGCGCACACAACGGCGCTACACTCACAGTAAAGTTGTAATCCATTGCTATATGGATCAAAATCAAGATATACGGGCTAGCGACTGTCTCTGGCTCGCTGAGATATGTATTGTGTGTCACGACGCGGTCAGGTTCTACCTGGAGGAGCTGGCGGCGTGGCTGACGACGGCGGGCGGGGGGGGCGGGGGCGGCGGGAGCGGGGCGGGGCGCGAGGGGGGCGCGGCGGCGCGGCGCTGGAAGGAGCTGCTGCACGTGCTGCCGGCGCCGCTGGCGCACGCGCTGCGGCCGCGCGCGTGGCGGCGGCTGCTGTCGCCGGGCGCGATCAGCAGAGCGCTGGCGCGCGTGCGGCGCGTGGGCTACGACGAGCGCGTCGACGTGTACGGCGCGCTCGACGCCACGCCCGTCAGCTCCGGCTTCTGCCTCGGCTCCGCCAACTGGGTGCTGCGCTCCGCACACGAGAAGGTTACCTTATATCCAATATTAACTATTATAAAACTGTGCCAGAAGTGTGTCTGTACATTGAAAATATTTACAAAAAAAATATTACGATAATTATGATTTTTAGGTGTGTCCCTGACTCCAAATCTACCTTTTTATAATTTTTGTCTATCTGTCTCCTTGAATGAGCATCACGCAAAAACTACTGACCGACTTTGATAAAACTTTGTTTATTTGATAGCTTATGATCTGACTTAAAATCTGGTATACTTACTATAATTTATGCGGACGACGTTGTGGAATTGTGTATCGATTCAGATACAAGCTTTAGTAGATGTTTTGCAGTGATTAGTCTCACTGAAGCCTACCTTTACAGGCATTTATGCAAAGTCTTAAAATCTAAATTAAGTATGTCAAAAGTTGTAATAGGCACAACATTCACATCCACAACAGGCTTCGTCAATAAATACATCCCATATATCTGCAAAAGTTGTAATAATAAAGCCATGTCACATTTAAATAATAATTTACAGTAATTTGAACAATAACATTATAGATTTAAATAAACGAACACATCAGCAAAACTATACTATTTTGCTATTCATGTTCTAGAAATTCTTTTACACTATAGAAACCCTTTTCGACAAGCCATGCTAAGAAGCCATGATATCACAATTTTTTTTTATTCTTTCAATTCTAGTCCTTTATAATTATCAGGTAACTTACTAAATATTTTAAATTTACATACCAATTTTAACTATTTAACTTTAATTTTGATTTTGTTTTTATACTGTGAACGTAGATTTCTACACTGAGAGAAAACTTCATTTGTTATTACAAAAATTCACTAATTATTAAATAAATATTTGCAGATCCCACGACAACAAAAGTTTTGTAATAATAAGGAGTCGTTTTTAGTTATTGTATTTAGTAATTAGTGTAGTGAGCTTTCAGTAATTTTTAACGCGCAATACTAATTCTCAAAACGATGACGTCACAGTTAAGACAAAGTGTTTTGTAATTTCTAAAATGAAACAGTAATCCTCCAAATTTTGATGTACAAAATATACAAACCGTTTTGTAAAAACATGTAGTCGTTCATTATCTACAAATAAAACGGTAGCACTTACTAGTTGTCTTTAAACTGAATTTTAGAAACTACTTTACGATATCTACGATGTCTTACTTGATTTTACTAAACGATTATTTAAATGCAATTGAATATTTTGTAAATACTAGTTTGTACTTTTATAATTTCGAAACATAGTGCTTGTTATTACTAAACAATTTAGTGTTTTTTTAGAAAATGCAGTCTAATTTCTAGCTTGTAGTTTTACAATTTATAATGAGTTCCTACTTGATATTACTAAACAATGAGTAATTTTTACAAGATTGTAGCATTGTTATAACAAATTGTTATACTAGATATCACAACTTTCTCCTGTATTCTTTACAACATTATACAGGGTATAACAAAACACCATAGTAATACTTAAGGGAGTGCTTCAGCCCATCAAAACTGAATAACTTACTAAGGAGCCAAATTTTTTTTCGATTTCAAAGTTGGGTCCATAGTGAAAGTTGTTCAGTTTAATGGTCTGAAGCACCCCCTTAAGTATTACTAGGGTGTTTTGTTACACCTTGTACATAACATGTACATCTTTCTACAGTACTTTTTCAGTTGCTAGCAAGAACGTATCAGTATTCTGGATATTGCGTTCTTTCCTAGCTACTGAAAAACACCTTGTATAAAATTGTATATACATATCATTATGTATATGCTGTAAAGAAACACAGAATAAAGAATACAGGAGAAAGTTGTGATACCTAGTAAAAAGATTTGTTATAACAAAACCACTAAATTATAAGGTATAGGTTCAAATAAAACTTAAGATAATTGTTAATGTAGTTTATTTTCATTTCAGTTTTTACAACTATCTAACTACCTACATAATTAAAAAGCCACAGCGATTTTTGTCCTTTAACGGCACGCTGAAAGTCCAGTACGGTAGTTGTAGCAGACTGGCGTTATTTAAAGCATCAGGCGACGCGGGTTCTGAAAAAAAACGATTAAATAAATACATTATATTTTAATCTAGATATTGATACTGATCAGGATGTCTGGCAGTTACTAGATCAGTATAGCCAAAGATGGCATCCAACTCCAAAAAATATAGGTATGCCAACCTACAGCTAGGTACTAAGTATTCAGAATCATACGAACAAACATAACGCCTAAAATGGACGCACTTACCAGTAATCTCACATAGATAATTAAAAACACATTGATCATAAAAATCTATTCTATTTAGGGAATATATGGGAAAGAACTCACATTTGGTGTTGAGTCCAGGGGTCTACGTTATTTAAATTGTCGATTGGTTGCTTCCAATTGGCTAGGTTAACTTTAAATCTAGCCTTATCTCCAGGTTCTGGTATAAGCTGGGATGTCTCATCATCTGATAGAAGCCTTAGTATCCCAGAATCTTCCTTGCCTTCTGAAATCATTAATAAATATGAAAGGGCGGTCAAGTGATTTTTTTAAACATTCATGTCAGGTTGAGAAGAAAATAGACATGACACTAAGGACATAGAAATAATTATATTTACTTATGCACTTTTGGTAGAAATGATATGGTTAGTAAGAGATAACATTGATCTTTTCCTTCCTTGATCTTGCCTATAAAATTACATTAGCACGTACCTACCTATCACACTATAAATGAATAAATACACACACTTTACTTACCACAAAAAGCTCTGACATAAAAATTTAGCCCCAAGTTTGTCAGTAAATCGCTAGTGAGCTGATCCATGTCCGTTTCCAGATTTATCTGGCTGGAAACTTTAGTTGCCATCATCTTATTACATATTTTTTTAATATTTAGTTCAAGACAGTCAACGATTCCAAATTCAGGACAATCATTTTAATAAAATTAAACACTTCACTTCACTGTTACTGTTATGATCACTTTAGAGATGATTACGATTCGTTCGTCTAATCCGGCCGGGAGGTGAAAACGAAATGAAATTAATATGGCAATTCAGAAAGTCAGCAATCACAAAAAGTTGTATGGTGCATTTTAGGTATTTCGCTCAAAAGGGTAAATATTACCGAACTGGTATTAAATTCAAAATTAATTTGTTTAAAATCACAAAAATGGCTTATTGAAAGAAGAAAGGAGAAACTAGAAATGACAAAATTCCGTGCAGTTATTACGATGAAATGTTTGTAGTAAATATAATTAATTATAAACTGGTTATAAAAGACAAGTATTGTAAAAAGAACAATGGGAACACTAGGAATTACAAAGGAGTTTGGTCAAAATTAATTAAAAAAAATTAATCGAAATAACAGGTAAACACTTGTTATTACAAACGAGGGTTTTAATTAACACGACGTTATTTATAGCAAAAACAAAGCAGTTGCAGAATTAACTAAGCCTTTTGATTCTCTACTTTTATTAAAACTGTCTATTCAAAATTACAATTGTGATTACTAATCATAGCTAATATGATTTTGGAAATAACTAAAGTAAAGTGAAACTTACACTATTTATGCAAGAATTACTTTATTATGTAATATTTTACTTTACTAAAACTAGTTTGTAGGGATTACATTTTAATAATACTAAACTAGTGTAAAAAACTGCTTGTGCCAGTAATGACAGCAGAACTTTAGTATTCATTTCAAATATTATTGATTTTAAACATGTTACAGCCATGTTGTGTTTTTTAGTATTCATAACTATAAATTAGTTTTTACGCCAGTAACAACGGTTTTTTAATTTCTGGATAAGTTTTTCTCTCAGTGTATAGCTGACCTCATGATTTTGTTGAAAGAAGTCAATGACATAGAATACTACGGACGCCGGGTCTAGTACAAAATTCTCGAAAAAAAAAAGTGTTTGAGACTAAACTATACAAACTTAAGTACGTGTAGTAATATGAATCAACTAAAACATTGGAAATACTGAAATTCTTTTCCATCTCACTCCCCTTTCGTGTAGTGGACGTGTAGTGGACCGATCAAACGAAAACTATCACGTGATTGGTTCTCTTTTTACGTTTCGGCGCTCTTTTGGTTCGGACACTATTGAGCGCGGACTCAACGTCCAGTAGTTGGTAAGTGAATGCAAGAAGTGTCTGTATAGTTGTACCTATACCTACTGGTAGGTGGCGTACGTGAGCGGGTCGTCGACGCTGACGACGCACCCGCGGCCCATCAACCAGGCGGCGCTGCGCGGCGCGGACCTGCTGATCCTGGCCGCGCTCACGCAGACCCCCGCGCACAACCCCGACCACATGCTGGGCGACCTCTGCGTGCACGCGGGCGCCACGCTCCGCGCCGGCGGCTCCGTGCTGTGCCCCGTGTACCCGAGCGGCGTGCTCTACGACCTGCTCGAGTGCCTCTCCTTACATCTGGAGGGCGCCGGCCTCGCACAGGTCACTGTTACTCATTATATACATCTATATATCGGACCTGCTGGTGCCACATGCCGGCGGCTCCGTGCTGTGCCCCGTGTACCCGTGTGCTTCTCTGTGATTCTAAACAAACAACTTTCTAGTTTAGTGTTAATTCATTAACACGTTGTATACATATTTTGTATGATAATTACTAGATGTAAAACGGACAAACTGTATTTGGAACACAACACTGTGCTCCAAAACTCAAATAGCTGACGTACGGGAAAAGTCAGCAAAACTAAAGTGGAACTGGGAGTCGAGGTCGGGGCAGACCCCGGAAAAGGTGTCGCGACGAACTGGAGTCTACTGTAACAAGTGGTGGGATGTAACACCGAACACATAGATGTGTAAGGGTTTGGAGGATTCCTTTGCCCAGCAGTGGCACAAAACAGGTTAAAAAATAATTATAATCTGATCCTGGTTGAACTTAATTCTTAGTTTTGAGCAAAATTTTTAACTAAAATTCACACTCATATTCAAACCAATCAGCACCTAGTCTTCGGTATTTTCGTTTCACAGGGTGAAATTGATATCATTGACATCCTTTTAAACTAAGAGTCTACCTACAGTTTGATGGGTAGACTCTTTTTTTAAAAGGATGCCAATGATATCAATTTCACCCTGTATAAAATTGAGAAAAACGATTGAAAACAGTGAAATAAATTATGTCCTGTTCGTGAGCTATGTTTTTTTCGTGAATCGTGATCGGATACGCATGGCATGATATTATTAGCGCAAGCTTTTTGATAATTCCAATTAATTGTATAATTATCAAGATAATAATCAACATAATGACAATGATAGTAACGGTGTCGTGTTGTGGTGTGGTTTAGGTGCCGCTGTACGTGGTGTCGCCGGTGGCGGACGCGTCGCTGGCCTACAGCAACATCCTGGCGGAGTGGGTGTCCGCGGGTAAGCAGGCGCGCGTCTACCTACCCGAGGAACCCTTCCCCCACGCCGCGCTCGTGCGCGCCGGCCGCCTCAAGCACGCCAAGCACCTCCACGAGGACGCGTTCAGCGCTGACTTCAGGCAGGTGAGTACTACTCGCAAGCAGGCGCGCGTCTACCTACCCGAGGAACCATTGACTTCAGGCAGGTGAGTACTACTCGCAAGCAGGCGCGCGTCTACCTACCCGAGGAACCATTGACTTCAGGCAGGTGAGTACTACTCGCAAGCAGGCGCGCGTCTACCTACCCGAGGAACCATTGACTTCAGGCAGGTGAGTACTACTCGCAAGCAGGCGCGCGTCTACCTACCTGAGGAACCATTGACTTTAGGCAGGTGCGTAGTACGGTCGCCTCGACGTGCTCAATGAAATGGAAGCTGCCGTCTCCACATTTATACATATTCTTAAGACATAATGATGAACATCTCATGAACGATTGTCCTGGAACGGTTCGAACTCTAGATGTCGTGTCGTCTATGGTTGTCATCGATTTCATTCAATATTTTATGAAAAAAATAATTATATTTAAAAAAAAAACCCATATAGAAAACGTCGTGGAATATTCGGCCTAGTCTTAGACTAATTATATCGGGACGCGTAACCACGTGTCATTCTAATAACAAACTTTCTGCCACTTTTTGCGGGGGGCGAGGTAACATGTTATCCGCAACTTTGGATTTTATTCCCTATGACTTTAGATTCTAATTTTGAATGTTCAAAATCATGATAAGTAGTCTCTTGTAAACCCCAAACGTTCTAAGTTCAAAATTATTGTTTCGCTATTATAGGCTGTCTCGTTTAGTGATAAGGTATAAAATTGGGTGTAAAGGCGCAAGATTAATTGATCTAATACCGTGGCAGAGGGGAAATGCTACCGCAAGGCCGGTCCGGATATAATTAGTCTAAGGGCCTAGTAAATGTGTGGAGCGTCCGATTTTTATGTTAGTCCCATAGACATAGATGGTCAGTTCAATGGTCTGATCATCCCATTCTTCTTTCTTATCCCCTTAAAAATCGGAATATGTGTAATCGACTTCAAAGAAGACTAAAATTTTGCCTAAATTTTAAAGGATTTTTCTGTTAGACGAGTATTATATTTATAACGATAGGTCGACGTATATGGCCGATTTCAAATCGTCCATATGTTTTCGATACGGGATCGTTTTACCGTCACGTCAGCGTTACTATCTCGATCTGACGGCAGTATGTCCCCCCCGCAGCCGTGCGTGGTGTTCTGCGGGCACCCGTCGCTGCGGCTGGGCGCGGCGGTGCACCTGCTGGAGCTGTGGGGCGCCTCGCCGCAGCACGCCGTCATCTTCACCGAGCCCGACTTCCCGCACGCCGAGGCGCTCGCGCCCTTCCAGCCGCTCGCCATCAAGGCCTTCCACTGCCCCATCGACACCAGCCTCAACTACTCGCAGGCCAACAAGCTGGTGCGCGAGCTGCGCCCCCGCGAGCTCGCCCTGCCCGAGCAGTATGCGCCCCCGCCGCACGGCGCCCCCCCGAGGTATGTACACACCGGTCTTGATTATTGGCAGGTCAACTAGTCGGTGCGCTCCCGCGAACTCGTTCTCCTCGACCAGTGTGCGTCTCCGCTTCCCCTCGAGGCACGTACGACCCACTGTAGACACAAGCATTACTACAACTCGATTATAACTATCAAAATAAATATGTTTTGTAATGTGAAGTTGTATCGGTACTTTTAGAATTTTGCTTTCATTCACAGAAACACAGCATAAGGGTCAGCGCACACCCAGCGTAAAACTGTTCGAGCATGCGCGAGCAGATTTCATTGATTCAATTGATAATGAACTCTATTCCCATTGAAATAAAGTCGAAAATAGCTTGCAAGTGATTAAATCCCTTCAGCGTCTGTTCGAGTATGCTCGCGTATGCTCCTCGCGGCGACGCGAGCAGTCGCGAGCATGCTCGCGCATGCTCGAGCATACGCCCGTGTCGATGCTTGCGATCCGTCGTAAGTGTTGCCACCTCTGCCGGTTTCGGACTAAATCTAGCATATTTTTTAACTACTTTAGCACGAAAAGGGCAATTTAGTACAGAAAATATATAATAATCTAACTCTTTTTGAAAATACAATGAAAATCTCAAAGGTCGAAGCAGATTTAGTAGGTTTTCAAATTGTTCATATTCCATTTTATAGTAGTCATAAAATAACTGTCCCTTGAACTTTAAACCGTAGCACAGGGTGTGGTATTCCCCAAATGTACATCTTTCTTGCTAGGTTGCTTCAGCCCATATTCTTCTTTCAATTTTGTGTCGTCCTCTTTTCATTTTATTGATGTGCTCTTCTTGCTCCTCTTCCTCTGCTAGTAACCCAATAATTACCAAATCCCAGTCCACCATACTTTAAAATTACTCTTCGCACGTCTTTACTTTAAAATATTGTAAACACAATTGCAAAATTCACTGTCAACTGTAGCAACACGGGAGCATCCGCGAGACTGTTCGAACACGCGCGAGCATGCTCGCGCATGCTCGAGCATCCGCCGCTGCCGCCGGCGGATTTTGCCGCTAGGTGTGCGCGACTGCAAAGAACATGCTCGAGCATGCGCGAGCAGATTTACGCTGGGTGTGCGCTGACCCTAAGAAATACCTCAGTCTGATCCATTTGATGTCGAAACGATATCGCTCACAACTTTATAGGTTTCAGAATTAATATTAAATGAACCGGTGAATGTTTGTCAGGCCGCACATAAGCGTGGACGTGCCGACGGTGGTGGTGCGGCGCGGCGCGTGCCGGCGCGTGTCGGCGCGGCGCTCGGCGGCGCACGCCACCATGTGCGGCGCGCTCGCCGCGAGCGCGCGCCCCCGCGACGTGCGCGGCCGCAGCCTCGCGCCCCTCGCCGCAGAGTTGCGCCTGCGCGACGCGCGCCTCGACCTGCTGCCGCCGCCCGCGGCGCCGGGAGGGGGCGCCGGTGCTAGTGGGGGCGCTAGTGCTAGCGCTAGCGCTGTACTGTCGGCCGGGGCGCCGGACGCGGAGGCGCTGGTGCTCGCGCTGGCGCGCGAGGGGCTGGAGGCGCGGCTGGAGGCGGGCGCGGCGGCGGCGGGGGGCGGCTGCATCGTGCACCTGCCGCGCGCGGACGCGCTCGTGCACCTGGAGCGGCACGCCACGCACGTGTTCTGCGAGGGCGACGCCGCCGTGCGCCAGGCGCTGCGCCGCGCCCTCGCCGCCGCCACGCCCGACCTGTAGCATAGTCTAGTCTAGTCTAGCCGACTCTACTTATATCTTATGTTTACAGTTCAAAGTTCAGCGCGGGGTGGCTATTTTGACGATGTACAAAAACTTTCCAAAATCTCGAAAACAATCTTACTTAGTAAACAAAATGCTTCATAATCAGCTCACCGATTCGTAGTCGTAGCCCTGTCTCTGTCTAGTGTGTACTGACCGTAAAGTTATTATACCTTACAATAGTAGAGGAACTGACTTGAGTTATCAAATAAAACCGTTTTCAGCAATGACGTTTTACAAATAGACGCGTAAGGGTGCCTGTCCATTGAAGCTGTGCGAGCTGTGTAACTGTGTTTTTTTAACCAATCAGGAGCTCGGGCGAGATCGGCCGCGCCTCGCCCGAGCTCCTGATTGGTTAAAAAAACACAGCTACACAGCTCGCACAGCTTCAATGGACAGACAGCCTTATACGCTAACATCACTGCTCTTCAAAATAGCGCGATATTACGTAAAAGCCGGGCAATTACCTTGCTTTTTGATGCCATTTTAAAGCGCGGGCAACGCATCTACATATAAAAACATCTTAAGTTTTCAGGAGATTATCTGCAGGAAAAAACTTGAGCACTGTCTACAATTCTAAGTCTAACGCTATGGTCTAACGTGAACGTTACGTATCTCTTTCTATTATACAGTGGTGCCGCTAGATACATCTCGCTCTCTAAGTTCCTCTATTCCGTAAGATATAATATTTAACTTTATGGTAGCGACTGTGCTGTACGCAAACTATATACAATGTTCTTGGCTGTACGCACTACGTTAGCGCCATCTAACGCATTACAGACCCGTCAATTAATTGTACATAAAATATTAAGGTTTTTATTATATAAAATAAAGTAATAAGTATTAAAGAAATGTGCAACATTATCAATGTTTAAAATGAAATCCCAGTTCTAAATCCCAAACAAACAAATCTCGGATAAAACGGCTGGAGCAGAGGAGCGTCGGTATCATTCTCCGTGGATATATCGGCGTCCGCGTTAATTCTTATTCGTAGTACTATCAGTTTAAAATAACAATGTGCATGACCTTGAAGGGCCGTTCGATAACTTCACTCGGTTGTAAAAGAATATAGACTCTATGCAAAGGAAATAATCATTTGAATGACTCGAGTGAAGTTCGTGTGATTGAGTGACGTCACATTTGCAGGCGAGGTCATGCACATTGTTATTTTAAACTGATAGTATACACCTCTCTGTGGTAACATACAATACCTAGCCATGTCATCCGAGATGTGTTTTCAATATTGACCAAGAAATGTCACTCTATACTTCTTTCCATACAAAATGCACGGAACGGAGTCACAGAATAAATACTAGTAGATACTACGGAGTGCCTCCCCGCGAGCGTTCCAGTTTTTCTATTAGAAAGGAGTCAATTTATTGTAGGCCCACAGATGGTTACGTTTGTTGATGGTATTAAACTCTAAAAACATTAGTAATTTAATTTACTATAGTAATCGGACGAAAGATTAGGTAAAAATGCAAACGGAATTATGAAATAAATATTAAAAAATGCACCGTTTTGACTTTTTTTACTAAGATTCTTTTTTCCTATTAAAACGGCACACGCAAAGCAATGCGTGTAGGTAATACGACGAAAATAAAAATCAACATATCATGTGCGCCAACTGCGATTACGCGACACTCCGTTTAGATTAGGTATAGCTAATATTACCACTATAATCAAGAGATTATGAGAAAAAAATCGACTTGAGTTCCATAACTATTCGCAAATATTTTTGGGGGCCTTTTTCCCATAGCTCGAGAAATTATCTCTTTTCTGTGTTTCATATAGGTTTCATACGACTGACGTACACGGAGGGTGCAATGTACAAAAATACCTACAATACTGATAAAGGTTGACCCCATGTTGACCCAAATCTAACAGCACGGAGAGTACTGAGAAAGCTCCGTCATCCCCGTCCATGGGGTGATGGGGCCCGTATGGGCTTTCTCTCTGCCAACTCTACCGGTATTGAATGCACCGTCCGCGCCCGCACGTCGTAATGTAATCTGAATAGAGCTTCTCGCCCTACTGTACTGCTTTTTTAGCACTTTCTTGAGCGACTCGTGCAGTCGGCCAGAGTATGTATAAAAGTAAAATGAATGAAACCACACCGTTGCGTTAGTACCGCGTTTATTTCACATTTTATACCATAAATAAATATGTAACACTTATTATCGTAGCACTGATAATGATAATTCTTGACGACAATTATTATAAGACTATTCTTATTTTTCTTGTTTTCTTATTTTTCCTAATCCTGTTACGTACATCGAGATGATAATAAATTCTTTATTTGGAACAGAAAATCAACAGCGCGGGTGACGAGAGTTCGTCTACGTAGATGTATGTAGGTAATGTATGTATGTATAATACAAACGACACCCCCGCGGGCGGGGCCGGGGCTTGGTCCTCTGCGGACGCGTCCACGCCACACTGACGACAAGTGTTTGTTTTAACACGTGATGTGACCGAAGGCGAGGCGGCATTTCAGATTATAGCAGCGATTACATTACCCAACATTTAGTCTGCCTGTACATTGACGCGGAGCTGGCTGGCGGAGCGGGGAAGCGGAGTTTTACTAACCAATAAGATTGCAATCAAAATCTCGGCCGAAATTTTACGCAATCCTGATTGGTTAGTATTTCCTCGCTACTCCGCTCCGCCAGCTAGCTCGCGTCAATGGACAGGCAGCCTTAAGGCAGATTTCAGCATACAATGCTTGGGTAGATCGCTACTCTTTAGAATCTGCCAGTTGCACGAACGTTCATTAAAAATAATCCTCCATTAAATCTCATGCTGTCATTTTTGTTTTATTGACATAATAAAAGCCAGCAAGAGATTTAATGGAGGATTGTCTTCAAGGAACGTACGTGCAATTGGACCCAAATCAGACAATGTATGCCGAAATCAGCCCTAAATGTTGGGTAGGTAATGTAATCGCTGCTTTACACTCAATACGCATATACAGGGTGGAAGTTAAGACAGTTGTATTACGCTCGATCAGCTGATTGCATTTAGTATGAAAAGCCCACGACTTTTTTTTCGAATTTTACGTTCGTTCCTTGAGGAAAATTGTTCATTCAGTATCATGAGTACAATCACCTTTTAAAATAGGTAATACAAGTGTCTTACTTACACACCGCATACGGTCTGGCCACCACCACCGCTACAAAGTCGGCAAAACGTGCATAAATAGCATAAACACAACCCTCCGTGCATCTTATGCCCACGAGCATCTCGGGGTTACGTCAGTACTGTACTCTACGCTAAATGGTCTGCTCGCAGTGGCGCCGAAATTTCAGGCAGGTAAACAAAAAGCATTACAAACGTAATTTCGGCACGCGTATCCACTTACAATTGCAGTATCTACGCATTCGTAGTAGGAGTAGGACGCACCCAATATGTTAGTGTAGCGACACATCTGCCGAATTTACGCGACATGAATTACGCGTGCAATGCTTTCCCTACACCGGCACACTAGTGCGCACCAATTAGTATAAGAGATAAGTGTACTTTTTGCAACCATCAGCAGCAAGGCTGATTCAGTGTTTATGGGGTGTAGAGCATCTCTGTGATGGGGATGGACCAGGTCTGCCTGCATAACTCCAGTCGGTTTAGGAGTTACTGATGATTTTTTACAGACCTTTAAGGTCTGTAAAAAATTAACGATCAGCTGCATGGCTGATCATATGATATGGTTGTAGTATGCACTGTAGCTATGTGAACAATACAAAAACTGTCAAGTTCTGTCAGTCGGTTTAGGAGATACAGTCAGTCAAAGTTCCGACCTTTGAACGGCTGTATCTCCTAAACCGACTGATGAACCATTTTAGTTTTTGTACTGTTCACATTATAGCTACAGTGCATACTACAACAATAACATACGATCAGCCTTGCAGCTGATCGTTAATTTTTTACAGACCTTTAATCATCAGTAACTCCTAAACCGACTGGAGTTATGCAGGCAAACCTGGTCCATCCGCATCACAGAGAAGCTCTACACCCCATAAACACTGAATCAGCCTTGCTGCTGATGGTTGCAAAAAGTACACTTATCTCTCGGAACAAATTTTCCTAGTAGACGCGTAAATTCGGCAGGTGTGTCATCTCCTCTCATCACAGATACTTTCGCCGAGTCTGTCGTATCGTAGACGGTGGCCGCCGTCCTACTGCCGCCTCGCACCGACCTCTCGAGCACGAGCCGAGGACGATCCACAGTGGATCTGCGGCCTCACTACGATACTTGCATGTAAGCCCGCCCGCGACTAATAAATATTACTTACAAAGATTAATAAAATTCACAATAACAATTAAACATAAACACACTCGTTAGGCGGGCGATACATTATCACAATATTTAAGACATTCCTCGTACGGTACATATGCCATATAATATGTATAGATAATTAAGTATAATTTTGATGACGGAATTATTAAACTCAGAGCAATAAAAAATTACTTTTCTTCGTACCTATTGGAACGAAAAATTAAGGTACAAACGGTTAACGGTATGACGTCATACCGAAAAATTCTTGGTACCGAAAAATTTCAATACCGAAATAAATTACGGTACCGGAAAATAACGGTACCTTAAAATACCGGTACCTAACCTTTATGAATAAAGGTTTTCTTTGATAAATTGCCGCGTCGCGCTTCTACCATGCTTCAGTGCTTCTATTCGTTTCATTCGCTACGTGGAGTACGTGGCAACAACAACGGCCTGCCGCGTTTTTCAATACGTACGTATTCCTTTATAAGATAACGATATTCGACGGCCCGGTAGCACAGTCGGTAGTGAACCTGCCTGCTGTGCCGAGGGTCGCGGGTTCGAATCCCGTAAGGGACAAATATTTGTATGATGAATATGAATATTTGTACCCGAGTCATGGATGTTTGTATTTATATATGTATTCTATATCGTTGTCTAGTCATCATAATACAAGTCCAGGCTAGATTCTGGTACTTACTTTAAATGTGACTAGATAATTTGTGTGACATTGTCCAAGATATTTATTTTATTTAACGGTACGGTACCTTTATAGCATTACGGTACCGTTACGTTTTTACGGTTCTGGAAAAGAGTAAGATAACGGTACCGTTATTCCTTACCTTTATAGCATTACAGTACCGTTACGTTTTTACGGTACTGGTACCGTGTACCGTAACCGCTTTCAGTCCCTGTATTAAATTACTTGTAACTCTACTGGTGCCTGTAAACGATCTCAAGAGTTTGTACTCCCAGACGAATAGATGAACAATAGGTCGCTCCAGGGGCCTATTTGATAAGTTATTTACAAACAACATTTTAGATATATTACTGTGAATGTTAGAACTAGAACATTGTTATCACAGTAGGTATTAAAGATATTATGTTGTGTTGTATTACACCATATCTAAGTAAACTCTTTTTTTCTGTCGTTTGAAATATTTTTGCATTCATTCATTCTACTTTGATTTGAGATTTAGATTTTAAGTAAAATACACTCGACAACAATGAAAACGGGTCACCAAAAACATAAACCTTAATATCTCGAAAACTAACAATGATAGCTTATTTAAATAAAAAGTATTTTATATACAATTTAATACTACTACTTACTTACATTGATAAAATTTCTGGTTGCTATAATAATGCCAATAAAAAAAGGCTAAAAATTAAATAAATGATTTTTTGAAAATTTAGTTTGTAGTATTCAACATTTATTATTAATGTTGTAATTTTATCGCTCACATACACTAAAATATGTGGAAATGTTATATCTATGAAAAAAATTGTTAGAATTGACGTATTTGTATTTATGTATTTTAATTAAGTTAAACAAATGAAAACTATAAATGTTATTAATTAATTTAAGAAAGTATTAAATAGTATATGAAATACTTTTTATTTGAATAAGCTATTATTCTTACTTTCAGAGATATTAAGGTATGTTAGTGACCCGTTATTTTTGGAACCGAGTATAGGTAATCAGCAAATTGTCATTGTAAATTACAATCGTCTAGTTTTTGAAATAGACTTCAGGTGGACTCGGGGGCGAATGAAGGAATGTCCTTTTTTATGCATAAGAATTAAAGTTTCAGATTCAGATGTGTTCATTTTGCAACAAGTTTGCATTCTACAGATAGAGTTCAACTCGGAGAAGGCGTAGTAGGGTATTTGCCTCTAAGACATTATATTTTATTTTTATCTTTTCATTAAAAAAACGTTTGACAATAATGATTCACATTTTCAGTAATTTTTAAATTCAAATACTTGCTATTTTGAGTAGTAGAATAAACTACAAAAAGATAAAAAGTATTATGATCGATGAGTTATACGACGCCGTATTACGGATTTTAGTACAACGTTCATAGGATGCGCGCGTTTTGACTATCGATAAAGAGTCGCCGATATGACTAGGTCGGCAAATACCCTGCAATCGATCGTCGCGACCTCCGGCCGGACTGGTGAGCGGGTGTTCACTCTAGGAGGCGTTGAGGTCCATGTCGGCGAACAGTTCGCCGCGCGAGGCGACGGTGATGGCGTAGTGCGCGTGCAGCTGGTGCAGCAGCTCGGTCTCGTCGAGCATCTCGAGCGCCTCTGCGCGCGCGCGGTCGTCGTCGGGCAGCGCGCGCCACACCGCGCCCATGTCCCAGGCGCGCGCGTGCTCGAAGCCCAGCGCCAGCAGCCGCGCCGCGCCCGCGCCCGGCGCCCCGCACTGCCGCGCGCCCGCCAGCCCGCAGCCGCGCGCGCGCAGGTTGCGCAGCATCACCTCCCCGAACCGGTCCGCCAGGTTGCACTGCTCGTACACGAGCAGCACGAGGCGCGGGAACGACGCGGCCAGGTGCTGCAGCAGCGCCGCCGCGGCGCTCGGCCGCAGGTACACGAGCACGCACTCGGCGAGCGCGAGCGTGGGCAGCGCCGCGCTGGCGCCGCACGCCTCCAGCTGCCGCCGCACCTCGCCCACGACGCGCAGGTCGCAGCCCGCCACGTGGTAGCCGCCCGCGTGCAGCTCCCGCCCCCCCGCGCGCAGCATCACCTCCCCGTCTGACGCGTTACATTACGACAGATACTACGTTAAAATGGCCCGAGATTTATTTGGCGAATGAAATACGATTCTAGTGAACGTTTACACGGGGATTCATACGACGCCACCGGGTAGCCTAGAAAAATCTTGCCAAATTTTTTCCATCTATCTGTTTGCAAAGTAAATGAAGTGCCATCAGAAGAAGACTGATCTAAAGAACCAGAAAAACGAGGATTGCCACCTCTCAGCCTGACACGAGCCAGGTTCAAAAATTAATTCTTTGAACCTGGCAACCCTAGACTTGGAAAAAATCATAATGGAAAAGGTACTTGCGACAAGATATTTCTAGGCAACCTAGCGGAATTGTATAAACCCCTGTGTAAACATTCACTAAAATCACATTTCATTCACCGAACAACTAAGTACCATCAAATCTCAGTCTAAAAGACATAACACAGAAGTGATGTCAAAAAACATTTTTTACTTCTTAACTACCACATGAAAACCTAGACAGAGTTATCGAGCCCAAGTAAAGGAAAAGGTTGATGTCGTGTCATACCAAGAACTCAAGAGACTAGCGGAGAATAAGACAGGATTGGCGAATACTCCACCGACAAGAGCATGGCTCTTAAATAAGATGATGATGATGAACTACCACATCCAAGTGCACAAATAAGGAAGTGACTAAGGCATGCATACAGATGGGCAGAATAAACGAAAGTCTACTCTGCTTTATTTTACATGAATCAGTTAACCTGACTTCATTAAGTCTAAACTATTATAAGCCGCGCGGATAAAGAAACGATCTATAAATGGCGGCCGAAACGTCAAAAAGCGTGAAAAAAGCGTGAGTGCGAGTATAGACAGAGCGACGATGTGAGCGAGATAAACCGAGGCCGTCCGCCATTTATAGATCGTTTCTTTATCCGCGCGGGTTATATAAAACTGTAACTGAAGTGTGACATTGAAGATAGTTACAAAAAAAAAAATTACGACATGGTTTTTACCTGTCCCTGATTCCAAATCACTAATTTTTGGATTTTTTGTCTGTCTGTTTGTTTGTTTGTCTGTCTGTTTGTTTATTTGTTTGTTTGTTCGAGTATCACACAAAAACTACTGAACCGATTTTGATGAAACTTTTTTGTTTGATAGCTTATCATCTGATTTAAAATCTGGTATATAATTTATGCGGACGAAGTCGCGGGTAAAAGTTCGTTATGTCATAATTTTCGGTCGGCACAAAAGGGTGCGGGCGCTAGACGGCCGGCAGCCACTCACCCTCACTGGAGATCTTCTCGAGCAGCTGCTTGTTGCGCTTGATGATCTGGCACTTCTTGGCGGTGACCGAGGGGAAGTCTAGCTCCACGAAGTTGGTGACGGCTCGCTTGGAGTCCTTCAGCCGCCAGTACAGCGTGTCGAAGCCGCAGCCCAGGTTCAGGATCTGACAGTTGGTGCCGCATCTCTGCAAACACCATCACTTTCATAAGTACAACATTTAAAAATTCAAATTCAAAATAATTTTATTTCAGACAAAGTCCATAGATTGTTAGTATACATAAACTTAAAAACTATATTAGTACAGTATTATCAGATTGTACAACAATAGTCCTATATCTATATAGCCTATTTTCTGATAGAGGGGATAGCGGAGAGGTGTAGTTTCGTCCATTGCCTCCAGAAGGGACAGTGTGGCCGGTTTGAAATGGTGTTCAGGAGACTGTTGGTGCTACTTTGAACGCGACGCATCAGGGAGGCGACTCTACTGCGTATTATGGCGTGAAAGGAAGTCACACTTGCCGCCGCGAACATTCCTGACGCGCTGCAAAACCTCGGAAGCCCCATCAGCATCCTGAACCCATTATTATACTGGATACGCAGAGCATTGTAGGCTCTCTGCGTATAGCTGACCCACAGGCTGCACGTGTACATCGACTGGCAAAAAGCTCTGAAAAGTGTACGCTTTACCTCCTCAGTGCATCGTGCAAACCTGCGTGCCAACATATTACAGCGCACCGTCAACGCCCTGCGCTCCCGCTCCATGTCAGAGTTGTCCTTAAGGTCATCGGTGACCCAGTGTCCCAAATACTTGAACTCGTTCACCTTTACAAGTGGCGAGCCAGCAAGAGTGATGCCAGGGATGTTATAGCATTTATTTCCTGCTTTGAAAGCAAGCAGTACACTCTTGCTTGCATTGTATTTGAGACCATGAGTCACCGCATACTCCTCGCAGACCCTTAAGAGCCTACGGAGGGCATTGATTGTCGGGCTTAGCAGCACCATGTCATCGGCATAGCTCATATTGTTCATAGATGTTCCGTCGATAGAGCAAGAGAGAACAATCTATTAATTTAAGTAAAGTACCTATTCATATTAAAAATTCACTTATTTTAACAATCATCATCAATGCAACAGAAATAGAATCGTAATATAAAACAGAAACATGTAAAAACATCATCATCAGTGATCGGAATAGGTAGCTAGTGCAATTCAGGGTAAAGTTGCGAATATTTGTGTGATGAATATTAATATTTGTACTCAATTCATGGGTGTTTGTATCTACACGGGCTGTGCACCCTGTTTAATATACAATGCATAATATTTTACACCCAGAGTTGCGTTCAGAACCTACACCCGTTGTGCACCCCGAGTGCAACTTTCGCACTAACGCCGTTCAGAGCCTCGGTGAAAAAACGCTCTTTGCAACTCGGTTGTCACAACTCAACCGTTCCGAACCTCTGACGGGTTGCAACTTTTAACCGTCTAATTCGATGGTTGAAAAACACTCTGACGTTTGGATTATCTGTGGTCACTTGACTTTTCGCTCGTTTTGAAATAAAAGTTTGTTTTCCAAATTATTTTTTGGTCCGCTAACATGGAAGAAGAGTTTTTTATTGTATTTGGAAATGATGGAAGCCCTGGAAGCCCATTTTACCGTCAATGTCAAAATTTGAGGTTATAAAACAACCGTGATCGTTCCGTACCTTATAGCGAGTTGAAAAAACGCCCTGGCCGTTCCGTACCTTAGAGCGAGGTGAAAAAACAACTGCACAAAAACGTTCTGAACGCAGCCCTGTCATAGATGCAAACACCCATGAATCGAATACAAATATTAATATTCATCACACAAATATTCACAACTTTACCCTAATCAAATGTACATATTCTGATCACTGATAATGACTAGAGATCGGATATTCGGATGCAAATCCGAATATTTACCTAAACTTCATTTTTGGCTATAAAATTATTTTACGGCTTCTTAAAATTAACTTTTTTAAAACATATTTATTTTGGCTAAGCGAGCTACATTGGAGGGAAAACATCTAGATTTTGTACCAAATTATTTGGAAGCATATGCTCACGACTATATTCCCCAAGGGGGTAGTGAGAGATATTCTGAAACTTCAGAACATCCACGTTTCACTAGTAGTACCGAAACTCACGTCCGTGCCCTTTGAGGGACCAATTCCTGGTTTGAGTTTCTGAATGCGTCTGGCTTTAGTAAAAGTTCTCAAACAATTGTAAATCCAACCTCTTGTTTGTAAAAGTAAACACTCAAAAGTTACAATCGGTTTAAGGTGGTCCCTCAATCGAGCATAGTTGACGGCCATATCTCGTAATCGAATAAATATTTACAAGAACTATAAATGACTACTCTTAGTAAAGAATTTGTAAAAATGAAATAACGAAACATTAGCTCCGCTCGTCCGCTGAATAAAAAGAAAACACATGTTTAATGTGGTCCCTCAATCGACCACCTTCGTTTCCGTAGTCGGGAGCACACTGGAATTTTGAACTTTTGGTTCGAATTTAGCTTTATTTAATTGAGATCAGAACAAAATAGATAACTTATAAATTGTTGATAACAGATGTTGCATAACCATAAAACAAATGAGGACTATTGTTAAAAACATCAGCTTCAGGAACTTGCATTAAAACTAAATTTGGCAAGGAGTCTGTTCACCTTTGTAAACTCATCAGTATCTCAGTAAATAAGTGTTAGTGGTATATATTTAGAAATATAAGGGTAAATAGTATATGATGGGACCAACATGGACGATAGGTACAAAGGTCCCTAAACATAGGTAGAATAAAAAAATTAAAAAAAAACATATTTTTGGGATGCCGGGCATGCATAACATAGTGTTACGAGCTACGCTAAGTCCAATTTTACAGAGTTTATTTGGGATACACTTACAAACGGTCCACCTCGCAGAGGTTCCCCCACACGGTTCACTTCACCGGGTCCTCCTCACAGGGATTCCCCGTGCACCACTTACTGTCACTGTTCACAGTCCACTACGTCACTACTGTGACGACACGACACGCGTCACGGCTATGACGTCACGACGTACGACACTATGACGTCACGCACTACACTGACACTATGACGTCACATATTACACCGACACTATGACGTCACGCACTACACTGACACTTGTCTACTCACTGTTCCACTTAGCACTTTTCTCTTCACTTGTACTTTTCCACTTTTACTTTTCTTCCTTTTGTTTCGCACTGTTCACTGTTAAACCAAGAACTGATCTGTGACCGCGAACTCGCCGCTTCTTATACCCCGCAGAATGTTCCAGATCTACGAATTTCGTTATTCTTTTGTTCTCTTCCAGATACCTCTAATCCCTTAGATCAAAGTAAAATGAATGGATAGGCCCAAACCGCTTTAAGTTGAAGCACGCAAAACTAGGACACTTCAATACAAATTAGGGTACTGGGTCTGTCATCTCAGTACAAATTCGAAGTAAAACTGTCAATTGTTTTGCCTCATTTTTCTGGTTTGAAATGTTCGCGTAAGGCCTGTCCATTCTTGTTTACTAATGTCATTGTCTAATCCCACCTTTCTGGAAGTTTCCTTTATTTTTTCTGTCCCTTTCCAGATATTCCTTCTCATTCTCTCTTGCTTCTAGAACATTTCTACAAACATTAAAATCTAGAAATACTTTTTTGGTTTTGATCGGATTCGATCTGTCACCCCCCGGCATGGGAGTCCGAGCCTGAGACCGTAGGACCACGGCGATTGTTAATGGGCCGGCCGAATTTTCGAATGCCTTCTTTACGTTTGACGTTTGACAGCGGCCGTAACACTAGCATGAAAGCATCTTCTTATAAAATGTGTTACTTAATTAAAAAAAGATTTTTTTTCGGTAAAATAAATTCCGGATGTCACGAAGTTCGGGAAAGCACAACAAATTGGATGCATAGTAAGAATGTTACTTCTTAAAACTATAAAATTAAACAAAAAACATTTTTTTTCGTTACAAAAGTGCACTCCATAATAGCCAACACCTCAACTTTACGTAAATATGCATCCGATTATCTGATCTCTAATAATGACATACAAGGTTTTCAATTTCAAGCTACCATTTGTAAACAAAATAGTTATTTTCTAATAAAATCTCATCAACAAAATGTCACGAGTTGTTGGTCCCATCGAAGAGCATGGAGCGGGTGAGTGGAGCAGAGCACCGGCACCGTGCGCATGTGAGAGTGAGAGCGAGGCAGGTACATACCTCGAGGAACTGGTCGATGAACATCTCCATGCCCTTGACGCGCGCGTAGTAGCCGCGGTTGATCTCGGGGGCCTTGCGGTCGGCGCGCTTCGCGAACAGGCCCACGTAGTCGTCCTTCCAGTAGCCGAGCTCGACGGCGCAGCGCTTGCACTCGGTCGCGTCCGTGTTCGTCGCGATGATCGCCTCGTCCTCCGCCGTCCAAGAGCGCACCATGTCCATGCCGCCCCCGCACCCCCCGGCGCCGGCGCCGTCCCGGCTCTGCTCGGGGCCCTCCAGCTTGACACCGCTCTTTGATGCACACCACTCAATTTACCATCGACATCACCAGAGTATTGAAATCTTCGACGGTGTTCGTATTCGGCCCTCTGCTTAAAATTACCAAGCTATTCTTTCATTCAAAATTCTAAATCACTAGATTTATTTTACTAAAGAATCAATCCTCTTCTCTTCTTTTAATTTTTTATTTTTTGTCTTCTTTTTCGGTGTATTTTACTGATTATTTTGGATTATAATCACTTGATAATCACCAAATAATCACTTACACACACAGAAACACAATCAGCGTGACCACTTTTTTTTCAGAGAATCTACCAAAATGACTGCTGAAATCTACCAAAATCTACCAAGTCCTGTTTCAAATTCTACTTAAAATCTACTACTATCAGTTTAAAATAACAATGTGCATGACCTTGAAGGGCCGTTCGATAACTTCACTCGGTTGACAAGGGAATGTAGACTCTATGTAAAGGAAATAATCATTTGAATGACTCGAGTGAAGTTCGTGTGATTGAGTGACGTCACATTTGCGAGCGAGGTCATGCACATTGTTATTTTAAACCGATAGTAACTAATATGTATGCGTTCTAGATGGTTACAATTCAATATAAAACACGTTTTTGAACAAAATATTATCATTTTTATCTAAACGCTCATAATCACTCATGTTATTTTCGCAATTTTGAAAAAAAAAATCGGTTTTCATCACTTTGTAACATCGATGCTTAAATTTTCAAATAAATCCATATACTAAATATTATTGGTCGTCCATATGCAGGTTTTAAAATTGGTACAGTTTTCTGTGTCTTAATTATAAGCCCTCTTTTGTAAAAAAACAACATTAAGGCGATAAGATTAATTTTATTTGTACACCACTAAAGCTTTACTAGAAGTTCCAGAAAACCCCCGGAAACGTTTTCTCAGCTATTTGTATTGCCAGTTTTGATTTTTTTGCCTGAATCCTTGCGTTTTTGATCAAATTTTCGAATACCGAATTTCTACCAAAATCTACTAAACAATTTCCCACTACTAAATTATCGTTCTCTTTGCCCTAAATCTACTAAAAAAGTAGAAATCTACTAAAAGTGGTCACACTGAACACAATAGACGTCGTCGTGATTTATTTATCCATATTGGAAAGGCAAAGGGATAATCCCATACAGCCTGATCTGTTATAAATAACTCTGTTTTTTGTATGATCTTGATATAATGTTCGAAATTCCTTATTAAACAAGGCTTAAAAGCCAAATCTTGTATGTTTCATATCAGGGATGCGTTTTAATATACAAGGCTAAAAAGCCAATTCTTTTATGATTCATTTTAGGGTTTTGTTTTATATCATAAGGAGAAACACAATAGAAATTGACATTTTTTTTTTTGGTTCAGTTCAAGGTAAAGCGATTATAATATCGCATACAACCGATGTCTTGAATAAATACTCTCATTTATAGCAATTAAAACGTTAGTGTTCGACGTTTCAACGCTTCTATGGAGTTTTTGGAGGCAATCGAGAAACGCAGGAAACGCAGAGAAGTCCACAGGAAAGAGGTGAACCGACCGCTTGCCGCGCTACAAAAGAACGGAACACTTTTCCTGTTCACGACCCACCCACACCATCATATTTCACTGAACTGTATATTGTTCACTTGCACGACACTTTGTTATGCAAAACAACACCGATTTTACGAACCAAAACTCACTATAAATAATAAAAATTCGATGAAATATGAGGACAATATGAGGACTCCAAACGTATCTGTTCAAATCCCGCCAAAAACTCTCGCACCTGAAGTGCTATTTTTGAAAATCATACGAGCGACTTGGTAGTAGAAAGATGCATAATCTCCATAGTAATTTTGACATTTTCTACTGCCAAGTCACTCGTATGATTTTCAAAAATCGCACTTCTGCTCTCGCACTTATGAACGAGGCTCTGGCATGTGTCAGTGTCAACTGTCAATGTCAAGGAACGTCACCTGAGGGAGGAATATTTTACAAGGGCTGCCAGATTGTATAATTGGATACAAAAACTGTATAATTGGGCGGCTGATTGTATCCTTTCTGTATCCTGAATTCTCATGTATAATTGGATACAAAACAAAAATAACATATTTTATCGACTGGAGCTCTTTTTGAGTCAAAAAATTACTTACCAGTAATATAAAAGCCGCCACTAGTTGATGCAAAAAAAGCTGAGTGACAATGTAGTGCGTGACGTCATAGTGTCAGTGTAGTACGTGACGTCATAGTGTCAGTGTAGTGCGTGACGTCATAGTGTCGTGCGTCGTGACGTCATAGCCGTGACGCGCGTCGTGTCGTCACTGTAGTGACGTAGTGGACTGTGAATAGTGACAGTAAGTGGTGCACGGGGAATCCCTGCGAGGAGGACCCGGTGACAGTGTTGCCAATGCTACGGCAATTACCGTGTTCTACGGCTTTCAGGCCAAAAAATTACAAAATCCACGGCCTACGGCTGCAACCCTGTGGCCGTAGCAGATTCTACGGCTTTTCGCAAATTCTACGGTAATTGACTAATTTATTTATAAAAAATTCACTTTTAGACAAAGATAAAATATAGGGGAAGATTAATATTATAAAGCGCAGCATAAAAACGCAACTTTTCTTCTAGTCACACTTATTACGAACGTCCATTTGAGAAAACGAGATGTCAATAGTGAACACATGCCATCTTGAATGGGCGCGCGCCACTTTAGGTACCTACGGTCTTCCAGCTGGAAGACTTTGCTGTGGATTGTTATCTCGCTGTTAATTCGAAAAAATTTAAAAAAAATATTCAAAACTACGTACCAAAACGACAGTATTGTGTGCTACAGTGGATTGTTCTAGCCAAATATGGGCATTAGCGGAACATAACCTACAAATTTCGTTCAACCGGTAAATCAATTTCAACAAATCACTTCATAAATCACACACTATCATTCTTACACACTTGTAATTCACAAAAACATTTCACTTGTATTCGTTTATCAGATCTAACAATAACATTTGTGTAAAATATTTTGGGTTGATAAGAAAGACGACATATTGTTTGCAAAAAATTGTGATTTGACAACTCACCTACCAAACAGTGTTGGACCACATTCTCCATAAGTTTGTCGATAGAATGAAATCATCGATACACAGAGAAGTGTGTCAAATTATTTCAAAATCATGTCAAGACCGTGCCTTCCTTTTTTAAAGGCCCAGGGATCGAGCCTGATACAGCCACAGTCAGACGCAATAGTTTAATATTCCTTTAGAAGATACTTTTGCATCTTTTTGATCATCTTTTTCCTCCTTATTACTTTAAAAGAAATTCATTTTCAAATTTTGAATTTTCCTCGTGAACACTATGGAACAATCTAGCAATCTCCTAGAAAAAAACTTTGCAACAACGCCCATTGGCAAGATGTCTCAAATCTTTAATGTTGTGATGAGGCCCCCACAATAGTTAACAATCACGTTCAGTATAGTAGGGGCACTACTTTTCTTTGCAGAAATAAACTATTACTCAAAAACTAAAAAAAAAACTTGGAAAAAACGTAGCAGATATCGATACTTAGGCTGAGATTCAGAGACGATTTTTAAGTCATAGTTCGAACTCCCGTATGTCAAAACCGATGCTTAGTTCAATTTTCGTATTCAGAGTCGAGCAAAACTTTGCTTAGTCTGAACTCAAACTAAGCCGAGCATTAGTTTCCGAAATCGGCGACTTAAGTCCTACTTTGGCCCTACTCAGCAAGGAATCAGGGCCATAATGCCAAAAATTGCCAGCAAAACGAAAAATAATCCTCAATGTAATGTCAAAGTCCCTTTGACATATTTATCATAAATATTTGTTTGAAACTAGGTTTTGAAACAAGAAAATTCGGAACAAATCAGTGGTTTTTAAATAGAATGGACAATATCACAATATTGGCCGTGTTATTGTCCAATTTCTGGAGTATGTTGTGTTGAGAAATTACGATTTTTACGAGGATTGTTCAAGTCTTCAAGTCCTGTTCCACTTGGTCAGCAAGAATAAAGATCCCTTTTGATGGTGCTTTCGATTACATCAAAGACTACAGTTTAATGTACGATTACATAACGAAAGTAAATTAACCGATCCACACATAACCCCTGATACCCAGTATTAAAAACATGATTGTTACTTTGATTAATGGAGAATGACATTATACAAAGGATACCTACCAATATTGTGATGTGTAATGTAATTAATGAAGTGATTAACATCAGAGAAATTGGAAATATATTTATTGCAAAAGATTACAATGCATTTTACAAAGTAACAGTCAAAACACACGGTTTTTCTCACAAGATATTTTTTCCGACATCTCATGTCATTCTCTATTCGAAATCATTTTTCTTGTTCTGTCATGTAACTACGCAGATGACATGCATAGAGATTACAAAGTAGAGCAAACTCTCTTTGCTTCAACACTCCTCCTTAATCTCATGCATAGTTACACAGATACAAACTGCATACTTCATATCTCATCTCACTCATCATACACACAATCCCATAGCATTCACACACCACTCAAATTTGCCTCTCGGCAAAGATTTGGTTAGAGCATCAGCAACCATCCTTTCAGTTTCCCTGTACTCCAACCTTATAAGGCCTGACTCAACCGCATTGCGTACAAAATGGTATCTGACATCCACATGTTTTGTACGCTGGTGATGCACTGGATTGTTAGCAATAGCTATTGCTGACTGGCTGTCCGAAAAAACTGTTAAAGCCTTTTGCTTCTCTTGGCCAGTCATCTCCTCTATAAAACGCCTAAGGAATACAGCTTCCTTAGTTGCCTCTGATAACGAGACGTATTCTGCCTCAGCTGTGCTAAGAGCCACTGTGCGTTGCTTTGTGCTCTGCCACGACACAGCTCCTCCTTGAATAAGGAACACCGATCCCGAATACGACCGTCTATCGCTGTCTCCTGCGTAATCAGCATCAGCGTATGCTTCGATTTCTTGGCATTTCTTCTTTGAGTATCTCAAGCCAAAACTCTTTGTGCCTTTAAGGTATCGAAGGACCCTTTTAGCTGCTACCCAATGTTGCTCTTCGTAGCACTCATTGAATTGGCTCAGGTAATTTACCACATGAGCTATGTCCGGCCGGGTACACACCGCCAGGTACATAAGTGAACCTATCAGCGCTCGATAGGGTATCTTCTCATTTGGCTTCCTGACATCCGTAGGCTTCTCTAGCCTTTGGCCTATTACAGCCGGAGTAGCAACTGGTTTGCACTCTTCCATGTTGTATGCTTTTAAGAGCTTTTTCACATAATTCTCTTGATGTAGCTTTATCCCTTTAGCATCTTGTACGATATGGATTCCCAGCATAAGTTCAGCTTTGCCAAGATCCTTCATCTCAAAACTGGATTTCAGGTCTCTCTTGACCTTGAGCATCTCCTGCTTGTCATTCCAAAAAATCAGAATATCGTCTACATACACCGCAATGATGATTAACTTGTCATTCTGTGATCGCGTGTAGACACATGGCTCATTTTCCGATCTTCTGAACTTTAATCTTATTAGCTCAGAATGAAGCTTCGCGTTCCACGCTCGTGGAGCCTGCTTCAGACCATACAGCGACTTTTGTAACAGACAGACGTGATCCTCTTTGCCTTTTACCTCGAAGCCCTCTGGTTGCTTCATATAAACGACTTCACTAAGATCACCGTTTAAAAATGCCGTTTTGACATCCATTTGGTCGATGTTTAATCCCATGTTGGCTGCTAGAGCCATCAAAACTCTCAGTGAGCTATGTCTCACAACTGGTGAAAACGTGTCAAAGTAGTCAACGCCTCTTCGTTGACTGAAACCTCTCGCAACTAGTCGTGCCTTATAGCGAGTCTTTCCCCCCGCCTCTTCTTTGATTCTGAATAACCATTTAGAATCAACGATGTTGCATGATCTTGGTGGTTTCACAAGCGTCCATGTTTTGTTATTCTTGAGGGCGTCTAGCTCCTCCTCAATTGCGACCTTCCACTTCTCTCCATCCTCTCTGGATAATGCATCTTGAATGGTTAAGGGATCTTGAGATGCATTGGCAGCTTGGTAAGTCACAAAGTCTGGAAGCTGTTTTGCTTTCCTTTCTCGTATTGGGTATCTCCTGGACGGTAACTCACTGTCATGAGCTGGCAGGCTGTCTTCTCTATCTGACTCCTCTCTCTCATCAGATGTTGCCCACACGTCATCGTCATTAACCTCGTTTGGAGAACCATATCTTCTTAATTTAGCTTCAGCATCCTCCTGATGTTGTTCATGCACGGCATTCCTCACCGGAACTCCATATTGATGCATTTCTGGAACTCTTTCCAGTTCTATGACTATCTCTGACGGAGGAACAGCTGTAATAACGGGTGCTTCATTTTTACTCCCATATGTTGCATTTTCAAAAAATACAACGTCTCTGCCCTTATGTATTTCCGTTGTGATTGGATCAAATAGGCGGTAGCCCTTTGTTTCGGTACAGTATCCAACAAGAACCAGTTCTTTGCTCTTTGGATCCCACTTCTTGCGCTTTTGGTCTGGAATGTGTAGAAACGCCTTGCACCCGAAGACTCTGAGGGGGCTGAGGTCCACCTTTTTTCCAGTCCATGCCTCTTCTGGCGTCATATTCTTCACAGCTATTGTGGGTGATCTATTCTTCAGATAAACTGCAGTATTAACTGCTTCAGCCCACAGTTGCCTGCTCAACTTTGCTTCTCCTAGCATAGTTCTCGCTTTATCCATAATGGTTCTATTTGCTCGCTCAGCAACTCCATTCTGTTCGGGTGTGTATTCTACTGTCAGTTGATGACGGATTCCCCTATCTTTGCAGAACTCATTCATTTGCGTATTGACAAACTCTTTGCCGTTGTCAGATCTGATGATTTTTAACTTTTTCCCAGTTTGGCGCTCCGTCAATTTTACAAATTCAGCAAACTTCTCGAACACCTCTCCTTTTGTTCGTAAAAAGTAAACAAAAGTTTTTCTGGTGAGGTCATCAATGAAAGTAAGAAAATATCGTAACCCTCCGTACGACTTCTCACTCATAGGTCCACACACATCTGTATGAACTAGCTCCAAGACCTCCTTAGCCCTGCTGACACTACTCTTTGTAAATGGCTGTTTTGCCTGTTTCCCCATTACACATGCTTCGCACTCTAGCTTAGAACTTGTGCCGGAAAAACTTACCCCTTTCGCCATTTTATCCTTTAGCAAAGTAAGATTACGTACGCCTAGATGTCCCAAACGCCTGTGCCACAATATTATTTGATCGGACGAGGTTGAAGTTAAAGCCACTTCCTGTGAACAATATTGTATTTTATACACACCATTTTCTACAGTGCCTGTATGTGAAACATCACCAGTAACCTTACATCCATCAGCTTTCATAATCTTAAAGCCTGATTTGTCGAACACAACAACTAGTTCTTTACTTACAATCGTGCTCACACTCAATAGGTTTGCTTCTAACCCAGGTACATACAGTACATTGTTAATTTTAATACCCATCTCATCATTAACCACATTACCTACTGCCTCACCATAGACCCTTTCTCCATTTGCACAAGCTACTTCTACTTTTTTATCTAGTTTCTTAAAGTCCGTTAACCACTCTCTTCTATTCGTCATATGGTTGGATGCTCCAGAGTCAAGAATCCACTCTCCGGGTCCTTGTTTCCCTGATGTAGCCATCGCCAATGCCGTCAAGGCTTCCTTCTTCTGCTTAGGGTTCTTCGGACAGTCCTTTGCTTTATGAGGTCCATCGCAGATAAAGCATTTCATCGGACGAGGTATGTTCGTGCTTCTCTGCGGACGCTTGTCTCTCTGACATTTGCTTTTTGCATGAAGTGCATTCGTTGCGGCACTAGAACCTGCTTTATATGCATCCTCCATTTGAAACAGTTTCGTCTTGACGTAATCCGTGGTTAATTCTATGTTTGTGTTCTCTATTGCAAGCCTCATGGGTTGAAAAACCTCTGTCAATCCTTGTAGCATTAAGGCTGCGAGCAACTCATCGTCTACCTCTTTGCCAAGATCACGAAGCTGCTGAGCTACTGACATCATGGCTGTTACGTAGTCTCTCACTGTAGTATATTGTTCCAGTTTCTGGCTCACCAGTTTTGACAGGAGTCTGCACCTATTATTTAGGCCCTTATCCTCGAAAGCAGCCTTTAGGGCATCCCATGCCTCCTTTGCAGACTTTGCCTGCCGAACATGTACTAAACAGTGTGGCATCACCATTAAGCAGATTTTTGCTCTGGCCTTTTGATCTCTCCTCCGACCTGATGCATCACTTACTGGTGGTGTTGTCATGGTATACTCCCACAGATCTTCGTGGATTAGGTACAACTCCATAATAAACTTCCATGTGTTGTAGTCGGCGCTACCATCCAGCTTGGTTATTGCTGGTAGGCCCGCGCTCATACCTCCTTGAGAAGTTTGTGGTCTCTCAATCCCACTGACTGTACTTACAACAGTATTTCCATCTCCAGTATCCGCCATGGTTATTTAGCGTTGCTGGCTGCCCATAACCTAATGAAGTGATTAACATCAGAGAAATTGGAAATATATTTATTGCAAAAGATTACAATGCATTTTACAAAGTAACAGTCAAAACACACGGTTTTTCTCACAAGATATTTTTTCCGACATCTCATGTCATTCTCTATTCGAAATCATTTTTCTTGTTCTGTCATGTAACTACGCAGATGACATGCATAGAGATTACAAAGTAGAGCAAACTCTCTTTGCTTCAACAGTAATCTACCACTGCGCATTGATTATGCATGGTGAATTACCTAATGTCTCAACACCCTCCTTGACGGAATGCCTGTGCCGGAGAGTTTGTGAAGTTCCCATACTTTTTACTCAACAAAGCTTTTCTCAACACGCAACATCCTTGGTTATGTCAGCATCAATGTTCATATTATCTATTATCTCTATTCAATTATCTCCCTAAATAGGTATGTAATAGTCTTTTAATAATCAACACATTCGAGGACAGTGACAGGCTATAGCAGTAATAATAAAAGTTCTATTGTGTCTCATTCACGGCCCGCGAACGTGTTAAGATGGCTGTGTGATTTTGGCTTACAATTTTCCACCCCGTATCTCTCTGTGGGTTTTGTACAAGGTGACTAAAGGATAAGGGTATCTTATGTAGTGTATTTGTCAGTGAAACCTAGCCACCTATCACCGCTTTACACATTATTCAATGTTTACACCTACAATATGCTAAAAGAGCTTTCAAAACATATGACTATGACTGCTTGCAAGACAGTTGGTAGTTGTATATGTATGTGGTATATCATCTGTGCGGATTCGAACCCAAATCCTCACGGTTAAGTGTCGATACCTCCGAATCGCACCACCAATCTCGAAAACTTGATTTAATTTATAATTATAATGTAAATATTAATATGGACAAGTCTTGTGATCCCATAGCAATAAAAGTTTAGCGATTAGATTACATACCTAGTAGTATAATAAACATAATTTTTATTTTCAGGCCGCCGTTGCACCAACGATGAAAATGTTTGATATTGCAGCGTGATGGACAAATAATGATAGGTACCGGACCACGCACTGTGTATGTGCTTACTCCCTTTTTGAATCCCAGCTCGAGAGCACCTACAAAAGTATAATTATGTGGAAGTTCAGACCAGAAATGTTTTGGCGTGTTTGGTGCCCTAAAAAACGGATTTGAGTGTTTACAATCTTGTTGGACTGAGCACCAAAATAAAGCAAATATATCCTATTGTGGCATACTGTGTGTGTAGTTCTGCAATGCCAATAAAGTGCTGAAAGAAGATAATTTAGTTGTCCATTTTTATTAAAATTATTTCTTTGTATTGTATTGTATTGCATTGTATGATAAATATTTTGTGTAAATAAACCCCTTTTATGAAAATTTCCATAAATCAAACCTTGTTTTATTTTGATTGTGATTTTTCATCTTAGTTTTTCACGTTTTTCATTAATTTATTAGCCGATTTTACGCATCAGCGATTCAAATCACCCGCGTAGTTTGAATTTTCCATTGTGTTCCATTAGCGTCGGGACATCTTTGACAAAATCTTCTACCTCTTTTACTCTTATGACGACTTCGTATGGTTCTATCACTTCATTCTTTCATGTAGCAGTTTTAACACCTTAGCAACACCATGCCATAGAGTGTCTACTGAATGAACGAATGATAACTCGTACTTAGCCGAGTAGCGGCTTAGCACCGGTTGAAACTTGACTGTGAATACCAAAAAGTAAGTTCGCGTTAAGTACTACTTTGGCTGTCTTGGCTTAGTTCGTGCTTAGCACGTCTTAACGAATCGTCTCTGAATCTCAGCCTTAGCATCGATAAAGGCATCGATAGTAAAAGTCAATCCCTAGTTTAAAAGGTGGGTCGCTTCAAGAAAGTGGTGACATTGGTTTAACAGACGTAACAGATAAACGTATTTCGAGCTCTTTCACTCTTATGGCAATCGGTGTGCGATTGTAAGGGATGACTTTACATGTTTTCGTTCAGTTTGATATTGGGTAGACCTGCTTTTAGAGTATTAGACTGTTATAAATAAGTGTATGTTCGACTGTGTAGGGTACTGTATCCAATTCCGAATCCGAATGCCAACATTGCAACTAAAGTAGGGTCAATTTAATAGGCCACATTTGACATTTGTCAGTTTGAGCTTCATAGTGAGGTGCCCTGCTTAAGAAGACTGATTCGATTCAGACTTCAATCATAAATGTGAATTGTATTCAGTTATTATGAAAAGGTACTTATACAACGTGTTAATGAATTAGCGCAAAACCTCATACACCCTGTAATATACGATATTTCAGGAGATGGCTAATGAAACAACCGACTAGAAGAGTACCGATTTATTCACTGTTTGACATGCAGATGACAGCGCATAGTTACAAGTTATCAAACTACCTACATGATTGTAGGTAGACATATCACATTCCTCCACAATAAAGTCAATTAGCAAAGAAAACATTCATTTTGAACAATGGCCAGCAGTTCACAATACAACTTAGGATTATTATGATTATGTATGACAGATGAATAGGCGGCCCAATGTATTAACCATAAAGTACAAAATCCTTCATTATTCCCTCCACAATAAAGTCTTTAACCAAGTATTCATAAAGTAGGTATGCTAAACCTTAAGATAGAATAAAATTTAGTACATAAAAGATTTTTTTTTTTTTTTAGAACAGTTTTTTTGGTGGAACTATAATTCTACCCGAGCGAGTGCGAATGAACGGATCCGTCGTGGGGGGCCGGTTGTTAGCAGACGGTGGCGACGAACGCGAACCGTTTGGTGTGCAAAACTCATCGTCTGTTGGGACATACAACGAGCTGTCATCACCATGCAGTGGTGAGGAATCTCGTGGGCCCCGCGCGACAGGACTCGCTGCGCTTGCGCAGACGACCGGCGCTCGCGGGGAAGTCGGCGACGGCGGGGGACATACTTCGGTGTCATCATCATAATACCAGTCGCTATCATTAATCGAAACGCGGTGTTTCCTCGCACACATTAATTGATTAGTGTGACGCCTCCACACTATACTAGTGTCTTTTACTTTTACTTCATAGATTACTTTCCCGACACGGCCCACGACTGACCCTAAGACCCAAGATGGTTTCTTTGGGTTACCGCGATAGTCTTTTATCCATACATTATCTAAGATAGAAAAGGATCTATTTGTTCCTCCATAATTTTCTTTTTGGCGTTTTTGGTTCATTAGCACTCGCTCATGAACCACTGATTGCTGAGGTGGCGTGACTTGTGTGCGCCTACTAATAAGGTCTAGTTTACAGCGCAAGTCCCGACCGAACATGAGTCGCGCAGGCGGTACGCCAGTCGTGCAGTGTGGCGTATTCCTATAATGGAATAGATACTGGTTTAACTTTGTTATATAATTGTTTTTATTTGTATCTTTTAAAGCGTTACTTAAGAAGCGTTTACACGTACCTACAGCGTTTTCTACTAGCCCGTTGCTCTGTGGTGAATATACCGGCGTATAAATGTGTTTTATGTTATTGTCTGAGCAGAATTTAATCATTTCTGTAGACGTAAATGTTTTATAGTTATCTGATACTACAGTGCCTGGTAAACCAAAACGCGTAAATACCGATTCCAACTTTAAGAGAAGTTGTTCTGTTGTAAGACTAGGCATCTCTAGGCACTCTAGCCATTTGCTATGTGCGTCGACCAATACTAAAAACATTTTTCCGTAAAACGGCCCAAGGAAATCCAAATGTATCCTTTCAAAAACGGAGTTAGGCCATTTCCATGTCTCAATGGGGTTTTTTGGCGGGGAGGATCGCATCATTATACACCTACCGCAATTTGCCGCTAGGTCTTCTATATCGTTGTCGATGCCCGGATACCAAAATCGTTCACGGGCAATGGACTTCATCTTAACTATGCCTAGATGTGCCGCATGCAACTCTTGCAAAGCGGCGGGTATGAACGAGCTAGGAAGAATGACCCGATGTCCCCGCAACAAAACCCCATCGTCAACATGCAATTCATGTTGGCAGCGTCTGTACGGCAGCAATTCAGCCTGGACCCTGTCCGGCCACCCCTTTAGCGCATAGTGCAGTACGCGGCCCAGCACGGGGTCGGCGGCGGCAGCGGCGGCCAGCTCGCGCACGGAGCCCGGCAGGGGCGCGCCGCTCGCCGCAAGCACGTTCACGTAGCTGCCCTCGTCGTCGAACGCCGCCCCCGACTCACTCTCGCCTTCGACGGGAGACCGACTCAAATAATCGGCTACGTTGCTCTCGCCGCTGACGAATTCGATTGTATAGTTGTACGCCGCGAGGAACAGAGCATACCGCTGCAGTCTGGCCTCTGTCATTTGCGGGACTCCTTTATCCGGCGAAAAAATTGAGACGAGCGGCTTATGATCTGTCCTGAGTACGAAAGGTTGCTGACGGCCATACAGATAATCATGATATTTCTTAATGCCGAATATGATGGCCGTAGCTTCCTTTTGTATTTGGCTGTAGCCACGCTCACTTTTCGTTAGCGCGCGAGACGCGTACCCTAACGGGCGCTCGTCCCCATTGGCGTACCGCACGGCCAGCACGGCGCCGAGCCCGCCCGGCGCCGCGTCCACCGTCAGCACCAGCTGATGCCGGGGGTCGAAATGAGCGAGTGTCCGCTCCGACCCTAACTCCCTTTTAACAGCATCGAACGCTTTTTGATGCCGTTCCGACCATTCCCATTTCTGTTCCTTGCGTAGCAAGCTGTGAAGAGGCTCAAGTAGAATAGACGCATTTGGAATAAAATTCCTATAAAAATTTATTATTCCTAAAAATGACTTGAGCTCCTTCACATTCGCTGGCGGCTTTACATTCAGAATTGCATTGACCTTATCAGGACTTTTATGCATGCCGTCGCGATCTATCACGAAACCTAAATATTCCACTTTCTCTTGGCAAAAAGAACATTTAGTTCTCTGAAGCATTAAGCCTGCATCGAGTAAGCGACCGAGGACCTTATCTACTAGTTCCCAATGTTGCTGAAGTGTGGGGGCCGCTATGAGCACGTCGTCGAGAAAACATTCGACGCCCTCGATGCCTTGTAATAACTGCACCATCGCTCGCTGAAACAGCGCTGGCGCGTTCGCTAGCCCGAACACTAGCCGTGTGTAAACAAACAAACCCTTATGGGTGTTGATGCACGTATACTCCTGGGATTCGTCGTCCAATACGAACTGATTATAGCTATTTGACAAATCAAGTTTCGTATAATAACGACAGCCGTGTAAAGCTGTACATAACTCGTTTACCTTTGGTAAAGGATATGAATCTATTTTTAAATCCTTATTTATCGTACCGGAATAATCACCACAGATACGAACTTCGTTATTTTTCTTAAGCACCGCCACAATAGGGGACGCGTACTTAGAATAAGAAACCGGTTTTAGTATTCCCGCGCTGACTAGGCGATCTAGTTCGACACTCACTTTATCTCTCATCGCAAAAGGCACTGACCGCGCTCTGCGAAATTTAGGTACTGAACCATCTTTTAACCTTAAAGACAATTTATATCTATTGAACTCGCCCAGTTTTCCTGAAAATAACGAATCGTACTTTTTCAAAACGGATTCGTCTTTATTATTATTCGTACAAAAGTTTAGCGAGACAAGTCCCAGGTTAAATTTTGTCATAAAATCTCTGCCTAGCAGAGCTACCGGCCCGTTCGATACGACATAAAATGATATGTCATGCGTTGCGTCATTATATGTAACTTGCAAATCACATACCCCTATCGGCTTGAGTAGTGCACCGCTGTAAGTACGTAAGGTTTTGTCTGACTCACCGAGTGCTGCCCGAGAGAAGTACTTACGCCACACGCCCTCCGGGAGCGCCGACACTGCGCTGCCCGAGTCCACCTCCATGCCTAGCGTGACGTCACAGACACGCACCTCAACAATCATCGGTTTCGCATCCGTACACCTTATGCTATTCACTGGCGAACAATCGTCATCACACGTATCATCGCTATTTTCACTGCCGTCACCGAGGAAATTATTTTGTTTCACATTTTTAAAATTTTTACGGTTTTTATTTTTACACACACGTTTCAAATGGCCTTTCTGCCCACAAATGTCGCAACTTAGATGACGAAAGCCACAATCGGACGCTAGATGAGACTTCCCCCCGCACACGGAGCACCTGGCGCCGCTGGCAACGCCGGCGCCGGCGCGCTGATCGCGCTGATCGCGCTGATCGCGCTGGTCGCGCGGCCGGCCGGCGGCGGCGTACAGCAGCGGCCGCTCGGCTCCGCGCACCACCCGCTGGGCACCTTCCACCGCGACTGCCAGCTCCAACGCTTTTGAAAGCTTCAGATCAGTCGGATCTTCTCGAAACAATTTTTCGCGTACCACAGCGGAATCCAACCCTAACACGAACCGATCACTTAGGCACATCTCTAACGAGTTTCCGAAGTTGCATCCAGACGCCAAACCACGAAGGCGTGCCGCATAGTCCGACACTGTTTCATGGGGTTCCTTTTTAGCCGAATAGAAGTTCTGTCTCTCAGCGAACAGACACTTTTTTGGTTGAAAATGAGCCTGGAGGGTATCCAAGATAACCTGGTATGTCGTAGTCTCCGGTGTTAACGGGTGTAACAAATCCCGTACTAGCCGGTACGAATCTTGAGACATACAATTCAACAAGATAGCCCGCATTTTGCTTCCATCCTTATCAGTAGTTGCGTTTATCCCGTTTGCAACAAAGAAATTGTTGAGTTGCGCCACGTGCACCGGCCACTCGTCACTTTTGTAGTCGAACGTCGGCACACTCCCGAATATCGACATTTTTCACTCGCACTATTTACGGTAATTGATCAATTATCAATAAAAACACCTCGTTGCCACTGTAATATACGATATTTCAGGAGATGGCTAATGAAACAACCGACTAGAAGAGTACCGATTTATTCACTGTTTGACATGCAGATGACAGCGCATAGTTACAAGTTATCAAACTACCTACATGATTGTAGGTAGACATATCACACACCCCAACTGATTTATAACAAAGTAATTAGATTGAAACAATAATTTCATTATTTTGATAGCTCAAATTTAAAGTTATTCGCATTTTAAGTTTTGAGGCAAAAATGATTTGTTATCATTTCAGCAATGAATGAAAGCGCTAACATGCTTATGGATACATTTTAATAATCTTGTTTTGATAGTATGTAGGGTGAGCGTGCCCGTGCGGTGGGTTGATATCGGGTTCAGTAAATTTTAAAGGTCAACTGCCGCTCTCCCTTGGAAAAATACCTTAAAATGTATAGAAGTTTTGACTGAAGTAAAATGTGTCATAAATTATGAGGTTTTATAAAAACGACTCAAATAGTATCATTTATTTTTATTTAACGAGTTATTTAATAATTTATTATTAATAAATTATAAAAAAGCAGCAACCCCAACATGACTGTCAATGTTGTTTAGTAGGAGGTGTTGCAAGCACAATGTTTTTTTTAATATAAAAATGATAAAAGCTAATAAATCATTATAAAATAAACTAATGCCTGCAATTAGTTTCTAGTGTTCCATAGTCCATAATAAAAATAGAAGGACGGTTATACATTTTTGGGTATTATGTGTCAGGGTGCGGACTCTCAGATATCGATTTTGGTAACAATCGGCCCAGAAACTAAAAAGTTTCAAGATAGTGGCCAATTTTCTCAAATCTGAAATCAGATTCATGTTAAGAGATCGCAGAAACCCCTAGATATCCATTTTGGACGCAGTCGGTTGAAAAACAAAAAAGTTCAAGATGGCGGCCACTTTTCCCAAATCTGACATCGGATTCGTGTTAAGAGATCTCAGGAACCCCTAGATATCGATTTTGGAAGCAATCGGTTGAAAAACAAAAATGTTCGATAAATTAGGTATGTAAGTAGGTATCTTATTTTGATCCTTAAACGATTTGTTTACGATAGAAAATAATAATGGGCCAGGGATTCGACTGATGATTTCTAAAATAAAATTACAGTACCTATTAAAAAGAAATTGAAGTCTGAATCGAATCACTCACTTTTTAAGCAGGTCACCTCACTATGAAGCTGAAACTGAAGTGCGATTTTTGAAAATCATACGAGCGACTTGGCAGTAGAAAGATGCATAATCTCCATAGTCATTTTGACATTTTCTACTGCCAAGTCGCTCGTATGATTTTCAAAAATCGCACTCGCACAAATGTCAAATGTGGCCTATTAAATTGGCCTTACTTTAATATGTTGGCTGGTTTTTGTTCCTCTTTCTTGCTCTGTGAGCAAAAAACAAATGAGATGAAATAGTTTTCCACTCAAATAGATAAAATTTGCAAACGTTTAATTAACGTTAAAAACCTTAAAACAGCACCATTTGGCAAATATTGAAAAGTGTTTCCTTTTTTAAGCAGTGACACGGCCCACCGTTAGTCTTTTTCCATATAAACACGGCTTTTTTACCTAATGTACACGGCCGCCTAAAAATTTGCATTGGCAACACTGCCCGGTGAAGTGAACCGTGTAGGGGAACCTCTGCGAGGTGAACCGTTTGTACGTTTATACCAAATAAACTCTGTAAAATTGGATTGGACTTAGCGTTTCACTCCAATCCCGGAACCCGTCGCTCGTAACAGTTATTAAAGAATTAATAATCTGAAAAATCGTTGTTTTATTTATTTCGGATTTTTTTTACCCCTGTTTGTATCCTGTGAGCCATTTTTGTATAATTTCAATGACATGGCTGAATAATTATTAAAAATCTACTGGCAGCCCTGATTGATGGTGTTTTGCAAATTTTGCAATTTTTATTTTTGTTATCAATTCAATAATAACAGCTCTGCGATTCATTTATTGCAAATAATTTAAACTCAGAAAGACCCGACCCACCTTTAAAATTGATAAACCTACTAAGTAAGCAAAACAAGTATCATAATATCGTGTCGTGTCGTATACAGGTCGTATAACGCAATTAACGCAATTGCCTCCTGCATCAGGTTGACTGTGCTGTGACTGGTACTGCGTGGTGTGTGCAGATAGATGGTGGTAGTGTGAGCGGCGCGGCATGGTTCCCGTGGAGTCGCTGCCCGTGGTGCTGGTGAGCGCCGGCTCGGAGGCCGACGCCGCCGCGTTCATCACCGGTACGTTTGCCGATATTCTCTTTGATATAGCAAGATAGGTGACTAGCGTATAGCGCATGGACCTCCTACATTGAGACCCCATCCTCTAAAGACAATGCGGGTTTTGTATGGAAGGTTGGCGCCTTATTTTTCGCCGTTGTTTTGGCGCGGCCAGCAACCTAACTTGAATATTTTATTTCAGAATAAAGTAACAAACAAAACTTATTAACATGTATATCCCTAAACTCAGTCCGGACGGAGATATAAAGGCTTGAAGTTGAAAATATTACTATTACGTGCACTTCAAGCCTTTATATCTCTGTTCGGACTGAGTTCCGAGATATTTGTAATAACAAGTGTTGTTTTTAACTTTATTCTGAACTTTAATATTCAAGTTTGATTGATGGCCGCGCTAAAAAAAGAAAAAAGGCGCCATTTTTAGGCATAGGCTTTTACTAAGTGTGCCCACACAACTGCGACGTCGCATCGCAAATTATCTGTGATGCGCTGCGTGTAATAATCATACATAAGACATAAGTCATTGAGCGCTGGCCGACATTTGCGATGCAATGTGACATCGCAGTTATGTGTGGGAGCCCTTAGTCACAATACAAGCGGCATTGCATTGCATGATAGGGATAATTTTTTTATTTTAGGTGGAATAAAGGTATCACAATGCCTTCGTGTGCTTTTACTCGTACAAATCATTCAAAAAGAAATAATCAAATCAAACCGCATTACTTTTCACTCATAAGTACATGAAAAGCAGATCCACTGTTTGAATACGTAATGCAAGAAGATCACCTATCTTCCGCTATTTTAATTTAACACTTTAACTGCTGACGACCTACGCCGTTGGTCGGAGGTCAGTGGGCTGCAGTGCTGAAGAACCCACGTAACAAGCTGGTTCAATTGCATTTTGCCTATGCTCATGACCTACAGCGTGAGTCACCCAAACATTATGCCTGTGCGCATGACCCACGAGGGGCATCAGTTTTAGCACTGGGCGAGGATCATGGTTTTGAGCTTAGCAGCGAAAGTGTTAATCAAAGGATATTCTATTGTATATTTTCAGAAAATTCCGGTTTTCCACTGCGGTCCACCCTAGTGGACCCAGTATTTTTTCCAGTGGCTCACCTCTCAGTAAAAGTATGAAATAATTCCCCGTGGTCCACCAGGGTGCATCAGCCATGTGACCATGGGAAAGAACCAGAAAAGTCCACTCAATTACTCATCATGAAATATCTACAACTAATTGATTCCTTATACATGATTTTGCCTACTGCGATTGGTACTGGTTTGATTTGAAGGGAAACTGATATACTGAAGCACCATGTCAGTCGGGTCAGTCTCGAATCAGTTTCCCTTCAAATCAAATATACATGACCAGAATGATGGACCAGAATGACGAAATACTGAGCGTGTAACCTCCCTCTAAGTGGTGAAATAGGTCCTCGGAGACGTTGTTTGAGTGTGAGTTCACGTTAGAAAATGGATGGATTTTGACTCATGGGGGACTTAAAATAAGACTTAAAAAATGTCTCTGAATTTTGGCCTTAGGGTGCCTGTCCATTGAAGTGGAGTTAGGTGGCGGAGCGGAGAAACAATAACCGATACGATAAGATTGCGTAAAATCTCCGCTCCGCCGCCTATCTCCGCATATTGGACAGGCAACCAGCATTTCTTACTTTTTAAAGTAAATAATTATGGTTCAATCAATATTTCAGAGCTGATAGACAACGATGTGACGGAGGAGGTGGCGGGGGCGGGGGCCGGGGGGGCGCGCGTGTGGCGGCTCCTCAACAAGTACTACCGCGCGCTCGTGCGCGTGCGCCCGCACGTGTGTGCGAGCGGGACGGCGACAGCGCCCGCGCCCGCACCCGCGCCGCCCTGCGACGCCCTCGTGGTCTACCTCGCCTCACATGAGGTTATTATTATGATTAGATACTTTCCATGTTTGATTTTAAGTTTTGACATTCGAAGCTAAGAACACGTTGACAAAAATGTCTGTGAACTAATTGTTTTCGCGCTCTTTTCGCTGTTATCCAACTTCGCACCCTTTGATTACTAAACAACTTCAGGTTTTGTCGGGGGACTGTGCAATCAAAGATTGACGAGGGGAATTATTTTCCTGGTTTTACTGTATAGACCTACTCTTTCATAATTTACATTATACACCATTGAGCATTAGTTCAACATATTGTGTGCATAATTCTAAGACGACGCCAAGCATGTGTCCGAGCCAGTAGTAGACACTTTGAACACTTGTTGTGTGTAATTCCTAAGTAAAATAACGGATTATTAAAAAATTTTAATTAATATTTTTACTTTTTCTTATCAAAAAATTACTTTTGCAATCTTCTTATCGTGTGGGCAGAGCCCTGGTGTCAGAGTTTTTTCAGACCGCCTTACGGCCTCTGACGTGGTTTTTATGTAACAACTACTACACCAGAGATAGTAGCCGGGACCAACGGCTTAACGTACCATCCCAAGCATGGAATCATTTATCTTTTCAGACTATCAGGTGATTCAGCCTGCAATGTCCTGACCAACTGGGGAAAAATGCAAAAAGTTACATATCACTAGGTGTCCCCCATGGGAATCGAACCCACGACCTCCGTATTGAGAGCCAATGCTCTTAACCAATAGACCTAGCCAGATTGTTGATGTTTGCAATATCAGAGTGAGATAAAATGCGCAGGATAGTCAAGCCGCGCCTCGCATGCTAGCCCGACTTAGTCTCCACAAACAATTCACAATTTTTTATGAAGTTTTAATTCACATGGATGACATACTACAATTTTTGAATTTTCATAACTTTTTTTCTGGCACATTGACATACCCAAGATATATCATAATTTTTGTGGCAATTGAAAGAACATAAGTTGCTACAGTTAAAAAAAAATCATGAGTTCTGTACATCCCTCGCGCCTCGTGCATAGAATAAGCGCCAGCGCCAACAGCATCTTGACCATGTTTGCCAGTAGGTTTGATTGTCAGTACGTGAACCATTTTTAGGGTTCCGTACCCAAAGGGTGAAAACGGGGTTGTGTTCTGTGGTGGTGTGGTACGGAACCCTCGGTGCGCGAGTAGCCCGACTCGCACTTGACTGGTTTTTAATGGAATTTTAAAATGTTTTGTGGAGTTTGGCCCAAATCTTTTTTCTTGAATTAACTACCAATTAAATGCACCTAAAATCAACCAATCGGGCTAGTTTTTTTTTCTTAGAGAGAACACTTATTAAATAATCACCTGCCATAAATAAACGAAATTGTTAAAGAAAAAAATTAAAAAAATGAAAATGTGCCTCAAGGTACATCTCAAAATTGTCAATAAAAAACCATTTCTCGTAATCGGGTGGGTGGAATGATGTATAACAATCTCCTTTGTTGTCAGATTTTAGTTTTTATGAAGAATGAAGTAACGTAAAAATGTCAGTTAGTTTTTGTTTCTTTGAAGTGAAAAAATGATTTGATAATTTTTGCAGTAATATAAAGTATAATAAGAATATTCAAGGGTTTTATTTGATTTGGGGCTAGTTGGACCACGCAGCGCCGTCGCTATTTCAACATGGTCCTTCGGTTCGGATACTGGAAAGTTCGCGTCGCGGTAGCAAGTGATACCGGTATCGGTAGTCGCGTCGCGGTCTTAAATTGATTCCGGCAACCGCGAAGTGCGTGTGTGTGACCGATAGCCAAGTGCATAATTAGTGAATAGTGAACATTGACATAAAAAACATGGATTGCAGTGAGTGACATTGTATTGGATTTGACTTGGTAACAGTGAGTAAAGTAAAGTACAGTAATCGTTAGAATACAGTGGAAAGGTACAGTCACCGTTAAAATAAAGTGTCCTGGGACTTAGTCGATGTTTATTTCTTGTGTGTCAAGCAAATAGGAAAGAACTTAGAAAAGTTGGTTGGAAGTGAAATAGAGCAGATATAAGTACACAGATTTCCATCAAAGTTGTTCCAATAAAAATACAACATCATGGCAGCCGATCTTCTAGGGCAGCAAGATGAGTTACTGAAACAACTAGAAAGGTCGCTCACAAATTTCAAGAAAACACCTAAAGATAGATGGAGTAAGGCTTATGTCCAAGTAAAGTTGAAGTTATTAGATGAGAAATGGACAAAATTTATGGAGAACCACATGACTCTTATTAATGAGGAGGGTATAGAAGATGATGACTATACTAAGGAAGACTACTATTCAAGAGGAGAAGAAATGTACACACTAGCAAAGTGTGAAATGTTAGAAAAACAAGAGAAATTGGGTGCATTAGAGTATTCTACACCGAACGCAAGCCCATCAACACCAGTTTTGCAGCAACCTATGTCTTCTGTTGATATAAAGTTACCTGGAATTAGTCTACCAAGCTTTTCGGGAAATTATTCAGACTGGTTGCCCTTTCACGATATGTTCTATTCTCTCATTCATCAAAACCAATCCCTAAAAGACGTACAAAAATTGCATTATCTAAAATCAAGCTTGACTGGTGAAGCCGAAGCTCTTTTGCGTCATATACCGGTGACGGATGTTAACTACAACGATGCATGGACCGTACTTAATAAGCGTTATAACAACAAAAGGTTTCTTGTTAACTCCATACTAAAGAGACTGACATCGCAAAGGGTGATATCTACTGTGAGATCCAATACCATCAAGCTGTTGTTAGATACAACAAATGAATGTTTGAGCACGTTAAAGAACATGGGTATTACAGCCTTTGAATGGGACACATTATTGGTGCACCTTACAGTTGAAAAATTGGATGCAGAGTCAGTAAAGCTATGGGAACAACATGTAAGCTCAAGTGGTAATAATGGAGACGAAATCCCAACATATAAGCAACTCTGCTCCTTTCTTGAGTCTCGTTTTCGTACACTAGAAGTTTTGGAGTCATCAAAACATACGCCCAGATCCAATGCACAAACTTCATTTCATACTGTATTCAACACGACCTGTAAATTTTGCAATGGAAGCCACAGTATTGATTCCTGTAAGGACTTTGCACAATTAGTTTATGCTGAACGAAAGAGTTTCATAGAAAGGAATGGCATCTGCTTCAACTGCTTGATCCCCTTTCACCTTGCTGTTAGATGCAGGAAACGACCATTATGTCGTCTGTGTGGGAGAAAACACCATTCACTACTGCATCCTGAAGAAGACCCACAAAAGAAGATTCCCGAAGATGGTTCTGGAAATAATGATGACCGGGAAATATTAGAACAGGAAGATGTCAAGAAATTGAATAACAGTGACAATAATTATATAGCTTCGCATTATACAGACAAGAGACGTACAAATGTATTGTTAGCAACAGCGGTGGTGAAGGTTAATTCAAAGAGGGGAGAGCCCACTTATTTGAGAGCGTTAATTGATCAAGGTTCGCAAGGATCATTTATCACGGAGTCTGCAGTTCAGGCTCTTGGGTTAAAGAAATTTCCATCTAACTGTACTATCAATGGTTTGGGTGAGAGTGGAAGTCTATCATCAAAGAGTACAGTCATCTTTAACGCGTATTCGATCTACAACAGCAACTTCTGTACTCCTGTGAATGCTTATGTTTTAACGTCGCTCACCCGAATATTACCAACGCGTGAGGTGGAATGTAGTGAAAACTGGACACATTTACACCAATTGGAATTAGCTGATCCAAACTATCACAAACCAGGAAGGGTGGATCTGCTATTAGGTGCGGACGTGTATGGCGACATAATTCGAGAAGGTTTAAAGAAGGGTCCTCATGGATCGCCTACAGCGCAGAATACCAGACTTGGGTGGATTTTATCAGGCCAATTATTACATAACAAGGAAAGTCCACAAAATTATACAATCACACTAAGCATGCATGCATCCATTGAGGATGATGATGTCCTTCAAAAATTCTGGGAATTAGAATCAGACACTACTAACGAAAGAGTTTTGTCAGAGGAAGAAACACAATGTGAAGAACATTTCGCTAAAACCCATACTAGGGATAAAGATGGACGCTATATAGTATGTCTACCATTTAAAGAAATAAATCCGTCATGTCAGTATGGTTCATCTCGAGATGTGGCAGAAAGGCGATTATTGCAACTTGAGAGAAAACTTGCTAAGGATGAACATTTAAAGGAACAGTACACCAAGGTTTTGCATGAATACCTAGAACTTGGCCATATGGAAGAAATCGAGGACACAAAGGATAGATACAAGCCAACGGCAGTATACCTGCCTCATCACGCCATCGTGAAGAACGACAGATCAACAACCAAAGTAAGAATAGTTTTTGATGCGTCCTGTAAATACAAGAATAACGTATCTCTGAATGATAATCTCATGGTTGGACCCAGACTACAACAAGATTTAAGACAGATAATCATGAGATGGCGACAACATAGGGTTTGTTTGGTTGCGGACGTTGTTAAAATGTACCGGCAGATCAAGGTTCGCGAATCAGATTATCATAGGATATTATGGCGAGACAATCCTTCGACAGCACAAATGCGGGACTTCAGAATTACACGAGTAACTTTTGGAACGGCGAGTGCGCCGTATTTAGCGACGAAGGTTCTTCAACAGCTGGCAGTCGATGAGTCTGAACGATACCCTATAGCCTCAGACATCACTCTCAAAGATTTCTACGTGGATGATCTTTTAACTGGGGGGGATAGTTATGAGGACGGAATCGAAATATATACACAAATGTCTAAACTAATGGAGTCGGGAGGGTTTCAACTGCAAAAATGGAATAGCAATGATCCTAATTTGCTAAATTATATGCATGTCACAGAAAATAGCACTGTTGAAAAGGAACTCAACCTAGATATGACCATTAAAACACTCGGGATAGCTTGGAATAATTTAAAAGATCAATTTCAATACTCTATCAATTTACCTGACAATGAAAACGTTATAACGAAAAGAACCATTGCTAGTGATGTTTCTAAGTTGTTCGATCCAATGGGATGGCTAGCTCCAACGATTATTATCGGAAAGGTCTTTTTGCAGAAATTGTGGCTGGCTGGAGTAGCATGGGATCAACAGGTTCCTAGTGAAATTAAAAATGAGTGGCTCAAATTCCGCTCAGATTTGTCAAACATATCAGAAATTACTGTCGAACGATGGATGCATACGACTACTGCTAATAGTGACAACTTAGAGATTTATGGTTTTGCTGATGCATCGAATATTGCATATGCTGCAGTGGTTTATTCACGTGTAACTGACGATGAAGGAAATGTGCATGTTCAATTGATATCCGCTAAAACAAAGGTAGCTCCAGTAAAAACTGTGTCAATCCCACGTTTGGAATTGTGCGGAGCAGTATTACTTACAAGATTGATCAATGAAGTGGCGAAACAATTAAATGTTGCTAGAGCCAATATTTTTGCGTATACAGATTCGAAGGTAGTTTTAGCATGGCTACAGGAACATCCAAGCAAATGGAAAACTTTTATTGCTAATCGCACATCTGAGATTATCACTACGTTGCCTAGTCGACATTGGAACCACGTTCCATCTAGGGAAAATCCCGCTGACATAGCTTCGAGAGGAGCTCAAGCTTCACAGCTTAAACACGAAACACTGTGGTGGACGGGCCCAGCGTGGTTGAGGGACATCGAGATAAAACATGAGGTGCCCACTGATTTGATAGTCAATGCTCCATTAGAAGAAAAACGTACGATCAATGTATTGAATACGATAATGATTAAGGATGTTAATGATTTTACTGAAATTTTTGAAAGGTTTTCGACGTTGGAAAGATTATTGAGAGTTATTGCGAGATGTAAACGATTCAGATACACAAACAAACGGTTTTTACAAGAATATTTAACGTCCGAAGAATTAGAAGAAGCGTTATTAACATGCATTAAACTATGCCAAAGAAAAGAATTCGCAGAAGAAATTGTATGCATAAATGGGAATCGAGCGCTTAAGAAGAAAAGTAAACTTCGTTCACTGACTCCCTACTTGGATGATAGAGGCATTTTACGAGTCGGGGGCCGTCTACGTTATGCAAATATCCCAGAGGACGCTAAACATCAAATACTGTTACCCGATAGTAACGCTTTTACGCGATTAATAGTTGCACAAGCACACAAGAAAACTTTGCATGGTGGTCCTACTCTCATGTTGAATTACATTAGGCAGCGATTTTGGATCCTTGGTGGAAAAACTATGATCAAACAAGTGGTCCACAGGTGTGTTATCTGTGTGCGTCATAGAGCTGATACTAGAACGCAATTGATGGCCGATCTTCCAAAACAAAGAGTGTCACCTACAAGACCCTTTATGAACACTGGAATTGATTTCGCGGGACCTATAGATATAAAAATGTCCAAGGGTCGAGGTTGCAAAACCTACAAGGGCTACATCTGTATTTTTATTTGTATGGCAACTCGTGCCATACACATTGAAATTGTTAGCAGTCTGGAGAGTGAGAGTTTTGTCGCAGCGTTTAAACGCTTCACAGCCAGGCGCGGACACTGTAGTGATATCTGGAGCGATAATGCCACAAATTTTACTGCTGGTAATAAATTATTAAGGGAGATGTACAAGGGGCAGCTGAAAACGGTGAATACCGAAATTTTAGATCAGCTTGCGCGAGACGGAACCACTTGGCATTATATCCCAGCTGCAGCACCCCACTTCGGGGGCCTTTGGGAAGCTGGGGTCCGGTCCATTAAACATCATTTGAAGAGAACGTTAGGAAATTCGATGTTAAACTACGAAGAACTGTCTACAGCTACTAGTCAAATTGAAGCCTGCTTAAATTCTCGTCCTATTTCTCAAATTAGTGACAATGTTGATGATTTGTTACCATTAACTCCGGGTCATTTCTTGATTGGAGAGCCACCAATTATTGTACCGGAGAAGTCTTACTTGGATGCAAATATGAATAGACTGAATCGTTGGCAACTTGTTCAAAGAATGACTCAACATTTTTGGGATAGGTGGAGCAAGGAATATTTAAGCAGACTTCAACAAAGGCCTAAATGGGTAAACAGAGTAAATAATGATATAAAAATAGGCATGCTAGTTTTAGTCAAGGATGACAACCTTCCACCCGGTAAATGGTCGCTTGCTAGAATTTTAGACATACACCCTGGAAATGATGGTCTTATCCGAGTAGTCACATTGAAGCTTAAGAATTCCGTAACAAAGCGACCAATTACAAAAATTTGTCTATTACCAGTAGATGCATAAGTTTTTATTATACTACATTTGGTTAGAGTTGTTTTTTTGTTGTGATGTATTCTCATGGTGGGTGGTATTAGAGAAGGACAATTAAAAATAATGTCCTTGGTGGGTGGAATGGGTGGAATGATGTATAACAATCTCCTTTGTTGTCAGATTTTAGTTTTTATGAAGAATGAAGTAACGTAAAAATGTCAGTTAGTTTTTGTTTCTTTGAAGTGAAAAAATGATTTGATAATTTTTGCAGTAATATAAAGTATAATAAGAATATTCAAGGGTTTTATTTGATTTGGGGCTAGTTGGACCACGCAGCGCCGTCGCTATTTCAACATCGGGTGAGAATCGGTTTTTTTCCTGGCGGGTCCTGATAGGTACCCAAGCGAACTATCTAAAAAAAAATTTATATCCATAAGGTCTGGACCACCCTGTATGTAAATTATAATTACTTATCGGTACATGACATGTTATATGTGCGGACGTGAACCTTCAAGAGAATCCATACCACTGCAATGCACCATCGATGTTCACAAAAATTTAAAGACATTGACTGAGAAGAATTCTATCTCAAATTCCAAGAGATTGGTCTGAGTGTATTTTATTATTAGTGAATAGATAGTACCGAACGCTACGTTTCTAATCTAAACTATTATAAAACTGTAACAGAAATGTGTCTGTACATTGAAGATATTTACAAAAAAAAGATTACAATATGATTTTTAGATGTCCCTGATTCCAAATCACCAATTTTTGGATTTTTTGTCTGTTTGTTTGTTTGTTCGTTTGTTTGTTTGGGTGTTTGTTTGTTCGAGTATCACGCAAAAACTACTGAACCGATTTTGATGAAACTTTTTTTGTTTGATAGCTTATGATCTGACTTAAAATCTGGTACCTATATAATTTATGCGGTCCTGTCGGACCGCTCTCATCGGATCTTTGTGTGTGTTGCAGTGCACGGTGGAGGCGTTGTCTCGTCGCGTGCGCGAGTGCGGCGCGGCGGCGGGGGGTGCGGGGGGTGCGGGGGGCGCCGCCGTGCGCCTCGTGGTGTGCGACGCGGCGGCCGCGCCCCCCGCGCTCGCGCGCGCCGCCGCCGCGCTCAGCGCCGAGCTGGTGCCGCTGCGAGAGGAGCCGGAGCCTGCGGAGGAGGAGGAGGAGGAGGGGGAGGGGGCGCCGTTCCGCGATGAGTGGGGGGTGGGGAGAGCGCGCGCCGCGCTGCACGCGCACACGTGGCGCGGCCTCGAGCGCCTCGACCGCGACGCGACCCTGCCCGCGCCCGCGCCCCGTGAGTACAACACACGATACGTACTAGTTGAAGCAGCGCTCAAACCTGGCCGTCTGCGACACGAGACGCGAAGAGCGTCTACAACGCGAAACTGGGCCTAACTAACATTTGCTGTATTCAATAGTCATTGAAGAATTGATTGGATGAACGCTTCTTTAACTGCAGAGTGTTACAAAAATACCCCTAAAGAAAAATTTGTTGTGGTTATGTCATTTTCGTTTTAACATCGGACTTAACTAAATTGAACATCTAGAGTAGGTACTTTGGTACTCTTTGCATAGAATAACTAATCTACACTAATATTATAAAGAGGAAAGATTTGTACCTATTTTTGTATGTTTGTATGTTTGTAATGAATAGGCTCAAAAAGTACTGGGCCGATTTAAAAAATTCTTTCACCATTAGAAAGCTGCATTCACCCTGAGTAACATAGGCTATATTTATTGCTAGAAAAGATTAGACGTCCACCCGTGCGAAGCCGGGACGGGCCGCTAGTACACTATAGAATGGAATCTCCTTTGTGCTCTCCAAACGCCGCGTATCTAGTACTACCAGTCGAACCACATGTAATGTGAATTGCCCGTGGTTCGACTGGTAGAACTACAGGCAAAATGAATTACCCTTGGTACTACTAGTAGAACTATCTCGGTAGGACCACGGGAAACAAACTATTATAAACACCTACCTACTTCCCCCCTCGCGCTGTCGCCCACAGAGGCCGCTAGGGCTGTCACATAATGTCACTAATATTTTATGACTGTTATTTGCTTCGTATTTTACAAGAATTACATTAACTACATTTATGTATCATTACTTTTTAAACGATTAACGAAAGGTAGGAGGTTCTTTTTTAGGAAAGATTTTTAGTAGTGACATATATTAGACAGAACAGATATCCATTATAAACACAAGAAGTAATTTCACAAAAAACAATTGATAGACAAAAATCAATTGTTTATGACGATTTGCTAAAGTTCTAAAGCGTATCGTCAGATCTTCACGGAATTAAAATGGGACCAACTCGGGGGTGACTCCTTTAGAACAGAAAAATAATCATCCAAATAGGTCAAGAAATACCGAAGTTAACTCTTGACCTACCATTAAAGAAAAACAGAAGAATTGATAACCTACTCAAAAAGCTATCCTAAGTAAATAAAAAATAGATTTCGCATTGTTTAAAATTGTTTTTACACCCAATCATAATTTCGTACACGAGCGAGCGCGAGGTGGCAGACGCTCCCGCTTTGCAGTCACTTTGGTCGCTCAGGTTTGAGCGAAACTTTATAGCTCAATTTGTACAGGATACTAGGTATAGACACTCGTTAACCGCTGTAAATATTTGAACAGATTCGGGGGAGCTGGAGGTAGGCGACTCATCCTCTGAGAACGAGCACCTCTCCGACGAGGAGGAGGAGGAGGACGAGGAGAGCATGCTGCGGCGCGCCGAGCAGTTCGCCACGCTGCTCGACGCGCTGCCGGCGGCGCGGGAGCGGGCGGGGGGGGGCGGGCGCGGGCGCGGGCGGGGGGGGGGAGCGCCGAGTGGGAGGGCGGGCGCGAGGAGCGGCTGCGGCGCGCCGAGGCGCTGGTGGGCGCGTTCTGCCGCGCGCTCGGCCCGCAGTGAGGCGGGGGGGGGAGAGCGCCGAGTGGGAGGGCGGGCGCGAGGAGCGGCTGCGGCGCGCCGAGGCGCTGGTGGGCGCGTTCTGCCGCGCGCTCGGCCCGCAGTGAGGCGGGGGGGTGTGTGGGGGGGGGAGAGCGCCGAGTGGGAGGGCGGGCGCGAGGAGCGGCTGCGGCGCGCCGAGGCGCTGGTGGGCGCGTTCTGCCGCGCGCTCGGCCCGCAGTGAGGCGGGGGGGGTGTGTGGGGGGGGGGAGAGCGCCGAGTGGGAGGGCGGGCGCGAGGAGCGGCTGCGGCGCGCCGAGGCGCTGGTGGGCGCGTTCTGCCGCGCGCTCGGCCCGCAGTGAGGCGGGGGGGTTGGGGGGGGGGGGGGGAGAGCGCCGAGTGGGAGGGCGGGCGCGAGGAGCGGCTGCGGCGCGCCGAGGCGCTGGTGGGCGCGTTCTGCCGCGCGCTCGGCCCGCAGTGAGGCGGGGGTGTGTGGGAGGAGGGGGAGCGCGAGGCGCTGGTGGGCGCGCTCGGCCCGCAATGAGGCGGGGGTGAGTGGGAGGAGGGGGAGCGCGAGACGCTGGTGGGCGCGCTCGGCCCGCAATGAGGCGGGGGTGAGTGGGAGGAGGGGGAGCGCGAGGCGCTGGTGGGCGCGCCATGCCCGCAATGAGGCGGGGGTGAGTGGGAGGAGGGGGAGCGCGAGACGCTGGTGGGCGCGCTCGGCCCGCAATGAGGCGGGGGGTGAGTGGGAGGAGGGGGAGCGCGAGGCGCTGGTGGGCGCGCCATGCCCGCAATGAGGCGGGGGTGAGTGGGAGGAGGGGGAGCGCGAGGCGCTGGTGGGCGCGCTCGGCCCGCAATGAGGCGGGGGTGAGTGGGAGGAGGGGGAGCGCGAGGCGCTGGTGGGCGCGCTCGGCCCGCAATGAGGCGGGGGTGAGTGGGAGGAGGGGGAGCGCGAGGCGCTGGTGGGCGCGCGCGGCCCGCAATGAGGCGGGGGTGAGTGGGAGGAGGGGGAGCGCGAGACGCTGGTGGGCGCGCTCGGCCCGCAATGAGGCGGGGGTGAGTGGGAGGAGGGGGAGCGCGAGGCGCTGGTGGGCGCGCTCGGCCCGCAATGAGGCGGGGGTGAGTGGGAGGAGGGGGAGCGCGAGGCGCTGGTGGGCGCGCTCGGCCCGCAATGAGGCGGGGGTGAGTGGGAGGAGGGGGAGCGCGAGACGCTGGTGGGCGCGCTCGGCCCGCAATGAGGCGGGGGTGAGTGGGAGGAGGGGGAGCGCGAGGCGCTGGTGGGCGCGCTCGGCCCGCAATGAGGCGGGGGTGAGTGGGAGGAGGGGGAGCGCGAGACGCTGGTGGGCGCGCTCGGCCCGCAATGAGGCGGGGGTGAGTGGGAGGAGGGGGAGCGCGAGGCGCTGGTGGGCGCGCTCGGCCCGCAATGAGGCGGGGGTGAGTGGGAGGAGGGGGAGCGCGAGGCGCTGGTGGGCGCGCCATGCCCGCAATGAGGCGGGGGTGAGTGGGAGGAGGGGGAGCGCGAGGCGCTGGTGGGCGCGCTCGGCCCGCAATGAGGCGGGGGTGAGTGGGAGGAGGGGGAGCGCGAGGCGCTGGTGGGCGCGCCATGCCCGCAATGAGGCGGGGGTGAGTGGGAGGAGGGGGAGCGCGAGGCGCTGGTGGGCGCGCTCGGCCCGCAATGAGGCGGGGGTGAGTGGGAGGAGGGGGAGCGCGAGGCGCTGGTGGGCGCGCTCGGCCCGCAATGAGGCGGGGGGTGAGTGGGAGGAGGGGGAGCGCGAGGCGCTGGTGGGCGCGCTCGGCCCGCAATGAGGCGGGGGTGAGTGGGAGGAGGGGGGAGCGCGAGACGCTGGTGGGCGCGCTCGGCCCGCAATGAGGCGGGTGTGAGTGGGAGGAGGGGGAGCGCGAGGCGCTGGTGGGCGCGCTCGGCCCGCAATGAGGCGGGGGTGAGTGGGAGGAGGGGGAGCGCGAGGCGCTGGTGGGCGCGCTCGGCCCGCAATGAGGCGGGGGTGAGTGGGAGGAGGGGGGAGCGCGAGACGCTGGTGGGCGCGCTCGGCCCGCAATGAGGCGGGGGTGAGTGGGAGGAGGGGGAGCGCGAGGCGCTGGTGGGCGCGCTCGGCCCGCAATGAGGCGGGGGTGAGTGGGAGGAGGGGGAGCGCGAGACGCTGGTGGGCGCGCTCGGCCCGCAATGAGGCGGGGGTGAGTGGGAGGAGGGGGAGCGCGAGGCGCTGGTGGGCGCGCTCGGCCCGCAATGAGGCGGGGGTGAGTGGGAGGAGGGGGAGCGCGAGGCGCTGGTGGGCGCGCTCGGCCCGCAATGAGGCGGGGGTGAGTGGGAGGAGGGGGAGCGCGAGGCGCTGGTAGCCGCGCTCGGCCCGCAGTAAGGCGGGAGTGTGTGGGTGAAGGGCGAGTGGGAGGGTACTACTATTGATTTATAGACAGTGCTGTAGTGACTACTTAAGAGCCTAAAAGCTTAATTAAGGCTGCACCGAGCCTATTGGCCCCCCAATTGTATTTTTTTATTTCTTAATAATATTATTAGATTTTTCATGATATTGAAATAAATTATTCCTTCATTCATACTTCCATAAAACAATGTCACATTGTGGTTATTGCTGATTTTCAATTTATTGGGTCACTGTGCTGCGAATTTATCTTTATAATGTTTGTAGAACTTTTGGTTTTAATAACGATAATAACTACAAGCATAAAACATAATAATCCGTAATATTTCGATAAATTGAAAGCCAATCAGTAGGTACTACAATTTATTTGACATTGTTGTTTTTGGAAATGTTGTCTAATTGTTTAGAAATAAGAAAAATACGACTGAGGGCAGCACAATAGGGCGTGACGTAAAATGCCTTGACCCTAGTTTATCGTCTCGCGCGCGGGTACCGTCGGCGCGACCGCGACGAGCTCCCGCGTCGCCGACTGTACCCGCGCGCGAGACGACACTGTTTGTACAGATGCACGTGGGAACGTGTAGCAAACATACTGTTTCAACTAATTTACTGTTTATTCTGTTATTGAACCATTCTTCAGGAATTTATGTAATAACGCCAAGGTTACTTGTAATTATACAGGGTATAAGACGTATTATACTCAACTGGTTCCGATTGATACAGTTCCCTTACCGTTACCATATGAATAGATAATAATAGTACACTATAGAAACAAAATTCCCTAAATGTCAAGATGCGTATACAAAATGTCAAGATACGCCTTTATACCATAGTCTAAGTTATTGTACCATGCTTTAAATAAATAAAATAAATAACGCTCACAGGCACATACATTGTAATGATCCCAAGAAAGCACTATTAATAGGCTGTTTATTATGGAAACCATACAACAACGGCACAAACATGTAAACATCCATGACCGAACCGGGATTCGAACCCAGGACCCTGGTTTGGCAGTCCGGCGTGGTAACCATTACACCAACCGGGTCGTCAAAGTCTTTTAGTCTTTATACCAGTCTCATGTTGGTTTAACCACGGTTTAACCATAGTTTCGCTTTTATATCTTCTTCTTGGTCGTAACCTTAGATCAAAGTAAAAGTCTTAACCTCATGGCTGAGGGACGTGACCACAGAGAGCCACCACAGCTCTCCAGGCCGCTCGATCTTCGGCCCGGTGTATGCTGGCCTGTAGTGTTGTCTCGGTCATTTCTTTTACCGCATTATTGGTCCATCTCGTAGGCATCTCGCTTCTATAGGGTACCTACTATTATTATCTAATCATATGCCGTTACCTGCATCTTGTGTCGACCGATCGCTCCTTCACTCCAATACGGCAAGCTAAAGTACTTATTTCAAGTCATGTCCGTGTTGCGGAGGTGAGAGATCGTGTCGTCAACAATTTGCGTCACTCGTAGGTTTGTAATAAAACAATTGACAACATTTCAATAATATGTTATATTTGGTCCCTTAACTTCATTAATGCTTCGTCATATGAAAGGTACATTGTAGTGTAGCGTGTGAGAGAAAGGGAGAGACACAGAGCCGCGCCGCGCTGCAGATTGAAATGTTATCAATTATACAAAATAACTCGCCTAGAACATAATGTAAGCGTGATTGTACACGAGCCACTAACATCGATATCCTGTCTGTTATAATAACTTAACAACTGTATTGTATACTAAATAAAAATTATAAATAATATAATACTGGTAATCTTAGTTGTTTATTCTGGTTTCTTAGTTAGAACGATACGTCAAAACAATGTATTCTGTATTAGATAGAACAACAAAACAGTCATACATTTAATAAATGTTAATTTAAAACCATTTAATATTATACTATGTAAGTAGGTACAGTCGCCATCAAATATATCGTAGCCTACGAATAAGAATAACTATGGAAGAATATCTCTAAACAAAAGCAACAAAATTTTCGGCACCCTTTGAAAAATGACATTTTGTATGAGTTTTGGCGGCAAGGTGTAGTTTTTAAGGAACAAATTTCGAACACTGTGTACTTTTTTTGGGGTCACTTTTTGAGCTTGATTTACATTTCTATACATTCTTATTCGTAGATCGTAGCATGCAAGGTGTCCAAATATTTCTGAGCAGTGCTAATTTTCATTAAATTATTTACAGTAAATGTTACCAATTATATCTAAACGTGTATTTTGTCATAAATATGTCAACAGCGAATTTTCAATAATTTCTTTACAATGTTATTTAAAATTAACATGTAAAACAACGGTGTAAGATTTTTTATCCGAAACTGTTCAGATGTTTATGGCCACCATGACTGCGTCGATATATTTGATACTCTCGGCGTTCCGATATTTTTGATTGACTTTGAGTAAGGAAATTATTGAAAATTAGAACTGCTTAGAAATATTTTACCACCTTGTTTGCTACGATATATCTGCTGGTGACTGTACAAAGATTTTCAAAGGCTTGAATTTCCAAAATTGGGCGAGTAGGTTGACGGGAGGTTGTGTTATCGTGCACATCTAGCTGGCCACGATACTCCGCCATTTTGGACTTATACACTATACAGCCCAAACGAATATACTCTACTCCAAAACTCAAAATTAAGATACTAATCTAAAATAATAGAGCCTCGTGTACTGGCCGTGACTCGCGTTAAGTAAACATTTACAATAAGGGTCAGCGCAGACGGACGAAATGGCGTCCCAGTAACTAATTTCAACTATAGTTATTTGTACATACGACTAAAATTGATAGTGAAATAAAATTACACTGGAATGCTTAAAGCGGCGCTCTCGCTCACTCTAGAAATAACTAAAGTTTAATTTTAATTGTTACTAAATTGGTCGCTTTACACGTCTGCGCTGACCCTAAAGCGCGCCACATACCTGCGGAATTATTCCGGACGGAATTACTGTTTCATATGGACTTGCCCCCTCCAGAATTACGGAGGCATCAAATCCTGTACAAAATCCTAATTCTCATGTATGTGTGTGGCAGACGTAATAAAAGGCGCATACAACAACGAGGCGCGCTTCATGCGTTATGCTGATGCGTGGTGGCTCGTGTACTCGCGACGCGACCGGACCGGGCAGATGCGGTCGCGTCTGTGAGTTAATTACTATCTAACTAATAGAACGCAAAGCTGTGACAAAACTATATTTTATTTATTAGGTTTATTACTGTTATAGCTATTTGTTCGTTTGTGCGGGTTTGTGTTGGACACCTTATCTACTAGTAATTGATCTGCGTCAGACGACAAATAAACTCTGGACATAACATCTTAACACAGGATACATTCCAAACAATCAATATAACGATTAGCTAGCACTAAGTAATAACTGCACTGCACTCGAGCACTTAGGTACGGTACGACCACGTTTATTTGCCGTGTCGATGTCGTGTCGTCGCGCACACAGGGACAAACATCTTCCGATGATACTCCGAACCGTTGATAATATAATGAACCTTATGTGTACCGGTTAAAGTGTGAAACCGATTGCCGTGTAGTCTAATGACCGCGTGTCGCGAAGTGTCAAGGCGTTAAGAGCGAATTCAATCGACCAATAGAAGCAGGTAATTTTTGCCCGTAGAGCGTTCTGATTGGTTCATATTATGTTCGTAAGGTTTAACTTGGGTTTAACAAATATACCTCATCTCCTGCGCCTCGTACCTCTTATAAACGTGGTGATACTGTACCTCGTGCATGTCGCTGGAAATGTATGTTAATTATTTAATTAGTTACAACTATAATGATGGACATATCGCTTTCGGTGCACACCGAAAATCGTGCTTAGTAACAATGATAAAAAATAATAAAAACGTTACTAATAATTTGTATACCTAGATAATAACTATACATAAACTTCGTGTAAATTGTAAATAATTATATCTAAACAATAAAATGTAACATAACAACTTGACATTGTTTAAATTTAACAACACTGTGTAGCGGACGTTGAGTGTTGCCATGACAACAGTCGCGTGCGAGTTCGTGTGTGCGTGTGTGACGTCACAGTCACACGCGTCCTCACACTCACACGGACACACTCACTGTACACTACTTTCTCATCACATGATCACAGACAATAAGCGACAGACGCCGGCGACGCGTAGCCGGGCTCTCGAGGTCGCCGAGCCACAGCTTACTAAAGAGTTGCGTAACAGATAAATCACTCCCTGAGAAAACGATAAATTCTTACGCTTTAATTCCCTATCTATTTCTCGCTGCAAGACGATGCGGGAAAGCGCGCGATCCGCTTGCGCTAGTGACCACTGACCGGCTAGCTCATCGCTTACGATGCAGATGCGCCAAGTTTATGTGCTTATCTCGGTACGGTACCAACGGCCGAGTGACGGAGGCCTGGCCGAGCTTTTGCATTACCACTGCATATCAATGTCAAATGCAGAGGCGTCTGGCGTGTGGCACACACGGGCGCCGGGTCTAAGGGGGCGCCGAGCGCCCTCTAAAGCGACACCTCCCAAAGATGCGTCGCTCGCGGCACAGCGCTCTCAAAGAACCTGCGCCCGTGTTACGGCCGATGCCGGGCGCTCCACCCAGTGCCGGATTAACCATAGAGGCAAAGTAGGCAAGTGCCTATAGGCCCAGCGCCGCCTAGGGGCCCCGCGGCCTAAGAGAAAAATAAGTAAAAACTCGAGGATTTAACTCATCCCAAAATTTTAACGAATTATTAAAAAGCCTGTGAAAGTCAATAAAAAAGGTATTGAAAATATATTTATTAAATATACGTAGAGCTGTCATTGCTCGCTCATGCTTGTGTGTCATACACAAATCGAGTCCATTTTGACATGAGCTCTACCTAGAGCACCTACCTAAGTGCAATCAACATAACATTTAGGAAAATAATGAGCTGACCTAGTTAGTCGTATTGCAGTAAAACTTTTGAGTTCGCTTCGCTCAGTTCTGGATTCGGATCGCATTGCGCAACGACTATTAATATTGCAGTAAAATCTCGAGCTCGCTTCGCTTTAATACTTTTTGCTTCCCGACATCATTTAAAATTGCACTATTTGCACCCGAATTTCCGTTTGAAAATATAACTGTATTCCATTTTGACCCCGCTCCTACTAGAGGGCGCCAGGGTACTGGTTGCACACGGGCGCCACAAGGGCTAGAGCCGCCTCTGGTCAAATGAAAATGATCTAACTTCTAATTGGTTCGTTCATAAACGTGTTCTTTGATAAGTTATATTAATTATGTCAGGTCAGGATAAACAGTTGAAGCTACGAACGCGTCGAAAAAAAATCACCGAACTGTGGGGTGATAAACCGTGTTGGTTTTCACGCACACAGTGATAAGTTGTATGACGCCTCACGCACACCAAGCTAAGAAAGTTGGCCACTTTAGTTTTATACGGTAAAAGCGTGGGGCTATATCTAGCCGATTAGAGCTCGCTAATCCTCGAAAATACTCGACTGGCGTTGCTGGCGTCTTGTGGTTTGTCTGTGATACTCGTGCGTTGCACTTAGGTAGATGTAGACCACAATCGTACACCCGTGACTGTATCATCAATATTACGATGGACTAATACTAACTATTTTAATCATTATTTTTATTAGTAGCCTCTATATTAGTCTCATGTCATGATTGTCATGTCAGCTGTAAAATAAAATATATCTTTATAAAGATATAATAACAAATTTCTTGGAATTGACAGTTTTCAGTTCAATAGTAGGTGTGTGTGATTGAAGCAGATAATTATTATCTACTTTCAACATTTTTATCAAATAGTTTACCGGAAGCAAGTGTGAATACTTCGTGAAACTAAGTACCTATTACATTTTTTGCCATATTTATCACAAGGTCACTCTACACTCTACATATATTTTTATGCATACGCTACTAGAGTTGTGAGTTCCTTTAAAGTTGTTCGAGTTGGTTCTTATACTACGTCTTGATACTGATACTTGTGCACGCGTACGCGCACGGGGCCCGCCCCCCGGGGGGGGGGGGGGGGGGGGGGGCAGTGACAGTGAGTGTGTCTCTGAGTGAGTGAGACAACCGACGACCCTCTCGTTCCGCCCTCCGTCCTCGAGGGGGAGGGGGGGAGAGGGGGAGGCCTCTAGCATATCGATATGTTATTTATTTATCTATTATGTCTCCACTCCTCACATTATACTATATACATATAAAATGCAACGCAACTATAATAATAACAGTTATGATATATAATACTAATATTCTCACTCTTGTTCATAAAGTATTGATCGTGGACTGAACACGTCCCGCTCAAACATAGCACATGTGTGTAGGTGTGTGTGTGTCTGTGTGTTTGTATGTACATGTGTATGTGATGTGTGTGACGCGAGGTTCACTCCGGTTCAATTTTATTTAGATCAAGTAAATAATACAAAACATTATTCATAATTTGCATTGCAGAGATATTCTGAAAACTCAGAACATTCTCGTTTCTCTAGTAGGTACCGAAACTCTGTCCAGTGTGACAGGGATAAGAGCGTCGCCTTCGCCACTTATAATTATAATAGACAGTGGGTACATACAATGCATGCCTCGAAATGAAAGCATGCAGGCATAATTTCGGTACAATAATACAATTTCAACGTTAGTATTAGTGTCTCTGGTATTTTGTTAAAGTATTGTTTCTGCTATTTTCTGTGAAGGAACCGCTTATAACGGAATAATCTCAATCACAATACGTTTCGTGTGGCGTGGAGCGGCTGTCAACATTAAGTATAAAAAAAATACATTCATAACAATATTTAAAAAAACATTTAACAGTAAAATAATAACGCATTTAAAAAACATTTAAAAGTAAAATAATATTGCGCGTAATTTAATTACTCCTAAAAAGTATTTCAATTTATGAAGATACTATTATAATATGATCGACGTCACAGCGTCGCTGACCGGAGCGAACGAGGCGCGCGTGTGTAGTTGTACAGGTTACTTACCTACATTAGCGCTAGTAGCGGAGCTAGTGGCCCGGCGAGCACTAGCTACTAGCTGCTCGCCGAGTGTAAGCTAGTGCGAGGCACAGTGGCGTGGCGCCTCACTCGAGGCGAGTATCACAATATGTGGAGCGAAGGCACTTGGGGCGAAGCGAGCGCCTCGCGCGTTCCTACCCCTACCCTACCCTACCCTACTCACTATCACCAGCAGAGTGATAGTGGCGGCACCTTACTGATATTTTAAAGTTTAAAATCGTCAAAGCGAATAGAGTTCCCTGTTGCGGACACGATAAGACGTATCCTCTCCATTACCTAATTTAATCAGAGAAATAAATCGAGATAGAACGGTGAAGTGCACGTGTGTGCCAACATTAAGCAATAATTGTCTTAATTTGTCATACGTTTACTGATTACGCACCGAGTCGCGCTACGATAGGTAAACATCGGTGACAAATCAGAGAGAATGCCTTGTTGTGCCGTTTCTAATCGCACAAACAAAAGTTCTGAGGTGAGTCTGAAGATTTGAGTGCTTCATTTTAATTAAAAACCATGTAGCGACCATTACAAGAAACATTCGAAAATACACGGGTGGTCCGAGACAGGCACGCGCGGAACACATGTAAAACAATGATTGTAACAATTCTATCTCGATTTATCTCTGTGCAATTTAACTTTAATTTTGAAAATGTAAGACTGTACTTTAATCAGGTCGTACGTCAGAGGCGTTAAAACGTCAGTGAAATGCCGCCGGCTGTGATAGTGTAGCGCAGGAGGCGGGGGGCGGGGGGCGGCGGGCAGTAGGCGGGGGGCGCTAGGCGCCGGCGCCGGGCGGGCGGTGCAGCAGGTCGGGGCGCGCGAGCAGCGCGCGGAAGTACTGCTCGGCGAGCCGCGCGATGTACTGCGAGCGCGCCGCCCGCGCCGGCCACCACCCCTCCAGGAACCCGATGTGCCCTGCGGGGATTTGTGGTTGTAGCGCCGCTACTGATACTGTTAGTGTTAGTGTTAGTAGCGCGCCGGCTACTAACACTAACACTAACACTAACAGTACCGTAGCTCGTAGGTAATAGTGTTACCTCCGCGCGCCGGTACGAGCAGCGCCACTGCGCTGGAGGCGGCGGCCTCGTGGCGCGGCAGCACGCGCGCCGGCTGGAACGGGTCGTCCGCCGCGCACAGGCACAGGGTCGGCACCTGTTACCAACATTATACATTGACAAAACCGTCAAATTCCGAAACGAACCGTTGACGGGTAAGTGTAAGCTATGTAAGTGAGCGGAAGCGTACCTTGATGTGGTGCAGCTTGCCGGCGAGCGTGGCGGCGCGGTAGTAGTCGTCGACGTCCTTGAAGCCGAAGTGTGTCGCCGTGAAGGCGGCGTCGAACTGTCGCACGGAGCGGCAGTCGGCGAGGTGTCCCCAGTCGCTCTCGCCGCTGCCCGCGCCCGCACTCCCCCGCGCGCCGCGCAGCGCCGCGTGCGACCACACCGTACGGCGCAGCGCGCGCGCCATGTGCCGCGACAGCAGCGAGTTCAGCGGCGGCTGCTCTATGCACGCCGCGCCTACACACACACACACACACACACATAAGTTTACAAATCTGTAAACGTCGCTATAGTAACTTAGACACACCTACATAACAGTATAATTATTTACTCGTTTGTAGATTGGCGAGTTCACAAGTTGAATTCGTCGATATACCATCGATCCTAATAAAACGATAAAATAAATAAAATAGAATTCGACAGAAGAGAACTGTATTTTAAGTTGGACATTTATATTGAATATTTAATCGGATCTGTCATCGGACTCATCATCGATAGATACTAGATAGGACCGTTCGACGAGCCGACTCGCCAATACATTGTCAACGGATAAAAGGGAACGGAACAAGGCGACGGGGAGTACCTCTGATGACGTCGAGCGGCGAGGAGACGATGAGTGCGGCGGCGACGCGCGCGCGCGGGCCCCACTCCGCGAGGTAGTTGCCGAGGATCAGCCCGCCGAGCGACACGCCCACCGCCAGCAGCGGCCCCGGCGGCGCGCGCGCGACCACCGCCTCCACCACCTGCGCCAGGTCGTCGTGGCTCACCGCGCTGTACAGCCGCGGCGTCTGCGAGGGGAGGGCGCACTGTACTACACTACACCTCACTACACGTATAGTACAGTGTATACGGCATGAGTATAGTTACGGTGAGGGGCACGCCGCCCAGGCCGCGGTTGGAGAACACGACGGCGGTGAGGCGCAGCGCGCGCGCGGCGGCGCACACGCAGCGCACGTAGTCCGCGTGCGCGCCGCCCGTCAGCCCCGGCAGCACCAGCACCGTGCCGGCCGACTCCCCCTCCCCCTCCGCGTCGCGCCAGTCCAGCGCCACCTGCCCCCCGTCCGACAGCCGCAGGATCTCCCTGAAGAGACGGGGCTTATGCTCTTATCTGAGATACATTCAGTGCAGTGATGACATTGTTGATAAAGATATTGTAAATTATTCCTTAGTCTGTAGATTATTTAATATTTGCTGCATAACTTAGACGATTTCTATAATTAAATATCGACAGACCGACCGACGTGTCGGTGGACATTGAATAACTATGTATAGAGCAGACACCACGAACAAAATCTGTGTTCTGTGTGACACGATCAGCACTGGGGGCGTCGCGGTGCAGCACGCGCCCAGTACATGCTAAATAACTTTGGACCAATTGGCCTATACAACTGTTACAAAAAATGTTGTCTGGGTGTTGCCTCTAGTACGTACCTCAATGCGTGTGCCTCAACGAATGAGCCGCGTTACCCTCGCGCCGGCGCCGGTCGGTGCTGTGACTGTGGCGTAGGTAAGGAAAGGACGTACCTCCTGAAGGTGACGGGCGGAAGCCAGCGCGAGCGCAGCAGCGAGCCGAGCACGGTCTGCAGGCGCGCCTCCACGCACCAGGGCGTGGGCCAGTACGCCTCGCTCAGCAGCGGCACGCGCTCCAGCAGGCCGCGGAACTCTCCCGCGCCGCACACCAGCTCCGGCACCTGACGATGATGATACATCACGTATGGTGGGCCTGACATGCACCTGACTCACCTGACGCTTTTGTATTTAAACTCAGCGACACTGAGTCAAATTGTATCTCCATAATGCTCACGACTCGAGGAATGCCCCATAGTCAATGGATGAAGAAATGAAACATCAAACTAGAGGTTGCTCACAACTTTCCTTAAGGTTTCTTTGAGAACTTGAGATACGTAAACGTCGCTGAAGCATGGCATGGATTTTATTTTTGTTTAGTGACTTTTACTGTTATACAGAATGTCCCGAAATGTCGAAAACAGGAGATAGGTGAATTTATAACTGTTCAGAGAAAAATAAAAAAAAAATCCACGTTTGGGTTTCCAAATGTGCCTTCCGCTGCGGCCCACATCTCCTGCTGAAATCTCAAAAGAAATAGCCAAACTAGACACCAAAAAAGCCCCCGGATTCGACCTGATCACCCCAAAAACATTGAAAGAGCTACCTCGAAAATGTGTGGTATTCCTGGCCAACCTGTTCAATGCTATTTTCAGAACTAACCACTTCCCCACCATCTGGAAAACATCTCAGATTATCATGATCCACAAGAATGGAAAGCCAGCCGATGCCACCTCCTCGTATCGCCCAATCAGTCTCACACCAGTGTTATCTAAACTCTGGGAAAGAGTGTTCCTGAAAAGGCTAAAATTGAGCCTCGAAGAGAAAGACCTGATTCCCCAGCATCAGTTTGGCTTCCAGGAACAACACTTAACAGTGGAGCAGGTGCCACTCAATCATAAAAATCTAGAACACAAAGAATACTGTACTGGAGCATTCCTGGATGTTCAGCAGGCCTTTGACAGAGTCTGGCATAAAGGCCTCCTGTTCAAGATCAAAAAATTTCTGCACCATTCTGTATTTCCCCTAATAGCCTCCTACCTATCTGATAGGTCCTTCCAAGTAAAACAAGGTGACGCCAGATCTGCACTCTACAACTGTAAAGCAGGGGTACCCCAGGGCTCCGTACTTGGCCCTGTGCTGTATAACATTTTCACATGTGACCTACCACTGGTGACTGGTACCAAACATAACTATTGCAACATATGCTGACGATGCTGCCTTCCTCTCGAGCAGCAAAAATCCCATTCAAGCTAGTACTCTCCTTCAAAAACAGTTGGATGCTACCCACTCCTGGCTAACCAAGTGGCGAATTAAAGCAAGCGCACCGAAATCTCATCACATCACTTTCACACTAAGGCAAATGCCCACCAGTCAAGCTTGGACCAGAAATCCTACCAGAAACAATGTGTGTGAAATACCTGGGCTTCCACCTTGACCAATTTTTGCCATGGAAAGATCATATCAAGGCAAAGAGAGATGTGATCAACTATCGGTTCAGAAATTTCCTGTGGTTATTGGGCCGCCAATCAACCTTTAGTCTAAACAACAAACTATTGGTATATTGTTCCATCCTCAAACCAATCTGGTTCTATGGCATCCAACTGTCGTCACCTGCAAGCAAATGCAACATGCCTGCAAAGGGTTCAGAACAACATACTCAGGACCATTGCCAATGCAAGCCCCCTCCCTCCCTGTTTCTCTCGCAACTCCGAAATTCACGAATACCTGGAAATACCTACCGTTCTCCAAGGAATAGAGCGGCACAAACTAAAATACAAAGAGCGGCTAAGAAGTCACCCAAACAAGCTCGCAAACTCGCTGCTAACAGCCAGCAACACTAAAAGGCTGAAGCGGAGTCACGTGCTCCCGAACTAAAAGAGGGTAGGGCGCTGGCCCTGTCACTCTTAAAAGCCAGTAATTCTTTCAACACATCTGATAGTGATCTGTTCTCTATAGTCTTTCGACTGATGGCAGATAAAAACACAACAAAAAGAAAAAAAAGTTTGGGTCAATCATCTGGATCAAATACGACTCTTCTAATCAGTGATCGGATTAGGATGATTCCATTAGGGTAAAGGCGCAAATATTTGTGTGATGAATATTAATATTTGTATTCGATTTATGGGTGTTTGTATCTTCAGGGTGAAATTGATATCATTAGCATCCTTTTAAACTAAGAGTCTACCCATCAAACTGAACAACTTTAGTACGGGAGCAAACCGATCGTTGCAAAAAAAATCTGTTGTTCCATACTGCAAGCACAATGTTTTTTTTATATAAAAATGATAAAAACTAATAAATCATTATAAAATAAACTAATGCCTGCAGTTAGTTTCTAGTGTTCCATAGTCCATAATAAAAATAGAAGGATGGTTATACATTTTTTGGTATTATGTGCCAGATGTCCTTTGTAGTAGCTACATCTAAAAGTCGAGCGCAATGTGGTGATTTTTCCAATGTTAAAAAAATTACAAAATCTCGAAAACTATCAAACTTGTATTTTTTGGTATTTTTCTCTGAACAGTCATAAACTCACCTATCTCCTATTTGCGGCTTGACGTTGAGTTTTGGGACACCCTGTATATGTAAATTTACAGTCGGTACATTCAAACATGGCGAAGAGAACATGCCAGATATGGTAGGATACTGAAGATGATGATGATTCATAATGTAGGTACCTCTAGCTACTAACACCAGGCACCCTAGTGCTCCCTTGAATTAGCCTCAATTATTGGTGCTGTTATGTAAAACCTAAGCCGCAATGATGCAATTTGTATTTATGTAAGTTCCTAACTTTAACAGACATGATTCTGACATAATAACAAGTATTAGATTAGTGGTTGGAGACTTACGTGTACTCGGTCGCATGTCTCATCTACGCTACGTATATTAGGTATAAATGATTGGGTTTACCTTGACCACTTCCACCAGGTAATAGGTTATATATAATATAGATAGTGATAATCCCACTAGGAGCTCCTTCTTCACCTCCAACATGTACATCAATAAACCAAACATTATTATATTACAAAAATGCAACAACAAATACTGTCTGTAAATATAAAATATAACATAAAGTAAACAAATAGTTTTAAGACTTCAAAAATAAATCCATATGGTATGGAATTCTATCAACAAAATGATTTGAATGAAAGAAATTAAATGAATGAAAGTGAAAGAATACTTGTCAGCAGCGTGACCACTTTTTTTTCAGAAAATCTACCAAAATTACTGCTGAAATCTACTAAAATCTACCAAGTCCTATTTCAAATTCTACTTAAATTCTACCAACTAATATTTATGTCGTTTCAAATGATTAAAATGTAATTCAAAACATGTTTTTGAACAAAATATTAACATTAATATCTAAACGCTCATCATTACTCATGTTATTTTCTCATTTTTGGATAATTTTGTATCGGTTATCATCACTTGGTTTTTCTTTTTTTTTTTCATGGATGCTTCAATTTCCAAATAAATCTAAATGAATATTAATTAGTCGTCCCTATGCAAGTTTAAAGTTGGTACAGTTTTCTGTGTCTTATTATAAACCCTATTTTGTATAAAAAAAACATTATAGTTGATAAAATTAATTTTCTTGCACACCACTAAGGCTCCCAAGTCAAACTCCCGTATGTCAAAATCCATACATTTTGACCCTACTTAGTTCGAACTATGACTTGAAAAATCGTCTCTGAATCTCAGCCTAAAGCTCTAATAGAAGTTCCAGAAAGCCCCCTGCAATCGTTTTCTCAGCTATTTATATAGCCAGCTTTGATTTTTTTGACTGAATCCCTGCATTTTTGATCTAATTTTCAAACACCGAATTTCTACCAAAATCTACTAAACAATTTCCCACTACTAAATTACCGTTATCTTTGCCCTAAATCTACCAAAAAAGTAGAAATCTACTATAAGTGGTCACACTGCTTGTCAGATTAATTAAATGTCAATGTCAAAGTGACAATTTATTTTTTTTGGTTCATTTCAAGATAAAGGGGATGTCCCATACAACCGATGTCTTCAATAAAGTTCTCTCATTATAGCAATTAAAACGTTGGTGTTCGACGTTTTGACGCTTCTTTGGAGTGAAAGACGCTGGAAACGCAGAGAAGTCCATAGGAAAGAGGTGAACCGATCAAATGACGGAACACTTTTCCTGTTTACAACCCATACGCCATCATATATTTTCACAGAACTGTATATTGTTCACTTGCACGACACTTTGTTACGCAAAACAACACTAATTTTACGAATCAAAACACACTATAAAAACAATAAAAATTCGATAAAATATGTGGACTCCAAACATAGTTGACAAGATCCCGCCAAAAACTCCCCTCAGTTCAAGGTAAAGCGTTGAGCTGAGCTGCGTTCAGAACCTTTTTGTGCGGTTGTTTTTTCAACTCGCTCTATAGTAGAACGTCTTTCACCGAGCCTCTGAACGGCGTTTAGTGCGAAAAGTTGCGCTCGCTCGGGGTGCACTCTGGGTGCTCATAGGGTGTGCACGCAGCTCTGCGTTCCGAACCTACACCCTATGTGCACCCAGAGTGCACCCCGAGCGCAACTTTTCGCACTAAACGCCGTTCAGAGCCTCGGTGTAAGACGTTTTACTATACAATACTCGGTGTAAGACTATACTATACAATATAGTCTTACACCGAGGCTCTGAACGGCGTTTAGTGCGAAAAGTTGTGCTCGGGGTGCACTCTGGGTGCACATAGGGTGTAGGTTCGGAACGCAGCTCAGAAGTGCGATTTTTGAAAATCATACGAGCGACTTTTCAGTAGAAAATGTCAAAATTACTATGGAGATTATGCATCTTTCTACTGCCAAACCGCTCGTATGATTTTCAAAAATCGCACTTCAGAGCGATTTGAAAAAACAACCGGAACGCAGGGTTGGTGTTCGTGTTCGACGTTTTGTAGACGCTTCTTTTTTCTTGTGAAAACCCGCCTTTAATTGGATTGAATTTGTATTGTTGGCAGCCATGTCATTATTTGATTTTGACAGATGTCAATGTCAATAAATTAAGCTAACTCGTCTTCCTTTGCTTTACTTTTGGTTACGTTTTTCATTTTTTACTGCGCTCTGCCACTGAATTAGTGCTAAGAGCATAAGTTTTACTTTGTCAGACAATTTACAATCAACTAATAAATAATAACATTTAAGTCACAGTTCGTGTCTTTGTACTTCTTAGTGAAAACGAGAAATCGTCGAATTATATTGGTGTCAGCAGATGATGTGCAGTCGTTAGCACCAGCGACAGATCTATAGACTCGGACTCGGAGCGGAGAGGCAGCGGGCGGCAGGCGGCAGGCAGCAGGCAGCATGAAGGGCAGCAAGCTGGCGCAGGCGGCGCGCCGCTGCGTGGCCGCGCAGGGCCAGGCTCGCAGGTGAGCGCCACTTGGACTTTGTTCCCGACCTTGTTACTTGCTCTAGTTCATCTCGACGCTTAAATATATCAAGGGCATTGCCGTGACGAGAGCATGTTGGTTGCCCCATCTAGTGTGATGATGATGAGATGATTGATGAAGCATGGTTAACATTATTATTGCTATTGCATACCTACTGATATAATTTACTCTGTGAACTGAACCACTCTAATATAGAATTTAGATCATTGAAAATCTCTTTCATAATATTGATTGTTTAAAGTACGTAGGTAATCAATTTACGATTCATCTTAAAATGTTGATAGTAAATAAATTATCGGGAACATCATTATTTTGAACTAATGAGTCATGCTGCCTCACACTAGAATGTTGCACATTATTTATCAAATATGACCATTCCAAATTCCAATAATATGATCATAACCTAATTAGTCAATTAGTGAAAAGATAATCATTTAGTATTATTTGGTAGTCATTAGCAGAGACCATGTTTAACAATGTTGATACAACTCACATCACATAACAGAGGGTCCAAAGTGCATCTCAGAATGGATCTTAAATTATATTTGACCATGTATCTGAGTTCTACAACATTTGGACGAGGGCCAAGTTTTGATTCACCTTGATATAGAGATATGTAATAGAATAATCTAGGAAAACATTACTTTGATAAGAATTGAAGAACTTTGTCATTTATACATTACAGAAAATACTATGAAACAATACAGGGTGTTAGGCAGTTTGTTGTACAAAAGTTGGTTAGCACCGATATCATTTGGAATCTATTTGGGCAATTAACTATTTATGTGCAGTCTTTTTATGATTTCTAGGGTTCCGTACCCAAAGGGTAAAATGGGGACCCTATTACTAAGCCTACGTTGTCCGTCTGTCCGTGCGACCGTCTGTCCTACCTATTTTGGGACTGTAACTTTTGAACCGTAATAGCTAGATAGTTGAAATTTTCTCAGATTATGCGTTATTGCGATGGATTTGTTAACAAATAATAAAAATGTCAAAAAGTTAAAAATTAAGGGGGGGTTCTCAACAAGAAACTAGTTTTTATCAACATTTTTTCTTCACGCTCTATTGTAAAAACGGTAATACATACAAGCGTCAAACTTAGTGTGATTATAGAGCATACTCTACAGTCTATAGAATAACAACAAATACTAAAAACCAGCCAAGTGTGAGTCGGTCTCGCGCTAAAGGTCCCGGACAAAAAGTTTTTTTTTCTAGTTTAATAATGTTGTGTTTTGTAGTGGTGTGGTACGGAACCCTCGGTGCGCGAGTAGCCCGATTCGCACTTGACCGCTTTTTTATTTTTAAGTTATTTCAATTAGGTCAAAAAATCTATGTGACTGCACATAGAAATATGTGATAGGGAATGATCTCACTACCGTCCATTCCTCTTCGTCCAACCAAACAACCAACCAACCAATTAAAATTAATCAAACATTCATGGAATAGAAACAAGTTTAATTGTTGAATGAATCTATACTAATATTATAAAGAGGAAAGATTTGTATTTTTGTGTGTGTGTGTGTATGTTTGTAATGAATAAACTCAAAAACTACTGTGCCGAAAAATATGAAACTTGCTTTGGAGGTGCTACGATCAATTATAAACTTTAATGACAATATTTCAAGTACTAAAATTAGTTCCAATGATCATCTGCAATATGGTGTGTTTTATTTTTCTGGTCAGGCTTTACAGTACCTACTTGTACCACTTGTTTTGCTCAAGGATATGCTTTGGAACTATTTAGATTTATTTAGATTTTTTTTACAGAAAATTGTTGAAAAACAACAAATCCCAAATGTTTCTGAAGCTTGAACTAGAATGAACAGCACTGTACTTTGATCAGTGATGGCTCTCTTAATTATAGTGGGCATATACCTACTCACAATATATGACGGTCGGATCATATGGAGTATTGTATCTGTATCCCTCGCCCTGCCCTCAGAGCGCTGGCGACGGAGGCGCGTGCGGAGCCGCGGCCGGCGCCGCGCGCCAGCGCCTCCTTCACCCTGAACCTGTTCCGCGGCGTGCTCGAGCCCGCGCAGGTGTTCCCCTTCCCCGAGCCGCTCTCCGACGACCAGCGACAGACCCTCAACGAGCTGGTGCCCCCCGTCGAGAAGTTCTTCCAGGAGGTACTATGCACTACGCGTGCACCACCAACACCGACAGTACGTGCGGCCGCATTAATAAACATTCTAAGTGAACGTGTGTGTGTGACAGGTCAACGACCCGGCGAAGAACGACACGGACGCGGCGATAGAGCCGGCCACGCTGGCGGGCCTGTGGGATCTCGGCGCGTTCGGCCTCCAGGTGCCCACCGACCTCGGCGGCCTCGGCCTCTCCAACACGCAGTACGCGCGCCTCGTGGAGGTGCGTCACCGTCGCTGCAGCCACACATACACACTGCACGGTAGGGTACGGGCGGCGCGTGAGTGACGCGGTGCTCTCGGTTGCAGATAGTGGGCGCGCACGACCTGGGCGTGGGCATCACGCTGGGCGCGCACCAGTCCATCGGGTTCAAGGGCATCCTGCTGTTCGGCACGCCCGAGCAGAAGCAGAAGTACCTGACGCGCGTCACGGCCGGCGAGTACGCCGCCTTCTGCCTCACTGAGCCCTCCTCCGGCTCCGACGCCGGCTCCATCAAGTGCGTACCTTTACCGCCTGGCGCCTGGCGCCTGGCCACGGGACCTGTCCCGTGCGGACTGCGGCGCGAATTGCGATTTAAGAATACACTGCCTTTGCGCCGGTGCTTGCTTGCGTAATAGTAGGAAGACAACTCTCAGTGTATTATGAAATCGCAATTCGCGCCGCCGCCGCCGTTCGTCCTGTCCCGTGGCCAGGCGGTTACGTCTTAATATCTTCTCGTTTCCGCTGATGTATCTTAGTATATTAACTACAGACAATTACCTAATTTCTTATTGAAATATTTAAATTTGTTAGTAATTTTTAATTAAACCTATTTTAGTACTACTGGTGAAAACTTGTAATTGGCTCAGATTGTACTATAGCATTAACAGAACTATTATTGTAATTGTAAGCTGTAAGTTTTCATAATAACATAAAATAAAATAAAAATAAATAAAATACATCTACACCGCCACCGCTACGTTACGCGTCGCGTTAGTCGTTACGTTGTGCTACTGTTGTGTGCGTGAACTACGGCATGACTGACGAAGCGACGCGACGCTCTCGTTTATTGTTTTGATAACATTATTATCATATTCATTCATAAATTGCCGATTTGTCAATGAAAGCGATAACGACATTATTGGATTGTACTAAGGGGTTATAGGTTCAGACGAATATTTTCTATGAGAAACGCGATTGTGCAGCCCTCCGAAAAGTGCGTGCGCGTGCTGTATTTTCGATTAAAAAGAGTTAACAAAAGTACTTTTTATAGATTTGATTTATGATTTCACTAGATAAACTAATGGTGAATATGTGAGTTTAAATACCAAAAATCGGAAACTATTTTAAGTTCTTCTAACACGAGAAAAATGTTTAAAAATACAAGAAAATACGATTTTCTATCGATTGAAGTAATTCCAATCGTGTATTCAATTGATGATTTCACTAGATAAACTATCCAAGAATATTGAGGTATGACTTTGGTTTCGGTAAATTGTATAAATCTAGTCGAAACATGAAAAATAAAAGATGCCTCCAAGGTGTTTCGTCCAGTTCGTCCATATAGGGCCTTAAATGCATGAATCGAATACCGATGCGATGGTATAGATAAGTGTAGAGTGTATAGTATGGTATAGTGATGAGTAGACTGACGGTGCGGCGGGTGTTATGTTGTGTTGTGTTGTGGCAGGACGCGCGCGCAGCTGTCGCCGGACGGGAAGCACTTCATACTGAACGGCTCCAAGATCTGGATCAGTAACGGCGGCACGGCCGAGATCATGACCGTGTTCGCGCAGACGCCCGTCGAGAAGGACGGCAAGATCGTCGACAAGGTAAATTACCCATGACCGCTCTTATTCATTACGACCTTTTACCTCCGACTTCGTCCACACAAATTATATACCAGATTTTAAGTCAAATCATAAGCTTTCAAACAAAAAAGTTTTCAAAATCGGTTCAGGGACACCTAAAAACCACATCGTAATATCTTCGAACAGAAACACTTTTATAGTTTTACGAGCTTTTACCCGCGACTTCGTCCGCATAAATTATATTATATACCAGATTTTAAGTCAGATGTTACGCTACCAAACAAAAAAAGTGTCATCAAAATCGGTTCAATCGTTTTTGCGTGATACTCGAACAAACAAACAAACTAATTCTTTTTTTCAAATTTACAGTTTTATAATAGTCAAGATAAGGGTGCTAATTAACCTAAGTAATTAACACGAGTTCTATTTAATTAATAGCATTATTTTCCGCTAAGAAGTCTGTTAAAAAACGATAGTGTTCTCTGAATTACTGGTCAGCCACCATCAATGCATGTCTAAAAATTACTTTTTCTCAAACATGCTTGGAAATGTGAGCATTATTTTGACAACCTTCTTCGAGATAAATCGCATTTGCTGTACTGGCCAAATACATGCGCGCAGCGGCCGGCAATGTTTGTATGAAAATCCATATCTGTCGTGTTTTGCGGCCAAATAAATTACATAGTAAACTCATATCTGTCGTGTAATTTAAAAAAGGAACGATCTTTTTCTCCGAAACATGGCGACCAAGGAGATAACTCATCAAAGGTTTTATTTAAATTTCGAACTGGCTTGCAAATAGAAAGCAAAGCAGCTTTTTTTTTTTATTGAAAAAAAAAAATATTGTTGTTCGTTGTTCGTCATTGATTTTGAAAAGTGTTTTAATTTCCGCGAATTATTTGAGAAAATTTACTGTTTTAATTTCCGCGCATTGTTTGAGAAAAGTACAATACAAGCCTTGGCCACAACTAGGCATTGATGGACTTACGTATGTGTGCCTCGGCTTCGCCTCGGCCCACATTTACACGTTCGTCCATCAATGCCTCTGTTGCTGGCCGTTGCAGTAGTGTACTAATCTTTAAAAAAAGGAGGTTACCAATATCAATTCGATACGTCTATCTATGTAATATTATTGAAATTGCAAAATATTCATATACAGGGTTTCCGAAAACTCAACGTCAAGCCGCAAATAGGAGATAGGTGAGTTTATAACTGTTCCGGGAAAAATACAAATAAAAATCAAAGTTTGATAGTTTTCGAGATTTTGTCATTTCTTTCAACATTGGAAAAATCGCCACCCAGCTCTCAACTTTTAGATGTAGATACTACAAATTTGTAAATTTTTTCATGAAAATACTTGTTACGCAATCCAAAATAATCTTTTCAGCGAACCCAATTAAAAAATATGCTATTGGTTCCTTGCTTTTTACAGAAAACACTTTTTCTGTCAGACTTCCGCGGTAACAATTTTTTCCATGTCAACTTTGAGACTACACCCTGTATAAAAAATGTATGGCGGTAACCTGGCAAGTAATTTCAAAAGTTGGCCAATTTAATCAAGTTTTCAAAATGGTATCACACTTGGCACTTCCTTTTCTAAAAAAGTAGTAATAATTTTTTTCTTGCAGAACAATCCGATTTGAAACCAATAATTCCATAGTAAAATATCTTTGCATTAAACCACCGTATTACTTGCTAGGTTACCGCCATACATTTTTTACAGGATGTAGTCCCAATGTTAACATAGAAAAAATTGTTACCGCAGTAGTCTGACTGAAAAAAGTGTTTTCTGTAAAAAGTATGGAAGTAATAGTTTATTTTTGAATTGGGTCCGCTGAAAAGATTATTCTGGGTGGCGTAACAAGTATTTTCATGAAAAAATGTACAAGTTTGTAGTAGCTACATTTAAAAGTTGAGAGCAGGGGGGCGATTTTTCTAATGTTGAAAGAAATGATAAAATCTCGAAAACTATCAAACTTGGATTTTTTTTTGTATTTTTCCCTGAACAGTTATAAACTCACCTATCTCCTATTTGCGGCTTGACGTTGAGTTTTGGGACACCCTGTATGATAATCTATTAGGGCTTCCAAACAAATATACAAAATTTCATAGGTGTATGTAGGTGTTTGACCACGCACTTCTCCGAAACTATTAATCGGATTGTGACCATTCTTTTTTTACTGGCTTACATTTACTACAAATTAGGGAACAGTGTAAGTTTCATCAAAATCGGTTCAGTATTAGTTTTCAAGATATGGACTAAGGGTTGAGCTACATCTGGCAGCACCGCATCGCCTTTTTCCGTCGCTCCATCCTTTTCTGTCACTCAGGAACGTCATTTGCTAGAGCATATAAGATAGACGGAACGCGACCACACGCGACAGCACCGCCGCGTGCGGTCGCGTTCCGTCTATCTTATATGCTCTAGCCAATGACGTTCCTGAGTGACAGAAAAGGATGGAGCGAAGGAAAAATGCGTTTCCGTGCCGTCAAATGTAGCTCAACCCTAATACGTGTAAGTGTGACGGCCATGTAAGTACCTATTTACAATGGTATTTACGCGTTAACTTCGGCATTTCTTGACCGATTTGAATGATTCTTTTTTAGTTCTGAAGTATATACCCACGAGATGGTTCCATTTTAATTTGGTGAAGTCTGATGACGCGCTTCGGAGCTACACAATAGAACTCCTCAAAAGTTGATAGCAAATCATCGGCGATTAAAACATTTGACAACAACTGATATCTGAGTCGAACTAATGTATTACACCACAAACAATTTAGAAATAAACAAAATTTAAACGAAAAAATTAAAACTAAAAAAGTAAAAAATAATATTGTAGCCGATGAATTTTTCGTTCGCATCTATAAGAACATTAATTTGTTGTGTTGGAGTCGGTGTCGGTATGTTGTAATAGATACTCTTTCTTATACTGTGCTGTCGGTGCGTGCTTATTCTGTGGCTAGACTTATTTTATAATAGTTTAGAATCTAAATCTAGCACGAGCGACGGCTTATGAATAGATATCAACTAGAAGACGAGCTTCTTAAAGCGCGCGCAACTGTAGTAGAAAAAAATCCCTGAAATCCTCGAAAAAATCGTAATCCATCGCTATAAGTAACAACAAAATGGCGTACTTAGGTACATACGAGTCTAGCGGCGCGGCGGCGGCGGTCCGAGATTTAGGCTGGCTTCAGAGTCACGCTGACCGCCGGCGCCGGCCGCCGGCAGCCTTCAGCGCGCGGGTCGCGCTATGGAAATTGTGCGAAACGCGCGCTTAATGACAGCGTTTCACTGTGAAATGATACAAGGCAACACCTAGCTAGTGGCACGCGCGTTGACCAAACGCTCCGGCGGCGGTCAGCGTGACTCTGAAAACACGCTTACTCCGACGCAGCGTCCCGCTCGTATGAAGCTCGCTCGCTGGTCCGGCCTCGCCAAGATATCTATTCATGCGACGACAGATCAGGAATATCGACCGTCTGACGGGCTACCATCCCACGAGACGGTCCGACGCCCTCGGGCATATAATATATGTCTTCACTATAAATCGTATTTATCATAACTCCGATGATATCGAGTGAAATCATGAGGTGTACATGTACTGTACACGGGGTGGTGTGGTGTCCGCAGGTGACCGCGTTCATAGTGGAGCGGTCGTTCGGCGGCGTGTCCTCGGGCCCGCCGGAGAACAAGATGGGCATCAAGTGCTCCAACACGGCGGAGGTGTACTACGAGGACGTGCCCGTGCCCGTGGAGAACGTGCTCGGCGGCCTCGGCAACGGCTTCAAGGTGATCATGACCGCCTGCTCTTATATTATACGAGTTTTTACTCACGACTTCGTCCGCATAAATGATATACCAGATTTTAAGTCACATGATAAGCTATCAAACAAAAAAGTTTCATCAAAATCGGTTCAGTAGTTTTTGCGTGATACTCGAACAAATAAACACCCAAACAAACAAACAGACAAACAAAAAATCCAAAAATTGGTGATTTGGAATCAGGGACAGGTAAAAACCATGTCGTAATTTTTTTTGTAAATATCTTCAATGCACAGACACATTTCTGTTACAGTTTTATAATAGTTTAGATGTTCCCTGCCCTGTCACTTTCACTGTCGGTGGCGCTAGGCTTTGTGCTCGGGAGGGCCTCGCTCAGCGAGCGAGTCTTCAGTTAATAAAACAACTCTACAATTTCTCAGAAGGAAATCATTTTCATCATCATCATTTGACGACCCGGATGGTGTAATGGTTACCACGCCGGACTGCCAAACCAGGGTCCTGGTTCGGTCCTGGATGTTACATGTTTGTGCCGTTGTTGTATGGTTCCCATAACAAAAAGCCTATGGCTTACTTGGAATCATTACAATGTATGTGCCTGTGAGACCGAAATGTCCGTATCGGAGATGTGCGTGCGACAGGTGATAGACGAGTGACAGCTAAAGCAGGCTCTTCACTTGCGAGAATTTCTCGGCGAGAAATTTCATGGAAAATTACTACGGCTTATGACGCCACGAGAACAATTTTATTTTATTTATTTTAGGAAAACTTACGGACTAATTACAGGATAGTAGGGTATCAACATTTTTATAAAACAACATTGCCAACTAAAAGTTTCCACAGATTTGTGTGGCATTGTCCAAGATGTTTATTTATTTTTTTTATTTTTTTTATTGAAGGGTGTTCACATTTTTTTTCTCGGCGAGAATGTGGTGCCCGCATAATGTCGGCTCTTCATTCTCGCCGAGAACGGGCGAGACAGGCCGAGATCGAGAGTGTGGATGCCCTTCATTGTTCTCGTGGCATCATAAGCCATAGTAATTTTCCTTGAAAGTTCTCGGCGAGAGTGAAGTGCGGGCTTAACGAGTGTGTTCCCGGGCACAGGTGGCGATGAACATCCTGAACAACGGGCGCTTCGGCATGGCCGCCGCGCTCTCCGGCACTCAGCGCTCCGCCATGCGCCAGGCCGCCGAGCACGCCGCCACCAGGACACAGTTCGGCAAGAAGCTGGCAGAGTTCGGCACCATACAGGTGCGTATATATCTACTGCAGTGCAGACTACTGCGGATCCCCCCGGCGCCCGGCGCCCGGCACCCGCTGACCGCCCCCTCTCTGTGCAGGAGAAGCTGGCGCGCATGGCGATGCTGCAGTACGTGACCGAGTCGCTCGCCTACATGGTCTCCGGCAACATGGACTGCGGCGCCACGGACTACCACCTGGAGGCGGCCATCAGCAAGGTGTTCGCCTCCGACGCCGCGTGGGCCGTCGTCGACGAGAGCATCCAGGTGCTCGGCGGCATGGGCTTCATGAAGGCGACGGGGCTCGAGCGCGTGCTGCGCGACCTGCGCATCTTCCGCATCTTCGAGGGCACCAACGACATCCTGCGGCTGTTCGTCGCGCTCACGGGCATCCAGCACGCCGGCGCGCACCTGCAGGAGCTGCAGCGCGCCTTCAAGAACCCCGCCGCGAACCTCGGCCTCATCTTCAGCGAGGGCGCCAAGCGCGCCGGCGCCGCGGTGGGGCTCGGCCGCGCGCCGGACCTGGGGCCGCTCGTGGCGCCGCCGCTGCGCCCCGTCGCGCTCGAGCTCGGCAAGTGCGTGGCGGAGCACGGCCGCGTGGTCGAGCAGGTGCTGCGCAAGTACGGGCGGCGCATCGTGGACGAGCAGTTCGTGCTGAACCGGCTCGCGTCCGCCTGCATCGACACGTACTCGGCGGCGGCGGCCATGTCGCGCGCGTCGCGGGCGCACCGGCGCGCGCTGCCCTCGGCCGAGTTCGAGCTGCGCGTGGCGGAGGCGTGGGCCGAGGAGTGCGCGGCGCGGGTGCCGGCGCTGCTGGCGGCGGCGCGGGAGCCGCGCGCGCTGGCGCAGTACGCGCGCCTCGCCGCGCTCGGCACGGACGTGGCGCGCGCCGGCGGCCAGCTCGCGCCCAACCCCATCGGCGTCTAGCCGGACCCGGACCCGGACCCGTCCTCCAATCTCGTAGCTCTATTGTACATTTTCGATAGTATTTATTTTCGAATACGAAATATATTATTTTTAAGAAAATACTTTTACGTTTTATTTCGATCCCTGAATATTTTACTTTTTTATTTAGTCGTCTCGGTCACGAGACGTGTAGGCGCGAGTACAGCTAATTATAAAACGTGGGTCTAGAGGTACTTACTTAAGAAAATTAATAAAAAATACCTATTAATGACACATCGCACAAGTCAAACCCAGCCTCTAGAGAGGTATGTCCAACAATGGCGCAAAATCACAGCGCAAAATTAAGTACATGTTTTGTCCAATAACGTTCGTAGATTTCGCCTACATATAAATATAAAACAAACTCACAAGATTTCCCTAGAAGAATCTTATTTATTAGTAGAGAAAAGTTGTCATAAAAAATTATTTGATTAATTGATTGGCATGACAAATACAAAAATCTAATAGAAATTGAAATTTTTATACCTAGTTAGTGCATATTTAACCTTATTTACCAACATATTTACTTACCTACTTTGCTATTTTGTTTGTTTTTTTTATTGACTATGTGCGATGTGAGTGTTGGGAACTGTCAAGTCGATCGCAGCGCACGCTGTGGCAGAAATTTGTACTTTTGCCGGACAAGCTGTGAAAATATGCTTGAATCTATGCAAATCCGCACACTAACTTAACACGAAATCTCCAAAACTGTCAAGACTACAAACTTAAAATTTGGCATGGAAGTTTCTATTGGCATCTTGATGCTCACCTAAAAAAAGTCTTGTCGCATATCAACCCCCCAAAGATGTTAAAACTGAGGTAAAAGTTTGTATGGGAATTCCGAAACAAATTAGATTTTGTCCGTGGCTTCGTCCGCATCAGCTCCCGTCATCATACCGGGATAAAATATAAGCTAGCTTTTAAGACTAATAATAAGCTTTTAAATATAAAACGTTTTATTAAAATCGGTCCAGTAGTTTTGGCAGAATCCTCGAACAAACACAGACTTTTACAGTACTATAATAGTGCAAATAATTCACGGCTGTCCGAAAAAGTTCTGGCAGTACGCCGGGCTAGTGTGGCGCTAGTGTCGTGCACATAGCCAATAATCCGATGTTTACTTACTCATAATAACATACTATCAGTTTAAAATAACAATGTGCATGACCTCGCTCGCAAATGTGACGTAACGCAATCACACGAACTTCACTCGAGTCATTCAAATGATTGTTTCCTTTGCATAGAGTCTACATTCCTTTGTCAACCGAGTGAAGTTATCCAACGGCCCTTCAAGGTCATGCACATTGTTATTTTAAACTGATAGTAAGTCATAATATTTGATAGAATGAACCGATCGCGGCGACATAACGTAAATGATAATTATAAGATAATCAGTAGGTACCTACTGGGCCGTTTGCTTTTGTGAAAACTTCATTCGAATCGGTTCAGTAGTTTTTAAGTAATGCTAATAAAATTGCCACTACGCGGATTCTCCTACCTTCCTTCGGGCGCGTAGCTGAGCATACAAATGTTTTGAAATTATATAACGTATTTTGGTTCAAAAATGCAGTGGAATATCAATGGATTCGTAGAACGAAATCTACTCAATGGGTCAGGTGAAGCGAAACGAAACAAACTCAAGTCGATAACTAAATAATGTCTATTTACAAAACTACATAATTATTTACATAATGTGTATACAGGGTTATTTCTAATTCGACGTATTCCTTTCAGGACGTTAAGGGGCAGCCTAAATGCAATTATGTGGGGTCGGAAATTAATAGTTTTCGTGATATTTGGAATTTAAGGTTTTTTACCAAAAACCCAGTTTTTTCGCACTTTTTCTTAAATAAAAAAATATATGCTTATTCTATGGCGTCGATTTGAATTTTAATTCATAGCTAACACTTTTTCCGAGATTTTTTCATAAATCAATGTCCGATCATACTGAGCAATTCAAAATAAATCAATAACAATGACGGTTAATTTAAAAAAAAAAAATTACAATGTCTTGAAATCATGCGATTTTACTCAAAAAAATTGTATGAAAAAAGTGTGCGTTTAACTGAAATAACTTCCTCGTTTTGTTAGCTTTCTAAAAAGGTATAAAAGTTTTAGAAAAAAATGGAATTACAATGTCAAAAAAGGTTTTTTACTTAGTACGTGATACGTAGAGGCAACATTCTCTTGGAGAAAAATTTTACTATTTTTTTTTAGATAACATTATTTATTAATTTAAATCTACACATCTTACTCAGAGCGAGCCCCTAGGTTACACGCAAGCACTATCTTAGTTCATTTGTAGTTACTCTTGAAGTAAAGGTAAAATCTCATTACCTCCGCTACGTTTATTATGCGCTGCCTTGTTTACTGGGGTAATAAACAAGGTATTTCATTGTGTCCCCAGACATAAAAATTACATGAGATCAAGTCGGGGCTTCTTGCAGGCCAAGGAGTGGCCTTCCTCTACCAATCCCTAAAATGGTGACGTTGCTGGCCCGACTTGCAACTTATTCGAATAGATGGATTGGTAGAGGACGGCCAATTCATGGTCTGCATGAAGCCCCGACTTGACTCCATGTAATTTTCATGTCTGGTGACACATGAAAGACCTTGTTTATCAAACCTCAGTAAACGACGTAAAGACTTAAGGCAGCGCATAAGAAACGCAGCGGAGGTAATGAGATTTTACCTTTATTTCAAGAGTAACCAAAAATGAACTAAGAAAGTGCTTGCGTGTATGTGTATGGAACCGAGGGGCTCACTCTGAGTAAGATGTGTAGATTTAAATTAATAAATAATGTTATCTAAAAAAATTGTAAAATTTTTCTCTCTCACGTACTAAGTAAAAACCCTTTTTTGACATTGTAATTCCATTTTTTTTCTAAAACATTTATAACTTTTTAGAAAGCTAACAAAACGAGGAAGTCATTTCAGTAAAACGCACACTTTTTTTTAATAATTTTTTTTGGAGAAAAACCGCATGATTTCAAGACTTTGTAATTTTTTTTCAAATCTTACTGTGATTGTTATTGATTTATTTTGAATTGCTCAGTATGATCAGACATTGATTTATGAAAAAATCTCGGAAAAAGAGTTAGCTATGAATTAAAATCATATATTTTTTTATTTAAGAAAAAGTGCGAAAAAATTGGGGTTTTGGTAAAAATCCTTAAATTTCAAATATCTCGAAAACTATTAATTTCCGACCCCATATATGGGGGTTTACATAATTGCATTTAGGCTGCCCTTTACCTAACGTCCTGAAAGGAATACGTCGAATTACAAATAACCTTGTATGTATGGTGGTAGGTGCGGCGCTACACAGTACACTGTACACTGCACACGCTACACGTCTATCTGTAGCGAGCGGTCCCACGCGCGCGCGTTGACGTGGCGCAGCGTGGCGCGCAGCGCGCCGCCCGGCCCCAGCGCCAGCACGAGCGGCTGCGGCTCGTCCCGGCGCCGCGCGAACACGCCGTGCAGCGTCTGCTCCCAGCGCAGCGGCGCCGCGCCCAGCCGCGCCAGCCCGCGCCGCACCGCCGCCGCGTCGCCGTACACGCGCGCCTCCGCGCCGCCCCACACGCGCAGGCGCGGCGCGCGCACGTCGCACAGCCGCAGCGCCGCGCCCACCGCCTCCACCGTGCGCGCCATCAGCGCGCTGTGGAACGCGCCCGCCACGCCCACGCGCGCCGCGCGCCGCACGCCCGCCGCGCGCCCGCAGCGCTCCACGTAGCGCAGCGCCTCCTCGTCGCCGGCGAGCACCTTGCAGCCGGGGTACAGGTAGTTGGCGACCTGGCACACGGGGTCGGCGACGCCGCGCTCGGCGGCGGCGTCGCGCGCGCGCGCGAGCAGCGCCGGCAGCGCCGCGTGGGCGTCGGGCGCGAGCCACACGGTGAGCATGCCGCCGGCGCGCTCGGCGGCGGCGGCGCGCATGGCCGCCTCGCGCACCTCGGCGACGCGCAGCGCCTGCTCGAGCGGCAGCGCGCCGGCGTACACGAGCGCGGTGAGCTCGCCGAGCGAGAAGCCGGCCGCGGCGCGCGCCGCCTCGAGCGCGCCGGGCCGCTCCTCGCGCGCGCGCTCCAGCGCCGCCAGTGACGTCACGAGCACGCAGGGCTGGCAGCGCCGCGAGAGCTCCTCCTCCGGCCCCTCGGTGCACACGCGCCACACGTCCCACCTGAACGTAGCGCGTCATACTGTTAGTGTTACGTATATCTATACTATACCTTACATTTTAATTTAAAATAATGAGATCCTTCTCATTAATGACGATAAAAAATTTCGCTTATCATGAGGGTTGGCGAACCGACAGCATAGCTTCGACTCAATAGTCTTTTGCATTGATAAATGATAAATGAACTTTTTTGTTTTCTTGACCCTTCAAAACGTTGGTACCTGAACCTGAAGAAAATATCTGATACCATTCAGGAGAACAAACTTGTAATCTCCTGGGTCTGCTTGAGAGGCACATTCATTTAGCAAATTCAAGTAGATAGGTACAGATAGAAATAAATTGATTAAAAATCAGTTTTTTCCACACAATCTTAGTAGTAGAATAGACAGTATTGAATGCAATGTGGCCAAGAAAAATTAAAATGGATAGATTATGTAGCTCAGAAGAATAAAAAAAAGACACTAAGGGTTGAACCTCATCCTTTTCTGTCACTCAGGTACGTCATTTGCTAGAGCAAATAAGATCGACAGAACGCGACCACAAACCGCAGCACAGCCGCACGAGATCGCGTTCCATCTATCTTATTTAATCCCCGCGCGCGGTCGAGTCGCCGCGTAGTATAGTATAGTGTCTAGTCACCCGAGCACGGTGGAGGCGAGGTCGTAGAGGTCGCGCGCGCGAGGCAGGTGCTGCAGCGCGCGGCCCATGCCCACGAACTGCGCGCCCTGCCCCGGGAACAGCAGCACCGTGGCGCTCGCCGGCTCCGGCCTCTGCACGCGCCTCCCCGCGCGCGGTCGCGTCGCCGCGTAGGGCTGCGTGGCCCAGCGCAGCGCCTCGTCGCCCGGCGCCCGCGCCGCCTCCTCGAACGAGCCCGCCTCGTCCAGCAGCCGCCGCAGCGGGCTGTCCGCGCCCCCCGCCGGCCCCGACGCCGCGCGCGCCGCCGCCCGCGCCCGCGCCCGCGCGCCCGACCACCACCGAGAGCACAGCATCGAGACGGCCGCTATTATGTTATGATTACGATCCCGTCGGTTCGCCCGATGACTCGCCGATGTGTGTTCACTGTTACATCATCTATAGTTTCACGATGGAGTTCGATCCATCGACCTATAAATTAAAACTACCGATTCAATCGGTGTTTATGAAATATGTATTTTTATTGTTTCACTTTTGTTAACTTCGGCGTCTACGAGTTTTAGATGAAAAATTTAAAATTCCTTTGTTTTGTTAGTGAATTCTAATATTAAAACTAGTAATTCTGCTCTCTTTTTTTGTTTTATTTGTTATCACGTTATCACTTATCATAATTTTTAGGTTAGGATTTTTTTTTTTAAAGTTGTTGCTGCTCCTTTCGGAAAGGCAATGGGAACTAGCCCTTAGCCTTACAGCCATTGTCTTCAGTCTTTTTTCTGCGGTAAGCCAAGTGTCCGCGCTTGTTTTTTAGCAAACGTTATACAAAAACACAAAATGGCTTTGCCCCTTAGATTAAAAACTTTTCGCTTTGCCCAATACAATGTTGTTTTAAAAGATGTCGGGGCGGACCGAAAACCAAGTCTAAACCTACCATCATTCTGGCAACACCAAGTCTGTCATGCAGTGTTGCCAACTTAGTGGATTTTCCACTAAATCTGGTGGTTTGGCCCCCCGTTTAATGGAGAAAATGCAGGTTTCCTCACGACGTTTTCCTCAGCCGAAAAGCCAGTGGTGTTACAAATCGTACATAAATTAAAAAAAACTCATTGGTATGAGTAGACCCGGACGGGGATCGAATCATCGCCATCTCCAAGGCAGGCAAGGTTACTCGCCACTGTATCACCACGGCTAGAGTTGTAAATCTACCGTAGTCTACCAAATCGTGAGGTAGACTACCGATAGGCTACATAAGCTACGGTAGCATTTGTAGATTATTCAGTCGTAGAAATTTTGGCCAGAAGTGCGATTTTTGAAAATCATACGAGCGACTTGGCAGTAGAAAATGTCAAAATTACTATGGAGATTATGCATCTTTCTACTGCCAAGTCGCTCGTATGATTTTCAAAAATCGCACTTCAGTTCACAATATTAGGCGGCTGCCATTTATTATTTGTGATAAATACTTAACCCATTCCACGCCACGGATTTATTTAGAAAACGCTTATCACACGCCACAACCCGAAATTTGTCACTATCTGGAAAACATTATACGTACGTTGATAAGTTTATTTGTGATAAAATAAAAGGATTTTTCAACAATTTTTTTTGTCTGATATATCAGACTTATCAGACTTTGGCGGCGAGGGCACGAAACTTAAACGTCTGATATATCAGATTTTGGCGCTGAAAAGGTTAAGCTAAGAGAGCTTCGGCAATAATTTTAGAGAAAGTAAAAATCAATCTAGGATGCGAAAAAAGGACATTGACATACACTATTTTATAAAAGGTTGGTTAATTTAAAATGTGATATTATGCACTAAGCCACGATAGCCTAGCTCCTAGGGGTGAAATGTGGTTTTTATAATTTATATTTCATGTCGGTACGGACGGTTTTAAATAATTATCGTTGGCTTATGGTGAAGGAAAACATCGTGAGGAAACCTTCATGTCCGAAAAGAGGGACAATTTATAGGCTAAAGACAATTTAAAATCTTTAAAGTTTAAAATCGTCTTTTGTTGACATTTTAAAATATTTACATAATGTTAATTAATTTGTATTGATTAATACTTTCTCATATTACATGAACAAAAATCATTTTTTTTTTTTAATAAATCGACGATTTTTTATTTCAAATATACATAATCTACGGTATAAATCGGTAGTCTACCGTAGTCTACCATTGTCTACCGGTAGACTACCGTAGCCGTAGGCAGTGGTAGGCTACGTAGCATTTACAACTCTAACCACGGCACGGCACTTATTACAAAGAAACGTTACAAAATACGTATAATAAAAGTAACAAATCCCATTGTTTTCTTGTTTAGTGGAAAATTAAGTGATTTCTTATGAGAGTAGGGCCATTTTCTGTTAGTGGTTTTCTGGTGGTTTTAGTAGTTGAGTCTGGTGGAGAGTTAATTTAAATGTTGGCAACACTGCTGTCATGTCATCACAGCGCCAGCGAGCTCGGCTCGAGAGCTGTCAGTGAATTAGCTTTTGTTCTGAATTTGATTCTAAGGAAATTCCTTCAATTCCATTCCATCTCAACTCAACCGGGTTCACTGCCTCAAAATCGAGCAACATTTCTGTGTAGTCCATCCATCCTTGAAATACATAGGTAAGTGCCTACTCGTTGTGTAAGTTAACTTAATGTTGAAGTGGCACATTCGAGCGCAGCACGCAGCACACGGCACACGGCACGGTTCCACGAACCATAGTTCAGTTCTGTTCAAGTAGGTATTCTGTGCCTATTGTGCGGTACGTAGCACAAGATCTGGAAGCCACTGCCACAGCCAGCCCCGAGCCCCGAGCCGTGAGCCGTGAGCCGTGAGCCGTGAGCCGAGCCCGTGGCGCCTCGTCTCGCATTGAACTCCTTTAATTAACATGTATATATTATACACTTTCTCTTTTTAAAATTGTTATTACCAATATGTAATAGTTCTTGTTCAGGGTTTTCAGCTTCTGTGGTCTAATGGTTAAGAGCATTGGGCTCTCGACACGGAGGTCGTGGGTTCGATTCCCACAGTTGGTAAGGACATTTCAGGCTGAATCACCTGATTGTCTGAAAAGAAAAATGATCAATTTTTTTGATGTCACATGAAGCCGTTGGTCCTGGCTACTATGTCTGGTTGTAGTAGTTGTTACATAAAAACCATGTCAGTAGCTGTAAGGCCTGAAAAAACTGACACCAGGGCTCTGCCCACACGATTAGAAGGGTTTTCAGTACATATCTGACTACCCCTTGGGGAGTATTGAGTAGGGAGTCGTAAGCATATGCATGCATGCAATATTTCTTGTGTACTACAGATTTTCACTATAGTGCATCCAAGATAGCTTTGTGATTAATCAAATCAAATAATTTATTTCAGACAAGATGTCCATATAGTGTTAGTAACAAAACATTTTATTTTATTTTAAAAACCCGGTATGGAGCTTCACCCAGTGATGTAACAGCGGGGAGTCCCACCGGTCTTTAAACACACTCAGGAGACCGTTGGTGCTGGCTCGGAGCCTGCCCAACATGGAGGCGCACCGTTTTCTCAATATAGCATAGAAGTCGTCCGTGTGCGCCTCCGCAAACATTCCCGACGCACTACAATGCCGCGCCAGCCCCATCAGTATCCTGAATGCGTTATTATACTGTACGCGTAGGTCGCTGTATGCCCGCTGCGTATACCGGGTCCAAAGGCTGCACGTGTAGAAAGACTGACAAAATGCTTTAAAAAGTGTGATTTTTACTTGTTTCGTACATCGTGCAAACCTTCGTGCCAGCATATTACAACGGACAGTCAGCGACCTACGCTCCCTCTCAATATCGCAGTTATCCCTGAGATCATCAGTGACCCAATGGCCCAAGTACTTAAACTTTGTCACCCATCCTAGGGGAGTGCCACTGAGTGAGACTCCAGGTACATTGGAGTAGTTGATAGTGTTAGTCCTAAACATCATCAGCTCACTCTTCTTGACATTGTACTTGAGCCCGTGGGCCACCGCATATGACTCACAGACAGCTACAAGCGTCCTAAGTGCCCCGATCGATGGACTCAGCAGCACCATATCATCTGCGTAGCTAATGTTGTTCATGCAGACGCCGTCTATATGACATCCGGTACGAGTGCTGCTGAGTTCACCGATCAGACGATTTATGTACAGGTTGAAGAGGCGGGGTGAGCTCAACCCCCCCTGCCGCACCCCGCACTCCAACCGGTACACGTTCGATTGGGCTCCCGCCCATCTGACACTAGACAGTGACACTCTGATGACAGATCATTTTAGAGATGTGACACATCTACTTTTACTGCTTTTATTTTTTTTACTTATTGTTTTTTAGGGACTTTAATACACATGCACATATCAGTCCCATCATACCCTAAACTTTAATACATTGATGAGTGAGAAGATAATCACATCATTGATTCACTGATGAAGCCACAAAGGTAAACAACTTTTTAGCTTCATCTGAACTACTGATTAACTGCTAATACTAGCTACCAATTATAACAGGGGTGGCCAAACTTCATACATTGCGCGGTCTTCATTAAAATTTTAAATATACCTGGCAGTCTATCTTCAATCGCAACAGGTTTAGAAATGAATGTATATTCGCTTCTGATACAACATACTGTAATTTTTTTTGTAATTAGTGTTCAGTACTTATATTATCTCTCGTTTATTCGATTTTTTATTGGTGACCCAGCAGACAATTTTGCGCTTCCCTACAAATATTCACTGTCCCCAGAGTGAGTTGACTTTGAATTTCACCCAGCTGTATAAAAAAATTATACGACCGCGTGAAGTTTTATGCCATTGGCAGTAAGAATAAAGGAAAATTTTTAAAGAATGTTCAAACATATTGTGAAGTTAACAGGATTTTATACAATTGTCTCGTAATTTTGTGTCTTTGGTAGAGGAGTAATATTGAAGTCCACTGACTAACCTAGCATAATTCCACTTAATTGGAGTGGGATCTCACCACAGTTGATCTTATAAGGAAGCGTTCTGCGTCTCACACAATCGAATCTGCCTATCCAGGGAACTTTATTTTAGGTGGTCATTTCGTTGGGGCTCTAAGAGAGGCATAGTGTTTATTACATGTCTGCTGGGTGACTCCGTTTTTCAATAGCATTTTGACTTTAACTACCTATTATGATGCATGAAACAGCAAAGGTAGCCTAATATGCTTTAGTAACATTTATTTTAGAGATTTGTCGAAAAAAACATGGTAAAATTCCATTTTACCTTTAAATGTCCCCTGAGTCACTGGTCCACTGGCTTACCTTAGTGATGACTCTTTACTAATTCTTATAATATTTTTGTATTGAAGTTTATTTTTGTTTGATATTATCCACGTTTAAGTCAATTGCATTGTTACTGGTGGTTTTCACGACCTTACGTTTTAATTTATTCTTTATTCCTAGTATCCTAATTTTCGTGAATCAGAGGTTTTTAAGTATAATTCTCTGTTTTTATTGAATTTACAGTGATTTATAAACTAATCCGTTGTATTTTTTGTTTAATAGAATATTAGTTGCTCTTGGGACACCGTATAAACTCAAGTTCTAAACTCAGCCCCAAAAAAAATGGCATTAAAATCATAGATCGTGCTCCTTACTGAAATACTGAAGTTTGTCAGTAATTATTTCTGAATAATATGAAAAAAAAAATGTAATTTAATATTTTTTTGGTTCAAAAAATTGTCCCGATCTGACAACAAAAAGTTGATTCACCCATTTATGGGACAGACAATGTGATGTGGAAATGCCTTGGACCTCGCGTGAACGGCATTCATTGCAGCGTGTTGTTAACTTATTACTAGTTTTTTTTTATTATTTCACTTTCTGAAAATATTTGAGCGATCAAAACATTATGTATGTGTATGTATGCAATTATAATTAATTTTAATTAATATTGTATACTTTCAATATTTGAAAAAAATCTACATGATAGTCGCCGTTTCAAATGAAATGAAATCATTTATTCAAAGTCGATGTGACTTTAAAATGGTGACTAAATAATGTTGATATTTGCAAATATTGAAAGTATACAATATTAATTAAAATTAATTATAATTGCCAGACCTCATCGGTCATAATCATAATCACGAAGCTATCTTCGACCATTATAAAGGTTGTATAAAGGTATAAATGAATTATGAAAACCTAGTTTTGTGTGGATAGAAAAGAATGGCTCGCGGGCAGCAGAAGCTCCAGTCCCAGGCGAAGGCGGCGGAGAAGTCCAACAAGCTGAAGAAGCAGCAGGGGCACAGCGCCACCGACCAGAAGAAGGCCGCCCAGAAGGCTCTCGTCCACGTCTGCAGTGTCTGCAAGGTACCTGCCCGCCGTGCCATGCCGTGCACACTTGTTATAATTATGTACTACAAGCTGCTACTTTTTCCGCACAAATTACATACCAGATTTTAAGTCAAATGATAAGCTATCAAACAAGAAAAGTGTCATCTAAATCGGTTCAGTAGTTTTTGCGTGATGCTCGATCAAACAAACAAACACACAAACAGACAGACAAAAATTCTAAAAAAGGTTGATTTGGAGTCAGGTTGGTCGTAATCTTTTTTTTTTAACTTCTTCAATGTACAGACATGCTTCTCTTACAGATTTATAATAGTTTAGATTAGTACATACTCCCTGTTTGTGTGCCACATTTAATTGTGGTATATTGCTCACAGGCACACATAATATTCTGTCCTGACGAACTGTTCACAATCTGAATTGAAAGATGCACTAAGCCTATTGGAATATTCATCTCAGAGTACCTATCTATCTACACCTATGAAGTTTCTCTTGTCAGTTTGTATGTTTGAATGTGGCCCTGAGACTATGATATTAGTGATGAAACAATTTAATATTAATCGGAGATTATTAGCGATAAATCGAAATCGTCGATTATCATTGAGTGCGAGTTTAAAATAATCATAATTGTAATGTGTTGCAGGCTCAGATGCCAGACCCCAAGACCTACAAGCAGCACTTTGAGAACAAGCATCCCAAGAACGACCTACCCGATGATCTGAAGGCCATCTAACACTACTTTTCTATTTAGTCTCATTACACTTAATTAAATTGTAAGAATTGTAAAAATATTTGTTTATTTAGGGTTCACGATGCATTTCTTGTCTCAACATGTTCTCGTCCATGACATGGAACAGCCTCCTCTCGTGTGACCATCTACTTTATCTTCATTGATAAGTATACGAACATTACCCGGTCAGTGAGTGTCCCTCTCGCCCAGCTGACTGGTTCGACTCACGCTGAGCTTAGGTACATCACGGCCAGGCATCTGGCAAGGCAGAGGCAGACCAAGTCACAAAACATGTTTGTGTTATAGGAGTAGTTTGTCTGTAATCTAGAAGGTAAAGCATTTAGTTTTGCCCCTTATTTACGCTTCTTTCATGTCAGCATGGGCGTTATTGCGTGACAGTAACTCATGCTGAAGTGGAATGATTAGCGAGTCAGCAATCGCGATCCACACTATCAATGAGAGCGTGAGCGAACTAAAACAATACTAAGCAGAATACTTCATAGTCCTGCGGCGGCGCGCGGCGCCCGCGAGGCCCTGGTTATTGTACCGATGTTATGATTTATGTATTACCTACTGGTTAGATTTAAATATACTCTTTTTCATATTTGTTATATTTTATTGATACAAAACACTTTCCTTTCTCTGTGATTCATTGGATGGATTGGTTCTCCTTCGCGCGGGACGTTGCCGTCGCGTCGTCCGTCAAGCTCCAGCACAAGATAATATAAGCTATATGCTATTATATGACTCCAGCCACGACTCACGCTCACGAGGCGCGAAGCGCGAGGCCATGAAGCAAGTCCTCTTCATGCGCGGCACCTCACACCTCAGTCGCAAGAAATCTTACGGTTTTGCTTTTGATTAAATTAAATTAATTTAATCAAAGGGGTTTATGATGTGTTTCGGTTCTGTATGCTCCGTGAACGTCCAAGCATTTATGAAATAATTCCTAGTTTCTGGATAAAGTGAGGATTCTCACTATGCAAAGTGAGAATCTCGTATAAAAGTGAGGGTTCTCACTATGCAACGTGATAATCTCATTTGATTATGCTAAGTGAGATACTAATTTAATTAAAATGAGGATTCTCACTACTAAGTATGTAAAGTGCCCATCTAATTGTGAGGATTCTCGCTATGCAACCGAATCAATCAAAAATATAAGTACCAGTCATTCACTTCAAGTTGGCCGCTACCTCCCTTCCCGCTTCCCCGCACCGCACCCCTAAGAGACCCTAATAAACGCAATTTTATAACCTTTAGCAACGCAACCACGTACGGCACATCCGTCCCGGTCACTAATATCGCTTTTAATTTTAAATTTTTATTCGCCTTTTATATTATTTTTTGTCGACGGGGCCAATTAATGTGCCTGTGAGGAAATTTTGTAACGGTCATCGACGGCCAACTGGTCGTGAACGGGTAGTAAGTACCTGAGTAGTTAGGTACCCTAAAATCCTACTTTATTTTTGCACCAAAAGGTAAACAATAAAATTCAGAGAAAAAAATAGAGGGTTAACGAAAAAAGGCAAATACTTAGTTAAAAATTATTAAAAAGCAAATATTTTCCAATTCCAACCATATAAAATAATGTATCATGACGTGACGCTGACGGTGACGAGGGATCCGGTCGACCGCGCCGCACCGCGCTCAGCCCGCTCTACTGTACTCGAGCCGGTCGCCGAAGGTCAACCTCTACGGTTACCTCGGCTAGCGGCTCGGCGATTCCGTTGACCTAACATCTTAGACAATTTATATAGGGACTCGCCTTGCGGTAGCATTTCCCCTCTGCCACGGTATAAGAACAATTGATCTTGTGCATTTTCACCCAATTTTATACCTTATTACTAAACGAGATAGCCTATAATAGCGAAACAATAATTTTGAACTTAGAACGTTTGGGGTTCACACACGAGACTATTTTTCATGATTTTCAACATTCAAAATTAGAATCTTAACTTATAGGCCGGTAGAAATTAACATTAAATTCGCAAAGCATGATGTAGTGCTGCATTTTTGGTATGTTGTTTGGATCAGTTAGGGTGATGTAAATCCCAATTTGCAATTTCGAAAAAGTTGTGCTCGCTGCGCACCACGTGATAAACTGCGAAAATTTTCGACTTTTTTCACTTTTTGCTCTAAAAGTCATAAACTATGCGTTTCCGACAAGTAACATTCAATACATAAATGAAGCTAATTATATTGGCAACAATTTAAGCCTTACCGGGTGCGTTACCGGGTAGGCTACTTCCAAGTACTATCTTGTGCGAAAATTAAAACCAAAACATAAGCCCGAAGGCGTTTGTTTAGTTAATGGGAGTTTTGGCCAGTTTACGCTGTTACCGCCTTCACCGCGTGGAGGTACTCCCAGCTTATGTTTTGATATGCAGATTGTGAGTGATTGTGTTGTGCTCTAATAAAAGAAAATTAAATGTACTACAACTTTATTTTACGACCTTCTCATAGAACTAGCGGTTTTGCCAATATTTTGTTTCAAACGGGAGCAAAACTAAAAATTTCAAATTTTCGGGAAAAACGGACCATCTTTGAAGGGACACAGCTTAGTTGTTATAAGGTTTAGAGAGCAGCGGTTAGGCTTAAATTGTTGCCAATTTAATTAGCTTTATTTATGTAGTGAATGTTACTTTTCGGAAACGCATAGTTTATGACTTTTAGAGCAAAAAGTGAAAAAAGTGAAAAAAGCGAAAATTTTCGCAGTTTATCACGTGTTGCGCAGCGAGCACAACTTTTTCGAAGTTGCAAATTGGGATTTACATCACCCTAACTGATCCAAACAACATACCAAAAATGCAGCACTACATCATGCTTTGCGAATTTTGGGTTTTTTAGTGTCGATTTCTACCGGCCTATTATGGGGAATAAAATCCAAAGTTGCGGATTTCATGTTACCTCGCCCCCCGCAAAAAGTGGCAGAAATGTTTCTTAGTAGAATGACACACGTCCCTATATAGATTGTCTAAGCCTAACATACACTTGCATGATGCTGCTGACAAAGCTACAGATAACAGATAAGCTATCACTGTAGGTATGAAATACATATTATTAGTTAGGTACTTTTGTTTTAATATTTTCTACGATACCTAAGCATGATTAATCGCTGATAAGAGGTGATTTTATAATGGATCAAAAACAATCATTCGCATTTGGTTTCGCTTTAACAATGTCACAAAACATATTTGATAATCTATGCATGTTATAACAGGTACCTACTTGTGCCCCTAGTTTTAGGTAGGTAGGTACCTAAGATGATGATGATGCGGGCAAGTCACTACATTCTCGCCGAGAACGAGAGTGTGGATGCCCTTCGTTGTTCTCGTGGCGTAGCCGTAGTCATTTTCCTTGAAAGGTCTCGCCGAGAAGTTCTCTCGAGCGAGAGTGAAGTGCCTGCTCTAGGTTATGCCTACATCCCGGGCGAATTAACTTCACACCTGGCTCGAACGAACGACGTTGGTGTAAACAATAACAAAACAGGAAAATAATAAATCGAAAATTCTAAAGCGCAGGGACACGTGCAGCGTTAACTGAGATGCTATCGCTACTAAAGTACTCTTTGATCGCTACTGGCCTCGCTTTAGAATTATCGAGTTATTCTTTTGCTGTCATTTGTTATTGTTTACATCAAATTCGAGCCAGGTGTCAAGTTAAGTCGCCCGGGTTGTAACTATATTATTAATCGTACCTACCGAATATTAAGTAGGTAGGTAAGTAGATACAAAATTACAAACATTTAATACAATCCAACCAACTGAACAGAAAAGAGCGGGTTGGTAGCTAGCTATGTTAGATGTTAGGTATGTCTATGTGATTGTGGGTAGGTACCTACTTAGGTACCCATTTATCAACGTGATATCAAAATAACTTAAGATTTTCCTTATTATTTTCCTCCTTGGTGTTCGGTTGATATTATCACGGTCAGAAGCGCGATTTTTTAAAATCATACGAGCGACTTGGCAGTAGAAAGATGCATAATCTCCATAGTAATTTTGACATTTTCTACTGCCAAGTCGCTCGTATGATTTTCAAAATCATCGCACTTCTGATTATTTAATAGTTCCACGGTATTGATAAAGGAGGGAGGCTGGCCTGTGAAGAGGATATAATTTTTAATCTACAGGGTTATTTGTAATTCGACGTACTATCAGTTTAAAATAACAATGTGCATGACCTCGCTCGCAAATGTGATGTCACGCAATCACACGAACTTCACTTGAGTCATTCAAATGATTATTTCCTTTGCATAGAGTCTACATTCCTTTGTCAACCGAGTGAAGTTATCCAACGTCCCTTCAAGGTCATGCACATTGTTATACAACGTGTTAATGAATTAACGCAAAACTAGAAAGTAGTTTGGTTAGAATCGAGAGCAGAATCGAATTATCATGGTTTCAACATAGGTAATTTTTTTTTAAATATTAAATATTAAATTTTAAATTTTCTGAACCCAATGTCAACCCACCGCACGGGCACGCTCACCCTACTTACTACCAAAACAAGATTATAAAAATGTATCCATGAGTACGTTAGCGCTTTCTTTCAGTGCTGAAATGATAACAAATCATTTTTGCCTCAAAACTTAAAATGCGAATAACTTTAAATTTTTACTATCAAAATAATGAAATTATTGTTTCAATCTAATTATTTTGTTATAAATCAGTCGGGGTGTATGAGGTTTTGCGCTAATTCATTAACACGTTGTATACTGATAGTATTCCTTTCAGGATGTTAAAGGGCAGCCTAAATGCAATTATGTGAACCCCCGTATGTGAGGTCAGAAATAATAGTTTTCGAGATATTTGGAATATAAGGTTTTTTACAAAAACACAAATTTTTTCACACTTTTTCTTAAATAAATAAAAATATGCTTATTCTATGGCGTCGATTTGAATTTTAATTCATAGCTAACACTTTTTCCGAGATTTTTTCATAAATCAATGTCCGATCATACTGAGCAACTTAAAATAAATCAATAACAATGACGGTTAATTATTGAAAAAAAAAATAGAAAGTTTTGAAATCATGCTTTTTTTCTCAAAAAACTTTTATGAAAAAAGTGTGAGTTTTACCAACTGAAATAACTTCCTCGTTTTGTTAGCTTTCTAAAAAGGTATAAATGTTCTAGAAATAAATGGAATTACAATAACAAAAAAGATTTTTTATTTAGTAGGTACGTGATACGTAGAGGCAACATTTTCATGGAGAAAAATTTTACGAAAATTCTTTTGATAACATTATTTATTAATTTAAATCTACACATCATGTACTCACAGTGAGCCCCTCGGTTCCGAACACATTCACGCAAGCACTTTCTTAGTTCACTTTTAGTTACTCTTGAAGTACCTAAAGGTAAAATCTCATTACCTCATAAAGTCTTCTAGAGTCTGGCTAACGAAAGCGTGTCCTGGAGTTTTCTTAAAAGTTTTGATATGGCAACATTATTAAGCTGTCAAAGGCACGTCAAAGTCTCTTCTCTCTTTTTCTCCCACGTAGTTAACTAGTTAGTAATACCACATAAAGATTTTTTGAATTTCCCGCGTTTACTCAGGTCACGCTTTCGTTAGCCAGACTCTACGTCGTTTACTGGGGTTTGATAAACAAGGTCTTTCATGTGTCCCCAGACATAAAAATTACATGAGGTCAAGTCGGGGCTTCTTCCAGGCCAAGGAGTGGCCCTCCTCTACCAATCCCTCAAATGGTTACGTTGCTGGCCCGACTTGCCAATACATGGTCTGCACGAAGCCCCGACTTGACCCCATGTAATTTTTATGTCTGGGGACACATGAAAGACCTTGTTCATCAAACCACAGTAAACGACGTAGAAGACTTAAGGCAGCGCATAATTAACGCAGCGGAGTTAGTGAGATTTTACCTTTACTTCAAGAGTAACTTAAAGTAAACTAAGAAAGTGCTTGCGTGAATGTGTTCGGAACAGAGGGGCTCACTCTGAGTATCATATGTAGATTTAAATTAATAAATAATGTTATCAAAAGAATTTTCATAAAATTTTTCTCCATGAGAATGTTGCCTCTACGTATCACGTACTAAGTAAAAAATCTTTTTTGTTATTGTAATTCTATTTATTTCTAGAACATTTATTCATTTTAGAAAGCAAACAAAACGAGGAAGTTATTTCAGTAAAACGCACACTTTTTTTCAAACAATTTTTTTGAGAAAAATAGCATGATTTCAAGACTTTCTTATTTTTTTCAAAAATTAACCGTCATTGTTGTTGATTTATTTTGAGTTGCTCATAAGGTTGCTCAGTATGATCGGAAATTGTGATTTATGAAAAAAATCTCGGAAAAAGTGTTAGCTATGGATTAAAATTCAAATCAACGTCATACTCGTCGTCGTCATCTAGGTGGATACGTAATAACACCTAATGACATTAGGGACCTCCCCTCCAAGAGCATAACACGGTTCATGAAGTCCGTGGGTCTAGGAAACGACCTTTAGGTCTAGGGTGACAGCTACAATAGATCTATTCAGGTCGCAGTACCTATTGGTCATTGACCAAGCCCTTACAACCAAAATAATAATAAATACTCGTAGAATAAGCATATTCTTTTTTATTTAAGAAAACCGGCCAAGTACGAATCAGGACTCGGGCAATTAGTGTTCCGTACTACCAGTTGTTTAAAATGGGTCATTGATGAAACCACTATAAATTGACACATACTTAGTATGTGGTCACATAGTAACTGAAGATCATTTTACAGTGGTCGCAATGGTGTTAGTTTTTTGGATATAGAAAAAAAAACTATCTAAGTTAGAGCCACCCTGATAATTTTCCCGCCATCTACACGTTATTTCTGATGTTCATGATTTTTCTCAGATCTTATAATACGGCTATATTTTTTGAAATAGGGGTGGGGACAGCAATTCCTCGGATTTAATTGAAAATTTTATTTAACAATGTTATAATTAAAAAATTTTAAAGTATATTTTTAGACTAGTATTTTCATAAGCTTTCAATTGATATCCCACACCATAGGGTGGAAAATTTGTTTTTTATTCTGCCTTTCTACCTCCCCAAGTTGCCCCCAAATATAAAAATTAAGTCTTTTTTACTTCATTTATGATATTGGACCAACAATTGCTATATCTGTACCGAGTTTCAACCTCCTATGTCTTACGGTCTCTGAGAAAAATGCCTGTGACAGACGGACGGACGGACTGACGGACAGACACCGAGCTGATTCCATAAGTGTTCCGTTTTTTTTAATTTTGGTACGGAACACTAAAAATTGTGAAAAAATGTTTTTTTTTTTCTAAAAAAACATAAATTCTAAATATCTCGAAAATAAAAAAACCATAAATTCTAAATATCTCGAAAACTATTAATTTCCGACCCCACATATGGGGGTTCACATAATTGCATTTAGGCTGCCCTTTAACGTCCTGAAAGGTATACGTCGAATTACAAATAACCCTGTATTACATTACATACCTATTTACTGAGAAGTTTATTCCGAGACCGCAAATGCGCGCTGCATACAAACGAAATTCTGCATGATGGGTAGCATGCCACCATGATAAAGCGCTATCACACCTTCGCTCTCTTTCTATTTGCGCGTGAACGAACGAGATAAAAGACGTGATAAGCCGTATCATGATTGTGTAGCATGCTACGGCTCCTGGTGATATTTTCAATACTTATTTAGGGGTCACAGATGTGTAGTTGTTGTAGGGATAAAAAAGGTCTTCTTGAATTTGAACATATTTAATAAAGTGCACTTATTTCTGAACTAAATAGTTTACCTAGCGGTTCGGTGGTATGGGAACGACTGGCGAATACTCCAGTCGCTCCGTCAAACTGAGACAAAATTGCTTATTATGCTAAACTATTTATAATGCTAATACAATGTGTCCCCACACTTACTTTCCAATTAAAGTCAATGAAATTTTTCAGAAACAATCTAAAAACTCTAGGTGTTTGAATGAAGTCAGATTAATTTAATTACTTTTCATATTAAAGGTCATTGGGCGAAATCTGACCCAGTTAACAACATTTTTCCTACAAAAACCAAATTGGTTTTAAAATGTTTAGTATTAACCCACATTCAATTTTATGTAGTTATAAATTTTTTAAACCATGGGAAAATGTACTAAAATACTAAAATGTACTAAATGTCCAAAAATGTACGAAAATGTTCAAAATGAAGAAAATGTACTAAAATGTACAAAATGTAAGAAAATGTCTTAAATGTACGAAAATGTAAAAAAATGTACCAAAATATTACATTTTTCTTTATTATATATTATATTTTTCTTTATTTTTCTTTATTATACATATATTATACTACATATTAGTTTTTGGCCTGAATCCCATGGTCTACATTAATGCGACATATGTATTCACGAACTAGAGACATTTATCTAAATATCCTAGTTTTTTTTTTTTCTGTTGGCCGTGGGTATAGATCCATACTAAGGTGCCCAGAGACCTTTAAGATTTGTATGGAAATCTTTGAGGCACACTGTAACTATTTAAAACTAAACATTTTAACAAAAATCTGACTTCATACAAATATAGAGATTAGTTTCTAGATTGTTTTGACTTTAATTGGTTAGTATTGAAAATATCACCAGACTTCGTTTGTACGGAGCGCGCTAAGGATTATAAATATTCCCGCGATTCTATTTTAAACATAAAAAACGCTAGTTCACGCATTTATTAATGAATTTATTTTAAAAAAATGTACTTAAGCCTCTTAGGGTGCGTTCACATCTGGCGAATGCGCGGTGTTGTTATCGCAGCTTGCGAGCTGCGCGCGTGCATTTTATGGTCCTGCGTCGCTCGTATACGCCGCCCGCGCATCCTGCAGCACGTAGGTACGCGCACCGCGCAGCGCAGCGCTGAGATACGAGCGAGTGGCGCAAGAGTTGCGCGCTTCCGGCCCCGGCCCGTACGCTGCATCTACTTCCCCAACAGGTGAGACCCACAGTAATACTAGAAAGCGCGTGGTCTGGAGTGAGCGCACGCAGCGCGCGCGTGCGCTCACTATACAAGCCTCATGAGTTGTGCTAAAGAGGGCACCAAACTATTGCAGTAAAGCAAGGTCCGCAGCGCCAAGTTTCTAACAAAACATGTTAGAAAACCCTCCCCCCGCAGGCGAACGCGGGTGATGTTATCCGCCGCAAATGGATAACATCACCCGCGTTCGCCTGCGGGGGGAGGGTTTTCTAACATGTTTTGTTAGAAACTTGGTGCTGCGGACCCGGCTTAACGGCACGCCCCGCGCCGCACGCGCGTGCTGCGAGCGACTCGTGAGCTGCACATTCGCCAGATGTGGAAGCATCCTTAGATTATTGTAAATTATTGTATCACGTGATATTATAAATTATAGTACTTATTTTATAATGATAATGAGGTAAAATAGTTCCTAGAACATAATATTATCTCACTCGCGCCTTATCTAGTATTCGCCGTAAATCGCCGAATCTTTCAGTTTCAACTTTTCAAGGTCAGCGTAAACCGTATACGTTCTCGAGTCGTCTCGGTGGTCGCGGTCGGGTCGGCTACATCTTCTCGTAGGTCTCCTCGTGGGCGCAGTCGAGGCAGGCGCGCGTGTAGCTGTCGCCGTCGCAGCGCTCGGGGCCCCACCGGTGCTCGTGGCGCGTCTGCTCGCGCACGAACAGCGCGGAGCGCACGTCGCGGCGCAGCGCGCGCACGCGGCGCTCGGCCTGCGCGCCGCGCGTGCGCACGCGCCTCTCCTCGCGCCGCGCGCGCGCCTCGTCCAGCGCCGCGCGCGAGCCCCACACCTCCAGCGCGCGCTCCGCCAGCTGCGCGCGCAGGTACAGGCGCATGTCGGCGCCGCCGGGCCGGTGCGGGTTGCGGCGCCGCTCCGCGCGCAGCGGCGGCGGCCGCTTGTCCAGGTCGCAGTCCTGCAGCAGGTACTCGCTCTTCGCCTCCGTGCGCGTCACCAGCTCCAGCGAGCTCTCCGACTCGCCGTCCGCGTCCGCCTCCCTGCGCACACACACTATGCGGTCAGACTGTGCGGCGCGGGACGCGGGGTGCCGGGCGGGCGCGGCGGGGCGCCTACCTGCAGGGGTCGCAGACCGCGTAGTCGAAGGTGTCGAACAGGTAGGACTGGGGGAAGGGCCGCTCGCAGCGCAGGCAGTGGGGCTGGTCGCGCTCGTGCACGACGGGCGCGGGGGGGAGCGCGAGGCGCGGGGGCGCGGCGGGCGCGTCCGGCTCCAGCAGGAACCCGCCGCCCGAGTCCAGCGCCCGCGCCGCCGCCGGGGCCGGGGCCGGCGCGCTGCGGGCGGACACGAGGGGCGTTACGTCAGTTAGAAGGGAACATCGTGCAGCGATGCGCAAAGCGTCACCACACCAGACCCACGGGGGGCGCTCGGCACACTGTATCTGTACTCACTCTACGGGCGCGCGGTGCACGAGGCGAGCGTCCTGCAGCGCGCGCGCGCGCAGCCTGTTGCGCTCCATGCGCGCGCGCGCCGCCGCTGACAGCGTGCCCGCGTGCGAGTCGCCCGCATGAGTGTCGCTCGCCTCGCTCACTTCCGCCATGTCGATGCCGGTTCTGTACGCGTGTAGACACAAGCATGAACTTAAAAGGTGCAGGGCTTCAAGGTAATCGCATCGTACATACCTGACACACATGAAAAATATAAATTAAGGATTTAATCAGCGCAATACACGAGACACTGCTATTTGCAATGAAAATAATTCGCGTGGGCTCCTTCTTCTTCTCTTCCTGTTACTCCTACGTGTGGTATAGGGCTCAGATAATGAACCAACAACATTGGCAGTCACTCTCGTTTTGCTAGAATAGGGGATCGGATAGTCCAGAACAATTAGTCAAATTAGCAACTTTTAATCGAACGTGAAAACATGTGCGATGTATGAAAATCATCATGTTATTAAAAAAAACTAAAAAGTTAAAAAATAATATTGCAGCCGATGACTTTTTCGTTCGCATCATAAGAACATTAATTTGTTTTATTGAAGTCGCTGTCAAGCCGGTACGATTCGCGACAGGGCTTGCATTTTTTGGCTTGGCTTGACACCGACTTCTATAAAACAAAAAAAAACAAAAAAAAAATAAAACAAATTAATGTTCTTATGATGCGAACTGCGGCTGCCATATTATTTTTTTACTTTTTAGTTTTTTTGAAGGCGGTTTTAATTTTTTGTTAAAATTTTGTTTATTTCACAATTTTCAGTGGTGAATTCATTAAACCAGAATTAAACATTTTAACGGGTTCTTACCGCGTTGCGAGGCGCGGTAAGAACCCGTTAAAATGTTTAATTCTAGATTAAATAATAACCGCGTAACTCTCAAAAACTGTGAATTCATTAGTTCGATTTAACAGTAGTGCTTTAAATTAACAAACGCACTAGTCGGCACTACAATTTTTGAAGGTTCCCCTCGATTTCTCTGGGATCCATCATCAGATCCTGGTTTCCTTATCATGGTACCACACTTGGGATATCTCCTTTCCAACAAAAAAAGAATCATCAAAATCGGTTCATAAACGACGAAGTTATCCGCGAACAAACATAAAAAAAAAAAATTCTAATATATACGGTCGAATTGAGAAACCTCCTCCTTTTTTTGAAGTCAGTTAAAAATAGTATTTTAGCTAAAAACACTAAAAATGTGAGTATAGCATTATTTTCAAATGTTTTTTTACTAAGAAGATTAACTAAAATATATTTTATGCAGTCCGCTCCCCTATTTGTGCAGAGTTCAACAGAGTCAGTGCAGGGCTGCCAGATCTGGATATTTTCTTTGACTCAACCAATAAATTCAAAAATACAATACGAAAGCATCTCACCCTCTAACTTCAGTTCCACATTTCTAAATTATTATTATTGCCTGCTTGTCAGTGATCAGAATAGGTAGATTGGATTGGAGTAAAGGCGCAAGTATTTGTGAGACGAATATTAACATTTGTATTCAATTGCTGGGTATTTATATCTATGCAAGGCGTAAAATTGTATGCCTTGCTTGTATATTAAACGGGGTGCACGATCTTTATAGATACAAACACCCATGAATCGAATACAAATATTAATATTCATCACACAAATATTTGTACCTTTACCTGATCAAATCTACCTATTCCGATCACTGCTGCTTATGCACACTATGATTATAAAAGTTCTTCTAAATTGTTATTTTTCTAATTCTAGATTTATTCATGATAATACTATGTGATTTTTTTTATGTTGTGTATAGTTTTAATTAGGCCTATGTATTAGAGTAGAGACTAGATTTATATGGAATTTATAATGTCAAATATGTTATGCTGTTGGTGTACCTATTAAATAAATTAAACAATGGTACCGCCATGGGACTCCGACCATACTAGCCTTTCTTATCATTATTTACTTTGCAAATTCGATAAGAAAGCCTATGCTATTTCAGTCTGATTTCAGACTGTAACGGACTAGGTTTTATTTCACGATTATCTGCAAATAAACCCTAATCGATTATGGTACGAATCGGGACTGAAACAGTTTAGGGTTTGTAAAGACGCGGACTGGAAGCAAGTATACTGTGCCTGCCGCAGCCGTCCCCCAGTCCGCTATATGATAATGTGCCGTGGACGCAGGACACAGGACTCGTAGCCCGCACACACTGATGTTAGGACGGGTTTCCTTCAGTCTTCCGAGCCGACATAAACACGAACGAGAGGCGGCGAGCGCCCCCGCCCCCGCCCCACCACCGCCACGGTGTTGAGACCGTGCTCTCATTTGGTGTTGCCTACATCTATACATCTGATTGGTATGCGTGCCTGCGACTGCGACAGGCAGGTAAACAGACGAACAGTGTTGACTGTTTGTCTGTTTACCTGCGCTGCGTCAACACGCGCTCAGTTCGTCGGCCGTAATTTGTAAATAAAAAAACCTTAGGCACTTACCTGTGTTTCGTTAGGTAAGATATGTTAGATCGTGTATTAAATGTATTCAAACAATGGGAGCACTTTTCCGTAATGTACTCTTTGAGAGTAGGTACTGTTGGTATCTTTTTTACAATACTCGCTGCAAAATATTTAAAATCATATTAGGATAGTGTGAACGATTCAAAAAACAAAGCAAACACAACCATGCAGTGTTGCCAGATCCAATTTTCGAAATACGGGAGGTGTACCAATAAAAAATCGGGAGATGTATGGGCGACATTATGAAAAAATCGGGAGATAAATTTTTCCTTAAAATTAATCAGACATGAAGTGCGATTTTTGAAAATCATACGAGTGGCTTGGCAGTAGAAAGATGCATAATCTCCATAGTAATTTTGACATTTTCTAATGCAAAGTCGCTCGTATGATTTTCAAAAATCGCACTTCTGGTCTTTTAATAAAGGTTTTTTAACATTTTTTCGTTTACTTTAAAATCATACCAATTGCTATTTTTTTTTTATATTTTTCGTGTGCAAGATCCCTGAATTTCCTAATTTGGCCGGCTAACCAAAGCAAAAACAGGTTTATTTCGCTACTTTGCAATGTTGCAAAATTTTTAACCTATAACTGCCAAAGCTTGCCATTGAATAGGTATTCAACTTTATGTTATTAAGTCAAAGTATAGTTTAGGCTACGCATTTGACAACGTTATGTACACATTTAACATAGCATTGCATAGCTTAGCATTTAATTTTGTTCCGTTTTATGCAGTTTTTTTGAAAAAAAAGTTGTTCTTAAAAAATCGGGAGATTTGAGTGGGAATCCGGGACATCGGGAGACATTGACAAAAATCGGGAGATATCCCGGAAAATCGGGAGATCTGGCAACAGTGCAACCATGTGAAAGTGACATTGACATCAGCGTGCCCACTTTTTTTTCAGAGAATCTACTATACTCTATTCACGAATTCGAGCGACAAAATGTAAACAACGGTGATACCAGTGTAGAAAATACCATCTCGAGACGGAAGAAAACTTAACTCCGTAATGAATAACAGTAAATTATCTATTCTACTCGCAAAGGATTACGACAAATGATATGTTAATTTTGTATGGAAAATAATTTGAAAAAACGCAAGTTATAATTTATTTTAGATTAAAAGAAAGCGTGACGGTAAATATTTTATTTCGTGGTCTGGCAACAATCAGATATTTTAGACCTTTGGTTCGTTTTAACAAAGTTCTTAAAGAAAAAGATTTTTTACTGCACACAATAACGTAAACGCGTCTCTTGATTGTTTTATACCTTCGTCTGAGTTCGAACGCTGTGCGCGGATGCTACGCATAGCACAAAAAGCCCACACAGACAGATTAGCGGGCTACATAACATAATTTAAAAATTTTCACGATTGTGTTTATTATTTATAGATAGACAAATACATTTTTAATGTCAACGCAATTTATTGTATGCCGTGCCGACATAATTTTATTCTTAAAAAATGCACCAAAGGTTTCTGACCACGTAATGTCACTTTGACAGTGACGTTTCTTTGTTTACATTTTGTCGCTCGAATTCCTGAACGGAGTATAAAATTACTGGAGTCGCGTGGCTAAAGGGCTTTCGAGTGGACGTCTGTCGTTGGCTCGCGATTTAAGTGGCCACGCGGCTCCGCCATTTTATGGTGGTTTCGAGTGTGTGTTTTTGTATAAAAACAGGGCTTTGAGATCGCCATATCCAATTACCGTACAACGTCAAGCACTAATTGCTCTTTTTAAACTAGATACTGGCAAAATCCACCAAGGAAACGCCATTAAACAAAAATAGAATAGAATAAAATTACTGCTGAAAGGACATCTGGCACATAATACCTAAAAATGTATAACCGTCCTTCTATTTTTATTATGGATTATGGAATACTAGAAACTTACTGCAGGCATTAGTTTATTTTATAATGATTTATTAGTTTTTATCATTTTTATATAAAAAAAAACATTGTACTTGCAACACCTCCTACCTCCTCCTACTTAAACAACATTGACAGCCATGTTGGGGTTGCTGCTTTTTTATAATTTATTAATAATAAATGATTAAATAACTCGTTAAATAAAAATAAATGATACTATCTGAGTTGTTTTTATAAAACATCATAATTTATTACACATTTGACTTCAGTCAAAACTTCTATACATCAAAGAACGAGATAAAAGACGTGATAAAGCCGTATCACGGCTATCGCGAGTGTGCATGCTACCAGTGCAGATGGTTAAAAACACGTTTTTGATCAAAGTATTATCATTTTTATCTAAACGTTCTTAATTTCGTAAGCAATTTTCACATTTTTGAAAAAAAAATTATCGGTTTTCATCATTTTGTAACATGGATACTTCAATTTCCAAATAAAAATATTAATTGGTTGTCCCTATGCAAGTTTTCTGCATCTTATAAGCCCTCTTCTGTAAAAAACAACATTAGGCGACAAGATCAATTTGTTGTACACCACTAAAGCTTTACTAGAAGTTCCGGAAAGCCCCCTACAATCGTTTTCTCAGCTATTTGTATTGTCAGCTTTGAATTTTTTGCCTGAATCCTTGAATTTTTAATCAAATTTTTGAATAGTACCGAATTTCTAGTTTAGAATTTCTTTCTAGTTAAGTCGCATTTCCTTGATCACTGACCCTCTCCGATTTTTTCTCCGAATGTAAGTAGGTACTTAAATCTTTTCCTATGTCAATAGTTCATGTTTTCCTATCGTGTTTAGTTGAGTAGTACGCGTATTTATATATGATGTGTGTATGTATATATATATATTATAGGAATATATATTATACAATGTGTTAATAAATTAACGCAAAACCTCATACACCCCAACTGATTTATAACAAAATAATTAGATTGAAACAATAATTTCATTATTTTGATAGTTAAAATTTAAAGTTATTCGCATTTTAAATTTTGAGGCAAAAATGATTTGTTATCATTTCAGCACTGAAAGAAAGCGCTAACGTACTCATGGATACATTTTTATAATCTTGTTTTGGTAGTAAGTAGGGTGAGTGTGCCTGTGCGGTGGGTTGACATCGGGTTCCGAAAATTTTAAATTTCGCAAAAAAATTATTTAATATTTTGAAAAAAAAATCCTATGTTGAAACCATGATAATTCGATTCTGCTCTCGATTCTAAACAAACTACTTTCTAGTTTTGCGTTAATTCATTAACACGTTGTATATACTTATCTATGTATTGCATTTAGATGTATTTATAATAGGTTTATTCTTGTTTTTTTATTTACTGATATTTCTGGTCATTTATCTGAAAACACCGCCTACCTTTCTTCGTACACCGTTTCCTCTACCCTAAGGTTGTCTGGAAGAAATCGCTTCTTAGCGATAAGACCGCCTTATTTTGTGCCTCTTGTATTTTTTTCTCTGTATTTTACTCTTTATGTCTTGGTGTAAAATAACGAGTATATTTGTTTGTTTGTTTGTTTGTTCTACCAAAATCTACTAAACAAATTCCCACAACTAAATTATCTTTCTCTTTGCCCAAAATCTACCAAAAAAGTATAAATCTACTAAAAGTGGTCACACTGATTGACATGTCTTTTTTTTGTTTTTTTTTTTGTTCAATTCAAGGTAATTAATATAAATCCCATACAATACAACCGATGTGTTCATTAGGTGATAAAGAGGGATTTTCCAGAAGAAAAAAAAGTTAGTTCCCAATTTCTCAATAGATGGCGTTGAACAGAGAGGGGTCGATTAGGTATAAGAGCAAATATTATTATTAAAGAGACACAGTACAAACCCTTTCATATTATTGTTGGTTTATTATTAACAATCTCGGTGTCATTGTCTGTCAACAACGAATCAAGTATCGGACGTGGCTGTATGGGCTTCGTATCCATTTTTAATATACGAAAAACAATAAAAAATTACAAAAACCTAACCGAAACTGAGAATTACAACAAAAATAAACCACGAAACTTGTAATTGCTACTTCGTCAACGGATACGTCAGATTTTCCGTGAATGAGAAGATGAAAATCAAATACGAAAAATGTCGGTCTCAAAACAAAGATAGTGAAGTGACCAATTTAAATATTGTTCGTACTTCGTACCTATAATCAAAATAGATACGAAGCCCATACAGCCATGTTTGATACTTTATTCGTTGTTGACAGTAAGTGTGCACGAAGAACATGAATTGACCATTTGTACATAGTTTTTATCTCAATTTACCTTACTTTGCATTGTTTAGTTATATGATAAGTTTCTCTTTTAATAAAGTCATAATTTCTTATTAGGATTAGGGCCTAGGATATAAGTAATGTAAATAGTTAGAATAGGGCGTTATATTTCATTTATTAAGTGATTTCCTTAGAGATTCCTACCCCAGCTAGATAGGTACACATTTCCCTAGTTAACTAATTAACACATAGTTTCAGCAGATTTCAAAGTAAATAACACGATTAGCTTACATAATTCCAGTTAGAATTCACTCTGATTAGACTGAGTATCTCATTACAAGGGGAGGAACTTAAGGGAAATCAACGTAAGAATGAGACAGAGCAGCTGTCCCTGTCGGCGCATACAGGCGAGCGAGGGGGGCCCGACTCCCGCAAATCCGCGGTATGAGGAAGCGGGAGACGGGGTAATATAAATATTGGAATCTTTAGCGCGCGCTCCTCACTCTGTTTTGCGCCGGCAGACGATGCGAATGATATGTTTAGACATAGAAAATAAGTATGTAAGTAATAAACATTGTTTCTTTACTGTAAAATGTAAGTTAGACATGAAAATAAAGAGATTTGAGTCAAGGAGAAGAGTGCGGGGTGAAGGGGGGTGGTCGCTCGAAAATAGTATATAAGAAGCGCCGATTCGGCGCAGAATCATTCCGGATCCAGCTCTTGAAGAGTAAACAACAAGAAGCAAGAAGACTCTCTGCGACCACTAGCCCTCTCTACCCCACCCTCCAGCCTGGCTCACATTTGGAAGATTTCATCGGCATTTTTATTCAAGAAAGGAAACTCCTACTACAGTCCACGCTCCACAGTAAGATAAGATTAAGATTGTTAATAATAAACCAACAACAATAATTAAGGGTTTGTACTAGGGATGCAACGATTACGAAGCGGTGCATCGTTTTGAATCTGTAATCGTAATAATCACGATTAATAACGATGCAATGCACCGTAGTAAGAATCGTACGATTATTAAATCGAATTAAAAACGTCATAAAATTTAATATTGCACTTGTTGACAAATACTAGACCTGAATACTAGATTCCAGACCAAAAAAAACATCTTAATCGGATCTCTCGCCGCCATTTTAGCTCATTTGGAGCTAAATCTGTTTTTTTTCTCAGATTTGACTCTAATTTTATTATTTTTCAAAAATTTGACAGATTCCTATACTTTGATTTTCGTTTTGAAGTAGGTAAGGAGTTCTCGTGCGTTATATCTCGTTCACATTTTAAAAGACTAATCGTTCATGTAAATCGGACGAGACACAGCTTGATTAACGATATTATACAGAATCATGTTCCATATTGTGTTTTTCAAAGCCAATTGGCCTCTACGCATCCAAAAATCAGAATACTGACCAAGTGAGCATTTGACTTCGATCTCAAATTAGTAGAAAAAGTTACAAAATTTTACAAAGTTTTTTTTAATGATTTATCTTTCATTGGAATGCAAAGAAACACCATGACAACTCATTCTGAGGATAATCTCCGCTAAATTTGTTTAAATAATCGTAATGCATCGGTTATCGTAATAAATAACGATTAATATCGTAATTGTAATCGTAATCGTAATGGCCGAATCGTTGCAACCCTAGTTTGTACACACGCCGACACATCAAGCTAAGCAAAACCAAAATAAGCCTAATAAGCTGGTCGCGCGACGTTACACGTTATTTCCCCTACGCGCGGTCAGCTTATATTGGTTTTGCGTAGCTTGATGTGTCGCCGTGTGTATTGTGTATTTTTATTATTAATATTAATTAATATATTTTGTAATACCTAATCGACCCCTCTCCGGTCAACGCCATCTATCGAGAAATTAGGAACTAACTTTTTGTTTTTTTTTTCTTCTGGAAAAACCCTCATTAAAACATTGGTGTTCAACGTTTTGATGCTTCTTTGGAGTTTTTATGTCATTTGAGTTTTTGGAGACAATCGAAAGACGGAGGAAACGCAGAGAAGTCCGCGGGGAAAAAGGTGAACCGAGTGCTTTGCCGCTTTACAAATGACGGAACACTTTTCCTGTTTACGATTACGACCCATACACCATCATATTTCACTGAACTGTATATTGTTCACATGACACTTTGTTACGCAAAACATCACCAATTGTACGAACCAAAACTAATAAACAGTAAAAATTCGATAAAATATGTGGACACCAAATGTAACCAGACGAATTCCCGCGAAAAACTCGAATCATGTCATTGTCCAGTGCTGCCACCTTAGCGCTTTCGGCGCTAGATCTAGCGCTTTTTTGGTATGTTTAGCGCCGTATCTAAGAATTTAGCGCCTAGCGGAGAATCTAGCGCTTTTTTAACTCTTAATAAAGCAACATTATTTGTGTTTGAATATGCAATATTTTGTGTTTTTTATTGAAATATGATAAAATATACAACGTGTTAATGAATTAACGCAAAACTAGAAAGTAGTTTGTTTAGAATCGAGAGCAGAGTCGAATTATCATGGTTTCCACATAGGTAATTTTTTCAAAATATTAAATAATTCGTTTGCAAAATTTTAAATTTTCTGAACCCGATGTCAACCCACCGCACGGGCACACTCTCCCTAATTACTACCAAAACAAGATTATAAAAATGTATGCATGAGTATGTTAGCGCTTTCATTCATTGCTGAAATGACAACAAATCATTATTGCCTAAAAACTTAAAATGCGAATAACTTTAAATTTTAACTATCAAAATAATGAAATTATTGTTTCAATCTAATTATTTTGTTATAAATCAGTTGGGGTGTATGAGGTTTTGCGCTAATTCATTAACACGTTGTATTGATAGCATTTTGTGGTCAAAACATGTCCATGGAGCATACAGTGTTCGACAGATCCAAATACGAACGCTTATTGGAAGTGTTATCATTAATTTTACAAGCGACTTAAGAATTGACTTACTTAAATTGAAAAAAAAATGGGTTTCGGAAAGGCTGATAAGACTATTTAGAGAACTTTAAAGGACTATTTATGTGATAAGAATTTAGTGCCGACTCTAGCGCTTTTTTGAGCCGCGAAAATGGAATCTAGCGCTTTTTTCACACTTTTAGCTCCCAATCGATATTTTGAGGTGGCAGCCCTGTCATTGTCTGTTTTTTTTAAATAATTTAGCGAATGGCGGTTTTTCCCTTTTCCAGGGAAAAATTTATACTTATCTCCAAAACCGGGAGGCAGAAAATTAATTTAGAAAAATCCTGAGGTGGAGAGGTAGACAAGTGAGGGGAACACGTGTAGAAAAGTATGTGTCGTAGACAACGATATCAATGTACTGTGTCTATGGTCGTAGATCTTCCCGATGCGTGAGGATTTTCCGGGAATTTGTGATTTTTTTTTTAGGTGAACTGCTAAGTTTTTCGGCAGTTCCCGAGGTCTACGGTTTTTTTCTCTTTGTGTCCTGTTAATGCGTTATGGGTCCTCCTCCAAATGACGGGTTCAGAATTCGCCGCACACCTTCAGGGAAAAACTTGGGCCGCGTGGGAATTTTACAAATAAGTCAATAACTTGGTCAAACCCGAGAGAAAATTCCCCAAAAATAGGTCAAATGTCTGGCTCACCAGGAGGTCCAGATCGGCACAATAAAATCCAGGGGTCAAGGCGACAGAATCGCTGTCGCACGAACTTTTGTGTTTTGACCTAACCGGAAAAACCATTTTTGGTAGAAAATTTCAACAAAAATCACTAGGTACATCGAAAAAAAAATTTCATCACTCGTTAGGATTTAATAGCGCGCAACTTTTGAGGCAACTTTAGCGGCGCCGCCGGAGGAGGAGATCTCCGAGGTGACGAAGGAGGAGCTCGAGGCAGCGATCCGTCGCCTCCGCCCCAAAAAGACCGCTCCTGGTCCGGACGGCGTCCCCGCAAGGGTGGTGGCAATCGCCTCCACCCAAATGGAGAAAAGGTTTCGGGACCTCTTCAGCGCATGCTTCGCGTCCAAGAGGTTCCCGAAGCCTTGGAAGGGCAGTTGTGCCTTCTTCGAAAGGAGGGGCGCCCGGCGGACCGGCCCATCGTTCTGCTCGATGAGGTCGGTAAGATGTTCGAGGGGATCATCGCAGCCCGCCTGAAGGCTCACCTGCGGGAAGTTGGGCCGGACCTGCCGGACGCTCAGTTCGGTTTTCGGGCTGAGCGTTCGACAGTTGACGCCCTGGCCAGGCTTAAGGGCCAGGTGAAGGAGGCCGTGGAAACGGGGGATGGATTGTTGGCCGTGTCATTCGACATAGCCAACGCCTTCAACTCCGTCCCCCGTTAGGTTAAGGTTAGGTTAGGTTAGGTTAGGTTAGGTTAGGTTGGGTTGAGAGCCCCCCCGAGGGTTGCCCGCCTTGTCGTGGCGGGGGGGCTTAGTAACCGTGGACGGTGGAACCCACAGTGAAGCTAAGAGGCAACCAGGCCGGCCTATTTGGGGTGTCGGTCGGCCAGAGGAGGGTGCTCCCAGCGGGCTGAACAAGTCCGCTGCGGACGCGTTGGAGGTGGGACGCGGAAGAAGAGGAGTGCCGGTATAACGGTGCGCCGTTCTCCCTATCTTCTGCGGCCGAGGTGTGGCCGGTGGTAGACCCGGCACTGGTGGGGCCGCAGGGGAGGAGGCATGTCGGTGATAAGGTGCGCCGCTTGCCCTATCCTCTGCGGCCGAGGTGTGGTCGGTGGCAGAGCCACGGACCCGATCTGCCACCGGGTGCCAGTTATCTGGTACCCATGGCCTCCTAGTAGCAGACTCGGGGGGCGTCTGCTACGGTACGGGTGGAGGCCGAGGAGGGAGGCGCACCATACCATCTGGTGCGCACATCGCGGAGGGCCTTCGGGCTTTGGCGATGGAGCCGCTTGTGGGCGGCTGCCGCCGGCGGGGTCGCGGAAGATTGCGAAAGCGTTCCCGTTACCCCGCCACAAGGCGAAGCGGAGGAAGATGGGGGGGTTTTTAGTGGGTATACCGTGGGTCTCATTAGCCTATACGGGAGTCCCACATAACCACTCGGGTGCCCCCCTGCGCCCGGGTGGTATGCGTAATGCATTTTCCCCCCCGGAACAAAAAAAAAAAAAAAAAAAAAAAAAGTTTGGGTTGAGAGCCCCCCCCGAGGGTTGCTCGCCTTGTCGTGGCGGGGGGGCTTAGTAACCGTGGACGGTGGAACCCACGGTGAAGCTAAGAGGCAACCAGGCCGGCCTATTCGGGGTGTCGGTCGGCCAGAGGAGGGCGATCCCAGCGGGCTGAACAAGTCCGCTGCGGACGCGTTGGAGGTGGGACGCGGAAGAAGAGGAGTGCCGGTATTACGGTGCGCCGTTCTCCCTATCTTCTGCGGCCGAGGTGTGGCCGGTGGTAGAACCGGCACTGGTGGGGCCGCAGGCGAAGAGGCATGTCGGTGATAAGGTGCGCCGCTTGCCCTATCCTCTGCGGCCGAGGTGTGGTCGGTGGCAGAGCCACAAACCCGATCTGCCACCGGGTGCCAGTTATCTGGTACCCATGGCCTCCTAGTAGCAGACTCGGGGGGCGTCTGCTACGGTACGGGTGGAGGCCGAGGAGGGAGGCGCACCATACCATCTGGTGCGCACATCGCGGAGGGCCTTCGGGCTTTGGTGATGGAGCCGCTTGTGGGCGGCTGCCGCCGGCGGGGTCGCGGAAGATTGCGAAAGCGTTCCCGTTACCCCGCCACAAGGCGAAGCGGAGGAAGATGGGGGGGTTTTTAGTGGGTATACCGTGGGTCTCATTAGCCTATACGGGAGTCCCACATAACCACTCGGGTGCCCCCCTGCGCCCGGGTGGTATGCGTAATGCATTTTCCCCCCCGGAACAAAAAAAAAAAAAAAAAAAAAAAAGGTTGGGTTGAGAGGCCGAGAACCGCCCAGCCTGCGAATCCGAGTAGGTGACGCCGACGTCCAGGTGGGCCGGTACATCAAGTACTTAGGCCTTACCTTGGACAGCCGATGGGGCTTTGAGGAGCACTTCGTGCGCCTGGTCCCCCGTGTGCGGACGGTAGCAGGCGCTTTACTTCGCCTGCTGCCAAATCTTGGGGGGCCACGAGAGGATGTTCGCCGCCTCTACGGTGGCGTCGTGCGATCTATGGTTTGTATGGGGCACCCGTGTGGTCTAACGATCTATCGGGTTCCTCCCGCTGCAGAGCTCTACTCAGGAGCCTGCAGCGGATCATGGCCATAAGAATCGTGCGAGGCTACCGTACAATCTCGTATGAGGCGGCGACGGTTCTGGCGCGTTCCCCCCCCCTTTGAAATCCTCGCGGCCATGGACGCGGCTGTCTACGACCAGCTGCGGCATGGCGGCCAGGGCGAAGGGGCGGGGAACCCGCCGGAACAAGAGCGCGAAATGCTGAGGCGGAACGCACACCGACGCGCCTTGAGGGACTGGCGTGCACAGCTAGAACTTGGTGGCTGTGCGCGTCAACGCGCTGTCGGTGCAATTCTGCCTCACCTCGAAGCCTGGATCGGCAGGGAAGGGCAAGTCACCTACAGATTGACTCAGATACTCACCGGGCACGGTTGCTTCGGTGAGTATCTGAGTCGAATCGGACGAGAAGAGACAGCACAGTGCCACCACTGCGCCTGCGACCTGGACTCCGCTCAGCATACGCTGGAGGTCTGCCCTGCGTGGGCAGACGAGCGTCGAGTCCTGGTCGACCAGATAGGGCGGGACCTCTCCCCGCCAGCATTGGTAGAGGCAATGCTGGCGAGTGAGGAGGGCTGGAGGGAGGCGGTCTCCTTCTGCGAGCAAGTCATGCTCCAGAAGGAGTCCGCCGAGCGGGATCGGGAAAGGGCCGATCCCGCTCGAAGACCGCGTCGGGGCGGTGGTAATGCCAGCTAGCCCCGACGCCGTCCAAGGGTCACGGACGAGAGCGCCTCGGGCCGTTGAGGTGCCCGTTGAAACGTGGCCCGGGATGAGCACCCCCCGGTGAGGCCGGGGGGGTGTCGTCGAAAGGGGGGCACTGCCCCGATCCATGCCACCATTTACACGGCATGGCTCGCGACAGTGCCCTCCGCAGGGGAGAGTAATCTCCCCAGGGAAGAGCCCTCCTCAGTAAGAGGGGGGCGAGGCAGGGGAAGGGGAGGCCTGGAGCGTAATCGGTACCAGGTCTCCCCATAAACTGCCTGAGGATGGCCTCCGCGGGGTTTTAGTGGGTAGGCCCACCCTTTTGGGGTGGAAGAGTCCCACACTACCACCTTCCCGAACGCCCCGGGAGGGGGTGTGCGTAAAGCATTTCCCCGCGTCACAAAAAAAAAAAAAAAAAAAAAAAAAAAAAAAAAAAAAAAAAAGGTTAGGTTAGGTTAGGTTAGGTTTCCACAGCCGCAATTGTGGTCACTGTGCCTCCAGAGGCCAAGACCAGCTTGGCGGCGGCGATGCAGGCTGTCACGGCCCAAATAAAGCTGTCGGAGCTCGGCATAACTGGCGGGCTACGACAGCGAAGGGCGGTAACCGGGGGCCTCCTGCTGGAAATCCCCGGACCGGAGAGCGCCACCAAAGCCGACGCCTTAGCGAAGAAAATGGCGGCGGTACTCGAAGGCACGGGCGCAATGATATCGCGCCCATCTAAAACGGGGGAGATTAGGGTGATGGACTTAGATGAGTCCATGACCCCCACAATTGTGGCGGCGGCCATCGCTGAAGCGGGCGGATGCTCCCTGAACGATGTCAAGGTCGGGGAGATCAAAATAAGCCCGTCTCGGCTAGGTACGGCCTGGGTGCGGTGCCCGCTCGGGGCTGGCAGAAAGCTGGCAACCCTGGGACGGTTAATGATAGGCTGGGCAGCGGCAAGAGTCGAGGCGCTTGGGGCACGGCCTCTACAGTGCTTCAAATGCCTCGAAATGGGGCATGTCCGAGCACGCTGCCCCAACACGGTGGACAGGAGCGCGCGCTGCTATCGATGTTCTGAGACGGAGCATATTACCCGTCTTTGCACAGCGTGCACTCCCAAATGTCCCGTGTGCTCGGACATGGGCAGGGCTGCTGACCACAGGTTGGGGAGCAAGAAATGCTCCCCGCCAAAGAAGAAGGGGGGCGCCGTCCAGTCGCTCTCCTCCCCAACTCGGGGACAGGAGGAAATAATGCAGGCTTAAAATGCTCCCCAGCCGCAGAATATTGCAGAGCAATCTGAACCACTGCCGCGCAGCGCAAGATCTGCTGATCCAAACGCTCGCGGAGTGGTCGGTTGCCCTAGCGGTAGTAGCCGAGCCTTACTCGGTTCCGTCCCACCCAAGGTGGTTCGGAGATCGGGGGGGCATGGCTGCAATTTATTGGGCGGGGGGAGACGACCTCCATTGTTCCCTCCTGGATCAGGGGCTGGGATTCGTGGCCGTGGAATGGGGCTCCTTTGCCATAGTGGGATGCTACATCTCTCCAAATAATGTGGGCCTCCCCGTGTACGAGGCCTACCTGTACGAGCTGGCCAATTGCATTCGCGGTTGCGCCCCTCGTCCAGTCATCGTCCTGGGTGACTGTAACGCCCACTCAAGTGAGTGGGGCGACACCCGGGACGATGCAAAAGGAGAGAGGCTCCTCGAGTGGGCGGCAGAACTAGACCTCCGGCTTTTAAACCGGGGGTCAGTCAGCACCTTCGTGGGATGGCAGGGGGAGTCGATCGTGGATCTTTCATGGGCGACTCCTTCTGCATTCCACATGGTGCAGGGATGGAGGGTTGCGGAGGAGATGGTCACGTTATCTGACCATCGGCACATCGTTTTCGATGTGTCTCTCCGCCAACCCAGCCGCCCGCTCCAGGATAGTATCCCCCCGCGACGATGGTCCCTTAGGCGGCTCGACCGTGACATGCTCGTGGCCGCCGCCAACGTCGCGGGCTGGACTGAGGGAGGGATCTCGCCTGATCTGGAGGTGCAGGCGGCCCAGTTTCGGGACACGATGGCGTCGGTGTGCGACGCCTCGATGCCCCGAATCGGGCCGCCCCGGCGAGGCTCGGCGTACTGGTGGAGTGAAGAAATCGCGCAGCTAAGAAGAATCGTTTTGGCTGCGCGACGCCGGTACCAACGAGCCCGCCGGAGAAGAACTCGGCAAGCCACAGTAGAGGAGGAGACAGAGAGAGCCAGGCGGGATTACGTAGCCGCCGCAAAGGCGCTCGGCATTGCGATTGCCGACGCCAAAGCCCGGTCTTGGAGAGAGCTCATGGAGGGACTGGATAGGGACCCATGGGGGCGCCCGTATAAGATGGTACTGGGCAAGCTCAAACCGTGGGTCCCTCCGCTGACGGAAACCCTGGACCCCGAGTTCGTGGGAAGGGTGGTCAACACCCTTTTCCCCAGGGTCCAGGATAGTCCCCCCGTCACAATCGAACCAGCAACTCTGGTCCGATGAGTTTGAGGTGGCGGAGGGGGAGCTAGACCGAGCTGTGCGGCGGCTCGCATCCCGCAACACTGCCCCGGGACCTGATGGAGTCCCGGGCAAAGCGCTCGTGTTGGCTTTGTCTGTCTTGGGGAGTAGACTGAGGCTGCTGTTCAGTGACTGTCTGCGCCTCGGTGTGTTCCCCCTCGACTGGAAAGAAGCGAGTCTGGTGCTCATCCAGAAGGCTGGAAGGACCGCAGACTCTCCGTCCGCGTTCCGACCGATATGCCTGCTGAACGAGGCGGGGAAACTCTTTGAAAGGGTTATCTCCGCCCGTATCAGCGGGCATCTGTCGCGGGTTGGCCCCGATCTATCGGACTGTCAGTTTGGATTCCGGCAGGGACGATCGACAGTGGACGCGATCCGCTGCGTTCGTTCCCTGTCGGAGTCGGCAGTCCGATCGGGGAGGGTTGTGTTGGCGGTATCACTAGATATCGTCAACGCATTTGGTACCCTCCCCTGGCAGGCCATTAGGGAGGCACTCGACTATCACGAGGTGCCTCCCTACCTGAAGGCAATAATAGGGGCCTACCTCTGTGACAGAACGGTACGGTATACCGGTCGGAATGGGACGGAGATGAGGAGAGAAGTCTGCTGCGGGGTTCCACAGGGGTCAGTTTTGGGCCCCCTATTGTGGAACCTCGCATACGATGCGGTCCTTCGCACCGGACTCCCCCCCGGCCTAAGTGTCGTCTGCTATGCGGACGACACTCTCATTACGGCCGAGGGGTCAAGCTTCGAGCGAACGTTACGGCTTGCCGAGTTAGGGGTGGCATGTGTTGTTGGAGAGATTCGCCGGCTGGGCTTGGAAATAGCGCCTCATAAGACAGAGGCGCTATGGTTCCATGGCCTCAGGAGAGGCCGAGAACCGCCCAGCTTGCGAATCCGAGTAGGTGACGCCGACGTCCAGGTGGGCCGGTACATCAAGTACTTAGGCCTTACCTTGGACAGCCGATGGGGCTTTAAGGAGCACTTCGTGCGCCTGGTCCCCCGTGTGCGGACGGTAGCAGGCGCTTTACTTCGCCTGCTGCCAAATCTTGGGGGGCCACGAGAGGATGTTCGCCGCCTCTACGGTGGCGTCGTGCGATCTATGGCCTTGTATGGGGCACCCGTGTGGTCTAACGATCTATCGGGTTCCTCCCGCTGCAGAGCTCTACTCAGGAGCCTGCAGCGGATCATGGCCATAAGAATCGTGCGAGGCTACCGTACAATCTCGTATGAGGCGGCGACGGTTCTGGCGCGTTCCCCCCCCCTTTGAAATCCTCGCGGCCATGGACGCGGCTGTCTACGACCAGCTGCGGCATGGCGGCCAGGGCGAAGGGGCGGGGAACCCGCCGGAACAAGAGCGCGAAATGCTGAGGCGGAACGCACACCGACGCGCCTTGAGGGACTGGCGTGCACAGCTAGAACTTGGTGGCTGTGCGCGTCAACGCGCTGTCGGTGCAATTCTGCCTCACCTCGAAGCCTGGATCGGCAGGGAAGGGCAAGTCACCTACAGATTGACTCAGATACTCACCGGGCACGGTTGCTTCGGTGAGTATCTGAGTCGAATCGGACGAGAAGAGACAGCACAGTGCCACCACTGCGCCTGCGACCTGGACTCCGCTCAGCATACGCTGGAGGTCTGCCCTGCGTGGGCAGACGAGCGTCGAGTCCTGGTCGACCAGATCGGGCGGGACCTCTCCCCGCCAGCATTGGTAGAGGCAATGCTGGTGAGTGAGGAGGGCTGGAGGGAGGCGGTCTCCTTCTGCGAGCAAGTCATGCTCCAGAAGGAGTCCGCCGAGCGGGATCGGGAAAGGGCCGATCCCGCTCGAAGAAGACCGCGTCGGGGCGGTGGTAATGCCCGCTAGCCCCGACGCCGCCCAAGGGTCACGGACGAGAGCGCCTCGGGCCGTTGAGGTGCCCGTTGAAACGTGGCCCGGGATGAGCACCCCCCGGTGAGGCCGGGGGGGTGTCGTCGAAAGGGGGGCACTGCCCCGATCCATGCCACCATTTACACGGCATGGCTCGCGACAGTGCCCTCCGCAGGGGAGAGTAATCTCCCCAGGGAAGAGCCCTCCTCAGTAAGAGGGGGGCGAGGCAGGGGAAGGGGAGGCCTGGAGCGTAATCGGTACCAGGTCTCCCCATAAACTGCCTGAGGATGGCCTCCGCGGGGTTTTAGTGGGTAGGTCCACCCTTCTGGGGTGGAAGAGTCCCACACTACCACCCTCCCGAACGCCCCGGGAGGGGGTGTGCGTAACGCATTTCCCCGCATCAAAAAAAAAAAAAAAAAAAAAAAAAAAAAAAAAGGTTAGGTTAGGTTAGGTTAGGTTGGGGTGCTAAGGTCGGGTAACCTCCACGAGAGCTTGCCGCTTCCCGTCCCTTTGGATACGTCCGGAGGGAAGGGAAGACGGTGGAGCCGGTGCATCCTGGGCGATGTGCAGTGACTTCCCCAAAGTGGGATCTTGCTGCTCATCGGCAAATGACCCGACACGTTCGTTCCTCCTCGTGTCCCTCTGGTTTTCAGAGGGCACAGTGGAGGAGCAGGGGCGGGCTCTGTGTGTACTTACACTACCGCAGAGCAGGCCGGGAAGGATTCCCTTCCTTGCCACCGCCGGGGGGGGTGCGTTATCGTCTGGAGGGGGGGCTCCAGGCGACCGCGGCCTTGCCTTAATTGGCCGGGCCAAGACAAGGCGAGTCAATAAAACCCCGACAAGGAAAAGTCGTTAATAACCCCGGGGCACCTGGGCAACCCTGTGTATCTCCCTGCGGGGAGGTCCCTTGCCGCTGGAATGAGCGTCACCCAGCGGTGGACCCCGTTGTTTCGTCTCATAATCGTGGGAACAGCATGGAGAAAACTTTTAATAAAAACTCTTCTGCTTCGGCAGATGCCAGTGGTGGCATTAAATCACCTTTACCTCCCGCTTCGGCGGGCAGGCGTAGTTCACTCGCAGTGCCTGTTTCGACAGGTTCTGCTGCCAGTGGGGGCATAAAACCCGTAGTGTATTTGTCGGATCCCTGTTTCGACGTTGAGAATCGTCAGAGGACTCTCTCCGAATCTGATTCGGAGCTCGACTCTGATGACGCGAGTTTGGTGTCGGTTCCGTCCGACGGGTCCCTTAAACGGCGACTGGAGGATTTAGGTGGTTATTCGTCGGGTCAGTCTGGCCCGAGGAAAGGAACTGCAAAGAGGGGGAGGGGTCGCCCTCCGACTACAGGCCAATATGTTGGTTTGGCCAAAGCGAAGGAGGCACTAAACGCCGCCAAACGTGAGGAGCTCAGGCTTCAAGCGGAGGCGGAGTACGCCGAAGAGCTGCGTTCGGCGGAGATGGAGGCTTCTCGTCTCTCCGACACGATGAGTATGTTGTTGGAGGGTGAGAGCATTCCTGCCGAGGTAGGATTGGTGCCCCACATTATGTCTAATGTGGGCATCATCAAGACAGTGGCGGTTAGATGCGGCCATCTGAAGGGCACGGACGTCAAGGCCCTCAAGAATGCGGCGGATGCCATTGCTCGGGCGGCGGAGCAGCTTAGCAAGCGCTCCACCTCCGATGAGACGGAGAGACTGCAGGCGGAAAATATCCGTCTGCAGTCTGAGGTGGCAGCGCTCCGTAATGATGTGGCGGAGTTGCGCACTCGGGTGGCTCAGCCGCCCCAGATGCCAATCGAGGAGATGACGCGCACCATCATGGTCCAGGTTGGGACCATGGTGAGTGCGCGTCTTGACGCGTTGGAGGGGAGGCTGCTCCCCGAGGAGCGCATCCGCCCTTCTCTCGCGCACGACCGATCCCGAGTTGAGGACCCGGCTAGTCCTGGTCCTCAATCGGTTGCTGCCCCAAACCCCCAAAAGGGGAAACGAGGAGGCCACAAACTGGGGCAGCCAAGTGGGAAGCGGACCAAGGGAGGGCCAAAACCCTCTGTGCCGCCTCGCGATGAACAAACCCAGGAGCCACCACCAAAGTCCCAGTCCTCAGAGGCAGAATGGACCAAGGTGGTGAAGGGGAAGAAGCCGAAGGCGGTGACAAAGTCTCCGCCCAAGGCTCAACCCAAGAGGGGCGTTAAGTTGCGTCCCCCTCAGTCGTCGGCTGTGACACTCACGTTGCAGCCGGACGCTGAGAGGGGGGGCGTAACTTACCTCAAAGTGTTGCGCGAGGCGACGCAGAGGATTAAGTTGGAGGACCTCGGCATACCTGCCGTGAAGTTCAGGGTAGGAGTGTCCGGGCAGCGAATCCTGGAGCTGCCGGGCACGGAGTCCGGAGTGAACGCTGACAAGCTGGCAGGTAAGCTGAGGGAGTTGTTCGGTGAAGAGGTCATTCGAGTCGGCCGGCCCACGAAGTGCGCAGAGATGCGCATTTCGGGGCTGGACGACTCGGTGACCTCCGAGGACGTGATCGCGGCGATCTCCCGGGTTGGTGGATGCCCAACGGCATCCATCAAGGCGGGAGATGTGCGCCGCGACACAACAGGCAGAGGCACTGCCTGGGTGCGCTGCCCGGTGGCAGCGGCTAAAAAGGCCTCGGTGGAGGGACGGCTGGCCGTCGGATGGTCCTCGGCGCAGGTTAAAATCCTGCCGCCGAGGCCATTGAGATGCTACCGCTGCCTCACTCCGGGGCACGTTGTTGGCTGCTGCCAATCGGAGGTGGACCGCAGCGATTTGTGCTACCGCTGCGGGCAGGCCGGCCACCTGGCCGGGAAATGCTCTTTGCCGCCGCATTGCGTTCTTTGCAATGCGGCGGGAAAGCCTGCCGAGCATTGCTCCGGGAGCGCTGCCTGCGTGGTAGCGCACCCTCCCAAGAAGAAGGGGAAACCTGCGGCCGGGGCAAAGCCTCCGCCGCAGACTCCTCCTTAGAGCCATGGGTGTCGGACTTGGGGAAGTCCGGCGCCCAATCCAAGGGCTCGAGATGGCGCGCGCGTGTTCCCGCGCGCCACTCACACGTAGTTCAGGGGAGGAAAACGCTCCAGTCCTCCCCTTCCAGAGATGTGGCCTGTACAGGCCGACGCTGCCGGGTATGCGGAAGAGTCCTTCTGGGTTTCCCGTGTACCTGGCGTACAGGCGTAGAGGTGGAACACGGTGGGGTTTTAGCCGGTAGGAGTCCGGCATAACCCGTCGTCGTCCCCAAGGCGGCGGGTATCCATGAGGATTTCCCCACCTAAAAAAAAAAAAAAAAAAAGTCCCTCTGGTTTTCAGAGGGCACAGTGGAGGAGCAAGGGCGGGCTCTGTGTGTACTCACCCTACCGCAGAGCAGGCAGGCGGACGATTTTACTCTTCTTGCCACCGTCATCATTCATATCGTAATCCTTTCTAGGACCGAGGGCCTTGCCTTAATCGGCCGGACCGCGAGGAGTAAACCTCTATAAAAATCCTCAATCCTCGGCGCTGGGGCAACGTGGCGTCGGGGTGCTCGCAAGAGCGGCTGGGGAGTTCATCAGTCGTTAGCGGCCAACCTTGGGGAGGATTCCCTTGCCGCTGGAAAGGGCGTCACCCAGCGGTGGACCCCGTTGTATCGTCCCATCATCGTGGGAATAGTATGGAAAATTTAAATAACAAAAATTCTCCTGCTTCGGCAGGCGCCAGGGGTGGCGTTAAACTTCCAATACCAATCGCTTCGGTTGGTAGGAGTAGTGATGTCGCTCGGGTTGTAACAGACCCTGAGATGGCAATGGATGTTGCAAGTGGTGGTCAGCCATCCCTAGTCTTCCCTGCTTCGGCAGGTGGATCCGAAAGGACCCAGGAACGGGATGGTGATTCGGAGGTTGACTCGGATGACGATTCGGTGTCGTCGTGTTCGGAGAGCACTTTGAAGCGGCGACGTGAGGCTGACCAAGGGGAATGCTCTTCATCGCAACCCGTGGCGAAGATCCCTACGGCCAGAAGAGGAAGAGGCCGTTCAACGGCTACTGGTCAGGTGCACCTGCCGAATTCCCGGAAAGCCAGAAACGAGGAGATCCGTATCCAGGCTGAGGCAGTTATAGCCGAAATGGAAAAGGAGGGATGGCAAAATGAAGAAGAGACATCTTGGCTCATCGACGACACTTCTAGAATTCTAGGAGATGCAGGGTCGCTCGATGAGTCAAATCTTATGCAGCGAATCATGGCCCAAGTGGCCGTGATCAAGCATGTCGCTGTCACGTCGGGCAACATTAAGGGAACTAACATTCGTTGTCTTAAAAATGCCGCGAACCAGATTGTACTGGTGGGGGAGCAGCTCCAGAAGCGCACCGCCACAGAGGAAACGACAAGACTGCAGGCGGATAATAACCGCCTGCAGGCCGAGGTGGCTAGGCTCCGTAAGGATGTCCAGGAAATGCGTGCACAGTACAGGCAGCCGCCTCCAGTGCCTATAGAGGAGATTACGCAGTCCATCATGGTCCAAGTTGGGACCATGATGAACGCTAGACTGGATGCACTGGAGGGAAGGCTTCTCCCCAAGGAGAATGTTCGCCCTCCTCTAGCGCATGATAAGCCTCGTTCTGGGGTCCCGGTATCCCCGGGTCCTAAAGCGGGTCCTGACCCCCAACAAGGAGGGAGCAAGAAGAAGAAAAAGAGGAAGGTACAATCCAAGGGCGGTCCACCGCCCCCTGTACCACCTCATGGAGACGGGGATCAAATACCACCGGATCCCACAAGGACCACAGAGGAGGGATGGAATAAGGTCAGCAGGAAGAAAAAGGCGAGCCATAAGCCGCCTTCGAAGCCTGAAGCCAAAAAGGGAGGGAAGCCGGTTAAGCTGCGACTCCCTAAGTCGTCGGCTGTAACACTTACGTTGCAGCCGGAGGCTGAGGAGCGTGGCGTAACCTACGCCAAGGTGCTGCGTGTGGCGACGCAGAATATTGCGCTCGCTGACCTCGGCATTTCCACCGTGCAGTTTAGGGTGGGAGTGTCGAGGCAGCGAATTCTGGAGGTACCGGGATCCGAGTCCGGCGTGAAGGCCGATGCCCTAGCCGGCAAACTTAAAGAGTTATTCGGGGAAGAGGTCATCCGGGTCGGCCGGCCCACGAAATGCGCAGAAATGCGCATTTCGGGGCTGGATGACTCGGTGACCTCCGAAGTAGTGGTCGAGGCGATCTCCCGCGTTGGTGGATGCCCAGCGGCATCCATCAAGGCGGGAGATTTGGGCCGCGATCACACAGGCAGTGGCATCATGTGGGTGCGCTGCCCGGTTGAAGTGGCCAAAAAGGCCTCGGTGGAGGGGCGGATAGCCGTCGGTTGGACCTCGGCGCAGGTTAAAATCCTGCCGCCGAGGCCAATGCCCCAAGGCGGCGGGTATCCATGAGGATTTCCCCACCTAAAAAAAAAAAAAAAAAAAAAAAAAAAAGGTTAGGTTAGGTTAGGTTAGGTTAGGTTAGGTTAGGTTAGGTTAGGTCAGGTCAGGTCAGGTCAGGTCAGGTCAGGTTAGGTTAGGTTAGGTTAGGTTAGGTTAGGTTGGGGTGCTAAGGTCGGGTAACCTCCACGAGAGCTTGCCGCTTCCCGTCCCTTTGGATACGTCCGGAGGGAAGGGAAGATGGTGGAGCCGGTGCATCCTGGGCGATGTGCAGTGACTTCCCCAAAGTGGGATCTTGCTGCTCATCGGCAAATGACCCGACACGTTCGTTCCTCCACGTGTCCCTCTGGTTTTCAGAGGGCACAGTGGAGGAGCAGGGGCGGGCTCTGTGTGTACTTACACTACCGCAGAGCAGGCAGGCGGAGGATTTTCCTCTTCTTGCCACCGCCGGGGGGGGTGCGTTATCGTCTGGAGGGGGGGCTCCAGGCGACCGCGGCCTTGCCTTAATTGGCCGGGCCAAGACAAGGCGAGTCAATAAAACCCCGACAAGGAAAAGTCGTTAATAACCCCGGGGCACCTGGGCAACCCTGTGTATCTCCCTGCGGGGAGGTCCCTTGCCGCTGGAATGAGCGTCACCCAGCGGTGGACCCCGTTGTTTCGTCTCATAATCGTGGGAACAGAATGGAGAATATTTCAAAAACCAAATCTTCTGCTTCGGCAGGTGCCAGTGGTGGCATTAAATCACCTTTACCTCCCGCTTCGGCGGGTAGGCGTAGTTCACCCGCAGTTCCTGTTTCGACAGGTTCTGCTGCCAGAGGGGGCATAAAACCCGTAGTACATTTCTCGGAACCCAACACCGTTGATCCGGTAACGGGCAAGTTCGTTTTTAGCCACGACCTTCGTGGTAATTCCGAATCGGAGGTTGACTCGGATGACTCGATGGTGTCGGTTCCGTCCGACAACTCGCTTAAGCGAAGGATCGAAGCGTTAGGTGGGCACTCCGGTGGACCTCTGTTTCCGAGGTCCGGTGTTGCCAAGAGGGGGAGGGGTCGCCCCCCGACGTCTGGCGAGTATGTCGGCCTGGCCAAGGCCAAGGAGGCCCTAAACGCCGCCAAACGCGAAGAGCTCAGGCTCCAAGCGGAGGTGGAGTACGCCAATGAGCTGCGTTTGGCGGAGCAGGAGGTCTCTCGTCTCTCTGAGTCAAGTGTGACGGAGGACGAGAGCCCTCCAGCTGAGCAGGGATTGGTGCCCCGCATTGCGGCAAATGTGGGCGTCATCAAAACCGTGGCCGGAAGGTGTAAAAACCTGAAGGGCACGGACGTAAAGGCTCTCAAAAATGCGGCGGATTCAATTTCTCAGTTGGTGGAGCAGCTGAGCAAGCGCTCTACCTCCGATGAGGTGAGCAGATTGCAGGCAGAAAATGCTTGTCTGCAGTCGGAGGTGGCAGCGCTCCGAAAGGACGTGGCGGAGTTGCGCACTCGGGTGGCTCAGCCTCCCCAGTTGCCACTCGAGGAGATGACGCGTACCATCATGGTCCAGGTTGGGACCATGGTGAGTGCGCGTCTCGACGCGATGGAGGGGAGACTGCTCCCCGAGAGGCGCAACCGCCCTCCTCTTGCGCACGACCGGGTTGAGGACCCAGTTAACCCTGATCCTCAACCAGAACCTGCCCCTACACCCCCCAAGGGGAAACGAGGAGGAGATAGTCTGGGGCAGACGAGTGGGAAGCGGGCCAAGAAAGGTCCACAGCCGCAGCCTTCTGTGCCGCCTCGCGACGAAAAAACTCAGGAGCCGCCAAAATCCCAGGAGTGGGTCAAGGTGGCCAAGAAGGCAAAGAAGCCAAAGGCGGGGCCCAAACCTCCACCTGAGGCTAAACCTAAAAAGAGGCCGGTGAGGCTGCGTCTTCCTCAGTCTTCGGCTGTAACACTCACGTTGCAGCCGGAGGCTGAGAAGCGAGGCGTAACCTACGCCAACGTGCTGCGTGAGGCGGCACAGAAAATAAAGTTGGCCGACCTCGGCATATCCACCTTGCAGTTCAGGGTGGGTGTGTCGGGGCAAAGGATTTTAGAGGTTCCGGGCACTGAGTCCGGAGTGAAGGCCGATAGCCTAGCAGGCAAGATGAAGGAGGTATTCGGAGAAGAGGTCATCCGAGTCGGCCGGCCCACGAAGTGCGCAGAGATGCGCATTTCGGGGCTGGACGACTCGGTGACCTCCGAGGAAGTGATCGCGGCGATCTCCCGGGTTGGTGGATGCCCAACGGCATCCATCAAGGCGGGAGATGTGCGCCGTGACACAGGCAGAGGCACTGCCTGGGTGCGCTGCCCGGTGGCAGCAGCTAAAAAGGCCTCGGAGGAGGGACGGCTGGCCGTCGGATGGTCCTCGGCGCAGGTTAAAATCCTGCCGCCGAGGCCATTGAGATGCTACCGCTGCCTCACTCCGGGGCATGTTGTAGGAGACTGTAAGTCTGAGGTGGACCGCAGCGGTCTCTGCTACCGCTGCGGGCAGGCCGGCCACCTGGCCGGGCAATGCACGTCCTCGCCGCTCTGTGTTGTATGCACTGCGGCGGGGAAACCTGCCGCGCACTGCTCGGGCAGCGCTGCATGTGCAGCAGCGCACCGACCGAAGAAGGGGAAGCCTGCGGCCGGGGCAAAGCCTCCGCCGCAGACTCCTCCTTAGAGCCATGGGTGTCGGACTTGGGGAAGTCCGGCGCCCAAATCCAAGGGCTCGAGAGGGCGCGCGCGTGTTCCCGCGCGCCACTCACACGTAGTACAGGGGAGGAAACGCTCCAGTCCTCCCCTTCAAAGAGGCTTGGCCTAAGGCTATCGCTGCCGGGGAAGCGTGACGATTCCTTCGGGGCTCCCGCGACCCCGGCACTCAGGCGATGCGATGGAACACGGTGGGGTTTTAGCCGGTAGGAGTCCGGCATAACCCGTCGTCGTCCCCAAGGCGGCGGGTATCCATGAGGATTTCCCCACCTAAAAAAAAAAAAAAAAAAAAGGTTAGGTTAGGTTAGGTTAGGTTAGGTTAGGTTAGGTTAGGTTAGGTTAGGTTAGGTTAGGTTAGGTTAGGTTAGGTTAGGTTAGGTTAGGTTAGGTTGGGGTGCTAAGGTCGGGTAACCTCCACGAGAGCTTGCCGCTTCCCGTCCCTCTGGATACGTCCGGAGGGAAGGGAAGATGGTGGAGCCGGTGCATCCTGGGCGATGTGCAGTGACTTCCCCAAAGTGGGATCTTGCTGCTCATCGGCAAATGACCCGACACGTTCGTTCCTCCACGTGTCCCTCTGGTTTTCAGAGGGCACAGTGGAGGAGCAGGGGCGGGCTCTGTGTGTACTTACACTACCGCAGAGCAGGCAGGCGGAGGATTTTCCTCTTCTTGCCACCGCCGGGGGGGGTGCGTTATCGTCTGGAGGGGGGGCTCCAGGCGACCGCGGCCTTGCCTTAATTGGCCGGGCCAAGACAAGGCGAGTCAATAAAACCCCGACAAGGAAAAGTCGTTAATAACCCCGGGGCACCTGGGCAACCCTGTGTATCTCCCTGCGGGGAGGTCCCTTGCCGCTGGAATGAGCGTCACCCAGCGGTGGACCCCGTTGTTTCGTCTCATAATCGTGGGAACAGAATGGAGAATATTTCAAAAACCAAATCTTCTGCTTCGGCAGGTGCCAGTGGTGGCATTAACTCACCTTTACCTCCCGCTTCGGCGGGTAGGCGTAGTTCACCCGCAGTTCCTGTTTCGACAGGTTCTGCTGCCAGAGGGGGCATAAAACCCGTAGTACATTTCTCGGAACCCAATACCGTTGATCCGGTAACGGGCAAGTTCGTTTTTAGCCACGACCTTCGTGGTAATTCCGAATCGGAGGTTGACTCGGATGACTCGATGGTGTCGGTTCCGTCCGACAACTCGCTTAAGCGAAGGATCGAAGCGTTAGGTGGGCACTCCGGTGGACCTCTGTTTCCGAGGTCCGGTGTTGCCAAGAGGGGGAGGGGTCGCCCCCCGACGTCTGGCGAGTATGTCGGCCTGGCCAAGGCCAAGGAGGCCCTAAACGCCGCCAAACGCGAAGAGCTCAGGCTCCAAGCGGAGGTGGAGTACGCCAATGAGCTGCGTTTGGCGGAGCAGGAGGTCTCTCGTCTCTCTGAGTCAAGTGTGACGGAGGACGAGAGCCCTCCAGCTGAGCAGGGATTGGTGCCCCGCATTGCGGCAAATGTGGGCGTCATCAAAACCGTGGCCGGAAGGTGTAAAAACCTGAAGGGCACGGACGTAAAGGCTCTCAAAAATGCGGCGGATTCAATTTCTCAGTTGGTGGAGCAGCTGAGCAAGCGCTCTACCTCCGATGAGGTGAGCAGATTGCAGGCAGAAAATGCTTGTCTGCAGTCGGAGGTGGCAGCGCTCCGAAAGGACGTGGCGGAGTTGCGCACTCGGGTGGCTCAGCCTCCCCAGTTGCCACTCGAGGAGATGACGCGTACCATCATGGTCCAGGTTGGGACCATGGTGAGTGCGCGTCTCGACGCGATGGAGGGGAGACTGCTCCCCGAGAGGCGCAACCGCCCTCCTCTTGCGCACGACCGGGTTGAGGACCCAGTTAACCCTGATCCTCAACCAGAACCTGCCCCTACACCCCCCAAGGGGAAACGAGGAGGAGATAGTCTGGGGCAGACGAGTGGGAAGCGGGCCAAGAAAGGTCCACAGCCGCAGCCTTCTGTGCCGCCTCGCGACGAAAAAACTCAGGAGCCGCCAAAATCCCAGGAGTGGGTCAAGGTGGCCAAGAAGGCAAAGAAGCCAAAGGCGGGGCCCAAACCTCCACCTGAGGCTAAACCTAAAAAGAGGCCGGTGAGGCTGCGTCTTCCTCAGTCTTCGGCTGTAACACTCACGTTGCAGCCGGAGGCTGAGAAGCGAGGCGTAACCTACGCCAACGTGCTGCGTGAGGCGGCACAGAAAATAAAGTTGGCCGACCTCGGCATATCCACCTTGCAGTTCAGGGTGGGTGTGTCGGGGCAAAGGATTTTAGAGGTTCCGGGCACTGAGTCCGGAGTGAAGGCCGATAGCCTAGCAGGCAAGATGAAGGAGGTATTCGGAGAAGAGGTCATCCGAGTCGGCCGGCCCACGAAGTGCGCAGAGATGCGCATTTCGGGGCTGGACGACTCGGTGACCTCCGAGGAAGTGATCGCGGCGATCTCCCGGGTTGGTGGATGCCCAACGGCATCCATCAAGGCGGGAGATGTGCGCCGTGACACAGGCAGAGGCACTGCCTGGGTGCGCTGCCCGGTGGCAGCAGCTAAAAAGGCCTCGGAGGAGGGACGGCTGGCCGTCGGATGGTCCTCGGCGCAGGTTAAAATCCTGCCGCCGAGGCCATTGAGATGCTACCGCTGCCTCACCCCGGGGCATGTTGTAGGAGACTGTAAGTCTGAGGTGGACCGCAGCGGTCTCTGCTACCGCTGCGGGCAGGCCGGCCACCTGGCCGGGCAATGCACGTCCTCGCCGCTCTGTGTTGTATGCACTGCGGCGGGGAAACCTGCCGCGCACTGCTCGGGCAGCGCTGCATGTGCAGCAGCGCACCGACCGAAGAAGGGGAAGCCTGCGGCCGGGGCAAAGCCTCCGCCGCAGACTCCTCCTTAGAGCCATGGGTGTCGGACTTGGGGAAGTCCGGCGCCCAAATCCAAGGGCTCGAGAGGGCGCGCGCGTGTTCCCGCGCGCCAATCACACGTAGTACAGGGGAGGAAACGCTCCAGTCCTCCCCTTCAAAGAGGCTTGGCCTAAGGCTATCGCTGCCGGGGAAGCGTGACGATTCCTTCGGGGCTCCCGCGACCCCGGCACTCAGGCGATGCGATGGAACACGGTGGGGTTTTAGCCGGTAGGAGTCCGGCATAACCCGTCGTCGTCCCCAAGGCGGCGGGTATCCATGAGGATTTCCCCACCTAAAAAAAAAAAAAAAAAAAAAAAAAAAAAAAAAAGGTTAGGTTAGGTTAGGTTAGGTTAGGTTAGGTTAGTCCCAGTCTTCCGGGGAGGGGGACTGGACTGAGGTGGTCAAGAAAGGGAAGAAGCCGAAGGCTGCGGCAAAGCCAACGCCCAAGGCCCAACCCAAAAGGGAGGTTAAGTTGCGCCCCCCTCAGTCGACGGCTGTGACGCTAACGTTGCAGCCTGACGCTGAGAAACGGGGCGTAACTTATGCCAATGTGTTGCGCGAGGCGACACAAAGGATTAAGTTGGCCGACCTCGGCATAACCACCCTGCAGTTTAGGGTGGGAGTGTCGGGGCAGAGAATTTTAGAGCTGCCGGGGACCGATTCCGGTAAGGAGGCCGATAAGTTGGCCGAAAGGCTGAAGCAGGAGTTTGGAGAGGAGATCCGAGTCGCTCGGCCCACGAAGTGTGCAGAGATGCGCATTTCGGGGTTGGACGACTCGGTGACCTCTGAGGAAGTGATCGCGGCGATCTCCCGGGCTGGTGGATGCCCAACGGCATCCATCAGGGCGGGAGATGTTCGCCGCGATAATACCGGACATGGCACTGCCTGGGTGCGCTGCCCGATGGCAGCGGCCAAAAAGGCCTCGGAGGAGGGACGGATAGCCGTCGGGTGGTCTTCGGCGCAGGTTAAAATCCTGCCGCCGAGGCCATTAAGGTGTTACCGTTGCCTCTCTCCGGGGCACGTAATATCGAGTTGCAAGTCAGAGGTGGACCGCAGCGGTCTGTGTTATCGCTGCGGACAAGCCGGCCATAAGGCCGGGCAATGCAGTCTGCCGCCGCTCTGCGTCATATGCACAGCGGCGGGGAAGCCGGCGGATCATTGTTCGGGAAGCGCTGCCTGTTCGGTTGCGCACCGATCGAAGAAGGGGAGGTCTGCGGCCGGGGCAAAGCCTTCGCCGCAGACTCCCCCTTAGAGCCACGGGCGTCGGACTTGGGGAAGTCCGGCGCCCAATTTCAGGGCTCGAGATGGCGCGCGCGTGTTCCCGCGCGCCACTCACACGTAGTACAGGGGAGGAAACGCTCCAGTTCTTCCCTTCAAAGAGGCTTGGCCTAAGGCCATCGCTGCCGGGGAAGCGTGTCGATTCCTTCGGGGTTCCCGCGACCCCGGCACTCAGGCGATGCGATGGAACACGGTGGGGTTTTAGCCGGTAGGAGTCCGGCATAACCCGTCGTCGTCCCCAAGGCGACGGGTATCCATGAGGATTTCCCCACCTAAAAAAAAAAAAAAAAAAAAAGGTTAGGTTAGGTTGGGGTGCGAATACGGAGCCACCTCCTCGTGGTGCACCCTGGAAACCACCTCCGCTGCTCCTTTTGTGAGCAGCTGGGGTGGGCCAAGAGCTCCGGCCACCGTGTCTCGGTGTTTGCCTCCTTGCCCTTGCGGGTTTCTGCCCGCCGGGCGAGGGACCGGCCAGATACGGTGGCACCAAAAAGGCTCTTTTTAGAGCCCAGACGGGAGCGTCATCGCTCGTGGCGTTCATCGCCTGGTGTAAATACTGTACAGTTTAGGTTAAGTTTTGTATATACTTAGGTTAAGTTGTACAGTTAGTTTAGTTAGTAGTAACTCCGCGTTCCTCAACGACCGGTGGCTCCACCACCGTACGAGGTTCTGCGGAGGGGCCTTGCCTTAATTGGCCGGGCTCGGGGCAAAAACCCCAAACCCAAGGTAAGCTGTCTGGGGCGATGCCTGCATGGCCACAGGGGAGTGTGGTCGCGACCTGCACACCTGCGCCAATACCTCCTGCCCTTGGCGTAGGTTATAATAAATGTAGGGTCACCCTGGCATGGGTCACTGCCGGGGTGAATATGAATTTACCCATTAATCGTGGGAATAAGATGGAAACTAGAAAAACCAAAAAGAAAAGAAATCCAAAAGTTGTTGGAGGAGGAGAGACGTTGGGCTCCGAGACGGAGCAGAGTAGTAGGAGAGGCAGCGGTGCCAGCTTGGTGCTGCCTATTGGTGGTTCCGTAACGGAGCCCAAAGATGTGGCGCTGAAGTGCGACGCGCCGAAGGGCCGGGAGCAGAGCGCACTGTCAGACTCCAGCAGCGACACACTTGAGACAGTTTCGTCGCGCAGCGAGTCAATGGTGTCGCTTTCGTCAATCGACAGAGGCGTTAAGCGCAAAGACAGGAGTTCATCGATGTCGTCAACGTTAACGGGGGCATCGGAGAACGACGATTCTGATGGGCAGGCTAGGCCTCGAACATCTAGGTCAACCAAGACGCCCAAGTACAAGAAGGGACGACCGCCTGAAACTGAAGAGCAGGCTGGTCTTTACGCACTCATAGCGGAGGTTAATAAATACCAGAGAGAGGTACTGAATTCTCCCTCGGTTTCCAAAATGGACTGTTCCGGTCGGAAAGACGGTCCTGAAGGGCAGGCAAGGCCTCAAACACTTGAGCCAGCCGAGACGCCTAAGCGAAAGAGAGGACGACCGGCTACAACAGCCGAGTACGTAGGACTGGCTGAAGCTAAAGCAAAGGCTATTAAGCTTCAGCAAGAAGAAATTGACAAGATCCTCGAGACAGAGATCGCGCACGACATTCGCAGTGTCGTAATTGGCCGTTCAGCCATAGCGACTCTGTCCGGGGATGGACTTAGTGCGGAAGTCGCCAAATCAGTCGAGATGATAAAAAAGGTTGCCCGCACTTCTAAAAATTTGAAGGGCACCGATGTAAAGGCGCTCAAGGAGGCGGCCGGCAGCATAGAGACCGTCGTGGATGTGCTGAACAAGCGGCCCATTGACGAGGAGTCTCAGCTGCTGCGGCTCGAAAACCAGGTCCTCAGGAAGGAGCTCGAGGAGTTGAAGAGCACAGTGGCTCAACTGCGTGCCGAAATGGAGTTCGGGCGCACTCGAACCCCCGCACCTCGAGAAGAGCTTGAGGAATTGAAGGCAGCGATCATGGTGGACATTGGGTTCATGGTGAATGCGAAGTTGGAGGGCATTCAGGACCGCCTGCTGCCTGAGCGGCAACTCAGGCCGCCACTTGGCGGCTCGGGCAGGCGGCGGAAAACTGCACAAAAGTCGGCAACTGCAGAGCCGGAACCGGGCCCAGCTGGTGGGGAGACTCCTGCTACCAACAAAGCGGGCAAAGCCCCCAAGACGAAAACCAGGGTGCCCGAGACTCCCCCAGACATGACTATCCCGCCGTCACAACCGAATCCTGAGCCGTGGACGACCGTGGTTAAGCGGGGGAGAAAGAAGAAGGCCCCAGCAACGACACCACCTGAGGGTCCCGGGACAGCCAAAACTGCTCGAGGAAAAAGAGGCAAGGGGAAGAAAAAGGTGAACCTTCCCAAGTCCTCAGCCGTGGTGATCACGGTGTCGGAGGAGGCCGCGAAGAACGGCCTCACCTATGAGAAGGTGCTCTCCACGGCTCGGGAGAGGATAAAGTTAATTGATCTCGGGATTGAAGGCGGGCTCAAGATCCGCACCGCCCTAACAGGGGCGCGGATCTTGCAACTTCCCGGGAAGGACACCTCTGAGAAGGCGGACAAGTTAGCGGCACGACTCAAGGAAGTGTTCCTGGAGAACGTGCGCGTTGTGAGGCCCGTCATGACGACTGGCCTGAGAATTTCCAGTCTCGACGACTCAACGACCAAGGAGGATGTGCGAGCTGCAGTAGCCGCAACTGGACAGTGCTCTCCAGAGCAGGTCCTGGTCAAGGAGATTCAGATGGGGGCGTTCGGAACGGGTTCGGTCGTCGTGCAGTGCCCAGCGACCGCGGCAAGAATCTTGCTTGCCGAGAAGACCAGGCTCTTAATAGGTTGGAGCTCTGTAAGAGTTCAGTCTATTGAGAAAAAGCCATTAAAGTGCTTCCGGTGTCAGGAGTTGGGGCATACCGGAGCCCTTTGTACCGGCGTAGACCGGACAACTTTATGTATTCGCTGTGGACAGCCGGGGCATAAAGCGGCTGTCTGCAGGGCGCAACCGCACTGTCCCGCGTGCGAGGCGAAGAAGAGGCCCTCTGGTCATTCGATTGGGAGCAAGTTGTGCTTCCAGCCCAGGAAAGGAGTGAGAGCCGTCAGGACCCCGGCTTCTCCACATGCTAGCTCCACTAGCCAGACGGAGCCCGAATAGGGCACTATGGAAACCGGTTAAATAATGGATCACATCAGCGTTCTCTACACAAATTTAAACCACTCCCGCACGGCACAGGATCTTCTGATCCAGTCCATCATGGAGTGGTCAATAGAGGTGACAGTTGCGGCGGATCCTTATTACGTCTCCGATCAGCCTAACTGGGCAGGCGATACGGAGGGATCTGTCGCAATCATTACGCCCGCTCACGCTTCCCCTCTCGTAGTGAGAGAGCGTGGTCCCGGGTACGTTGTGGCCGTGTGGAACGAAACCGTCCTAACCGGAATTTACCTCCGTCCGAGCCTCTCGGACGCTGATTATGAAGGATCATTGGATGCGGTCGGGGCCGCAGTGAGAAGATCACTGCCCCGCCCGGTCCTTATCCTCGGGGATTTCAACGCCCATCATGTGGCCTGGGGATCCCCGAGCTCTGACGAACGTGGTGAGATGGTTATGGAGTGGGCAACTGCCAGTGGGCTGTCACTCCTAAATCGCGGCTCCGTGGACACGTTTGTCGGACATCAGGGTGGGTCCATAGTGGATTTGTCTTTCGCTACCCCTGATGTCGCCAGACGTGTCCAAAACTGGCGAGTGGACGAAGAGACGGAGACCCTGTCCGATCATTTATATGTTCGGTTCACGATCTCCGCCTCCAATAACCCGGATGTGACACCGGCTCCGTCACCGAGGCCTAGCGTTTTCCCACGCTGGTCTCTGGGCAGGCTGGATCCGCAGATGGCTAAAGAGGCGTCTATAGTGCAGGGCTGGTGCATGGACTCCATACAGCAGGAGTCCATAGATGTTGACGGGCAGACGGAGATGCTCCGAGGCGCCATGACGCAAATTTGTGACGCGGCTATGCCCCGGGTGAGTCGTCACCACCCCAAACAGCGGGTGTATTGGTGGTCGTCGCACATCGCACTACTCCGTGAGGAGTGTTTTGCTGCGCGCCGCCTCTATACCCGCTACCGACGCGGGAGACTCCGAACCCCGGAGTTTCATGCAACCGAGGGTCGGCTGCACAGGTCCTTTCTGGACGCCAAAAAGGCGTTGCAGCAGGCCATTTCGGAAGCAAAGGAGCAGGCTCGCAGCGAAATGCTACGCAGCCTGGATGCCGATCCGTGGGGCCGGCCGTATAGAATGGCGCGCAAAAAGCTGCGGAGGCAGACGACTCCCCTCACTGAGTCTATGCAGCCTCGACTATTGGAGCAGGTGGTGGGAACTCTGTTCCCAGATACTCCACCACATTCGCCGCCAACCATGGCAAGGGTGGATGACGAAGAACCGGAGGAGGCGGGAGAAGAGGTGCCTCCTATAACATCACTAGAGGTACGCGTAGCGGTCCGGAAGCTCCGGAGCAAGAATACTGCTCCGGGGCCTGATGGGGTCCCGGGGCGAGTGCTGGCCCTGGCCCTGCGCGAGCTCGGGGATTTTTTCTTCGGGCTCCTCAACTCCTGCCTGACTTCGGGTCGTTTTCCGGCCCCGTGGAAGTCCGGGAGATTGGTGCTTCTACAGAAGGAAGGACGGCCCGTGGATCAGCCGTCGGCTTATCGGCCTATTGTTTTGCTGGACGAGGCGGGCAAGCTTTTCGAGCGTGTGCTCGCGGCCCGCATCGTCCATCATCTCAGTGCCGTGGGCCCCAATCTGTCTGATTCACAGTTTGGGTTCCGGGAGTGCCGGTCAACGGTGGATGCCATACTTCGCCTTAAGGCGATCTCGGCAGAGACGGTGGCAGGGGGCGGCGTGGTGCTGGCAGTGTCTTTGGACATTGCAAACGCCTTTAACACGCTGCCCTTTGCCTGTATCATGGAGGCTCTGAAGTATCACCGTGTGCCACTTTACATACGGGATCTTATATGTGATTATCTCCACCGTCGTGGCGTAATGTATATCGGCCGCGACGGTGTGACCCACAGAAGGGAGATGAAGTGCGGTGTTCCACAGGGGTCGGTGCTGGGCCCACTCCTGTGGAACATCGGGTTCGATTGGGTGCTGCGCGGCAGTCGGCCTCAAGGAGTGGAGCTCATCTGCTACGCTGACGACACCTTGGTCGTCGCGAAGGGCCGGAGCTTTGACCGCGCCGCTCAGAGTGCAGCGGTGGCTGTGCAACGGGTCGTGCGCAGGATGGAGAGGCTGGGTCTGAAGGTGGCGCTCACCAAAACCGAAGCCATATGCTTCCACGGGCCTCGGAGGGCGCCGCCGAGGGACTCATGCCTAGACATTGGCGAGGCGGAAGTCAGGGTCAGCCCTTGTATGAAATACTTGGGTCTGACCCTTGACGGGGGATGGAACTTCCGGGAGCATTTTCGGCGCCTATCGCCTAAAGTCGTGGGCGCCGCGAATGCCCTCGCAAGGCTCCTCCCCAACCTGGACGGACCGAGCGGTTCGTGTCGTCGGCTGTATACCGGCATCGTCCGCTCGATGGCGCTATATGGGGCACCTGTCTGGGCGGGCGCTCTAAGCGCCCATAACAAATCCCTGCTCTTTCGGGGGCAGCGGGTTATGGCGCAGAGAGTGATACGCGGATACCGGACGGTGTCCCATGAAGCTGCCTGCGCTTTGGCGGGAACACCCCCCTGGGACCTCGATGCCGAGGTCCAGGCGGAGGTGTATGCGCGGTGCGCTCAAGCCCGAGCGGATGGGGAACGGCCGGCTACCGAAGAGGTAGAAGGCTGGAGGAGGGACGCGCAGCAACAGCTGCTCGTGAGGTGGAGGGACCGAATGCGGGAGCCAAACGCCGGACAGAGAACCGTGGAGGCCATTGCGCCTGTTCTTAAGGAATGGGTTGACAGGCGCCACGGTTCTCTGACATTCCGGCTTGTCCAGATCCTGTCTGGACATGGCAGCTTCGGGCGCTACCTATGCCATGTGGTTGGAAGGGAGCCCCTGCCTGGATGCCACCACTGTCCAGCAGGAGAGGACACAGCGCAGCACACGCTGCAGGTGTGCAGTGCCTGGCACGATGCCAGGTACGAACTCAGTTTGGAGATAGGTCCCGACCTCTCTCTTCCGGCGGTGGTCAAGACCATGGTCGAAGGCGAGAGGTCATGGGACGCCGTCGCCTCGTTCTGTGAGCATGTTATGCTGCAGAAAGAGGCGGCAGAGCGAGAAAGAGAGGAGGATCCTGACTCCTTGCCAATGCGGCGAAGACGCACTGGGCGACGGCGGGCTGTTTACGCTCGCCAAGCAGCGCCTCAGTGAAATCATGTTCTGGGCAGCGGTGACGGCCACATTTGGTCCGCCACACGCGCCACAGTAGCCCTGGAGTGCCTACTACTGGACTGGGGGTCCAGGCACTCCAATACAGGGCGAGACGGTCGAATGGAGACGAGTCCTTTTGGACAGGCATGGCAGTGCAGTCGAGAAATGCAATTGTGTACCGGCGCACTGCTGCAAGGATGCCTGATGACCGCACTTGGGTTTTAGTGAGTATTCCCGTCCTTTTCAGGACGGGGGAGCCCCACATAACCCGCCGTTCCCCCCTATTGGACGGTGGGTATGCGTAACGCATTTCCCAAGTATAAAAAAAAAAAAAAAAAAAAAAAAAAAGGTTAGGTTAGGTTAGGTTAGGTTAGGTTAGGTTAGGTTAGGTTGGGGTGCTAAGGTCGGGTAACCTCCACGAGAGCTTGCCGCTTCCCGTCCCTTTGGATACGTCCGTAGGGAAGGGAAGACGGTGGAGCCGGTGCATCCTGGGCGATGTGCAGTGACTTCCCCAAAGTGGGATCTTGCTGCTCATCGGCAAATGACCCGACACGTTCGTTCCTCCACGTGTCCCTCTGGTTTTCAGAGGGCACAGTGGAGGAGCAAGGGCGGGCTCTGTGTGTACTCACCCTACCGCAGAGCAGGCAGGCGGAGGATTTTCCTCTTCTTGCCACCGTCTGCGTTCATATCGTAATCCTTTCTAGGACCGAGGGTCTTGCCTTAATCGGCCGGACCGTGAGGAGTAAACCTCTATAAAAAATCCTCAATCCTCGGCGTTGGGGCTACGTGGCGTCGAGGTGCTCGCAAGAGCGGCTGGGGAGCTCATCAGTCGTTAGCGGCCAACCCTGGGTTACCGCCTGATCTCCCAGGTGGATGTAGGGTTGCCCGGGCATCGGGGGCTCTGCTCGGGTGGACGGTTTATTTCCCCTACACTCGTGGGATTTATAATGAAAAATAACACAAAAACTAATTATAAAGATACGGAAGGCGGCCCATCGGGCAGTAAAAGGATGGTGCCAGTTGTTTCGCTTACGCGAGTGCAGCTGGACGACACTGAGGCAATCTCTCGGACAGAAAGCGAAGGGGAGGACACTGACGGTTCTCTGATGTCAGTGTCCTCACGGTCATCAGCGACATTGCACCCCTCCAAGACGCGAAAAAGGAAGTCGGCTGCCCACGGCAACGAGGCGCAGTCGAAGAAGAAGCAGGTCACGGTTGAGGATGAGGAGGACATCCTCAACCCGTTTGTGGCTCCTACGAGCACAAGATCCAAGGCTACCCTGCCCAAATTGGAGGACCTCACCGAGCGGTTGCGGGATCGGCCTACAGCTGATCTTTCATCCCATATCAAAGAGAACCTCCAGACTATCGAGAAGGCGATGGACAAGTCCGGGAACATCCGCGGAAACTATGTCCACATCATGCGGGTTGCGATGCTGGAAGTGCAGGCAGCGTCACAGGAAATGTCCCAAAGGGCGTCCGTTGAGCGTCTGGAAGAAGAGAACGCCAAGCTTCGAAATGAGGTCGCGCTTCTCAGCAAGGCGTCGGGCTTGCAAGATCAGAGACTTAATAGCCTGAAGTCGCAGTTGGAAGCCCACACTTCGGGCCAGGTGGACACTACTACTCCGGTAGACCTGTGGAAGGCTATGGTAGAAGGCAAGCTTGCCTTCCTCCAGGGCCAAATTCACCCGGAGGGCATAGTACGGCCTCCACTTGGGCAGAAGGCAGCTGGACTCGTTGGTCACACGTCAGCACTACCGCCGAAAAATGGAAAGACGGTGGAGAACACTCCAGTGCAAGCCCCAAAAGGAAAGGTGCCTACCCCTGGACAATCTGGGGAAGGGCCTAAGCTGCTTGGCGAGAAGGCCAAAAGTAGGAAGGCCCGAGGGTCTCCTCAAGATCGTGCGGCCACTGCCACCACGCATGAAGTGGTGCCTCCCTCGGCGGAACAAGAACAGCTCTGGTCCAAGGTGGTAGGCAGAAAGGCCAAGGCAAAGGCCAGTGCTGGAGCCAGGAAGGCTCCAGCCAAACTCGCGCCACCACCGAAACAATCGGCCAAGAAAATTAAGCCGCCGAGGGAGCCGAAAACTGCGGCAGTCACCATGACGATTCCCCAGGGGGCCAAAACCACCATCGCTCAGGTGATGTCGGCAGCCAAAGAGAGGGTCCAACTGGCGGAAATTGGCATCCCAAATATCCGCCAGAAAAGGTCGATCAACGGGGGTTTGCTACTTGAGGTCGCTGGGCCAGACGGCGCCGAAAAGGCGGACAAGCTGGCTCAAAAGCTTCAGGAGGTTCTGTCGGACTTGGAGGTGCGCATAGCGCGCCCCGTAAAGACTGGTGAGTTGAGAGTCTTCGACCTCGACGAATCCGTCACGCAGCAGGAAGTCGCAACTGCCATCGCTGAAGCTGGTGGTTGCAAAGCCGAGGACATTCGGGTGGGGGAGATCCAACACTCCCCCAGGCGCCTCGGCACAGTCTGGGTTCGCTGCCCTCTCGGCGCGGTCCGAAAGATCGCGACCACTGGGCGGGTGCAAGTGGGCTGGGTGTCTGTTAGGGCGGAGGTGCTTGCGGCACGGCCATTGCAGTGCTACAGGTGCCTCAGGTCGGGACACACCGGCCTCCAGTGCAAAGAGGCAGCGGAAATAAGCCTGTGCTTTAAGTGCGGGCAGGACGGCCATAAAGTCAGTGAATGCACGGCCTCGGCGCCCAATTGCCCGCTTTGTGCGAGCCTTGGCCGTCCCGCCGACCATCGGATGGGGAGCAAAAGGTGCACCCCACCCAAGGAGAAGAATGGCAGAGTAGGGAGTAAGCAGGCTCCCCCCTCTGCGAATCCCCAAACGGCCGGTGGGACCTCAGCGTCTCATACGGGCAGCACTGCAGCCCGAGGAGAGGATATGGAGGCCTAACACTCCTCCCATTAACCAAAGTCCTCCAGACTAATTTGAACCACTGCCGTGGGGCGCATGACCTGCTACTGCAAACCCTCGCGGAGTGGTCGATTGGTCTGGCAGTGATCGCGGAGCCATACGTCGTTCCATCGCACCCTCGCTGGTTTGGGGACGACCTTGGCTCCGTCGCCATTTACTGGGGAGGTGGGGAGGGTGATCCTCCATGCCTCTTTTTGCAGGCTGAACTGGGGATCGTGGTGGTGGAGTGGGGGGCCATTGTTGTGGTGGGTTGTTACGTCTCTCCCAATGGCAACCTCAACGATTACGAGGCGTACCTGGACCGGGTAGAGGGCGTGATACGTCGATACCTGCCCCATCCGGTACTTGTCCTGGGCGACTTCAATGCCCGCTCCAGGGTTTGGGGTGACGTCCTCGACAATGCCAAGGGAGAGATGCTTCTTGAGCGGTCGGCGGGGCTCGACCTACGGTTACTGAACCGGGGGTCGTGTTCGACGTGTGTTCGGTGGCAGGGGGAGTCAATCGTAGACCTCACATGGGCGACTCCCTCCGTGGAACGTATGGTGTCTGGTTGGAGGGTGGCGGAGGAGGTGGAAACGCTATCCGACCACCGCTACATCGTTTTTGATGTGGCCCTCCGCCCTCCGGTCGATGCCGATCGCCGAAGCGGCAGCCCCCAGCGACGTTGGGCGCTTACTCGGCTTGACCGCGACATGTTGGTCGCCGCTGCACACGTCGCTGATTGGACCCCTACTGAAGACGAGGCCTGGCCCGAGCCGGAAACTGAGTCAACCTGGTTCCGGGATATCATGACGTCGATCTGTGACGCCTCGATGCCCCGGGTCAGGACGACGAAGAGGCGACCGGTGTACTGGTGGTCGGAGGAGATAGCGCAGCTGCGTGTCTCCACCCTCGCTGCCCGACGCCAGTACCTAAGAGCGAGGAGGCGTCGACTAGCGACCGACGAGGAGAAGGCGGCAGCCTACGAAATGTACCGGGACTCGTCTAAGGCACTTCGGGCTACAATAGCGGATGCCAAGTCCCGGGCATGGAACGAACTTCTCGAAGGCCTCGACAGGGATCCTTGGGGCCGGCCATATAAAATGGTGCTGGGGAAGCTGCGCCCATGGGTACCTCCTCTAACGGAGACCCTGGAACCCGATTTCGTGCGAGGAGTGGTGGAGACACTCTTCCCACGGATCGGAGGGGGTGCCGTTAGGCGGGAGGAGCCGCCGCCGCTGGCATGGACTGACGACTTTTCTGTCACGACGGAGGAGCTCAAATGGGCAGTGAAGCGCCTCGCTGCGCGAAACACCGCACCAGGTCCTGACGGAATTCCGGGTCGGGCCTGGGTGTTAGCACTGACTGTGCTGGGCGATAGGCTGAGGCGTCTGTTCAGCAGCTGCTTTCGTCATGGTCACTTTCCCATGCAGTGGAAAACGGCGAGACTGGTCCTCATAAAGAAGGAAGGGAGACCCGCGGACTCCCCCTCTGCGTACCGACCCATCTGCTTGCTGGACGAGGTAGGCAAGCTCTTCGAGCGGATTATTGCTTCCCGTATCGGCAGGCACTTGTCCAGCGATGGCCCGGACCTGTCAGACAGTCAGTTTGGCTTCCGTCAGGGCCGCTCGACAGTGGACGCGATTCTTCGCGTCCGAGCGCTGTCCGAGCAGGCTACGTCCCAGGGCAGAGTAGTGTTGGCTGTCAGTCTTGACATAGTCAATGCTTTCAACTCTCTGCCTTGGAGGGCGATCAGGGAGGCGCTGGTGTACCACCGTCTGCCTCCCTACCTGCGCGACATTGTCGGAGCGTACCTGTCTGACAGGGGCATACGCTACATGGGTCGGTACGGAAGTACCGAGCAGAGGGATGTCGTGTGCGGGGTTCCGCAGGGGTCGGTGTTAGGCCCTCTCCTGTGGAATCTCGCGTACGACGCTGTCCTGAGGACGGTACTCCCCAACGGCGTCAGTGTCGTTTGCTATGCAGACGACACTCTAGTTCTGGCCGAAGGGGAGTCCTTCGAGAGGACCATAGAGCTCGCCGAGCTCGGGGTGGCACGCATTGGGGAGAAGATCCACGAGTTGGGGCTGGAGATAGCGCCTCATAAGACCGAGGCGCTATGGTTCCATAAACGCAGGGGAGTGGTACCTCCCAGTTCGACGGTGCGGGTAGGTGACGCAGAGGTCCAGGTTGGCCGTCATATAAAGTACCTGGGCCTCATTATAGACAGTCGTTGGAGCTTTGAGGAGCACATCGACCGCCTGGTCCCCCGAATCCAAAGGGTAGCGGGTGCTATGCACAGACTGCTGCCCAACCTCGGGGGACCGTGGGAGGGAGTCCGCCGCCTCTATGCAGGAGTCGTGCGATCCATTGCGCTCTATGGGGCGCCCGTATGGTCGGAGAGACTATCGGGCGTCCGGCGTCTCGCGGTCAAATTGAACGCCGCGCAGCGTCAGATCGCAATTCGGGTCGCACGCGGATACCGGACAATATCATACGAGGCGGCGAACATCCTGGCGCGGTTTCCGCCCCTGGATATCCTGGCGGACATGGACGCGAGGGTCTATGACCGGATTCGCGTCCTACGTCAGAGAGGCGGGACCGTACCCGAGAGGGCGGTCGCAGAGCTCCGGAGGAAGGCTCGACGACGCGCACTTAACTGCTGGCGCGAGCGGCTCCATGAGCCGCGAAGTACGCGGCAGCGCGTCGTCAGAGCAATACTTCCCAGCTTCCAGGCCTGGCTGGACCGGGAAGGCCGAGGCGTCACCTACCGTCTTACTCAGGTGCTCACCGGACATGGCTGTTTCGGTGAGTACCTGAACAGGATCGGAAGGGAGGCTACAGCGCAGTGCCACCACTGCGGAGGCGATCAGGACTCTGCACAGCACACGCTCGAGGAGTGCCCAGCGTGGCATTCCGAGCGGCGAGTCCTGATCGAAAACATTGGAGAAGACCTCTCCCCACCGGCCCTAGTAGCGGCGATGTTGGGGAGCCGGGCGGCATGGGACGCCGCGGTCGCCTTCTGTGAGACCGTCATGGTCCAGAAGGAGAGCGCAGAGCGAGACCGCGAGCGGGCTGATCCCGCCCGAAGACGGAGACGCCGGGGACGCCAAGTTGGCCCCCCGATGCGCCACAACAACGCCCCGGGATAGGGGCGCCCAGGGTTGCGGACGGTCGGAGAAGGGGCTCAGGCCGTCCATTTTCCAAGCGACCCCTGGAAGGCAGCGGTAGTACGGCGTGGTCCCGTCCCGCTGCAGCGCGGAGGCGCTGCGGGAGTGTTGGCCCGGCATCAGTGCCGAGCCGGGAGAGCTTCGGCGAAGCGCTAGAAGGGCTGTGGACGCACATTGCTTTCCCATGGCCCTTCGACATGCGCTGAGGTGACCACCGGGGGGGTTTTAGTGGGTGAAAATCCCACATAACCCGACTCCTCCCCTAAGGAGTCGGGTATCTTTCAAAGATTTCCCCCCCGTCAACAAAAAAAAAAAAAAAAAAAAAAAAAAAAAGGTTAGGTTAGGTTAGGTTAGGTTAGGTTAGGTTAGGTTAGGTTAGGTTAGGTTGGGGTGCTAAGGTCGGGTAACCTCCACGAGAGCTTGCCGCTTCCCGTCCCTTTGGATACGTCCGGAGGGAAGGGAAGACGGTGGAGCCGGTGCATCCTGGGCGATGTGCAGTGACTTCCCCAAAGTGGGATCTTGCTGCTCATCGGCAAATGACCCGACACGTTCGTTCCTCCACGTGTCCCTCTGGTTTTCAGAGGGCACAGTGGAGGAGCAGGGGCGGGCTCTGTGTGTACTTACACTACCGCAGAGCAGGCAGGCGGAGGATTTTCCTCTTCTTGCCACCGCCGGGGGGGGGTGCGTTATCGTCTGGAGGGGGGGCTCCAGGCGACCGCGGCCTTGCCTTAATTGGCCGGGCCAAGACAAGGCGAGTCAATAAAACCCCGACAAGGAAAAGTCGTTAATAACCCCGGGGCACCTGGGCAACCCTGTGTATCTCCCTGCGGGGAGGTCCCTTGCCGCTGGAATGGGCGTCACCCAGCGGTGGACCCACTTAGATCGTCCCATAATCGTGGGAACAGAATGGAGAAAACTATTAAAAAAAAGTCTTCTGCTTCGGCAGGTGCCAGGGGAGGCACTAAATCACCCGTACCTTCTGCTTCGGTGGGTAGGCGTAGTTTGCGGAGTGGCGATTCGCCAGTCTTCCCGGCTTCGGCCGGTGGTTCTGGAAAGAGAACCAAGGAGTGGGTTCTTGGGTCCGAGGCTGACTCTGATGACGAGTCAGGTCTCGAATCGGTGTCGTCGCACTCAGAGGGAACTCTGAAGCGGCGACTAGATGAGTTTGGAAAGTCTGGTAGTCAGCCTGCTCCGAAAATCGGAACGGCTAGAAGGGGCAGAGGAGGCCGATCAACTGCTGGTCGGGCTGCCCCGAACGTGGTCGGAGAGGATTCCCAGTGTGAAGAGTCCTCCGACGACTCAGAGATGAAAGCGTCGATGGCTCAATTGGAGGCAAGTTTGGCAATTACTGATGCTGCGGGGTTAACCGATCCTGTGAGGAGGGCTAAACATATGGAGGAGTTTGAGAGGGAGTGCATGGTCTATGAAGAGTCTATAAAGAGGGCGAGGGGCCGTCCCCCGACCACTGGCCAGTACATAGGTCTGGCCAAGGCCAAAGAGGAGCTGAACGCCGCCAAGCGTGAGGAGCTTAGGCTTCAAGCAGAGGCGGAATATGCTGAGGAGCTTCGCTTGGCGGAGTTGGAGGTTTCTCGCCTCTCCAAGTCAGTTGAGACGGGGGGCGAGAACCCTTCAACTGAGGTAGGCTTAGTGCCTCACATTGTGGCCAATGTGGGCGTAATTAGGACCGTGGCCGGCAGGTGCAAGAACCTAAAGGGCACAGATGTGAAGGCTCTTAAAAACGCGGCGGACGCGATTGCGAGTACGGTGGAGCTTCTTGCTAGGCGCTCCACTAATGAGGAGACAGCCAGACTGCAAGCGGATAACACCCGTCTGCAGTCTGAGCTGGATCAGCTCCGCAAGGAGGTGGCGGAATTGCGCTCTCGGGTGGCTCAGCCTCCCCAAGTGCCGATCGACGAACTGACGCGCTCCATCATGGTCCAGGTCGGGACCATGATGAGCGCGCGGTTCGACGCGTTGGAGGGGAGGTTGCTCCCCGAGGAGCGCATGCGCCCTCCTTTGGCGCACGACGAATATGAAATGGAGGTCCTGGCGGATCCCGGTTCTCAGCCGGGCTCTGCCTCTAAGCTCCCTAAGGGGAAGCGAGGTGGTAAAAACCAGGGGCTGACGAGAGGAAAGCGGACAAAGGAAGGGCCGCAACCTTCTGCGTCGCCTCACGTGGGAACTGACCCTGATCCACCGACACCCCAGTCCTCGGGAGAGGCAGAATGGGTCAAGGTGGCTAAGAAGGCCAAGAAGCCAAAGGCGGGGCCTAAGCCACCGCCTGCGGCCCAAAAAACAAGGAGGCCGGTGAGGTTGCGTCTCCCCCAGTCCTCGGCTGTAACAATAACGTTGCAGCCGGAGGCTGGGAACCGGGGCGTAACCTACGCCAAAGTTCTGCGTGAGGCGGCGCAAAAGATTGCGCTCGCTGACCTCGGCATTCCCGCCGTGCAGTTCAGGGTGGGAGTGTCGGGGCAGCGAATCCTGGAGTTGCCGGGAACGGAGTCCGGAGCGAATGCCGATCGCTTGGCAGGCAAGCTGAAGGAGTTGTTCAGTGAAGAGGTCATCCGGGTTGGCCGGCCCACGAAATGCGCAGAGATGCGCATTTCGGGGCTGGACGACTCGGTGACCTCCGAAGAAGTGGTCGCGGCGATTTCCCGGGTTGATGGATGCCCAACGGCATCCATCAAGGCGGGAGATATCCGCCGCGGCCACACGGGCAGTGGCACCATGTGGGTGCGCTGCCCGGTGGCAGTGGCTAAAAAGGCCTCGGAGGAGGAACGGCTGGCCGTCGGATGGTCCTCGGCGCAGGTTAAAATCCTGCCGCCGAGGCCATTAAGATGCTATCGGTGCCTCACTCCGGGGCATGTTGTAGGTGACTGCAAGTCAGAGGTGGACCGCAGCGGTCTTTGCTACCGCTGCGGGCAGGCCGGCCACCTGGCCGGGAAATGCACGTCCTCGCCGCTCTGCGTTGTATGCACGGCGGCGGGGAAACCTGCCGCGCACTGCTCGGGTAGCGCTGCATGTGCAGCAGCGCACCGACCGAAGAAGGGGAAGCCTGCGGCCGGGGCAAAGCCTCCGCCGCAGACTCCCCCTTAGAGCCATGGGTGTCGGACTTGGGGAAGTCCGGCGCCCAATCCAATTGGCTCGAGATGGCGTGCGCGTGTTCCCGCGCGCCACTCACACGTAGTTCAGGGGAGGAAAACGCTCCAGTCCTCCCCTTCCAGAGGCTTGGCCTAAGGCCGTCGCTGCCGGTAAGCTGCAGAATGCCTTTGGCGGTCCAGCGAACTGGCACCCAGGCGATGCGATGGAACACGGTGGGGTTTTAGCCGGTAGGAGTCCGGCATAACCCGTCGTCGTCCCCAAGACGGCGGGTATCCATGAGGATTTCCCCACCTAAAAAAAAAAAAAAAAAAAAAAAAAAAAAAAAGGTTAGGTTAGGTTAGGTTAGGTTGGGGTGCTAAGGTCGGGTAACCTCCACGAGAGCTTGCCGCTTCCCGTCCCTTTGGATACGTCCGGAGGGAAGGGAAGACGGTGGAGCCGGTGCATCCTGGGCGATGTGCAGTGACTTCCCCAAAGTGGGATCTTGCTGCTCATCGGCAAATGACCCGACACGTTCGTTCCTCCACGTGTCCCTCTGATTAGCAGAGGGCACAGTGGAGGAGCAGGGGCGGGCTCTGTGTGTACTTACACTACCGCAGAGCAGGCCGGGAAGGAGTTCCTTCCTTGCCACCGCCGGGGGGGGTGCGTTATCGTCTGGAGGGGGGGCTCCAGGTGACCGCGGCCTTGCCTTAATTGGCCGGGCCAAGACAAGGCGAGTCAATAAAATCCCGACAAGGAAAAGTCGTTAATAACCCCGGGGCACCTGGGCAACCCTGTGTATCTCCCTGCGGGGAGGTCCCTTGCCGCTGGAATGAGCGTCACCCAGCGGTGGACCCCGTTGTTTCGTCTCATAATCGTGGGAACAGCATGGAGAAAACTTTTAATAAAAATTCTTCTGCTTCGGCAGATGCCAGTGGTGGCATTAAATCACCTTTACCTCCCGCTTCGGCGGGCAGGCGTAGTTCACTCGCAGTGCCTGTTTCGACAGGTTCTGCTGCCAGTGGGGGCATAAAACCCGTAGTGTATTTGTCGGATCCCTGTTTCGACGTTGAGAATCGTCAGAGGACTCTCTCCGAATCTGATTCGGAGCTCGACTCTGATGACGCGAGTTTGGTGTCGGTTCCGTCCGACGGGTCCCTTAAACGGCGACTGGAGGATTTAGGTGGTTATTCGTCGGGTCAGTCTGGCCCGAGGAAAGGAACTGCAAAGAGGGGGAGGGGTCGCCCTCCGACTACAGGCCAATATGTTGGTTTGGCCAAAGCGAAGGAGGCCCTAAACGCCGCCAAACGTGAGGAGCTCAGGCTTCAAGCGGAGGCGGAGTACGCCGAAGAACTGCGTTCGGCGGAGATGGAGGCTTCTCGTCTCTCCGACACGATGAGTATGTTGTTGGAGGGTGAGAACATTCCTGCCGAGGTAGGATTGGTGCCCCACATTATGTCTAATGTAGGCATCATCAAGACAGTGGCGGTTAGATGCGGCCATCTGAAGGGCACTGACGTCAAGGCCCTCAAGAATGCGGCGGATGCCATTGCTCGGGCGGCGGAGCAGCTTAGCAAGCGCTCCACCTCCGATGAGACGGAGAGACTGCAGGCGGAAAATATCCGTCTGCAGTCTGAGGTGGCAGCGCTCCGTAATGATGTGGCGGAGTTGCGCACTCGGGTGGCTCAGCCGCCCCAGATGCCAATCGAGGAGATGACGCGCACCATCATGGTCCAGGTTGGGACCATGGTGAGTGCGCGTCTTGACGCGTTGGAGGGGAGGCTGCTCCCCGAGGAGCGCATCCGCCCTTCTCTCGCGCACGACCGATCCCGAGTTGAGGACCCGGCTAGTCCTGGTCCTCAATCGGTTGCTGCCCCAAACCCCCCAAAGGGGAAACGAGGAGGCCACAAACTGGGGCAGCCAAGTGGGAAGCGGACCAAGGGAGGGCCAAAACCCTCTGTGCCGCCTCGCGATGAACAAACCCAGGAGCCACCACCAAAGTCCCAGTCCTCAGAGGCAGAATGGACCAAGGTGGTGAAGGGGAAGAAGCCGAAGGCGGTGACAAAGTCTCCGCCCAAGGCTCAACCCAAGAGGGGCGTTAAGTTGCGTCCCCCTCAGTCGTCGGCTGTGACACTCACGTTGCAGCCGGACGCTGAGAGGGGGGGCGTAACTTACCTCAAAGTGTTGCGCGAGGCGACGCAGAGGATTAAGTTGGAGGACCTCGGCATACCTGCCGTGAAGTTCAGGGTAGGAGTGTCCGGGCAGCGAATCCTGGAGCTGCCGGGCACGGAGTCCGGAGTGAACGCTGACAAGCTGGCAGGTAAGCTGAGGGAGTTGTTCGGTGAAGAGGTCATTCGAGTCGGCCGGCCCACGAAGTGCGCAGAGATGCGCATTTCGGGGCTGGACGACTCGGTGACCTCCGAGGACGTGATCGCGGCGATCTCCCGGGTTGGTGGATGCCCAACGGCATCCATCAAGGCGGGAGATGTGCGCCGCGACACAACAGGCAGAGGCACTGCCTGGGTGCGCTGCCCAGTGGCAGCGGCTAAAAAGGCCTCGAAGGAGGGACGGCTGGCCGTCGGATGGTCCTCGGCGCAGGTTAAAATCCTGCCGCCGAGGCCATTGAGATGCTACCGCTGCCTCACTCCGGGGCACGTTGTTGGCTGCTGCCAATCGGAGGTGGACCGCAGCGATTTGTGCTACCGCTGCGGGCAGGCTGGCCACCTGGCCGGGAAATGCTCTTTGCCGCCGCATTGCGTTCTTTGCAATGCGGCGGGAAAGCCTGCCGAGCATTGCTCCGGGAGCGCTGCCTGCGTGGTAGCGCACCCTCCCAAGAAGAAGGGGAAGCCTGCGGCCGGGGCAAAGCCTCCGCCGCAGACTCCCCCTTAGAGCCATGGGTGTCGGACTTGGGGAAGTCCGGCGCCCAATCCAAGGCCTCGAGATGGCGCGCGCGTGTTCCCGCGCGCCACTCACACGTAGTTCAGGGGAGGAAAACGCTCCAGTCCTCCCCTTCCAGAGATGTGGCCTGTACAGGCCGACGCTGCCGGGTATGCGGAAGAGTCCTTCTGGGTTTCCCGTGTACCTGGCGTACAGGCGTAGAGGTGGAACACGGTGGGGTTTTAGCCGGTAGGAGTCCGGCATAACCCGTCGTCGTCCCCAAGGCGGCGGGTATCCATGAGGATTTCCCCACCTAAAAAAAAAAAAAAAAAAAAAAAAGGTTAGGTTAGGTTAGGTTAGGTTAGGTTAGGTTAGGTTAGGTTAGGTTAGGTTAGGTTAGGTTAGGTTAGGTTAGGTTAGGTTGGGGTGCTAAGGTCACGAGGCCGGGAAGCTGCTGGAGCGAGTAATTGCATCCCGCATTATCCAACATCTAATGCGGGAGGGCCCCGACCTTTCTGAGGCCCAGTATGGTTTTCGTGCCCAGCGCTCTACCATCGACGCCATACTTGATGTCAAGGCGTTCACGGAGGAGCAAGTGGCGAGGGGCGGTTCAGTGTTGGCGATATCTTTTGATATCGCCAATGCCTTCAACTCTTTGCCCTTCTCAAGTATTGAGGAGGGCCTCGAGTTCCACGGGGTTCCTCGCTACTTGCGCAAGCTTGTGGCGTCGTACCTCCGAGGGAGAGAGGTGGTGTGCGTAGGGCGAGATGGTGTGCCGGTGCGGCGCCTCACATGGTGCGGTGTTCCTCAGGGGTCGGTTTTAGGCCCTCTCCTGTGGAACATCGGCTATGATAAGGTGTTGCGTGGCGCTCTCCTCCGGGGACTGCATATCGTCTGCTATGCAGACGATACCCTACTCCTAGCCCGGGGGAGATCGTTCGAGGAGGCCACCCGCCTAGCGCAAGCCGGTTCGGGCCTAATAGTTGCCCGCATTGAAAGGCAGGGCTTGAGAGTGGCCTTGGAGAAGACAGAGGCACTCTACTTTTATGGTCGTGGTAGGCGTCCTCCTGCGGGAGCGACACTCCGCATCGGCGAGGTCGACGTCCGGGTTGGGTCTGAGATGAAATATCTCGGACTCTGCCTGGATGGAAGGTGGACTTTCGCCGAGCACTTCCACAGGCTGGCCCCGAGGCTTATTAAAGCGGCTGCGGCGCTGGGGAGTCTCCTCCCCAATGTCGGAGGGCCAGGGTCTAGCTGCCGCCGGCTCTATATGGGGGTCATCAGATCGATGGCCCTCTATGGTGCACCCGTGTGGGTGGATGCCCTGAGCGCCTCTAATAAGGCATTGCTGCGACGTCCGCAGCGTGCCATGGCACGCAGGGTAATCCGCGGCTACCGCACGGTAGCTGGAGAGGCGGCGTTTGCCCTGGCCGGTTCCCCGCCATGGGAGCTGGAGGCCCGCGTGCTGGCCGAGGTGTACCGGCGTAGCGCGCAGGTGAAGGAGCGGGGTGGTGAACCGGCTCCGGAGCAGGTGGCGAGGTGGCGCCGCCAGGCTCGCGTAATTTTACTGCAGTCCTGGCGGACCCAGCTGGCATCGCCGAATGCTGGATTGAGGGCGGTGGAGGCCATTCGGCCTCATTTGACGGCATGGCTGGAGACCTGCCACGGCCTCTCGTACCGGATGGTGCAGGTGATGACCGGGCATGGCTGCTTTGGTCATTACCTGCATCATGTGGCCAGGCGGGAGGCATCTCCACGGTGCCATCATTGTGACTGCGCGGACGATACCGCGCAGCACACTCTTGCGGAATGCCCGGCGTGGAGTGATCCGCGTGCGGAGCTGGTCGAGGTTGTAGGGCGGGATCTCTCTCTGCCAGCTATCGTCGGACAGATAGTCCGTAGCACAGAAGCCTGGAGGGCGATGGCCTCCTTCTGTGAAACAGTCGTGACACAGAAGGAGACCGCAGAGAGGGATCGGGAGAACGATACGTCGTCCGACCCAATCCGCAGGCGCCGCGTGGGGCGGAGGCGAGCCGTACATGTGCGGAACCTCCCGCCCTAGTAGGGTCTCTGGGTGGCAGACTGGGGAGTCTGTCACCCGATAGAGAGACCCATGATTGAAGAGCGCTCTCGGTCTCGGAGCGCTCTCCAAGAGGGCACCAGGCGCAAGCCTGGCATCTGGTGTGGGTCACGGCATTCGTGACAGTCGCCGCTAGGTCGCAGCAGTTATTGCTTTTGCGGGTCCTGCGACTTGGCCTTAGAGCGGTGGCGAGAGTCCCGGGGAGTTTTAGTTGGTAGGTCCATCCTTCGGATGGGAGTCCAACATAACCTCACTAGCGTCCCCAAGCTGGTGAGGTATGCATGAGCATTTCTCCTCGTCAAAAAAAAAAAAAAAAAAAGGTTGGGGTGCTAAGGTCGGGTAACCTCCACGAGAGCTTGCCGCTTCCCGTCCCTTTGGATACGTCCGGAGGGAAGGGAAGACGGTGGAGCCGGTGCATCCTGGGCGATGTGCAGTGACTTCCCCAAAGTGGGATCTTGCTGCTCATCGGCAAATGACCCGACACGTTCGTTTCTCCGCGTGTCCCTCTGATTAGCAGAGGGCACAGTGGAGGAGCAGGGGCGGGCTCTGTGTGTACTTACACTACCGCAGAGCAGGCCGGGAAGGATTTCCTTCCTTGCCACCGCCGGGGGGGGTGCGTTATCGTCTGGAGGGGGGGCTCCAGGCGACCGCGGCCTTGCCTTAATTGGCCGGGCCAAGACATGGAGAGTCAATAACACCCGACAAGGAAAAGTCGTTAATAACCCTCAGGAAACCGGTTGGCCTCCTGTAGTAGTAGACTTGTCCGGGCACTGGGGGCTCTGCCCGGATCGACGGTTTTCCCCCGCACTCGTGGGATTTATTATGAATAAAACACACAATTTAAATAATGATGATGGTGAGGGAGATAAGTCTCCAGTGCTGCCTTTAGGTAGCGGAAGTAGTGAATTTCTGGAGAATTTTCATACTCCAGTACTCTCGGAGAGTGATGAGTATGATTCGGACGCTTCAAGCGTGACAATCTACTCCGACAAAAAGGCAGGGAGTAAAGAGAGAAAGCGTCGGCTTGAGGAGCTGGATGACATTCCTATGTCACCCAGTGTAGTAGTGACCACTAAAGTAGCCAAGAGGGGGCGTGGTCGCCCTCCTACCACTGGTCAATACGTGGGCTTGGCCGCGGCTAAAGCAGCCTTAAATGAGGCTAAGAGAGAAGAGATGCGGCTCCAAGCGGAGCAGGAGATGGACGAGGGCTTGCGAGAGGTAGCGTGCTCTCGCCTCTCCGACTCCTCAACTATGTCAGGTGGCAGTCAAGAAAGTCTTGATGGCGTTCGGGGTGAGCCCCAAAGCATTATGTGTAGTTTGAGGACAATCAGGCATGTTGCCACGAATTCTAAAAACCTACACGGCAGATTCGTGAAGAAGCTAAAAGATGCAGCTGATAACGTGGAGATGCGGATGAATAATCTCCACCAGCTCAGTTCCACTGAGAGGACAGAGCAACTGGAGGCGGCTAACGCTCGTCTCCAGTCGGAGGTGGCTGAGCTGAGAAAGGAGATTTCGGAGCTACGGGCGCGGATCGCGCGGTCTCCCTCTGTCGCCTCTGCGGTCCCACCGTGCTCGCCCACGGCCACGGCCATGCCGTCCTTTGAGGAAATGATGCGTACCATAATGATCCAAGTGGGGATCATGGTGGACGCTCGCATTGAGGCGGCGAAGGAGCCTGCGGGCACTCGTCTCCGTCCCCCTCTGGCCGGTGATAAACGATCTCGTGCTGAGAAGAGTACTGGTCCGCTTCTGGAACTGGACCCTAAGCCCCAGCGTGTTGGGAAGAGTACTGGTCCGAGTCCGGAACTGGAACCTAAGCCCCAGCAGTCGGAGGGCAACAAGAAGAGAAAAAGGAAAGCAAAGAAGAGGGGTGGGACTGGCCTGTCACCTGAGACCGAGCCTAACCAAGAGACACCGCAGCCCAATCCGGAGGGTTGGACTGAGATTGGAAAGGGGGGCAAAAAGGTGCAGCCAAGGGCTAAAAGACAGAAGCTGCCCAAGAAGCCCAAACTTCGTCAACCCTCCTCTTCGGCTGTTACAATAACGTTACAGGAGGAGGCGGAAAAGGGGGGGTTGACATACAAGGAGGTCCTACTAAAGGCCAGGGAGGCATTTAGTTTGGAAAGCTTGGGCATTCCTGCAATCAGGCCTCGCACAGGGGTGACGGGCGCGTGCATACTGGAGATTCCGGGGGCCTCGAGCGGGGACAAAGCCGACGACCTGGCTAAGAAACTGCTTGAGGTTCTCGGGGAGGAGGCTGTTCGGGTCTCTAGACCCATGAAATGCGCCGAAGTGCGCATCTCGGGCCTGGACCAATCGGTGTCGACAGAGGAGTTGATCGCGGCGGTCTCGAAGGCTGGTGGATGTCCGCTCACATCCGTTAAGGCTGGTGAGATCCGCCGTGTCCGCTCAGGTACTGGGTCGGCGTGGGTGCGCTGCCCTGTGGCCGCCGTAAAGAAGTTGATGGAGGAGGACAGGCTCACCGTTGGGTGGTCCTCGGCTCAAGTCAACGTCTTGCAGCAGAGGCCCATGCGGTGTTTCAAATGTCTGGAGCCGGGCCACGTACGCGCCACGTGTAAAGCGAAGGTGGACCGCAGTAGCCTTTGCTACCGCTGTGGTGAGCCCGGCCACATCGCAAGGGGATGCACCGCCGAACAGCACTGCGTGGTCTGTGCGGCAAGTGAAAAACCCGCAGGGCATAGTGTGGGCAGTGCAAGCTGCTCCGTTGCCCACAAAAAGAAGAGGCCAACCGAGAATACCCAGAAGCGTAACGGCGAATCTGCCGGAAGAGGGAATCCTATCGCAGGTAAATAATGGCTGCGATAGGATTCCTCCAAACGAACATCAACCACTGTGCCAATGCTCAGGATCTTCTTCTTCAGAGCATGGCACAGTGGTCGATTGATGTGGCCGTTGTCGCTGAACCCTACTTTGTCCCACCCTGCGACAACTGGGTGGGGGATAGTGATGACTCTGTGGCGGTCGTCGTCCGAGCTGGCGCCGGCTTCTCTCCCCTTGCTAGAGTGGTTAGGGGCAGGGGATGCGTGGCTGTCCGGCTGGACGACATTGCAGTGATAGGCGCATACTTCTCCCCCAACAAAACGCGCCCTGAATTTGTGACCTATCTTGATCACCTGGAAGATGTGATCAGAAGGTGTCGTCCTCACCCTGTGCTAGTTGCAGGAGATCTCAACGCCAAATCAACGGTGTGGGGATCTCCTGCAACGAATGCGTATGGTGAGGAGCTGGAAGAGTGGCTAGTCACCAACGGCTTGACCGTCCTGAATAGAGGGTCCGTGCACACGTGCGTGCGGCAGCAGGGCGGCTCTATAGTTGATGTATCGTTCGCTAGCCCTGCCCTGGCACCTCGTGTGCAGGGGTGGACAGTAATGGGGGGCGTGGAGACGCTGTCGGACCACCGATATAATGTGTGAAAAATGATATTAAATAGTTATTTAATTATAAGTTTACATTAGAATCACATGACGGAAATGTGGGTGATTATATGATTATTTACAGTGAGTGAATAGGCAAATAATGATGACAATTAATGATGACAATAATTATTACAAAATATAATGTAGCATATGGGTAATTAATTTTTTTTTTTTTTTTTTTTTTTTTTTTTTTTTTTTTTTTTTTTTTTTTTTTTTTTTTTTTTTTTTTTTTTTTTTTTTTTTTTTTTTTTTTTTTTTTATATTTTTTTTTTTTTTTTTTTTTTTTTTTTTTTTTTTTTTTTTTTTTTTTTTTCCTCCTTAAGACTATTTACATCTAATTGTTGGGGCATCTGCTGCAGGTGTAGGATCAGGTGTAGGTGTTGACGTAGAAGCAAAGACAGAGGCAGACATCGGTGTAGGCTCAAATGGTCGATGGAAGCGGCTCCTAGTCCCTTAGGGCCCAAAATGTCCCGGGAGTGGGTTCCATTGGTGTTCTGCAATTTATGTGATGGAGATGCAGCGGGAGACGGGGCGGCGGTGGATGCATTAAATATATCGAAATATGAAGTCATTGAAGTAGTAGAGTTAGGATGGGGTGCAGAGAGATCTTGCATTCTTCAAGTATTTCGTTCTTGGTTATTGTTGCAGGTAGCCAGATACAGCATCTCCGTGAGATGTTTGATAGTAATTTGCATTGTGTTGACCCTTCCCTGCGATCTGTCAATTTGCGCTCTCATTACTGAGAACTGACTGTATTGAATGGTGCGGCTGTGTGAAGCGTATGGAGACAGCCAATGTCGCAGGCGATTTAGATCTTCCAGGGTATGTGTATGGAAAGGCATGCCAATGGTGGTGGTACAAATGTTAGGGTCTTGTTGATGGTCCCTCAAGTTCTGCTGTGAGTTCTGCATGTTTGCGGATAAAATTGCATCAGAAGTTACCACCGCATCCAAAGTTTCCTTTGTTGCCTTTGCTTCCCTTGCATCCAAAGTTTCCTTTGTTTCCTTTGTTTCCCTTGCATCCAAAGTTTCCTTTGTTTCATTTGTTTCCCTTGCATCCAAAGTTTCCCTTGTTTCCCTTGTTGCCTCTGTTTCCTTTGCATCCAAAGTTTCCCAAGTTTCCAAGTGTTGCTTCGAATGTTTCCTTTGTTGCAGAGGTATAAATTAGAAGACACGACGCATCCTTGCTCTCGCTAAGTGTTCCACTGATTAAATTGACAGTAACTGACAGACTACAGAGGTAATAGGTTGGGGGTTAATGAAAATTATACATTTTAAGAATTTATAAGGGCTGAAGATTGAACGAAAATCATAAAATAAGGCACTTGAGAGTTATTAGTCAAACGCAACTGCTAGAAAGCCAGTAAGAGTATAAGAAGAAAGTTAATTTGTATAAAATTGACATCAGGTAAGTAACATCGGTTTGATATTAAAGTTTTAGTGTGTTAGAAATATTTAATTTTAAGGCGTTTTCGACACTTTATATAATACTAAAAAATATAAGTACTCTGGATTGTACCATACATAAGGTGTTCACAAATGTGAATAATTATTATAGCAGTAACGATTATGAGTGATTGATTGAAGTTGCGCTGCGCCGGTGTGTGTGCAACATTTGGATGCTAGTAAGTAGTTAAGGACTTAGTGTAAGATTAAAAGCCGCAGAAGCATACAGCGCATCAACAACCACACTGATGAGAAGGAAATTAATTATAATGACAATTAATCATTACGCACTTAATAAGATTATATGAATCACATAATCACCAACAATTGGCCATAAAATACCGGTAAAACAAGAATGAATAGGAAGTTAGGATGTATATAGGTATGTGTATATATATATATATATATTTACATTAATATGTTTAGTATTTTGTAGATGTTAGGTTTCAGAGTTAAACAGATGGGTTTGTTAGAGATTAAAGGTTTTTTTTTATTAATCTGAGGGGCCATAGTCAATGCGATTACGGGTCTTATTAATCATATAGATTTTCCTAGGGCATGAATTGGAAGTGGCATTGTGGTTGGTTTTTTCTATGTTAAGGTTGCGCTTCTTGTGAAACTGAATGCAGTTGTAGCAACTGCGTTTGGTGTTGTCACCTTTGAATGGACAGTTCTTAAATCCATGGGTGAGTGATGAGCAATGTGAGCAAGCGGAGCCCTCATGGGTGCACCTTCTCTGCGTATGGCCAAATTTGTAGGCAGTTAAAACACTGGAGCAAAGGTGAAAACTCCTCAACATGCACCCTATGGTGATCAATGCTGAGCCTCCCTTCCTTGATGATAGCTCTCCACAGAGTAGGCGCAGCCATGAAAACCGCGTTGTATAAGTGCTCCGATTTATTGTACTTCTGAAAACGGAGCACGAAATCGCTCGGTTGAGTGCAGAGATGTTTAACAAATTGATTCTGGTTAGTAATAATGTCCACCAGTTCCTGAGCAGGTATATCCTTGGAGATGCCTTTCAAAATAAGCATAGGCATGAGTTTTTTCGAGATTTCTGCCTTGATTTCATCGCCAGTGCGGTTTACCTTGTCGATTGCAATGCTGCGTTGCTCTACACTGTCAAACTCAACACGAATCTTGTTATTGGAGATAAGCTGCACCTGTGCGGGGGAGAAATTTGTGTCCCTGAAGGATACCTGCTGGCGCCATATCTGAAGAGTTTCCGCTGAGCTGAAAACTTCCCTTTTGGTAGAGATAATCAAAGCAGGCTTGGATGTGGGTATGACTGGTGCAGCAGGCCTGTCTGGAGAAGGAAGCTTAATGGCCTCCGCATAAGAGCCAGGCCCTTGGCCCTTCCTGTCCGCTATGGGGGTGAAAACCTTTTGGGCTTTACTTATTTCAGTTCGAACTGCCACTTTGATTGCCTCAATGGAGTCCGCATCTATGTGTGTGGGAGCAGTGATAGAAGGGAGAACTGGACCAGAACTGAACTTAATGGTTTCCTCTTGTATTTGCTTAGCCATATCAATGATGGCAATTTTGTTGTCTTTGGTGACACTTCTCCCTTCGTTCACTTTCTTAATAATATAGAGGGTACTTTCCTGAATGAACTTCTTAAACTGAGAGAGCCGATCATCACCATCAGCTGCTGCCTGTCCATCATCTCGTAAGTCAGGGGGCGTGGAGAAGCCGTCTAGGCCTTCCTCGTCAGACATGACGAGAGAGCCTCGGCTTGAAGTGCGTCCAGAAGGTCTCAAGGGTTGAGACATTTAAGCTGAAGACACTGTAACTGCACTCGCGAAATCACAGAAAAACACCATCACAGCACACAACAAAAACACAAAGGACACAAGTCAACGAGACGCAAGTACGGTGAAGAGACGACCGCAAAGTTGCGATATCACAAGTGGAGGCCGTCGCCTCCAATGTTGCAAATGTTGCAAAGGTTGCAGAAGTTGCGAATGTTGCAAAAGTTGCAAATGTTGCAAATGTTGCAAATGTTGCCGGAAAGACCTGCAGCAAATGTTGCAAATGTTGCAAAAGTTGCGAGCCACAGAAAAGCTGCCGCTCGCGGCGGCGGACCGATGAAGACTGGTTAGGTTAGGTTAGGTTAGGTTAGGTTAGGTTAGGTTAGGTTAGGTTAGGTTAGGTTAGGTTAGGTTAGGTTAGGTTAGGTTAGGTTAGGTTAGGTTAGGTTAGGTTAGGTTAGGTTAGGTTAGGTTAGGTTAGGTTAGGTTAGGTTAGGTTAGGTTAGGTTAGGTTAGGTTAGGTTAGGTTAGGTTAGGTTAGGTTAGGTTAGGTTAGGTTAGGTTAGGTTAGGTTAGGTTAGGTTAGGTTAGGTTAGGTTAGGTTAGGTTAGGTTAGGTTAGGTTAGGTTAGGTTAGGTTAGGTTAGGTTAGGTTAGGTTAGGTTAGGTTAGGTTAGGTTAGGTTAGGTTAGGTTAGGTTAGGTTAGGTTAGGTTAGGTTAGGTTAGGTTAGGTTAGGTTAGGTTAGGTTAGGTTAGGTTAGGTTAGGTTAGGTTAGGTTAGGTTAGGTTAGGTTAGGTTAGGTTAGGTTAGGTTAGGTTAGGTTAGGTTAGGTTAGGTTAGGTTAGGTTAGGTTAGGTTAGGTTAGGTTAGGTTAGGTTAGGTTAGGTTAGGTTAGGTTAGGTTAGGTTAGGTTAGGTTAGGTTAGGTTAGGTTAGGTTAGGTTGGGGTGCTAAGGTCGGGTAACCTCCACGAGAGCTTGCCACTTCCCGTCCCTTTGGATACGTCCGGAGGGAAGGGAAGACGGTGGAGCCGGTGCATCCTGGGAGATGTGCAGTGACTTCCCCAAAGTGGGATCTTGCTGCTCATCGGCAAATGACCCGACACGTTTCGTTCCTCCACGTGTACCTCTGGTTTTCAGAGGGCATAGTGGAGGAGCAAGGGCGGGCTCTGTGTGTACTCACCCTACCGCAGAGCAGGCAGGCGGAGGATTTTCCTCTTCTTGCCACCGTCTTTCAAATCAAATCGTAATCCTTGCTAGGACCGAGGGTCTTGCCTTAATCGGCCGGACCGCGAGGAGTAAACCTCTATAAAAATCCTCAATCCTCGGCGTTGGGGCTACGTGGCGTCGGGGTGCTCGTAAGAGTGGCTGGGGAGCTCATCAGTCGTTAGCGGCCAGCCCTGGGATACTGCCTGATATCCCAGGTGTATCTAGGGTTGCCCGGGCACCGGGGGCTCTGCTCGGGTGGACGATTTATTTCCCCTACACTCGTGGGTATTAGTATGAAGAAAACTGAATTAAAAAATTCTTCTGCTTCGGCAGATGCCAGGGATGGCATAAAACTTTCCATACCTATCGCTTCGGCGAATAGGCGAAGTGACGATCGGGTCGTATTAGACCCAGAGATGGTAGTGGATGCTACAAACAGTGGTGTCGCATCCCCGGTCTTCCCTGCTTTGGCAGGTGGATCCAATAGGACCCAAGAGCGGGTTTATGATTCGGAGGTGGACTCAGATGACTCCGTAGATCTTGAGTCAGTGTCGTCTTGCTCAGAGGGTACGCTAAAGCGGCCACTTGAGGAGGATCAGGGGGGATGCTCTTCGTCTCAACCGAAGGCAAAGATCCCAACAGCGAGAAGGGGGAGAGGCCGGTCTTCAGCTGCTGGTCCGGCTAACTTGGCAAATGCCCGGTTGGCCAGGGGCGAGGAGATACGTGCCCAGGCCGAGGCGGTGTTGGCTGAAATGGAACTCGAAGGATGGCGAGGTGAAGAAGAGGAGGCCTCTTGGCTCATTGATGACACCTCTAGAATGCTGGGAGATGCAGGGTGTCTAGATGAGGCAAATCTTCTGCAGCGAATCATGGCCAATGTGGCTGTGATCAAACATGTTGCGGTCACGTCGGGCCACATTAAGGGGACGAACATTCGTGCCCTTAAGAATGCCGCGAACCAAATAGTTCTGGTGGGGGAGCAGTTTCAGAAGCGCACCGCCACAGAAGAGACGACAAGACTGCAGGCGGATAATAACCGCCTGCAGGCCGAGGTGGCTAAGCTCCGGAAGGACGTACAGGAAATGCGGGCACAGTTTAGGCAGCCGCCTCCAGTGCCTGTAGAAGAGATAACGCAGTCCATCATGGTCCAGGTTGGGACCATGATGAACGCGAGACTGGATGCACTGGAGGGAAGGCTTCTCCCCAAGGAGAATCTTCGCCCTCCTCTAGCGCACGATGGGCCCCGTTCTGAGCCCTCGGTAACCCCAGGTCCCAAACCAGGCCCAAACCCCCAGCCTAAGGGGAAGCGAGGTGGTAAAAACCAGGGGCTGACGAGAGGAAAGCGGACCAAGGAAGGGCCGCAACCTTCTGCGTCGCCTCACGTGGGAACTGACCCTGATCCACCGACACCCCAGTCCTCGGGAGAGGCAGAATGGGTCAAGGTGGCTAAGAAGGCCAAGAAGCCAAAGGCGGGGCCTAAGCCACCGCCTGCGGCCCAAAAAACAAGGAGGCCGGTGAGGTTGCGTCTCCCCCAGTCCTCGGCTGTAACAATAACGTTGCAGCCGGAGGCTGGGAACCGGGGCGTAACCTACGCCAAAGTTCTGCGTGAGGCGGCGCAAAAGATTGCGCTCGCTGACCTCGGCATTCCCGCCGTGCAGTTCAGGGTGGGAGTGTCGGGGCAGCGAATCCTGGAGTTGCCGGGAACGGAGTCCGGAGCGAATGCCGATCGCTTGGCAGGCAAGCTGAAGGAGTTATTCAGTGAAGAGGTCATCCGGGTTGGCCGGCCCACGAAATGCGCAGAGATGCGCATTTCGGGGCTGGACGACTCGGTGACCTCCGAAGAAGTGGTCGCGGCGATCTCCCGGGTTGATGGATGCCCAACGGCATCCATCAAGGCGGGAGATATCCGCCGCGGCCACACGGGCAGTGGCACCATGTGGGTGCGCTGCCCGGTGGCAGTGGCTAGAAAGGCCTCGGAGGAGGAACGGCTGGCCGTCGGATGGTCCTCGGCGCAGGTTAAAATCCTGCCGCCGAGGCCATTAAGATGCTATCGGTGCCTCACTCCGGGGCATGTTGTAGGTGACTGCAAGTCAGAGGAGTACCGCAGCGGTCTTTGCTACCGCTGCGGGCAGGCCGGCCACCTGGCCAGGCAATGCACGTCCTCGCCGCTCTGCGTTGTATGCACGGCGGCGGGGAAACCTGCCGCGCACTGCTCGGGTAGCGCTGCATGTGCAGCAGCGCACCGACCGAAGAAGGGGAAGCCTGCGGCCGGGGCAAAGCCTCCGCCGCAGGCTCCCTCTTAGAGCCATGGGTGTCGGACTTGGGGAAGTCCGGTGCCCAAATCCAAGGGCTCGAGATGGCGTGCGCGTGTTCCCGCGCGCCACTCACACGTAGTTCAGGGGAGGAAAACGCTCCAGTCCTCCCCTTCCAGAGGCGTGGCCTGTACAGGCCGACGCTGCCGGATATGCGGAAGAGTCCTTCTGGGTTTCCCGTGTACCCGGCGTACAGGCGTAGAGGTGGAACACGGTGGGGTTTTAGCCGGTAGGAGTCCGGCATAACCCGTCGTCGTCCCCAAGACGGCGGGTATCCATGAGGATTTCCCCACCTAAAAAAAAAAAAAAAAAAAAAAAAAAAAAGGTTAGGTTAGGTTAGGTTAGGTTAGGTTAGGTTAGGTTAGGTTAGGTTAGGTTAGGTTAGGTTAGGTTAGGTTAGGTTAGGTTAGGTTAGGTTAGGTTAGGTTAGGTTAGGTTAGGTTAGGTTAGGTTAGGTTAGGTTAGGTTAGGTTAGGTTAGGTTAGGTTAGGTTAGGTTAGGTTAGGTTAGGTTAGGTTAGGTTAGGTTAGGTTCCCCCCCGAGGGTTGCCCGCCTTGTCGTGGCGGGGGGGCTTAGTAACCGTGGACGGTGGAACCCACGGTGAAGCTAAGAGGCAACCGGCCGGCCTATTTGGGGTGTCGGTCGGCCAGAGGAGGGCGCTCCCAGCGGGCTGAACAAGTCCGCTGCGGACGCGTTGGAGGTGGGACGCGGAAGAAGAGGAGTGCCGGTATAACGGTGCGCCGTTCTCCCTATCTTCTGCGGCCGAGGTGTGGCCGGTGGTAGACCCGGCACTGGTGGGGCCGCAGGGGAGGAGGCATGTCGGTGATAAGGTGCGCCGCTTGCCCTATCCTCTGCGGCCGAGGTGTGGTCGGTGGCAGAGCCACGGACCCGATCTGCCACCGGGTGCCAGTTATCTGGTACCCATGGCCTCCTAGTAGCAGACTCGGGGGGCGTCTGCTACGGTACGGGTGGAGGCCGAGGAGGGAGGCGCACCATACCATCTGGTGCGCACATCGCGGAGGGCCTTCGGGCTTTGGCGATGGAGCCGCTTGTGGGCGGCTGCCGCCGGCGGGGTCGCGGAAGATTGCGAAAGCGTTCCCGTTACCCCGCCACAGGGCGGAGCGGAGGAAGATGGGGGGGTTTTTAGTGGGTATACCGTGGGTCTCATTAGCCTATACGGGAGTCCCACATAACCACTCGGGTGCCCCCTGCGCCCGGGTGGTATGCGTAATGCATTTTCCCCCCCGGAACAAAAAAAAAAAAAAAAAAAAAAAAAAAAAAGGTTAGGTTAGGTTAGGTTAGGTTAGGTTAGGTTAGGTTAGGTTAGGTTAGGTTAGGTTAGGTTAGGTTAGGTTAGGTTAGGTTAGGTTAGGTTAGGTTAGGTTAGGTTAGGTTAGGTTAGGTTAGGTTAGGTTAGGTTAGGTTAGGTTAGGTTAGGTTAGGTTAGGTTAGGTTAGGTTAGGTTAGGTTAGGTTAGGTTAGGTTAGGTTAGGTTAGGTTAGGTTAGGTTAGGTTAGGTTAGGTTAGGTTAGGTTAGGTTAGGTTAGGTTAGGTTAGGTTAGGTTAGGTTAGGTTAGGTTAGGTTAGGTTAGGTTAGGTTAGGTTAGGTTAGGTTAGGTTAGGTTAGGTTAGGTTAGGTTAGGTTAGGTTAGGTTAGGTTAGGTTAGGTTAGGTTAGGTTAGGTTAGGTTAGGTTAGGTTAGGTTAGGTTAGGTTAGGTTAGGTTAGGTTAGGTTAGGTTAGGTTAGGTTAGGTTAGGTTAGGTTAGGTTAGGTTAGGTTAGGTTAGGTTAGGTTAGGTTAGGTTAGGTTAGGTTAGGTTAGGTTAGGTTAGGTTAGGTTAGGTTAGGTTAGGTTAGGTTAGGTTAGGTTAGGTTAGGTTAGGTTAGGTTAGGTTAGGTTAGGTTAGGTTAGGTTAGGTTAGGTTAGGTTAGGTTAGGTTAGGTTAGGTTAGGTTAGGTTAGGTTAGGTTAGGTTAGGTTAGGTTAGGTTAGGTTAGGTTAGGTTAGGTTAGGTTAGGTTAGGTTAGGTTAGGTTAGGTTAGGTTAGGTTAGGTTAGGTTAGGTTAGGTTAGGTTAGGTTAGGTTAGGTTAGGTTAGGTTAGGTTAGGTTAGGTTAGGTTAGGTTAGGTTAGGTTAGGTTAGGTTAGGTTAGGTTAGGTTAGGTTAGGTTAGGTTAGGTTAGGTTAGGTTAGGTTAGGTTAGGTTAGGTTAGGTTAGGTTAGGTTAGGTTAGGTTAGGTTAGGTTAGGTTAGGTTAGGTTAGGTTAGGTTAGGTTAGGTTAGGTTAGGTTAGGTTAGGTTAGGTTAGGTTAGGTTAGGTTAGGTTAGGTTAGGTTAGGTTAGGTTAGGTTAGGTTAGGTTAGGTTAGGTTAGGTTAGGTTAGGTTAGGTTAGGTTAGGTTAGGTTAGGTTAGGTTAGGTTAGGTTAGGTTAGGTTAGGTTAGGTTAGGTTAGGTTAGGTTAGGTTAGGTTAGGTTAGGTTAGGTTAGGTTAGGTTAGGTTAGGTTAGGTTAGGTTAGGTTAGGTTAGGTTAGGTTAGGTTAGGTTAGGTTAGGTTAGGTTAGGTTAGGTTAGGTTAGGTTAGGTTAGGTTAGGTTAGGTTAGGTTAGGTTAGGTTAGGTTAGGTTAGGTTAGGTTAGGTTAGGTTAGGTTAGGTTAGGTTAGGTTAGGTTAGGTTAGGTTAGGTTAGGTTAGGTTAGGTTAGGTTAGGTTAGGTTAGGTTAGGTTAGGTTAGGTTAGGTTAGGTTAGGTTAGGTTAGGTTAGGTTAGGTTAGGTTAGGTTAGGTTAGGTTAGGTTAGGTTAGGTTAGGTTAGGTTAGGTTAGGTTAGGTTAGGTTAGGTTAGGTTAGGTTAGGTTAGGTTGGGGTGCTAAGGTCGGGTAACCTCCACGAGAGCTTGCCACTTCCCGTCCCTTTGGATACGTCCGGAGGGAAGGGAAGACGGTGGAGCCGGTGCATCCTGGGAGATGTGCAGTGACTTCCCCAAAGTGGGATCTTGCTGCTCATCGGCAAATGACCCGACACGTTTCGTTCCTCCACGTGTACCTCTGGTTTTCAGAGGGCATAGTGGAGGAGCAAGGGCGGGCTCTGTGTGTACTCACCCTACCGCAGAGCAGGCAGGCGGAGGATTTTCCTCTTCTTGCCACCGTCTTTCAAATCAAATCGTAATCCTTGCTAGGACCGAGGGTCTTGCCTTAATCGGCCGGACCGCGAGGAGTAAACCTCTATAAAAATCCTCAATCCTCGGCGTTGGGGCTACGTGGCGTCGGGGTGCTCGTAAGAGTGGCTGGGGAGCTCATCAGTCGTTAGCGGCCAGCCCTGGGATACTGCCTGATATCCCAGGTGTATCTAGGGTTGCCCGGGCACCGGGGGCTCTGCTCGGGTGGACGATTTATTTCCCCTACACTCGTGGGTATTAGTATGAAGAAAACTGAATTAAAAAATTCTTCTGCTTCGGCAGATGCCAGGGATGGCATAAAACTTTCCATACCTATCGCTTCGGCGAATAGGCGAAGTGACGATCGGGTCGTATTAGACCCAGAGATGGTAGTGGATGCTACAAACAGTGGTGTCGCATCCCCGGTCTTCCCTGCTTTGGCAGGTGGATCCAATAGGACCCAAGAGCGGGTTT